>CM044891.1:4638883-6062901 GCA_024500025.1 Syzygium aromaticum | reverse complement strand
TCACAGGCCACCATGACGGGACAAGTCGAAGTTGCTTTACAGAGAACTTTAGGCCGGTTTTCATCTGGGAGAGCTAGCAATTAATTTGCCTATCAAATTGAATCAGAACACCACTAGTCTTGTATTCCTTGTATAATGTTTTCATTTATTAGTTTAACTATAACAAAACAAAAAAAGGCTACCAGATTTAGTTACATCAATGATATAAAATTTATAAAGAAAATGTGCAATTAAGCCATCCGTAAGTACAAACTAGTTCAAACTTTTAAGCTGTATAATCAAGTCTTAAAATTTATTAAAAAATTTATAAATTATTTCTCATCATGTCCTCCATTTTTATTGACCAAAATACAACGTGGCCTTTTCAAAAAAAATTATGACATCTAAGATTGATAAAGCACCAAATAAATGCTAATGTGGCCCCCAAAATGGCTAAAAATATTTGGGCGGTGCCATTGCTAGTCTTACTTTGGCGTCGAGTACAAACACGCCTTATCGGGCCACGATGAGGGCTTGGTGAACCAATCAATACAAGGACCTAGGACTAGTCAACTGTTGACACCTAAATTTTGTTTGGTCATTTAGGATTTAATTGTACAAAAATTAGGGATTAATTTTTAACTCCTAAATAAAAATATTTTCATTAAATTACATGGCACATAGATATTAGGTGCATTTGTATTAATGGAATTTAATGAAACATATTTTCCTTTTATTTCTTTTTATTTTATTTTTTATTTAGAACGTCATTATAAAAATTTAAAAAAAAAAAAAAAAAAAAAAAGAATGGAGAGAGAAATGACAAAAGAGGCGTCTCCCTCTAGGCTAACTTACAGAAAAGAAGAAAAGGGGGAAAGGATACATATTTCCTTTAAGGAAAAGTTCACAAGAAGAGACAAAAGAGGGCACAGCTCTCTTCTTTGGTCTCGGTCAATCCATGCCCAGAACAGGGGAAGAAAGGGAAGAGGATAGAAGAAAAAAAAGAAGGGAGACAGGAGGAAGAAAGGGAAGCACTACAAAAAAATGAGGATTTAGTTACGGAAAATTTACGATGAAAAATTATTTATTCCTAATTTGCGATGGAATTTGCGACCAAAACTAAATTGATTGCTAATTAGCGACGGAAAATCTTTTGTCGTTAATTTGCGATGGAAAAAAACCTCGTCTCTATTCTGCGACGAAAAAAAGTTCGTCGCTAATTTGCGATGAAATTTGCGACAAAAAAATATTCGTCACTAATTTGCGACGGAATTTGTGACGAAAAATTTTCCGTGGCTAATTTGTGATGGCATTTACAACGAACAACTTTTCGTGGATATTTTGCTACAGAATTTGCGACAAAAATTTTTCCATCGCAAATTAGTGACGGAATTTGCCACGAAAAATTTTCCGTGGCTACTTTGCGACGAAAACTTCTCCGTGACTAATTTTGGATGGAATTTGCCACGGAAAATTTTCCGTGGCTACTTTGCCATGGAATTTACCACAAAAAATTTTCCATGGCTAATTTGCGACGGAATTAGAGATGAATATTTTTTGCGACGGAAAAATTTGTTGCTAATTTGGGATGTAAAAAAAAATCGTTACTAATTTGCGATGGAATTTGCGAAGAAAAATAAATTCATCGTTAATTTGCGACGAAAATAATCCATCACTAATTTGCGACGGAATTTATGATGAAAATGAATTCGTTGCTAATTTCCGACGTAATTTGTGACGGAAAACAACTTTCGTGATATCCCACCCCCATCCCCAATTTCTCTCTTTCTCTCTCTCTCTCTCTCTCTCTCTCTCTCTACTGATTCCTCATATCCCCCTTCGTTGTTGTCCATCCATCTCCCTTTTTCGTTTCTCTCGATAAATCTCTCTCCGCATGCGCAAATCAATCTCGGTAAAGCTTTTCCGCCGATAAGTATCGTGGCTAATTTCGTGACTCTTCATTGTAAAACTATTCATTGCTAGATTCAATTTTTTTTTATTTTATTGACTTTTTTTTTCTTGACTTCTTTCCCGGTCGCCGGTTCGGCGACCGGCGAGACTTTGCCGGCCATGGGCGAGGCTGCTCAACCTGAGCCATACTTCGAGTAAGTGTACATTTGCAAATATATGTATTGTGTGTCAAACATTTTCTAATATATAAATGGTATTTTAAATGGTATTTGTTAATAGGATTTTTCAAACTTCAAAGTATAGACTACCACCAAATGAGTTTGACCGTTTGTACAATGAACAATTTACAGTATGGTTCAAAACATATGTAAGTTGCCTATGGATTAAAACCAAGTTATTAATATTTTATACATCATTTATTAAAATATATATTATTGACTTTGCGTGTGTGACCTTAGGTTCACAGAAATCATGATCAAGTTAAAGAGCAAAGATTGCTATATCATCTGTTATGGGGTCCAAAGTTAAGAGTATGAAGTTGGTCAGCATATGTCATAAACGGGTATAATTTTCACACTCAAGAATATGAAATGGGAATAGCCACAATAAATGAGGTGTGTGTGTTCGGTCATCCAATGGTGGCATTTCAAAAGATGATTTTTATGACTTATTGGATGAAATCATAGAGATAGAGTACTATGGACCATTAATGTGTGTTGTGTTATTTAAGTGCATGTAGTTCGACCCCGTCGAAGGAATGAAGGTGTATACAAAGTTTAATTTGGTTGAAATAAATCACAAGAAAATGTATATGAAATATGAACAATTTGTATTGGCACAACAAGTGTTGCGACCTAAAAAAAATCGGGTTTTCGATCTTAGGCTAATGGATTACTAGATCAATTAAATTAACTAATCTAGCTCGAGTTCTCCTAAACTCTACCAAATCGCAACTTAGGTCCAATTGTGAGCGTGCAAATATTTTCAATGGGAGTCGCCACTAATCATTTAAGGTAGGTTGATTAGAAACCTAAATAAAATAGCGGGAGTACTATTTTATTTCTGCGAACCAGAAATTATAAATTCGGGGACTTGATTACTCTAGATTACCCTAACGCCCTTTCGGTACCAATCTCAGGAAAAATACTCAATTTGACAATTTTGATAAATCCTGACTTAGAGAAAAAATTTTGATTTTCTTTTATGAAATTTTTTGTATTTTCGAATTTAAATTCAAATCACAAATTTTTAGTAAAAAAAAAATATAACCGCTAAATCTTTCGAATTAAGTTTCGATCTGAAGCCTAACAGATCGATCCTAAAATTCAAAATACCCACTATGGAAATAACTCTATCTAAAGCCTGATAGATAGATTTATTTTCATGTGTGCGGTTGCGGATTAGGAAACATTCCTAATTGATCACATCTTGAAAAAAATTTGATATCTCAAATATCTTGGATATATTCAAAAGATTTTGAAAATTTTAAATTTTATTCAAATTTGATAAGTAATAGATATCCAAGATTTCAAAAACAAGGAAATAAATCCTAATTGAAATAATGCTTACTATTCAAATATGCAAAATTCGATATCAATAAGCACGAATTAGGCAACAAAATATTCAGATCAAATCGAGATAAGATAATTACTTGATTTGCAGATTTCTTTCCAAATTTGAATATGCAGTGAATCGGGATTGCCGACGGTGGGCGCGGTGAATCAACATGGGTGGTGCTCTTTGTATCCCTCGGCGGATGATGGCTCGAATGCTCAGCCGGCTATGGCGGCTGGTCGTGACGTTCTGTCAAGGGACAACAGCTCGTGGGGCTTCAACCAACCTGCAAAAACAAAGACGAAACTCCTAGGCTTGATGGATGGTCGATGGCTGCAAGAGGAGGACACGATGATCCAGCAATATCATGCGTCGTTGGGCTCGACTAGGCTAGAGCAAATTGCCACAAAGTCAGCGGGATGTGAAGCCAAGGGTCTGGATTCTTTGAGAACTCGCTGGAATCACTCTTGGACGCTCGAAGGCTTGGTTCTCGTTGAGAGAGCAGCAGCAAATCAGCAAGAAGCAGAACAATAGTTGTTCATAAAGGGAACCACTGCATGCCTGCAAAAGGAAGAGGCCTTTTGGTTGAATTTCTCCACTCAAGATTACCTCTTGGTCTCACGGCCTTCAATCATCAATTTGGATAAGTCTTCAACTTGAACACAGCAATGGATCTCGTCGGTGTCGCTAGGATTTGGGCTGGACCGTTGAGAGTGCTAGGGAGTGAGGCTGAGGCGCTGCAATTCGCAGTGTGAAAGTTCAGCACAAAGGGACACGAACGGCGACCGCGAAGGGACTTTCTCCTTTTTACCTTTCTTTTCTCTCACTATACCGTGTATTTCTGAACGTGTGTCTCCCCTCGCGATTCCTCTCTAATGGCCACATGACTCCTCTGCTTCTCTCTCTCCGTGTGTATGAATTGGGTGCCCCCCTCTCTCCGTGGCCTCTCCATTGTTGCCCGTAAGAGGTCCTTTTTATAAGTGAGAGGGCTTAAGCTTTTTAGAGAAAGAGAACCTCTTGGATATTTGAGATATATTATGCTTTGGCTTCTTCTCCGTATTTTCTTTTTCTGATCCTAGCATATACTGCACTTGCCTTCTTTGAGACTAGAGAATATATTCTTCCCTGCACGTGATCAAATTTCTTTCTATCTGCACTACCGAAAGACGTGAAAGCCTTCATGATACTGTCAAATATATCCCCCATGCTGACTAAATTCGCTATGCTTCATTCCCTCTTTTACGTGAATATTGTTATCTTGCGCCCAAAGATTTTCATGATATTATCTCAATATCTCATAATTTGATGTATCACGAGTGCAATGCACATGTCAACCACTAATGAGTTACCCGAATCTTTAATTTGCACGGGCTTGATCCAATTAATTCCATTGAGTTCAAAATCTCTGCACTTGAGTCCATCTGCCGCCAGTCCAATGCAAATGCAACTATATGAGCCTAAATACAAATTCAAATACTTCTAATCTATATGCTAATTTTTTTGTCTAGGGACTGGGATTGATCCTTAATTTTTATGCAACAATTGACTGACTGGATCGACAAAATTTAGGTGTCAACAACAAGCAATTCAAGTATATTGTGCATCATATCCTAATTTGAAACGTGACAAAGCTGATTGATGAGCTGTATGTAAAATCAAAGTACGAAAAAAAATTGAAGAACACTGAAAGGATACATCATATCAACAAGAGGAAGTTTGCAATACGGTTCAAACTGAGAAATATAACATTTCAATTTTATGAGATCCATGTGGAGCAATGATAAATGTGGATCTAACTAAAATTCGAGAATCAAATCTAGAAGGTGTTGCAGAATTTGATTTTAAGATAAATGATGAAGATGATGATGATGCTCATGAAGAAGATGATGATCAAGATGAAGACGAAGGTGAAGATAAAGGTGGAGATGAAGATGAAGATTATGATTTTTGATACTTTTTTTTACTAATTATGTGTAATTATTATTATTATTATTGCGACATGTGTTTATTGTTATTGTCATAATTATTATTGTTGTTGTTGTTGTAATTATTATTATTATTATTATTGTTATTATTATTATTGTTGTTGTCGATCATTATTATTGTTACTATTGTTAATGTAATTGGTCGTCACTAAATAGTGACAAGTCAAATACTATTCGTGCGATGACATTTGCGATATTTTATTTTCTATTAGATTTGGATTGTCGCTAATTGACAAAATTAGTGATGCCATTTGCGACATTTTTATTTTTTGAATTGTTAAAAGATCGTCGCTAATTTCGTGGCTAATTGGTAACAAACTGAATTCGTCGGAAAATTTTTTACTTGATGAATTATTAACATGATAGGTTGTCGCTGTCTCTAATTCTGTTGCAAATTAGTGATGGATTTGAATCCATGGCTAATTAGCCACGGATTTAGCAATGAAAATAAAGTCTTATGGCACTTTCTTGACTATATTTATTTTTATGGCTAAATCTGTGGCTAATTAGCGATGGAATTTGCCACGAAAATAAAGTCTCGAGGCATGTTCCAGACTATTTTTATTTCCGTGGTTAAATTCGCGGCTAACTAGCCACGGAAATGAAGTCCCGCGGCATTTTCCCTACAATATTTACTTCCGTGGCTAAATCCGTGGTTAATTAGCCACGGATTTAGTCATGGAAATAACTACTCTTGGCATTTTTCATATTATATTTAAATCCGTGACTAAATTCGTGGCTAATTTAATCACGGAAATAACTATTCTTGATATTTTTTATACTATATTTATTTTCGCGGCTAAATCCGTTGCTAAAATATTGGCATACAGAGGGAAAATCGAAATGTGTTCAAAACCGAAAGCCTCCATGGCTCCAACTCTCTCTTTTCTCTCTCCACTTTTTGCTTTTGCTTCTCTCTCTCTCTTCTCTCCCGAGCGTGTCGAAGCCGGATCGCAGCTCGGTCCCTCGATCGAATCGGGCTAGGGCTCGCCGCCGATCGTCATCTTCCCGGAAATGAGGTGATTCTGGCGAAGGTATGGCGCTCTCTCTCGCTCGCTCGCTCGCTCGCTCCCTCGCTCCCATTCTCGCTGTTCCGCTTCGTCCCATCCGTCATTTCCGGGATTTTTGATGCGAGATGCTTGCAGCGCGATTTGTTGGAGGCGCGGTCGAGACCGTGGGAGCGGCTGGGGCGAGCATGGCGACGGTGGCTGGGCCGGGCTCGTTTCCTCCGGATAAGTTCCGTCCCGGCGGCGGCGGCGGCGGCGGCGGCGGCGGAGGAGCTTCGAAGCTGAGCAGGAAGGCTCCGTCGGAGCTGAGAGTAATCCTGTAGAGATTTGTGGCGATTCGTTTTGCGAAGTGTTTGTTTTTTTTCTCTTTTTTGTGGCTGTGGTGACAAGATGATGCTTAGCTGGTTCTCTGGACCGCTTTGCTTTCGATGGTGTATTTCTGTGGATTGCAGCATGGCTTAAGATGTGACTCGCTCTGCTTGAGCATGTGGCTTTTGTGTTGAGGCTCCAAAAGTCACTAGTTTTTTTAAGTTGGCACGCTGATTCCAATTACTCTTGCTTTGTTACTCGTGTCTTCAATTTGGTTGTTGAAAAAACTAAAGAAAATTGACGGCGGCGATATATAATTGATGTGGCTCGACTGGATTGATGTCCTATACAGGGAGAGCAACTGAAGCGCGTCAATGTTGTTGAGCTCGTAGATGAATCTGCTGCCCCTTTACTTGGCTCTCTGAAGTAAGTGTTTCACTGATCGTATCTGAGTTTTCATTCTATAAGCACGAGATTAGTCATTGAGGAGTGTTTTTTTTTCTTCCACTGACAATACCGGCACGAATGATGGTCTTAAGAAATCAGAAGTGTTTAAACTACCAAGATACATTGATACTCGAGTTAATGAAGTATATCCTGCCAAAAAGTCAAGGTTTAAAATGTCATCGCCGAAGGACAATGTGAAGGTAAGGGCATTTTCCGGTATAATTAATAGATGTTCTAGATTCTGCTTTATGCCACTCATCTGTCTTAATTTCGAGAGCTTGAGCTTCGGGGGGGAGTTATTGTCTATTGTTGGCGTGCTAGCAAGATAAAAAGTTATTTCCTTGGTTATGTGCTCTTAGGCAGGAAACCAGTACAGTGGAGCAGAGTCATGCAATGGAGAATCTTGCTCTGCTTTCGAACATGGCTACAAGAAGCAGACAGCATCTTCAATGGTATTGATGAGATGCCCAATACTCTCTTTATGTTGCTTAATGATTATTGATGAAGTCAGCACCTTCTTATATGTTTCGTTCCTCATATCCCTGCAGTTTCGAGGATTCTATTTTCTCTTCTAAAGTTGCTGAAAATCATGGAGTACAAACTCAGTCAACACTTGAGAGGTGTAACCAGAGTAGATTCCGTACAGTTGCTGAGATATCGTCTAGTTCCGAAAAACTATCTGGCTTGGCTAATATCGATATGGTAATTACTCTCATCTGTTTTCCCTTGAGCCGTTGGTATATCCTTCAGTAATATCACCACTATCTTTGTAGGATAAAGCTCTAAAATGATTGGAAGCTCGAGAACCATGTTCTCATTTATTTGATGGTTGTTATGAAAATTTTACTTCTACCTCAACTTACTCGGGCTGCTCTCAATACAACATAGTTGGCCAAAAGGCTCCTTTGGATTTCACTTTGAAGACCGTCATGCGGATTGTAGCATCTTCTTCAGTAAATTGCTAATGTCTTTTGCAGTTAATAGTGTTGCGAGGGCTTACAACTACTTGGAGACTCCTGGGGCATTTCGTTCCTAATCTGGAGATATTTCAATTTTGGTCTTTACTCAATAGGGTCATTATGAAAATTATTTTAAATCTTGTATTAGGGTTTGAAGATTTTTCCACTGCCTGTGCATGATGACTTCTTATGTAATTCTAAACAGCATTAAAAACATGGGAAAAAATATACTTACACCAAAACCTAGTGCTGCTTGCGCTGAAGATATTGTATGAAATGGGGAGCATCACTTGATTTGAGAAATTTAGCTGATTTTTCTGCTTGCCAATTGGTTCCTGAATCATTTGTTTTTATTGGAAATGTCTGCTCTCATCTAAGAATATCAAAATATTTATTTTCTTAAAACATATAAATGGGTGGCACACTATTCTACAATCTGCATGCAAATTGACAACTTTGATTAATAGCACAAGTTGTGGCAAGGTTATTAATTTTCACACACCATGCTCAAGCATGGTGTTCCTTTACTCTTGTAGTTCTTTTATATTACTCAGGGTTTGGTGTATGCTTTCTTGTTGTCCAATTAACTTTTTTTCCTTCATTATTTCCAGGATTAACAGGTTAATTACAAATGGTAGTTGCAATAGTGTTCCCAATCATACATCTCTTTGTGCTTGCTCTGAGGGTCAAAGAACTAGCCATTGTTCAAGAACCCACATTGCTTCCACTGGCTTTTGCTCTATGGCTTTGAATTCATGGATATATCCTCAATCCACTCTTCCACTTTCTCTTATGTCAATGCTGACCTCACCAGCTGTAGAGAAAGGTTTGTCAAATGAGATATAAGATATGGAGGGTGTCCCCCTGAACTTGTCACTAATCCTCTCCTTTTTGTTTAGTGGAGATGGACTTCTTAAAGAAGCAACAATTGTCACGGGAAGAGTCATTTTGCAGTCTTTACTAGTTATTCCGGAAGAACTTATGTAGCATATTTTACGGTAATTTTCTCCTCATTGAGATGCTCAGATACTTTGTGGACTATCTCATTATCTTCTGTTGGAATATATGTCGAAGGCATTTTCCATGAATGTGTATGACGTAGTGCTGCTATTAGTTAAGCAGTGCAAAGCTTTGATACTTCTTCGTTCGTATAAGCAAGTACTTTCCATGCTTCTTTCTGATTTTTTCGTTTCAATCTTGGACTAATGGCTTCTGTATATATAAGTATCTCGAGTTTAGGAAGTTGTACAGCTAATTACCTGAAAATTTATAAGCTTAATGTAGGCCAAATCAATGGCATCTGAAAGAGCTCTTTGTGATGACAAACGCAAGCTAGTATTTATTAATTTGCTGGTACTCATGAAGAGCATGTTTTGTATTAATAATAACATTTCAAATATTTAAAAATTGGAAGAGTTATTTGTGCCCTTACGGTGCCTATTACTTTCTGCAATGTCTAGAGTATCCATGACTCTTGATGCTGCTGAATATCTTACACAATGGATCTCTCATGACTTAATAAAGAGTCAATTCTAAAGGTAAAGCAGTAATTATGCCATG
This sequence comes from Syzygium aromaticum, assembly GCA_024500025.1. Lineage (NCBI taxonomy): Eukaryota > Viridiplantae > Streptophyta > Magnoliopsida > Myrtales > Myrtaceae > Syzygium > Syzygium aromaticum. The sequence goes on along the minus strand of CM044891.1, from coordinate 6,053,190 downwards.
TGAATAACAGAACTTTGTTAGGAGGCCATTTCTCGCCAAGAACTATATCAATTAGTTCTTTCTGGTCATTATATAATCATCCTGTCTGTTGATTTGTTGCCCTAATATGCTATTTTATTCATGGGAATTAGTGTGCACTTCTCAATTTGTGGTAATGTTTACTGCTGATGGTGACTCTGGAAGAAGCAAAAGGACTTGCAGTGCTTACGTGTCCCGGTCGACAAGAGGTCTGCGGTCATTGTTTAGAGCATGTAAGTCACAGCAATTGGTGTTAGCTTCTGTAACTGCATGCGCCTTTTACTTGTTAATAGTGCTTTCTCCGTTCCGTCAAAATTTCCTAAGTATTGTCAGTTCATTGAATCTCTAGTTTGGGATCGCCTTCAGGGCTTGCTCAGCTAGTAGGGACCATATATGGGATTTGTCAAGACTATTTTGTTAAGCCTATTTTATACAACAGAAGTTTATTCCCATGAGGCATCATTGTCCTGTTGTTAGCATTCAATAAAGATATTGCTGATGCATACATATCTTGTTATCGAAATATCTGGCTTGATTGCAAGTTGCTCATTAGCCAAGTTGTATAAGTGATCCTGAGATCAGTATAAGATTACATTTATTGCTCATTTGGACATGATCATGATCTGTACTTGTTGGGTGTGATTTAGTTTCCGTCTGATGACCTTTTATTTCCGATATAGAAAAGAAAGAATTTCTATTGTTGGAGGTCTTATCTATCATATTGGTCAAGCTATCATTGTGAAGGATATGGCTCGATTAGTTGCAGTTGTCACATTGACCAAATTAGTCCCTTTTCTTGAACTTCCTTTTTTCTGGAATAATGCCTGACCATTCGGTTTTGTCTGTTTTAATTAGGATATATGTTTTTCTATGCCTCTATGCCATTCGAAGGTGGAACAACTTGCTACGGAAGATCTGGTTGAGCTTTCAGAGACAGAAGCATAATTTTGGCCAGGTAAGGTTTGTGTCTAGTTATATCTTTGCCCTACTGCTCTCGCCCACAATGAAAACAATCTACCAAAAGCACAAACCCTTTTTTTTTTGTTGACTCGCATCAGCGCCAAGGTGCAGAGGAAGGTTGTGACGGAGATCAAAACTGCTCGAGCTTTCGGCTTCATGCCTTTCACGACGACGGGAACGAAATCCTTTGTCTTTGGAAAAACAATGGAGAATCTTGACGAGGATTATGAGCATGAGGCCTTTGAGGGTATGGGTGGCGACATGCAATGAGCGACGCGATCTTGATGCTACTGAGGTTTCTGTGAGGATTGTCCATTCGACTTTTCGATCTCATCCTGGCATACTCCTTTGACTTCTCTTTCTTTATGTACTTTCCAATTTTGGGCAAGTTCATAGTGTTGAATTAGAGCAGACAAGAATTATGTAGAGATTTCTGATGTTGGATAAACTAGGCGCAAAGAGCCATTCTTGTGGAAAATGTTGATGGATGTATTCATTTTCATATTATTATAATATTTTGATGTTATTAAGTGCTTAATTAATGTTAAATATAAATTCTAGAAATTAATTTTGCTGTTAATTAGATTTAAAATTGAAAAATAAAAGAAATCATATGATCACAAATTATAAAAGTTCGTTGCAAAAATAAAATTTCATTGCTAATTTTGTCTCTAAACAATATTCGTCGTAGAGTTAGTTGCTAAAGAATTAAAAAAAACTCGTCGTAAATTTGTTCCGGAACAAGGTAAAAGTCAAATTTTTTCATTGCTAAATTAGCGACGAATTTTGCTACAAATAAGTTCGTTGCAAATTGCCGACCAAAAAAAAAAATGTTCGTCGCAAATTAGCAATAAATTTTGTCAGAAATAATTAGCGACGAATTTTGTCACGAATAATTAGCAATGAATACAGTTTATGACAAATTAGCGATGCATTTTGCCATGAATAATTAGTGATGAATTTTTTTTTGTCGCAATTTAGCGACGAAAATTGAAATTTTTTGTCGCTAAATTTTGCGACGCCTTATTAGCGACGAATATTTTTTCGTCGCTAATTTCGTCGCAAATTCGTTTAGCGACGAATTTTGCCCGCTAAAACTTAATTTTTTTTTTTTGTAGTGAAGAGAATAGAGAGCAATAAAAGAAGAGAGAATGAGAGGCGAGACGGGAAGAGATTTTCGGAGAGCGACAGAGTGACCAAGTGAAAAGGGGCCGAGAGCTAGAGTGTTCCTCCGACAACCACCGCGCCGGAGCCTTCGTCGACGAGGTTCGTCCGACGTTTTCCCTCTCCCGAGCCAAAGCCGCGGTAGGTTTTGGTTTGTTTTTTTTTGGGGTTTTAGGTCGATTCCCCGAGGATTGCGGCTCGGAGGCGTGCGAGGTGACCGGACTAAGTCCGATATATCTCAAGTTCGCCCTCTATTCGCCGTCGCCGAGCTGGGTAGGGCCACTTCCAGCGACTGAGCTCTTGTTCTTCTTCACCCCGATTGTAGCTCAGTTTCGCCCTGTCTTTTGGTTCAACCGAGATCGGGATTTGGTGTTCTTCGTTTATGCTCACGTTCGACGTGAAAGAACCATTTCCGAGTTGATGTTGATTTCGTGCGCGGTTTGAGTCGGGGGTTTCCTTTCCATTATCGCACACCACGTGTTTGCTGAAATGCATCAACTAGATCCGTGAACTTTTTTCTCCAGTCCGGTTTGTTGGAAATGTCAGGATGTACGTTGGTTTGTGACGCCTAGAGATGGGATTGGGTTATATGATTCCCTGAACCGCACTGTCCACGACAAATGCTTTCGTTGTTCCATGTTTGTGGTTTTTCGTTCTTCCGTCTTCTATGTTCTCTGCTAATGTAGCTTCGTATGTGATGTGTTTGGCCGGGCATTGCGACGGATGATGGGAAGACTCGTTAACTCTGATGGTTGGTTTGGTAGCGTGAGATAGTGCCATTCTTGTTGAGCATAGGACGTTGTTATTATTGTTGAAGTTCCGGCGTTTTAGAACAAATGAGTAGTTTTAAAAATTTCTGGGTAGCAAGAACGCGAAGCAAAAGTTGGTGTACTACTGTTCTGGGCTTCATGTATTGGTTTCTGGGCAATGGGAAGAAGACGTCCAGAAGGGAAGAAAACAATAAGAAAAGAAAAAGAAACAAAAAAGAAAGGAAAAAGGAAGGGAAAAAACTACCAAAAATCCTAAACTATGCCCATTGTGACATATTTAGTACGAACTTTTTTTCGTGACACTAAAAATCCCAAACTTTTGCCCGTGTGATATATTTACCCTATGTTAGGGTTTTGTAAACAAACATCGTTAAAAATCCTACGTGGCTGCTGACATGGACAACGGAATGTGAACGGCACTGGCGTGGCATCCATGTGGTGTTTAAGAAGCAATGCAGCGTCGTTTTACATCTGACGTGGTTGAAGAAAAAAAAATAAAAAGGACATCGTCCCTCTCTCTCTCTCAGAGTAGCTTCACGTTCAAAACATCTTCCGCCATGTTCAAGAGCTCTCTGAAGCTCCACAGTCTCCACCTACACGAACGAGCCCTTTCTTTGTGATTAGTCCCTCTCACTTGCTCCACCGTTGCTCCTCTGTTGCCCCCCCCTTGAATTGAAAAATGCATTTGCCCCAAATTCTAGGGTTTGTTCATGCTATCTCTCTGGAAATCTTAGTACATGCTTGCGATTAGTTGTCAAATGGAGAAGCCCAATTTAGTCTTATCCGTTGAAGCTTCCCGAGGCACGAGATGGGCAACGAGATTCCTCGCTTCTCTTTGATCGTTCATCTCCTTCGTGCGACTCCGGGAAAGCGTAAAAAGGAAGAAGAAACCACGAGTCCCCGACTGCATTGACGCCCTCATTGATCTGTTTCCTCTTTTCCGAGACTGTAAGAGTTATCATCTTCCCATAGTTTCTCCGCACTCCTCTTTCTCAATTAAGCTAAGTTACGCCTGCTTTGTTTGGTTTAAGTAGCCCTCTGTGATTTCTCTCTGTATATAAAGGCATTTGTACCTTCAAATCTAGTGGGTCTTTCTTTACATGCTTAGTTTTTCACTTTTAGAGGTTGTTCGAGATTTGCGACATTTCTTAGCGTAAACTCTTGGTTTTATTTGCTCAGTGAATACACAGTTATTTTGGTTTATTAGCTTTTTAACAACAATTACTAAACTATAATTCAGTAGGGAAATCAAATCTCTCTTTGATAATTACTTGTTGTGTCTTGAGTCAGAGCATATCCGCCGGCAAGTGCATGAAAATTGAATGTTGTCCTGTTTGTTGTAAGGTTAGCCACAGGCAGCCAAACAATGCCTTGAACTAGCTAGTAGGACTTAAATTGGCAATTTCGAGTCTTGACCAGTGAATTTGAGCTTGTTGAGAGAGAAATATATGTATTGTATTATCTTGATCTAAGAATTACAAGAATACATGTAATATATATGTGTAACCCTATCGATATAAAATAACTTTTGACTGTTTTACCCTTATTATTATTTCTTAACACTCCCCGTCAAATTGAGATGTAGATATCAAACAATCCCAACTTGTTACATAAAAAATTCACTCTATTCCCTCGTAAAGACTTGGTAAAAATATCTGCAAGCTGATCCTCTATCCTTGTATGTTGAAGAGTGATCTCTCCTTTCTGAACTTTTTCTCGTATAAAGTGACAATCAACCTCAATGTGTTTGGTTCGCTCATGGAAGACAGGATTATTTGCAATATGAATAGTTGATTGATTGTCACAAAATAATATCGATAGTTCTGATGTTGATAACCCAATTTCTAATAATAACATCCTTAACCAGAGCAATTCACTTGTCACATGTGCCATCGCTCTATATTCTGCTTCAGCACTTGATCGAGAAACCACATGTTGTTTCTTGCTCTTCCATGCAATTAAATTACCTCCAAGAAAAACACAATAACCCGATGTAGATCTTCTACTAGTAGGGCATCCAGCCCAATCTGCATAAGAGAAACCTGTGGTATTCAGATGGCCATAATTCTTGAAAATTAGTCCTTTACTCGGCGCTCCTTTGAAGTATTTGATAATTTGAAGCACAGCATCCCAGTGAGTAGTCCGACGAGAACTCATGAATTGGCTAACAACACTAATAGCAAAGGATATGTTAAGTCTCGTGACAGTAAGATAATTCAACTTACCAACTACTCTTCGATATTTCACTAGGTCATGTAACAGTTCTTCATGTTCTGCATCAAGTTTCATATTGGGTTCCATAGGAGTATCAATCGGTTTTGCTCCAATAAGTCTAACCTCATTAAGAATGTCAAGAACATATTTTCGTTGAGTTAAGTTGATACCTGTATGTGAGTAGGCAACCTCGATACCTAGGAAATACCGCAAGCGTCCCATATCCTTAGTATTGAACTGTGTATGCAGAAACTGTTTGAGTCGTTGAATACCATCTGAATCACTATCAGTAATGATAATATCATCCATATATACCACAAAGAGAATACAACCAGCTGATGAGACAAAACTGAAGACCGAATGATCTACTTGACACCGCTTTGATCCAAACTTGATAACAGCATCATTGAACTTACCAAACCAAGCACGAGGAGATTGCTTGAGTCCATACTATGCAAGTGATATAGCAGATTCTTCCCTTGAGCAACAAATTTCGGTGGTTGCTCCATATACACCTCTTCAGCCAAATTACCATGTAAGAACGCATTTTTAATATCTAATTGATGAAGAAACTATCCAAAACGCGTTGCCAGAGAAATAAAGACACGAACAGATGGAATTTTGACTACAGGGGAAAATGAGCCATCATAATCAATACCATATGTTTGAGTATATCCTTTGGCGACCAACCGTGCCTTCAATCGATCTATGGTGCCATCAGGGTGGACCTTAACGATGAAAACCCAATGGCAACCAACGGGTTGTTTCCTCACAGGTAAGGTAGTGAGCTCCCAAGTGTGATTCTCAATGAGTGCTTTCATTTCATCCTTCATGGCTTGTCGCCAACCAGGATGAGCAAGAGCTTCAGTAACACTGCTAGGCACAGAAACGGATGACATGGACGAGACAAAGGTAGAGAAGGTGGGAGATAAACGATCATATGACATAAAATTGGTAATAGGATGACGAGTACGAAGACAATCAGACAAACCAGAGTAGAGTGTATAACAATCCACAGGACATCCAACACAAGAATGCGTACCTTTTCGGGTAGCAATGGGTGGATTAGGATCATGATCAGAGGATGGCACATCAACTGATGAGGGACTAGATGAATTAAGTGATGGTTGTACTACTGTAGTGGGAGCTGTTCTTTGTCTATGGTAAGTGCGATCAGCAAACTGAAATCCTATTGACGATGCTAGAGGAAGTGAGATAGGTGGAAGAGTCGGTAAGACACACTCGATATCGTCAGGGGGCACTGTAGGGACCGTTTGAGTAGTAAAGTATGGCTGGTCTTCAAAAAATGTCACATCTGCTTATACAATCACATGACGACTAGTAGGATTGTAACATTATAATCCTTCTCAGTTCAAGAATACCCAACAAAGACACATTTTGTAGCACGAGGGTCCAGCTTATCAAGACTTGGAGTCAAAGAATGGACAAAACAAACACAACCAAAGACACGTAGAGGTAATGCAAAAGGAGGACGATTTGGATGTAAAATAGAAACATGTGTCTCCCCCTGAAGAATAGAAATTGGAAGTCGATTAATTAAGAAGCAGGCTATAAGGACAGCATGACCCTAAAAGGTTTTCGGTAGATACATGTGAAACATAAGACAACGAGCAACATCAAGAAAATGACGATTTTTACGTTTAGCAACACCATTTTGTTGTGGTGTATATGAACAAGAAGTTTGATGAATAATGCCATGAGAATCAAGAAAATGTTGAAAACCAGAGGCAACAACAAGATACTCTTTTGCATTATCGGACCGTAGAGTTTTGACAGAAGTATTGTATTGATTCCTCAAAGAAGAATCGACGAAAGCAATGAAAAATCTCAGTACGATCTTTTATTACGAACAACCAAGTCATTCGGGAAAAATCATCCACAAATGTAACAAAATACTGGAAACCAGTTGTATCAGAAACATGACATGGACCACATACATATGAGTGAACTAGTTCAAAGGGACTAGACACATGACTCTGAAAGCGAGAAGGAAAAGAAACTCTATGGTGTTTTCCAAACTGACAAGCTTCACACTCAAAAGTACTCATAGACTCAGACTTAGGAAACAATCGTCGAAGGATGTTTGGTGGTGGATGACCAGTACGACAGTGCATCCGATACACATCAGTGGATGTGCGCTTCACAGCTGCTGTAGCTAGCATCTTCTTGTCTAGATAGTATAGGCCATTTGATTCATGTCCCCCACCAATCATCTGTCCAGTCCTCAGATCCTGAAAGACACAATGAGAAGCAAAAAATGTTACGGAACAATTTAGTTCCTTCGTTAGTGAACTAATAGAAATCAAATTATAGGGAGATTTGAGATGAAGGACAGATGATAAGGAAAGGGAGGGACTCAAATGTGTGTCTCCTGTACCAGTAACTTGGGAAATGGAACCATTAGCTAATGTAATAGAGTTGGATATCCCAGGAGGTGTGGAATGCAATGAAGACAATAATGTAGAGTTACCAGCTATATGATGAGTAGCTCTAGAATCTATAATCCAGGAGTCCGACAGGGTAGAAAGTAAATATGATGAACTACCTTTTAAGCTATGTGCCAAAGTTGCAATGGGAGTTGAAGGTCCTATCACCTATTGGGAGCGAATCCAAGCCTCATATTCAGCACGTGTTAATGTAACCGAATCTCTTGTATTCTGCATAGTAGTAGGTTCCGGTTGAGCTAATGAGGAAGAATTGTCCACTTCAGCAAATGCAGCAAGTGTAGGTCAAAGCTCTGGATGAAGCGTATAGTAGTAAGCTTCCGTATGTCCAGCCCTCCGACAATGATTACAATAACGAGAGCTATGGCTACCAATACTTCTATCATGACTCCCATGACTTCCACTCTGAATAGATCCACGTCCATGACCCCAATAACCACGACCACGAGCTCCACGTCCACTAGAGCCATGAGAGATCATGGCACTTGTCTCTAGAGTTGTACTTGAATTTTTAGCATTAGGTGTCGAGCGAAGGGCTCGGGAGAAAACCTTATCAACTGTAGGAAGTGAGCTTTCAGATGTAATCTGCTGACGAAGGAAAGAATATTCAGGCCCTAGTGATTTAAGAAATAGTATCACTCGAAGATCCTCCTGGCGTTTGACTAAAACATTTGGATTAGTTGAAGCTGGAAGATAAGCATCTAGTTGGTGGCAAAGTGTAGTGAAACGAGCATAATATTCAGATAGAGATTGATCTTCACGTTGAAGATCAAATAGAGCCTCCCATGTGTTGCACACTCATATCATATTGTTTTGACCAGAATAAAGTAAAGCACATTTCTCCCAAACTTCCTTAGCAGAAGTACACTGATTGAAGTGAGGGCTAATCTTAGGATCGATACTATTCCATAACAGTGTACGGATCATCGCATCTCCTGCAACCCAGTCATCTATCTTACTCTTATCCGAGGGGATTGTAGATGTAAGATAATCATTCTGTCTAGTGGAGGTAAGATAAACTTCTATAGCTTTGGACCACGATGGATAATTAGTTCCATCCAACTTGATAGATGTCAATTGAAAATGTGTAAGACCAGTAGATGATCCAGAAGTCGAAGCCATCAGTATTAACTCCACTGAATTCCAATAATGCAATTAGCCGAACAGATTGAACACAAGATATGATTGAACCCAATAGTAATGTCAGAGTAATCAAGCACTTAACTTCAGTTGTGCAATCAGCCACAAAATAACAAACACAATTGAGGGTTCAATCAGTTCACCACAGAGTCAAGAAGCTGTACTAAGAGGCCATAAAATCATGTACTCAATATCAAAGAATCATGGAAAACCATCCAACCTTCCGGGCATACATCGACCAGCACTTCAAGTATCAGCATACAGCAACGAGAAGCCACATAAGTACACCGGACAACATCCTCTAACGATCGCGGTTCGTTTTTTTTTAGGAGAAACCCTAGCAGAACTGAACAAACTGAGGTCGCCTCCGACTCCTCAAAACATACGAAACTTTAGCAGAACCTAACAATAGGATGTGAATCACTTCTAACATGGGAGAGGGTTGAGTAAATACCAATTCCGCTGCGCCCGTGAGAAGTAGTCGCTAGATGGGCTTCAATGAGCAATACGTCTGGTCAGATCTGGAGAGCAGACGCCAGTGAGAGAATGACCCAGTGAGAGTTGACGCCCACGAGAGGTGATGATGAGGGTTGGCGACGACGAGAACAGGTGCCGGTGAAGGGCGATCGGTGCTTCTGGCCAGATCTAAATCTGGTGGTCACGGTGAGGGTTTGGTGGGTCCACGACGGTAATGGTGAACAACGACAGTGGGCTATGATGGTGGTGGGGTTGAAGACAACAGTGGTTGAAGAAAGAATACGGTGGGCTATGGTGGTGGTGGGGTTGAAGACTATGAATGTTGAAGAAAGAATACGGTGTGCTCTGATACCATGTTGAGAGAGAAATATACGTATTGTATTATCTCGATCTAAGGATTATAAGAATACATGTAATATATATGCGTAACCCTCTCGATATAAAATAACTTTTGACTGTTTTACCCTTATTATTATTTCCTAACAGAGCTTAAATTTGCAATCGTTAGAGACATTAGACATTGTGTTGAATTGGGTGCAATGATTAAGTAAAGTGCATATACGTTTGACAATGCAGGCAAGTTGGGTCTTAAGCACGTTTTCTCAAGGAAAACTAACATGTTGAGTTCATATTGCTTAACAACATGATATATGTTAAAGCATGTTACCTCTTCTTTGCAGGGAAAATTGAGGAGTCTCTTGGCTTTAGTCTCTTGCATACAAAAAGATGGAACATCGTAAATGGGGAAGGACAACTATAGTTGATATTGAAATAGTAGATGACTTTGAGGATGAAATTTGGAGTGGAGCAGAGGGTGTTAACCAGGGTGAAGTTGATGTTGAAGTTGAGCCTGAAGTTGGATTAGGCGATGAAGTTGGGCTTGAACTTGTAGTTAGAGTTGAGGCGGGGCTTGATTATGGGGGGACTAGCCAGAGTGGAGATTGTGAGAGTGATGATGGCCTTTATTTTGAGAGTGATGATAGTGACAGTGATGATATTGAGTTTGATTTATTATTATGGATGTGCAATGAACATATCCTATCTAGAGATGAAGAAGGGATGCATGAGGTGGGGATGGTAAGGGAGGCGACATTTTCTATTGATGTGGAACAAGAAGACATGAATGAGGATGAAAATGATGAGGACCTCGAAGAACATGAAGATCTCGGTCCTCCTAACTCTAGAGATGAGGAAGTATGTGACCAAACAACAGCTTTGACTATTAGATATGACTCTAGCTGTGATCATAGAGAATTGCAATTAGGTATGAGATTTGAATCTCATACTCAGTTTAAGAGGGCAGGGCAGAAATATGCAATCACAAATGGTTACAACATTGGTTGAAAGAAAAGTGAATTTAAAAATATGCATGCGAAGTGTGTGATCGGATGTGAATGGTCTCTTTATGGTAGTTGGTTGAATAAAGAGAAAACGTTTGTTATCAAGACGGTTGGAAAAGAACATCCTTGCCCTAGAAGCATGAGAAATAAAAGTGCATCTTACATTTGGCTTGCAGAAGAGTTCTTGCCTAAGATAAGAGCTAGTTTAAAATATACTGCAGTACAATTGCAGGCAGATGCAGTGGAGATGTGGGGACTCACGCTCAACAGAAGAACCTGTTATAGAGCAATTGTCAGAGCTCTTAAGACTATTAGGGGTCCATTTGTTGAGCAATATAAGTTATTGACATCTTATAAAGCTCAATTAAAGCAATCCAGTAAAAACAACACATTTCACCTTTTACTTAGACACCCATAAAACATGTTCAAGAGATTTTATGTGGGCTTCAAAGGGCTGAAAAAGGGTTGTCTAGAAGGTTGTAGGAAAGTAATTGGACTAGATGGTTGTTTTATTAAGACCGTAGTAAAGCAAATTTTGCATTGTGCTGTTGGAAGAGATGGAAACAATCAGATGTTTCCAGTTGCATGGGCTATTGTTGAAGGTGAGACACAAGATAGTTGGACTTGGTTCCTCAGGTTTCTATTTACAGACCTTCAAGTAGACAGTGGTGATGGTTGGACCTTCATAAGTGATCAACAAAAGGTATAATGAGTCTCTAATTTAGTCAGTTCCTTTATAATAGTGGTTTAATTATGTCTTACAGGGCTTTATTAATGCATTTCAGTTATGTCTTGTAGGGCCTTATCAATGCAGTTTCTTCATTGGCTCCTTGTGCTGAACATAGGAATTGTTCAAGGCACATATATGAAAATTGGAAAAAACTATACAAGGGAGAAACATTTCGAAATTTCTTTTGGAAAGCTATGTATGCCACATACGAGGCTGAATTCAACATAGCAATTGAAGGAATGAAGGAGGGGTCTGTTGATGCCTATGAAGACTTCATGAGGCAAGGGCCAGAGCACTTCTGCATGGCATTTATAAAGGCTAGGCAAAAATGTGATGCCATCGAGAACAACTTGAGTGAGACTTTCAATGCATACATTTGCAAGCAAAGAGAGATGCCAATTGTTGATATGTTAGAGGCGATAAGAACGGCTTTGATGGTGAGAATGTATGAGAAAAGCCAGCTGATGGTGGGTTCCCGAGATGAATTATGTCCAAGAATTAGGGCAAAGGTAGAGGAAGCAAAGGTGAAGTCTAGGTATTGTGTTACCAACCCATGTATTGGGGAAAAGTTTGAAGTTGAAGTTGATGATGATTGATCTGAGGTAGATTTGAGAAGAAGGACATGTGCTTGTAGGCAATGGGATATCTTAGGAATACCTTGTAGCCATGCTATCTCATGCATCAATTTTATGAAATATGATGTTAATCCGTATGTCGATGACCGTTTCAAGAAGGATGCCTACGAAAGATGTTACCAATTTCCATTGCCGACGTTGAATAGGAAGAAAATGTGGCCACTGTCCACTGAAGAGCCAATATTGCCTCCGCCATTTAGGAAGCTCCCAGGGATACCCAAGAAACAACGCAATACGCAAGGTGAGAATATTGAGAAGAGGACAAGAAAGACGAAAGCCATGGTTAATCCAAATACTAATCCAAATAAATTGGCAAAAGTTGGGGTAGTTATCTCATGCTCAAATTATCATGACTTGGGACACAACAAGAGAACATGCCCCAAGCCTCTAGCACCAACACAAATCAAACCTTCGGTAAGAAAAAAGGGAGACCAAGAAAACTTATATATGACTCAAGCCTCCGGTACTAACATGGTCTCGTGACGATACTTACTGTAACTTATGTATGCTTTTCTATGCACGGTAAAAAGGGGAGACCAAGAAAACATCCGAGACCAGCCATGGTGGAAGGGACATCTACTAGACAAGGAGATACCAGGATGCAAGAATCTGCAAGTCAAAACCACCATGACTCAATTGAGCCTTTTGGACCATGTGGAACTCAAGAATCTACAAGTCATGCCCCACATTGTTCATAGCTAAGAAGCTGTTGCTTGTTCCTTTTTGCTTGTAATACAAGTTCAACGCAAGTGTAGAATCTCGACTGCTTGTACTTTTTTGGTTGTAATTAAAAACAAAGAGTATAAGCATTTTGGTTATAATCCAAGTTCCTTCTTGGTTGAGTTGCAATAGTTCATTTTAGGTTGTAATCCAAGTTAAACACTAATTATGAATCACTATCCAATTATGGGTATGCTGATGTGATTAGATTAATGAAGTCGAGATTTTGATGGTGGCTGCAGATGATTGGTCTTGTGCACTTGTTCAGTTTAATTTCTTGTTGCAAATATTGTGTAACTTACCATTTTACTTATATTATCATAACATGTACAAATACTGTCAAGTAAATCAATGATATCCACCCACACTAGCACTGAAGTGTACATAAACTTTATAAACTTGGATATGCTAATACAATGGAATACAATCAAGTTATATTTGCTAATACAATTCGAACGTAGTTGATAATATAATCCAACTTCAACAGCAACATTGCACACATCACTCCTATCAATACAACTATGCATCTCAAATAAAGCTTTTCTCATGCTTTGCACTTCCACTCTCACTTGTCTATTGTTTTGTCACTTCCACTTCTCTTCATTACTAACAATAAAGAGTAATGGAAATGAGAAGCTGCAGGGCGTGAAGGAAATGGCCAACTTGATCAAGCCCTCTATATGGATCATAAGAGAGAAAGTTCCAAGTGAAAATTCTGATTAGATTAATGCCTTAAAATGTCTCAATGAGATGTACAACTCATTCCCATATTCAAGAGGATGATCTCAAGAACTAAATTATAGGGTAGGAGCTTTTTCCGTTGTTCCAACAATCAGTGAACAAGTTGTTTCCAAACAAGTCGCTAAGGTGCTTCGAAAGATTCTCGACAGGTCCCTCATTGGTAACCTATGCTTACAAAAAGAAATTGAGCATGGCGAGGCGGCCATTCCTTATCTTCTTCACTTTGATGATGGCAGCCTGGTCTGGGTCTTAGCGAGACCATTGGGTCAAATGGACCACCTGGGTGGAGTTTTTCCTCCAAATCCTCTCAAGAGAATCGAGAGAGAATTAATGGAAGAAAGAGATATGAGATGTTAAGGATCAATCGGTGTGTTCGCGCTGCTGTTTTTGTAATCTAACCACAACAAATTCACAGCACAGCATTGATAGATTTTTCATTCGATTGAAAGCAAAAATTGATCTACTTTTTATGTTTGAAAATTGAAAGCTTGTGATGGTTAATAATGAAAATCATCAGAGAGCATGATCAAAGTTTTGTCAAATTGGAACAACACAAATAACAACAAAGCATTGGACATTGTGGCGAGGTATATGCACTTTACTTAATCACTGCACCTAATTCAACACAATGTCTAATGTCTCTAACGATTGCAAATTTAAGCTCAAATTCACTGGTCAAGACTTGAGATTGCCAATTCAAGTCCTACTAGCTAGTTCAAGGCATTGTCTGGTTGCCTGTGGCTAACCTTACAACAAACAGGACAACATTCAATTTTCGTGCACTTGCCAGCGGATATGCTTTGACTCGAGACACAACAAGTAATTATCAAAGAGAGATTTGATTTCCCTACTGAATTACAGCTTAGTAATTATTGTTAAAAAGCTAATAAACCGAAACGATTGTGTATTCACTGAGCAAATAAAACCAAGAGATTACGCTAAGAAATGTCGCAAATCTCGAACAACCTTTAAAAGTGAAAAATTAAGCATGTAAAGAAAGACCCACTAGATTTGAAGGTACAAATGCATTTATATGCAGAGAGAAATCACATAGGGCTACTTAAACCAAACAAAGCAGGCGTAACTTAGCTTAATTGAGAAAGAGGAGTGCGGAGAAAATATGGGAAGATGATAACTCTTACAGTCTCGGAAAAGATCGGAAAAGAGGAAACGGATCGATGAGGGCATCAATGCAGTCGGGGACTCGTGGTTTCTTCTTCCTTTTTATGCTTTCCCGGAGTTGCACTAAGGAGATGAACGATTAAAGAGAAGCGAGGAATCTCGTTGCCCATCTCGTGCCTCGGGAAGCTACAACGGAGAAGACTAAATTGGGCTTCTCCATTTGACAACCAATTGCAAACATGGACTGAGATTTCCAGAGAGAGATAGCATGAACAAACCCTAGAATTTGGGGCAAATGTGTTTTTCAATTCAAGGGGGGTGGGGGGAAACAGAGGAGCAATGGTGGAGCAAGTGAGAGAGACTGATCACAAAGAAAGGGCTCGTTCGTGTAGGTGGAGATCGTGGAGCTTCAGAGAGCTCTTGAACATGGCGGAAGAAGTTTTGAACATGAAGCTACTGTGAGAGAGAGAGAGAGAGAGACGATGTCCTTTTTATTTTTTGTCTTCAGCCACGTCAGATGTAAAACGACGTTGCTTTGCTTCTTAAACACCACGTGGGTGCCACGTTAGTGCCGTTCACATTCCGTCGTCCACGCCAGCGGCCACGTAGGATTTTTAACGGTGTTTTTTCACAAAACCCTAACGGAGGGTAAATGTGTCACACGGGCAAAAGTTTGGAGTGTGTCACGAAAAAAAGTTCGGGGTAAATGTGTCACAATGAGCATAGTTTAGGGTTTTTGGTGGTTTTTTCCCAAAAAGAAAAGGGGGGAAAAGAAATTGCGAAACGGGGATGCCGGGTTGGTCGGAGAGTTAGGTCGGTGGTCAGATGGATCGGGTCAGGAGATCTGGTCCGGAATTCTTATTTTATTAATTAAAATATTAAAAAAATATATAAAATATTAGAAATTCCAAAAAAATTAGAAAATGTTTAAAAATCCAAAAAATATTAAAAAGTTTGAAAAAAGCTAAAAAAAATTCAGAAAATTTTTTAAAAAATTAAAATTAAAAAATTCAGAAAAATTCCAAAAAAATTCGGAAGATCAATAAACATTATTTGGGCTTTGGAATTGGTTTTTCTTGCCCTTTCGTGTGATTAGTGTCATATTTGATTGCATGTTGCTTGATTCACACATTTTGAAATGCGCGTTTAATTTAACCTCACATATGATTGATTATGCATGTTAGGTTCATGTATTGATTGTTGCTTCCCTTAGCTTGGTTAGGGATGGAATTTTGAGATTTCCAATTAGTGTGAACATGTTAAGCGGTGATTGAACAAGGTTAGGTACTAAAATGGCACTAGTTAGTCAATTAGTGTAATCATGTTCCCGTACCTATTAAATCTCTGGTTCGTAAACGTGAAGCATTTGTCCTGTCTTTACTTGAGTGTCTAATCGACTCACCAAAAACTGGTTAGTGATGATTCATAGATGAAATTGATTCCCGTGTTAATAACTTAAACCTAAGTTGCGAATTGGTATGAGCTTGGGAAAGCTTGAGCAAGGTTTAACTTAGTAATCCATTAGCCAAACCACTTAGGCGGTGGGGTCGGTTTGAGGAGGTCACGACACCAACCCTTACGTGTCTGACCCTCGTCACTAGTGCGCCATCACTACATGAGGGTCGGTGGTGGCTATCCTTAGCCCTCGCCATCACCTAGATCTTTGCAAGGGCAAGCCTGGCAAGGCGCAGTAGCCCTTGCTTGAGAAGCAAGGATGGCTATAGTGTTGCCCCGATCCTCTCTCTCTCTAATTTTTTTATAAGTTTATGGGCTATTTTGCTAATATGTGGACCATGTGGCGTTACATTGATGCTTCAATTGTTGGAATATTTAAAAGGGGTTAATACCACGAAAAACCCAAAACCAGTACATTTGTGATAATTTTATCCAAAAATAATTTTTTGATCACCAAAAATCCTAAACTGGTACACATATGACAAATTTACCCAAAATTAATATTTTGACTACTAAAAACCTCAAATTGATACATTTGTGACAAATTTATCCTGCGTTAGTTTCCGTTAAATTGGATTAATATCACAAAAAATCACAAATTGGTACACATGGACAAACGGAGGGTAAAATGAAAAATCGGCACATCAGACAATTGTTGCATGTTATTTAACAAAGCAATTTGACAGTAAAATTTAACAGAAGCAAACTGAGGATAAATTTATCACAGGTGTACCAGTTTGACGATTTTGGTGGTCAAAATATTAATTTGGGTAAAATTATCACAAACGTATCAATTTATGATTTTTCGTGATATTTACCCTATTTAAAAGTGGCTTTGTTAGGTTGTTCAGTTGGTCATAATAGACGAAACTAACTAAATTACTTGGTTGTTCTTGTTGGATAAATTTTAAGACTTGATTACACTTTCATTAAAAATTTATGAAGTTTCTATTGCTCTTGTCCTTATTTCAAATAAAACCATTCCATGTATAGACTTAAAAATCATAGTATCTTCTTCATTTATGGATGATAAAGTCGCATGGGCTCAAGAATAACATATACATTTAAACTTGAAACTTCTAAGATGGATATCACAAAATCAAAAGATGTATTGTCCTATTCACTTTATCGATTCTCATTGGATGAACTACAGACATTAAATGGATCTTATGAAACATTTAGTGTAACTGATATGGCTAACTAGATGACAAATCTCATGTGCTCCCAAACAAAGTTAAGTAATTTAGTGCATCCGCATTATCAAATATTTTTTTGGGTTAATACCATGAAAAACCTCAAATTGGTACATCTGTGATAAATTTACTTCAAAATAATTTTTGACCTTGAAAAACCTCAAACCGGTACACCTGTGACAAATTTATCCCAAACTAATTTTTTTGCCACTAAAAACTTTAAACTCGTACATTTGGGACAAATTTACTCTTCGTTAAATTGGATTAACTCCACAAAAAATCACAAACTAATACGTTGTGATAAACGGAGGGTAAAACCTCAAATTGGTACATTAGTCAATTGTCACGTGTTATCCAACTAAAATATTTAACGGAAATTAACGGATGGTAAAATTGTGACAGGTATATCAGTTTAGGATTTTTGGTAGTAAGAAAATTAGTTTTGAGTAAATTTGTCACAGATGCACGCGGTTTTTCGTGATATCAATCCTACTTTTTTTGGCATTGTATCAATTATTTAAATTCATAAGTGTAGCTATCCAAATTTACACTGAGTTAGCATAAGTTTTATGGATGAGTTTTGGCGATTAAGTCTATTTGTACCGTTTGATTATGTGTATACTTGAATATTATGATTTTCCAATATAATATAACTTAATGCAATAGCTATTATAAAACTATTTTTTAAAATGCTCATAAATTATGTAGTAGCTATGATAATAAAGGAGTACATAGGAGTTCCTGTACATTAGATTAGACTTTTCCATTTTTTCTCAGTATTCATGACTTTTTTGACCTGATGACTAAAATAAAGCGATCATTTCATGCCGACATTTTTTTAAATCTTTTTCTTTGCTCCAAGGGCCTGGTCCTTCAAGCCATTTTAAAATGGGTTGATACTATATAAAACTCCAAACTAGTAAATTTACACTAAATTAATTTTTTGATGACCAAAAATCCCAAATCGGTATATATGTGATGAATTTACCCTTCATTAGTTTCCGTTAAATTTTATTGCCAAATTGCTGAGTTGGATAATATATAGTAGTTAACGGATGTACCAGTTTAAGGTTTTACCCCTCTGTTTGTCACGGATTTACCACTTTATGATTTTTTGAGGTATAAATCCAATTTAACGAAAGGCAAATTTGTCACAAGTGTATCAGTTTGGCGTTTTAGGTTGTTAAAAATTTAGTTTGGAGTAAATTTGTTATAGGGATATCAATTTTGAGTTTTTTGTGGTTAAAAAATTAGTTTTGGATGAATTTATCACATGTGTACCAATTTAAATTTTTTCTTGGTATTAACCCTTTTTAAATTATACTAGGCCAACCAATGGCCATTAGCTGTGCGTGTTGTGCTCAGGCCAAGCCAACCCTGTTTGCCAATTAATCCTAGAGCAAAGCTGTAAAACACCACCTTACCAGTAAACAACCAACACAAAACCTTCTTTAAAACCCACATGCCCAAATAATGTTTCCTGCCCTTTTCAAGAACGTGTGGTATCCAAACTTTCGATTGGTTGATTTGCTTGACAGCCCTAGGGAACTTAATTAGCATTGACTTAGAAGATTCAATTAAGTTAAAAATTTACTTATCTGATACGTAAAAAAAGGGTTACTTAATTCATTTAAACAATTGATGGTAATTAGAATTTCCCAATTGTATGGTTATGACCTACCAGTTAAGTTCATAATTCTATGTTTGGAAAGAAACTCCAAATATTTAGTGATTGTCAAACAACTTTGTAATTTTATTTTAACACTTAAGATTGTTACTGTAAACATCACAAGTAAAACTATCATTCCAACATGAGTCTTCTCCTTTGCTTCTCTCTTTGACTATCTCCAACTCGATCCAATCACGTAGTCATTCCATCTTTGATTCGAGTTGATAAGAAGTGAGATCTCACTCCAAAGATTTACTCTTCAAAATTTTGTTCTTCCAAATCTTCTCTTCGAGATTCATTATTCTCTCAAGATATCACTTTTTCTCTAGCCTCTATTAGTCGAACCTTCGCCTTCAAGTTCACCTTATCAGTCAGCAACCTCAATTTAACTTCTTTGTAGTGAATGGGACTTTCATGATCATACCATTTGACTAAATCCACAATCATCTTCCAATTAAACATTAGGTATCTTTGCAATAAGTCTTTGCAGGAAGCGATACACAATCAAGGATAAAAAAACAATTACTCATTCTAAAAGCAGGATTTACAATATGCATCGAAAATCAACCTATTGAAAACCAACCTTACTGACACCTTTAGTCATCGCCACCAGAAAGAGAAGAATGATAAAATTCTTTCTTTGAAGAAAAAGCGGAGAATCTATTTGTACTTAATTAGTCGAAAAAACGAGCATAGAATAGTCAGGAAACCTCATATCTTCGAATTTCCCCACAAATTGATAATGCAGTGCACGAACGTTTCGGATGTAAGGCTTTATCGATGGAAAAAGCTCCAAATCGAAACTCTAATGGGTCAAAGTGTCGTCCCATGTTACCAATCTTCAATTTTGACTTGGTCACATACCCTCTTCTGGCTCAGAAGCGAAGCCTTATCTCATGATTTTGCTTATGCTCTCGCACACGCAAGAGAAGCTTCTCTACTACTATTCCTTTTCAAAGAGTGGTCGATCTTGAGTCCCAAATGAGAATAATTTCATTCAAACTGCTTCACGTGTATCAGAGTTAGAGATGAGTCCGCAAGGAATAGGGAGAGTGGCAATTTAACAATTTTTTGTCGGTAATGCAAATATAGAATGTGTTTCTTATACTCTAAAATTTGACTAATTTTAGAAGAGGAAGAGCTCTTTCTTTCTATCCTCGTTATTATTTTTAGTTTTGTGGAAAATATTTCCGAGGAATGTGTTAATCGGTGCATAATGCACTTGTTAAACAACCAATTTACGAAACTATCGAGCTTCCGAATGCACTAACTTTACTGTTATCATGTATGTGTAATTACCACATTATAATTAATCACCGAAAAGTAAGGATAGAACGTCTTGATTGACAAAAAAGTGCTTAAGTTTTCTGTTGTATTCCAATTTGAACATTGAGAAGCTTCTTATACTGTGTGATCGAGCAATGATTCACACTACTTTTTAAATGCATAAATTTACAAGTTTCACTCGGAAAGAGATATATTAGTTGGACTTGTTGCTGCTACAAGATTACCAATAATGTGGGGTCGTTCACAGCGAATTGCTCTAAATCAATATTAGATGGAATTGATCACATTGCAATGGTCAATGTGAAATACATTATGAGTTAATTGCTAGAACATCTCGAAGAATTCATAAACTAAAGAGTTTCAAGTGGATTAGTTGTAAACATTGAGCATCCTGTTTGTGGCAGTGCATTTTTCAACACGATATCAGTTCACACATACAAAATTCATATATGAAAGCGTGCATTTAGAGATTGTTTTGTCATCATTCAAAATGGGGAGATTGTTGCATATGATGTTTTGGAGATGATAAAATAAGCGAAGGGTTTAATGGTTGAGTAAACCATGTGAAAGATGCACAAGCTATTATGCAAATGATATCCTAACATGATCGTTTAAAGACAAGGAGTACATTGTTCTACCAATGGTGAACAAGGCATTGGGTGTAGAATTGTCTACAAGCTGGAGGTACTTGAGTAGAAAAAGTACAGGCCTAGAATAGGGAGTTCGATAAAGCTTGGAGGTACCATGGATTGGTAAACAATGAGGTAGAGCCACGATTGCCAATATGATTAGAAGAACCAAAAGATAGAAGTTAGAGTGAAGTTAATATACTTTGCTGTTTTCAAAAATATCTGCACAAAAAGGAACTTTGATATGGTATAAGTGAAAAGATTCAAAATAGTTAGAAGAACCTACGTGAACAAGTCTAGAGGAATGAGGAGTTTATAAAGACTTGGAGGTACTAAGGTCAATAGTCTACATGATATACATCACAGTCATAACCGAAGTGCTCAATGAGAAGTGGTTGGAAATAATCAGGAAGTCTGATATTACTAGAGTTTGATATCAGCAGATGCTTATAGGAGTTAAATATAGTAGACAACAGCGAAAGCTAGATATAATCAAAACTGATGACATAAGCGTAGTACTCAAACTACCTACGACAACAATCTTGTCACAAACTTCAAGTTTACTATTTTGAGATATTTTATCTCATCCCTAAATAGTTTGTGATCTGGTATGGATTCCTAAATTAGAAGATTTTGATTGATCATCAATCTAAAATATTATCTACGTGATTTGTTCAATCACACAAGATATCTTTGATTGATTGACAATCATCACGAAGGCAATATACTTTCATAGTGAAGCCACTCTACTTTTGAAAAACAAGATTTGTTTGTATGGACAACCAAATCTACGGGAGTTCATGAATCTATTTAATTCTTGAAATCATGTATCTCTTGAGTACATAAACATTCAAACTCTATAAATTGTTCTTCATTCCAAAGAGATTCGAACAAGATTAGAAGTAGAAAATACCTATTATCTCTTCACTTCATCTTTCTCTAAGTGTGCCGGTTTCGAGAAAGGATCGACAGAGTCCTATCTGTATAGTGCTAATTTAAACGGGTTCAATGTGTTATATGTTGAGAGGCATAGTTTGCGAAGCTACTTAGGCTGCGCATGGCAACCATTCCGTGTCAGAGAAGAGATTCTGCTAAAAAATGATTCTTTTTTATTTCGTGCCCAGAAACAATTTCTAAGTATTTGAAGACATTTGACAATTGCCCAAAATTTCTATTCTTAGAATAGAAAAATAACAGAAATGCGATTAGTAACTATACAAAATTTCTTTTATTAATAATATTTTGAATTTTTTAATATTTGTTTCTTTTTTTTCCTTCCATTCCTTGGCCATGGCTAATAGCCTGCGTTGGTAACTAGCCACAGGCTAGGGCTGGCAAGGGCGTCGTGACCCTCACCGCCACCCTCATCGCCAACATTGCTGATGGTGTTGGCGAGGTCGGCCTCGTCTTGGCTGGGCGAGGCTCGACCTCGCCCAAATCTAGCAAGGTCGACCTCACCGTCGCCATAGCTGGGCAAGGCCTCATTGTTGTTGCCGTGAGCCGCCCTCGCCTAGGCAACGAGGGCCGCGACGCCCTCGCTGGCCCTGGCCGGTGATGGCGACTGGTGGTCAGCGGCTGTCTGGAGGTAGCCGCTGAAGAAAAAGAACAACAAACCAAGAAAAATCAGAAATGGAAAAATTATTCAAGAACCAAGAAGTTTCTTCTTTTTTTACTTCTTGATTCTATTCCAAAACTGATTATGGGAACAATTTTTTGCAAAATTGTGCCTGGGCATAAAAATTTTAACAAATGGATTTCTGTTTCCAAACTGATTCTGGAAACAAACAAACTGAAATTTTTACTATTTGGCAAGTTGTCAAACAGGCCCTTAGTATCCTTGGCAGGAACTGATCGCCTTAAGAAGATTTGGTTAGGCATACCTTACTTCCTGTTTAATTTTATTATAATTTTATAGCAATCCTCGCCAATCTATTTTGATTGTAACATTGGTGTATTCTTCAATTGTAAAGAAGATTCATTTATTAAGTTTACTCATTGACTTAATCATTATTGAAGTTATCACCTTCTCCGTGTTATTAATTTTCTAGTTACAACAAACAATGTTACCTATCTTCCTCCAATACATATGTTTTTTTGTTCCAATAATCTTAAGGCAATTAGCCATTCTTATTATTTGTTGAGTTTGTCAGAAAATCGAGTAGTTTATGGGCTGGGTTAGCCCAACATGGGCAGCCCAACCATAAAACCCATAAGATGCTAATATTGATTTGCTTGAAATTTTTAGGCATATCCAATTAAGAGAAATTTCATAATTAAAGACACTGACTTTAAGGAATTATTTGCCACACAATGATACTAATAGTTACCAGCAAAAATCCTTTAGGATACAAAAAAATCTCGAATGAGAATACCAAATAGCAATTATGGTATTTCTCCAAGAATTATTAAACGGAAATAATTGGAGAATAATGGTTGTTTATTAAGAAAGTGAAGAAAAATTGAGCTGAACTTTATTGAAGTAGAAATGGTAAATTTATATCATGAAACCCTTTTGTTTGTGAATAGACATAATCCTAAAGAAAGACACAACTATATGGCCGAGAAGAAACAACTATATGACGGTTAAGAAGTTATGTCTAAATATACATAACCTTCCAAAGGTTGCACAAGTACCTAATAACCGTTAGGCAGAAAAATAAAATTCAGAATTAAAAAATTTAATTATTGATTAGTGCCAAATTTGATCCATGTGCAAAGTGTGCCAAAATTGAAAATCATGCACCGGCACGCAAGTAGCGTAAGGACCAGCCCACTAGCTCATTCTTCATTTGTACGAAAAGAAGACATCCACTCTTATATATGAGCCCAAATATTCACATCTCTCCTATATGGGATAAGAAAAAACACCACTTTATTTGTTTTACAAACAAACAATCAATAATAACTCATCCACCTTGCAAGACCTGGACACATTCAGAAGATAATCGATATTATGTGGTGGAACATATTATTCTTGATAGAAAGAATATCTAAACCACATACTACAAAAGCATAGACAAGGATGAGTGGATCGAGGAATTCGTAAATCTCTTGGCTAAGAGCATTCGAGAGAGAAGACCATGGAATAATCGACGACGTTGTCACCTATTTCCATCGACATTTGCGCAGATGAATAGAGACATAAGAGTAGCGGCCCAACCCATGTAATTGACCCCCTTATATAGCCAAAACTGGCTGACCCTAGACTTCAGAGAAAAATTTACTAAGGACACAACTAAAGTATCAGCCCGAAAATACTCAGATCACGTATATGAACATCAGGTTGATGTTTCGAGGAATCGTAGGCATCACCATAGGGCTCCTTACTCTGTGCACCACGGTGAGCGGCACCCCAGACACAACCATGCTGAACACAATCTGCAATGGACAACAGTATTTCCCTTTGGCTCCATACGCAGATACAGTGAACGCCGCCCTAGATGACTTGAGTGCTAACACGGCGACTCATGGGTACAACTACTATAGCGCGGTTCTCGATTCCACCGGTCCATGTTGGGCGCACGGAGCATGCAACGGCGTTCTTGGGCCCCCGGACTGTACCGCGTGCATCAACTCCGCGAGACAGCAACTCTTTTATCAGTGCACTCATGCTACTGGTGCTCAAATTCAACTCCAGGATTGTAGAGTTAGGTATGAGGACTATTCCTTCACCGAATGATGCTAAGTGTGAGAGCTATTCTTTGCTAAATAAAGGAATGCTGCCTCATGTAAGAGCTCGGGTCTAATATATAATAAGATCTAGAATATATATGATGACAAGATTGTTCTCCTCAGTGAATCGTGACCATTATACATGCGTAACTAATTGAATCAATGATGATGTTGAGGAGCTGAAATATTAGAAGCGTAAACTCCTAAACATCAATTACGTATCCAATGTCAATATAGGATGTTTGATGATGACCCCTGTAGTTAGTTTCCCCATGCAAGATGTGTAGATAAATCTCGAAGGATTTTTAAAGGGTAGAATGATTGGGAACTTGTATTTTAAAAAGCGTGAAGTCTTATGTTCAATTCCTCATGGACGCCGCGATCACATTGGAGGTCACGTCACAAGCGTGGGGTCTTAGATTCAATTATTCATTGGATATGACTCCACGAAGAGAGCGAATGGACTATTCATGGAGAATAGACATAGAACTTGCCAATGCTATTAGAACTAGATTTTAGTTGTAGGATCCAACTACTTTGGGAGTATTTTTATAACAAAAGTTAAGCCTCTTTTAGTCCTCCTCTCCTTCAATTAGTTCGATTTGGGGCTCTTCTTCTTAGAGTTTGGCGATTCGAATCGGACGCTGGCAATTATGGCGATGAGAGTTTACGAGAGGTTAAGTATGGCAAGATTGGTTTACTGAATTGGTGTATGAAGGCATATGTGCTGACACTTAAATTTTGGCAACCGTTTATGCATTAATTGCATAGTAAAATTAGGGATTGATTCCAGCGTCTAAACAAAAATATTACATTTAAATTGCATATAGATTTTATGAGCATTTAAATTAAACCTATCTATTTGCATTGGACTGGCACCTGCGCTGCCACCCTTGACGTCCCGGCAAGGTCCCTGTAGTCGCAACAAGCTCCTCGAGCTCTTGGTCTGTTTCTTTAGCAGGTTTCCGGGTGAACAATCAACGAGTTTCCAGCCTAGCGGACGAGTCCATGTAAATCATCGATTCAAGCGACACTGCCGCACCAGACCAGTCCTTGCCATGTCGGACGACAAGATGGCCTTGGTGACGCTCCACTCAACGCGCGCACGACCCGTGCCGCTCCAACAATCGCCTTCAGCACCTCCATGATCCATATCCGCTGTCTCTCAGTGAATCTTCAGCGAAGCAACCAAACTTTGACGCCAATCCTGGGATATTTCGCCGTTCTTGCAGCACTTTCAGTGAAGTCTGCTGTGACCACCTGAACCAGCGAAGCAACAGCGACGTCAACGAGTTTTTTGAGCTTTTCAATCGACACCTTTCGGTTGTCTTGCAGGTTTTGTGAATTCAGTCCAGCAATCTCCATCGTGACCAGTACAGCGACATTAGTCCAGTAACTCCAGACCTCTTGCTGGCCGTTACCCTTGGTCTGCTCGCTGCTGGTGTTGTCCAGAAGATTGTGTATGATGACTACACACAGCACCAAATTCTTGGTACTAGGGCTCTTGTGTTTTTGCTATGCCGTTGTCGGTGCTCCCGATACAACCTTGAAGAACAAAATCTGCAACCCCTATAACGAGATTCATTCGCGAGTGCATGAGGTGGCGTTCTGAACGACTTGAGCGCTAACACGGCGAACAACGGGCATAATTACTACAGCAAAGCCAAAAGCTACGAGGAATTGCGTTACGGCCACGGTACGTGCAACGGGGCATTGGTAAATGTGGATTGCACATCGTGCCTGAGTTCTGCTAAGGACCGAATCAAAAAAGAATGTGGCCAAAGCATCGGAACTCAAATCCAACTTCAATTAGATGCGAAAATTACATATTTTCAAAATAAGGGAGGTATTCCCTGCTGTGAATTTTGGACCTTTGTCCAAAAGCATGTATGAATGGCATAGCTGCACCCGGACAGATTCTAGCTACCTTCTTCAACATTCATGATGTTTCGATCATAATGTATTCATACAGATCCGCAGTAGACGATCGCTCCTCAAATTTGAATTTCGAGATCAGGCATGATCTACGAGCAAGATGAGCCTAAAAATGTTTGCGTAAGCCTGTTCATGATTAGAAAGAATTAAAAAAATTCCTATACACAGAACATTGGGCCTATCACATATGTGGGCCGGGGCTCCCTCAAAGGACAAAATTTTTTCAAAATGAGAATTATTTGTCTAAGGTCCCATGTGTGTGTGTGTGTCTCAAAGGACAAATATTTCTGAATTATAGGAGATCCATTGGGTTGTCGATGATTATATCCGCAATATAATTAGCCAAGAGAGTTGAAACATGATAGAAGAGACGTCTCTAAAATCTTAGAACGCTTCAAATCCCCAACCTTCAAGTAACTCGGGTATTCCGACCAAAAAAAAAAAAAAAGTAACTTGGGTATATCCTTCCTTAAAAGAATTCCTTATGATAGGGAGATCTCCAAGAATCTGAACCCATCAACATATCATGTTATTTGATTACTATTATTTAAGAGTGTTAAATAATAAATTATTAGTCAACTGGCTTTATTAACTGTTCAATCCCTCTTCGATTGCCCAAATATGAAACTTTATCTGTAATACGCTCACACGTGTACCTCAGCAGATAATACATAGCATGAAGTAAAGACAATCCATCAATACTCTTCCAAATGCTAAATATATATAGATAGTGCTACAAAATGGGACTCCAAAAATAATGCTGCAAAATGGACAGACGAATAAATAGGGCATACCAAAGACTCGAAAGAGTTGGCCTTGTCACCGAATGAATAGATTATTCATAAAGGGAAAAATAGAGCACAAATTACCAATGTGTTAAGATAATTTTACACAAGCGGTGTCGTCTGTCCTTAAATTACTCTCTCTCTCTCTCTCTCCAATCAATGATGTGTGAAACCTCTGGCTTTTACACCGCCGTGTATACTATAATTATTCTTTCATAGATTAACATTTGCATCAATAACATTCCCTTTGTAGCGTATGCTGTGATTACTCTTTCATGAATTGACATTTGCTTCTCTAACATCCCCTTTTTTTATAGAGTACATCGTGTTGCTGATGGAAGCTTACATATATACAACAGGCATAAGCAGCCCAACAGGCACTGTGTTAATCCTACTTAGACTTCACCCATGTCTACCAAGACACACACATATACTCATTTTCATGGATGAGATTAAAACTTGCTTTTCAGTGTGAGCTCAGACTGAGTCAACTTTGAAAAAACATCCATGGCATCACTAGGATGCCCCAGAGACGCAACCAAGTTGTTGCTCTCCTCGCTTGGAGAAGTGACCAAGACGACGTTGTGGGGGACAGTAGCCGGTGCCACTTGGAACGGCCTCCCAAACCCGAAATCCGTGTTGTAGAAAGGGAGCCGACTCCACTTGCTGATGCAGCAAGTGTTGCCCTGACAATCGACCACGACCCTGTTCAGCTCGATGTGGTCAATGGCCGACCTTGTGTAACTATCGGTGACGCAAATGGAGTGCCTCGTGCACAGTCTGGACAGCGAAGGAGAAGGGTTTGCGAATCAGTTCGCTCGCTCTGCACTCTGCACAGGACCAAGCAAGGACATTCCCGAAGTAGCCGCTTGGCAACAGCGGGTTGAACTTGGGCCGACCGTTGACCGCAATGAGAAGCTTTGCTGTCGCATGAGGATCAATGCCGAGAGCTTTGGTTCTCAAAATCCACACGATTGCCGATATGACTTCAAAGGACAAAGGTCGTAGGGACTATGGAGGAGCCATTGTGGGTTGTGATTGTTGACACTTTCTCGAGTTGAATGAGAGTGAGGTTCGAAGCAGAATGATCTGTAAACAAGGGGCTAGCTTGGTTTGGGGGTTGACTATGTGTTCGGACTGTCAATCTCTCGGAGCATACTCGTGGTGGGGGAGATCAACACACGGAGGTCGCCTCGGGCACAATACTGATCGATCGACAAAGGGAAGAATCGATAGTGGCTTGGCTCGAGCCACGTCAGTCCAGCAAGTTAAGATGTCTGTGAGGGCTTTACCATCGACAACAACGTGATTCATGAGAATGCCAAGGATGATCCCCCTGCACTTGAATGTTGTCACCTGGATTTTAAGATAAACTGTAAGCGGGGATGTACAGCAGTAGTTCATATTCAAACGGGCCATCTAATAACAAGAAGTTACTCAGTGAACTAGTATTGCATTAAACTGAAACTGTCAGATTTGGCAAGAACCACCATCTTCGAGTGTCCATATTTAGCCTTATTCCATATGGTACAATCGGTAGTAATTTCTCCTAACGTCACTGTTTCCGGAGAAAAGAAAAAAGAGAAAACATTACCTGCACGGTCAGCAAAGGTTTTTCCAATATGGTTTGGGGTCCATCGCTGTGCTTCACGAGTTTTCGCAGCGTTGGAGGATCGATGGCGCTGATGTCGCCCAGCATTCCAATTTCGTTCTCCGACATCGCTTTGATGAATGGGACACCTTCTCCAGTGCATCTCACCGCCATCTTCCCATCACTCCCCATGACAAGTCCGCCTGCGAATGGATAGAACTCGACCAATGCCTCGGCCAGCGACTCTGTGATCATCTCCATCAGTGGGAAACGCCTTCCCTTCCCTTCGCCTTTGAAGGCGAACGCGATCTCAATCACGTGAGGGAAGGTCTGGTTGAGGTTTGAGAGAGCGTAGAGACCGCCAAACGTTTCCCTCGCTGGAGAAACATTAACCGCATTCATTGATCTTCACATTGAGGTTTCGCGTTGCTCCCATGTTCGTCGGCTTCTCATTTCTTGCTTCTTCGCACAAAATCACGTATAATAGAAGTTAAATTTAATTATTTGTTGGCTTTGGTGATGCTAGGATAACATATATAGTTTATCAAATTTATATACTTTCTAAAGATTTGGAGACATGTCTCAAAAATGGAAAATTGTTGAAATTTTCTCATTACAATGCGTCGTACTGTTGTAGAATTTGCTGGTTACATACAAAAAACTTTGACGAAGTCAGTTTCTACATATTTCAAGCTATGGAATTAATTATTCTAGCAAAAAAAAGCTATGGAATTAATTAGTCGTACGTATTAGAGTAAAATTTACCCTCCACGTCATATTCCGAACTGCTAATGGAAAGTGGATTTGGGTCCAGGATACCGGTTTAAAATTTCAGTGAGACGAAAATTAGTTTAGAGTAAATATGTTCATATGTATCAATTTGAGATTTTTTAGACCAAAATTAATTTATAATAAATGTGCCATGTGAATATTACTTTCACAATTGATGGAATATTGAACGGGATTTGATCAAGTTTCCGGTCAGATGCTGACTTGACAAGGACGCAGCCAATATTCTGGATGTCATTGCCATTACCTTTTTCAACAATCTTTCCATTACATTTAGAAGATAGGACGTAACTAAACATGCTCTTAGAAGGGGTTGCTATTAGTTCTAAAACTTGATTACCCGGTTGCCAAGCCATCGAGGTAGGGTGGTCGGGGCTGACCGAGCATCCACTTGGATGACATGGAGAAGCACGACATGGCGTTTGTGGTGGCACTCGGGAGCGGGATCGTGGTGGCGATTTGACTTCAAAATGGAGATGATTGAGAATCAAGAAGTTTTCTAAGAATGTGGCGAGAAAGAGAGAGGGAGAGTGAATGGATGAATGAACGAAGTGGAAGTGAGAAGTGCGCGCTAGCTATAGGAGAGAGCATGTGAAACGAGTGGAAGAGAGAAAAGTGGAAGGGAGATGTTTGTGTTAGTTGTAGCATGGGCATATGCAACAAGTGCAAGTGTGAAGTTTGTACTAGTTGGCGAACCTAATTTTCGGTTGTATTGGCTTATCACCTATGAAGATGCAATGGCATAGGCTACAAGGGTTTGTCGATCTATTTTGGTAGGGAAAAGGACACAACATATCATAATTATTCAATCGATTACTTAAGTGTCATAATTTTTAAAAAACATTCACTTTGGTAACATAACTTTGCAATGGATCGCCTAAGTACTGGAAAATCTAATGTGATATTATAATTTATGACACTTGTGGACATTTTTTAAAAGTTATGACACTCAAATGATCGTTTGAAAAATTATGTCACAAAAGTGAACAAGTTTTAAAAATTTTGGCATTTAAGTGATCAATTGACATGTTATGACACTTAAGTTATTTTCTCACTTTGGTGTTATGTGGGACTTTTTGAGGGATATATATGGTGGAGATTTTAAGGTAGATTAATTTAAAAAACACAAAAAAAACTTGTACAAAATTTTATATGGCATCAGAGACCATGAGGTTTTAAGTTCAAATCTTTTTAAGCCCTTATTTGTCTTCCTTATTATATATTTCCATGCATAGTTATAGGCCGAAGTCCAACTTATACATGCGAGGGAATGTTCTAATAATTAAATATTTAATCGAACCTTTACATAATAATTTAAGCTTTTACAATAGTTAACAGTAGTTCCAAAAAATTTTACAATTGCTATGTGTCACCACATCATCATTTCCCCAAAGGACTACTCGAATTCCAATCAAAGTACATCTATTTAAAAAAATTAGTAGTCTTACATTGGATGATCAAGAGAAAGTTTTATGACTTTGGACAGCACACTAAATTTCAATGATAGCCAGTAAAACCCACCCATTCTGAAACGAGCTCATAATAGTAAAACAGCAGCTAGCTAGAGAGAACAAGTGTATAAATTAGAAGTCAACTTGTATACTTGCCTATGCTTCGCATGAGTTTATTTTCAAAAATTATTGAAAAGTCATATTTGGTAATATTTTCCCTTTAGTCTTCGTTCAATTTGTATAAAGATAAGATCACTTTAGAATTTTAGAAAGTGACAAAATCAAGAAATTTAATAAATAAAAGGGAATATTACTTGAAAGCAAAAATATCACTTCGTTGATAATTTAATTTTATGGATTCATTTTCCTTTTATCCAAATTTACTTTACACTTATCAAATATCTCTTCATATTTTCCGACCCAAAAAAAATATCTCTTCATTTTTTAAAGAATTGAGTTTGTCATAGGCTATTTTTATTTAACTCGACTTGAATTTTTCGGTCATCTTCTTAAGTAATCATTAAGTCTTAAGTGACATTACTCTAATGTTACATTTTGTGTGGGATGGAACCGAAATAATTTTATAACCTATGTTGCATTGTATTGCAAGTGACAAAGTTAATTTTATCTCTCTATATTATCTTGTTGACACGTGTAGATTTTTCTGTATATATTCCATAGCACATGTCATGCGTAATCGATGCGATTTGACGCAAATAGACATTGTTTTCTCATTTTGGTGGAGACAATTTTACTAATTGTTACTTTAGGATTTAAGTAAATAGATGTAATATTTATGACTTGGTTAAAATTTTAAAAATACTTTCTAAATCTCATAAAGTCAATTTTAATGATTATTATCGCGAGATTTTCGTCAACACTTCTACTTCTCTCATTCTGTAGAATTAATTTTACTGTTTGTTACTTTAGATTTTACTAGATGCACGTAATATTTACACTCGTGTCAATATTTTAGAAGAATTTTCCGGTGAAAACTCTTGCAAAAATATTTTCTCATTCTCATCAAGTCAATTTTATTATTTATTATCACGGGATTTTCTCAGGACTAGTACTTTTTCCTGATAAATTTCTTGCACATTGAGTGCAAGAGTCGGTCACTCTTGTAAAACCAATTTCGTAAAACCAGGAGGAGCAAAAGTGGAATCAGGTCTTCAAAGTCAATTTCTCTTCTAAGGCATGCTTTATATCGTAAAAGACTAAATAAAGTGAAAAGTTACCAAAAAATTAATTAATAATAGAAAGAGGAAACGAAATTCTCTTCTTTAACCTTGAAGGAAGTCAATGGCACCTCGTATTAGAAAAACCTAATTTGGTTTTTCAAAATCTTTGTAATCATGAAGTCTTGAGTGGCACTACTGTAATGAGTATCAAATTCAAGGTTTTAGAGCTCTTATGTCGTTGCTGTGTCGTCGTTGGTGCTCCAGATACATCCTTGAAGAACAAAATCTGCAACGCTACTGATAACTACAAGTCATTTGCAAGTGCCCGACTAGAACGACCTGTGCGCTAACACGGCGAACGACGGTTAAAATTATCACAGTAAAGGCGAAAGTTCCAAAGAATCATGTTACAGCCTCGGAGTGCGCAACAGGACTTTGGAAGATCCGGATTGCGCATCGTATGTGAGTTCTGCGAAGGAATGAATCAAAAAAGAATGCGACGAAAGCATTGGAGCTCAAATCGAACTTCAAGATTGCATAATTAAATACGAAAATTACTCTTTTTTCAAAATTATGTAAGTATTTCCTACTATGAGCTCTAGATATTCTAAACAACTGTTCGTAGTTTGGAAGGGCGAAATTAGTTTATGAGTATGAGAAAAAGAAATACTGTGTGATACGTAGATCAACGGTAGATAACCGCTCCTCAAATTAGAATATCAGGATTGGACATGGTCGATAAGCGAGATGAGCCTAAAAATATTTACAGACGCTCGTTCATGGTTAAAACAAAGAAACAAAGAAACAAAGGATTGGACTGTTCATCTTGTTCTCCGTGCGAATACGAGGTCGACCTCGACACAGTAGCGGAATTCAAGCCCAGGTTTGGCCTGGGCTCGAGCTCGATGTGTGGCGGAGCTTGACCCCCAGATCTAAGTCCGAGGTACTCGCCACCACAAGCGGGGCTCAAGATCTGAGGTCGAACCTGAAACTGCAAGCGGAGGTGAGCCCAGATGATGTCAAGCTCGAGCGGCACGGCCTAGCTTGCCCGTATTAGATGAGAAAATATTCTGTGGTTTACCACTACCACGTTTAAGGCATTTTTTTCTTCCAACTACTGAAAACTTGACAAGTTTCGCTTCACTGGAGTCGCCCCTCGCCGTCGCTATTGGTGGAGTGGCCGACGCCGTGCCCTTAGCGTCAAAGCAAGCCATCCCTTACACCGTCGCTCATGGTCGGCCCAAGCCACTCCTTCGCCGTCGCTTGTCTAGTTCTGGATCTGGAGTCGCGCTCGTCCAAAGCTGGATCTAGAGTTGTGCCTCCACAGGTCAAGCTTGGATCTAGAGTTGTGCTCGTCCAAAACTGGAGTCGCGCTCATAGATCTAGCGACCGCAGTTCATCCACAGGTCCTGCCAAGCCAGGGCTCTGTTTTTTTTCTTTTGCTCGCTAAAAATGGAGGGCTAAGCCTCCGAAATCAACCCGACGAAGAAGAAGACTATCCCAAAAAGAATCATAAAAAATTGCTTCGACGTCTTCTTCTTTGTGGGTCGTTCCCACCTCTCTCTTGCCTCTCCCTTTCATCTTTCATCTAACCCACCAGGCTCTGCCTTTCGCCTCTCATCTCTAGAAGACTTTTCAGAAAGAATCGTTAAAAAAAAAAAAAAGGATAATGATGCTCTCCTTTCACTTTTCCTCCAACCCCAAGCATCAAGCCATAAAAAATCATAAAAGAAAATTTGCTCCATTTGTTCAATTCTTTTATAATCAAAGAAACACCAAGAGATCAAAAAAATAAAAATAAAATAAAATTCAAGAGAGCACGGGAAGACAACGGAGGAGGCAGCAACCCAAAAGAAAGAAACCCGAAAGATATAGGCCAAAAAATTGATCCTTTTGTCGTGGCCGAGTTGCTCGCGGCCAGGTCACAAAGACGGTGGAGGAGGTGGCGACTGGACACGGCAGTGCTCAGCCTGGACCACCACATTGGCGACTCCGCCGGTACCGACGACGAGGGGAGCGGAGATCTGCTGGTTGTGGATGGAGGAGCAAGAGAGAAATGGAAGGTTTTTAATTTTTAAAGCTCTTCAAATCTGAATCCTAATGGTAACTCGGGGTATTCTTCCTCGAAAGAATACTTTATAATGGGGAGAAAATCCCCAAAAATATGAACCCATCAACATATCATGTTCTTCGATCACTTTTATTTAAGAGTTTATATCAATAAATTATAATTCAACTAGATTTATTAATTTTCCCAATCCCTCTTCAATTACCCTATACGGAATTTTCTCTATGATACGCTTCTATTTGTACCTCATGAATTGACATTCGAATGTATTAAACATTCTCTTTTTTCAAAAAGCAAATCACTATATTATTGATGGAAGCATATCATATAATAATACAACAAGCACAAGCAGCCCAGCACCACCGTGTTGGTCCTACTTAAAACTAGAGGCACAAAAACTAGAGACTTCACCATATGCCATCCGAAAACATACACATATACTCGTATCCATGGATGAGACTAGAGCTTGCTCTTCAGTGTGAGCTCAGACTGAATCAACTTTGAGAAAACATCCATGGCATCACGAGGAAGCCCCAGAGACACAACCAAGTCGTCGCTCCCCCTGCTCTGGGAAGTGACCAAGATGACATTGTTGGGGACTGTCGCCGGGGCCACCTGGAACGGCCTCCCGAACCCGAAATCCATGCTGTAGAAAGGGAGCCGACTCCACTTGCTGATGCAGCAAGTGTTACCCCCGCAATCGACCCCGACCATGTTCAACTCGACGTGGTCGATGGCCGACCATATGTAATTCTCGGTGACAGATTCGAGTGCCTCGTGCACTTTCCGGACAGCGAACAAGAAGGGCTTGTGGGTCAGTTTGCCCGCGCTACACTCGGCACAGGACCAAGCAATGCCATTCCCGAAGTATCCGCTCGGCAACGGGGGGTCAAACTTGGGCCGACTGTCGACTGCAGTGAGAAGCTTCGTTGTCTCGTGAGAATCGATTTTGAGAGCTTTGGTTCGCGAAATCCATGCGATCGCCGATATGACTTCGAAGGTCGTAGGGACTATGGAAGAGCCATTGCGGCCTGTGATTGTTGACACTTTCTTGAGTTGAATGAGAGTGCGTGGCTTGAAGCAGAATGATCTGTAAACAAGGGGCTGGGTTTGGGGGTTGACTATGCCTTCGGACTGCCGATCTCTCGGAGCATACTCGTGGTGGGGGAGATTGATGCGCAGGGGTCGCCTCGGGCATAGCACCGATCGATCGAGAAAGGGATGAGCTGATGGTGGCTTGGCTCGAGCCAGGTCGGTCCAGCAAGCTATGAAGTCCGTAAGGGCTTTGCCATCGACGAGGACGTGATTCATGACGATGCCGACGACGATCCCTCCGCACTTGAATGTCGTCACCTGGATCATATGATAAACTATAGGTGGATATCCACAGTCTATGTACTAAACTAAATAAGACTATTTAGTGAAATCCGCCATTTTCAATAGTCTTCACCTAATTTTGTACGTATGCTGCACTGTTGTCATAATATCTAGTGAAAAGAACAAGAAGATTACCTGCACCGTAAGCATAGGTACTTCCAATATGGTTGGGGCTCCATCGCTGTGCTTCACGAGTTTTCGCAGCATGGCGGGATTGATGGCGCTGATATCGCCCAGCACTCCGATGTCGTTCTCTGACGTCGCTTCGACGAACGGGACACCTTCTCCGGTGCATCTCACCGCCATCTTCCCATCGCTCCCCATGATCAGTCTGCCCGCGAATGGATAGAACTCGACCAATGCCTCGGCCAGCGACTCTCTCATCATCTCCATCAGTGCGAAACGCCTTCCCTTTCCTTCAAAGGCGAACACGATCTCAATCACGTAAGGGAAGGTTTGGTCAAGGTTCGAGAGAGCATAGAGCCCACTGAAGGTTTCCCTCGCCAGAGAAACATTAATTGCATTCGTAATCTTCACGTCGAGTTTTCGCATAGCTCCGATGTTTTTTGGCTTCTCATTTCCTGCTTCTTTGAACAAACCAACAGAAGTTAAATTTGAATTATTTGTAGACTTTGGTGACACAAAGGGTAATGTACATATGGTTTTTCAAATCTATGTTCTTCTTAGTTTGGACTAGAGGGAGATTTAGAGACATGGCTCAAAATTGGAAATATGTGTTTATATTGGTCGAATGAAAAATTACATGGTTTTGTCAATTATGTATAAATATATATTAATTATACTATAATATATACAGATTGAGTAGGATATACAAGCCGTGCATATCCGGTCATATACAAAATTCACAATGTACATACTACATACCGTCCTTTCTTTGATGCTCGAATGACTCGAATGTCCCTTTGAGAATTGCGATAGCCATCCTGTGGATAACATTGATGAAACATTAAGTAAATCAAAAGATTAGTCAATAAAAAAATATTTTCATTATCAATAACGATCTATGTCTAGCGATTTATTTTGTTAGGTGATACAAGTGATTATTTTTAGAAAAATAGTTTCTAAATTGTTGATTTTTCATGAAATAAATGCATTCATAGGTTTTGCAATCAGGTCGTTGAACTCTGATTTTTATTACCAATACTAAACTTTCATTTCTTCACCATTGATGGCACTTTGACTAGGGTCTGGTCGACTTTCTAATCACATCTGACTCGACAGAGATGCAACCAATTTTCTCCAAATATTTTCTCATTCTCAAAAAGTCAATTCTACCCTTATCGGACCAAAAAAAAAAATTCTACTATTATAACCACGAGATTTTTCTCCGAACTACTACTTTTTCATGGTAGAAGCTCTTAAATTTTCGTTCCGAAAAAAAAAAAAAAAAAAAAAAAAACTTGAAAGCATATTTAATGTGCAGGAGGAAAAGGCACGTACCTGAACAATTTCAACTGTTGAAGCTTCGAATGTTGAGTCCAGCAACTGGAGCATGTCTGTATTTATATGTGGGAGGGTTGATGGGCCTTCATGGCCAAATCCTAGGTCAAACCAGCAATGTGGGTTCCATGCATTAGTATATTTCAATACAAGATGCTTTAAAAAGTGAAATTGGCTTTGAAGACCCAAATCCATTTTTCATCCTCTTGGTTTTATCAAATTAAAAATTCACGAATAAAATTATAAATGAAATAGTTGCTAATAGGGCTTTGCAAGCATAACCATCTTTGGGTTATTGAGTTGCAAATTTTTAAAGGAGTGGACTCCACAACAATTTATAATTATTTATTATTTATATTTTTGTTGTCCAGAATAGACTGTTATTCTTGCGGTAGATTAAACATTGCCATCCAATTATTTCTCTTGCTAATATTACTTACGGGCACGACAAGAAACTTCTTTTTTAATTCCTAATTGAATGTATAATATATAGTTCCCGCCTTGCACGGTGCTAATTTTGCTTACTTTTTAAAGTGCTATATATTGCGAAAGCCAAAATAAAGGGAAAAGGAACCCAAAAAGAATTAATTAATTACTAATAGAAAGGGGAGCGAAATTCTCTTGTTTAACCTCGAAGCATGTGAATAACACACATCGTATTTGAAAAACCTTAAATGGTTTTTCAGGTTCTTGGTGCTCCAATGGGCCAAAGAATCTGCGTATAGCCATTGTAAAGAGCTAGTGGTTTTCATTTGGTACTGTTGAAGCCAGGTTATACGCACCATGCAATCTTAGGGTCCATTCATTCCAGAATACACATGTCCAACCAAGGTTTTGTCGGCCCAATTGCCTTAAAAAGAATACCAATTTTAAAGTTGGGTTAATATCACAAAAACCCTAAACTAATGTACCTATGACAAATTTACCCCAAACTAATTTTTTTACTACAAAAAATCCAAAAACTATATACCTGTGACAAATTTATCTTAAACTAATTTTGACCATCAAAATCTCGAAACCGGTACACTTGTGACAATTTACCCTCCATTAAATTGAATTAATACCATGAAAAAACCAAAAATGATAAATCGGTACACATGTCAACTACCACGTATCATCCAACTTAGCAATTTAATAGTAAAATTTAACGGAAACTAACATGAGGTAAATTTGTAATAGGTATACCAATTTGGGGTTTGGGGTGGTCAAAAAATTAGTATAGGGTAAATTTGTCACAAGTGTACCAGTTTGAGGTTTTTTGTGGTATTAACCCTTTAAAGTACCCCAATTTTGGCCCGAACATTTTCTTGTCTTATGGAGAGCACCGACTTTCAGTCGGTACCTAAATTTGTACCCAAGTTTATGTCCGATAATGCCGTCAAAGATTTGACGTGTCATTCCATGTGTACTCAACGGAAACTTGACAGGGGCCAGATTTAGGTACCGACTGAAATTTTGTGCTTTTATAGTAGACAACAAAAAGTTCATATTAGAATTGAAACTCAATTTAAAGTTTATGTTTTTTATGAGATAAAAAAAATTGACCCAAAATTGGGATACAAGCTAAAATCGGTGCCTTATTATGAGACAAAAAAAAGTTTGAATCAAAATTTGGGACCGACCTAAAATTGGTACTTTTTAATGGAATTAAGCAATTAATTGTGCATCACTTGGTGCTGCCTAGAACAGTAAGGTTACAACAAAATAAATGTCTTGCTCAAGACAATTGGGTATTTAAATCCCAAAAAATGATTTGCCCATTTTACAGAATTTAATTTGACTGCCGCAGCTTCGCGACTAAACTATGGCCCAATGATAAGATTCAACATATCATTTCACGTGTCCTCGGCGAAAACTGGATGAGGACTAGGTTTGGGTATTCAAAATTATGTGCTTTTGTATTAGACAACGAAAAGTTTGGGTCAGATTTGGGATTCAATTTAAAGTTTATGTTTTTTTATGAAATAAAAAGAAAATTGCCCCGGAATTGAGGCATGAGCTAAAATTGGTGCCTTTTTATGAGACAAAACAAAAGTTTTGATCAAAACTTGGGACCAACGTAAAATTGATACTGTTTAACGGAATTAAGCCATTAATTGTTCATCATTTGGTGCTAATTAGAACAATAAGGTTACAAATATATATATATTGCTCAAGACAATTGGATACTTAAATCCCAAAAAACGATTTGTCCATTTTGCAGAATTTAATTTGACGCCCACAGCTTCGCGACTAAACCTATGGCCCAAAACCTTAGCACCGAGCTCAGAACCTCATGGTCGGAAACAAGACTGAAAGATTTTATGAAATCACTGTCAACTATTCTAAAAACTTAAATTGTTAGATAAATGCGTGATTTATTATTTAAATATTCCAACACTTCACCTCAAGCTTAGTCTGGTATTTTTGTTAGTACTAAGTATGGAAATATTTAATTGGGGAGGTAAATAGGGGTTTGAAAGATTTGAATTTAGGATCTTCTACTCTGATATCATAAGAAATTTTATGGAATTATTGCCAACTATTCTAAAAACTTCAACTATTAGATGAAAGCATGATTTATTATTTAAATATTTCAACAAAGACCCTAGCAACCTAACTTGGTGACCCTGATGCCTGGACCCGAAACCCTTCATTTGTTTCCAAAAACAAGTGATTTTCCACCAATTTTAAAGTCCAAGCAGGATTTGGCTAGTGACTTCATGTTTGCGTTGCTTCACACGGGGCTAGTGGATGTTTGATCTGTTTACCTTCCTCCACGTGTCGTCTTACAAATCATTACCGGTTTGCCTGCAAATATGCTTCTCATTCCATCAAGAATCAGCTGCTTTATTTTTTTTACCAACAATTAAAACCCATTTTCTCTTCATAAATCTTTCACAAAAATCGTAGAGAAATATTATCAAAAAGCATGATGGTTCTTTAATTATACCGTGATATTTGATTCGCCAAGTACATCATTATTGTATATTCTTTCGTATGTGATGCATAAAATCTTAAAACTTATCTTGAAAGTAAAATTGAACCTTTTAAGAGTGTAATCAAATCTTAAAATTTATCAAATTAATTAAATCAAATCTCTCCATTGACTCTGTTCAATTTGGCTAAAAAAAATGCTAATGTGGCTTTTTTAATTACTTCCTTCACACACAGGGAGCCGATGTGGCATCCACCAAGCGCCATATATGAAAAAAAATTAAAAAAGATAAATGGATAAAAAGAATTTAGAAAGAGAAAAAGGATAAGAAAAGCAAACTTTTCATCTTCTTTGTCGAGCTCACATCATCCCATTAAGATTATGTTTATTGTTCATCTCGTTCTTCGAGCTTGGCCGTGGCTGCTCAAGCTTCACTAAATTCGCGGCCATAGCCTCTCAAGCTTCTTCGAGTTCTCGACCATGATGCTCAAGCTTTGTTATATATTTCCATTGTCAGTTCCCACTGTTTTGGGAGACTTCTTTCTTGACAATGTGTAAGAAGTAGCATTCCATGTATGCAATATCATCGATCCATTTGGGTGTAATCAAGAACCCAGTGCCCAGAACCAGAAAGATCAGCTTTTGTCATCTCACATTAGTGGACGGATTAGGAGACATTGAATCTGATTAACTACATTACAAAAGGAAGAGCTTCAAATGCTTGATGAATTCCTTGGGCTTCTCCAAGTTCACAGCATGCGCTGCAGTCTTGATCTCCACCAGTTTAGCATTGTCTCCAATGTGCCTGACCCAATGCGAGCATTAGCGTCGGAGGCGAACGAAGTATCTTATGCATCGGTGGTGATATCATGTATTAAGGGAAAATGAAAATCGGAAAAAGGGAAGTAGATAGTTTCAAAAAAATTGAAGCTTCACCTCCATAATCTGTGACCCACCTCCAGAGGGAATATCTGATCTTGCTCTCCCCATACCAGCAATGTGGGCTGCTCAAAATTGGGAGGCCTGCATAGGAAAACAATGTTTAGGAGTTTGATTCAGATAAATTCATGTGGAGAAGAAATAATGATTCTATAAATCTTCGTGAATTTATAAGATGGATTGGATTTTATGAGGAAAATTATCTAAAAAATCTTAAATCTATTGCACTTTTGCCAATTTAGTTTTAAATCTTTCAATTTTGCCAATTGAATCTCAAACCTTTTCACTTCCTGCCAATTGAGTCCATCAGACCAATTTTGACCGGAAATCGTTGATGTGAGCATTTTTAAATAATATTTTAATAATTTCTGAATTTTTTATGGTTTTTTTCCTTTTCTTTGTTTTTTTTTGGGGGGTTTCGGAGTGAGGGCTGCGACCAATTAAACCCTCATCAACTCTGGGTGAGGGCTGCAAGGCTCTCGTTGGCCAAAGCTAGGAAGCAACTTGCCTAGGGCCAGCGATGCCCACCAAGCCCTCGCCTAGCACCCTCACAAGATCTGGCTGAGGGCTCTCGTGCCCTCGAATTGGTTGACGAGGGCGTTGCGGCCCTCGCGATGCCCTCACTAAGAGCCGGCGAGGGTCGCCAGCCCTAACTTCAAACACCCCCCCCCCCCCAAAAAAAGACAGAAAAGGACAAAAAAAAGAAAAAAATCATAAAAAATTCAAAATTTATTAAAATATTATTTTAAAATATTCATGTCAATGCTACATGATCAGTCGGTGTCCACATCAGTGATTTCTTACTAAAATTGGCAGACCGTCAACTGTAATGAGAAGCTCTGCTGTCTCATGAGGATCAATTTTCGAGAGCTTTGGTTCTCAAAATCCACACGAGTGCCGATATGACTTTGAAGCTCGTAAGGACTATGGAGGAGCCGATGTGGATTGTGATTGTTGATACTTTTTTTAGTTGAATGAGAGTCAGGGATTCGAAGCAGAATGATCTGCAGACAAGGGGCTTGCTTTGGGGGTCAATTATGCTTTCGGACCATAGATCTCTCGGAACATACTTGTGGTGGGGGAGATCGACACGTGGAGGTCGCCTCGGCACAATACCGATCGATTGAGAAAGGGAAGAATCGATAATGGCTTGGCTTGAGCAACGTCGGTCCAGCAGTTAAGAAGTCCGTGAGGTTTTTACATCAATGACGACTTGATTCATGAGAATGCCGAGGATAATCCCCCGCACTTGAATGTTGTCACCTGGATTATAAGATAAAATTGTGGGTTATTTTTGCTATTTAAATATATAGTATTTTTATAAATTTTAGAAAGTGACAATAATCATGATATTTAACGAGTGGAAGGAAATTCACTTGAAAGAAATATATATCATTTGGTTGATAATTGAAATTTATGGATTCATATGCCGTTATGTATGACTTTACTTTGCACTTATTAAGCATCTCTTCATATTTTAAAGAATTGATAGGCTATTTGTATTCAATTCGACTCAAAATTTTCGGTTAATTTCTTTAGTAATCATGAAGTTACAAGCAATCTCATTACATGTTGTATTGGGATGGAA
The DNA here is from genome assembly GCA_024500025.1 of Syzygium aromaticum. Classification (NCBI taxonomy): domain Eukaryota; kingdom Viridiplantae; phylum Streptophyta; class Magnoliopsida; order Myrtales; family Myrtaceae; genus Syzygium; species Syzygium aromaticum. Next base: position 6,010,707 of record CM044891.1, on the reverse strand, counting down.
CCCGATATAATTCTACTATTTATGGTGAAATGTATTGCAAGCGATAAAGTCAATTTTCATCTCTTTATATTATTTTATAGACACATCATTTGATTTTTACTGTATATATGCCAGATCCCATGTCATGCATAATAGAGGCGATTTTATGTGAATCAACATATCATTTTTTTCATTCTTGTGGAGTATATTTTACTACTTGTTACTTTAGATACTACTGTAATATATATATACTTGTTAATATTTTAAAATTTCTTTCTCATTCTCATAAGTCAATCAATCTTGCTATTTATTGTGGCGAGACTTTCCTCAAAACTTCTACTTTTCTCATTCTCCTCGGCCCAAGCCACTCCTTCGCCGTCGCTCGTCCAGTTCTGGATCTGGAGTCGTGCTCGTCCAAAGCTGGATCTAGAGTTGTGCCTCCATCGTTGCTCCTCCATGGCCACGAGCGGTTGATCCAGCGACCGCAGCTCATCCACAGATCCCACCAAGCCACCCCTTCGTCGTCGTCGCAGCTCATCCACAGGCTCTGTGTTTTTTTTCTTTTGCTTGCTAAAAATGAAGAGCTAAGCCTCCGAAATCAACCCGACGGGGAAGAAGACTATCCCAAAAGGAATCATAAAAAATTACTGTGTAGTCTTCTTCTTTGTGGGTCATTACAGGACCCACCTCTCTCGTGCCTCTCCCTTTCACCTCTCATCTCTTGAAGACCATACACAGAAAGAATGGTAAAAAAAAAGATACTCTCCCTTTCACTTTTCCTCCAACCCCAATCATCAACCCAGAAAAAATTGTAAAAAAAAAAAACTCCTTCTATTCAATTTTTTTTAGAATCAAAGAAACCGCAGAAGATTGACCTAAAAAAAACCCAAGAGAGAACGGGAAGACAACAGAGGAGGCAGCGACCAAAAAAAAGAAACCAAGAAGATAGACCCAAAAATTGCCCCTTTTGTCCATGGCCGAGTCATTCGCGGCCGGGTCACAAAGGTGGCAACTGGACGAAGCAGTGCCCAGCCTGGACTGCAACACTGGCTACTCCGCTGGTGGCGATGGCGAGGGGAACGGAGATCAGTGGTGCTTGGTGGGATCACATCAGCACCGCGTGTCTTAATAAAGCGATAAAGCATTTTTTGTTAGTCAAATTGATGGAGCTAAAGAAGGAACTTGATGGCATAAGTTTTAAAATTTGATTGTTATTTTAAAATTTTAAAAATATAATTAAATATTTGCGATAAGTTTTAGGATTTTTAGTTCACTTATCTCTAAAATAATTAACAAAATTCCTAAATACAAAAGCGTAGGTCGACGTGGGCCAAGGGTCCCCCAAAGGACAAAAAAAAATTAAAAGGAGAATTTGGGGATGTTTGGTAATCGGCTAAATAGTATTTGATTCTATTTTTTTTTAGAAACAAAAAAATAATAGAAATCCGTTTGATAAATTTTTTATTCCTATGAACAAATTTGTTTCTAGGAATAGTTTTGAAAGAGAATCAAGAATAAAAAAAAGTTGATTTTTGATTCTGAAAATAAAAGAAAGAATAAAAATATAAACAAAATTTTTTTTCATTTTCTCTTTCCTTGGCCTGTGGGTGGTCTCCGGCCATGGCTGAAGACCGACCACAGGCCAGGGCCAACAAGGGTGTCGCGACTCTCGCTGAATCCGACGAGGGCGATCTTTGCCCATCCGGCGAGGGCGACCCTCGCCGGCCTCTTCTAGCCCTCGCCGGCAAGGGTGAGCGTTAGACCCTCGTTGCCTGGGCAAGGGCAACCTTTGCCCATATGGTGAGGGCGGCCTTCGCCTTGCCTGCGAGCCATGAGGGCGGCCCTTGGTGGCCTCTTCCAACCCTTGCTGGCTTAGGCTGGACCCTCGCGGCCTAGGCGAGGGTTGTCCTCGCCAAATTCGACGAGGGTGGTCCTCGTCGGCCTCTTCCAACCCTTGTTGCTTGGGTAAGACCTGTCCTCGCCGGATCTTGCGAGGGCAACCTTTGCCCAAGCCTCGAGGGCCGTGATGCCTTAGTGGGCCTTAGCTTGTGGCCAACCCTGGCCTATGGTCGATCATCGTCCATAGATAGGAGAAGAAGAAAAAAAAAGGAAAAAAAAGAAAAAAAATATTTTAAAAAATCAAAATATTACTAAAAATTTTGGACAATTACCAAATACATGTCTGTTCTTTTTCTATTCCAAAAATAGAAATTTTGGATAGTTACTAAATGCTTTCAAATGTTCAGAAATTGTTCAAGGAAAGAGAATAAAAAAATAATTTCTGAGGAGAAATTGTTTCTGATAATATAATAGTTACCAAACGTACCCTTACTAGCCATGGCTCATCCTATGTGCGTGTCTCTCTCGAAGGACAAAGATTTTCATATCATAGGAGATCGCTAAAATTTATCAACATATTTAGCCAACAGAGTGGAAATTTGATAGAAGAGATAGTAATCAAAATTTTAAAACTCTTCAAATCCAAATCCGTCCGATAACTCAGGTTATTCTTCCTCGAAAGAATAGCCTTATCATGGGGAGGAGATCTCCAAAAATACGAACCACCAGCATATTATGTTCTCAGATCACCTTTATTTAAGAGTTTAACTTAATAAATTATAAGTCAATTGGATTTATTAATATGCCTAATCCCTCTTCAATTACCCTATATGGAATTTCCTCTATGATACACTCTCACTTGTACCTCATAAATTGACGGGTTAATACCAAAAAAAAAATCCCAAAATGTTACATATATAACAAACTTACTCTAAACTAATTTTTTTACTACCAAAAACCCAAAACTATTACACATGTGACAAATTTATCTTCCGTTAGTTTTCATTAAATTTTATCATCAAATTGCTAAGTTGGATTATACATGGCAATTGACGGGAGTGCCAGTTTAGATTTTTACCCCTCTTTTTGTCACTGATTTACCAGTTTGTAATTTTTCATAATGTTAATCAAATTTAACGGGTGGTAAATTTGTCACAGGTGTATAGTTTAGAGTTTTTAGTGGTCAAAAAATTAGTTTGGGGTAAATTCGTCATATTTTTTATGGTAAAAAAATTACTTTTAGGTAAATTTGTTACAAGTGTACTAGTTTGGGGTTTTTCATGGTATTAACCCTAAATTGACATATGTATCTATAGCATTCCCTGTTTTAAAAGGTAAACCACTATATTATTGATGGAAGCACATATCAAATAGGAAAATGAGTAGAGAACGGGCCTGTTATATCCCAAAATGAACGGTCAATCGCTAGCCACCAGTTTTAAAGTTGGAACGTGGGATACCGGCTTGCTCGTTTCATTTTTTTTTGTCTCTGACTTGGTGGGATTTCCACAAGTTTAAAAAGGCACATAATGAGAGTTTTTTTTTTCATTTTTATTTAAAGAAACAAATGATAATATTCAAACGATAAGTAACATATGAAGGGTTCAATTATAACTTTTAAAATAGTGGATATTTACTCCGAACAAAGGTTGAAGAAGACTATGACAGGAGAGGGAGAGAAAAGCACTTTTCGGCTGCTTCATCATTATTCTGAGATTGATCTTGTAATGTTTCAATTCCTTACATATCTTCATCTATGAGATTCGAATACATATGGTAATTTTTTCGTCAACTAATTTATTATTTATATTTTGATCCTATCTTTAATTCACCTGTTTTTATATAGAATTGATATCGGTAGTCTTGATTTTCGGTCATATGAGAATCCCTCTAGAGCAATTTCATTTGATTGAAAAGGATGAGGAGCCATTCAATGCACAATGAATTTGTTATTAGTTATAAAGTCAACATTTCAAGTGTTTTTCATTTTTGAATTTTAATAGATCTTTCCAATGACATTAATGATTTCCTTTTAGTTAGTTTAATATTTTTCTACTTGTAGTTAGCTATATTTCGGCATTTAATGTTTTTCTTTTTATATTCAAGAAATTTCGCTTACTGGAATTGGTGAGGGTTTCCCTTCTAGATTGGTACTTCTTGCGCCTTTTTTAATCCTCCAATCTTAAATTAAGCCAAGAAAAAAAAAGGTAACAATGGAAAGTCAAAAAAAGCTTAAACCGGACAAAGCAGTGTGCAAGTTTTCTCCATTAAATATTGTGGCTAGTATTGCACCATCAGAATTTTATTCTTACGGCACCGTTATGGTAGCCAGGTCCTATCAAATAACACAACAGGCACAAGCAGCCCAACACCACCGTGTTGGTCCTACTTAAAACTAGAGGCACAAATATTAGACTCCACATATGCCATCCGAAAACACACACATGTATTCATATCCATGGATGAGACTAGAGCTCGCTCTTCAGTGTGACCTCATGAATCAACTTCGTGAAAACATCCATGGCATCACCAGGAAGGCTCAGAGACACAACCAAGTTGTCGCTCCCCCTGCTCTGGGATGCAACCAAGATGACATTGTTGGGGACCGTTGTCGGTGCCACCTGGAATGGCCTCCCGAACCCGAAATCCATGTTGTAGAAAGGAAGCCGACTCCACTTGCTGATGCAGCAAGCGTTGCCCCCGTAATCGACCAGGACCCTATTCAGCTCAACGTGGTCGATGGCCGACCTTATGTAATTCTCAGTGACGGATTGGAGCGCCTCGTGCACTTTCCGGACAGCAAACGAGAAGGGCTTGTGGGTCAGTTCGCCCGTGCTGCACTCGGCACAAGACCAAGCAATGCCGTTCCCGAAGTAGCCACTCGGCAACGGGGGGTCAAACTTGGGCCGACCGTCGACTGCAGTGAGAAGCTTCATTGTCTTGTGAGGGCCGATTCTGAGAGCTTTGGTTCGCGAAATCCACGCGAGCGCCGATATGACTTCGAAGGTCGTAGGGACTATGGAAGAGCCATTGTGAGCTGTGATTGTTGACACTTTTTTGAGTAGAATGAGACTGTGTGGCTTGAAGCAGAATGATCTGTAAACAAGGGGCTTGGTTTGGGGGTTGACTACGCCTTCGGACCGCCGATCTCTCGGAGCATACCCGTGGTGGGAGAGATCAATGCGCGGAGGTCGCCTCGGGCACAACACCGATCGATCGAGAAAGGGAAGAACTGATGGTGGCTTGGCTCGAGCCAGGTCGGTCCAGCAAGCTATGAAGTCCGTGAGGGCTTTGCCGTCGACAAGGACGTGATTCATGACGATGCCGATGACGATCCCTCCGAACTTAAATGTCATCACCTGGTCATATGATAAACTATAAGTAGATATCTCTTGACATTACTTTTTTCAGTGAAAAGAAAAGAAGATTACCTGCACCGTCAACATAGGTACTTCCAATATGGTTGGAGCTTCGTCGCTGTGCTTCACGAGTTTTCGCAGCGTGGCGGGATCAATGGCGCTGACATCGCCCAGCACTCCAATGTCATCTTCTGATATCACCTCAACAAAGGGGACACCTTCTCCAGTGCATCTCACCGCCATCTTCTCATCGCTCCCCACGACAAGTCTGCCCGCGAACGGATAGAACTCAACCAATGCCTTGGCCAGTGACTCTCTGATTGTCTCCATTGTGGTGAAACACCTCCCCCTCCCTTCACCTTTGAAGGCGAAGACGATCTCAATCACGTAAGGGAAGGTCTGGTCAAGGTTCGAGAGAGCGTAGAGCCCGCCGAACGTTTTCTTCGCTGGAGAAACGTTAACTGCATTCGTGATCTTCACGTCGAGTTTTCGCGTGGGTCCCATGTTTCTTGCCTTATCATTTCCTGCTTCTTTGCACAAAACAATAGAAGTTAAATTTGAATTATTTGTAGGCTTTGGTGACATAAAGGGTAATGTACATGTAGTTCATCAAATCTATATTCTTCTTAGTTTGGACTAGAGGGAGACTTAGAGACATGGCTCAAAATTGGAAATATGTGTTTATATTGGTTGAATGAAAAATTACATGGTTTTGTTAATTATGTATAAATATATATTGATTATACTATAATATATACGGATTGAGTAGGATATATGAGCTGTGCATATCCGGTCATGTACAAAATTCACAATGTACATACTACATACCGTTCTTTCTTTGTCTTTGATGCTCGAATGACTCGAATGTCCCTTTGAGAATTGTGATAGCCATCCTGTGGATAACATTGATGAAACATTAAGTAAATCAATAGATTAATCAACAAAAAATATTTTCATTGTCAATAACAATCTTTGCCTAGAGATTCATTTTATTAAGTTATACAAACGATCATTTTTAGAGAAATGTTTTCTAAATTGTTAAGTTTTCACGAAATAAATGCATCCATAGGTTTTGCAATCATTTTGTTGAACTTTGATTTTTGTTATCGATACTAAACTTTCATTTCTTCACCATTGATGGCACTTTGACCGAGGTTTGATCGACTTTCTAATCACATTTGACTCGACAGAGATGCAACCAATTTTCTCCAAATATTTTCTCATTCTCATAAAGTCAACTCTACCCTTATCAGACCAAAAAAAAAATTCTACAATTATAACCACAAGATTTTTCTCCGAACTACTACTTTTTCATGGTAGAAGCTCTTAAATTTTTGTTCCGAAAAAAGAAAAAAAAACTTGAAAGCATATTTAATGTGCAGGAGGAAAAGGCACGTACCTGAACAATTTCAACAGTTGAAGCTTCGAATGTTGAGTACAGCAACTGAAGCATGTCTGTATTTATATGTGGGAGGGTTGATGGGTCTTCATGGCCAAATCCTAGGTCAAACCAGCAATGTGGGTTCAATGCATTAATATATTTCAATACAAGATGCTTTAAAAAGTGAAATTGGCTTTGAAGACCCAAATCCATTTTTCATCCTCTTGGTTTTACCAAATTAAAAATTCGCGAATAAAATTATAAATGAAATAGTTGCTAATAGGGTTTTGCTAGCATAACTATCTTTGGGCCACTGAGTCACAAATTCTTAAAAGATTGGACCACACAATAATTTATAATTATTTGTTATTTATTTTTTTGTGGTCCAGAACAGAGTGTTATTCTCGCGGTAGATTAAATATTGTCATCCAATTATTTCTCTTGCTAATATTACTTACGGGCACGACAAGGAACTTCTTTTTTAATTCCTAATTGAATGTATAATATATAGTTCCCGCCTTGCACGGTGCTAATTTTGCTTACTTTTTAAAGTGCTATATATTGCGAAAGCCAAAATAAAGGGAAAAGGAACCCAAAAAGAATTAATTAATTACTAATAGAAAGGGGAACGAAATTCTTTTGTTTAACCTCGAAGCATGTGAATAACACACCTCGTATTTGAAAAACCTTAAATGGTTTTTCAGATTCTTGGTGCTCCAATGGGCCAAAGAATCTGCGTATTGCCATTGTAAAGAGCTAGTGGATTTCATTTGGTACTGTCGAAGCCGAATTATACGCACCATACAATCTTAGGGTCCATTGATTCCAGAATACACATGTCCAACCAAGGTTTTGTCGGCCCAATTGCCTTACAAAGAATACCAATTTTAAAGTTGGGTTAATATCACAAAAATCCTAAACTAATGTACCTATGACAAATTTACCCCGAACTAATTTTTTTTTTTTTTTTGGTAAAGACCCCGAACTAATTTTTTGAGTACAAAAAACCCAAAAACTATATACCTGTGACAAATTTATCTTAAACTAATTTTGACCATCAAAATCTCGAAACCGGTACACTTGTAACAATTTACCCTCCATTAAATTGAATTAATACCATGAAAAAACCAAAAATGATAAATCGGTATACATGTCAACTATCACGTATCATCCAACTTAGCAATTTAATAGTAAAATTTAACGGAAACTAACATGGGGTAAATTTGTAATAGGTATACCAGTTTGGGGTTTGGAGTGGTCAAAAAATTAGTATAAGGTAAATTTGTCACATGTATACCAGTTTAAGGTTTTTTGTGGTATTAACCCTTTAAAGTATCCCAATTTTGGCCAGAACTTTTTCTTGTCTTATGGAGAGCACCAACTTTTAGTCGGTACCTAAATTTGTCCCCAAGTTTATGTCCGATAATGCCCTCAAAGATTTGACGTGTCATTTCATGTGTACTCAACGGAAACTTGACGGGGGCCAGATTTAGGTACCGACTGAAATTTTGTGCTTTTATAGTAGACAACAAAAAGTTAAGATTAGAATTGAAACTCGATCTAAAGTTTATGTTTTTTATGAGATAAAAAAAATTGACCCAAAATTGGGATACAAGCTAAAATCGGTGCCTTATTATGAAACAAAAAAAAGTTTGGATCAAAATTTGGGACCGACCTAAAATTGGTACTTTTTAATGGAATTAAGCAATTAATTGTGCATCGCTTGGTGCTGCCTAGAACAGTAAGGTTACAACAAAATAAATGTTTTGCTCAAGACAATTGGGTATTTAAATCCCAAAAAATGATTTGCCCATTTTACAGAATTTAATTTGATGGCCACAGATTCGCGACTAAACTATGGCCCAATGATAAGATTCAACGTATCATTTCACGTGTCCTCGGCGGAAACAGGGTGAGGACTAAGTTTGGGTATTCAAAATTATGTGCTTTTATATTAGACAACGAAAAGTTTGGGATAGATTTGGACTTCAATCTAAAGTTTATGTTTTTTTATGAGATAAAAAGAAAATTGCATCAGAATTGAGGCATGAGTTAAAATTGATGCCTTTATATGAGACAAAACAAAAGTTTTGATCAAAATTTGGGACCGACCTATATATATATATTTATTTATTGCTCAAGACAATTGGATACTTAAATCCCAAAATATGATTTATCCATTTTGCATAATTTAATTTGACGCCCACAGCTTCGCAACTAAACCTATGGTCCGAAACCTTGGCGTCGAGCTCGGACCCTGATGGTCAAAAACAAGATTAAAAGATTTTATGGAATCACTGTCAACCGTTCTAAAAATTTAAATTGTTAGATAAATGCATGATTTATTATTTAAATATTTCAACACTCCACCTCAAGCTTAGTCTGATATTTTTGTTAGTACCAAGTGTGGAAATATTTAATTGGGGAGGCAAATAGGGGTTTGGAAGATTTAAACTCATGATCTCCTGCTCTGATACCATGAAAAATTTTATAGGATCACTGCCAACTGTTTTAAAAACTTTATATTGTTAGATAAAAGCATAATTTATTATTTAAATATTCCAACAAAGACCCTAGCAACCTAACTTGGTGACCCTGATGGCTGGACCCGAAACCCTTCATTAGTTTCCAAAAACAAGTGATTTTCCACCAATTTTAAAGTCCAAGCAGGATTTGGCTAGTGACTTCATGTTTGCGTTGCTTCACACGGGGCTAGTGGATGTTTGATCTGTTTACCTTCCTCCACGTGTCGTCTTACAAATCATTACCGGTTTGCCTGCAAATATGCTTCTCATTCCATCAAGAATCAGCTGCTTTATTTTTTTTTACCAACAATTAAAACCCATTTTCTCTTCATAAATCTTTCACAAAAATCGTAGAGAAATATTATCAAAAAGCATGATGGTTCTTTAATTATACTGTGATATTTGATTCGCCAAGTACATCATTATTGTATATTCTTTTGTATGTGATGCATAAAATCTTAAAACTTATCTCGAAAGTAAAATTGAACTTTTTAAGAGTGTAATCAAATCTTAAAATTTATCAAATTAATTAAATCAAATCTCTCCATCAACTCTGTTCAATTTAGCTAAAAAGAATGCTAATGTGACTTTTTTTATTACTTCCTTCACACACAGGGAGCCGATGTGGCATCCACCAAGCGCCATATATGAAAAAAAATTAAAAAAGATAAATGGATAAAAAGAATTTAGAAAGAGAAAAAGGATAAGAAAAGCAAACTTTTCATCTTCTTTGTCGAGCTCACATCACCCCATTAAGATTATGTTTATTGTTCATCTCGTTCTTCGAGCTTGGCCGTGGCTGCTCAAGCTTCACTAAATTCGCGGCCAAAGCCTCTCAAGCTTCTTCGAGCTCTCAACCATGATGCTCAAGCTTTGTTATATATTTCCATTGTCAGTTCCCACTGTTTTGGGAGACTTCTTTCTTGACAATGTGTAAGAAGTATCATTCCATGTATGCAATGTCATCGATCCATTTGGGTGTAATCAAGAACCCAGCGCCCAGAACCAGAAAGATCAGCTTTTGTCATCTCACATTAGTGGACGGATTAGGAGACATTGAATCTGATTAACTACATTACAAAAGGAAGAGCTTCAAATGCTTGATGAATTCCTTGGGCTTCTCCAAGTTCACAGCATGCGCTGCATTCTTGATCTCCACCAGTTTAGCATTGTCCCCAATGTGCCTGACCCAATGCGAGCATTAGCGTCGGAGACGAACGAAGTATCTTATGCATCGGTGGTGATATCATCTATTAAGGGAAAATGAAAATCGGAAAAAGGGAAGTAGATAGGTTCAAATAAATTGAAGCTTCACCTCCATAATCTGTGACCCAGCTCCAGAGGGAATATCTGATCTTGCTCTCCCCATACCAGCAATGTGGGCTGCTCAAAATTGGGAGGCCTGCATAGGAAAACAATGTTTAGGAGTTTGATTCAGATAAATTCATGTGGAGAAGAAATAATGATTCTATAAATCTTCGTGAATTTATAAGATGGTTGGATTTTATGAGGAAAATTATCTAAAAAATCTTAAATCTATTGTACTTTTACCAATTTAGTTCTAAACCTTTCAATTTTGCCAATTGAATCTCAAACCTTTTCACTTCCTACCAATTGAGTCCATCAGACCAATTTTGACCGGAAATCGTTGACATGAGCATTTTTAAATAATATTTTAATAATTTCTGAATTTTTTATGGTTTTTTTCCTTTTCTTTGTTTTTTTTTTTTGGGGTTTCGGAGTGAGGGCTGCGACCAATTAAACCCTCATCAACTCTGGGCGAGGGCTGCGAGGCTCTTGCTAGCCAAAGCGAGGAAGCGACTTGCCTAGGGCCAGCGATGCCCACCAAGCCCTCGCCTAGCACCCTCACAGGATCTGGCTGAGGGCTCTCGTGCCCTTGCATTGGTTGACGAGGGCGTTGTGGCCCTCGCGATGCCCTCACTAAGAGCCGGCGAGGGTCGCCAGCCCTAACTTCAAACACCCCCCCCCCAAAAAAAGACAGAAAAGGACCAAAAAAAAAAAAAACCCATAAAAAAAATCAAAATTTATTAAAATATTATTTTAAAATATTCACGTCAATGATACGTGACCAGTCGGTGTCCACATCAGTGATTTCCTGTTAAAATTGGCCGACCGTCAACTGTAATGAGAAGCTCTGCTGTCTCATGAGGATCAATTTTCGAGAGCTTTGGTTCTCAAAATCCACACGAGTGCCGATATGACTTTGAAGCTCGTAAGGACTATGGAGGAGCCGATGTGGATTGTGATTGCTGATACTTTCTTCAGTTGAACGAGAGTAAGGGATTCGACGCAGAATGATCTATGTAGACAAGGGGCTTGCTTTGGGGGTCGATTATGCTTTCGGACCATAGATCTCTCGAAACATACTTGTGGTGGGGGAGATCGACGTGCGGAGGTCGCCTCGGCAAAGGGAAGAATCGATAATGGCTTGGCTTGAGCAATGTCGGTCCAGCAGTTAAGAAGTCCGTGAGATTTTTACATCGATGACGACTTGATTCATGAGAATGCCGAGGATGATCCCCGCACTTGAATGTTGTCACATGGATTATAAGATAAAATTGTGGGTTATTTTTGCTATTTAAATATATAGTATTTTTATAAATTTTAGAAAGTGACAATAATCATGATATTTAACGAGTGGAAGGAAATTCACTTGAAAGCAATATATATCATTTGGTTGATAATTGAAATTTATGGATTCATATGCCGTTATGTATGACTTTACTTTGCACTTATTAAGCATCTCTTCATATTTCAAAGAATTGATAGGCTATTTGTATTCAATTCGACTCAAAATTTTCGGTTAATTTCTTTAGTAATTATGAAGTTATAAGTAATCTCATTACATGTTGTATTGGGATGGAACCCGATATAATTCTACTATTTATGGTGAAATGTATTGCAAGCGATAAAGTCAATTTTCATCTCTTTATATTATTTTATAGACACATCATTTGATTTTTTCTGTATATATGCCACATCCCATGTCATGCATAATAGAGGCGATTTTATGTGAATCAACATATCATTTTTTTCAATCTTGTGGAGTATATTTTACTACTTGTTACTTTAGATACTACTGTAATATATATATACTTGTTAATATTTTAAAATTTATTTCTCATTCTCATAAGTCAATCAATCTTGCTATTTATTGTGGCGAGACTTTCCTCAAAACTTCTACTTTTCTCATTCTCCTCGGCCCAAGCCACTCCTTCGCCGTCGCTCGTCCAGTTCTGGATCTGGAGTCGTGCTCGTCCAAAGCTGGATCTAGAGTTGTGCCTCCATCGTTGCTCCTCCATGGCCACGAGCGATAGATCCAGCGACCGCAGCTCATCCACAGATCCCACCAAGCCACCCCTTCGTCGTCGTCGCAGCTCATCCACAGGCTCTGTCTTTTTTTATTTTGCTTGCTAAAAATGAAGAGCTAAGCCTCCGAAATCAACCCGACGGGGAAGAAGACTATCCCAAAAGGAATCATAAAAAATTACTGTGTAGTCTTCTTCTTTGTGGGTCATTACAGGACTCACCTCTCTCTTGCCTCTCCCTTTCACCTTTCACCTAGCCCACCAAGCCTCTCCCTTTCACCTCTCATCTCTAGAAGACTATACCCAGAAAGAATGGTTAAAAAAAAGATACTCTCCCTTTCACTTTTCCTCCAACCCCAATCATCAGCCCAGAAAAAATCGTAAAAAGAAAAGACTCCTTTTATTCAATCTTTTTCAGAACCAAAGAAACCGCAGAAGATTGACCTAAAAATAAAGCCAAGAGAGAACGGGAAGACAACAGAGAAGGCAGTGACCAAAAAAAACCAAACCCAGAAGATAGACCCAAAAATTGCCCCTTTTGTCCATGGCCGAGTCGCTCGCGGCCGGGTCACAAAGACGACGGAGGAGGTGGAAACTGGACGCAGCAGTGCCCGGCCTGGACCGCAACACTGGCGACTCCGCTGGTGGCGATGGCGAGGGGAACGGAGATCAGTGGCGCTTGGCGGGATCACATCAGCACCGAGTGTCTTAACAAAGCGATAAAGCATTTTTTGTTAATCAAATTGATAGAGTTAGAAGAACTTGAACGCATGAATTCGGTAAGTTTTAAAATTTAATTACTATTTTAAAAATTTTAAAACTTAATTAATTGAACATTTGCGATAATTCTAGGATTTTGAGTTCACTTATCTCTAAAATAATTAACAAAATTCCTAAATAGAAAAGAGCAGGCCAACGTGGGCCAAGGGTCCCCCAAAGGACAAAAAAAAAATTAAAAGGAGAATTAGGGGATGTTTGGTAACCGGCTAAATAATGTTTGATTTTATTTTTTTTTTAGGAATAAAAAAAGAACAAAAATCAATTTGGTAAATTTTTTATTCCTGCGAACAAATTTGTTCACATGAATATTTTTGAAAGAGAATCAAAAATAAAAAAAACGTTGATTTTTGATTTCAAGAATTAAAAAAAAGAATAAAAATATAAACAATTTTTTCTTCTTCTCCTTCCTTGGCCTGTGGGTGGTCTTTGGCCATGGTCGAAGACCGGCCACAGGCTAGGGCCGGCAAGGGTGTCGCGGCCCTCGCTAAATCCGGTGAGGGTGATCTTTGCTCATCTGGCGAGGGCGACCCTCGCCGGCCTTTTCGAGCCCTTGCCAGCAAGGGCGAGGGTTGGACCCTCATAGCCTGGACGAGGGCAACCTTTGCCCATCTAGCGAGGGTGGCTTTCGCCTTGGCTGCGAGCCATGAGGGTGACCCTCGCTGGCCTCTTCCGTCCCTCGCCGACTCAGGCTAAACCCTTGCGGCCTAGGCGAGGGTTGTCCTCGCCAAATCTAACAAAGGCGGTCCTTGCCGGCCTCTTCCAACCCTCGTTACTCACTAATTGGATAAGAGCCACCCTCACCGGATTTGGCGAGGACGACCCTTGCCCAAACCTCAAGGGCCGCGATGCCCTCGTGGGTCTTAGCTTGTGGCCAGCCTTGGCCTGTGGTCGATCATGGTCCATGTTGGTCAATTGCTAGCCACCAGTTTTAAAGTTGGAACGTGGGACACCGGCTTGCCTTGTTTCATATTTTTTTGTCTCTGACTTGGTGGGATTTCCACAAGTTTGAAAAGGCACATAATGAGAGTTTTTTTTTTCAGTTTTATTTAAAGAAACAAATGATAATATTTAGACAAGATGAGATCTATTTTCCTAAAGAAACAAATGATAATAGTCAAATGATAAGTAACATATGAAGGGTTCAATTATAATTTTTAAAATAGTGGATATTTACTCCGAACAAAGGTTGAAGAATACTACAACGGGAGAGGGAGAGAACAGGACTTTTCGGCTGCTTCATCTTTATTTTGAGATTGATCTTATAATGTTTCAAGTCCTTGCACATCTTCATCTATGAGGTTTGAATACATAGGGTAATTTTTTCGTCTACTAATTTATTATTTATATTTTGATCATGTCTTTAATTCACCCGTCTGTATACATAATTGATATCGGTAGTCTTGATTTTCGGTCATTAGAGAATCCCTCTAGAGCAATTTCATTTGATTGAAAAGGATGGGGAGCCATTCAAGGCACAATGAATTTGTTATTAATTATAAAGTCAACATTTCAAGTGTTTTTCATTTTTGAATTTTAATAGATCTTTCCAATGACATTAATGATTTCTTCTTAGTTAGTTTACTTGTAATTAGCTATATTTCGGTATTTTAATTTTTTTATTTTTATATTCAAGAAATTTCGCTTACTGGAATTGGTGAGGGTTTCCCTTCTAGATTGGTACTTCTTGCGCCTTTTTTAATCCTCTGATCTTAAATTAAGCCAAGAAAAAAAAAACGTAACAATGGAAAGTCAAAAAAAGCTTAAACCGGACAAAGCAGTGTGCAAGTTTCCTCCATTAAATATTGTGGCTAGTATTGCACCATCAGAATTTTATTCTTACGGCACCGTTATGGTAGCCGGAACCTATCAAATAACACCATAGGCACAAGCAGCCCAACGCCACCGTGTTGGTCCTACTTAAAACTAAAGGCACAAAAACTATAGACTTCACCACATGCCATCCGAAAACATACACATATATTAATATCCATGGATGAGACTAGAGCTTGCTCTTCAGTGTGAGCTCAGACTGAATCAACTTCGTGAAAACATCCATGGCATCACGAGGAAGGCCCAAAGACACAACCAAGTCGTCGCTCCCCCTGCTGTGGGAAGCCACCAAGATGAGATTGTTGGGGACCGTCGCTGGCGCCACCTGGTACGGCCTCCCGAACCCGAAATCTATGTTGTAGAAAGGGAGCCGACTCCACTTGCTGATGCAGCAAGCGTTGCCCCCGCAATCGACCAGGACCCTGTTCAGCTCGATGTGGTCGATGGCGGACCTTATGTAATTCTCGGTGACAGATTGGAGCGCCTCGTGCACTTTCCGAACAGCAAACGAGAAGGGCTTGTGGGTCAGTTCACCCGCGCTGCACTCGGCGCAGGACCAAGCAATGCCGTTCCCGAAGTAGCCACTCGGCAACGGGGGGTCAAACTTGGGCCGACCGTCAACTGCAGTGAGAAGCTTCGTTGGCTCGTGAGGGCCGATTCTGAGAGCTATGGTTCGCGAAATCCACGCGAGCGCCGATATGACTTCGAAGGTCGTAGGGACTATGGAAGAGCCATTGTGGGCTGTGATTGTTGACACTTTCTTGAGTAGAATGAGAGTGTGTGGCTTGAAGCAGAATGATCTGTAAACAAGGGGCTTGGTTTGGGGGTTGACTACGCCTTCGGACTGCCGATCTCTCGAAGCATACTCGTGGTGGGGGAGATCAATGCGCGGAGATCGCCTCGGGCACAACACCAATCGATCGAGAAAGGGAAGAACTGATGGTGGCTTGGCTCGAGCCAGGTCGGTCCAGCAAGCTATGAAGTCCGTGAGGGCTTTGCCGTCGACGAGGACGTGATTCATGACGATGCCGAGGACGATCCCTCCGCACTTGAATGTCGTCACCTGGTCATATGATAAATTGTAAGTAGATATCTCCTGGCATTACTCTTTTCAGCGATTAGAAAAGAAGATTACCTGCACCGTCAGCATAGGTACTTCCAATATGGTTGGAGCTCCGTCGCTGTGCTTCACGAGTTTTTGCAGCGTGGCGGGATCAATGGCGCTGATATCGCCCAGCACTCCGATGTCATCTTCTAACATCGCCTCAACGAACGGGACACCTTCTCCGGTGCATCTCACCACCATCTTCCCGTCGATCCCCACGACAAGTTTGCCTGCGAACGGATAGAACTCGACCAATGCCTCGGCCAGCGATGCTCTGATTGTCTCCATCGTGGCGAAACGCCTCCCCCTCCCTTCCCCTTTGAAGGCCAACACGACCTCAATCACGTAGGGGAAGGTCTGGTCAAGGTTCGAGAGAGCGTAGAGCCCGCCGAACGTTTCCCTCGCCGGAGAAATGTTAACCGCATTTGTGATCTTCACGTCGAGTTTTCGCGTAGCTCCCATGTTTATTGGCTTCTCATTTCCTGCTTCTTTGCACAAAACAATAGACGTTAAATTTGAATTATTTGTAGGCTTTGGTGACACAAGGGTAATGTACATGTAGTTTATCAAATCTATATTCTTCTTAGTTTGGACTAGAGGGAGATTTAGAGACATGGCTCAAAATTGGAAATATGTGTTTATATTGGTTGAATGAAAAATTACATGGTTTTGTCAATTATGTATAAATATATATTAATTGTACTATAATTTATACAAATTGAGTAGGATATACGAGCCGTGCATATCCGGTCATGTACAAGATTCGCAATGTACATACTACATACCGTCCTTTCCTTGATGCTCAAATGACTCGAGTGTCCCTTTGAGAATTGCGATAGCCATCCTATGGATAACATTGATGAAACATTAAGTAAATCAATCGACTAATCAACAAAAAAAAATTTTCATTATCAATAAATAACAATTTATACCTAGAAATACATTTTGTTAAGCGATACAAGTAATTATTTTTAGGGAAATATTTTTTAAAATTGTTGATTTTTCACGAAATAAACGCATCCATAGGTTTGGCAATCGGGTCGCTGAACTCTGATTTTTATTATCGATACTAAACTTTCATTTCTTCACAACTGATGGCGCTTTGATTGGGACCTGACCGACTTTCTGATCACATCCGACTCAACAGAGACGCGACCAATTTTTTCATTCTTATAAATATCACGCTAGAGGTAATATTTAAAATCATGACAATATTCCAATAAAAAAATCTCTAGTTAAAACTCTTTTACAAATATTTTCTCATTCTCATAAACCCAATTCTAGTATTATAACCACGAGATTTTTCTCCGAACTACTCTTTTTTTATGGTAAAAGCTCTTAAATTTTCGTTCCGAAAAAAGAAATATGAATGCATATTACATGTGCAAGAGAAAAAAAAAAAAAAAGGCACGTGCCTGAACAATTGCAGCAGTTGAAGCTTCGAATGTTTTGAGTAACGGCAGTTGGAGCATGTCTGTACTTATAGGTGCGAGGGTTGACGGGGTCTTCATGGCCAAACCCTAGGTCAAGCCAGCAATGTGGGTCCCATGTATTAATATATTTCAATACAATAAGACCCCACCAACTTTTGCCGACGCTGGGAGAGCCGCCACACCTTGTGGGTCCGACAGCGCTCGATTTCGGATTTTGTCGAGGATTCCCCAGATGCCAGGAGGTCATAGACCCATAAAAGCAAAAGAGAAATTGGCTTTGAACACCCAATTCCATTTTTCATCCTCCCGGTTTTTATCAAATTGAAAATTCGCGAATAAAATTATAAATGAAATAGTTGCTAATAGGGCTTTGCTAGCATGACATTTTGAGTTAGTACCACGAAAAACTCCAAATTGATATATTTGTGATAAATTTACCCCAAACTGATACACATGTGATAAATTTACCCTCCGTTAGTTTCCGATAAATTTTACCGTTAAATTGATAAGTTGAATATTACGTAATTGTTGACGGGTGTACCAGTTTGGGATTTTACCACTCCGTTTGTCACAAGTTTGCCAATTTGTAATTTTCTGTGGTATTAATTTAATTTTCAAAGGGTAAATTTGTTATGAGTGTATCAGTTTATGATTTTTGATAGTAAAAAAATTAGTTTATGGTAAATTTATCAAATGTATACTAGTTTGGAATTTTTAGTGATCAACAAATTAGTTCATGGTAAATCTGTTACAGGTGTACTAGTTTAGAGTTTTTCGTGATATTTACCCTAACATCTTTTGGATCAATAACAACTTGTTATTAGCCACAAATTCTTGAAGAAGTGAATCCCATAATAATTCATAATTATTTATTATTTGGTTTTTTATGGTCTAGAACATACTATTATTCTCAAAGTAGATTAAATACTATGGTTAATACCATAAATAACCCCAAACTGATAGACTTATGACAAAATTACCTTAAACTAATTTTTTGACAACAAAAAACTTTAAACTGGTACACCTGTAACAAATTTGCCAAAAACTAATTTTTTAATCACAAAAAACCTCAAAGTAATACATTTGTGACAAATTTACTCTCCGTTAGTTTCCGTTAAATTGAATTGATACCACGAAAATTTACAAACTAGTACACATGTGACAAACGAAGGATAAAACTCCAAACCGATACATTCGTCAACGATCACGTATCATCTAACTCAGCAATTTACTGGTAAAGTTTAACAGAAACTAATAAAGGGTAAATTTGTCACAGGTGTATTAATTTGAGATTTTTGGAAGTCAAAAAATTAGTTTTGGATGAATTTATCACATATTTACCAATTTAAGATTTTTTGGTGGTATTAACCCTAAATACTATCACCCAATCATTTCTCTCGCTAATATTACTTGCGGGCACGACATGAAACTTCTTTTTAATCCGTAATTGAATGTGTAATATATAGTTCCCGCCTTGAACGGTACTAGTTTTTCTTTTCTTTTTTTAAAGTGCTCTATATTGCAAAAGCCAAAATAAAGGGAAAAGTACCCAACAAGCATTAATTAATTAATAATAGAACGGGGAACGAAATTCTCCTGTTTAACCTCAAAGCATGTGGATGACACGCCTCGTAAAGAACTGGTGGTTTTCATTTGGTTCTGTTGAAGCCACGTTCGACGCACCGTGCAATCCTCGTGCGTTAATATCACGAAATACACATGTCCAACGAAGGTTTTGTTGGCCCAATCTCCGTGAAAAGAATACCAATTTTAAAATAAATTAATATCACGAAAAACTCCATATCGTTCTAAACTAATTTTTTGATCACAAAAAATCCCAAATGGGTACACATAGGAGTGTCAAGACTAAACACTATACTCAAATTGAAACACGAATCAACCCGAGCCAGCCCAAAATTTTAAGTTATTTTTGGTTCAAGTCTTATTATGTTCGGATACACAGTAATAAAATGGGTATTGTGATATGTTTCAGTTTGATTCAGGTCATAACATAAATCGAATTAAAATACGTTACTCTATCAAAACTGACTTGAAATCTTAAGTGTTAATTCGTGATACACTTTATCTTTCTTGGAACGACTCATCTTCTTCCACATTTATTATTTTTTTTCTTGATGGGTCTTTATTACCTGCCTTTGCCCGGAAAAAATTCTATTCACTGAATCTGGCAAAAGATTTGGTACGCTTGGATTTCACTAGTTTCATTGAATCTAGCAAGTCTCCAACATGGTAAATAGTTCCATAGCCAGATTACAACGTGCGGTTTGGATTTTGACCCATTTGTCGAGAATGTATTTGTGGAAACATATGGTAAATGTGGAACTTGTGAGATGCATCTTGTACTAATGTCTTGGTTCACTGGATGCAAATTAATCCTTGTCATTGAAGTTGCAAGATGGGTCCAAACATTGATAAGGAGACTTGAGTAACGAGGAATTGATGTGATTTTGTGGCTTCTAATGTTTTGTTTGAAACACAAAACCTTATTTCAGATAAATGCTAAAGTGACTCTTTTTTGTTACTTTCTTAAGACACGTGGAGCCGATGTGGCATCCACCGAGCTCCATATTTGAAAAAAAAAATTTAGAAAAATGGATAAAAAATTTAGAAAAAGTAAAAGGATAAGAAAAGCCAACTTTTCACCTTCTTCATCGAGCTCATCGAGCTCACGTCACCTTATTGAGATTATGTTTATTGTTCATCTTCTTCTTCGAGCTTGGCCGTGACCGCTCAAGCTTTGTCAAGTTCACGGCCATACCCTCTCAAGCTCCTTCGAGCTCTTGACCATGGCTGCTCAAGCTTCGTCGAGCTTGTGGCCATGGCCGCTCCAACTTTTTCGAGCTCTAGGAAATAGTTGCTCCAGCTTATATGTGTATTAAGAAAGAAATATAAAAATAAAAAAACCAGGTTAACATTTTGCATTAGTCAAATTGGACAGAGTTTATGAAGGAATTTGATTGCATCAATTTGACTAGTTTTAGGAATTGATTGTAATTTTAAAGTTTTAGGATTTAATTATGTTTTTCCAATAAGTGTTAGTATTTCTAATGCACATATCCCTCGAAGAAAAAGAATGGATCGGGCATAAAAGGCTCTGCTTTGAAAAAAGAGTAAGTATCAAGATCAAAAATTGCCCCTCACTCATATGTTTTCATTATCAGTTTCACTGTTTTGGGAGACTTCTTTCTTGAAAATGTGTAAGAAGTATCACTCCATGTATGCAATATCATAGATCAATTTGGGTGTAATTAAGAAACCAAGTGCCCAGAACCAGAAAGATCAGCTTTTGTCATCTCACATTAGTGGACGGATTAGGAGACATTGAACCTGATTAACTGCATTACAAAAGGAAGAGCTTCAAATGCTTGATGAAATCCTTGGGCTTCTCCAAGTTCACAGCATGCCCTGCATTCTTGATCACCACCAGTTCAGCACTGTCCCCAATGTGCCTGACCCAATGCGCGCATTAGCGTAGGAGACGAACGAAGTATCTTATGAATCGTTGATAGGAAGAAGGGAAGGAGATAGTTTTAGATAAATTGAAGCTTCACCTTTTTAATCTGTGACCCAGCTCCAGAGGGAATATCCGATCTTGCTCTCCCCATACCAACAATGTGGGCTGCTCAAAATTTGGAAGCACGCATAGGAAAACAATGCTTAGGAGTTTGACTCGCATAAATTCATGTGGAGAAGAAATAATGATTCTATAATCTTCGCGAAGCTATAAGGCGGAGTTGATTTTATCAGTAGTCACATGAACGTCCGTCAAGCTTTCAAACATGTCACTTGACTCTCAATCTTTTCAATTGGGTTGTTCGATTTTGCTATTGCTTTTGGTCGGATCACTTCCAGCGACGTACACGTCGAGAACATTTCCTTTGCGATCACCATAATGATCATGGTGACAACCCATCACAGTGCGACAAAAGAATCAAAGTTTCAACACTACAGCAGATAGATTGAGGATCGATGTATTTGACTCGAAAAGATTTCTTATATTTGTCACTTTTGGCGATGGTATGTGTATCCTTGCATTCATCTTCCACAAAATACTTAACAAATTCCGTATTCCAGACTCCAGAGCAGACTATCATTTCCATGAATTGAATTGTGCTGTACTTAGGTAAAGTTTGAAAGGAGATGAACCTGTCTGATTTTGGGTAATTTGGACGGTTCTCGATCTTTGAGTATCTCTTGGATCAATTCCCCCTTCTCTTCAACATACTCTGAGCACATGACCTATACAAATTTCGACTCTCTCAGCACATACAAACCCTTGTTTATGCAAATCTACTCGAGACTTTTTAATCTATCCCTCGATTCACAACTAACAATTTATCAACCCTATCCAACAGATTGAATTTTCCATGGACAATGGACAGAATAAAATTCTCGAGATTAGTCAGGTCGAGTACATCGACCAAGATCGGAACCTTACCTTGATGAAATCAGTCAGGAAAAAAGAGGGCACTCCTGTGGCAGGCCGGACAAAGGAGACTCGCATCAATTCCCTAAGCTTCTCGGGCGTCTGCGGCATCAAAACCTGCTTCGCCTCCTCCAAACTCTTGACTGGGAACAATCCAGCCTCCAGGTCCTTCACCTCCAAGCAAACCCCGGTGCAGCACAAGACCAACCGATCCAATGCCTGCGGGTACTGCACGGCCAAGCTGTACGCCACAAACCCACCGTAACTTATCCCGACCATGCTCATTCTCTTCACGCCCTGCAAATCGATCAACCTCATCAGGCACCGCGCCTGGAATGACTCGGTCCGGTCGGGGCGCGACGTGTAGGACCGGCCGAAGAAGATCAGGTCCGGGACGTACACATTGAACCGCGGGGTGAAGTGGCGGAGGACCTCTGCATATTGCCACAACGCATTCGCGCCGAACCCATGGACTAAAACAAGGTTCGGCTTGGAAGGTTTGCGGATTTTGGGGACCCAGCAGTGCATGATCGTCCCATCCCCGAGGCTGGTCGACACGGAGCGGAGGCCCGATTTCGTGAACCAGTAGCGGTAGAACCAATCTCTAGATGCGGTGAAGCTGAAGCATTTCGACATGTTTGGAAATTTCCTTGACTTTGGACGGTCAATCCGAACAACAAAGTGCATTATTCGATGCCAGTTTCACACTTCGAACTTCAATTCGCAAGAAGTATAACGATTTCTTCATGGCTACAACGAGTTGATGTTTTAACAAGGTGGAAATTTGCTGCGATAAAAGTTGGAATTTGGAATGATAAAGATCAGGACATAAGGCAGGAACATGGTGTTTAGAAAATTCGTTCTGTGTTGGAGGCCCTAGGACCAAAAGAACAACACAAATCTAGAATTTTACAGCACCAGAATTTCTCACGACCAGGAGTTAAATGTCCAAAATAGACTGGCCACAACTTATTTCCGAATTTCTAGAGCTGTCATTAATGTTTGACGATTTCTTACTTAATCCATTTTTGGCAATGACACTGGAATCTTGTCTTCCCACATTAATAAAAGTTATCTGACCCGGTTCGATTTGATTTAAATGGATATGCAACCCAACATGAAGATCTCTCCAGCAAATCCTAGGATCTTTTGAACCAAGTAAAAGTCTCCACTACTTGTGCAACAAAACCGTTTGTAATTTCAATTTCATGGGGTCTAAATTATTTATTTAGTTGGCTTTTTAAACTCGATTGGTGATGTTAGATTAGGCCTTAATAAAGCTACAAAAACTCCAAATTTTGCCCACGTAACGCATTTACCTTGAATTCTTTTTTTTTGTGACATTAAAAATCCCAAACTATACTTAGTGTGACCCATTTACTCTAAACTTTTTCTTGTGACATAAGAAATCCAAAATTTGTATCCATGTGATACATTTACCTTTCGTCAAGATTCCGTTAGAAAATTTTTTGGCCAAAGCGTCATTTTTATTTCACTTAAGCCACAGGAGAGACATGTCAACACTATTTGGTTTTAAGTATTTGTATGGACAGATTTTTAACTATTCTCATTAATAGAATTTTGAAGAAAGATAAATGTGTCACACAGGTACAAATTTGAGATTTTTTGTCACAGAAAATTCAAGATACATTTATCACAATTGGCATAATTCAGAATTTTTGGTGACTTTTGCCCTAAAATAATTTTTTTTTTGGTCAAAAAGCCCTAAAATATTTGGCTATTTAGAGTTATGTTTGAAAATCACGCCAAAAGTAGAAAATCCACCATACTGAGAATAGCTGGGGTAAAAGCAGCTCAAGCAGCAACTTTTATGGTTGAAAATCAGAGTGCTGGATTGCTAGACACAAGCCAAAAAGCCCAGCTACAAAATGCCTTCCTTAAGTTTCATACCCAAAAGGATGAATCCACTGGAGATGATAAAACCAAGCATCAAGAAGAGAATCTGCAGGGCACGAATCATCACTTGCACATAGATAAAAATCTCATACGAGTCGAACCGGTCACGACGAATCTCAAAAACTTGTTCCATGGCAATAAAAAGAAAGGTCCGGGTTTACAATCTATAAATCTCCGTAGACGCAGAGTCTGCACTCTAGGTGGCTTTCTCATGATAAGTCCGAAACAGAGGTAAATTAAGAGAATCGACGTTTTGCGCAGCCAATTTTCCGGGCATCGGTTGTTCTTTGCTGCGATGATTGCCATAAAACAACACTCATTCTATAAATAAATAAATCCACTTATGTATTCGCACAGCTTCGGAAGGTATGAGCAAATTACAAGCACGAATTGCAAATGAACCTACATATTGGAAGGAACAAACCAACAGCAAGCCGCAGACACAAGTGCAGTAACATTATGCATGACTTACAGAATGTTAAATTCGCAAGTTATCACCTAATCCGAAATCATTTTTTTCTCCAAACTTATGCTGGATTATGAACCGGTGGGCTCATGGCAACAACCGCACCAAGCGCCATTTTTTCCCCTATATCGTTAATATACAAGCTTTTGGTGCTACGCTTTTAGACGAACAACGATGCAGGATATGTCGTCCTTACTATCTCTATTTACTGCTTCAGCCACAAGGCTCTTGGCCGCCCTCAAAGGGTCCTTCATCCTCTGAGCAATGTCGACCGCCTCTTGATTAGACATGACCTGCATCAACACAGCCAATAGTAAACAATGAAAACCAAGATGAAAAGTACAGAAGATTTATGAAGAGCGAATTGAAAGGGCGTGGATATCACCTTCCATAGACCGTCACTCGCAAGGATGAGAAAATCAGTGTCTTGGTTGATGTCAGTGCTTTGTATATCGGGATCAGACCGCAAGTGCGATTTGAGGTTCTTGTCTCCAAAAGCACGAGACACTGCCAACTGGCCATTCACTCTTGCAACATCTCCTGATATATTGTAAGATAATTAAATTACTTATCTGTGCATCATTAAGGTCTAGCTTTCCATTCTCTTGACAGAAGATCCAGTACCAATGACAGGTTTCAGTTAGCATTGGTGATAGTTCTCCATAAAAACAGTGACTATTTCTGTACGTAATGTGGAACCTACTTGGCAGATTGACATATGGCTTCAACTATGAAAGCACGCTTTAGATTCTACATTCTGTCATGTAAAGGATGTACTACTTATGACATTATCAGTCCGCTGATCTGATCATCATGCACCAGATTTGCTTCCCTCTGCACTCATCAAATTGATCTCCCCAAGTACAACCACATTCTTATCTCCTAATTAATAATCTGACCATTCTCTCCATAGAAATTCTGATTTTTAACTAGGTGCACAATGAAGCAGCTGCATTTTGAGGTTGCTGTCAATATCTGTTAAACAGAATTGGCCTGTAAAATAGGCATGTTGGGAAGATGGCTACAGGGTTTAGCTAAACTTTGCTTTTATGAGAAATTCATGTACAAAACATACACGAAAAGTCATAAGAACAAGCCACGTCAGCTTATTGGTTTCTGGCATGCCAGTGGAAACCCTAAAGTAGTTCTCCAGCCAAATATTAAAGCAGCAGAAGATGGTAGATCAAGCTCTCCCAAATCTAGAGTTGTAGAGAATGTAAGAATATTACTTTACCGTGTGACTCAGAGATGATTGCACACTCGTGCTCTCTATAAGTATATATACTAGTGGAAATTTTCTAATCTAGGGTTCATTATAAAAATATCAGTTGCATATTACGAGACAAAAAGCTGAAAATACATTAGAGATAGGAGTATTAATTTTGAAGGCAGAGAAAAAAAGAGTTCAAGGAACAAGGAGGACACACTATGAGAAACTGGAGAATGTAAAATGCTAGGAGCATTTATTTCAAAGGTAAGAGAATATAAGAATTTGACCAACAATCATGTTTCTTCTTCATGGAGTCACCAATCACACGTAGCATCTGACTTTTAATTCCCACCAAACCCCAGCTTAAAAACAAAACCTTCACAAGAAAGAACTAACAGAGGATAACTAAAGAAAAGCCTTAGTTATTGGCCTTAATT
The DNA here is from genome assembly GCA_024500025.1 of Syzygium aromaticum. Lineage (NCBI taxonomy): Eukaryota > Viridiplantae > Streptophyta > Magnoliopsida > Myrtales > Myrtaceae > Syzygium > Syzygium aromaticum. Next base: position 5,984,670 of record CM044891.1, on the reverse strand, counting down.
GGTTTTTTGAACTATAAGAAAGATTTGGACATATGACATCTTTTACATACCCACATCCCTCCTGATCAGGACAACAGACAAGGATAACAGCTAACCATGCTGCCCACAAATTAGCTAGATGGGCAATGCCCATCGCTTTAAAAAACAAAGTAGGATATTGAGATTCTGACTGCTGGTTTAACTGATGTTGTTGAACCAATCTAACGCTCTTACTCTTTGAAAAAGCAAAGGAACTATAAGAAAAATTTTGGCTGCATGCTCCATACTACAGGATGTGCTTGGATGTAAGCAAAGGCTCATAGCCATCAATTTCTCAAAGCTCCTACATACCTGTTATACAACAGGTAACTTGTTTTTAATACTTACATATTAACTATGCAAAAAATCTAATAGAATATACAACCTATAAACATCGGCAACAGCTCATTCCCTATTAGGTGGGCCATATGAATGGATCTCTCGCCATGCCAATGTGATCCTTAATAGTTCTATATCCTCCAAATTCAAGTTTTCGCTTATGTACCATATTCGCCTCGACCCATTTTGACATGAACAACATCAAGGAGATTTATTGAAAGAAAAATGGGCCAAAAAGAGCCCTCCCTCGTCATTTTCTGTTATTCATGTTATGAGGAGATTAAACAAAAAAAATTTGAAAAGGACTGCTCAGATCTTTAAACAACATATTTGATCGCGTATACCACATAACTCAGCAGCAGGAAAGACAGAACTATCTTCTAAATTGTCATAAACAAAGTTTGCTATGAAGACCTTTGAAACAGTAGTCCATGTTTGTGATTGATCATGTCAAGGGAACATACTACAGGTCTATTCTAGACTACCATAGTATCATCAGGAACATAAATGTAGAAATTTTCAAAACACATAACTCCATCTTGCGTATATCAAATTACAAATAATGACACTTAAATGACAGGAAAGAAACAGGAGGGCATTTCAAGGAGTTGAATCCTCTTGGCATTTTATACACCCTTCAGTTATGGTATAGTGGGAAGTTTAATTCCATACTTCCATTTTGTTGGAAATGTTAGAAACAATCTTTTGTGTCAAATCTTGAACATGGGTAGCTCCCCTTCTACAGCAGCTTGAATAGGGGAAGTAGCCCTTAGTACCTTCTTAATGGAATTATGTTTATCATTTCAAAAACAAAAAGTGGAAACTGAAGATCATGAAATACAAAAAACCGAGTAAAGGCTGTCCCGATAAGAGACAGAGTTCTGGGTGGTTAGATATGTGCACAATCAAGCTTCTGGCGGGCTCCCCATTAAATCTCTTGTTTATCTGTGTTCTATCCATTACTACATCTTTTTAACCATGCAGATGCTGGAGATCTTTTTCTTGAAGTCTCTCTCTGTCTCCAATGGTGTCCCATGCCTTTTTCCTCATTTATCTCTACTATAATATCACACCTTCTTATTGAAAGGGATGCGCAAGAAACTGCTAGAGTTCCAAAGACAAACATCAATCGAAAGTGAAAAAATCAGAGTCCATAGAAGAGAATGGATTTAAATCCTGTTTAAGCATTTCAAGCTTCAAGCCGATAACCTTTTATGTACCAAAGCTATTTCATGTGGTGAGAAAAGTTCAACATATCCCCACGGTCAAGGTACATCACTCAAAAAACAATGGGTGTTTAAGATGCAAGTCAGTACAAACAGTTACATTTGTTAGAGTCTCTTTCAAGAGATCTGTCATAAGCTTAGAGAACAAATTAACTCTAGATGGAGAACACGTTGATCTAATTCTAGAGTCAATTACAGCACAATGTATTTGGAAAGAGGTTTCGAGTTCGCAATTGTGAGACTGTATTAGCTTTGTGGAGCTAGTGCTGAAGTTAAAAATTAATCACGAGAAGGTACCAAAGGGGACAGAGCCAAACATATGTATCTCTTTCGTCATCAAACTTAGGGTGGGATCTACATTTTTGTGCTTCGACATCAAGCAAAAGAGTGTCATTCTTTTCCTTTTTCTAAAAAAACCTTCGTTTACTCTAATCTTGCATCGCAATTCTTAGGATCAACATAACTTGCTACTGCTGGATCCATCTCAAGTCCGAAATCATGTTATATGCTTCATATTAAGTTCTCCATCAATCCCACCAACATAGGTGCAGCAAATGGGTTATCGCATGGTACATTAAGGAAATAAAGGGAAAAGTCAACTGCAGTGCAGGATCAGAACGCAGGAAAAAGAAAAAAACCAGCCAATATTGTCTACCACACGCAACCATTCTCAACGATAAGCAAGTCAGCTATTCAACTCACAGCAACTTTCAGCAAAGTGTTATGAAGAACACCAATAATTATTTAAACAATTCCTGATCATTTCTGCCTCTAAAATGCCATGAAATATTAAGGAAGATAGATCAAGTGAGACAACAAGTACAAATTCCATTGCAGTCACGCATAGAGAGACACAAGCATAAGTTCATTTGGTCTAGGAAGCACGGACGCTCTCCAGGGGCCTCCGTGTCATGTCAGACACCAGCACTTGTCCGACACTCTTTTTTTATTATTTATTTATTTGTGGATTTAAATCAAATTAACTTGATTAAAATAATCATAAAAATGATAATTTATTATGTATATATAAAAATATACATTAAATATACAATGTGTCCCAACGTTTCGGATTTCTCTATTTTTTGAGAAATGACGTGTTGGCGCGTCGTGTCATGTCGTGTCGCGTGTTAGTGCTACGTAGCATTTGGTAAATAGCGCAACCCAAGATAACAACAGCAGCCTTTTCCACATAACTAGGATAGAATATATAAATACTTTTGCGCTCTTAATCTCTATGCAGTGTCTAATCCTCCTTGACAGGATCTCACATGTATATATACACATTTATGTAAACATATATGCGTACATATACATGTTGTCCTCACGTATACATGCATGTAAAAGAAAGAAGGTTAAAACTTGTAAAGTGCACCTAGAAGATATACCGGTACAGTTACATCCTCCAGTCACTGTTTTACCATCATAGAGATTTTTTTTCCTCAAATATTTGCAATTTTCAGCAGCACTTTTTAACATTTGTATGCAATAACTATTAAGTCAGACTAAGCTAAATGACATACTATAAAACATAGAAAGATGTTTCAATAAGAAAAATTAAGTGCTTTATAACACAAGATACACTTGTATCATGTGCTATAGCATGTGTTAGATAGCAAGAATTTAGAATAATCAATTCTGCACAGCCAAAACCAATACTAGTAGACTCCAGAGAATCTCCTCAGAACTGAAAATTCAGCCAAGCAGCACTCTGATCTAAGCACAATATTTGGATTTCATAGACACAGTAAGCATGTGAAAGCTTCCTTGAACAAAGCCCCTAGGACCATTCTCGTTTAAGAAGTAAACTGGGGTTCACCAGGGTGACCAACTTTTACAGCTCTCATAAAGAATGATAGCTGTTTTCACTAAACCTCAAGTTCTAACCTCAAGCCAACAAAATGACCGAACATAACTTGAATTAAGTTATTGCCTGTAAGTTGGTCAATGACATCATAGGTGACCCCCACTCAACTCATGTACATTCTATTCCATCCAGGAGGAGTTACGTAAATACTTGTGCACCACTCATCTCTGAAGTTCATTCTTTATCCCAGTAAGAGACAGCATTAAAAATCACAAAGCAAAAGGTATACTAGCATAAGCATTAGGCCAGACCTGGCATGTTCGAGACGAATCCACCTCTGTCCTCAATGCTGCCTCGCTCAGTGTTAGGCTCATGGTCTGTAGACATTTGTACTGCCTGCCCTTTCCTTGAAAGTACAGCTCGGGAATCTCCAACATTTGCAACCCATAACTTGCGCCCATTTACAAGGATTGCAGTGACTGCTGTGGACCCTCCACGTCCTAGGTCAGGATTGTGTGACAAGATTGCTTGATCTGTTTTCTCATAGGCTCTAGCAATAGATCGGTTGGGATCCATCCAAAAGTTTTGCTGGAATCATTAAATTGAAAGATCACATTCTAAGAACAAATCGTTCCGATAACTAAGGCAATACTAAGCTAAATGGATATTGCTGATAACCCTTTGCTTATAGGCTCTTCACCATATCAATATCAGCCTAGCCTCTTCAGGATATTCAAAATGTGAAAGGAGTGCAAAAGATGTTAGCAACAAGAATTTAAACCGGCGCTACTCATTGTTAAGACTGGGTAGAGTTTCCTGTACACCAATTGAGATGCAGAAATAAAACATTATATGACTAGTACGTCTGTCAGGTTGTAGTACACAGACCAGTTGTAGCATTTGCCTACTCTTAGATTTATTGTAAGTATGATCCCTCCCCAGTACCATGTTGGACAATGCTGAATTGGTTGAAGAGAAGCATCCACATGACACAGGTAACAAACAGCAGAAGAGGTTAACGACAAAGAAAAACTCAAGCAAAGAAAGGAAGGTAGCATGCCTCTGGAATCAAGGGTAATTAAGCCAAGTCAAGTTGACATAAGAACTCAAACTCAAGTTGTCTCAAAAAGTCAAAAACTCAATACTTGACTCAAGCTCCATGGAGCTTTGTTTTCTCACTGATACTCAACTTGAAGAATATTTGAATTGGTGGCCAGACTCAACTCACCCCATGACTGCCGAAAAAAGAAGTTTATAATCAAAACTCCAGAGACATTAAGCTCAGACGCAAGCTTTATTTATCTATTTATTTATTTTAACAATAAGGAAGCTCACCTTTAGGTACGTAAACCGCATTCCCACGCAATACCAAACTAAGTCCTTATTGCCTCATTCCTTTCTCTTCCACCTTTTTTTTTTTCGGTTGCTTCAAGAGCAAGCTCAAAATGGACTTCTTTTCCCACAATAGAATGAAGTTACAGAATTGTAACATAAATATGGCTAATGAAAAATTGTGACCAAACACTGCAGTCAATTGATTGTCTGATCCTTGACTAATTTAAAAAAAATTAAAATTGTTGCAGGGCGTATTCTTTCTCTAAAATGAAGAACTACAACTTCAATCACCATTTGGTTCTGTATAGACTAGCATCTGTGGATCATGAGAAAACTAATTAGATCTACTTTTTCCACTATCACCATGGCAATCAACATGTGAAATATCATATCATTTTTATTGAGAGATACGATAAATATAGCAAGACTTCCACTGTAGCTAATATGGACTTGTCCAACAATCTATTGTGAGCCACTCAAAACACGATAATTTAGAGATGGCTCCATTAGTGGCCATATCGTAGGCATGACAAACTCAAGCAGATTGAAAATCCAGTATAAGATGATGATATCTCAGCTTCTGATGCTTCAAAAAAGGATGTACCCCCTATTAAGCTTGCAAGCCTCCCAAACCAAGTTATAACTAATTTGACACTTCAGCCACTTACAGTAAATAAGAACCCGAGTGAACTAGACTGGCCAGCTAGCCAAGTTCAAGTACCTACACGAGAGGAGGACCTTAAAAAGGCAGAATACAAAAGAAGATGAAAATGGAGAGCAACGAGAAATCTAATGTCCAAAAGTCTACCGAGGCATAAACGGCACCGCAGTCATAGGCACCTTCTGGGGGTTAACATTTGTTCAGATAAATAAGCTCTGAAAACAAAGGGGTATTATTTCCTTAACTTAGTGCCGTATCCCTACTTTTATTGCAGGGAGTGTGCTTTTCTGAAATCTTTGAAAGGTCTCTCTAGATACCCCCATTCTTGAGCAGTGCAAGAAACCGACAACAAAGTTACTAGTGCAAAACATTTCTAGTTAAGTAAACAACTGACCTCAGTCAGGATATTTTGGAAGAGATGCTTCTGTAGGTACGCAGGAACGCTATCTCCTAGATGCCCATCAAAGATGGCAAAAAGACCAAGTTCACGTCCGTGGCTCCGAACAATTTTCGCAACATGGTAATCTTCCATGGGATGATTTGCTTTCCCTTTTATTAAGCTAAATCCATATTTGAAGGGGCTCTGACGGCTCCTTCCCTTGCCTGAGTTACATGAGGAACGCCCTCCTACAAGCTGAAGAGCAGGCGGGAAAAAAAGAAAGAAGAAACTCGTCAATAATCGGCCATCTGGACAAAAATCAAGGCTCATGTAACTGAAATACCAAGATGGCATTTCCCCTCTTTCTCATCAGAAAAGGTACCAAAGATCACGCAGATCAAACCATTAGAAATCTCAACACGAGTGTCACCATCATCTTAACAAGAAGCCCCAAACGAAACGCACAAATTCTTCCCATGTCATCAATTAAAGTCGAGGTTGATCGCTGATCAGCAACAAGCATCTCTTTTCACTCACCTGAGAATATACAGACTTGAAGCAGCATAAATTGTCCATATAATTCAGCCTCCACCGCTCACTGGCGCCCTCTGTCACCTACCATCTACTTCTGCAACATACCAATCAATAAACACTCAGAGTCAACAGAAAGAAACCCATCTCGAGAAAAACTCCCAAATCCCCCCCCACAATCAAATACCGACCCAAGCAAATTCTGATCACCACCAAAACAAAATACCCACGCGAACAAAGACCCTCCCCCACAAAAACCCCATGAATCGAGCCCGCATAGATCGTCGCAAGATTTTACCTTCACCGGCTCCGCCGAACCAAAACGAACGGGAACAGAGAATTGCAAAGATGGGTGTCCAAGCACGAAGACTATCTCGCTGCCCCCACGCGACGAGAAGAGCACGAAGGAGGAAGAAACCGACGCGAAAGATGAAAAGCCCGTCTCGATTCTGTAGTTGTATGGGCACTGAGAGAGAGAGAGAGAGAACCGGGTCGCACGGATTGACTTTTTAATGTTTTTTTTTTTGGCCGGGTGTTTTTCCTCGTATTCTCTGTGCGTTTGGTTTGGTTTTCTTTTCATTACTGACACACGCACGCACTGTTTCATCTGGGTCGATACATACATACATAGATGGTGCGGCTACTTGTCAAGAAGTGCCCACAAAGCTGTCCCATCTGCTCCATTTACTGCCCGTTTTTTTAACTCCTCTTCTCTCTTTTTCTGCCTCGGGGCAGTTGGTCTTTAATGGTCCTCTCTCTCTCTCTCTCTCAGTTCCAAGTCAACTGGTCTTTCCCCTCGGCTCTCTCTCTCTTTTCCTTTTTTTGACACCGGTTGACCCAACGGGAAGCTCGCTTTTACTGTTCCTTCCTGTTCTCGCAATCCCGGGGGGCACTTCTGTCAGTCGGCAGTCTCCGTCGCGATGTGAGGTTATGTATGGCTCGGATTCGACGCGACGTTCGGGCCTTTTGCGTTGATCATGCTTGCCGCCTAAAGTCGCCAATTTTTCTCCGTGGGACGGCAGGTAGCCCTGATTGAACCGGGGACGGAAGCGGTAGTCATGGCCATGGACTGATTTTGGCCTAGAACCGGTCCCGAACACGCCTGGTCAAACTCAGGCCGTGCCCATTGATCGGATCCACGGTTTGGAATCGGCTCAGAACCGCCAATTCCGGACTCAATTCTAAAAAAAAAAAAACTTTAGCAGGACCTGCACTTCAGACAAGGCCGGCCTCGCCAGCATCGGCGGAGGGCCGCTCTCGCCTGGGCTGGGCGAGGCCGGCCTCGCCAGATCTGGCGAGGGTTCGACCTCGCCAGTTGTAGGCAAGATCAGCCTCGTCCAACGGCGGCGAGGCCGGCCTCGCCCAGCCTAGGAGAGGCCGGCCTTTGCTCAACGCTGGCAAGGGCGGCCTCGCCTGAGACCAGCGACCTCCGCCGGGCCTGGCTATGGCCGGCAGATGAAGAAAAGAACAAAAAAAGAAAAGAAAAAGGAAAAAAAAACATAAAAGAAAAATTATGAACCGATCCGAAACTAGTTTCAAACCTGAACCGAAATAGGAACCGGCCCGGAACCAACCGGTTCCGGTTCATACTTGGCCATGAACCGAAACCGCCGGTTTCGAACCGTGGCCATGACTAGAAAGCAGGGCACGGTTTCACTAGGCTCTCGACTCGTCCTAACCCTAATAGGTCTCGAATGGGTAAAATGTTGCCGGGTTGGCTTGGGATCAGGTTTTACAAAGATTCTACAGGGCTCGTGATGGATTTTGACTTATATGACGAGTAACTCTAAACTTGAATCCCGCTGCATAAGGTATAGAACCATCATATTTTTTTTTTCGAAAGAAAGAGTAATGACATTTCAACTACGTAATTTTTTCCTCGGTGTTCGATCCGATAGTTAAATCATTGGTCAATTAAGTACCTAAATTTTTAGAATTTGATTTAATGTGGTCGTTCCGTTAAATGAAATGTCATGTTATCAGTTTTTTTATGCTTGCCACTTCGCTCAGTATCGATTATTCATTGTTACTCTATCTATTTACTTACCCTTTTGTTGTTCTGCGAAGTCTATTATCAAAAATAGTTTTATTCATTTGTTGACTTTGGGTTGCTTAGGAAAACGGGTCAATAGAAAATCTTTCATTGACATAAAAAACTTATACTTAAATTCAAAAAAATAATTTCTTCTTTTAAAAGTAGAAATTTAATTTTTTCAAACTATCACTAACCCAGCGCTCGGGCTCGAGTCCTGCAAGGCCGACTTAGAGACCAAAAGGCCTTTAGTTAATGCAAATATTTCAATCAGGTCCCTCAATTTCTCTATGTAATTAGAATTCAGCATTATGTCATTCCGTTCAAAGAAATCGAAATATCGAGATAATTTTTTTTTCTATAAAACTGTCACTAGTGGAGAGATAATTGCCAACATGGAAAAGTTTAGTGGGACAAAGTAATGGATGTTACTATCTTGATATGGGGGGAATGCGTAGCAGTGATGGATACATAAAAGTGAGAAGAGAGGAGGTAAAAGTGATGATAGTGGTCATTGTAGCTCATGAGGAGCAAAAGCAAAGACAAAAGACAAGGCAATTTCTGTTGCGCAATCAACGAATATGCTACCTAGGAAGCCGTCAAACAATTCACACGTATGTTTCCATGTGAATTTGCGTGTCGTCACTCTCTCCACGCCACGTACTCCTTCCATTTCTCCTTTGCCATCTCATTCCGTCAAGCCATGCATGAATCCATCCTCTCTCTCTCTCTCTCTCTCTATCTCTCTGTGCAACAGAAAGAACATTCTCTTCCTCGGCTTCCTTGCAGTTCTCGTCTACGTTTCTTTTCGCATCTTCAGGTGGGGATTGACTGATGTTGATGGGTGGTGGGTCCATGTTGAGGAGAAAGGCCCTGGATATGGAATGGGCCAAGAGTTATTACGATGGTGGCGTTCATGCATCGGATTGGTGGGACGAGATCGACGAGTCCGAGCAATGGCAGAAGGGGATTTATTATTCCTTGTGTGGATCCTACGCATTGATTTCTTTCATTGCCTTGGTATGTAAATATCTGCTGCTCACCCTTTGCTTCAGATTCATTACAGAATCTGGGCGGTTTGGTTTCTCTTCGAATCGTTTGAGTCTTTGTTTTGTGGGTGTGCGTGTGTTTTTGTCTTCTTTCTTTTGCAGTGTCATGTCGTCTGCAGGTGAGTTTGATCCTGAAGAAGATATAATGAGAAAACTCCTGAAGATCTTGCTGTTGTAATTGCTGAGTTTCTTCTTTTCTTGAGCGGAGGTTGTCTTGTTAATGTCATGGCCATACGCAGAATGCGGGCTTCTTTGCATGGACGATGTTATTCATTTTCTTAAATCGGGAACAAGCTGAAATCCTCGGATGTCTTTTAACTGTTGTATAGGTGCAACTGTTCCGCATTCAATTCAGAGTGCCCGAATTCGGTTGGACAACGCAAAAGATTTTTCATCTGATGAATTTCGTCGTGAATGGCCGTAAGAATCGCTGGAATCTTATGTTTTCTTCTTGAGGCGAACCAGATTAGATCTCTATAGTAATTCTTGATTCTGCATTTTGTCAGTGAGGGCTTTCATGTTCGGTATCTACAAGAGCGTGTTTCTTCTCAGGCCCAAGGTACGTCTTAAACTTCACCGGCATTTATTGGTCTCTTGAGTAGGAGTAATGTACAAAACTGTTGAAAACTATGGTACCTGATTCTTGAAATTCTAACATTTGTTTCCCAACAGGCACTTGAAATAATGCTTCTCGATCTTCCCGGACTATTATTTTTCTCGACATACACATTACTAGTCTTGTTCTGGGCTGAGATATATCAGCAGGTACCTTTTTGTATGCTATTGCTGTCTTTTAAGATGTGAACTATCACATGTAGAAAGTTAATTAGGTTGATGGTTTTTGAAAGTCTGTTAATCGAACAGGCACGAAGTCTTCCTATCGATAAGCTTAGGCCGACGTACTATGCAACTAACGGACTTATATACTTCACACAGGTAAGGTACTTCATTCTCATTTCTATTTACTTTCAAAAGAAACCAAATTAACAGGATTCGACTCCTGCATCTGACTTAATGTCAGTTAAATTCGCAATTGTGGCAATAGGTGTGCATCTGGATCTGCTTAAAATTAAGCCCGAGTCATACAGGGATCATGGTTTCAAGACTCTTTTTGTCAGGTCGGTGTTGTTTAGGCAAATTGTGAGACGACGCAAGCCTCTCTTTCATTGTTATTGCCTTGTTCTTTCTTCTGCTTCCTTTTACTGGTATTTGAACTAATGGTTCGTAAATAGATTCGGGTTATGCAAATTAAGCGGTGTTTCCTTTTACTGGTATCTTCCTTGTGTTGCAATTGACACCGCATAGTTGTTTAATGTTGGCAGCTGTTTCGTTTTGTGCTGCACTTGGGTTTCTGATATACGGAGGCAGGTAATCTTGGAAATGATCTCAGGCCGACAGTTGCTTTCTGTGTTTGGCGACGTAAGTTACTGCTATTTTGCGCAGGTTGTTTGTCATGTTGAGCCGCTTTCCTATTGAATCTAGAGGCCGACAGAAGAAGCTATATGAGGTGCGTATTAGATGTGATCATCGAGTTTGATCTTGTAAGTTTAACGGATACACAAGAACTTGCTGCTATAGAAAAGGGTACAAGCGACGATATTAATCTCCCTTCCAGAGCAATCGTCTGCTTCTTTAATTGCGGTATTACATCACGACTGACTATCTTCTGTTTCTAAGACCTCGCTGCTACGCATCCCTCGAAAGAATGGTTAACTTGCTTAAGCATGCTGGCTTCATGAATTTGATTAATGTGCAAAAGAACATCTATTTAGCATGAGCCGATTTGGATGGCCAAACTGATTTTTTGGACACCTTCAATGGATCGTAGTAGTACCGTGATATCGCAGTGTTAGATCGGACTTTACCATGATACCATTAGAATTCATCTGATAGCAGGCTTTACCCTTTGAATGCTTAAGCAGTCGGAATTCATATAAGAACAGTAATTTACTTTATGACTGTGTCAATTTGGTCGCGCATCCTAACGAATCATATCGCAGGTCGGCTTCGTCACAGCAACTTGCTGCGTCTGCTTCTTGATAAGATGTCTTGTGGTGAGTTACCATTGTTCAAGCTCTAACCTTCACCAGCAAAAGCCAGAATTCCAAGTTCCTAACGGATGTTTCCGCGGTCCATCTTCCAGGTATCTATTTCGGCTTTCGATGACAACGCGGACGTCGACGTCTTGGATCATCCGATTCTGAATCTAATCTATTACACGGTAACTTCATTATTAGCGTATTGTATATCTACGCGTGATGTTGACATGCGAACGTGTGGCTCTTATCGTGCACCCGGCGGCGAGAAACTTGATGCATTTGACTGAATTGCGTTTTCGGTGCAGTTGGTGGAGATCGTGCCCTCGGCCTTGGTTCTCTACGTCCTGCGGAAGCTGCCCCCGAGGCGCGTATCCGATCGATATAATCCGATTAGATGAGAGGCTCCAATGGCTGCTCACCGGCTGTGTAATTGTTCCATTTCATTCATTTTTCTGAAGATGAGATGATCATGTCTATTGAGTTGGACAAAATTTCCTGGAAGCGCATGCTCAATCTCTCTTAAATTACCATTTGGTATTCATTCATTAAACTGCACGAGCATCTGTTGTTAATCAAGTTTGCCAAAGATGAAGCTGTGAGTACCTAGCTTACATTATTTTACATAAGAAAAAGAAAAATTAAATAAATCCCAGCCGGCCCAATAACCGCAAAAATTAATTATAAAAAACATTATATCGCTGTCGAGTGATGAAGATTCAAAGAAGCAGACATGAATTGATTAAATAATTGACAAATGAGTTATTATTTATTTTTTTTTGTGATAAATTAGCCATCGTTGGACTGATGATTTGGACATAGAATGATAAGAGGAGTCGATTTTGTTTCGTCGTGTAGATGTAAGGATCAAAAGTTGCAATGGTTTTGCGATGCTCGATGATGTTCCGGACGAAAATCTATGATTCCATGAGCTTCTAATTTTCTGTGTTTGTTGATAAAATTAGGGTAAATGTTGCAAATAGTCCATGAACTTTGGTCCGATATGCAATGTGGTCCCCAAATTTTAAATTTATTCAATGGAATCCATGAACTTTAGCCAAATGTTCAATGTCATTCCTGAACTTTTAATTTTTTCAATGTGGTCCTTCGACTTTTGGTATATATTCAATTTAGTCTCTTGATTGTATGAAGATATTCAATATTTTCCCTAAACTTAGATTAATGAAAAGATAATATTGAACATTTTCATACAGTTCGGGGACTAAATTCAATATGTATCAAGAGTTCAACGACCGCATTGAACAAATTAAAAGTTTATAAAGATATTGTACGTTGAGCTAAAGTTTAAGAACCATATTGCATATTAAGCCAAAATTTATGGACCATTTGCATCATTATCCCATAAAATTAATACAAATGGTCAATTCGAGAAATTGGCTGGTGTTAGTAAGATGATCGGGACTTTACACCTTGAGAAATATGAGGTCTCATGTTACGTTCTTGTTAGGTGAAACACTTGAGACCTGGCCATATGAAATGGTTCATCGCATATCCGATTGTCTTGTGAAATTGGCTTAGTGGACAAAAGAGAAATACATGTGTGAGAATTAAACGCATGACACAAGTTCGATTTTTCATCCTACCATGTGCAATCAATCTTATTTTTGACCCAAGATTTTGACTTTTGTCTTAACCGATGGATTTAATAACAACAACAACAAAGTGTAAACAAAATTTCAGTATTTTTTTTCATTAGTTGTCCAATAAATTCTTTTTAGTGTTTTTTGTTGGGATAATTATTCAAAAAGTTATAAACATATTGTACGATGGTCTATTCAATCTTAAACCTTTTTAATTATGATAATTTAGTCTTAAATCTTTTAATATTTTGTTTATTTTGGCTGGATATTGTTGACATGAAAGTCAGTTTTCCTATTGGCATAGTCAGTGCTACCGTAGACAATTTTTGCAATTTTCTTAACCTTTTTTCTTCTTTTGTCTTTTTTATCTTTTTTTTTCTTTTCTTTTTTCCTTTTTTAGTTTCCTTGTAGTTGGTTGCCGACCTGCAAGGATCACCCTCGTCGACCCACCCCTCGGTTGTGGCCGGAAAGGGAATTAAAAGGAAAAAGAAAAGGAAAAGGAAAAAAAAAAAGAAGAAAGAAAATCTAAATATTAATAGAATTGCAAAATCGTCCACATCAGCGACGATCGGTGTCCACGTCATAAATTTCAAACAAAAAATGATCAGAAAGACTAAATTGACAAATCGACAAAAGGCTTAAAACTAAATTGACACAAATAAAAATTTTATAACTGAATTGGCCATTGTATAATAGATTTATGACTTTTTAAACAATTTTCCCGATTTTTATCTATTCAAGTAAATTTAATTTTGTCAATTTATGCGATCAAGCTTATCACAATCTACCATTGCTAACATCGCTGTGCCAAAATTTTGATGTTGCCGCCATGACCGCAGTCCTCACCCCCTTAACAACCATCGGCGAGGGTCAAAAACCTTATTTCGCTTATCAAATTTCCATCCCCAGTAACGTCGCTTATCAATTTGAAAGTGTTATAATGATAGGTAACGAGATAAACTTGACTACACAATCAAAAGAGTTAAAAGGATCCGATTGCCCCAAAAAAAAGTTAAAAGACCACATTGTACAAAATTAGAGTATTAAAACTATACTTGGACCTACAAAATGGTAATGACAAAAATAAAATAATGACAGTCAAAAATAATACAAGTGGGCCAGTGACATATTCCTTTTCTTCCAATTTGAGCTAATCTGACCAGCAGGGTTTATACACCACCCAACTTCAGAGGAGTTCCTTTCTGACCAGCTGGCGTTTTGACTTTGGAAAATCCTTGTGCTCCTACCTCCCCAACTCTCAGGGTTGCCTTCACGGCATTTGATTTTAGACCCACAGTTCCCTTTTTTCCTCATCGGTGATCATCTAATACCTCAATGCGAATGATCCATTTGCTCTACTACTCAATCCTTTTCTCTTCGTACATGTGATGGGGACACATCACGTACCAGTCAACATAGTGCACTCTCGAATTTAAAAAATTTCACGACGAACCGGTGAATACTCCCGTGTTTGATCTCACCGAACCCCTCTTGGCTCCAGCCGCCAAGCCAAGTTCCTTGACCTAAACAAAGAGCACCTAGCAAAGTAGTTTTTGGTTTCCGCACAAAGCTCGGGTGCGCACACTAGCGAGACCAAAAGTACGTTTTGGTGAAGAAACTCTTGTGATTAAAGTATTCCCAACTTTGGACCAAAAAAAAAAAAAAAAGTAGTCCAAACTAACGTGAAGGCAGAACTGACAGACAGACGAACCGCGGAAAGTAGAAAATTGCCAATAGGGAGTAATTGTTGTAAATGAAAGCTCAGAAGCTCCAACTACCATGATTTAAACATCCAGTCAATGGCTTCTCTCCACAGGTCCCTTGCTCAATCAATCCACGCAAAAACCAGTAACGGCCAAGGTCCAAAGGGGAGAAATGAAGCAACGACGCGAAACGCCTTTATCAACTGAGTAACAATACTCTTATACTAGATGGATGATCGTGTTGATCGGAACACAAAGATACAGCTCCTCTTAGGAGCCCAAGGTATAAACTGCCCAAGTGATATCAAGAAGAGCACCGATTTCGTTGCTAAAAAGGTAGCCACAGCTCCTCTTAGGAGCTCAAGGTATAAACTGCCCAAGCGATGTAAAAAAGAGCACCATTTCCTTGCTACAAAGGTAGCTAAAACACTGCCGCATATCATGAAGTTCTATATGTCTTCCCTCCACTACAACAGAAAACTACAGGAACCATGCATTGATTAAGATGGATGATGCGGTACTTCTACAGAAGCAGGCCAAACAATCCATCTCTCTGACACGACCACTTAAAAGTTATAACAAGTTGCACATGTGAAAGGTTCCTACCATAATCAATGTTGGGCAATCATATTTTAAAGAAGAAGAAACCATAACACTGAAGGGCCATGCGTAACTACGCAAAATGCAAGGACCGAGTAGCTGCATAGTGCTTCGGTGTATTTGGAGAAGCATCAATCTGGCTCCATTTGATCAAAGTAATTCGCTATTAGAATCCAAAAGCCAAAGAGCACAAGTATGAAAGCTTGATACTTGATTTTACATTCTCAGTGGAAATAACTAAGGCGAGATTTCTTCGTTATCTCTGCTTGCTATCTTTACAATAAGATAAATTTTAAATCAAGCCATGCAATGATTCAGATGATAAGAGCACGCTGTAGATATATACTAACGTGGCCAAAAATAATAAAATCACCGACTCCCTTCTCAAATGTCAAGGGCCTGACAACTAACGAGCTCTGCAGATCCTGCATTCTTAGTGGCTACGACCTTCCAAAGATTTCTTTCTGATTCCACCTTGAAGACGGAATCTTCTGCTAAAGATGATGAAACCATTGGAAAGGGATTGAGGTTGTTCTGCACATCTGCTTGCATAACCGATATATCATTATTTGCATCTCTAGTGATAACATGAAGCTTGCCCAGTAAACTAGCAAGTAAATAGGGAGACTCTGAATCAGCAAAGTCGCGAATAGGAACTTCTTCCGCAATGACTTTCCAAACATCATCTTGGTGATCATATACCTTGATCTTTGCACTATCAAGAGAACTAGAAGGATCCAACGAATACAACTCCCCTTCCACAGTGACACTCAATTTTGTGCCTGCCTGCCTTGCAGGCCAACCCTCACCCATGCCAGACGGCATTTCAACCCATGAATTCATCTCAGGATCATATACTTCTCCTCCAACATCTACAAAGAAAGGCCAGCAGTACAAACTTTGAGGCACCAGCAACCTTCCCCTGTATGAAGTCATTCCAGTGGCAATAGGCTTAAGTATATCTGCAAGGAATGCGGTAGGAAGCACCTGAGCTTTGGTAAAAGGCATGCTCGGTATTTGGGACCATAAACAAGTGAGGGGATCATACACTTCTGCTGATTGAAGTGGGGTCAAACCACCACGACCACGAGTGACCCCACCAACAACATAAAGCTTATTGTTCAATATGCCTGTCTTACAATAGGCTCTGCCAATGGACATGGGACTTGCTTCACTCCACGCATTTAGAGCGGGATCATATCGCCAAACACTTGTCAAGGCCGAGGCTCTAGAAAAGCCACCAATCACATAGAGGCATCCATTAACAGCCCCAACTGCGCATCCACAAAAAGCCATCCGATCTAATCCGTCCTTTCTCCCAAGCCAGCCCCTGATGACATCTGCAATTCTAATACTTGAACCCATCACATTCCACATCCGTAGGCTTCCAAGGCCTTTCCTTGATTCATCTTCAAAGGAAACCATAGGCATCGGGGGCAACCTTTGCCATCTTCTTGACAAAGGATCCAAAGCATGCCACAAAAGCTTATCCTCATCCACTTTGGTCAAAATATAAAGCCATTCCTCAGATGTTCCGAGCTCCTTCCTCAAACTGTAGAGTTCCGCACTTGTAATCGCATTTTTCCAAGATCGTGACACCGACTTTACCTTCAAATAGCAGATTCTGGGAAGTCTGGCCAAGATCTGAAATGATATCTCGTCCGGAAGGCTGGGTATCAACCGCGTATCGTCCTCGAACGAGCTTGATGACACCTTCTGCCTCTTGCAAATTTCACCTGGCGCGATCTCGTAGGTCTCCCTCGCACGGCATCTGGAACCATTTAAGCTCAGAATAGCTCCCATCAGTACTCGGAGCAGAGATGATTCGGATCATCCAAAGCAGGGTTGATCTTCCCCAAACTGCATGGGCCAATACAAAGCGACCCAAATCAGGGAAAAGGGTAGAACGAAACTAGAGACAGCAAATTTTTTTTTTTTATACAGCCGTTTATGTAAGCAATTACATAAGCGAAGCAGACATGACAACAAATTTGCTACGTTACACAAAGCTGGAAGCGTGCAGTCAACAATGGGTAGCGGGGAAAAAACAAAACCCAAAAAGAAAAGGCCCTGGATGCGCAAGAGGGTGGAATAAAGATCACAAAATCAGCGGAAATTCAACTGGCCCGGGGCAAAGAAATACAACGATAACCAATGAAGAAACTTTTTTCCCATCAAGCCCTTCATTCGCACGTTCTTAAAATAATCATCGCCGCATGTGAATATGCAAAACTTCGGAATCAAGAAGAGCCGTGGAGCTGGAAACCTCCCTCACACTCAATTCCCTCGTTTCCCTTTTCCCCCAAGGCAAACCCAAAGGAACCCGAATCAATCGAGCAAAGATCCGACCTTTCCGACCTTCATCTCCACCAAATTGAAGGGCGGCGACCCAAACCCTAAAACTCCCGACCCATTTCGAGAAACTAGGATCGTTGGCATCCCCAAGGAAAACAAGATTCGGCCGAAGAGCACACGAATCACGAAAACCCATCATCGCAAAACAACTGAGCAGAAGCTGGCCGGTCGCTTTCGAGGAAAGGCACCGCTACCCCAGATGAAGAAACGGGGTCGATTCCACCGAGAACAGAGAGGGGAGGGAAGAGACGTACCTGCGCGGCGACGAAGGAGGAGATGCCTACCGAGGGATCGGTGGGCTCGAATGGAATTCACCCATCGCGGACGCGCGCGGACGAGCTCAGTACCGTCACACACGCACACAGCGCGAGGGGGAGAGGGAGAGAAGAGAGAGGCGTCTCGCGAGCGAAACAAGGGAACCGTAATCGCGCACGATGATGCACGTTTATTTATTTGCTTCTCTCGAAACTCGCGCGTTTTGTTAGGATCCGTTTATTCGGTAAAAAATGGCAGGCTTTCTTAAAAAAATACTTTCCAGAATATTAAGGTTTGATGGAAAATCTGATTTGATTATTTTAAAGGGTTAATATCACAAAAAATTTTAAATTAGTAAATTTATCCCAAACTAATTTTTTAACGGGTAAAAAATCCTCAAACCGGTACACTCGTGATAAATTTACTCTCCGTTAATTTCCGTATTTTACCGTCAAATTACTGAGTTTGATAACACGTGACAGTAAATAGGTGTACTAATTGGGTTTTAACTTTCCATCTATCATAGAGTGTATCAATTTGTGGTTTTCATGATATCAATCTTATTTAACGAAATGTAAATTTATCAGAGATGTATCAGTTTGAGGTTTTTAATAGTAGAAAAAAGTTAATTTTTGGTAAATTTGTCACAAGTGTAGCAGTTTATGGTTTTTCATGATATTAACCACATTTTAAATAGACATGCATTATTTGAGCGCTAAGAACTTATGTGTGGGCAGTTGAGAAACCAAATATGGGCACTAAAATCCCGAGTCCGGCCTCGATGGACCTGAACCGAGTGTTGGGGATCGAGGCACATGCACCTTGGTCCTAGGCGCAAGAACCAAATCGAACCAACTAGTTTCGAGCGATTTCTGTTTCCTGGTTCCCGATTCTAGGCACAAAACCGAACGGCTCGAACCGGACTAATATGTTGTTTCTTTTCTTTTAAAGAGTAAAGAAAAAGAAATCGCCAAAGCCCTAAATTGGAAATGTCTAACTTGGGAATCGGACCAGGACCGAACAGTTCGGTTCTCGATTCTAGAGTGGAACTGACCTAACTAGGGGAAAAATGCCAAAAAGTCATAAACCTTTTGCATTAATACCAATTTAGTCCTGAACCTTTTTTTTATGCTAATTCAGTCATAAACTTTTTTGTATTGATACCAATTCAGTCCTAAACCTTTTTTTTTGTGCCAATTATGTCATAAACCTTTTAAATTGATGTCAATTCAGTCATAAACCTTTTATTTTTGTGCCAATTTAGTCCTTCTGGCTAATTTTGACTAGAATTTGCCAATGTGGACGCCTGCCGGCCGGCAACTGGTCATCGGCGCCGACGTGGACAAAATAAATAATATTTTAATATTTTTTAAATTTTTATTTTTTTTCCTTTTTTTTCACTTTTTTTTATCTCTCTTTCCTCTGGCCGGTTGCCTGGTCTTGCCTGACCATGGCGAGGCTTGCCCTCGCTGCGGCTTTCAGCGAGGGCTCAAGCCTCGCCCAACCAAGGCACGACTGCCCTCACCAGTGGCTGGCGAGGCCACCCTCACCAGTGGCCGGTGAGATAGAGCTCACTGGCCTTTGGCCGGTCGCCGGACCAACGACCGGCTAGAGGAAAGAGAGACAAAAAAAAAAAAGAAAAAAAAGGAAAAAATAAAAATTCAAAAAAATATTAAAATATTATTTAATTTGTCCATGTCGACGCTAGTGACTGATCGCCGGCTAGCAGGCGTCCACGTTAGTAAATTTCTGTCAAAATTAGCCGGAATGACTAAATTGGTACAAAAATAAAAAGTTTAGGACTGAATTGATATCAATTTAAATAGTTTAGGACTTAATTGGCACTAATGCAAAAGGTTTAGGACTTTTTTGGCACTTTTCTCACGTAACCGGGGAACTAATCATCCCTATGGGTACGTGCTCTCAAGGGTGCCAGAAAAAACGCCCAAGCGTGTTGATTCATACCTGGTCTCAGGCGGGAAGGATGATCGTGCTTCCCACTTGAATTGACCCTGGGTAATTGATAAAGCGACTTTAAAACGGGAAATAATGAAGATGGCTAGGGTACTCTAGGTTCTGGTTCGACATCCCTTGGAAGATTTTTGTTTTCGCTCTACTTTTGATATTGAAAATTCAAAAAATGAGTGGATTAATTGCAATTCGCCACGTTAAAAGGGTTTTTCCAAAAGGAAAACAAAAAAAACTTTTCAAATCGTCTTGCCCCAATACTTCAAATTCTTATTAAAAGTGCCTACTGAAGATGCTTTGCGGTCGATTTCGGATCTTATCAATGTAGCACACACGGCGAAATCACAAAGATGGATTGTAACAAGCGAAAGGGCAACGTTTGTTTTCCGCATTGTATCCAGCTTTTGTGCCTCCAACATTTAACGTATGTATCTTAGCCAAAATTTAAGAACATTGTGAACGTAAGTAAAGAATTATAAGATCAAGGACTTCCAAATGGTACATACCTAGTTCACCCCAAAGAGCTCCATTGTCCCGTCTCTTTTAAGTCTAGTGAAACAAACAAAAAAGAGGTCCTATCTCAATGCCGCATGACATTGACATAAAAATAAATAAATAAATAAAATTGAACAACAATAAAAAAAAATAAATGAAAAGAGAGAGAGAGAGAGAGAGAGAGGAGGGGAAGGAAAGGCAAGAGGAGGTGTGAATGAACACAGAGCTATCACCGGCTTCATGCCTCCATTCATATGGGTATAAAATTGTTTTACCTATATGTTTTAAGCTAAGATTGTCATTTATCTATTTTTGTATTTTTCAAAGATACCCTTTTATCAAAATTTAAAACTAAACGTTGCTCTCTCTTTGATCGACTTACAACCCAATTCACACGTCCAATCAATTTAAATAATCCTTTGAAAAAAAAGGAGTTAGTTGACGAGTATACTCATTAAGCAACCGACTAAGAAGACGTTATACTTTTCGGTGTATTGATTGTCCTTATGTTATGCGCAATTATTTAGCTGACGTTTCGACGACATTCTTCAACGGGACCCTTTGAAAAAGAAAACCAATTCTATCCTTGTTGATCATGACTCATTCACGATCGGAACACTCGCGCTTTCTAAGCGTTATTGTTTAATTGCACTTTATACATGTGGGGCGGCAAGTGGATGAACGAGTGAATGTAGTTCGTTTCGTTTTAGCTACGGAAAAAGCCAGAAGACTGCGTGTGTTGACTCCGTGACGGATGATGTTTCAACAATCTACGCTCAAATCAATCAATCATGAACCTAAAAAAGGACATCAAAAGTCTTTGCGTGGGCGCTCCGGTGGACGTAATCAGCAAGTGTGCTTGGGTGTGTGCGCTTGCGAGATTGATGGTTGTTGGCGTGCAACTTGAGTTCAGTTCTCACTTCCCGTGTGTGCTTTGGAAGATGTGGGGACAGATGCATTTCGATGAGAGTCGTCGGTAACTGATGAAGTCATTGCTTGTTTGAAGAAATGGACGTTTGGCATACGTCTTGGGAATCGGGAGTGATCCGTTTCGTCACATTTCGAGGCTTTTTGACGCGTGATTGGGAGGATCTGAACGGGTGATCTCTACTTCCAGAGGTGGAAGTTCCCTGAGTCCTCGACCAAGTATGCCGGCTTTGGGAGATTAAGCTTTTCTGGATTGTGAACTTTGCTCCTGGTGTCTTGCCCAGGGTTTAGGCAAGGACGAGGCTGGAAGCATGTTTGAAGAAGTTAAGAGGTCTTGGGTTTGGTCACCGGGATGCATGTGAACCAATGCGCAAGCACAAACTCGCGGGGCCGAAAAAAAAAATTTAAGCTCTAATGAATTGGTTGCATGGTTAAGCGGTCACTCTCTGTATTTAAATTCTATGGTCTCCTATTCAAAGTAATTTGGGACCCTGCATGCCCTATTAATATGACTTAACGAGTGTAAACAGGGACGATTTACGTGTATCGATGGGGACCGGTCGAGCGGAAATTTCGGACCGTTTAGAATGTGGTATGGTCCCCGGGTTGGCCTACAGTTTACTACTGAGTTTTGGGCTGGGCTACAGGTGTCTGAGATTGATAGTCGTCGGCGTACAACCCGTGTTCAGTTCTCACGTGTCCTTAGAAACCGTGGAAAATGCAATTCAACGGGAGTCGTTGGTAAATGATGAACTATTTGGTTGTTTGAAGAATTGGATGTTTGCGAAGGTTTTGGGAATTGGGGTAGCAATCCGGCTTGCGTGCGGTGTTTCATGTTTTTGATGGACGGCTTTTGAAACTTTTCTGAATAATTTCGAAGCACGAGCACAGAGGTCCAGTCATGTAAAAAACTGACGGTATGCCCTGTGAAACTCACGAACTGGTCGACTTTAGATTCCTAACCTGTGCATGTGGTCCTTACCCGAAGCCCTTTGCATAGAATTGATAATGCTTGAACGGGTGATTTCCACTTCCTAAGGTAGAAACCCCGGACGCCCCCACCAAGTAAACCAATCCCAAGGATCGAACTTTTTTTAAGACTCAAACGTTTACCTTTGGCGATCTTGCCTAGGGTTCGGGTGAGAATGAGCTCGGAACAACATTTGAAGAAGTTAAAAGGTCTTGGATTTGGTCAAGGACGGGCTAAATAGAGTTTGATCCCTAATTGTGCGGTCAAGCATTCGATCGCAATTGGTTGACTTAACGTGGTTAGTGAACGTGGACCGGGACGATTTATGCGTATCGATGGAGATTGGTCGAGCTGAGATTTCGATCTACCGGGGTCATTTAGAATGTGTTATGGCCTACGGGTTGGCATGCAACTTACAAAGTAATGGGCCGGGCTCCTACATCCGAGGGCCCAGCCCAGCAAGACTGCAAGGGTCAAGGCCCCTCTTGAATTTCCATGCCAGCTTGCCAGTGCCTTCTCTCTCTCGCTCTTACACAATCTGAAAGAACCAAAATGAGTTTTCGAGTGAATTACTCTGGACTCCCTCCAATTTTGATCAAATTATTCAGGCACCCCACATGTTTTCATAAATTGCTTTGGCACCCCTTCGGTATCGCTCAAATTACTTGGACCCCACCTTTATTTTCATAAATTGCTATAACACCCTCTCTGTGTATTCAGAATTTACTTTAAGACCCCGTCAGTCGGTTGAGAAAAAAAAAATAGCTGTAATTTCTTTGTGTCTAGTTGTCTTATGAAACATCTTTAAACAAATTTTTTTTTAATTCTATAAACTGAAGTTTAGTTATTTGTAAGTAGTTTAAAAAATAATGTATAATTTCTATAATTAACTTTTAGCACTTTTAGCTTTTTTTTTTGGTTCAAATGCAGACTGAGAGGGGTGTAAGTATATTTTTCAAACTAATTTACATGCCAATTGGATATTTCTATCATTTTGATCGAAATTTCTATTTTTGGTGAATATGCTTGCTCTTATTGTTCGTTTTTCAATTCTATTCACTCTAGCTCTCTCGAATCCTCCCGACAACTAACATTGCCGTCAAACCAATCAAAGGAATTAACCTCGCTTCTTCTCATCAAAGCAACGTCATTTTCTCAATTCAAAACGTAGTCGCAGGAGAGAAATCAATGGCATTATATGGGATCTCGATACCAATATAGCTCGATTTCATATGGATAATATCAATAAACACATATAGTGAATTGCAATCGAGACAAAAACGATGATTTTTCCCCCCCTCAACATTGGGAATTTTGGTACATTCGTGTAGATACTCTTAGCTGGAAGCTTGAAAACAGAGGCCCAGAAATGGTCCACGTGGTCAACATGAAGACGTGGAAGAGGATGGAGCTCAAGTTCCTATTGGTCCGTAATCTATCCAATTTCACTCGCTTGGATTTCCTTGCCAGATTTCGTTTATCCAGCTTGGACCCCTCCAGGAACATTGATTTAGATTCTCTCCCTCAATCTCAACTCTCAGTCAAACATCTAGGACTCATACAATTGAGACACACTTTTAGAGAGAGAGAGAGAGGCCAACATGGCGGCGACTTCCGGTGCGGTGGTGAACGGTTTGGGGTCGGCCTTCTTGAGCGGGGGGAGGAGGAGCCGGTCCTTGTTGAGGGCGGCCGGCTTCGGGGCCAAGGCGGGCAGCGGTGCCGGTTCTAGGAACTTGGTGGTCATCGCGGCGGCTCAGCCCAAGAAGTCTTGGATCCCTGGCGTGAGGGGCGGCGGTAACTTCATCGACCCCGAGTGGCTCGACGGCTCGTAAGTGTCTCCCTCTGCCCACATACTTGTCTCCGGAGGGATGGTATCGTATGTTCAAAACAAGTTCCTAGATAAGTTTAAGATCATTCATTATCCCAACACATATGATGCTGAAATCTATGTAGGTTTCGCTCAACTTGTATGGTGTGGCCTAACATTACTACTTTGAAAAATAATCAACTGCAGGCTCCCAGGTGATTATGGTTTCGACCCGCTCGGGCTTGGCAAGGACCCGGCATTCCTCAAGTGGTACCGAGAGGCAGAGCTCATCCACGGCCGGTGGGCCATGACCGCGGTGGTCGGCATCTTCGTGGGCCAGGCCTGGAGTGGCATCCCATGGTTTGAGGCCGGGGCCGACCCCAGCGCAATCGCCCCGTTCTCCTTCGGTTCCCTCCTCGGGACTCAGCTCATCCTCATGGGGTGGGTCGAGAGCAAGCGGTGGGTCGACTTCTTCAACCCGGACTCGCAGTCGGTGGAGTGGGCCACGCCGTGGTCGAAGACCTCCGAGAACTTTGCCAATGCCACGGGCGATCAGGGCTACCCAGGAGGCAAGTTCTTCGACCC
The DNA here is from genome assembly GCA_024500025.1 of Syzygium aromaticum. NCBI lineage: Eukaryota > Viridiplantae > Streptophyta > Magnoliopsida > Myrtales > Myrtaceae > Syzygium > Syzygium aromaticum. The sequence continues at coordinate 5,959,994 of CM044891.1, read as the reverse complement.
ACTCGGCCTCGCCGGGACAATCAAGGACGGGGTCTACATTCCGGACGTTGAGAAGCTGGAGAGGTTGAAGCTGGCCGAGATCAAGCATGCCCGGCTTGCTATGTTGGCCATGTTGATCTTTTACTTTGAGGCTGGGCAGGGCAAGACCCCTCTTGGGGCTCTTGGATTGTAAAGAGTTTGAACTTGAATGAACCAAAAATGGTTGTAGATAAATTGGATTTGGGGAAAAAATTGACAGCTTAGAACCTCCAATGTTGTATGAGAAATTGTGTCCCCTGCGAACTATTTCATCCCGGATTCGTTGCTAGAAACTAGTGATGTTTTCGTAAGAGAGTTTATGATATGATAAATCGTGATCGTGATTGAGAAAGTATTCTATGCAACCGTAAGTTGCCCACATGTTGAGTGATTGCGTAGAAGATATCATATGAGGAAGTTTAGTTTTGATACTATTAATCGAATACTAGGGGTACATCCATTACATAAAGGAGATTTTTCATATGGAATTCATCGAAGAGGGCAATGATCAGTCATTTAAAGCATAAGGATTCAAATTCAAAGTACAGCAGAATTTTTAGTAAATGGACATTGCAATCTCTATACTTATGGTTACAAAGGAAAAGCTAAGACATTAATAACATATACCAAAGTACATTGTGGAAGAAATCTTTTGCGAATTTACGAAGATCAGATTGCACCAAACTGAAATTGCTAGATTGATGATGTAAGCCCAGAAAGATAAACAATCCTCTCCATAGACAACCTGGATTCTGCAATGAGGATGGTGATTGACAGAGAGGTAGTAAAGAATCGTTAGGTGGTCAAAACCGAGGGAACATTCCATAAGATAAAGTAGTTCAATGACGGACAAAGTGAAGACAGCCTGGCAATGAATTGTCAGCTGAGAAGTTCCCAACGCAGATGCAACAAAACTGTCTTGGATCCATATTCAAACTAAGACATCTAATAGCTGTGGTATGATTTCAACTAGGAGTATATCCGTGATTCAATCAAGCATCCAAGCATCTATAAGCAATTTCCGCTACACTATGATCGTCGCCGAATTCCCATAGAAACAAGCACGTCCACCTTCTGATTTTTCGGCATAATGGGTCCTTCAAAGTTGCTCGGAAAGTTATTCCTAGCACTATCCATCTCGCTGCTAAACCGTAGGATCACCGGAAGTAGTGCTCCTTCGCTAGGTTATGATAGAGATGAGAGAGACGCTCTTTATGCTCTGAGAGCCGCTTTCAATAACCCTTTCTTGAACAAAAACTGGACTAGCATACATTGTTATACGGATGAACCGAATAGATGGTACGGTATTCAGTGCAACAATGGCCGGGTCACAGGAATAGTACTGGAAGGTATGGAGCTGAAAGGGATGATCAGTTTCGACGCCCTCATTCACTTCTCCGAGCTATCCATCCTGAGCTTCAAGAACAATGCTCTTCAAGGGAGAATAATGAATTTTTCAAGAAACCAGAAGTTGGCCAGAATCGACCTCTCGGGGAACAAGTTCCACGGTCCAATCTCTGAGTCGCTCCTAAGTCTACCTCTACTAGCATCATTGCAGCTCCAGAACAACAACTTGACAGGGGAAATCCCGAAGTTCAAACAATCTACCTTGATCTCCTTCAATGTCTCCAACAACTATATAAGCGGGTCGATCCCATTGAAGCAAACTTTCCAAATATTCGGCAGGGAGACATACTTGGGCAACCCAGGACTATGCGGACCACCCACACATAAGTCCTGTGGTAACTTGAGCATCCAGGAGTCAGCGAGCGATGGCCTGTCATCTTCCAATCCTTCTGGAAATGCAGATAATAATACTGAAAAAAGCAAGAATCCTTCCAATTCTGGCTTTTGCATTCTTTCTCTGCTATTCAGCGTGGTGGCTCTACATGCCGTGATCTTTCTCTGTATCTTGTCCTATAAGAAGGCCAAGAAGCTCAAACGATTCATGAACCAAGCGAATAGCAGAGAAGAAGGAGCAGAAAATGAGAAAGAAGAGAAAAGCGAGGTGGTCGAGAGCGGCAGAGTCATAGAGAGGGGAAAAGATGGGGGCAAGCTTACATTCCTGGAAAACGGTGGGCAGTTCGAATTGAGTGATCTTTTGAAGGCATCTCCGGAGGGAATTGGGAAAGGCGTCTTTGGGAACACCTACAAGGCGATCTTGGATGACGGGCAAGCCCTCGTGGTGAAGATTTTGAGGCATCTGAAGCCAATGACTAGCAAGGAGTTCACGAGGCAATTGCAGTTGCTGGCCGATCAAAAGCACCCAAATCTGATTCCCCCTCTCGCCTGCTTCTTCTCTAAGCAACAAAAGCTGTTGATCTACAGACACGCGGAGAAAGGCAACTTGTTTGACCGCATTCACGGCAAGCTCTCTCTATCTCTCTTATGGCATTCAAATCAAATCTATTTGTGTCCAGGGAAGCACATCAATGACCAGGAACAACACCATTCACCAACACCCGAGTATTAGCCTTAGCATTTCTCTCTGTACTCATTCAGCAACAAGTCATTAGTCATTAGACATTCTATTACTTGGTAATTAGTCTTAGAAACATAAGGAACTAGACAAGATTAGTAAAACCCAGCATACCAAGCTCAAAAGAACCACCTAACTCTATGAGCTATGGAACCTAATTACATACTTAAAATATGTAATTCCTATAACTAGTAAATAACGAAAGCAAGCAAATTCTACCATTGAAAGCTGCTGGGTTGATCAGATATCAGTAAACACCGGTTCCAGCTGCCGATCAGTTCTATGCTGTGGCCTTGAAAGCTGCATGCTAGTTTGTGACACTTAGTGCATATTGTGATTGTCATCTAATGAAAATCACTACCACAGGAGGAAGGGGAAGCAAAGAGCGGGTGCCATTCAGGTGGAACTCCAGACTATCAGCTGCTCAAGGCGTGGCTCGTGCCCTACACTACCTTAACGTGAACTCCAACTCAAGACCAAATGTGATCGTCCCACATGGGAACCTGAAATCAAGCAATGTCCTCCTCAATCAAGATGACACCGTCCTTGTCTCTGACTACGGCCTCTCCTCTCTCATCGCACTCCCCATCGCCGTGAAATCCATGGTCTGCTTCAAATCCCCTGAATACCAAACCACGCTACTGATCTGCCCGAAGACGGATGTCTGGAGCTACGGTTGTCTGCTTCTCGAACTACTCACTGGCCGAGTCTGCGCCAATGCAGCCCCACCAGGTGTCCATGGCATGGATCTCTGCAGCTGGGTCCGCCGGGCAGTGAGAGAGGAATGGACTGCCGAGATCTTCGACTCCGAGATCAGAAAGGAGAAAAGGTTAGCAGACGGGATGGTCAAGTTGCTGCAGATAGCAATACGGTGCTGTGATCAGTCGCCCGATAAGCGTCCCGAGATGGTGGATATTGCGCACGAGATTGAGAATATGAAGGTGGCCGACGATTGCGAGGACAACTCTGTCACGTCGCAGGACAACATTGTCCAAAGCTCCTGGTGATGACAGTAAATAAATGATAAGGACTTTTGTTGGGTTGGCTGTGAAACAGATCATATTGTTTCAGGTCAATGAATCTTCTTTGAACTGTGTCCAAACACCAATGACACAGGAAAACAAAGAAGACATGGAGTTCTCAAGACAATGGTACCTGCTATTGTTGATGCTACAGAGATCAGTATCTGTCGTGGGTTAATTTGCTCAGAATAACTGATATCCTTCTATTGTGCGCCTCTTTTCAATTCCGATCTTTACGCAGGATAACTAATATTCTCCATAACAAGTCAGGAAGCTCATATAGTATAGTATGTAGGTGTTGAATTTATGTTTCGAGTTTGAATCGTTTACGGAACGTGACTCGTTTGAATAAATTTCATATTTATCCTGAAGATATATATATATATTTCCTTTTGGAGAAATATTCAAAATTGCCTATAAAAGAAATCCTTCTGATGGCACGTAAAGTGAAAGCCGTCTTCAACAGAGAAGGAAAACTGGTGACCCTGGTCAAAGTTATTCTTTGTTGACTCTTGGAATAACATAATAAAATAAAAGAGAAAGAAGGGGCACACATATAAAAGGCACGGTATCTTTTGCGATGGTTTGAAGTCACACACGCACAGAACCGCACAAGCCAAGAACTTCCACAAAGCTCTCACAGAAGGACGCCGCGTGAGAACAAATAGCAAGTACGTACGACATTCTTGATTTTGATTATACGAGAGCGTTTCACTTTGAGCTTCAACACGCGGAGATTTGTGTAATGAGTTTATATTGTTCAATTAAGTTGTTTATTCGTAAACAATTTGGGTTTGGGCTTAAATTTAGGTGTGGGAAACACTCGAGCGTTTTAAGCGAATTATAACTCTGATTCTCTGATTATAGTGGATTATTTATTGTTGGCTTTCCCCGTGGATGTAGATATTGATATTCGGACCAAATCACGTAAATTTCCGGTGTTCTTTATTGTTCCTCGTTTACTTCTCTGGTATTTTTGCATTGACTTAATTTGTAAGATTATGTCGTTTCCGCGTTATATTCCAACAATTGGTATCAGAGCTTGAGAGTTGTATTTTCTAGATTGTGATTTAGGGCTTTTGCTTATCTGATTATTATTTGGAAATTCTGCTATTGCAATTATGTCTGGAGCAAAAATTGAGATTAAAAAGTTTAACGGGAGGAACAACTTTGGGTTATGGAGCGTTAAGATGCGTGTGCTATTGACAACCCAAGGTTTGGTCAAAACATTAGATGACGAATATGAGTTGCCCATTATAATGAAAGCGGCTGACAAAGCAGAGCTAATGGAGAGAGCAAAAAGTATAATCCTGCTGAATTTATTGGATGAAGTGTCAATAGAGGTGGTTGAGGAAAAGGATGTTGCAGCATTGTGGGCAAAATTACAGGCACTCTATGTAACGAAGGGTTTGAACAATCGCTTGTACATGTTGAAGATGATGTTTCAATTTCGATATACTGAAGGTACGTCGATCAGATCTCACCTAGATGAATTTAATAAACTCATGCTAGATTTAAAGAACGTCGGTAAGATACTTGATGATGAGGAACAGGGCATGATGTTATTGGTTTCTTTACCGGAATCATGGGAGCACTTTACTGATTCACTACTCCAAAGGCGTACTACGATTACCTCGGAAGAGGTAAAGTCAGCATTGTTCTCTAAAGAGCGATAGAGGAAGTTACGAGATGACAATCTAGCGCAGGATGTAGCGCGAGGACTAGTGATTCGAGGTAGAAAACAATATTGAGGGTCCAGTAGCAGCAGAGGTAAAAACAGGTCAAAATCACGCAATAGTAAATCTAAGGGACGCATGAAATGCTTTGAGTGTCACGAGGATGGGCACATAATGAGAGATTGTCCAAAGCGAAGAAATAGATACGACAAGCAGAATGCCACAAGTAGTATGGCAAACGTTGTTGAGGAGAGCACTAGTTATGCAAAGGCCGTATTGTGCGTGACTACTGGTTTGTTAGGAGATGAATGGGTGCTAGATTCGGGATGTTCTTATCATATGACACTTCATAGGAACTGGTTTACTACTTACCAGACTGCAGATGATGGTAGAGTTCTGATGGGGAATAATGCAACCTGCAATGTTGTGGAGATAGGAACAGTTCGGATTCGGATGTACGATGGGGTGGTACGCACACTGACAGACGTTAGGCATGTACCAGAGCTCAAGAAGAGCCTTATTTCTCCGGGGACACTCGATGATATCGAATGTAAGTACACTATTAAAGGTGGAGTGCTGAAGGTCTCTCAGGGTGCCATAACAGTGATGAAGGGGAAGAAAGTGAGCTCTTTCTATCATCTACTGGGAGATACTGTGATCGGAGCTGCTGCAGTTTCATCAGGTGAGTCAGATTCTGACTTGACTTAGTTGTGGCATATGTGTTTGGGGCACATAAGTGAGGCAGGTATAACGATGCTGAGTGATAGAAGGTTGTTGAAAGGTCAGAAGACAGGAAAGCTGGACTTATGTGAGCATTGCATCTTTGGGAAGCAGTGCCGGATTAAGTTTACAACAGCTGTTCATTCGACCAAGTGACCAGTTGAGTACATTCATTCAGACGTTTGGGGCCCATCTCCAGTTCCTTCAAAAAGAGGTGCCTGATATATGTTGACATTTATTGACGACTACTCTAAAAAGGTATGGGTGTTTACTTTCTGAAGCACAAATCTAATGTGTTTGATCGGTTCAAGAAGTTTAAGGCATTAATTGAGAAACAGTTAGATAAACAAATCAAGTGCCTGAGACCTGATAACGGCATGGAGTTCCGTGGTAAAGATTTTTCCAAGTTCTGCAAGAAAGAAGGGATTGTGAGACACCGCACAATGCCCGGGACACCACAGCAAAATGACGTTGCAGAATGGAAGAACGAAACTTTACTAAAGCGAGCTCGGAGCATTCTTTCTCATGCAGGAATAGGTAAGGAATTTTGGGCCGAAGTAGTAAATATGGCATGTTACCTAGTTAATCGATCTCCATCATCTATTATAGAGTGGATGACTCCCGAGGAAGTATGGTCAAGGAAACCTGTTGATTACTCCGGATTACGAGTATTCGGATGTCCTGCGTATACTTATGCAAGTGATGGTAAGCTTGAGCCGAGAGTGAAGAAGTGCATATTTCGGGGTTATGCACATGGGGTGAAAGGCTACCGGTTGTGGTGCACTGATCCCAGATCACCTGATTTTCTAATCAGCAAAGACGTGATCTTCGACGAGACTGCAATGCTTCAAAGGAGGGACCTTGAGACACAACAAGCAAAGCAGACAGATCGTGGTGTTAGCAGTGAGGTGGAGATTCAGGTGGAGACTCCGGAGACCTCGAAGGTAACAGAAGTTGAGATTGTAGATGAAGCCACAATTCATAAAGTTGATGATAATGAACAATCAACAGAGCTGCAGCACACTATAGCCGCGGGTAGACAGAGAAGGCAAATTAAACCACCGGTACATTATGGTTATACAGATATTACTTATGCATTGATTGTAAGTGACAAGGTGGAGACAGATGAGCCTTCGTCTTACTTTGAGACGATGGCTAGTTCAGAGTTGTCGTAGTGGATAGGGGCTATGAGTGAAGAGATGGAATCACTTCATCGAAATCAAACATGAGAGCTGGTCAAAATACCTAAGAGCCAGAAAATTGTTGGTAGTAAGTAGGTCTTTAAACGGAAGGAGAGCATTCCCGGTGTCGAGGCAGCGAGATATAAGATGAGACTTGTGGCGAAGGGGTATACACAGCGAAAGGGCATTGACTACAATGAGGTGTTCTCTCTTGTGGTAAGACATACTTCTATTCGTGTTTTACTTGCCTTAGTTGCTGCACAGGATCTCGAGCTGGAGCAGTTAGATGTGCAAAACAACGTTTCTTCACGGTGAGTTAGAGGAGCGGATTTACATGAGAGGCAACCAAAGGGATTTGCTATTCCGAATAAGAAAGATCATGTTTGTTCATTGAAGAAATCTTTATATGGCATAAAACAGTCTTCTAGACAGTGGTATAAGCATTTCAATTCTTTCATGACTAGTCAAAACTATTCTAAAAGTTATATGGATAGCTGTGTTTACTATAGGAGATTGGAGGATAGGTCTTTGATATATCTGTTATTATATGTTGATAATATATTGATAGCAGCTAAGAATATATCTGATATTGTTGTGCTGAATAGGCAATTGAGTGCTGAATTTGAGATGAAAGATTTAGGTGTTGCAAAGAAAATATTGGGTATGGAGATTTTACATGACAAAACTACAGAAATTTTACGTCTTTCTCAGAAGAAATATATTGAGAAGATTGTTGCACGATTCAATTTGCAGTCATCAAAATTTATAAGCACACCTTTAGCGACGCACTTTAAACTTTTAGATAAGTTATCACCGCAGACTGAGGAGGAGGAGGAGGAGCATATGTCCCATGTTCCTTATTCTAGTGCAGTGGATAGGATTATATATGCTATGGTATGCACTAGGCCTGATATTTCACAAGCAGTGAGCGTTGTTAGCTATTACATGAAGCAACCTAGTAAAGCTCATTGGGAAGCTGTGAAGTAGATTCTCAGATACTTGAAGGGGACAACAGACGTTGGAATTGTGTACCGAAGGGACAGTAATGGCAATGGGATCACTAGTTATGTGGATTCGAATCACGCAGGTGACTTGGATGAACGCAAGTCTTTAGCAGGGTACGTATTTACGCTAGTAGATGGTGCAGTTAGTTGGAATGCATCCTTACAGGATCATGTTGCCTTGTCTTCGACTGAGGCAGAGTACACGGCACTGACCTTTATAATGAAAGAGGTGATATGGCTAAAAGGTTTACTCTCGAACTTTGGGTTAGATCAGAATAATATTGATATACATTGTGATAACCAATGTGCGATATATCTAGCATATAATCCGGTTTATCATGAGCGAACGAAGTATATCGATATCAGGTACCACTTCATCTAAGATGTCGTAGCGAAGGGTGTAGTTGTTGTTAAAAAGATGACAACAGAGAAGAACCCAGTGGACATGATGATTAAGCCTATTCCTTTGGCGAAGCTCAAGCTCTGCTTGAGCATAATTGGCGTCTATGGAGAGTAAGCGCCCGTCGGGGCATTGGGAGAGCTAGCATGGATGATGAGTACTATAACTTGGCTACAAACGTCGAGCCAAGGTGGAGAATTGTTGAAGTTATATCTCGAGTTTGAATCGTTTACGGAATGTGACTCGCTTGGATAAATTTTATATTTATCGTGAAGATATATATATTTCCTTTTGGAGAAAATATTCAAAATTGCCTAAAAAATAAATCCTTCTGATGGCACGTAAAGTGAATGACGTCTTCAACAGAGAAGGAAAACTGGCGGGCCCTAGTCAAAGTTATTCTTTGTTGACTCTCGGAATAAAACAATAAAATAAAAGAGAAAAAAGGGGCACACATATAAAAGGCACGGTATCTTCTGCGAGGGTTTGAAGTCGCACATGCACAGAACCGCACAAGCCAAGAACGCCCACGAAGCTCTCAGGGATGGACGCCGCACGAGAACAAATAGCAAGTACGTACGACATTTTTAATTTTGACCATACGAAAGCGTTTCACTTTGGGCTTCAACACGCAAAGATTTGTGCAGTGAGTTTATATTGTCCAATTAAGTTATTTATTTGTAAACACTTTGGATTTTGATTTAAATTTAGGTGTGGGAAACACTCAAGCATTTTGAGCGAATTGTAACTCTGATTCTCCGATTATAGTGAATTATTTGTTGCCGGTTTACCCCGTGGATGTAGGTACCGATATTTGGACAGAACCACATAAATCTCTGGTGTCCTTTATAGTTTCTCGTTTATTTCTCTACTATTTTCGCATTGACTTAATTTGCAAGACTTGTCATTTCCGCATTATATTCCAACAGTAGGTTGCCAAGTAGGTGTGCTTCTTGTCAATTACTTATTCCCGTTGACTAATTACAGTTTGCAATGCCAAATCGAAAAGGTTCAACTAAATTGTCAGTTGGTCAGTCTATCCTTGACGAGCTATTATAGCATGATCAGGGTGCTTGTGAAGGGCAGTGGCAACTTCATCAATCCCGAGCGCCTTGAGGGCTCATAAGTGGACGGAGGGAATATATTGCACTTTTTAAAAAGTTTTACAATTCGATTGCATATTCGCCATAAGTTTTAGGATTTTTAATATATTTATCCTTGAAATTATTATGTACCATGAGATTAATGTTGGCACCTAAATTTTGGCTAATCATTTAATGTTAAATTGTATAGAAAATTAGGGATCAATTTTAAGCTCGGACACCGAATGAAACTCGGCTTACTTAGGGGATACAAGCCAAAAATCACAAGTCTAAAAGGCCTTGGTTATCTTAATTTGAGCTTAATTTAGCTCATTAAGCTTAATTAGAGAAGAGCCCAAATTAATTCAGCCTATTTAGAATTAAATTAAAATTAAATGATAAAGCTAAAACCAATGTCCATTAGGTCTTGAAAGCCCGACCAATTAATCTAGGTCTGCTATATAAATATATCGTTATACCTCATAATCAATGGGAGACTAGCATAATAATTTTGGAGAGGAGAATTTCCAAAGAGAGAGAGAGGGAAAGGAGTCGTGGCCAAGCATCCACTCATACGGCCGTGACTTTGCTTTGCTCCCCGCTGTCCACGGCTGCAACACACCCCTATTGGCTTGACTAGTAGCTGCCGTCTTGACAAATTGGTGGTTCACCGTCACTTCGGCAATACCTGTTGACCCACAAAGGAAGACCTCGCTGGATTACATGGGAAGAAGGTCCATCGTCAACAGACTCTGGGGAGGTTCTCAAAGGAATCCACCTGGGGACACTTGGAGATCAATGCAAATATTGCAGACCACTCTTGACTAATTTCTTGCAGATTTTCCAAGCATCCCTGACACGCTCGAGACCTCCACTAATTCGGTTATTTGTTTCAATTTGAGCTTTTATACGTGCAGGTTTTCTTTCGCCGAATCCAAATGACCATCCCTGCAAGCCAAGCGAGTAACTCCAATAGAGCCGACAACACTTGCTACACCGGACCGAGACGACGACGACGCTGCTGCCTCTCCTCACTGATCCGTGACTTTCGGTTGGAGAAAACGAGGCCGCCACCGTGACGCTGTCTCCGTCACCGGGTCCAGTCGCGTCGTTCACCATCCCTCCACTGGCTACTGGTCCGCCACCATCGGTCGTCCCCGTGATCCGCAAACCCAATCCAGGGTTGAGCTCGAATTTGGAAGCTATCCGTAAATTAAGTAAGAAACTTTATCTGATATCGTTTCAAATATTTAAATTCCTAATTCGAGTAATTTTGTTATCTTTAGTTGGTCAGTAGATATATTTGAATGATATATTGCATATCCGTAAGATTCCAAAAGATACCCTAAGTTAGGAAATTCCTAACTTAACAATGTGTCGGGATGACTGTCCGATCTCGATCATGAGATACGATATTCGGTGACACAGAAAATCTTTATGCTGTTCATAACTATTTGGATATAATAATAGATTTTATTTTGTTCTCAAATTCAAACGAATAACATTCCATCAATATCCATAACCACATGAGTATAATCGTCGGCTTATATCGTTTCCCTAATTCAAAGAAAATAAAACAAATCTTACTAATCGCGTGGATTAGTTTTGATCGTGAGGATATCTATCTATTTGATTTATTTCCTTTAAAAAGAAAATCCCAAAAAAGATTAGTTAGGATTTGAATTGATTTTATTAGAAGATAATGATGCATGTTTAGGATAGGTTTAGAATAACTTTCTTTGAACAATTTCTTTGAATAAGTCAACAAGATAACTTTTTATTTAAATTAGGAATTAAAGTAATTTATTTCCTAGTTTAATTTAGATATTATCCTGATCTCGATGGTTTGTTTTAGGGTAATTCTTGATTTCTAATTTTCACAAAAAAAATACCAAAAAGAAGTCACTTTAGGATAGATTAAATTATCTTTTTTTAAAATAGATTGCATGTTAATTTAGGCATTTTTTTAAATTCCAAATTTCATTGGAAAAAACACAAAATTATCATTCGCCAATCATTAGAGTAAGGTCATTTAATTGCATGTCATATAGTTTGCATATTAGGTTTAATTAATCACATGTCATACTTTGTACGTCATAGGTTAGTTTTCACTTAATGAAGAGAAAACCCAAAAAAATACATTGAATGAATTGCTTATTAATTAGAAATCATATTAAGACTGTCGATGTGATTTTCTAACTAACAATGCAAATGCTTATGTTACTAAAAGGTATGTTGTTCTCCTAAGCTAGTAATTTTTTTACTCCTTTCTTTGTTGGGCGTTAAACTAGTAGATTGAGCACCCGCAGGTCTACATGTTAGCAATTAGGTAATAAAATGGATTCAGATTGTCTGCTTAAACATTTTTTTGAAAAGAGAAAATATCGAAAGGGCGTTAGACTAACTTTAGCGTAACCAAGTCCCCGAACTTAAAATTTCTTATTCGTAGAAATAAAACATATTTCTCAATATTTTATTTGGGTTTCTAATCGACCCATCGCAAATAGATTAGTGGCGACTCCAGCATGAAAACATTTGCATGCTAAGAACTTAAACTCTAAGTCGCAAATTGATAGGACTTGAAAGGGCATAAATTAGGTTTATACTTAATAATTCATTAGCTAAACTCCCAAGTGGTGCACTCTTAGGAGGTTAGGTCGCAACAAATGAAAAGGTCAATTTGTGCCGCTGATAGAGAACAAAGTGACCAAGTTTGCTATTATTCCAGTATTTCATCAGACGAGTTCCTAGATAAGTTTTAGATGATGCATTGATCCAAGACAAATTGATACTGAAATCTTTATAGGTCCACTCAGTTTGTATAATTTGGCCTAACATTAACACTTTGAAATCCTGCCCTCATCTAAATCAAGAATAATGATTCGAATGTATTATTTAAGTTCCGTTCTTCTCTAAAGCTCATTCGGAGTCATAGTTTTGTCTCTTCACCTCCAATTTGCAGATTATCTCCTCTCTTACTGTTGAGCTATGGAAACAATTAACTGCAGGCTTCCAGGTGATTACTACCGGTTCGAGCCGCTCGGGCTTGGCAAGGACCCAACATTTCTCAAGTGGTACCAAGAGGCCGAGCTCAACCGTGGCCGGCGGGCCATGGCCGCGGCGGTCGGCCTCTTTGTGGGCCAGGCCTGCAGTGGCATCCCGTGGTTCGAGGCCGGGGCTGACCGGTGCGCAATCACCCCGTTCTCCTTCAGTTTCCTCCTCGGGACTTAACTCGTCCTCATGGGGTGGGTCGACTTCTTCAACCCGAATTCACAGTCTGTGAAGGGGGCCACGCCGTGATCAAAGACTGCCGAGAACTTGGCCAATGCCATGGGTGAACAGGGCTACCCGTGGGGCAAGTTCCTTGACCCGCTCTGCCTCGCTGGGACAATCTAGGACAGGGTCTACATTCCGGACATGGAGAAGCTGGAGAGGTGGAAGCTGGCCGAGATCAAGCATCCCCGGATTGCTATGTCAAGCCATGTTGATCTTTTTACTTTAGGCTGGGCAGCGCAAGAACCCTCTTGGGGCTATTGGATTGTAAAGAGTTTGAACTAGAATGAATAAAAAAGGGTTGTACCAGTGGATAAATTGGATTTGGGGAAAAAATTGAGAGCTTAGACAGATTCGAGCCTCCAGTGTTATATGTGAAATCGCATCCCCGGCGTTGTGATTTCATCCTGGATTCATCCCTAGCACCTAGCGATGTGTTTGTAATAGAGATTCTCATATGATAAATCGTGATCGAGAAAGTATTTTATGTGACCATAAGTAGCTCCCATGTTAGTAAAGTGATCACGTAGAAGAATATCGTACAAGGAAGTTTCGTTTGATGCTTCTCATCGAATGACATGGGGTACATCCATTACACAAGAAATATCTTTCACATAGAGTTTATCGAAGAGGGCAACCATCACTAATTTGAAGCAAAAGAATTCAAATTCAAATACAGGACAATTTTTTTTTTCTTTTTGCTAATTATAATTATCAAACGAAGTACATTTTGTGAATTTGCGAAAATCAGATTGCACCAAACTGAAGTTACTATATTGATGATATAAACCCGGAAAAGTAAACGGTACTCTCCATATGCAAGAAGGCTTATGCCATAAGGATGGTAATGACAGAGAGGCAGTGAATGATTATTAGGTGGTGAAGACCGAGGGAACATTTTCTACGTTCCAAAAGAATTGCAGTTTAACGAGGGACGATGCCTTTGCCTAGGAATCTTCAGCTGAGAAGATCCAATGCAGATGCAACAAAACTGTCTTAGCTCCATCTTCAAACAAAGCCACCTATTAGCTGGGGCATAGTTTCACGTAGGAGTATACCCGCGATTTCATCGAGCATCCAAGCATATCTATTAGCATTTCACTGCGCTATGATCATTGCCAATTTCCCGTAGAAACATGCACATCCACCTTCTGATGTTCAGCAAAATGGGTTCATCAAAGTCGCTCAGAAAATCATGCTTAGCCTTATTCATCTTGCTGCTAAACCTTCGGATCACTGGAAGTAGTGATTCTTCGCTAGGTTATGATGGAGACGAGAGAGACGCTCTTTATGCTCTGAGAGCCACTTTCAATAACCCTTTCTTGAACAATAACTGGACTAGCATGCATTGTTCTATGGACGATCCGAGATGGTACGGCATCCAGTGCAGCAAGGGCCATGTCACAGGAATAGTACTGGAAGGTATGGGGCTGAAGGGGCTGATCAATTTCAACGCCCTCATTCACTTCTCCGAGCTATCCATCCTGAGCTTCAAGAACAATGCTCTTATTGGGGAAATAATGAACTTTTCGGGAAATCAGAAGTTGGCCCGAATTGACCTCTCAGGGAACAAGTTCCACGGTCCAATCTCCAAGTCGCTTTTGAGTCTAGCTTTACTAGCATCGTTGCAGCTCCAGAACAACAACTTGACAGGAGAAATCCCTGAGTTTAATCAATCTACCTTGATCTCCTTCAATGTGTCCAACAACGATTTGAGTGGACCGATCCCATCGACGCCACTTTTCCAATCATTCAGCCTGCATTCATACTCGGGCAACCTGGGATTGTACAGACCACCCCCGCATAACTCCTGCAATTACATGAGCTCCCCTGAGCCACCGAGCAATACCCCATTGTCTCCCAATCCTTCCATTGAGGATCATGAAAAACACAAGGGTCAATCCAATTCTAACTTTCGCATTATTTTTCTGCTGTTCAGCATGGCGGCTCTACTTGCTGTGATCTTGATCTCTATCTTGTGCTGTAAGAAGGCCAAGAAGCTCAAACAATCATCGAACCAAGAGAAAAGCAGAGAAGAAGTAGCAGTGGATGAGAAAGAAGAGAAAAGCAAGGCAGTGGAGAGCAGCAGAGTCGTAGAAAGGGGAGAAGATAGAGAGAAGCTTATACTCTCCGGAAACGGTGGAGAATTCGAATATAGTGATCTTTTGAAGGCATCTCCGGAGGGAATCGGGAAAGGCATCTTTGGGAACACCTACAAGGCGATCTTCGATGACAGGCAAGCCCTCGTGGTGAAGATTTTGAAAAACCTGAAGCCAATGACCAGCGAGGAGTTCATGAGGCGATTGCAGTTGCTCGCCAATCAGAAGCACCCGAATCTGATTCCTCCTCTCTCCTGCTTCTTCTCAAAGCAACAGAAGCTGTTGATCTATAGATACGCAGAGAAAGGCAACTTGTTCAACCGCATTCACGGCAAGCTCTCTCTATCTCTCTTATGGCATTCAAACCAAATCTAGTAGTGTCCAGGAAAGCACATCAATGACCAGTAACAACACCATTCACCACGACCCGAGTATTAGCCTTAGGATTTCCCTGTCTACTCATCCAGTGACAAGTCATTAGTCATTAGACATTCTATTACTTGGTAATTAGTCTTAGAAATATAAGGAACTAGGAAAGATTAGTAGAACCCAGCATAGCAAGTTCAAAAGAACCACCTAACTTTTTGAGCTATGGAACCTAAACACATACTTAAAATAGGTAATTCTTATAGCAAGCAAATAACGAAAGCAAGCATATCCTACCATTGAAAGCTGCTGGATAGATCAGATATCAGTAAACACCAGTTCCAGCCGCTGATCGGTTCCATGCCAGCGGCCATAAAAGCGGCATGCTAGTTTGTGGCACTTTGTTCTTATTGTAATTATCATCTAATGAAAACCAGTCCGCAGGAGGAAGGGGAAGCAAAGAGCGGGTGCCATTCAGGTGGAACTCCAGACTATCGGCTGCTCAAGGCGTGGCTCGTGCCCTACACTACCTCCACATCAACTCCAACTCAACACCAAACGTCATCGTCCCGCATGGGAACCTGAAGTCGACTAATGTCCTCCTCAATCAAGACGACACCGTCCTTGTCTCTGACTACGGCCTCTCCTCTCTTGTCGCACTCCCCATTGCCGTGCGATCCATGGTCTGCTTCAAATCCCCTGAATACCAAACCATGCGACTGATCTACCCGAAGACAGATGTCTGGAGCTACGGTTGTCTGCTTCTCGAACTTCTCACTGGCCGAGTCTGCACCCATGCGGCCCCATCGGGAGTTGATGGCGTGGATCTCTGCAGCTACGCCCACCGGGCAGTGAGAGAGGAATGGACTGGCGAGATCTTCGACTCCGAGATCAGAGAGGAGAGAAGGTTAGCCAATCAGATGCTCGAGTTGCTGCAGATAGCGATACGTTGCTGTGATGAGTCTCCTGATAAGCGTCCCGAGATGGTGGAGATCGCGCAGGAGATTGAGAATTTGAAGGTGGCCGATGATTGCGAGGACAAATTTGTCACGTCGCCGGACAACATTGTCCAAAGCTCCTGGTGATGACAGTCGATAAATGATAAGGACTTCCATTAGGTTGGCTATGGAAACAGATCATATTGTTTCCTGTCATTGAATCTTCTTTGAACATTGTCCAAATAACATTAACCAACGAAAACAAAGAAGACATGGAGTTCACAGAGGAATGTTGTCTGCTATTATTGATGCTACAAAGATCAGTATCTGTTATGAATTGGTTTGCTCAAAATAACTGATTTCCTTCTATCGTGCGCCTCTTTTCAATTCCGATCTTTACGCAGGATAATTAATATTCTCCATAACAAGTCAGGAAGCTCGTATAGTGTAGTACGTAGAAGCATAGTCAAGTACCTGCCAGTAGTTATGGCCACGGGTTGGTTCGACCCGGAACTGGCTCGGACAGACCCAGGCCCGGCCCGGTCAAACCCAAGCCCGGCCCGTTGACCGGGCCCACAGTTCGGAACTGGCCTGTGGCCTACGGGCCTGGTTTCGATTCTAGAAATTTTGCAACCGACCTGGAACCGGCAGTTCCAGGCCCAGTTCCAAAAAAATTAAAATTTTAAATAAATTAATTAAAAAAAACCTGCAGTAGGGCCTGCACGTCCACGTGAATTTAGGGAAACCAAAGTATAATCCGACGATTTGTGACCCATGCACACGAAATGCTTAGGTTTTGAGGGTTATTTTAAGACATATATATTGTGCTCCTTTTTTTTATAGATCATTGTAACGAATTATAAGGCGCTTAATGATAATTTATTAAGTTCAAGCCCCCTCTTTCTCTTATCTTTTTCATTATTTCATAATTTCATAATTCATTTTTTTTATTTCATAATTTATTTTTTAAAATTTTAAATTATGAACTGGTCTGGAACCGGAATCGGAATCAGAACTAGCCAGTTCCGATTCATACTTGGCCACGAACCGAAACTGCTGGTTTCGAACCGTGGCCATAACTACCTGCAAATGTCCGACGTGCTTCTAGTTGACTACTT
The DNA here is from genome assembly GCA_024500025.1 of Syzygium aromaticum. Classification (NCBI taxonomy): domain Eukaryota; kingdom Viridiplantae; phylum Streptophyta; class Magnoliopsida; order Myrtales; family Myrtaceae; genus Syzygium; species Syzygium aromaticum. The sequence goes on along the minus strand of CM044891.1, from coordinate 5,942,618 downwards.
GTTTCCATTGGCTAATTATTGTAAGCAACACCAAACCCAAAAAGTTCAACTAAATCGTCAGTTAGTCTGTCCATCCTTGACGAGCCGTTATTGCATGATCCCGATGCATGTGAAGGGCGGTGGCAACCTCATCAACCTTGAGTGCCTTGATGGTTTGCAAGTTGATGGAGTGCACTTATTTTTTTTTTTCGAAAGTTTTAATATTCAATTGTATTTTCGCAATAAGTTTTAATACTTCTGGAGCACTTATCCTTAAAATAATTATGTACCATGAGATTGAAACAGCCAATTTGCGCCGCTGATTGAGAACAAAGTGACCAAGTTTGCCATTATTCCAGTATTTTCATCAAACGAGTTCCTAGATAAGTTTTAGATAATTCATTAATTCAAGACAAATGATACTGAAATCTTTATAGGTTCACTCAGTTTGTATAATTTGGCCTAACATTAACACTCTGAAATCCTGCTCAATCAAGAATAATGATAAGAGTGAATTATTTAAGTTTCATCCTTCTCAGAAGCTCATTCGGAGTCACGGATTTTTTCACCTCCAATTTGGAGAGTATCTCCTCCCCAACTCTTGAGCTATGGAAACAACAAAATGCAGGCTCCCAGGTGATTTGGGTTTTGACCAGCTCAGACTTCGCAACGACCTGGCATTCCTCAAGTGGTACTAAGAGGCCGAGCTCATCCACAGCTGGAGGGCCATCGCCGTGGTGGTCGGCAGCTTCGAGGCCAGTGCTAACCCGGGCGCAATCGCCCCCTTCTCCTTCGGGTCCCGTCCCTCTTCGGGACTCAACTCATCCTCATGGGGGTAGAGCAAGTGGTGGGTCGACTTCTTCAACCCGGAATCACAGCCAGTGGACTGGACCACACTGGGTCAATGACCGCCGAGAACTTTGGCAATGCCACAGATGATTTAGGCTACCCGGGAGGCAAGTTCTTCGATGCACTCGGCCCCGGCAGGATAATCAAGGCTGGGCTCTACATTCCAGAAGTGGAGAAGCTGGACAGGTTGAAGCTGGCCGAGATCAAGCATGCCCGGATTTTTATGTAGCCATTTTGATCTTTTACTATGAGGCTGGGCAGGGCAAAACCCCTGCTGGGGCTCTTGGATTGTAAAGAATTTGAACTTAAATGAATCAAATGTCTGTACTGGCAGATAAATTGGACTTGGGGGAAAAAATTGAAAACTTAAGACAGATTTGAGCCTCTCATGTTGTCTGAGAGATCATGATTGAGAATGTATTTTATGTAACCGTAAATAGCCAACATATCCCTAGAGTGATTGAAGGATATCACGCGAGAAGGTTTGTTTTTGACATTTTTATAGACAAGGAGATTTGTCGCACAGAGTTTACGAAGTGGGTAATGACCAACAATTTAAAGGGTTGATACTATGAAAAACCCCAAACTGGTATACTTATGACAAATTTATCCCGAACTAATTTTTTGACAATAAAAATCCCAAATCGGTACACTTGTGGCAATTTTACCCTCCATTAAATTGGATTAATACTACGAAAAATTACAAATTGATAAATCTAGAACAAATAAATAAGTAAAACCCCAAACTTATATACTCATTAACTGTCACGATTCTCAAACTCAGCAATTTGATAATAAAATTTAATGAAAATTAACGGATGGTAAATTTATGATAAATGTACCAGTTTGGGATTTTTGATAGTCAAAAACTTAGTTTGGGATAAATTTATCACATATGTACTGGTTTGGGGTTTTTCGTGATATTAATCCTAATTTAAAGCATGAGGATTGAAATAACCAAATTCAAAATATAGGACTATCCATCAACAATTGGACATCGCAATTTTATACTTAAGGTTAAACAGCCAAAGCGAAGACATGCCAAAAAATGGTTTCTTTTCTGCTAATTACAAGCACAAAACGAAGTAAATTATAAAGCAAATCTTTTGCAAATTTGCGAAAATCAGATTGCACAAAACTAAAGTTGCTAGATTGATGATATGAACCCAGAATAATAAACAATCCTCTGCATAGACAAACTGGAACCTGCAACAAGGTTGGCGATGACAAATAGGTAGTAAATAATTATTAGGTGGTCAAAACTGAGGGAACATTCCAAGAGATTTTGCAGCTCAGCGAGGTACAATGTGAAGCCAGCCTGCCTAGGGATCTTCAGCTGAGAAAGTTCCAGTACAGATGCAACAAACCTGTCTTGGTTCCATCTTCAAACAAAGCCACCTAATAGCTGTGGCACGGTTTCACCTAAGAGCATATCCGCGATTTCATCAAGCATTTGAGCATATCTATAAGCAATTTCCACTACACTGTGATCGTCACTGAAATCCTGTAGAAACACACACGTCCACCTTCTGATGTTCAGCATAATGGGTTCTCCAAAGTCGCTCAGAAAATTGTTCCTAGCCTTATTCATCTCGCTGCTTAACCATGGGATCACCACAAGTAGTGCTCCTTCGTTAGGTTACGACGAAGATGAGAGAGCCGCCCTTTATGTTCTGAGAGCCACCTTCAACAACCCCTTCTTGAACAGTAACTGGACTGGCATACATTGCTATGCGGACGATCCGCCACGATGGTACGGCATTCTGTGCAAAAATGGCCATGTCACAGGAATAGTACTGCAAGGTATGGGGCTGAAGGGGCTGATCAATTTCGATGCCCTCATTCAGTTCTCCGAGCTGTCCATCCTGAGCTTGAAGAACAATGCACTTCTAGGGAATATAATGAATTTTTCAGGGAATCAGAAGTTGGCCCAAATCGACCTCTCGGGGAACAAGTTCCACGGTCCAATCTCGGAGTCGCTCCTGGGTCTAGCTTTACTGGCATCATTGCAGCTTCAGAACAACAACTTGACAGGGAAAATCCCAGGGTTTAATCAACCTACCTTGACCTCCTTCAATGTGTCACACAACAATCTAAGTGGGCAAATCCCGTTGACGCAGGTTGTCCAATCATTCGGCTTGGATTCATTCTCAGACAACCCGGGACTATGCGGATCACCCACACCTAACTCCTGTGAAAACTCTAGTGCCCATGACTCAGTTAGCGATGGCCTGTCGCCTTCCAATCCTTCCGGATATGCACATAATGATACTGGAAAAAGAAAGGGTTCTTTCACTATTGGCTTTCTTATTCTTTTTCTGCTTTTTGATGTGGTGGCTCTACTTGCCGTGATCTTGCTGTTCATTTTGTACAAAAAGAAGGCCAAGAAGCTCAAAAAACTTGTGAACCAAGAGAATAGGCAAGACGAAGTAGCAGAGGAGGAGAAAGAAGAGAGAAGCGAGGCGGTTGAGAGCAGTAGAGTTGTCGAGAGAGGAGAAGATAGAGGGAAGCTTATATTCTTGGAAAATAGTGGAGGGTTCGAATTGAGTGATCTTTTGAAGGCATCTGCAGAGGGACTTGGGAAAGGCATCTTTGGCAACACTTACAAGGCGATCTTGGATAATGGGCAAGCCCTCGTGGTGAAGAGGATGAGGAATCTGAAGCCGATGACCAGTGAAGAGTTCACAAGGCAATTGCAGTTGCTCGCCAATCAGAAACACCCGAATCTGATTTCTCCTCTCGCCTACTTCTTCTCTAAGCAAGAGAAGCTGTTGATCTACAGATATGCAGAGAAAGGCAACTTGTTCAACCGCATTCACGGTGAGCCCTCCCTCCCTCCCTCCCTCTCTCTCCCTCTCTCTCTCTAGGCCTTCAAACCAAATCAAGTAGGAAAGCACATCAATCTCCCTCGGCCTTCAAACCAAATCAAGTAGTGTCCTGGAAAGCACATCAATGACCAGGAATAACTCCCTCCCTCCCTCCCTCCCTCCCTCCCTCCCTCTCTCGCTCTCTCTCTCTCTCTCTCCGCCTTCAAACCAAATCAAGTAGTGTCCTGGAAAGCACATCAATAACCAGGAACAACTCTCTCTCTCTCTCTCTCTCTCTCTCTCTCTTGATCGAAAGCACATCAATGACCAGGAACAACACACTATTCACCAAAGCACATCAATAACCAGGAACAACTCTCTCTCTCTCTCTCTCTCTCTCTCTGGAAAGCACATCAATGACCAGGAACAACACACTATTCACCACGACCTGAGTATTAGCCTTAGGATTTCCCTCTTGCAAGTCATCAGAAATTCTCTTCAATGGTAATTAGTCTTATAAACATGAGGAAGTAAATAAGATTACGTAGAACCCAGCCTAACAAGCCCTAAAAAGCTAGTTAACTTCTAGAGCTATGGAACCTAATCACATACTTAAAATATGCAATTTCTATAGACATTAACAAAAAAGTAAGGAAAACAAGCAAATCCTACCGCTGAAAGCAGCTGTGTAGATCACATATCAGTAACCACTGGCTCCAGCTGCCAATCAGTTCCATGCTGTGGCCTTTAAAGCAGCTTGAACACCAGTTCTGAGTTCGTCTCAACAACTATTTTTGGCCATCTCCCATCTTTAGCATGCATTAAGCATTCTTTCTCAGGTGGTGCTTCTGAAAACCCTACATCAATCATTATGCAAGCAAATTACACATAAACGAAATAGTAAGTCCCTATTTTTCGGCAGGAAATGCACCAACTAGATGCAAGCGCTGGTAAACGGGCTGCACAGTTCACTAGTAAAAGATATACAGTAGCCACCGTGCCCAAAGAGTGCCTATCTCAGATGGCCAACACACTCTTTGCACATCCCAGAGGTCGCGGGATGTTACTGCAAACAACTCTCAACTTTTCGAAAAGTCAAAGATTTGGTTGACCAGTTCAACAGGGGTCAGCATCACACTTGACCGGGTCTTGATTGGTCAGGTCATAATTAAAAGAAGAAATGAAACAAACTGGTCCAATTGATTCAGCCCTTCCTATCCAGGATTCAAAGTGTTGATTACACACTGATTCACTCCATCTACAATCATTCCCTTTCCATTTTATAAGACTTCCTCATGCTCGAATTTTAATCTTTTACATGGGTTGTCATAATCTCACTCTTCAATAACTAGAGAAATATATAAGTTCTAATAATTTATTTGCGTAAATATGGTACTTTGTGGCATTTTGTGCACATGATGTGATGGTCATCTAATAAAAACCACTACCATAGGAGGAAGGGGAAGCGAAGAACGGGTCCCATTCAGGTGGAACTCCAGATTATCAGCTGCTCGAGGGGTGGCTCATGCCCTTCAGTACCTCCACATCAACTCCACCTCCAGAACAAATATCAAAATTCCACATGGGAACCTGAAATCGACCAATGTCCTCCTCAATCAAAACAACATCATCCTTGTCTCTGACTATGGCCTCTCCTCTCTCATCGCGCTCCCCATCGCCGCGCAATCCATGGTCTGCTTCAAATCCCCTGAATACCAAACCACGCGACGGATCTCCCCGAAGACCGACGTGTGGAGCTACGGTTGTCTGCTTCTCGAACTACTCAGTGGCCGAGTCTGCGCCCATGCGGCCCCACCGGGAGTCAAAGGCGTGGATCTCTGCAGCTGGGTCCACCGGGCAGTGAGAGAGGAATGGACCGCCGAGATCTTTGACTCCGAGATATCAGTGCAGAAAAGTGCTGCCCACGGGATGGTCCAGTTGCTGCAGCTTGCAATGAAGTGTTGTAATAAGTCGCCAGATAAGCGTCCCGAGATGGCGGAGATCACACAGGAGATTGAGAATATGAAGGTGGCGGTCGATTCCGAGGATGACGAGGATGCGTTGATCGATCAGTCCCTCACTGACGAGTCTTTCTCGACGACATCGTCCATTGCTGTTGCTGATGACAGATGAGAAATGATAAGGATTTTTATTGGGTTGGCTGTGAAAACAACACTAACATAAATGTCCCAGCAGTGAGCTGAGTAATCTTAGTTTGCAATGATGAGATAGATTGTGAGTCACATAATAAATGGCGAATTCACATATTTTTCATGTAGTTTACACAAGAATAAATGTAAACTCCGAAAGTTCCTTCTTTAGATTGAATCTTGAGCAATAGGGGATGCAAAAAGGAAAAGAAACTCAAAGTGGAGTATAGGATAACCATTCTGCGACTGAACGAATTCCAGAGTAGGAGAGATCTGATTGACCTCAAGTTTTGAGTGTATAAAAACCTCACTGAATGGTGCGGAGAGTTCATGATTAAATTTCGCACACTTGAGGATAAGTTTCGTGCATGCTCAGCAGCAGAATGCTCTGTTGCCCATGGTTTCTTATAGAGGCGACTGTAAGATTAACTTGACAAAAGACACAGTATCGGCGGCATCAAACCATAACTACTGCTGGAGAAAAATCTAAAATGAAAAATAATACAAGCAAGAAAAAACCAATACAAGAAATAGCAAAATTTCCGGCAGAAATGTCATGGAGAAAGTGAATGGCTGAACAGCCCCATGAAAGGCATAGTCATCTGCTAAGGCATGGCTTGTTCATAATATGTGGAGCAACCATGATTCTACTATCAAACCAAAATCCAGATAAACACTGAGACCAGAGTCTCAACCCTTCATTAAGATATACTGGAAGAAGGTTATCATATCATAGAAAATTATTCAAAAACAAAACTATTAAGCAAGCGAATGACAAGCTATCCAATCTGGAGTAGTAAACCATGGAATTTCCCCTCTTGAATACATGAAAGGAGGGCTTCTTATACATTACAGAGCAACGTCAAAAGTAGAAACTAAAATCAAGACAATAAAAAAAAATCGAACTAAAAAGACATAATTGTTACAGAGCTCCTCAATATGTTACGAATTTCTCATAACTATAAACCTTTCTTCTCTGTGAACCTTCCAATCAGAGGACTATGTGTGAACCTTCTATTTGTGACCAGGAAGTTCCTAACATTTGAGCAACTCGTGTGAAAGTCCAGCTTTTCACTCATTTTGCATAAACACAAAAAATGATGGATTAGGCACGCTGTTTCACTTGGGTGTCCCCTGACTTCCAATATTACTGCACTACATACACTTTTCATGCACAACTTAGTTTCCAATACAATGCTTGACATAGATGAGTCAATGCTTGAACTATTGAGATAAATGTCATCAAGGATGAAAAGACCACTCAAGAGTAACAGATCTCTAGAACCTAAGTTCACCATTTTTCTAAATTTTGGATAGGTAAAAGTAACTTAACTATAGGGCACCGAGAAGGTGCAAATTGATATACAAAAAGAGCTCTATTACAAGACAAGCATATGCTAAGTACAGCAATTAAATTTAGAAAATTGGTTTATCATCAGCATAAGAGCAAACTATCCATGTACGGTCAAAAGCAACAGATCTGATCCTGTCTAGTGCACAGAACCACTCTCTAAAGACATTTAATATTATGTGATCTCTTGACAGATGGAGAAGCTAGGGGATAGGTAGTATGCGTAAAATGAATGGCATAATTCATTCCCACTTATTTTTTTGATGTTTTATTTTTTGGTAAACAACACATTCCCAGTTATGGTTGCACTTAGAAATGATGCAGGCAGTTAAGGTGATGGTTCTTTGTAATATTGATTGTAACAGTTACCAAAAGCACAATTATCCAATTTCATCTGACTTTTCATATTTCCTTTACTTTTTAGAACTTGTAAGATCTTCTGACCAAAAAAAGAACTCCTAAGATCTTCCTATTCAAGATGTCTTAGCTGACCAGTCCATTATTCAAGAATCAATTCTGAAATAGGGCAAAGTTCATCATCCATCCTAAAACTTCTTTATCATCCAGATATTGTCATAAACAGAGTACACTATGGGTCATTTGCAAAAGTTCGAACAAAACTAGATGGATCTAAGGACTTATTCCAGAGGGCTGACTACTCACAAGTCTCCAATTACTTTAAGTCAGGATTGTCAACAATCCTTACCCTTGCCCCTTCCCCAATCTCCCCAGCTTATTGTTAGCAGTTAATATTGGTCCAATAACTTTGCGCATCCTTCATTTAATTAGAAATTTTCCAATCTCATCATCGATAATATCATCTTTTTTTTCCTTTTCTTTTGAAAGATAAACAAAATTCCATGAAGAGTACCGCCCTATAGGGCCTGTACAAAACAGCTTCAGAAGGGAAGCCACATAGCCACATATATGCAAAACTATGCACTCTTTAGTATTGTTTTTAACACCTTGATAATATGATGCAATTATATATGATCCACCAAAAAGGACTGTAGGCTAGGAACCAATTACCATAGATCAAAAACTGAAGTACTTCTTTGGAAATGAAGAAATGACCACAATAATTTTTAAACATGCCAATCATTGTAAAGTACATGCGTACAAAAGATTTCAATAAGATCTTTCCGTTTCGCATAGCTAACTTGGGACTTTTAAAGACTGTCTTGATGCATAGATAGTCTCTCAAGTTACATCACATTTTCTCCGGAAGACAACACAAAACAGTGTATAATTTGTAAAGCATGAGACGCCAAATCATCACCAAATATCAAAGTTAGGCTTACATATCAAAGAATGGAAAGTACATCGATTCAATGAGGCCAATTACAACAAATACTTTGATTCTCCAATTAAAAAATGTATAATATACAAAGAAGCAGAATGGCTCAACCATGCGGCCTAGCAAGGGTTGGCTATCTAAATCCTACTTCTTCGCTCTTCACCGAGAACCAACCAAAAAGAAGAGGTTACACAAATCTCTGATATCATAATATTCACAGCCAAGGATCTCCTAGGTAAATACGATATCTTCATGCTATGAATCTCAACCTCATGCTCAGTATTGCCACTATATCACTATTTAGCCTCTGAATGAATGACTGGAAGATAGTCTCAAAAGCTGGTCACATATAGATTATCAATGCCCACAAAGGGGGAAAAAATCTTGTATGTACAACCATACCAGCAGGTTTAGTCGCTGACCTTGATGTATTAGAAGTTCCGCCTGAAAAGCATATTACCAGAAAGAAGTTAAGCAGGATATTGATATTCGTAAATTTTAAAAATGAATGGTAAATGCAAAGGCTAAAAGACACGCCACAAGCAACTGACAGACAAACCCTGAGACAAACCCTGAGATAACGCAACTCTTACTTGTGGAACTGGTCAGGGAATTCATGTACAGTTGAAACCACTTTGAATTTAACAAAGTGGCAAGCTTAAGAACTAGCACGTCTGCGGCTTACAATGCCTTCAGATTCAAGATGCTGCATAGAACTTTAAGTCACTGCAGAAGCAAATTCTTCGCTATCTGTAATCAGATCCTCTAGCAATTGAACTGCATGCAGCTTGTAGTCTTGGTTCAAATGCTTCATCAAAGCACTGTGGGTGACAAAATCAGGCTGCACATCTCTCCTGAACATTTCTATGTATAACCTCAGTGCTGCTTGCCAATCCCCCCTATTGCAGTTTTCATTTATTAATATGGTATAGCTATACTTGTTAGGAATGATTCCTCTCATCTCCATTAGGGCAAAAAATTTGTAAGCCTGATCAATGTTCCTCACTCGGCAAAAACCATTGATCAGAGCATTGTAGGTGATCACATTAGGGGTAATATTCTTCTCTTGCATCTCCGAGAAGTAAGTATCAGCCATCTGTAGCCTACCCTGGCCGGCATAAGCATGGATCAACACTGTGTACGTCACCACTGAAGGTACTAATCCTTTGCTCCGCATCTCATAAAACAGCTCCCTTGCTTTTCTGAGCTGGCCCATCTCCGAGAAAGCATGGATTATGCTGGTGTAAGTTACATGATCTGGCAAAAAACCATTGTGAACCATCTTTTGCAACAGGTCACGTGCTTCTTCTAGGTTGCCTAATTTACCAAGCCCATGCACCAATATATTGTAAGTGATCAAATCAGGAGGAAAACCCTTTGCCAGCATCTCCTCTTGCAGGCCAACCGCCATACCAGTGTCACCTAGCTTGAGCTGACTTACTATACGAGTTGAGTACGAGACACGATCAGGCTCCAATCCTTTGCGCAGCATTTCATTGAAGAAGCTTTCAGCCAAACATAAATCTCCCAACTTACACGATGCATTAGCCAGGATGGTAAAAGTATAAACATCAGGAGGAATCCCTCGATTAATCATCTCATCTTTCAAGTGTTGAGCAAACTCCAAGTCACCATTCCTACAAGCGCCATCTATAAGGGTATTGTAAGTGATGGCATTAGGAACAGCATCATGGTATTGTAGCTCCTCAAACAAGAGCAAGGCCTCTTTCATATTCCCCAATCTACAATACCCGTATATAAGAGTGTTGTAAGAAACCACGTCCGGATGCAAATTCCTCTTGACCATCTCTGTGAATTGTCGTCTAGCATCAACCATCTTCCCCCATTTACAGAGGCCATACATCATGGCATTGTAAGTTGCCACAGTAGGAGATGCCCCTCTAACTTCCATCTCCTCCTCAATACCTAGAGCCTCAACAAGCAATCCCATGCTGCAGTACCCAGAAATTAAAGGATTATAAGTGTGTGCCGAGACCTCTATTCCTAACTTCAGCATCTTCTCAATCAGTCCCTTGGCCTGTTCCAGCTCCCCATTCTTGGACAACCCATTTATCAACACATTGTACGTAACATCATTCGGGAAGCACTCTCTCTTATGCATCTCCGCCAAGAGCTCCAGCGCCTGCTGCATTTCACCTTCCTTGTAATATGAATCCAACAAAGTATTATACGTGACAATGGTCGGCTTTATGCCAAACTCCTCCATCGTCCTATAGATCACTCGAGCTTTAACTATTAGCTTCTTATCTCTAAGAATCCGGAGAATCCTATTACAGTTCTTCACGTCCGGCAAGATCCCTTTCCCCACCATTTCATCAAAGGTCGATAGACAATGCCCAATCATCGACTTCTTGGTGTACACCCACAGCAGAATATCGAGAAGCTTCCCCAAGACCTCGAACCGCACTCCCCCGCCGATCAAAACGTCGAGAATCTCATCCATGTCGAGGCTCACCGCCTTATCCACGACCCAGTAAGCCGACCGCATCAAACCGTTCTCGGCCAAGATTTCAAGAACCACGCAGAACGAGCGCTCGGACCGGACAAAACCGTCCTGCACCTGCACCCATCGAAACAACCGCAAAGCAATCCTGGGTCTCGCGCGGATCGAGCTCAGGACCCGGGCGAGCAAAACGGGGTCGACAACCAGGTCCCGGAACTTATCAGACACCCACTTCTTGTTCGCGAAAGCCCGGGGCGTCCGTGCGACCGTGGTCAAGATCAGGTCTCGGTACAGAGATTCCGAGACCGGCGCGGGCTCGTCGGGGACCGACGCCGAGCAGCCGTGGAAAGAGAAGCGGATCGAGGGCGGCAGCGGCAGCAGCCGCCGTACCTTGAGGCGGTGGCGGGGCTGCGAAGCGGGGAGGGTCGTGGCCAAAGCTTTGGAAGCTTTGAGAGGGAGGGTCATTGAGGAGGAGCGAAGCTGGTGCGACTGCCGCGCCTCCGCCTAGACATTGAAGAGGGGGAGGGAGGCGTCGTTCGTGGTCGGCGGAGGTGGGAGGAGCTTGGCGGCTGCGACCGTGAGGCCTCGGCGGCAGTTGAAGGCTTTTGCTTCTTCCAATGGTGGGAAGTTGGGGCCCTTCGCCGGCGGGTTTGGTGGGCTGATTGGGTTGGGGCGTAACCCTATCCCGGCGTTTATAAGCACGGATAAGCCCATATAAAACCTGGATAGGTTATCCCAACACTAGATTGGGATACACAAAGAAAAAGGGAAAGAGATGATCGAAAAAGAAAAAGAAAAAGAAAGACGAAAAGAGAAGGTCGATCTCATTGGACCGGCGGTGCGGAATGGCAAAAATGGGTCGTGACCTTGCTAGTCCGACCCTGTAATACAGCAAGTCATCCAATGATGGTCAATTTCATCTAACAAGATTGCTCGCAAGCACAACCCAATCAGCCAAAAAAAAAAAAAATGAACGGCATTCCCCTACATGGGTAAGGAAATCATAATCGGGATAGTGGACCCAAGGCTATGAAACTTGGGTGCGGGTTTTTTACGGGTCATGTCCCGTCATGTTCTATATAATGCTCGTACTTACTCGTTATCTTAAAAGCCAAACGCAATATATAATAAACATAATGTAATGCGATGTAGGGGTAATATACCGGAGTGTAACATGGTGAAGCCAAATCCCAATAACACTCTAGAGCATGAGATTAACAAGTGGTAATCCTTGGAACTGCTCCAAATGCAAGTCCAGCGTGTACTTGTTTTTTTTTCTTTTTTAAGAAATTCTTCTTTAACGAGAAAGTGGACACTTTAAACAACCCGGTAACTTAATGAGGGAGTGGATCATTGCTGAACGGAGCTTTCCAATCTGGGATCCTAATTCACTCCGATTAGGACATGATGACCTTGTTTGTTGGGTGAACTTCCGATGCTAGTGAATGAGACGGTTGGAGGCAGAATAGTACAGGAGGAGGAAACTGATAAGAAAACGAGCAACTGGGCAGGAAGGAACTGATGGATATCCTGTGCGAGCAAAACGGTCACGGGCTGGTTTGGGGGAACATGATTTTGAGATAAAATAGCCCTGAAATTGGGGCCTCAAAATTGACAAATTGATGCGTGGCGAGAATTACTAAGGCATAAAGGGACAAATTGTTTGTCAAAAATAAATAAATGAATAAAATAAAGGGGCGAACCACTGTCTTATGGCATAGAACTCAAGTTTCACAGCCAAGGAATTGGACAAAGAACCGAAAAGGAATTCGCTCACCTGAGAGTAATTCTCATGTATTATCAAGCGCAATTCTAAATTGTGACGGTGTAAAGGGACTAGGACTTAGCAAAAGAGTCGAAACACCTTCACCTTTGTAATTTTCTGGTTCACATTGAAGCTCCGTGAAAATGACGAGAGAATCAAAGCATTGAAATTTTTGGAATTACAAAGATAAATGATCATGTTTTCTCTCTCTTATTGAATTCGATATTCGCTGGCTGATGATCTACCTCATCGATATCGTGGGTGCTTATTAAAATTTCTTGCCTTAGTTGATGCTACGATAAGCTTCTTTGTTGTTTAAGATTTAGATCGCGGATCTTCCTTTGGTGCATTTGGGTTTCTTTAGCATCGAATCATAAAGAGATTCTTACCATCAATGTTTATCCATTTTTTGAGGTTCATTTACACCGGTATACTATTTATACCAAACAATGAACATCATAGGACATGAAAGTATCTAGTTTTATTACTACAATTTGCTAAATAATGGATGGGATATAATGAAATTCATAAATTTCATATCATATTCTATCAGGTCATATCCTAACTAAAAATCTAAACGATCAGACGCAACCTAAAAACTTAGGAGCTAGATAAGGGCTTAGGAACTAGAAAACACGTTAAAACACATAAAAACTCGAATTTATGACTCTCCGGCCTTGCAAATCAATCACTAGCCGTGCCCATCAATCTGCATTCACTCTTCAAGTTCTAGAAACTCCATCTTGGACGTTTCGGACCCAATAATTAAATTAACCCACCAGCCCCCCCTAGGGCCACATGATACGTGCAAATCAAAAGGTCCCAGCGGTTGATTTCCAGGGAAATTTTGGCTAGCTGCGACGTGCATCGCACATGCACATTCTGCCCCCAATCTGAGATGTCCTTCTTGTCCCAAAAATAAGAAGATAAAATAGGAAGTCAGAATACAAGCAAATCCTAGACAGGGAAAGGGAGGGCCGAGCGGAAGGAGGGCATCGGGTGGCAGCGATGGCACCCCTCGTGAACCAGCAAAAGGGTCGGGCGCCCCTCGTTGGGCCCAGGCGCAACGCCCAAATCAAGAACCCTCGCACGTCATTGAACTTCAATTGAACGTAGAGTCTCGTGAGGAAATTGACCATCCACGGTTTTTTTGTCCGTTTGAATCATCAAAAGCTTGTTTTCCGATTCGAAAACCTTCCATTCATAATAGGTGACAAAAAGGCAGCAAAGGAGCCAACTCCTATGCATACTAATGTTCCCCCACATGGGAGTGTGTTAATAATACATCTTTTGTTTTTGTTTATGTAAAATGACACGGATATTTCATGAACTTTGATCCAATGTGCAGCGTCGTTTACGAGCTTTCAATTTGGTCAATGCGATCCTTAAAATTTTGCCCAATGTGCAATGTGGTCCCTGAACTTTTGGTAGATATTCAATATAATTCCTAAACTATATAAAAATATCCAATATTATGATTTCGCTAATTCAAGTTAACGAAATTTTCTGATTTGGCTTTCAATATGGTAAGTTCGAATGGTGGACAAAAAAATAACTTTACACATGGATTATTCACATAAGATATTCAACATAAATGAAGATATAATAATCCACGTAATCGAATAACGTAGGTAATAACTTTTCCAAATTGAACAAATTAAAATGATTATTATATTATAATTTGAGTTGAATATCTTATATGGATAATCCACGTATAACTTTTCTTTGTCCACCGTCCAGACTTATCATATTGAAAGCCAAATCAATAAATATTATTAAACTTGAATTGATGAAAAGACAACAATAAATATTTTCATAAAGTCAAGGACTAGATCGAACATTCACTAAAAGTATGTAGACCACATTAAACAAATTAAAAGTTTAAAGACGATATTACACATCGAGGCTAAAGTTGAGGTATCGCACTGAACAAATAAAAAGTAACATTGTACATTGGGTCAACATCTAGGAACCATTTGTGAAATCATCCCTTTTCTCTATAAGTTTCGAGCGGATCCAGGCCTCTTCGAGACCGGCTGGAACTAAAAATACAGATAATGAGACAAATGGTCCATGAATTTTAGCTCAATGTGTAAAATGGTCAATGAACTTTAACTCAATATGCAATATGGTCTGTGAACTTTTAAGTTGTTCAATGCGATCCCTGAACTTTTGATACATATTTAAACATGTGCATGAACTATACGAAAATGTTCGATATTGTCCCTAAACAAAGGGATAATATTAAACATTTTTGTATAGTCCAGGGACTAGACGGATCTTATTAAACAAATTAAATGTTCAAGGGCCATATTGTACATTAGATTGACATTTAGAGACTGTATTGCACGTTGGGTTAAAATTCAGGAACAATATTAAATAAATTGAAAATTCGGGGATTACGTTGCACGTTACGTCAAAGTTTATAAATCATTTGTGTCATTCCCGATGCCCTGGCCCGGCCCGAAAAACGTCGATCCGGGCCGTGCGGGCTTTCGTGGTGTGGGACGATCTTGGCACTCTCGCCTGTTTTACACGAAGGATCATGGACGCCTTGTCTGCCCAAGAGCCAGCAAGAAACAGCGACAACTCGCAGCTTCATGAACCCAACCCCGAAATCTCATCGGCACGCGCGCTCGCACGCACGCACGCTCGCTTCGCAATCTTTCGCAGCAGTCACGCCCGAATCCGGCAGCAGCGCAGCAGCGGCAGCAGCAACGACAACTCACTCGCCCCCAACTCCACCCTTCTCGAGACCCCGCGACGACCACGACCCACCAGTGCAGTGCAGTGCAGCGACCCTCTTCCGATAAGCGCCTCTACCCCCTTGGGGCTTTCGTAAATCTCTTTGGTTCGGTTTTGAATCTCTGTCCCCCCCCCCCCCCCCCCCCCGCGTGCACCACCCTTTTGACCCAAGAAAGTGCTCGGCGAGAGGTGGGGGAGAAGAGCCATGCCGGGCGAGAGAGACGTTAAGAAGAAGACCAAGAAGAAGAAGCGCGGAGGCAGCAAGAGGAAGATGACGGTCGAGCAGGCGCTCGCCTTCAAGTCCGTGAGCGAGTGGGTCTTCTTGGATTCGCAGTCGTCGTCGTCGTTGAGCGAGTGGATCGATGACTTTGGGGTTCAGAAGAGCGCCGGGCAGAGGGTGGTCTTCGAGCTGCACTGCCACTCCAAGTGCAGCGATGGCTACTTGTCTCCTTCCAAGCTCGTCGAGCGAGCTCATGCCAATGGGGTCAGTGTTTTTTTTCCTTAAATGTTTTGTTTTCTTTAGCCCTTCTATTTGTGCAATCTCTGAAGGGATGCTTTGGGGGATTGAGATGTTTTGGTAAGGTTATTCTATCTAAAAATCTGAAGTTGTGTGTTCATCAGAAAAAAGAGTAAGAGGAACAGAGGAATGTGTAGATTGGTGTTTTCGTCGTGTATCTTCTCCGTTCAGTGGCTCGCAGAAATGGAGGGTACCTCAAACTGTTAAGAGTAAAACCAAACCTGATTCTTGCTCTTAATCTTCTTTTAGCTTTCTTTCCTTTTCACTTGCAATACATATTGATGGTACATTTTGTTAGAAACTGTTTTTGCTCAAAAGCTCAAGTGTTGGGAAATGGGTCCATCTTTTAATACTCCCCATCGCTTGTATACCAGACTTCACGCAGGATGCGGGCGTGAAAACAGCCGCTTCAAACAATCAATAGGAGATAATAACACCGCCATTCTAAGGAGATGAATTAATGTGCTTAAGAGGCAATGGCATGATTCAAACTTTTGACCTCTGCTCTGATACAAGATTCAGATGATCAGTGAAACTCGTATGTTTATGCACAAGGAGACATGTACTAGTCGTGAGAAGTACTAGTGGAGTTACATGTGTCGTACAATTTTTTCATGTGAGGGGCCCATTAAGTTTCTAGAAAGTTATTTGGATAAGCTGTCTGTCCAAAAGCATTTGGTTTCTTGGAATCCTGCGAATGAGGAGTGGTGCCAGAAAGTTTCATTTTTTTTAATTAATCCGCTCTTTTTGTTGAATGCTTTCGGAGGTTTCCTGAAGAAAAGTAAGCTAATTATGAAGTAAACTATTGAACAAGGCTATACGAATTGGTGTTCTTAAGATTTGGTAGGTTGGAATTATATCAGGAAGGGTCAGTGCCACTTTCACTACGGGTGATGGGAGAAAAGCAATGTTCTGGTTTGGTAGACGTCGTAATTTCCAGCATTTAAAATCCCTCTTTTAGACTGGTTCCTTATTTCTTTCTATAAAGATGGAATTGGAGCCAATTTTCTTAAGGTGAAATGACGGATGTTTGCTTTGGGTCCAAATTTTTTCACTGTTCCAGGATCTTTAAGAGATCCACATTTCAGCTGACTTAGAAATTGAATGGATTGAGAATCCAGGGTGCTAATAAAGAGAAGCTGATATGAAATCTAAGAAAAGGTGTGTGTTTACTTTCTGGCCCTTTTTGAGGTTTTTGAAGTTTCATGCAATTCCAGCTTCCTTAAGAGCAGATCAGAAAGTTTATTATTCCCTTCTAAAGTTAACTTTACTCCTCCATGTTGTCAGATACAGTTATTAATATATATATATATATATATATATATATATATAAGAGGAAGGTGATTATAGTTGGATGTTCTTCCAACTGTAGAAGAGATTGTGAGTCAGTTAATCACCTATTCCTCACTGTCGTTGCCATTCGGCTTTGGTATTCAGAACCAACAAAATCTATTCTGATTTTGATCATGCTGAAGTTAGTTACAGGCTCGTGCAAAAGCTTGAGGTGGGGGGGGGGGGGATTGGTGGTAATAAGAGATTTGAGGATTTTAAATATGGAAGTTGTAATTATTGAATAAACTTGACTTTGTTAACTTCCAAAGCCATCACCTAATTTATCGGAGAGGACTTTGGCTCTCTTTTGCAATTTTTTGTAATTGTTCTTTTTGTTCCAGTTAAAATTTTACTAGCTTTATGTTTTATTAGCTTCTCTGCATTCTGTAGACATCCAGTGTGTAGTAAGAGGCCCTCTTATCATGAAAACAGAAAAGAGAGCTTAATTAAAGATGACTCGCGAGCAACTCTCAAGGCTTGACTCGTATTACTGATGTTAATATTTTCTGTGGATGCGTTTAGCTGTTGCTTCTGCTGTTGATGCTCTTTGGATAACACAAGTTAATTCGTACAATGTACTCATAACAGGTCAAAGTTCTTGCTCTGACAGATCATGACACTTTATCGGGCATTCCTGAAGCTCTGGAAGCAGCTCGGAAATTTGGCATTAAGATTATTCCAGGCGTTGAAATCAGCACCATATTCAATTCAAGGTGCTACTCCTGCTTTCTGACTTAAGGTTGATGGAAAGTTTAAGGGCACATCTATTTGTTAGATCTACATGATGATTAATTTTGGTGCATTGTAATAAGAGCAGACAAATATTGCCAATGATTACTGAACTTTTTACTTTATTTATTTAGTAGTTAGTGTTGCTTGCCATCACATTTGAGATTATAATCCATTGGTTACTTGGTGGTTGTAATTCTGATAAAGCTATAATGATCATTGCCTTTTGTTGATGCAATTTTCATTTTTTTGTTTCTTTAATCTGACATCTGGGTGATGAAATCTATAGAGAAGAGTCATCTGTGGAGGAACCAGTGCACATTCTTGCTTATTACAGTAGCTGTGGACCCACAAGGCTTGAGGAGTTGGAGAAGGTCTTGGGTAACATAAGGGATGGTCGATTTCTCCGGGCAAAGAACATGGTTACAAAGCTGAATAAGCTTAAGCTACCTCTGAAATGGGAGCATGTTGCTAGGATTGCTGGCAAGGATGTTGCTCCAGGTAGACTGCACGTGGCTCGTGCTTTGGTTGAAGCAGGTCATGTGGAGAATCTAAAACAAGCTTTTGCACGATACCTTTTTGATGGCGGACCTGCCTATGCCGTGTAATTTTCTTTTGATTAATATTGTTTTTCGAGAGGCAAGTGCCTTGCAGTTGGCAGACATTAAAGTATGATTGTGTTTTTATCTTCTCAGAGGTAGCGAACCCCCTGCTGAAGAAACCGTGCGACTAATATCTGATACGGGGGGTGTAGCTGTGCTTGCTCATCCATGGGCACTGAAAAACCCTGTGGCAATTATTAAAAGTCTGAAGGATGCCGGTCTTCATGGAGTGGAAGTCTATAGAAGCGATGGCAAATTGGCAGGTAAATATATGGAGTTTTTTAACCGTTAGGGTGCTATTATGTCTCAGTTTCTGGTTTATGCCTTTAGATGATATTGGTGTTATGAATGATTCAACCAGTTTGCCATTTTTCAGATAAGTCGGTATGACATTTGGTTGTTATCCCAATGTGTGTTAAAATCGATGCACGTCAATGTCTAGAGTTTGAAACTGTTCAGACTGTGGGACTAGTTTTGAATTTTGTGCATGCGATTTGCGTGTTCTTAGCAAAAGTTGGTAATAACATATTAGTAGCTTTGCATGTATGTACTATTGATTGACTCTGTTTATTGAACAGCATACTGTGACCTCGCGGATGCTTATGGTCTCTTGAAGATTGGGGGATCTGATTATCATGGAAGGGGGGGACATAGCGAATCTGATATTGGCTGTGTTAATCTTCCTGTTCTTGCCTTGCACGACTTTCTGACAGTAGCGCGACCAATTTGGTGCGGGGCCATACAAGACATGCTCCAATCATATGCCAATGAACCCTCCGATGCAAATTTGGCAAGGATTACAAGATTCTCGAAAATCAGGATTCCAAAAGGAAGTCTGCCTCCAAGTCAAGGGGAAGACTTGATCGACCGGTGCCTATCATCATGGTTAACAGTTGATGAAAGGCGAAACGTGGAGTTTCAGGACATTAGATCTAGGATTTCAAATAGTTCAATCAAACAGGCATCTGCGGAGGTGATTGTTGAGAAAAATTAGGCTGGTTTTTGGTAGACGTAGCATCATCAGTGAGCAATTGAATTTTACAGGATTTACATTCTTTTTCCTGTGGGATTTATGCAATCAAATATTACATTTCTGAAGGTGCAGATCAATTTACAATTTTTGCCCTCCATTGGTCGCAATTACAAAAAGATGTTTAATGCAGTTTTTATTCGGAATAAACTTATCTTGATTCGTTGGTAAGTCACGCGGGTAAATTGCTGGCATGGCCATTGTGCAGCCTGGCCATATACCCATCAATTAGATTGCCGCGTTAACATAGGGATGCTAGCATGACCGTGCAATCACTTTCATGTAGTAACGGTGTAAGGAGAACCACTTCATTTTTCACGGAGTGAGCAATCGAAGAAACCCCGCTTACTTTCTTTCATTTTTTTAAGTGCAAAGAACAATGTATTAGAACTTTTCTCTCCTTAAAACCAGAGAGGAAAATGAATGGCAGGAACAGCTCCATCATGAGTAACGAATGGGAGGAACAGCTCCATCACGAGTGACAGAGCCAACGGAGCCGTCGCAATAAACATTTCTCTTTCGCGATGTACTATTGATTTCGTGCTCGTAGATTTGTCGCATCATTCTAGCTTTGACAAATCAGTCACATTTTGGATTCATTCGTGTTAGGGAACCTCTTCTCGTGTAGTACGTATCTTTCAAAGCTGATTCCAAGCCCAAATAAAAGGGTTGTGTTTTGTAGTTAAGAAACAACAGAGTTACTGAAAAAATGAAGTGCAAGCCCAAATGAGAATAATTTAGGATAAACTAGTTATTTTGCAATGACAAGTTTAGGAAAATGTCAGGTACCAAAAGTCCCTGATCAAGTTCTGTAATTTGTATGAGAGGGTCATCTTCATTTTCCCTACTCTCACACATTTTAAGGGTCATTAACCCTCTTGTTCACTAGGACCACCATATGCCGGAGTTAGGCTGCCGTATCAATCCAACAAACTCCAAACGGCCACAACCCAACCTTGGTTGATGCACTCCTTTCTTTGAATAATTCTCGTACCCCACAACAACCCCGAAGTGCAGGTCGACGAATAAGATGAGATTAAAACGAAGTCAATGTCTCTCCCAAGGGATGAAAGCAACTTAAACACTGGAAACTCAAGAAAGCAGGCACATACAACAAAGAATTTGCCCTTTCATAGTTAAATCCTCCAAAAGCGACGCTGCAGGCAACCTGCAAATGGTGTAACTGGAGACGAGGTCACTGGAAACAAAAATGGAAACTCAAATCTCGTAAACTACCATGAACACCTATTGGTTACACCAATTTTAGAACTCTAATGACCCTCCACCTAATATAGAACAGTTTTGGGACTTCTGCACCAAGGCCTAACCAGATCGCTGGGTCAACAAGAGCAAGCAGCTAAAAGTCAACTGAATTTCCCAATCTCCCTCTTCTTCTTGATGGCTTTTTGCCCATGGTAGATGAATGAATCCACTATTCCAGCAACTGTGAATATTCCTGAGCCACGTAAACCATATACAAAACCGTTTTAGTCAATCAAAAAGTAATGACCAAAGAACTAATTTTTACCACCCAGCAGAAAAACAGAACTTGACATAATTTCACGTAGAAAATCCAATAAAATAAATTCAGAATTCCGTCCATGCTTTCTCACACATTATGTGTAAATCAGGCAATGATAAGGCTCCGATTTTCCAATCTATTGCTCCTATTATTTTAGTAGTTGAAACCAGCAACCTTGTATGTTGTATACAAATGTGCTATCGGCATCTCTTGCTGAAGCTACCAGCTCATAATTAGGGAGTCATGTTATGTTCAGATGCTGACCACGGAGGTCAATTTGAAAATGACTCTAGAATAAAAGAAAATAATGAATTTAATATTAAATGACAGAAAAAATAAAACTTGAATGGAAATTTGAATTTTAGGAAAATCAGCAACAGGAACCAATAGTTATAACTTAAGAAAGGATCTCACTTTAGAAGGTAATATCGATATGGGCATTGATAACAAGTGAACTCTAGGGCCCTAGTTAAGTTAACGAAAAATGGAAACAACACTTTGAAGACATTTTGAAAAAGGAAGAACTACACATTTCACTAAAGTCACTCACTTCAAATAGTAAAATAAAATTTTCAAAGCACATATAATAAGGCTTAACAAGTTCTACGGGGCACTTTTTTAACACTTCAAATAGGATAAAGTGTAATAGTTCCAAATAGTCCGATGGTAGTAACAGTCAACAAATAGCAAATTAAAATTAGAACAATCTATACTGTTTGTGCAGGCAAGTAGAAAAACCAATGTAATTGTGAAAAACTGTTGAGACAAATGGCGATCAATCCCCAAAAATAATTCCCCCGAGTGCAATCTTTTCTCTCTAAACTAACTTTTCCCTTTACAACCTTGGGCTTAAAATGAAACATGATTGCACAAGCGCATAGAGAGAGAGAGAGAGAGAGAGAGAGAGAGAGAGAGAGAGATCACCTCCAACTATAGCACAAATGTTGGTAATGAAGTGCAAAAATGGAATGTGCTCCTCTTTGAAGGTAACCTGCCGCATGATATTCTTGACAATGTTGAAACAATCATAACTAAGAAAAATGTAGACTTAATTGAAAACTTTGCACACTGATGCAATTGTTTTGTTTTTACAGCTTTTTTGGTATTTATATGACAATGTAATTTGTGTGGCAAAAACTATGCATCAAAATATACTAAGAGTGAAGCAAGACTACAATGGAAAGAGCAAAAGAGACCATAACCAAATCTCTACGAAAAGTTTATTTAGTTCGACAGTCATGAAAGGCTTCCAATAAAATACAAGAATAGAAGACACTACCTTTATTGGAGAAAAATCATAGAAGAAAAATACTCCAGGAAGTAACTGAGGACGTCCCATCTCATTATTCCTAAAATGCTCGGTGACAGAATACTGTGCAGAAACAACAATGGTGCATCAAGACTTGTTCAACCAAACATTCCATCAGCAGAAAAGTATTCCTCCAATCCTTTAATATACCTGATTTGAGTTTACTGTTCGGCCTCTGATATCTTTATATATCGTGGGGACAACCTGCAGTGCAAAGTGATGCCAAGAAAATAGGTATTTAGGTTGCATGCTGATCAAGAAAAGTCAACCCATAAAGCCAAGGTGAACAGAAAAAGAAAACTATAGCAGTGCTCATATATAGAAGAGAACAAGTTCCCTGTACTCTCTGGTAGATTCAGCAATGTCAAAATGCTTTCGTCACTACTAAAGCATACATATTATGGAAAACAAAAGGAAAAGTAATGCATACCCAATAAAGTTGATGAACTGAAGATCTGAAAATTAAAAATAAAAGCAAAAGAAAACAGAAATGAAGAAGCAACTAACTAAAGATTCAGCTAAGTTTTTTTCACAATTAATGGCTTAGAACTCATCTTAACTGTGGAACCATATTCATTTGTTTATTTCCATTATTTCTTTTGTCATAATAGGATGAGTCTTACGTTTTGCCAAGTACATTCCTAGAGCTCATTGCTTTGTTGTACTTCATGTCCTGATTCAATTAACTCCTTTCTTCACTTAAGATGGTTTCTTTCAAAAGAAATATCTAGACTCACTGTCAAACAAAATTGTTACAAATTCAAAAGAGTTGCTTTTTGAATATTTTTTTGTGAATCTGCTCTTGTGACCTCTGCAGTTGCTTCAATCATCATCTACGTCTTAATCAATGAGATGTACTATCGACAGCATGTCAAAAGAATTGCCTGCACCCATTGGTCATCAGTCGCTTACAATGCTTTTGTTGTCTCTTCCATAAGAAATTTCTTTATTTCCTTTTTGTGCCCAAAAGACCACACTACATAGATCTAACAAAAAGGATATAGTAGAAATGTGGACAAGAATAATCCCTAAGTTAAAACAGCCACGCATAAACAGAAGATATTGATGATATGAATATACCAACCTTGATGAAGTACTGGTACATGCCATTTTGTGTTTCGTGCGCCCATTGTACCCTATAATGGTAGCAAAATGTCAACAAAAAAATCGAGTTCAAGGATCATATAACAGAAAATCCTCTCCAAATTACATCAGGTTAGCTTGATTTCCAGAAAACTGCTTTTTAATGATTGAACATTAGTATGCCGCATGTAGGATTCACTTGAACTTTAAGGCATTGGAGCTTAACAAAAGAAAAGTAGGTCCCTCTGTTTCTTGCTCTGTGGGTTTCTAGTAGTACTTTTGCTCAATTACCTTCACTCTCCTATGAATCAGATTCTTAAAACGGGAGAACAAATTAGGTCTTTCCAGTTCGTTCTTCCTATCATACATAGCCAGTATGAAGATGAAACTGGACCCAGATAGACTAGATTAAGGACTATAGCAACTATGCTAACAGTCCATGGTATAACAGGGTTTGGACTACAACTGCGAAATGTTGTAGCTTGAGTACCTGGCAATAGATATTTTAAAGCAGTGGTACCTTAAGACTGGATGAGGCAGCTTCTCAAAAGTTGAAACTGGACCCAGATAGACTAGATTAAGGACTATAGCAATCATGCTAACAGTCAATGGTATAACAGGGTTTGGACTACAACAGCGACATGTTGTAGCTTGAGTATGTGGCAATAGATATTTTTAATCTGTGGTACCTTAAGACTGGATGAGGCAGCTTCTCAAAAGTTGTTGTAACTGCCATGGCTTGGGGGTGATGCAGCAATTAGGTGTTTTTAAACACATTATGAAAGTTGTGTCACCCCCTTTAGCTATAGCTGTTGCAGCCAAGCTGTACCAACAACCTCTTTTGGGGTTTAACCTTCTCAAGAGGAAACTTCTTCACAAGCAGCAACAATAGACTTGACTCGCCTCTATTCCTAAGGAGACAATCCAAGAAGATAAGCTAATCCTTTTCTGATGCCAACAGAGTGGATAGATTATTCATATTCAAGGGTTTCACTTCACCTAGTGGTGGTTTTGACAAAAGACACATCAAGACAAAAGCATACAGGATAAGACTGAAAAAGAGAAAGCTAGACAAGTAAATGGATGCTACAATGGAAAATTATAGCATCTTTACAATAAGGGGGAATACAAGGGGAAAGTAGTACAATAAAATAATTAATTGAACGTGTTGAAAGTTAGATCCTAAAGTTTGTATGACATAGAAATCTCCACACTAATTCCACTAAGAATCTGCAAAAGTTCCTCAGATTTCTTCAATTTACAACCCTAATATCACGCCATGCCATAATTGCCCAAAAAAAACAGGGTTTCTCACAGTGTGGAGAGTTCCCTTTTCTTTAATTTTTGCCTTGGGTTGGGTGGGGTAAGGAGAAGGAAAAAATTACCCATCTAGAGGATTCACCGCACCAGGAAAGTAATCACCAAAACTTAAGCTGTTGATCTTGTGACTGATCTGATTCAAAATCCAGCATGAAAACAACACTGATCAGAACATTTGGATGATAAAGTACAAATACTGGATTAATTCCTCTAACTGAATAGGCCTGTAAGTGTAGAGTCGTACATTGTGGCTCTCTGCTTGGAAAGCAATCAAATCTTGCACATTGAAATTTGATAAGTGAAAACTCTTCCCAGCTGCAAAATGAAAATTTCCAGCCACTTTATTAACCTCTAGAGATCCGTGGATATTACATCCTTCACCCGCTTCATCTTTAATTTTTTGGACAAAACCTTCTCGCTTACACTGATGGCAAAGAAAATAAAAAGAACTTAGCAAGATATACATTATAAACTAGTTAAATATATGGGAGCAAAGTAACTCTCCATACACTCAGGTTTGAGGAGGCATCAGGATGACCACACCAAATGTTTATTGGTTCTAAGCCTATATCATAAGGAATAAGAAAGCTTCAAAGCTTTCCAACCAAAAGGTTGGTCATTAGGTAGAAAAGGATGCACATATATAAATCTGGGATAAATTTCCTAAACAGGTGATGTGAAGTTAACTTTGACAAACTTTCTCACGTGCAAACCAAATGAAGAGCATTACATGAAACTGAAGAAGGGGAAACGAGACCAAAAAATCCACACACAGAAGTAAAATCTGATTTGGGTGAAGAAATTGGAACTTGGCTCTGATGGAAGGATGTTCCAACTCAAAAGTTGACTTAAGTTTAGAGAATAAGTGGCTGTCTGACGCAATTAATGCAAAGACATTGTTCTTGCCCTCTCATTTCTACTGCTAATCGAGCAGTGCTATCATTAGTCAGATGACATGTTAAATTTTTCCCTTTTAATTTTGGTACAAACTCTTTTGAGATTCTGCATCCCATATTAAACAAGCCTCTGGAAAAATGAGCTAGGCAAGGCAAGGAAATTAATGATTTTGCAGATATCAACAAATTCTTTGCCAACTATAGAATTTGTCAGAGGTAAAAAAATATCTTATTGTCTACAATTCAAGGGGCGGTGGTTCACACATACTCAGCCCTACATTTGTACAAGGGATATTCATAACTGCCATTTGTAATTCCAAAAGAAACTTCACATAAACTCGTACCATGTTACAAACATCTGACCCACAAAAAGCGTATTTCCTTGGCATGCCACTGGCACTCAATGTTCAAACAAGCGATCAGCAATTTGAGAATAGCAAGCAAATCTTCAATCTATCTTTTACTAGACCGACTAGTACTTGGAGCAGCCAAATCGGAGTTATAAAAGCATGGGCTATTCACATAGGATTGCCGTGTCTGCCCAAATTTCACATGGCCTGTTGCAGTGATGTAAGTGTGAATAAACCTGGTTCCCAATGTAAAAGTAATAAAACCTACATTTCTTGAGTTTCAAGAGACAAACAATTTCAGGGGTCTCCTTACCAAAAAAAAACAATTTCAGGGGTCTTATATGAAATTCAGACCAACCTGGTCGATTAGATCAACATTTGTCACTGCCCAACCTTTTCTTCTGTATGCATCACGAACCTCTTCGCATGTATTGCAACAATCATCATCTGACTGGATGCATATGAGACAGAAAGTGAGAACATCAGACACAAAAACGTGAGAATGGAACTACAATTTCCAAGGTCCTCAGCAGTAAGAATCGCTACCAAGCCCCAGTCCAGCATGGAAAAGAAATTCTTGACACTTGATTTTTTAAAGTAGAATTTGTAGTACTTTCGTGCAAGAAAGAGAAGGACAAACAAATGCAATCAAATCAAAGCAGATCATTCAACCTGTTGCCCACTATAAATGGGTCTTTGAAGTTACCTAGTACCCCAGAGACAGGGATATTATGAGCACATATCCAATCCCTGTTACAAACTATGATTTGGGAAGAACCACATGAGGACCTACTCTGGAGCCTTTTGGGTCATGTAAAAGCTAAAAAAATTAGGTCTACATGAATGTTTACCAACTAAATTAAGCAAAGTATATTGATACGGCCACCACCAGTACATATCCTGGAACATAAAAGCAGAAATAAATAGATTTCTCAAACAAAGTAGAAGTGGCAACCATTTCGCATAAGAAAGCTAACTAAAATATGAAAAGGACATGAATATTGATTCCTGAAAGAAGAACAAGCATATGAACTGTCACAGCCAACCAACCAAGTATATATATACACTGACAAGGATGATGCTGCTATCATGGATAATCCAATCAATACAAAGAATTGCCTCCCCAAAGTGTACACTGATGGCAGAGCCATTTTCACCGGAAAAAAAAGAAGAAGCAAGACTTGCAGACAACTTGCAGAAGTGCATAATAGTGACAGTGTTAGTCATCATACCGCTTCAGCACCATAACAGGTCCCACAGTACGTTTCATCATGCTCAAGCCTACCGCCATGTTTCTGTAAAGGCTTGTCAATCTGAGCAAAGAAAAAGACCAGTGATTAGAAAAGGAAGTAAGGACAAGAACATAATCTAGAAGCATATAAAGCATTAAAAAAATTAGAGAAACAAGATGAGCATGAATTACATATAGTGAAAAATTACTAAGGAAAGCAGCAATTACAGTAAATGATGTGGCTAAAGATAGAAAAAATGGAGCCGCTTAAGTAACAGGAATGCACGTGTGAATAATTGCTCGAACAATTTAGCAAGTTACCAGTAAGAATTTGGTAGTGAACAATACAAAGACCTATCAACCGGCTCTGAAAGTTCCTTTCAAGTGAAAACTAACTAGCAGACCCAGACTTGACCGGCTGTTTAACAGGAAACAGATGGACAGAAGCTACAGACAAAAATCCAAGGCATAAAATGCTGGGCCTCTTTCTACAAATAGCATCATTTCATTACTTAAGTGCAGTTAAAAGGAAATCTGAATTTTTGATCCATTTATTTGACCATTCAAAATGGTTGATTCTGAGGTTTAGTGCACAAACAGTTTGACAAGCAAGAAAAAAATCCCACTGAGCCCAAAAAGAAGAGGGAACAAAACAATCACCAGTCTCAAGTCCACTTTACTGTATACCACGACGTGATAATTACCAAAAGACTTAAACAGTTCCAACCAAATTTAACACAAAAAGAAAAAGTCTAGTACTCACCTTTGGTGCACCGATCACATCAGGCTTGACTTCGATAACATTATGTTGAGGATCGATTCTTTTCTTGACTATGTCATGCCTCTGAGAAAAACAAATTAACGTCAAAGACGAGTCAGAAAGACAGCGAAAGTCTAAATTTTGGTAATAGGAATGCAAACCAGTAACAATCAAACAAGTCTCATGGTAGCAAAAGAGGAGAAGTTACTAAATATCAAAGAAGTGCATACTATATCAAGGTGTTGCTCTCCACTGATATCCATTGCATCAACACTGAGTAATGAACACGGAATGGCAGGGAATGTAACATCAAACTGCATGTTTACAAACATGGGAAAGAGTTATGAGCCCAATATTAACCATCCAGATGGAAACTCAGCAACCGGTAAAATTAAAAAAACAACAAGAAGAACAACGTAATATGGCAAGATTATTGAGAACTTGAAGCCATCAAAATTTTAAAAAACATTTATTTGTAGATGTGTTTCACTTCACTACATGGTAACGTACTACTTTTGGATGTGCCAAAACACACTTTTTATCCCTTTATGTGATGCAAATGGATGGGAATTACATTTATTTTCAACTTTTCTCCTCTTGAAGTATCAACGAGTAGCTTTGTCTCGGTAACGGTATGAAGATACAATCCTGCAAAATGACGGAGAAGGACAAATGGGTGAGCAGATGACCCAATTCAGATTCCGCAGTATAAGCAACGGCACTCGAAGGCAACAGCTAAGGCATCTGAGAAGATGGGCAAGCAAACAACACCACGTTAGAGATGAACAAAAATCCCATTGGCCCGACAGCTCTCTCGCACTCCACAGACGTGTTCCATCCAAAACCCATTCCAAGAACGAGCAACAGACGTTGGAAGTCAACTAGTCTTGACTCCATCCACACACAATGGCCGGCAGTAGGTTTCACCCTTAAAACCCATCAACAGGATCACTCCTCGGGCAACGAGGCAACATCAAAGGTGGGGCTCAACCACAGAATTCGCACACAAAATCTACTTTTTAATCTTAGCCTGACCCTAAAACAACCACCTCGCAAGCTCCAAGTCTTCTCCTTTTTCCCTTTTTTCCGAACTTCAAAGGGGGGCGAAAAACAAAACCCAGATCAGAATCGAACTCGAATCGCCTCGACTTTCACAGCAACGTAAGACAGGAGGAGACACAGGCGGACGGCCGGGGGCGGGGTGGGGGAGGGGAGGGGAAGGACGACGTACTGAACTCTGAGAAGAAGAGGAGGAGCATGAAAACGGAGGAGACGAGGGTGATGACGCCGCCGGAGAGGGTGCGGCTGTAGAAGTCCTCATTGATCTTGGGGTAGGCGTCCAAGCTCCGCAGCTTGCCCAGCACCCTGTCCATGTCGAACCACCGCCGCCACCACCACCACCCGCAACCCCAGAAGCGCCCCCCTTGCAACGCCCGCCGGCGATCGTTCCCAAGGAAGGAATCTCTCTCTCTCTCTCTCTCTCTCTCTCTCTCTCTCTCTCTCTCTCTTCGTGCTGTGGGAGAGAAAGAGAGGTTTTGGATGGATGGTCGAAGCTGGGAAATCGAATATGATTGAATTTGGAGGAAGGAAGGAAGGAAGGACGGACGCACGGACTGGTCAACGGATGCGTCTCGGCGGTGTGCGCCTTTGGCCCTTCTTGGGTCAACTGTTCCAACCAAAAATCGTTTCTTTTTGTTGACCCAGGAAAAACCCACGATTTGGTCTCGATGTAGAAAGTTGCGGTTTTTTTCTCACCTGCCCAAAAGTTCTTCCAAATTGCGAAAATCTACCCCCTCATTTTACACCCGCATGTCCAAAAAAACCGTCCTCAATTAATTGAAATTCACAACGACCCCAATTTCGCCCTTTCATTTCAAGTAAGTTGCAAATTGATATCATTCACGACCAATGATGCTCTACAAGGATAATGTCCTTTTAAAAGTGGTGAATGAAAAAGGGAATGTAATTTCAAGTTGCGTATTTTTCCAATGCCGTGCGGGATCGAGCCATGTACGATTTGGTCCTCAAGTTATCTTCGGTTGTGCGATTGAACCGTTCGGATGACAGTACAACAGAACCTACTCATGAAAATGGGGCCATTTGGGCATCCTCCAATTTTAACTTCCAATTCATTGTGCAAGCAAAACCTACTCCCCCAACTTCCCCCGATCGAACTTGTTTGCCGAAAATGATCGGTTCTCCGACCCTTGGAGCCGCAAAAGGTACTGAATGTCGGGCGGCTAAAAAAGCACCCTCTAAGGTGCTGTCAATTACAGCTTGTGCTCTTGAGTCTTATTTGGCATAATTTGAGCATCACGCGATATCTGCTTGGCAAAACTCAGAAAAGCTTGCGCTAAGAGGATATACTTCAGACATCCCCAAGACAATCATTTGAACCTCGTACTAGTTAATCTTAAGAGCAGCTACAGTCGTAATGAATCCGGAAGCTCCCCGGCTTACTGAATTTGGGTTGGTCTTCGAACGTGGAAATACAAGAGACGTGACTGCAACCGGGGGTGATAAGTGGCCGGCTATTTGGCCATCTTCATGGTAACGGGATTGACCGAGCAAAACATCCACGGTCACGATCCAGTAAATCATGGTAGGGAATTGGGGATGCAGCTAAAAGACCAAAATTCTCAAATGGGAGAAAGAGGAAGCCCGAACCTCAGAAAGGTAAGAGGGGAACCAACCTAGCTTTACTTAATTACATCGGCGGAAGCAAGTAGCGACATGACATACACCCAGAGGGAATGCAGTAAGATCCTGATTCCTCAGGTATTGTTTATACAGCGATCGTGTGGAAATTCACCCAAAAATAGGTACGTGTTGTACAATGGCCAAACCTCTTCATGATCCGCATCAGTCCTAGGACACATTTTCCGCATCGGCAACAGCTTCCTCTTGTCCAGTGTCTCTCTCGTTCTTTACAGGTGGACTGGTGACAGACCTATGAATCTATTGATTGAGAATGAACAGATGAGTGAAATGGAAAAGATAAATGAAGAAGAAAAAATGATTTGCCTGGAACATACGGAGCTAATCACAGCTTACCATGACGTGGGACTTGGAAGAGGAAGCATTGCTACCAGGCAATAAAGATGGATCCGAGGGTCGGTGAAACAATAAATGCGCCACAGAACGATCTATCGGATTAGTGTCAGTTTCCATATCCATAAACCCACTACACCTGAGAAAAAAGATTTGTTGAAAATCAATATATGCTTTTCAAAATAAGAGCATGAGAAAGCTCAACTTGTAGCAGCAAGCTCCTCCATCTAGCATAACATTAAAGCTCAAATGACACCCGGTTAGACTTCTTCCTATTTGTAATTAATTTAAGTCTACCACACTAACCTAATATCTAAGAAGAATGCAAACAAGAACAAAAACTTTGTATTGCTAAAGAACCTTTTAGTCTAGAAAAAGTTAAATACTCAAAATAAAATGAAGTGTATCAATCAGATATTCTTGAAGACTGTGGTTTCTAATATTTCTACTGGCATTTCCTTTCTATGATTTGTATGCAGGATAAACAATGTAGCTGTGAACTGCTTTCCTTCTCCATCCAATCCAAACCGGGTAAACTTGTTTCAACGACTACTTCAGACGAGCTCCCAGCCACATGCGATTCACGTGACTATAGCACTGAATGTTCTCAATCATATATCAAACAAGGAACACCAACTATATGATCTATTTTGCAGTAAAAGGAAACTCACATAGTCTATTTGATTGTTTCATTGTCATGTTTTTGACAGGAGTTAAGCAGAGAACTTGAACTACTAGAATTTAACAATATTACGAGAGAAATGTGAGTTTGTATATAGGTTTTTGCATCGGCCTTCCACCCCCAAGAAAGGTATATTGAACCTCCTCACATTTTGTGATATCGGACTTACTACGGAGGTTGGCATTTTCCAGTTTAGGTACATGTTAGACCATCATAAGAGATTATAACTTTCTAAATAAATTGCACAAGTAGAATGAAGGACCAATTTACAGATGCCATTGCTTAATAACCAGGCATGTTGGTCTTGCCAAAGGATTGACTGAGGTTTTGTATGGTGCCAAACAAGAATCAGTGTATAATCTATCTAATCAAGACTTGCCAACAGCATGTTAAGGAAAAACTCAGAAAAGACGCTGTGATGTTTATGCTCACTTGTTTGTTTCTTCAGCAGTCATTACTCCACTATGAGCCCCATCATTTTTGCTATCAATGATAGGAATCACACCATTATGCCTCTGTTCAGCACTCCTTGCTAACCGGTACAGACTATCCCTTATGCAAAGCTTCGTCTTGATATCCAACTGAGAGAGAAATAAGTTATCAGTAAAAATTGCACTGCCACGAAAGCAGAGAGTGCAATGGCAAAAGTTTATTCAAAGAGACCCTATGTCTATGAATCAAAATGAAGGTTTAACAACATAAAGAAATCGCATATTAAAAACAATAGTCAAGAAATGTACAAAACAAAGAGTATAATATAGCTATGAAAAACAAAGAACAAATGAACTTAGGTGGACAACAACACTAATTAACCTTTATCCCTCTAGGTTCGGTCGTCCATATGAATCTTTTCATGCCATTGGGCTAATAAATTCTACATGAAGCCCTCTGTAAGTTCTAGGTGCTGTATATCTTTCCTTACCATCTGGTTTCATATTTTTTTTGTGCCTTCCCTTAGCCCTCCTACCCAGATCTCCCTCCTCTGATGACATCTCATCAATGGAGCATCTGAAGGCATATATCCAATGTGGCAAAATCATCCCTAACGAGCCTCTCATCTATCCTCAACCGGAAACACATGTACTTTCCCCAGGTAAATTCATCCACAGTATATGGAACCTTCTAAACAATTGACAAAAAAGGATGGCTTTCTACACACAAAAGCATAAGGAGAAAAACGTGGAAGACTGATCCACCAAAATGGAAGCCAACTTTCTAGGTGCATTGCAAATATTCCTCAACTAACTCCTCCAATGGTCCTATGTATCATTGCTCCAACATCACAGGAAATATCCCATTTCCAGAGGAAGTGTTCAATCTGAAGATGCTCTTTTTCAGAGAAAAGAGCACGTCGGACCATTGAGAAGGACCAAAGAACCTAGCAGGATCCCTTTTCTCCTAATCTTGAAGAGCCAGCATTGAAATATATGCCATGATAGAATGATAACACTTTGCATAGCTGGAGTGGTAATGGAACATTGAAATACAACTTATTTTACCGTGATTACTCTCCTTTATATCAATACTTTGTGCAGAAATAGTAACAAAATTAAGCTTCTCTCTAGGGTTGGAACATCCACAAGTTCAAAATGACTAGAATGATACAGTCAGTAGACCTTCTATCGGCTATAACTTAAGAATGGTACTAGAAGCAGTCATCCCTCAGGAAGAACGAAAAAAAAGAAGAAGCAAACTCTATGAAATGAATCAAAAGAATAGAACCTCAGACAAAGAAAGAATCCTATCCATAAAAGCGGGGACAGAGTTTCACTTTTGTGAATCAGTATTAAATGCTCAATGTACAGGAAGAATATAACATGTGATCTACACTAAGACAACAAGCAAAAAGTACCATAGTTGAGGCCCATCAATGGATAGTTCAAAGCTACAGGTAAGCCAAATTGAAAGTCACCAATCCATCCAATATATAGAAAACTTATCCTTTTAGATTCTACATCCTCTCACTTGGATCTGCTTTATCTACTGACTGGAAGATTGTGCTTATTTGTTTGACTCATTGTAAACTAGAAGAAACATGCAATAATAATAACAGAGAGTCCAAAAATATAAAATAGCAAAGCCTCTCACTCGTCTTGAAGAAGAAGGCCAGTTTACAAGTCAAATGAATGATGCTGTGACAATAAATTGTGTCATTAATAATGTACTAAAAGGAGAACCCCAAGACACAATCAACTGGAAAGGCTGCCCTGGATCTGCTTAAGCGGTTGTTTCCTAGCATTATTAAGTCAGCATCAAGCCACCGGACAATTTTTTCTCCTCAGCAAGAAGATTCAAGATAAAAATGTATTCCAATTATGCTCTTTCAATATACCAGTTGTTCCCCTATGATCTGCCCAAATTCTAATAGGAAAGCAACACTCATTTCCTCCTTCATCATACAATACAAGCAAGTGCACAAAAAGGTTTGTGAACACACCATGCATCAATGCAGATTTCTTAGATGTGGTGTCTAAAGTAATAACTGGACCCCAGAAAGATTGAAATTGAGACTAGCGGAGCATATCACCTGTTCCATGACTCGTTGAAGTTGACAAAAGCTGGCTGCTTCAAATGAAATTTCATCCAATGCAGAGCTCATGCAAGAGCTTTCTTGCACCAGGGAAGAGTCCATATCTGCTGGTACAGCTAGGCTGACTTCACCATTACTGTGACTTTCTATTCCATTTTCATTTGGATGCAGACTTTTCAGAACAGCATCTGGGTCACAGATTGATGCATTTGGACTTGTCACATCCGCGGGATTAAAGTTCCTAGCCAAAGAGACCTGTAAAATTCGGCAGTCATATGCTTTCCTCTCCTATCAATGTCATCATTGCCATAAATTGAGGCCCAAAATTACAATAATTGGAACTTTCAATGGAATGCACCTGATTTGATGAATAAGAAGATTCCTTTGGAGTAGGAGATAGCTGGTCATCAGACTTTACACTAGATAAAGTTGAGCATCCTGAGAGTTGGTTAACATGATGAAAGTAGCCCGAGTGCATGTATTCATTATGCATCTGCAGATGTATCAAAGAATTAGATCCTAATCTATTGTCAAATGTTACGAAATGTGAGGAGAATCAACCTGGTTGGATGAGTCAGAAAAGGGAACTTCCACAACAGGAAATTGATCTAGGAGACTATGATGTCCGAAAGAACCACCATTTTCTAGGTATCTGTCTTTCCTTTTTAATTCTGATTGCTTTTGAAGATTTGACTGCTTTTTGTGTTTATTCATCTGTCACGTAACAGAGAATTTAAATAAGAACATTTTTGTAAAGACCAGCAATAAAGCATAAGTGCAAGACCAACAATTGTACAACGCCCAAATTCCAAGGAAACATTGTATTCGAATTTACAAGGTAATGTAATCATAAAGGCCAAAGATACATACTGAAGGAACAAAAAGAAAAATTTCACATTTTTAGCGGGCTTGTGTAAAATTTCTTCAAATAAAATGAGGTTGTTAATCACAAACTGCTTCACTAGAGCAGTATCTAATGCATAGCAACACACAAGGCTTTATTCTAAAATAAACATTTGTTCTTCTATTGCTCAATACTTAAGCAAACCTCAAGTTAGTGTAATTTCCACAAATCCTACTATGTGTAGGTGTGTGCCGCAGAAAAAACAAGGCGCAAAGTCATAATACATATCATTGATAAAAACCACGAATAAAAAAAGTAAAAAACAAACTGATAGATTTCTGTGCATTTGAGACAAAGCAAGAATATAGTAAAAAGGCAGACAAAAAATGGCAAGTTTTAGTTGCACTGTTCAGATAAGAGATAAAAACTTTGGTGACAATGAACATTCTAGTGCTGGTCACCCCAAAAGTTGGAACCTGACACAAGCTTATAAACCAATGGGAAGGACAGAAGGAAGCTCTGAAAAGAATCCTAGTAAGGGTTTTGATATTTGATCATTATTAGACAATCATAACCATTTCACTCATGCAAGAATCAAGTGAAACTGGAAAAATTGAAAAATTAAATGCACTAGCGCACACAGAGTTCTGTCAAAAAAAGCAGTGACGTGATGAATACATGGGCTACAAGTGAGGCGGTGATGATCTGCTGTCTCTCTCAAAGTTCAGTTCATGTCATATTTTAGAAACCCTAATCTCAAGTGTCAGCACAGCATAGCCATGCAGCTAGGCGCACCCTGAATTTCAACTGTAGTAAACTAACTAACCATGGAACACATTCAAACATAGATATATGGAGTAACCTCACCAATAAAAATCATATTGATAATAAGTAAAAACCTGTAGAATTTTACAACCTCTTTTTCACTCATCGAGTCTTCCTTACTTTCGGATTGTGCACCTGACCCATTCATAGATGATGTGTGACCAAGAGCAGCAGTTTCACTGGAACCATTAACCTGCATGCTTAAATTGTCACACATGGTTGCACTTTTCTTCTTGGGATCATTGTGTGAAAGGGCATAGCCATGTGGCAAAGAATCCCCACGAGTTTCTGATGCTTTGTTAACTACTTTCGAATCCGAGCATGAAAATTCGAACTCGGATTTTATAGCATCTTCAGATCCTTCAATAGCCTGAGAGGTTGAGAACCAGCCCAAATCATCATCGTTACTCAGACTTCCAATTCCAAATGTGGAATCACAGCTCCTGAAAGAACTGATGTCAGGATAGAAGCTCAAAGAGTAATTGTAAACATTGTGAGAAAGTACCAATAGGTTCAACATTTACCTGAACATTTTGTCAACATCTTCAAAATTCCCTATATCAGGCCATGCGTAGTATAGATCATTGCTTTCTTTGTCTTCATGATTGAAAAAGTTAAGATTAGTCTCTGTTGGAGAAATATGGTTGAGAGAATAACTGTACATGTTATTGTCGACTGCTGCACATCTCTCATCAATAACATGATCATCAGCACAAAAAACGCCATCGGCGCTGCCTTTGAAACAGTGTGCAGACATTCTTGAATCATCAGATGCCACATTTCTAACTTCTTTTGAAGGCAGGTTATCACATGAAGCAGGAAACATGCCATCAGGTGTGTGAGACCATGCATCCTTTTCCAGCATTTTCTCCTTCTTGGTCAGAATCTCTGGATTTGTTTCTTTCCTTCCCAAACCAACAGAGTTAGCCCCGCTGTCAGCATTACTAGTGACCTCAGTTACTTGAAGACGGAGTTTCTTGCGGCTATCACTCTGAACTAGACGCTGATCCTTGGCTTCATCAGCAGGATGGGGTACTATATGGTCATCACTCTCACCAAATTCATCCCACACATTGTCTTGAAGCTGTATTCATGATAATAATTAGCTTAGACCAAATCCAGTTGCCAGAAAATTCATACTGGACAGACAAAATTAGAGAAAACAGTGTTGCTATTTCAAGAGAATATAGTGAAGTTGAATATCTTAACTCACAAAATCACATCCTCAACCTTAAGGAGAGAGAGTATTTGGAGGTAAAAGTCATGCATCCAGTAAGAAGCTATGGTTAGATGTTATGAGTACATGAATTTGTCTTGCTGCTATTTCTTGTTTTGTATAAACAAAGCCAGCTAACAAAGTCATGGATCACAATGACTACTTAAGAACGTAAGAAATAGATGAGATAAGCCTGCAAATCTGAGTGTCTTCACATTTAAATGAAAACTGATGAATCAATTCAATATTTAAACATCTGAGGTAACCGTAGTGCAAAACCAGAACATCCAGAAAGGTACTAGAAGCAAAATGGACGTTGCAAGATAATCATGAAATATGTTTTTTTGGTTTATCCTTATGGTTATCAAAAGATTATCATTGCCAGACTACCATGAAAGTTTAAGTAACATACTCAAACACATATACCTTCACGTCGGCAAAAAACTCATCTGTTATTTGAATTATTCAACGTCTATGATGCAACATACGTTCCTTCTGAACAGCAATTAGGTGTCAAGTCTCTATTTAGTAGTATATGGCAACCCAGTCCTACAAATCCAATGTGGAAAATGGATGACAGATAAGGTACAGGTTCTCTGACGTGCTGCCGAATGCTGTTGCTTTTCTAGGTACATTATAAGTGGCATATTGCCTGTCTTATTTTTAATGAAAGTCATGGATGTTCAAGCTAAAATGGATAGATTTCCCCTTTTATGTCATGCTATCACAGCCAGGTCAGAGCTCCCTATGGACAAAGTTTTGGCAGTGAAAGAGTTCTGTAATAGCATGGTGCTCCAAGATAGGCAGTCTCTCTTTCTTTCTTCTAGCCTAGTTAGAAAGAACAAAAAAATTTTGCGCATTTTCCGTCCACAAGTTTCTTTCCAGTGAGGTGTCCAAAATATTTTAATCACCATCGATCTGAAAAAGTTAAGGCCAAACTTAAGGAATCACGCATATTACTTATGATGGAGAGCATAGGCTAAGATATCGAGTGCAAGATTAAGTAGATTACGGGGACAGTTGCTAAATAACTCCAAATTGCCTTTATCGAGGAGAAAAGACATATGTGAATCTCATCACTATCAAGTTGGAAAACTTTTACACCTAGAAGAGAAGATTAGGCATCTTGCATAAACTCAACATAAAAATGGTCCATGACTCAAAAATGACTTTGATTTTAAGATGGATCTGTTAGAAAATGCGAATGTGGTCCCATTTTTTAAAATCTTTGCTGTAAGGATCCTTATTTCTATTGGTATTGCTACAGAAACTATTAGGGAGATCTCTATCCCTTAACTAGCCTTCATCATTGACAGGAGGTCCTGATTATCATGCTTCAGAAATAACGCGACAAGGGCATATCGATAACATTCGCCGACATGGCTCAGAAGAGAAGTTGCCTGATCTATTGTTCTCTCAGGATACTGTTCGTATGAAGACTGTCCACAATGTTAGATTTCAACTAATGTATTCCAATAAGTTTCATAATAAATAGCTAGTGTTTTTCATGTGCAACAGTGTACTAGGTGTGGTATTCAGTGAATCTTTTATCATGACTGGGGATTGTGCTTCTTTCTTTTGGATAAATAAAAATTTCTCGCACGTCCACTCATAAATGAGAGAGGACCTCAAGCTGAATGACTCATAATAGGGGGCAGACAAATCAATGTTTCTTTCTACCATAGAAATTCAACATGAAATTGAAAGGACAACATTTGTAGGATAATGAAAGGAAAATGTCAAACAATGGCCAACAATAACATACTACAAAAGTATAATGTGGCATAAAGGCATAATAGTTATAGTGGCAGTGTTAGCTTTATTAAAACATTTAAAATTAGCTGAATATATAACTTCAAATTTTCTAATCTCCCATAGTCAATTGGCAAAATGGAATAAGATGCCTCAGAAGCCTTATTAAGTGCAGTAATGATGAGAATCCAGCCTAAATAAGACTGCATTGGAAGAGGCAGGCCAATAAGGAAAGATACTTGCTAGTATTCGCTACAGTCAAATACTCTAAAGTGGGTATTCTTTGTTTATCTATTAGTACGACTACAATCTATCTAACATGGCTACACTCTGGTCTGGACTGATGGATGGTTTAACAATTTTACGAAAAACTCATCAATCCTAATGAGGCCAAATCAAATGTGAAAATGCTAAATTGGTTGAAAAATTTGAGTAACAGCTAAGTTATATCGGGTTAGCATTGGCTTCTTTAACTTCGTGGTCATATTTTAAATATCTGTGCATTAGCTTGTAGTCACCAAACTGACCAGTGGCCATAACAGTCAAGACACAAAGCTAATTTGCAGCTCAAGCAGGATAATGTTACTCCCACTGACCTCGTCTATTTCTCAATCATCCAAAGATCACAATGGTCCATGTATCAAATGCATAAGTAATCACATAAATCATGAATGTTCAACTAAAAAAACTGAATTCCCACCTCATAAATGCACAAGTCTGACATTCCTTTGAGATCTTTTACCCGCCACTGAATACAAATTTAACTGGACGATCCAATTTCATATTTTTTGGCCAAATTCCTCTCTCCGCACACACTTTTCTGCAAACAAAATCGACCATTAAAAATGGTGTATAAGGGCAACTAAAAGAAACGGTGCCAGGCAGATATATCAAGGCAGGATTTTAATTCAGTTACCCAGCTAAATTCCTATCAAATAATCGTCGCACAAGCACACAAGTTGAAGCCATTGCAGCACTACTCAGAAATTACATCTTTCCTGGGTTCCTAGCACATAACAATTGTTTGATTTGCCTAATCATTAATTAGAGCTATCAATGACAAGCAACCGCCAGTCAAAAATTAAAAATTTGCATCGGTGCCTATCAGTATATTAAAGCTAAAAGAAACAGCGCATGAAGAATCCCTCCTTCAAGCTCTGCACACAGTATGAGAACTTGCAGAAGATGAATATCAAATAAAGAAGTAAGGGTAACAACTTTCAGCTAGTTTTCAAAGTATTATAATTGTATTGATAAGATTTAGTACAATTAAAGTACACAGGAAATATGCAGACAAAACCATCTAAACGTAAATTCTATTTCACTGTACAACAAAAATTACATGTAATCAAGTTGGACTCTGTTTAAAGCAGAAAAACTCCACTTAACAATTCCAGTTAGTCACATCAGACAAAAATTGAGCATATCCTCACTCGATCACCAAAGCAAACTGCAGCAACATCATTCCTCATAAAAAAACTCAAACATAATGTCACACAGCAAGAAGGTTCATTCTTCATTTGTCAACATCCTCCAGCTCCACTCCACCATCAAAAAAAAATTCTTCTTGAGCTGAACTTCAGCTCAGTTTTACTATCACAAACTCATTCAAATTCCAATACAAAAACTAGACGCGTCCACTGCACCTAACCATCTACCAAAATCCTCCCTGACAAAACCATAGCCTTTTTTCTACTTTGCAGACAAAACAGGACCATAATCCGCAAGCACAAGTAGCGCCCAAACAACGTAGCCGATCAGCTTAATCACGCAAGACCAGCTCTTTCCGCTTCTAATTCTAGCTATACTCCCCCCTAATCCTGCTTCCACCGAGTTTTCAGCTAAATTGAGACCTTTTCCAATCCTCAACATCCACCAAACTCTCAAACCGGAACAAGCACGCGCGAACAAAGCTCGAAGCACGAACTACTTCAGCTCAAAAAACTCTTCTCTCCACCTCCTCCTCATTCCCCCACAGCTCCTCGAACCTCCAAATACCCGAAAACCTCATCGAACACAGATCTGAAACCGAAGGCTCACCTCCAAGCTCCAGTCCCTCCGCCGAAACGAAGGATCCGGCGCCGCCGAGCCGGCGAAAGTCCCCCCCGGCACGAAGCTCGAATCAGCACGAGAAAACCCTAGGATTCGAGCTCGACGCTGGCGAAAAACTGATCTTCTGGGAGGTTCCGGAGCTCGTCTTCTCTCCCTCTCTCTCTCTCTCTCTCTCTCTCTGCTTGCGAACCAAAGCACTCAACGAGTAGTGCCAAATAAAAAAATGTTTTTTCATTTTTATTTTTAGTTTCTTCGAGTAAGGGGAGTCACGGAGGGAGCGCCACGTGGCCTCGAGCTCGGGAGCGGGAGGCCGGGTGTTCGATGCGATATCAGAATTCGTGGACGAGAGCGCGGTGGGAGATCCGATCAGTTTAGGCCGCCTGATTGGTCCACGTGTGCTCAGAGTGCTGGGATGCCGACACGTGTACGGCGAGCGACTCGCTTGTCGGGCTTTGATTCGTTTGTCCTGAATTGCTGCTTATCCGTCGTCGTATCAAACGCGTTCCGTGGTAGTTTGGTTT
This sequence comes from Syzygium aromaticum, assembly GCA_024500025.1. Lineage (NCBI taxonomy): Eukaryota > Viridiplantae > Streptophyta > Magnoliopsida > Myrtales > Myrtaceae > Syzygium > Syzygium aromaticum. The sequence continues at coordinate 5,901,057 of CM044891.1, read as the reverse complement.
TCCATAAAATATTGTTTTAGAATTTGAATTAATACTACGAAAAACCCTAAATTAGTACACTCGTGATAAATTTACCAAAAATTAATTTTTTGATCACAAAAAAACCCAAACCAGTATACCTGTAGTAAATTTATCCCAAACTAATTTTTTACCACAAAAATCCCAAATTGGTACATTTATAATGAATTTACTTTCCGTTAAATTAAATTGATATAAAAAAACCATAAACTAATACACATATGATAAACGGAGGGTAAAACCTCAAATCGGTACATCCGTCAACTGTCACGAACTAATGAAGGGTAAATTTATTACAAGTATACCAATTTAGAGTTTTTGGTCATCAAAAAATTAGTTTTTGGTAAATTTATCATAAATGTACTGGTTTGGGATTCTTCATAGTATTAACCCTTCGAATTTCAAGACACTAATTAATATCATTTAGGTAGTATTTCAAACAAGTGAAAATAGGGTTCGAAGACCTGTGTCAACCCATGGTGAATCTACGTTCCACTTTAAGAGTGAATTAAAATGAGCATTTGTAATTGTTCACATATCATTATTAGGTTTTATAATCATGTCAAATTGCGTTATTGAAAAACAATGTAATTTTTATTTATTATTCAACCTTATGTATATTCTGACCAAAAAAAAACCTTATGTAAATTAAATCCATATTGCTTTCGGGTTTGCCGTGTAATTTTGTATAAGAATGTTAATTCCTATTATAAATTGCCAGCCCACGCAAAATATCAGTTTCTAGCAATAGAAAAGGAAGGACAAAACTTGAATACTTTATTTATTTATTTTTGGTAGAAAAATACTTTATTTTAGAGCTTGGAAAATGTAGGAGAGGGAAAAGGAATACAAAGAAGAGTTGGCGAAAAGAGTAAAAGAAATTTGTCCGGGTTGAAGAAAATTTTGAGAAAAGATTGGTGTGTGAAAAAAATAATCACTGCCCACGAAAAGCCTATATCCCAATTTTCAAAGAAAAATTGAAGCAATGTCAACCTAATATGACTCTAAATGAAGTTTTACTTGTACCGATATTGAGTCGTAATTTACAATATACTTAAATAAAACTATCATAATATTTATAACAACCAAAAATGTAAAATAGTAATAAAAAATAGCATTTTTTCGTTAATTCAAGAAATGGATTAAAATGAAAAGATATTCTAAAATCTGTGTAACAACGTAATTACATAATATCGAATGATCGATTTAACTTTGTTATGATAAGTTAAATTGACTAGATTGAACATATTGAAAGTTCAAGGACTGGATTGAATATTTCTTTATTAACCGTGACTGTTCGGGAATTTCTTGGCCTAATTTTAGAGCATCGACTCTTCAAATCACTTGATTTGCACCATTCATTCCCATATATTTAATGTTTGGATCATGTCTCTTCCATTGTCGCCTGGACTTAGGTCTACTGCCCCGCCTCTAGTTGCAGATTCGCCGCATTGCCCGGGGAAAATGTACCAAATCAAGTTTTTGATGGGTCTGCCGGTTGGGTCGTGCACTTGAACGGCTTAAAAAGAACACACGTCAAGCGTCCATTGTTTTGTTAAAATCAATTCTATCAAAAATAATTTGTAGCTTTTCCTATTTACTTTTTTAAAAGAATACAGCAAATAGACTCCAGCTTTGCCAAGTAATAAAATTAGAAACCTTTCGAAATATACTAGTATTGATATTGCAGTTTCGCATAAGTTATTTTCATATGGTTTTAAATATTTTTTTATCAGCTTTTTTGATTTAAATTTTAAAAAGGAATGCCAAAGGTCGGCTTTTAATAAGATAATGACACAAATGGTCATGAATTGCAGCCTAATGGGTAATGTGGTTGATGAACTTTAAATTTCGTCAATATGGCATTTGAATTTTAGCCAAATATGCAATGTGGTTCATAAATTTTTATTTGTTCAATATAGTCTTAGGACTTTTGGTATACATTTAATTTGATCCTCGAATTATATGAAAATATTCAATGTTGTTCTTACATTAATTCAAGTTCATAGGCAATATTCAACATGTTGATGTAATTTGGAAACTAAGTTGAACGTGTCCCAAAATTTTAAGGAGCATGTTGCACATTGCATTATAATTTTAAGACCACATTGAATAAATTAAAAGTTCAAAATCATATTAAACACTAGGCCAAAATTAAAAAAAAAAAATATTTATGTCATTTTCCCACTTTTAATCTAATGCAAATGGGCTAATGGCAAATGCTAGACTTCATCAACTCCAGCTTTCAAACATTCTCTAAAGAAAGCTACTTAAATGGCTTAATGATTTTTTATATTGGAAAATGACACTAATAATCCCTCTACTTTGACTTAATGGGTGGGTTTGGCTTTTTCCACCTCGTTTTTGGCTTCGATACTCCCATTTTTTTTTAAGAAATATTCAATGATTTGCGAGCACCAACTCAATTGCCAACATGGAATGCATTCTTCCACTTTGAGCCAATCATGTATAAACATGTATATATTGACATGGATTTAGATGAACAAAATAAAAAATTTCCTCCCACCTCACTTTTTCTCCTCCATTTACACTTCCTTCACCATCTCTATAGCCACCTTGAGCCCACTCTGCCTGTCCCTCCGCCGTCACCACTAGCGGAGCTGCCAGGACTGTGTCTAAGGCAACCACTGCCAAGCATTAAACTATCTCTGTTGCCTTTGTGGTCGGAATTCTAGATTGCGGCCATGGGTCTACGCGGTTTCAGAATTGGACACGGCCATGGCTCTGCGGTTCCAGATCTGAAAGTCTCTGTCATCCTTGCTCGTCTATGGCCGTGCCTCCAAATTTGACTCGGATGCGATCATGCTCCAAGCTCTGTCACAACGATAGTTGCAAGGTCTGTCGTGGCCACAACGGAGTTGCCGGCACCGTGTCTAAGGCGACCACTGCCGGGCATTGAACCGTTCTTGTCGTCGGAGTTGCAGATCGTGGCCATGGCTCCAAGGTCTTTGCAGTTCCAGATCTGAAAGTTCCTGTCTCCTTGCTCGTCCATGAAGGTGCCTCTAAATCCAACTCAGACACAATTATGCTCCGAGGTTTGTCACGGCCTTGGCTTCGAGGTCTGTCTCATCCATGGCTCCGCACGGTTCCATATTTAGATGCGGCCATGGCTTCAAGGTCTATCGTGGCCATGGCTCCACGGTTCTAGATTTGTCGCGATCACGCGGGAGGGAAATTGAAGGAGGAGGACAATGGAAGGGGGACACCACAATGGTGGGCAGGTATGTGTCAAAAATGGAGGTCACAGCACCCTTGAGTGGTGGATGGAGAAGGAGGTGGTGGATTCTGCGGTGGCCAAAGGGATGGTGGCTATGATAGAGCCGAAGAGAGAGAAAATTTGTATTTTTTATTTTTTCCTAACCAAGACACGTGCCAATATTCAATTATGTCAACTCATATTAATGCATGTCACATTACCACACGACGTGGCGCTCTCAAATCATCGAATATTGACTTGTCTTTCTTTTCTTTTTTAACATCAAGGCTGCGTTTGATCGTTCAAATTTTTAAACAGGATAAGACTGAATATGATAGGATAAGAAATCCTGGGATTTCTTCATATCATGTCCATTGTTTGGTGGACTACGGATTTAAAGTCAGATAAGATAATTTTTTATTTTTTATTTTTACTATTCACTGGTCCGGAGGAGTTAGTGAAGGAAAAAAAGCCGAGAAATTTTTTTGGTGAAAGTGCACAAGGTGTATGGATAAAGATGACGACGAGTGGAGTGTAGCGTTTCTGGAAAAATAGGCATTAGAAATTATATCCGGGTCTATCCCACCACCCCTGGATTTTTGTATCCGGATTATATCCGGTCTATATCCGACATTATTTTATCCTGGACTACCACCAAACACAAAATAGGATAAAACATATCATATCCTGACTTTTATCTGGTCGACCAAACACAGCCCAAAGGTATTTTATAAATAACTACACTCAAATTACTAAAGTAACTGTATTTGCTTGAGTATGTATCCTTGAGAAATCTTTTAACCATAAGTCCTTCTAAAAAAAATGTACGGTAAGTACACGGCGTTTGACACCTAAATTAACTTCAAAGGAATCTCCTTAGGCTTGTTCACTGTAGGGGTCTTTGCCATGCAAGAATCTCCATGCTAGCTTGTTATGCAAGGCCGTCTAGGCGATGCGAAGTGCACCCTCATCCAGATATCCAACTCTGAGGAGGAGGTTGCACTTCGGCAAGTCGAAATCAAGGAGGCTACTGGCATCCTTAAAGAGAGCAACAACAATGTTGTCTAGGTCACCAACCAGAGCAACGGGGAGCATGTGGCGAGAACTCCTCCACTAGACGAGTTTGTCTTACACATGCTAGCGTGCACCGTTGGGATCTACCTCTTCCAACAATCTTCTGAGATTGACACCATCCTCCTCTACAGCCCTCGATCTTCGAGAAAGCTGGCATTATCACCCCTTCCAGAATAATCCTCATGGCCATGGCAGTCGATTTTACGAAAACAATGTTCACCCTCGTCGCCACCATCCCCCTTGATCGGGTCAGGCGGTGACAGTTGTTGCTAAGTAGCCTACGCGGAATGATTTTGTCGCTTGCCTCCCTCGGTATGTGCCTCACCATCATTGACAGCCACAGGGAGGTCAAGTGGGCAATGGACATATGCATCCTCTCCTTGTTATGCTATGTGGCCTCCTCCTCCATTGGGATGAGGCCAATCGCATCAATATATAGCTCAAACGTCTTCCTTATGAGGTTGTAGGCATAGGGGTGCACAATCAGTGTTGCCGCGGGCCAGGTGGTGAGTGGCTTAATATCGATGAAGTTTATGATTTTGTACAAAGCAATTAGATTGCGCGGGGCTGCCTTCTTGTTTATGGGAATGGCCATCTTGGTGTGGGTCTTCCCATACTTTCTCATGCCTGAGACCAAGGGAAGGTCCCAACTAGAGGTCCTTGGCCAGAGAACTGTAACTGCGATGGATATGACCAGTAATTATGGTCTCTATTTCGAATCTTAAGGGTTTCATTGTATGGAAGATGAGTTCATTTTCATTTTTATTTCTTTTCCTCTTCTTCCTTTTTCTTGTTGTGGAATTTGGATTACCAAATGGTCCATGCAGACAAAGGCCAATTTATCCACAGATCCACTAGGAGCATTCTGGTCTGTTCATTAGAACTATCCAGAATATGGCAGTAGATGATGGAAAGTTTGTTTGACATTTTGCATAATAAACGTTTATTTCTGTGAGTCCTAAGCTTGTTATCACCTTTTCCTTTCTCATCTTTCTTCCTGAGGCCTCCCAAGTGCCATTGTGGTGTAGTTGAATTCCAACCAGGGAGGCTATAGACATCTGCATGTTCCTCAGAATACAGCTCTATCTTGATACATATGCACGTTGGTTAATTAATTTAAAGCTAGATTAAGTTTTGAGATAATTTATATGTAGTGCCTCTGTCTCGTTTGCTTTGGTGCATGTATATCGTCTAAATTAAGTCGCCTTTAGATTTTGACTTTGTCATCCACAAAAGGAACCAAAAAGCACAAATATCAGGCAATTCCTCTGCCAGAGCAAGTGAAGCTTGCGCATCATTCACCATAGCTAGCGGTGATATATTCCGTCCAAAACCCAATTTAATGACATTATCATTCAAGTGATATTCCATTTCACTCCAACAGCCAATGCCATTGTTTGGGACGTCGAACCCGAGCATGAAGGCCTATTGGGATTGTATACTAGAATTGAAATTGAACATAACTGGACTGGTATTTGTTGTTTATCAACATTTTGATCAGAGCAGTGACGGATTCGTTCTTGTGTGCACGTGGGTCATGCTACGACACAGTGGTGTATAAGCAGTTAGTGTGTCCATCGATGTCAGAGCCATTTAGCGAAGATGAGAGTTGCCTCCCATTCCTATTATGGCTACTTCAAGGAGGAGAGGATGACAAAGGTGAAGATGTGTTGGCTCCTGCTCGAGTCAACGAAATAGAAGAAGAAACGGACATTGAACTGAGTGATGGCAGCCAACATTCTTAAACATTTGAACCGAGTGATGGGAGCCACCATTCTCAAACATCTATGCGGCTAAGGTTTCCCCTGTCTTGTCCTGCGGCCTCAAACAAGTGATAAGGATGCTACAAAATTAGGTAAAAAAAAAATGAAAATGAGTGAGTACCTGAGGGGGAAATAACTACACCATAATTTGTCTTTCTTTTCTTTTTTAACTTCAAAGGTATTTTGCAAATAACTACACCAAAATCACTAAATTAACGGTATTTGCTTTGAGCATATACACCTTGAGGAGTTCTTTAACCATAAGTTCTTCAAAAAAAAGTGTACAGTAAGTGCACGGTAAGTGCACAGTACGTGCACGAAATGTGCATTCAATACTGTGAAGCATGTGAAGAGTCTCCCCTGTAGTCGTTAATGAAGTTTGGACCCACTAAGTCTACATTTACTTGAGCTTGAGTTTTGGGGAAGTGACTTTTGGCTCAAGGTGTATTTGCTTAAATACCATTGATTTAGTGATTTTGGTGTAATTGTTCGGCAAATGGACCAGCTGGAGGTCCTCGGCCAAAGAACTGTAATTGTGACAGAGCAGCGTGACCGAGGGAGGTGTTTGATCAGTAAATTGTGGTCTCTATTTCGGTTCTTAAGGTTTTCATTGTATGGAAGATGAGTTCATTTTCATTTTTATATCTTTTCCTCTTCTTCCTTTTTCTTGTTGTGGAATTTGGATTACCAAATGGCCCTTGCAGACAAAGGCCAGTTTATCTACGATCCACCAGCAGCATTGTGGTTTGTTCATTGGAACTATCTAGAATATGGCAATAGATGATGGAAAGTTTGTCTAACCTTTTGAATAATAAACTTTCATTTCTGTGAGTCCTAAGCTCGTTATCACATTTTCCTTTCTCATCTTGTGAGGAAGATGGTCGTTGGAAGTTAACTAAAGGTTCTATGGTTGTAGCTAGAGGTAAGAAATGTTCTTCGTCATACATTATAGAGGCAAAGTTGTCCATAGACAAAATTAATGCAGTAGACAACGAAGAAATAGCTAAGTTATGGCACAAGAGGCTCAGTCACATTAGTGAGAAGGGTTTATCAATATTGACTAAAAAAAAGCTCCTTTTAGGAATGAAAAATTTAGCACTGAAAAAATGTGACCACTATTTAGTAGGAAAATAGAATAGAGTTGCATTCAAAAGCTCCCTTCATTCGAGAAAGTCAAGTATACCTGATTTAATGCATTGTGATGTTTGCAGTCCTATGAAGACAAAATCACTTGGTGGCTCTCTTTATTTTGTTACTTTCATAGATGACTCACGGAAAATTTGGTTCATACCTTGAAGACTAAAGATCAAGTATTAGATGCTTTTAAATAGTTTAGGCTTTAGTTATGAGATAGACTGAAAAGAAGTTGAAATGTATCATAATTGATAAAGAGGGAGAGTATACTTGACCTTTTGATAAATATTGCAAACAACAGGATATTTGACATCAAAAGAAACCTTCCAAGACATTCGAGTTAAATGGCTTAACTGAGAGAATGAACAAAACACCAGTTGAAAGGGAAAGATGTTTACTTTCACAAACAAAGCTACTGAGATTCTTTTAGGGTGAGACTTTGAGTATAGTTACACGTGTATTGAATCTTACTCCATATGTCCCTTTAGAGTTTGAAGTTCCTGATAAAGGTTGGACAAGCAAAGATGTTTCTTATGATTATTTGCGTGTCTTTGGATGTAAGAAATTTGTGCATATTCCCAAAGATGAGAGATCTAAACTTGATGTGAAAATACGACAATGCATATTCATTGGCTATGAACAAGATTTTTTTGGTTACAAGTTCGAAGATCCAGTTAAGAAGAAAGTTGCAAGAAGCAGAGATATTGTACTTTTAGAAGATCAAACAATACATGATATTGAGAAATCAGATATGGCTTCAGCACCATAGGTTAGTGGTGATTTCATTGACTTGGATCCAATTCCTCACACACATGATCCTACACACATTGATGAGAAGTAGCAAAAAGTAAATGTTCCGGACAATGCAAATATTCGAGAACATGTTGAGACAGATGATATCGTTCTAGAACTAGAAGTCTATTACATGCTCCACGAGATGTTTCAGTCCAGAGATCCATTAGAGACCGACAGCCTTCCACCAGTTCATTCAAGATCATCATCCAATGTTTTATGAATTTTTTTCAAGTGGTTAGGGCATCTTGCCCCCATGAAATGGCATACGTACTCACAGTTCTTCTGATCCGCCTCGCTGGTGCTCCACACTTTGACATATGGAATGCCACTCAATAAGTCCAAGGAGAAATTTTGTAGTATGACAATAAGGCTGGTGAAGTGAAGTACGAAACTTATGGCACTGCCACTTGTAATATCCTTTTCTCTTTATTGTATTAAATAAAAAAATCACGTCCTCAACTTTCATTTGATCCATAAGGTATGTGTGATATTTCTTGATCAATTTAGTAAGAATCTATAGCTTTTTACCTCCAATATCCGTTGCCCTACTGTGAACCACTCATTAAAATAGTTAAGTCAAAGTCAACCACCGGTGCTCTAAAATTTAGAATTGCAAAAATATATGCTCCTGTTTTGCATCGAAAGCTCAAAAACTAAATTTAATCCGATTTAAGATACGACCCACGGAATAAGTCTATAGTAAGAGAGATTGGCCCTACCATGGGGAAGACTCGCGCAAACTTATTTATAATGTTAACGTGATGATGCGTATGTTGAATTGGAACTACGTTATTGAAAACATGATATGGCTAAATTGAAGGTTTTGAACCGCTCGTCGACGATAAATAGCCAATCAATGTGGCTCGTGACATTGGTCTATGCATGATTTCTTACGGTTAATTTCTCATCTTTCTATCCACTATTTGGCCTACTACTTCTATTACAACTTTGCAAAAGTGGTCCCTTTTCTTTTTATTTGGTCTACTCTTTTTTTTTTGGCTTGGTGTTCCTTCTTTTCTTCTTTCATTCTACACCTTTGAAGTTTCAGTTCCCAGCTCTTGCAAGCCATTCTCTTCGTTTTCTTTTTTGCAGGCCATTCTCTTCTTTTTGGAGTTACCTATGATTTCACGAATTTGAGTTCATGTCAAATTTCACCGTAAGTGTTAAGAACTCCTATGGAACTTTGATATTCCAAGTGAGAGGATTCCAAAGTTTGCTTATGAAATCAAATCCTCCATGTTCATTCCACCATTATGAGCATCCTCCTGGTCTTCTTGCCAATATACATTCCTAATTATATACTTTCTTTGCTTTTGAACTGCCACTTCGTAGGGTTGAAGTCCCCAGTATAGCTCCTCAATAACATCTAACTTTGTTGTTCAATGTCATAAGGGAAAAGCCGTGGTCCATCTTCGCCCTAATGTTCCCAGAGTCACCCTCGTCACCCGGACATTGCGTTTTGGAGCCAAATTGGGGTCAATTTGTACCCCTCCAAGCGTCCTGTTTGGAGTCCGAGGATGTGATCGGCATTGTCAATTCCGCCATCCACTGGTCGTCTAGCATGGTAGGGCATGAGGACCATGTTGTTAATGTAATTGTTTTGGTTTGATAACTCACTAGATATATCTAGCTCATTGTCTCATGACAAGCTAATGATTTGAATGTTCGTCTCAAGAACTTGACGGCCCGAGGTGGGGTTGATTCACAGCCGGCAATGATATGGAGGATGATCTTTTTGTGGAGCTTTTTGGGTCACTAACTTATGTTTACCTTGTCTTTGTAAATTCGATCTTTATTAGTGTGAATGGAAGCCAAACATTGCCTCAATCTCTACGACTTGAGGAGTAGAGAGGCATAGAAAGAAGAAAATGGCATGCAAGAGGGAAAATGGAAAGACCAATTGTTAAGAGTTGAGAACTGAAACGTGAAATGCGTGGAAAAAAAAAGAAGGAAATGGGACCTGCAATAAAAAAAAAAGAAGGATAAAAAAAGAGTTTTTTTACGAGTTTTGTATATTTTTAATAAAAGCGGTGTGCCATATAAGGAATACTATTATCAAAACACAAAAAAAGGGATTGTTTAAGCCAAAAAAAAGGAATGAAATATTTAGGCTCTGTTTGTTTCACTGAAAATAACTTTCAGGAAATTTTTTTTCGGATTTTCTGGTATTCGTTTCACGGAAAATAAAACTAGTCATGGAAATATTTTCTCTCAATGAACAAAACACCTTTAAAAGTGTGGAAAATGTTTTCCACTTTTTGAAAAGAGGAAAACATTTTCCCTCTCCTTCTTTCATCATTCATTATAATTATTTTATTTTATTTTTTAAAATTCTAATCGCTAGAGCCTTGCCTAATTCATCGAATTTGGTGAGGCCTGAGCTAGCTTAATCAGCTTGGGACGAGCTCGGCCTTGTCGGAATCTAGCGAGCTTGAGCCTCAACAACTTGTGGCAAGGCTTGAGCTCACCTATGGCCGGTCGCTAGCCATCGCATTGGCTAGTGACTAGTCGAGGAAGAAGAAGAGAGAAAAAAAAGACAAGAAAATAGGAAATTAAAAATCTTTTTTAAAAATAAAAATAAAAAAATTATTAAAAGTAATGCAATGAGAAAAGTCTTTTCTATACCGAACAACAGAAAATATTTTCCAAGACTTTTTTGGATTTCAACCTAACACTGAAAAATTGTGCCATTTTTCTGGAAAATGGCTTCTTAGAAAACATTTTCTAGAAATGTAACATTTTTCACGAAACGAATGAAGCCTTAGATAAAAGGGAAATTGACACATACAGTCCTTGAATTTTGACTTTATGTGCAATATGGTCCATGATCTTTTAAATTTGTTCAATAGTCCATGAATTTTAATCAAATATGCAATGTAGTAACTTTTCATTTGTTCAATGTCATATTTGGACTTTTGGTACATGTTCAATTTAGTCTCTAAACTATATGAAAATATTCAATATAGTCATTTCATTAATTTAAGTTCAAGGACTACATTAAATATTTTCTTATAGTTAAGGGACTATATTAAATATGTACCAAAAGTCCATGAACGTCATTAATCAAATTAAAAGTTTAGGGATTATATTGAATATTAGGCTAAAGTTCATGGACTATATTAAATAAAGTAAAATTCATGGACTAAATTGCATATTGAGTCAAAGTTAGGGACCGTTTATGTCATTATCCTTAAATAAAATGAGGAACAACATTGAATGTAAAGAAATGGTGGCAGAATTGTCATTACTTAGCAAGGGCAAGAGAGGGAATACAAAAACATGACTAAGTTCTTCCCCACAATGTTTTGTAGCATTTCCAAGGAAGAACCTCAACTTATGCTAAGAGCTCGTTTGTTTTGCAAAAACAATGAATAATTTGAAAAATATTTTTCTAAAAATCATCACTTATACCGCTTGAAATAATTAGTCAATGAAAAAATTTTCATTATCGATGATAGTTTATATCTAAATATCTTCATGGTTGATGAAAAAGTTATTCTCTTATTCGTTTTTGTAAATAATACAAGCGATTATTTTTAGAAATATAGTTTTTAAATCATCTATTTTTTGAAATACAAACGAAGTCTAAGAAAGCAATGCCGATGTCACATCACCATAATCAGCGGCTGTCCGCGACCCCGGGCGATAGGCCATCAATGTCACGCGACGCCGGTCGGATCTGGGCCTGGCTAAGCCCCCTCATGTTGCTCGTCCAATCTGCACTGGAAAGTGAGCACAAGGGTAAAATCCAAAATTCAATCGGTTCAGAGAGGGCAAAGTTGGAAAAGATATTCACTAGAGTGTTAGCAATTCTGGGATTGCTTAAAGAGCTCAAAGTTAGGACGAAAGCCGTCTCGACTTTTCTTCAGCACAAACGCTATTAAGATGGCTTTACCAAACACCAAAATCTCGGCTCGATGGATCTCCGGAGGCCCAAATCGCTTGCAAAAGTGGAACCAAACGCAACACCACATCACCAGGCTAATTTTGTTTTCCCTTATGTTATAAAGAGGGAAAATAATACAAATAATTATTGAATTTTGCTCTAATATGTAATTTGATCAATTAATTTTTAATTTATTTAATATAATTTTCGAACTTTAACTCAATATATAACGTAATTTTTAAATTTTTAATTTCTCCGATGTCATGCCTTGGCTTTGCCTTTTCCAAGAATGCCATAAATCCACAACAAAAATCTTAGTGGGCCGTCACGTGCGCAGCACGCGAGGGAACAGATATTTCTTCAAGAACCTTCCGTACGCTCCTCCTCCCCCTCCCCCTTATTTCCCCGCCCCGCACAACACAGCCCGAAGCCCTAGCAATACCTCAGCCTCTCTCTCTCTCTCTCTCACTCTCTATATCCTGTCTCTTTCTCTCTCCTCGCCGGAGCTCGGCAGCGGAAGGCGGCGGCGATGTCCCACTTCGGGAGATCAGGCCCGCCGGACATCACCGACACCTACTCCCTCCTCGTCCTCAACATCACCTTCCGTACGTGTCCCTCCTCGTTTCCCCGGCGTCGGTCAATCTGCCGCCGTAGGCTTTGCAGCTGCTGTAGTAGTGCTCGTTTGGTTCTTTGGCTGAATCCGCGAGTGTTTTTTGTCGTTGCTCGTGTGGCTTTTGGTTCAGGTACGACCGCCGATGATCTGTTTCCGCTCTTCGACAAGTACGGGAAGGTCGTCGACATCTTCATCCCTAGGGATCGCAGGTTCCTTTCTCTTGCCCTGCCATGAATTTTGACGCTTTTCTTTGGTTTGGTCTTATGCCCCTTTTTCGCTGCGTTGTGAGCATTTCCTTTGAATTGTATCGGTACGGGGGAATTTGATTGAACTGACCCTGGGAGTTTGGTAGGGGAGTGGTAGAAGAAGAGGGGGGCTTGAGCCAGAAATTAACAAGAAGGGTTTCGCATGAACTACGTCGGGAGAAGTAAAAATGTTACCGCCTTTGTTACTCGATTTGATTTTAGAATGCGGGGGTGTTGGGGGAATGCATGAATGCTACCCCTCAGCTTTTGCTAGTGGCTTTTCCTGACTCAGCCGTAGCAAACTGCATTCAACTGTCTTAATAATCACCTTTGGCTTTGCTTGTGCTGTGCTCATGGGTGTTCCATGCTCTCGCAACTCTGCCTCTTTATCTTTGTGTGTCTCTACGTTACTTCTGTTCTTTCGAGGAATCAAATGTCTTCTGAAAGTTTGGTTTTGTTGAATTAGAGTTGGGCTGAATTTGTTCTGCTGTTAAAGGCATTAGCTTGATGAGTTTCGCATTTACTGTGTGGTGAACTTGTTCTGCTGTTAAAGGCCTTAGCATAATAAGTTTTATATTTGCTGCATCAGATTGATTGATTTGGCCCTGACCAAGAGTACTGACTTCTAGTTTTGATGGAGCATTTGGAGTTGCATTCATCTGGTCCAAATTGGATGACTTTTGTGTTTTGTGCTTGCATCCTATATTTTTCCTACATTACTTTATGTAATGCATAAAGTTGTGCAGAAATGAAAGAGAAAACTATGCATTTGCTAAGTATTGCGCCAATCTATCTATGATATATCACTGATTCTTTAATACGGTGCAATGCAAATAGGACGGGTGAGTCACGTGGTTTTGCATTTGTTCGCTACAAGTATGCTGATGAGGCTCAGAAAGCTGTAGAGAAGCTTGACGGTATGTCTGCATATAGACAAGTCAATTGGAGCATGCCTATGTTAACCATATTAATGTACTGCTTTACTCATCTGTTTACAGGAAGAGTTGTCGATGGCCGAGAAATCACAGTGCAGTTTGCAAAATATGGGCCTAATGCTGAGAGGATGTAAGTGCTGATTCTTTGGTCAATTTAGTTTTCAGATGCTCTAGTATAGCAGTACTTTATTTAGATTTTTTTCTTGTATACTGGGTTGTAAATGCTGAAAGGATGTAGTTCTGATTCATTGGTCAATCCAGTTGGCAGTTCACTCTGACATAGTACTGCGTTTGGGCTTTTGCTGATAAAAAGGAGTTGTAATTTATACAATTACTTTAGAAGTTGAATGACCAGATTTTTATTTGGAAGAGAAGTACCTGCCTGGAATAATCAGACATGTTATTGCCTGACCTGGAGACATCTTCCGATAGTATGCTTCAGTCATTTTAACATGGCATTTCGAGGATAGGTGGGATGGATATTTAGATTGGTTTGAGAAGTCGCCGTGTCTCCATGTTTGGACGTACTCAACTGGTGATTGTGAGTTCTTTAACAAACTGCCTGCATCTTTCTTCTGGGCCCATTGTGAGGGAAAATTTAGCTAAACGGGGTTACTTTTAATGAGTAAAGTATTCTGTACTGCACGATCCATGTGTGCTGGTAGTGCTTAATGTGGTAGAACTATACTGAAACAAAAATATGACCCCTACAGACTAATGATTAAGTATGAAGCAAAAAGATACATGGTCAGATGTGGATCTACTTGCATGGAAACGTTATTCATGGTAGATATTTATGTTAATGAAAGAAAACCATCCACTGGTTATAGCTATCGATGGGCATCTAATCACTTGGAGAGCTTATATGATTTGTCTTGGCTGCTCACTGACGGCACGTTTTTATTTCCTTTTGCAGTCATAAGGGGCGGATAAGTGAAAACGTTCCAAGATCAAGGAACAGATCAAGAAGTCGCAGCCCTAGGAAGAGGTAATTTTCATGTCAGATCATAATTTTAATTACATTCGGAGATAGTTTTTCTTTAACATGTTTTATGATTGTTGGCGAGGTACCTCTTAAAAATTAGAATTCTAGGGCATAGCTGGATTGTTCACTTTTTGTCTTTTGCTTCTAAATCTTGTGGCACCCAGAGTTTGATATTTTTTAAATCGAAACACCAAAACTCATGTATATAACCGTAGATACCTAGATTCACACATTATTTTTACATAATTTTTTAAAGTTGGTTTATTTTTTAATTTTTGATTCAAAAGCAAAATAATACATTCTGCTTATACTTGAATATCCTTAAACAATCAAGCTCTACAAGTTTTATTTTATTCATTCTGCAGTTTTTGAATTTTCATTACTGCTATTGTTTATTTATACTTGGTGGAGGTAGCTCTTTCAACTCTTCAAACCGTTATTATACATTATGTGTTTCCCTGGTTAGTGCTATAATTACTGGCAAGTGGTATGAAATAGCGTGTTTGTCCTTCATGCGCATCTTGCTTTTTATTGAAAGTGTCATCTTCTCACCATGTTTTTTCTTCCTGAGTTAGTACGCATGTATTGGAGTGGGTTGTTTACAGCTTCTGATGCATTGCCAATAGAATATGACTAACAAATTTGGGTTCATGATTTTCTGTATGATATCTGAACTGTTTAGTCCCATCCTTTGCTTCAGAAGCATGACTGGATTTGCCTTAACAAAATCTAGTTTGAAAATTAGAAGAAAATTTTTGAAAAATGATGGAAAGGTTGTATGTAATGTCAATATTTGTATCTTTTGAAAGTTTTCAAGTGTTTTGCCTTAGATAAAAGTCGGATTATGTCATCTGCAACATCTAAGAAAAGCAAAAAGTCCTTTAAAAGAAGTTTTTCCAAACTGCCAGATTTGATACATCACTTGTCTTTGGGGTTTCCAGTCTTTCTCCACCTAATAGCTTAAGGGCCTATCTTGATTGATTTTTACTTGATCAAAATTTCACGGAATACTCAATTTCATTATTTTAAAATCCGAACTTTCACAGAATGCAAATTTTGACACCGAGATTTACGTATAAATTTTCTCAAAAATAAAATTTGATTGGGGGGGGGGGGTGAAAAGTATTTTTTGCGTTTACTTTAGTTCAAACAAACGGGCCGTTAGTTTTTCATTTGGATATTCTACATGGTATCAGAGCTGAATATCATTCTTCACGATCCATTTAGTATTTTGTATTGTGTGCGGTTCTCGTCTGACATATTTCCCATTCGTCAATTTCACGTGTTGCTCTTAGTCCGTTTTGCATGCAAAATAGGGTGTTAAGGTTTTTGCATCACTCGTCTGTGGGGTTTTGATAAGTTTTATGGACATGTAATTTTTCCTTGCTTGATAGTTAAAGACATTCACAAACAAACAATTGGTTTCAATATTCTGGTCTCTTTTACTTTTTGTTCACTTCTTTTAATAAACTTATTTCCAATCCAGAAAATTTGGTTGCTGGATTTTATATCGGATCCTTTTACCTTTGTTTTTCTCCCCCTTTTCTGATTTAGATATGTTCCATAGTTTCTGTGTCTTCATCGTGAAGTCTCATTCAAGTGCATCAAGTTTTTTGCCCGTGAAAAAAAGTTGGCGTCTCTCTGAAATTGGTGAATAGAACGTCAATAAAGGCATAAGGTAGGTTGGGTTTTGATGTTAGATTAGACAAATATATTACAACTCATGTATCTACTCAGCTTAGTACTATTTCGATCACCTTACTCATGCGTTTGTTTTCCATATAAAGCAAGTATTTCTCTTCAGAATTTTGTTAGCCCCATTATCTTTGTTTCCTTTTAATTAAATTTATACAAGCGACTTTCTGAGTGCATGAAGTTTATTTTTTTTAGATTGTTTAAGCAACAATTGATTCTATAAGCTTTTGTAATTTGTTTGTCTTATACAAATTTTTTCATCTCCATTAAATATACGAGTTGATGTTACTATCTGCCAGGCATCGAGATGACTACAGGGACAGGGATAGGAGGAGAAGTCGCAGCAGAAGTAGGGATAGATATGATCGTGATAGGCATCGTGGGAGGGACAGAGATGATCGTCGGCGGAGCAGAAGCCGCAGTGCGAGTCCTGATTACTACAAAAGTCGGGGTAGAGGTCGCTATGATGATGAGCGCAGGAGCCGAAGTCGCTCAATGGATAGGTTCTGTCATGATGTTCATCTTTGTGCTTCGCACCATTTGATCTGCCATTTTACTGATATTTCTTTGTTTCTGTTTTCTCTCGTAGTGCTTCCCCTCGGCGCAGTCCACCTCCTCGCCACAGTGCCAGCCCTGGAAGGAGTCCTTCTCCACGCAGGTCTCTCTCTCCTAGTGGTGAAAGCCCTGATAGACGCAGTCGCGATGGACGATCTCCGGTTCGAAGTGTTTCGCCCCGAGGTCGGCGTTCTGATTCTCGAAGTCCGTCACCTAGGAATTCAGACGCCGACGTGAGTTATTGCTCGACTGTGGCTTATTGTTGAGAGGGAGGCCCCATGCTGACATTTGCTTTTCTGCTGTGGCAGGAATAGGTGTTCTGGAAAGCTTTTTGGGAAGATGGGGAATGCTTGGCTCTTTAAAAATCTCTTTTCCGCGGCTCCAACTGTTGAACCTTGATATGGTCATTGTTATATGAACTTAAAGTGCTGCTTTTGGTAGAACTGGATCTTTTAGGTGTTTTAATTACCTTCTGAACTTTCATGCATTCTAGAGTTAGCCAGCCAGATGGTATTTATGAACAGTATGGTGTCCTAGTTTGCTTGAAGTTTTGTGCACTGGTGGTTTGTCATAGACTCTCCCTCTCTCTCCCTCATGCCCCCCTGCTATGTTTCTTTTGGATCCCGTAGTGTCTATCCCCATTGGTTTCTATTCCTTGCTTTGGCTAAGAATCGATGGTTGTGTTGCAGTTTGTTTTATGGGAGTCATTATTCATTGTGTCCATTTACACATTTTATAGTTATGCTCGGGAAGCTGAGCGATGGGCATGATTTGTTGATACTGTTGCTGTCGATTCACATGATTGATCGTTGGTGGATGATCGAGATTTTGGTGATGGTTGCATCAAATTGGCTGATATAGCAGTAGATAGCAGGGCAGGACAATAGCTAATGTTGGCTAGATGTTCCGAAATGGTAAGGTCTATTGCCGTTAATCTTCATTTGTAGGAAACTTAATATCCTTGCAGATGCTGATTCTTGATTTGATTGTTGCGATGGTTGATGCCGGTTCCGTCCGTAATGAATGAACCTGTGAGTTTGCTGTGATGGTCTGAGGTGGCCAACGAGTGAAAATGCTTGATCTGTAGCGGTTGCGGCATCTGGGCTTTGTTGATTCATTAATCTCAATGCTGATCCGTAGTAAGAATGGCTTTTGCTGATCTCTTTCCAGCCACTTTGTAGGAAATGGTAACATCTTTATAGTTGGTTATGCTGTCTGGGATGTTTTTTTTCCTTCACTTAACCACCTTAAATTCAGCTTGGAGGGATTGTAACTTCTGTTGCTTAATGTAGTGAGATGTTGATTAGGTCGGTGATTGTAGCAGTTGAAGTGGTAGCTGCTTTGTTAATGGTTATACGTGTGTTCGTGCATAACTTTCGGGCCTTAAGATATAAACAACCGTAGCGGGCTGTTGCTGCCCTTGCTGGGATCTGGTCAGAAGCAGCAGCTATTATTGTGGACCATCGCTGCGTAGCTGGTCTTGCTGGCTTGTGGTCAATCAATTATGAACTGATTTCGTTGAACGTTGACAAGTATGTTTTGTCTGCGGCGGGAAGGTTTATCTTATGGTTAATGGTGTCGCAGACCTCACATTAACTTGACTGGCAGTTATATCTGCAATCTAAGCAATCATTTCTTTTTTAATTTCAGATGCGAGGTTGTCATTGTATACTAGCGGAGCACATGAAATTTACTGAAGTGCTTTCCTATATAATATTTCACAGGTTGCTTATAAAGCTGTTAATAATGCATACGTTGGTATACGGTGTTCATGACATAAATTGGTTTTCTCTAAACTTTTAGGCCTCTTGTTCTTGATGTTGCGCGTACTGATGTCTAACTGCTTCCAAATATTTGCTATTCAAATAAGTTGACTTGTCTGGACTACTTTTTTCAGGCTGGCTAAGCATGCTTGTTAGTACTGTTGTTTTAAATTGAATTGACAGGACATGCTTAAACCATGCTTTAGGTAAGTGGCTTTGTGCTGCATCCTAGTAGTCTATGGAGTAAGATTGCGGACAGAAAACGAGCTCTGATGCACTGCTTTTACCCATCAAAGAAAAGTTGATGCTGCTCTGGACAGCATGATCGCTTTGAGTCGCAAAAGTCAGCATTTCCCCTTGTTTTTATGGTGATTTTGGCCTCAACTTTTAGTTACTGGTTAATTCCGTCAGTCTCCAAATGAGTGGCTGAATGATAAACAGATGAACTCGTCGAGATCGGGCTGGTTCCTGAGGCGTTCATGGGATTGACTTTTGCTTGGTAATGTCACATCGAAAAGTGCGAGAGCTGAAGAAAAGGGCTGTTAGGACCGAGGCTTTGTTAAGCCCTTGGGATTTACTTGGCAGCAGTCCTTTTCACTTGGACCATGAGAAGGTTGAGAAGCAGAGATCGCTTTGTGGGGAAAACGAGGGAGGGGAGAAGAAATCTACCTTATTGCAGATATTTAAACTATGGCTAGATTTATTGAGCATGAGGTGAGGTGAAGGTGAGGATATGCATTGCGTTTGCAGCAACTTACACTCGGAAGTCTTAAGTAAATGGTCCGTGCTAGTTGTTGCTTTCTCATTCCTCAGTAGTTTTGGCTTTTGTTTTTATATTTTGCCGAGTTTTAGATGTTACGGAAGAACCATACCTTCAATTATGTTCTTCGTCACAATATCGATGACGACGTATAGGCCTTGAGATGGAAACTTTTCGGACAGTTCTATGACCCAACTTACTCTAACAAAAACTGTATTTATCCGGGGGTGCGTCGTAGGCACTGTCCTTTAGCTTCCATTTGCATGGCATGCTTTCGGTAATTGGGAATATAATTGGTCTCTTGAACTTGTTGGCGCTGGCATATATACTTAGGTCTTCCTCTAACAAGCACTTCTCGGTTTTGAGCTGAAGACCCGGTCTGGTTGGAAGCGCATCGTGATTACAAAGAAAACGTATCCTTTTAAAACTGTAAAACGATCAAACCTTGCACTCTTAACTCTGGAATGCACGCCTTGCTAGTTGGCAGGGGCATTTGATCATCAAGTAGATGCATCATGTTCTTATATTGCTGATTAGTCGGCTATCTGCGAATCAGTGACTGGGCAGGTGGCACGGCTCTGTTTAGGGACGCGGCCGTAGTTTGAAACTAGGGAGAAAAAAAGAGGACGAAAGGGAGCAAAAGTCAAAACCTTTGCCCATTGCTCTTGCTTTAAAGCTCCGGGTTATCCCATCCCGTTTTGAGAGGCAATTGGTTTTCTTCGAAAACGTCTAATTGGAGGAAATTTAGGGACGAGCAGGAGGGCAACAGGATCCCGGCTTCTGATCTTTGATTTCCGGAATGATACATGTAGTAATTGTCATAGAAAGGGAAACAAGAAAATCCCATAAACATCAATTTGCAAATGAAATCAAATCTTGAAGCTCAATCTGTCATGTCCATGTCTATTCCGAGACGGCTAAAAAGTCATTCCTGTCTTCAAAGTTTGAAGACATGAAAATACCAACTATAAACAACTGTATCACAGCTTTTGGGGGCAAACAAGGATTTAAGAAGCAAGTTCTTGATTGGCGTACCACCAGTGGCACCATCTAAGCCTGACCGTGTTTGTTTGGATACAAGAGGCACAAGTATGTTCTGAATGGAACTTGAGAGGACCACGCACAAATCCCTGCACTTAGTATCGTCAGGCAATTTTAAAGCAAAGTCCTAAATCTTCCTTGTCGAGTTTCTAATACCAGAGCTATCTGCAAAGCGATAAATGAGGACAGTTGCTGGAACAAATACAGCTTGCGGCTACAACCTGTTTGGTGTACACCTGACCCTTATAACGAAGTGAGCACATTTGAGGGACTCTACAAAAAGTCTACTTTTACAGGAATCAACTTTTCCACCCTTTTCATACATCTCAGGAATGCACATCAAAGGAAAATCCCGTGTAGACATCTCAGCCAGTGTCAATAAGCATCCAATCTTCTGAATCACCTCAGTGTTCGAGAAAGGATGCATGTGTGTCAATAAGCATCCACTCTTTTGATCAGATTGACTTTTTGTCATTTTTTTTAATCAAAATGTCCATCTCTTGATTATCGAGTTTCCCTCCAGGTAGCACTAGAAAAGCTCTTCGGTTCCTTTTTCTGATCCACAAGATTGGTATTCAAATAGATAGTTGATGGCAATCTAGATATGTTGTTTTGTTTTGAGGAGAATTTGAACCTCAACAATAATGAGTTTGCCATCACACCAATCGAACTCAGTCCCATGAGAGCCCCGGCAATTGATGGAGTGAGTGTTATCCCAGTCATTGGCAGCAATACTCCAGCCGCAATTGGAATCCCCACCTGCAAAGAGTCAATAGTTAAATGCTGCAATTCGATGAGTCAATATTGTATTAACTAGATACACCTATAAACGCATGCAGGCACGCATTAGTTTTTTTTGTCAGAATGCAGGCACGTATTAAGATGGTTAAGAATGTAAAGAAAAGCTTAACCATTGAACAATAGGCCATCTTGAGAAGTGACCTTTGAATCATTTACATGATTATGATGGTTAATCTAATGGACTGCATTTCAGGTCATCTGAAACAAGCCATGAACTTGTAACAAAGCGGCTTAACTGTGATATTACATCTCACTCAAATATTTATCATTATGTATTATTCTTCTTCATTTTACAAGCGGAGCAACAAAAATCTTTCTTTTTCTGACTTTATATATTCAAACTCGGAATTATCGGCAATGTTCACATTTTTTATATTCATAGGAATGCGCAGAAGTATCAGTGATGGTTTCGAAGGTCCTATATGTATTCGCTAGGTGGAACCACAGGAGCAGAGAATCTCACTCAAATCCCCAAATGTTCACTAGTGGAATGGCTCGGATGATCGAGGAAGTTCCCAAAATTTGTTCGTGAGATGAAGGAGATACAGGTAAATAAACTTGGTGACGTAATTTACGTTGTCTGCTATTTCTGGAGGCATAATTGTACTGGAAGAATGATCTGCTATCCATATACATGTCGCAGATATTCTTCCAATGCCCAAAAAACAAGGGTAACTGCAGAAAAGAACAAATACCGAGTGCTTAATGCATGACTTACAATGTTGTAGGCAAATGCCCACCAAAGATTTTGCTTGATAGTTTTCATGGTCAGCTGGCTCAGCTCCAAAGCATCAAGCAACTGCATGGAGACAAATCAAATCGAACCCAATATTGGAAACAAAACAAAACAACTATAAGATAACACCATAATAAGTAATCAACATTAAGTGGAGCTTGAAGTAGAGAGATCTTTTTAATGTACAAAAATGCAAAAGAGTCTTACGGGTGTCTGAAAGAGGCATTATATGGTCACATCTTGAAGTATGAGAAAAAGATAAGAGAGAGTCTTATGGGTGTTTGAAAGAGGCATTATACGGTCATCTTGAAGTATGAGAAAAAGATTAATTGCAATTATTTCATTACGCACAGTCTTTAGCATAGGTTTTTGTCAAAGTGTTTCAAAAAACAGTTCACTGTACTAGATACAGATATTTAGGGTGTTGGGACCAGCTTTCTATCCCAGTGAACTATGTTTTCCTAAAGTCTCTCTTCATAAGCCTCCCTCCACCCTCTAAACAACGGTCTTACTCTAGAGTTGTATCTTCTCACTTGAGCATCTAGAGTTGCCGTTGCACATGTTCAAATCAAGTGAAACCTATATGGAACAATCTGATCCAATATAAAAAAAAGTGGAGGTTCTGGACAGTGAACATTAAATTTAGTGTTCAGGTTGAATTATTACAATAATTTAGCAGAAATGGATAAAAGTTTGTAGAAAAGGTTTGATTGAAAATATTTATTTAAAACAGAGGATTTCAGAGAAAGGGTTGTTGATCTTTAGGCGTGATATCTAGATTCTTATGCATCATAATTAAAAAGAAGAATTGCATCACATAACTTAATAACAAACCCTTGCTCAAAATGCAAACTTTATTACTTCAATGACTAACTGAAGGACAAGCATGTTACTTACAGACTCTACTAAACCCTGCTCCAAGTTGAAACAGGAAACTCTTAAACAGAAACATAGTATCCTGATCAAATAGGAGTTGAAAACAAGATATCCATTTCCAAATCGGAAATTAGAAGAAGTGAGGAGTGACAGTCTCCTGCTGATTTGAGATGTACCAAGTTCTTTAATAAACGGTGCAAAAATGTCTCTAGAAACTTCATTTACTGTTATTAGAGCGCGGACGTAATATGCAACTTAATAATGAGATTGTAAACGGTGATAAACCCACGAGATAGCATGTAAAACGTAAGAAATGAACTACTTTACTAACCTGAGACAGCCTGTTTCCCATCAGGACGACAGAAGACACCTCACTAGCAGCTCCAACACCACCGCCCATTGCAACTCCAACATGTGATGAAGCCAATGCAGCAGCATCATTTATCCCATCACCTACCATAGCTACAACTTTATCATCCTGCTGTAGTTCACTGACGAATTTCTTCTTTTGATCTGGTTTCACCCCAGAAATCACCTGCTTATTCAGCATTATCATGCAATTGTAAGCAATTCCCTCTAGCTTTTCTAAGAGCATCCAATGGCTGTCTACATTAATGAGATTAAAAAAACACCTTTTCCAAGGGAATGCCGACCATGGATGCAACGTAGTCAGCAGCACTTCTTCTGTCCCCCGATAGCATGTATACATCAACTCCATGTCTGGACAATGATGATACAACATGCCTAGCATCTTCTCTGATTTGATCCTCGATATATATAAGACCAGCAAGACTATTATCTACTCCGACATAGACGACAGACTGGTTCTTTGGCTCTTCCATCAGTCTGATATCCGCATTGACTCCATGCCTAAAGAAGGAACACATGCACAAGGAGAAACAACAGGAAACGTTTTCAACAGTCTGAAAGTAGCAAGATCCCGCTGTGGTAATGACACATGCGAAAAGACGTAAAGACAGATGGCCAAAGGTAGCTTGCACGATCTGAGCTGTTCGGTTGGAACTATGGCCATAGCCCTACTAAGCTTCATTTGATTTTTCCTAATCACAGCTAGCAGACTCATGCTTTTGTACCACTATGTTATGTAAGCAAGGAGGTTCAGGCAAGGATCACACATGTCAAAATAGTGTGGAGCACTCTTTTTTTAGTCTAGCTCTATTCCCGTGTTTGTTAAATAGGCAAAAGGGGAAAAGAAAGCAATTGTGATGAGAGAAATTAAAAACCTGACAAGTCAATGCTTGGTTGGATTCCTGTCTTGCATTCTGTGGGTACACTCAGATCATGCTTTATTACTAATCTCTTGTTTAAGGTATGACTTGCCTCACTCTGTTAATAGATATGATGCTTCGAGCTTTGTAGCTGAACTAGAAATGCCTCCTCGGCTTCTTTGGACAGAGAGAAATAGGAGGGCTATTGAGATTCTAAGTGTTTTTCATTTAAAAGTAACGAACAGATGGTTGCAGGTTTTGGATTTGGATTACCGAAAAATTACTGTTTAGTATGGATAGTTTGTTAGACTTTGCAGGTTTTTGTCCATTCATTCACACTTCACTCACAAAATCAAACACAACAGAGGATTTCTCACATGCAACTGATTGAATGGACAAATTGAGATGTCATTGCTGTTGACTGACATAAGAATCATGAATGTGGAATACACAGTCATGAATCAAACATCAAGAATCAAACCAAGTCAACAACTCTGCAAGTAATTCCTATAATCAAATCCCAGCGATTATGCACATTGACATGCAGGATGATAAGGTGCTACACAAAGTCGAATAAGTATCTGTTCACTTAAAGGGTATTCATCTATTGAGCTTCGATGATTTGTACTTTCAAGTCCCATTATCATCTGTGCTCCATAAAATGAATAAATGATAGCAGCTTTGAAATTGAATTCGCATGATACAATAATGCTTTAAGATGAAAATAAAACAAGAGGAAGGTATTCATTAGGTCTGATCAGAAATCAAAAAATGGCATCCTTTAAAAAGCAATGCATGCTAAGTCAAAGCTGGTAATAAGGCATTCTCTCCTTCCCTACGAGGATATAATATGTCTCTAATCTCAAACAGAGATTGTAAATTCCAGGTAAATTGTCAAGTAAATGTTAGAAGACATAAGCAAGCAGCAGACACATCTTTCAGAGAGTCCATGGCAGAACAGCACTAGCGGAAGTGTTAAGTTGTCCATTAGTTAGAACATTATTATATGAGCACTTATAGAGATATCTCGATGAATAGACAAAAATCAACTGACATTTAAATGTCCAATAGATAAACATATATTTTTTTCTTATACAAACCAAATGTAAAACTAAGTAAACTGATGAAAACAATACAAATATTTGGTGGCTGAGTTTACATAAAGGCAAACTTAGAAGAGATCATGCAAGGACTAAAATTAGCTTCTATGAAAAGAATTTTTAACTTAATTACGAATTCTGATTCATATGTGGGGAACAGTAAGGAATAGATGGTACCTCCTAATCCATTCCAAGTTCCCTACAGAAACTCTTTTATTGTTAATAACTGCCACTGCACCAGAACCAGGTTCTTCAATGAAAGTTCCATCTACCACCTACAAATAATTTAATCCTTACACAGAGAAATAAAATGGGGGGGGGGGGGGGGGGGGGCGGGGCGGTGACACAGTAAATTGTGCAGTAAGAATTTCAAACTGGCAACCCAATACCCACACAAGTCTATCATGCACTGACTAATACAGTAAATACAAAGTTCACTTGACACAATTTGTTGATTTCAAAATTCCTTCTCACAAATGCAAAGCATAGAGAATATAATGAAATGGGAAACACAAGCTGACTATGTGATCGTCATGCATTCTGACAAAAGTGTGCTGTCCACAGGTTGACATAGAAAAAGTCGTTAAGCTTTTAACCAATTGATCATTGCTGAGAACTATTATTCATAATCTAAAGAAAGCACCTTCACTTTCGGGCAATTCCGAGCTTGAGCTGCTTCTACAATTGCTTTGCCAACAGGATGAATTGTATTCGATTCTACTCCAGCAGCAAATTGAAGAACCTCAACTTCTGACCATGTGTCATCTGAATTATGTCTGTAACAATGACATGTGTATGGTTACTTACTTTGTCACTAGTAATAACAGCTAATGCATACAGCACTTCAGATGAATCATCTTTCACAGTGCCCCAATGTGATACAGAAGTAACAAACAAGACTAGGTAGATGTACATTGTGCAATCATTCATTTTCATTTCAGAAACATGTCATGCATAGTGGATAATGCACTACAAAGTTTCCTAGCTTGTTTTGTACATAGACTAGGTAGAGACTTTCAGTAGATATATGCAGCAGAATCAGGGTCAACTAGTTTGAAGATGTCTTAGTAACATTTAGTGTCACTGGAACATCCTCAATCCTCATCAGGATAACTGTTATATAAAAAAAGGACATCTTATGGTAAAAATGACGAGGCCATGCAATAATCGTGAGTAGGATTAAGCAAGCAGCTCCTTATCCAAGCAGTTAACAGTTCTCAGGAATTAAATTTTATAGAAAAACAGTTCTTTGAATATTTTCATGGCAATAATCATCCAGTTCCCTTTTTAATGGGTTTGGATCCTACATTAGAGAATGTGAAGTATTTACCCTCAAAGGAATTAAGTTCTTCTGATCCTGTGTATAAAAAATTGCTGAGAGAGTAATCAAAATGTAAATCTAATAGGTTCCTGACATTGAACTCATACAGTTCCACATCGATCTGATTGCAAAACACATTACTCATCCAAGTTTGGCAACATAGCATGAATTACTGACCACAATGAGAAACATCAACCATTTTTCTTCCAAATTGGCATTCAGCAAGCAAAAGATGAAAGCAAGTTTTTCTTTCCAATTATGACGGAAGCTGTACTCTACCTAATAAAATATCATGCACAAAAAAAATGCAGGTAAGATGAATCAATATAATATAAAAGTGACCTAGTCTCTGCTCAACCTGGAATCTATTGGTTGTGTGCATCCAGGAGTCACAACCTTTGTCACAACAGGTTTGCCAACCGTTAAGGTCCCGGTCTTATCAAACACAATTGTGTTTACCATGGAAAACTTCTCCAGAACACTTCCACCACGTAAAAGCAAACCTTTTGTTGCTCCGAGTGAAGTTCCAACGAGCACAGCAGTAGGTGTGGCCAAGCCAAGTGCACATGGACATGCAACTACCTATAGTTACAAGTCAATGAATCCGGTAAACATCTGAAACTGACAGGTAATGGTTTTGTAGCCAATAATAATAGTTCTTTATGCACTTAGTTTTTATTTGTTCTTTGCATTTTAGAATGTCAATGAATCTAATACCATAAGACCTTACAGTTTCTGCCATTGTGGCAAAACTTTGGCCAAGGACTGGCTGTGCAATAATAGTAATTAGATTCATCACATCACCAGGGGTTTGTACGATTTCACAAAACTCAACTATGAGTCACGTTTTAACTACATGAAATTTTTCAGTTTATGTTGAACAACGTTGATGGACTTCTCACTGTCCAAAAGAATATCCCTTCTGCTTTAGCTACTGGCATTCCATGGTTGCACAAGACCCAAAAACCACTTCTCCACTTCGTTCATCTTACTGGTACTGCACAGGCAAGATCTCCATCAATTCCTCCATTCTTTTGCTAAATGGATCCAGGATATCAAAAGCGTTCCCACTTAGGTCCTTCTAATCTCCAGTTCTCACCCTTTATTGCGTTTGAACCTCTACTCTTACTTAAATACACTCCATAGACTCTCTTTTAGATCAAGTTAAATAAAAATTCCTACATTCCAGTTTCCAACATCTCCTAAAAAGTCCCAGTTCCTTACTTACTCCAGTTTGGTTTCTTCTGCTAACACCATCATTCACAAATAGCGTACACCAAGGAATATCATCCAGAAAATGTCCTGTTTCATCAATTACCTGTGCAAAGAGTAATAACTTAGAGCTGAGCCTTGATCTAACCAATGGTTTTTAGGTTTGAGTTTCTCCCCCTGCATACCTACTAAAGTCTTTGCCGCATCATACATGTCCTTCATCAGTTACATATAGAAAGCAAAGTTTCTCCTCTCTTCTCTACAATCCTGTAAAAAGTTTCTCCTGGGACCCTATCGCATGCTTTTATAAAATTTGCAAATCCTTTTGTCTATCACTATACCTTTTCACCTGTATTCCTGAAAAGCAATTTCTTCTAGGATTCATTTCATATGGATTCAACTAAGAAAAAAGTACTTATGCTACATAACACACCCCATCCCCTACTACTTTATTGTGGCTAGGGTCCTGCCCCAGGGACAAGACTTACATAGGTGGAGTTCAAGCCTATTGTATAAAAGAAGCTCATATTCTGTTTTAAGGATTAAAAGATAAAATTCATAATACAAAAACCAATCATCCATAATGTACGATACTAAAATACATTAAATTAATATCGAAAGTAATAAATACGTACTAGAATGGCAGATTTTAACTTGTGAGTTCTATCTTTTTCTACATCAATTATATCAACATCCAAAGAAAACAATCTCTCTTTTTTCACATTGTCGGAGTTTAGAAGTCAAATAAATGGTATTGAATACATGAAAGGAAGGTGTTAAGACAATTGGTCTGGTGTAGTGTCAAACCAAAAGTAGAACCAAATTTGTCGGTTTTGCTATTTCCCCTACTAAAAGCAAACTGATATACCAAAAATCAAATATACTGGTGAGGCTGATTCCAAGGGGTTTTTATAAGTCAAATTTGCTTCTTGTAGCAAATAGTGCTTCTTCCTGTTAGATCTGTTTAGACAGAGAAAGAAGTTTCTCAAACTTGAGCATTTGGTATCCTATCCCCTTTTGGGCACTTCATAATTTTGTCAACTAGTGATTGTTACTTGACGATCAAACACTTGTTAATTCAACTAGAGCAATCTCGAAAGACAAAAGAAGAAAAGTGGATGAACAACAGCCAAGACTAGAAATGGATACTCATGACATCAAGAGTCAAAAGTGCAATCATGGTTCACTAAATTATCGGTGACCATGTAAAGGAATTAACAAGGCATTGCAGCAACATGTGACCACATGAAGTGAAAACACAACATCAGAGTAAGTTTTGACATACCAGAACACTGCATGAAAGCTGCAGTGCCAAAGATACAGAACTTCCGTGGTTAAGAGCAGCAGGTAGAATTCGTGAACCAAACACGTTCCAGAATACAAATGTAGCAGCAGAGAGAGCCATTACTCCATAAGTAAAATGCCCGGACACCTGACCAATCATTACGAAGAATGGGTAAATCAACTTCTAAGAGATTTACTTGAACTGCCTCTCCCTAGTGGTGAGGCAGATTCTGATCTTTCCATATAGTTGCAATTTTATATTCAATTCCCATGCCTTTGTAGTAACTGGCAGCCTACTTTCCAAATGCCCCATGCCAGTTTTGTATAGCACAAACTTTTTGGGTTTGTATCGTGGACACTGGTAAGTTGTTTCCTCTTTCAAATGTAGATATTCAATAAAAGGGTACCATATCAAAGAACACGCACAAGAAAGAGCGTCCACCATACATGTACAAATGAATGATTAATAAGATTTTATTAAGGTACCAAAGGAACACTGCCCCAATACAAAACGGCTGCAGGTAGCAGTCACCCACATACAAAATTATGGACAAGACTGTTTCTAACATTTCCAACAAGTAGCGTCCATCAAGGACACAGATTATGACACAGTTAACTTTGTTTGAACCAAAAATTTGGCAATATAAAATTAATTCCAGATTCTTCCCTTTTGAAAGATCTAAGAATTATAGCCCTTTGAACTTATTCGGAAAAAAAAAACACAAAAATTCCTTGGAGGCACAAGAGATAGAATTTCCAGTTTTCCTTGTCACAAGCAAATTCAAAATTTTGGCTTTGAGTTCATTTTACGCTAGTTTTCAAGATCAATATTAGCATCACTTGGGAGTTCATCATATAAAGTGTAACATGAAAGAAGTTTTGACTTGATGTGGGTCCTTAAAGTCGACTTATTGTAGGTAGGACGTAATTTATTTCTTATTCTATTGCAGACACTGGGTAACAAGAGTAACGAATTCAACAGGAAAAGGAAGATTATAAGCAACGTACTGGATATGAGGAAATCTCTCTCAAGCAACTGCCAAACAGAGTAAGTGCAAGTTAGACTCAGGTGAGACAGTTGTCATGTCACCTTGTTGCTTGACCACATCCTACAACAATTGAGGTTTTGAAAAAATCACTAAGAAGACTGCTGCTAAGACCAGAGTTCTGATCCAGTATGGATCATGCAATACCACAATGAGAAGTCATGTAGTCTCTGTCTCCTTAGGGTATGACATAGTCACTTTGCTTACAAAATACTATATTCCAGAACTTAAATTGACAATCAATTCATGAGCAAGCTACCAATTGTGTATGCTTCCTTCTTCCACTGGTAATCTGCAATTTGTCTAGCATGATCCACCCAAAACCTAGCAGTAAGTAATCACATCCTAACCACAAGGGTGATAACCAAGTCATGGTTAAAGAAGAAAGTGACACAACCCATTCCTTTGTCAAGACAGAAACATTGTGAAACAGATGACAGTCTAATTTAGAATTGAAAAGGTTAACTTTTCCAGTCCTGCTAAGAGCAGAGTATTTCATCAAGGTCTCTGGCATGTTTATTTAATTACACTAGGGTAAATTATAGGAACCTTGTCAGCCAACCGCTGCACAGGAGCTTCCCTAGTCTGTGCTTCTTCTACAAGACGAACTATATCTCCCATAGCAGTCTCACCACCTGGCCTTTGCACTTCAACTGTAAGTGTGCCATTAAGATTTATACTTCCGGCAGCAACTTGGCTCTGGTACAGACAAAAACAAGTAGCAACGAGATACAAAAAGCTTATAAATCTGGAAAAGAGAACCTCCAGCAGCAACAAGATAACTTCCACAAAAGAGTCAAAGGGGAATAAAGAACCAAAACTTGATCATGAACAACTTATGAGGCGAATGAAGAGACATTAAACAATGTAGCAATTTTACAAATGGGAAACTGTAGATATAAGTGAAGAAAATACCCCAGGCAATTTAGTTGCTGGTAATGGCTCTCCTGTAAAACTAGATTCATCGACAGTGCTTCTACCAGCTCTCACAACTCCATCTGCAGGAACACGGTCCTAAAATCACAGAAATTAAGATAAAGGATCATAATCCTACCAGGAAACAGGTCAACAAACCACGTCTTCCAAGTGTATTTGGATATTTCAAGTGAAGGTAAATCCACAGTTCCAAAAATTGAGATGCGTTAAGGGTGAAAAATTGTAACATCTCCGTATCAAACAAATAGCAACCTAATAAAGCTTTCCAAAAAATGAATAAAATGCAAGACTCTAGCTGTAGAATTTAAGCATCATGGTGAAGTAAAAGTACATTTACTCACTCCAGGTAGTATAATAATCCGATCTCCAACAGAGAGAGTGTCACGAGGAACTTCCACAATTGAGCCCAAGTCTTCTTCATCACCAGAAACCAATAGACGAGCTTTTGATGGTAGAATATTTAAAAGTCCAGTCATATCACTCGTGGCTTTGATTTTAGCTCTTTGTTCAAGGTTTCTTCCCAACAAGACAAATGCTATTAACATTATAGGTTCCTCAAAGAATGCCTTCCAACCCTGCATTAAAAACTTTGTTCAATATAATAACATATAGACTTTATCGCAAGTTAGCCATTAGGCCCATTACTAATCATTAGTCCTTCACATATCATGGAGAAAACAACCTACAGAAAAGTTTCAGTATGAAAACTGTAGAGGATACACCATAGTTAGAATATATATTCCCATAATGTATTATGTACAAAAGCACTAAAAGCCAAGCATTTGAATATTCATAAGTAGCAACCCAATGGTCCTCATATTGCTCTGCAAGCATATCTAAACAAAAAAGAAAGGAATCAAAGTAGCAGTGACGTTCATGTAGGCACACACTAGCAAACATAAACGAGTTTAAATAATTTTCATGACATACCAGTTTTGGCACCAAAGCAGCCAATGTACTGACACAAAATGATGATAAAGCCCCAAGACCAACCAAAGTGTTCATGTTTGGAGTCCCCTTCAAAAGGTTTCTCAGACCATCAAAGATAAGTTCACGGCCCGGACCAATCAAAGTAAACAATGATAAGGATAGATGAAATCCAGTTGAATGAAAAGCATGGATCCAAGGAGCCTTAGCTCCAAAGAAATGTGAGAGATGGCCCAAGAGGCAAACAGCACATAGCGCCCATGAAACTGCAAGCTGGCGACCTGTAAAATAATAATAATGGGAAATGCAAAGATGAATCAAAACAAAAAAAAAAGGATAATCAAAATGTTTTAAAAGGAATGCCTAGTTTTTTCAATGAATTGGAAGAACAGAATGTCCAGATACTTACCACTTTCTTTGAGGCGATCATGCTTTTCATTCATCTTTCTCTCAAAAACTTTGAAAAAATTGTCTCCTCCTGCATCTGCATTGTCAAATTATGGGCATAAGATCCAGACTCCACAGAGGAAATCATATATACCAGCATAAAGCTAAAGGAAGGATTTGCCTAGGTTTTGAACTTCTATAATTGACCCCCTTTGAGACATGGAAGATTTTTTATCGTTCTTTCTCAGTCAATGTAAAAGAAAAATGAGGTAAAT
The DNA here is from genome assembly GCA_024500025.1 of Syzygium aromaticum. Lineage (NCBI taxonomy): Eukaryota > Viridiplantae > Streptophyta > Magnoliopsida > Myrtales > Myrtaceae > Syzygium > Syzygium aromaticum. The sequence goes on along the minus strand of CM044891.1, from coordinate 5,868,448 downwards.
TTGAAAAGCTCATCCGACCTCTTTAGCAGGTTTTACTACTATACTTCCTAACTAAATCCTTAGAGACAATACAGAACATATTAAGGAATGCAAACAAGGTTTAATTGGTAAATTTTGGGGATTGTCCCATGTGCATTCTCTTTCTGCTCCTCCACATTTCGTCTCTTCCTCCAACCCTTTAAATTCAGCTTTCTAAGTCCAAATTTAATTGCATGTGTTCCAAAAAGGTGGAGGGTGAGAACAGGATGATTGAAAGTAAAGTCATGAAAGTTGCTCTTTTTATCATTAAAACATACCATAACGCTTGATTGTATGTACTTATGTGTATGGTAATATGTGTGTGTACGTAATGAACAAAGGAAAAGCCTTTCCTACCAAATGCAAGAATCTAAATATAGTAGGAGCAATATCCTCCATCATTTGCAGATTTTTTGCCATGTCATGCATACCAAAAAAGAGCTGAAAAAGCAATGACTGCAGCTATTACACGTGCACTCTTGAAATAGCAAGAATATATTGCACAAGTTTATTTATAAGGAATGGTCTAGTATGTACAAATCAATTATGCACACTATCTACCACTCCTTATCTATCCTTAAGATATCCACCATTAACTTATTTCATGTTTTATCTTTGTAAAGACTTTAATTATAAGGAATGGTCTAGTATGTACAAAAACAGTGAGATAAACAGCAATAAGTCATTGAGAGATTAAAGCCCATCAATGCTTAAAACCAACAAAGACAGAAGAATGTTAAGGATTCAGATCCTTTCAACATGGAAGTTTTTTAAATAGACTGCTATTGTTTGTATGCTGGATATTCTTACAAAATTTCTTCCCTCAGGAAGTATTGAGTCTCCCTTTCTATGATAAACATTTGAGTCAATCATACCAAGCCGCAGGAAGCGCTAGTGGGCGGGATGTGTGTAAGGGCATGAGAGAGAGAGAGAGAGAGAGAGAGAGAGAGAGGGAGAGGGAGGGAGGGAGGGAGGGAGGGTAATGCAATATATAGATTAGCACTGCAAGCCCGCAGCCTAATTTAACTGGTAAATTACCAGCTTGCATCATCATTGTGCAAAATGCCCCAAAAATGGGAGGTAAATCATGGATCAACAGTGAAAGTCCCCCTTTGCAGAATGAAAGATAATATTCAACAATTCGCAGCCTTGTTGCAGTCATGACATTCTAACACTATGGACTTAGTAATATGAAAATAAATGTAGGTTTTGCAGACTTAGGTTAGAATGAATTCTTCTCAAGTGTCGATAGCTTGGATTTTATCAGGGGGCTTTCTTCTTATAAAGTTATTCAACAAGTTCGATATGTATAAAGGTCATTTCCTCAAAGTGGATATCTATTCTCCAGGATCATTTCCTAATGTGCTTCAGGCAGTAAAAAACCCAAAAAAGTAGAATCCGTAATTGACAATGTAGGAACTACTTCTACTGGGAGGTTCATAGAGCTACAGAGAAACAAGAAAGATCATGCTGTCAACAATCAACTTGAAAGGGCCTGTAGTTTTAACTTATATGTCAACTTCCATGTTCGTTCCCAAATCACATCATCCTCAGCCCCGTGTTAGATACTATTCTATCCTTTCCCAGGACAATAATCAACAAATAGCAAGCATACAACCGATTTTAGATGACCCACATATATTCCTTAAATAAGTCTTTCTGGAATACAAGAGGGTAACCCAAATACATTACAGTTAGAAAGTGGGTGAGATGGATAAAATACAAATTGCTGCCTATCACATACAAATTCAAACCAACCATTACAGAATCGTTCTTGTTTCCTAACAACAACTAACTCAGATTTGCTTCCCCCATTCACCCATCCAGCATTGATGATCTCGAACCAGTTCCTTGAGGAGCCATTGTTACTCACCTATTGAAGGGATAAATTGCAATGATTAATTGAGAACCTAGGTTTTCATATCTGAGGTATGAGACTAGTTTCCTTACTCACAAGTTCAAATTATAAAAAGTTTCAGAACACAATGGAACAAGGACATACCAAAGTTTACTACTGTTACTCCTCACTTGGATCTTTATCATTCCTATGGTACAACATCGCCTTCAGTAGCTTCCTGACCTGCGACTCGTTTATCCATCTTTCCATCAATGCATATTAAACAGTGAGCTTAAATAAGGCTAACATCTCAACTAATTCAATTTGATGTTGCCATAAGGTAAAAGATATGCTAGTTCTCTCACTTACGATTGTGCAGCCTACGTTATGAGATTAAAAAATCTTTATCTCATTGACAAAATTTGCAATCATAACAAGGGGAAGAAAGTTTGAGGCAAGCTATTCACTATCCAGGCTCATGATGGAAGGCTTTAGATGAAGAGCTTGAAGTTTCTCGCAGAAAAGAATTTTAGATACGGGTAGTTTTACTCCCGCCTATAAAAAGTGTATAAAATAGATTTCCCAGAGATTTTTGAAAGCTAGTATTTCAAAGATGACTTATCATGAATTTTCAGTTACAGAAATTTAAAACTTTAGCAAGAAAAGGCTTTAAAATAAGAACTTTTGTACATTCAGTTCCAGGAAACGTCATTGTACAGGAAAACATTTTAAATTACTTGTGAAAGAACTGTTTATCTGTTGATTCACGAGAAAATTTTAGCCAGACTTCAATTATTGCAAGACTCACAAGTAATTGGGTTTGCTATTTGACTAAATTGGATAGATTCTGATAAGTAGCACTCGTCAGGGTCAGAATTCACACAAGACTAGTCACCTTTTATATCTCCAGAGCCTACCTAAAAGGATAATGCTTAACAATCAAAAGCAGCATGTAAGGGATCCTAGAAATTAACAATTGCTGATAACCCCTACACTCACAACATGTCATGATAGAACTGGAACATAGGACAACCCAAAGTAAAGAGAAGACCATAGGACAAGTCAGTTGTCAAGAATCTTAAAAAGTTATGCGACACTTGATTGCACAAATCTAATACTCATGAAACTGTTTGTATCTGTAACAAGCTAAAGAGATATAGAAGCTCGTACTTCTAACTAGTAGATGGAGTCATTGACACGGAACATCTGTAATAAAACATACGTTGTATGCGGCAATGATATTCATGATATAAGCCAAAATTCATATTACAGCAGCAGGTGGACGGTGAATAAAACTGCTTACCTCGAGGGTTAGACTTAAAGCCGCAATTTGTCAAGTGTTCTGCAAGTGTTTCTCCCAACTCTTTTTGCCAATTGGGTACAGCCTTGGCTTCAGATACAGGCCATACAACCGCTGTCTCGGTTGTAAGATTGACGCTGGCAGCAGATACTTGCGGCTGTCCAATGTCAGAGCAGAGAAAAGAAACACGACGTTAGAATCTTACCACAAAAAATGATGAAAGCCATTTCTCCTGCAATTCTTTCCACCCACGTGATCATTTAAAACCTCATTTCTCTTCACACTAAGTTTAATTCAAGTTGATGACGATTTTCTTCATATAAAAAAAGGACGATCCTAGAGTTTCCTTAGAGAGCATAACAGCAAAACACTCTTCAAGAATTACAAGAAAGACAAAAGCAATGGTAAGCTCACTTGATTTTCCAGAATTCTCTTCACACTCGCCGCACATCCCCCACAAGTCATTCCCTGCAGAGACGAAACAGAGACATTCAAGTGGCAGCACAAACAAAAGACCATGATGCGCACCACGGAATAACATCTTCAGCAATACAATGCAAAGAAAGTTGGACACGCTTAGGCAAAATCCAAGCTTTTTAGCACGTACATTCACATAAAGTGCAAGCTAGAGATATAGAGCGAGAGAGATGCTTACTCCGACGTCGAGAATTATGACATCAGAGGAGACGGCCGAGGCCTCCCCGCCCCCATCCACGACCGATTTCGCCTTCCCATCCTCACCGCCAACTCCTCCGCCGCCGCCACCGCCGCCTCCCCCGCCTCCGCCGCCGCCGGAACCGCCGTGTCCGCCGGAGGCGCCGAGAGGAGCAGCGGAGCTCGAAACGCACCGCAAGCGGCACCTCGCGGCGGGGGCCGCCGGCGGAGGAGACAGGGGCGGGGCCGAGCCGAGGCTCGGGCCGCGGAGGACGCGGTCGGCGTAGATGCAGCAGCAGGGGAGCCGGCGGGCGATCAGCCGCGAGGGGAGGCACCGGCGGCGGTGCAGCGACCCGGCGACGTAGCGATGGAGGCGGAAGACGAAGGGGTTCAGGGAGGAGGGGGTGGATAGGGAGAGAGCCTTGGACATGGTTGACTCCATCGGAGCTCGCCTTCTCTCTCTCTCTCGCTCTCTGCGTCTCAGATTGAGCAGCCGCCGCCGCACGGCAGGAAGGAGATGAACATGGTCACGAGCTGCTGGGGTCAATAGATTGACCCGTTCAAAAATATTATTTTTATAAAAAAAATTGCATAATTTCTATACATGGCAAGTTAATACCACGAAAAATCTCAAACTGGTAAACCTGTGACAAATATATCCAAAAATAATTTTTTGACCAACGAAAATTTCAAACTGGTACACCCGTGGCAATTTTACCCTCCTTCGATTTCTGTTAAATTTTACCGTCAAATTTTTGAGTTAGATAGTACTTAGCAATTGATAGGTGTACTGATTTGGGGTTTGACTCTCCATTTGTCATAGATGTATTAACTTGTGATTTTTCGTGGTATTAATGCAATTTAACGGAGGGTAAATTTATTACGAATGTATTAGTTTTTGGTTTTTTGTGACAGAAAATTAATTTGGGATGAATTTGTCACATGTATTAATTTGAGATTTTTATGATAAAATAAATTAATTTGGAGTAAATTTATTACAGATGTACCAGTTTGGAATTTTTTATGATATTAACTTTACATGAAAATTTATGTGGGATTGGCAATTTCCATTATAAATGGTATTTATTTATTTATGAAATGCGTGAGAATATATTTGGGAAGTCGATTGTTCATGTTAAAGGAGATGATGCTTCACGTACCACCGAACGTAATGGCCTGGTAGTAAAGGAATCACATTGTAATCATTGTCAAGCCATGTTATGAGAGAACCTCGCTCGACGTGCGTGTACACTTATGGGTAGAATTCAATATTTCGTAATGGGTATGTGACTTTTATAATAATGCCTAGATGGGTTACCTATGTCGACACTTTTACTGGTAAAAAATTACCGATTCACATTTAAATTTTCTGAAATTTGCATAAGTTATCTTATATTTGATTTTTATGTGAAGGTGGATGAGCAAGTTACCAATTTGCATTTGAATTTTGTCTAAGGTTATCACAATATTCATCTATGCTACTATTTCGCAAATACTTATTGAAAGTGCTCCTGATTAGTTTACATACTAGTAATATCTGGTACTCAACATTCAATTATTATTAAACATATTTTATTATCATTTTCAACATTGATAAAATTGAAAAATTAAGTGCTCAAAAGCATGAGGGCCTCGATAGCTTAATCTCAAATCAATCATAAAAAGTTTTGAATTCTACGGGTCATGACGACCTTAAATCCGGCAGAGTTTTGTGTTCTTGAAAAGTATTTCGTATCCATGAAATAACAATTCCATAAATTTTCGGTATGTCTTCGTCTATCTGAGGTATTTAAATAAATGGATAGCCCTCCATTCATAAAGAGGAAAAGAGTCTTACCTCCTACTTGAATTAACAAATTTAAGGTTTTCCATTCATAATTTGGAATTAAAAGGTATGTCCAATTTATTTCAAATTTCACTTGGATAAATGTAATTGACTCCTTGTCAAACAAGAAACTAATAAATCAAAACTCATGAACTTATTTCTATTCCAATTTCTTTTCTAAATGAATCGCAGGTTCAAATTAACTGAATGTTGGAAAAGAATATTTTCCATAGTTAATGAGAACTATACTTCAAATTATGAGCATCATTCATTTGATACAAAATATTTCTCCCTTTGAATTAATCTCAGAATAAACGGATTAATTATATGTTTCGAGACATTTTATAGTTATTTGCCTTTTTTTTTTTCAAATAAAAAATCAATGACATAAGTTGAAAGAAGATATATATTTGGTGAAGGATAATCAAAATGTATTTCAATGTATTCTTATTATTTATTTTATTGGACGAATACACATAAGAATAATATGCTTGCTTTTTATCATTCTTAATTTTAAATTTAATATATAATAAATGATAGATGATTGAAGATGACAAATTACAAAGCTAATGTTAATTGGATGATTATCCCAGATGGCTTGCCAAGTAGCGAATACAAAAATGAATGTTATCTCAATTCTTGTTTTATCTATAGATATAAGATGACCTAATATTGATACATGTAATCACAGATTCCGTTTCGTAAGCTTTTATAAAATTTAAACATCATTTAACTTTTAGAGGAAAGTCACTTAGTAAGTTCTTTTTTGTTTTAAAAACAAACCGGCCAAGTTCGCCAGAGAGCAAGACAAAGCTCCATATTACCATATGTTATCACATTTTCTTGGTGCAACTCTCAAGCAAGTGAAAATTTCTTTCTCTTGGGCTAAATCAAAACAAAATACATTTATTTTTCATACAACTGAACGACAGTGCTCAGCACTTTGCTTGAGACAACATGACTCCATATGAAGTTGTGATTTGACATCAACTAAGCAATGAAATCGAACTCAAAGTTTCCTTCTGATTTTCCTTCTGATTCCTTGGAGTTTAGTCAATGCATCGCCCATGTCCATTCATTCCCTTGGAGACTTAGGAGAGCAAGTGACTCCTATATCGAAGATCGAAAACAAACACTCCTGAATACTACACTAGCTTTTGTTCTTGCCCTTTGGAGCGACTATTCGTCTCTTCTCCAACTCCTCGATTTCCTGAAGCAGAAAAGGATCAATCGCCTTCTCCACTCGGTTTGCTGGAGTTGTCTTTGCGAAGCGATGAAGGTCCATCCCATTTGCAAACATGTCATTGGTTGGTCTCTTGCTCGTGAACATCTCTAAAATGAGGACTCCGAAGCTGTACGCATTTCCTTCCAGGGATACCGCACTTCCCACGCCGTACTGATCTACAACAATCAACGGTGCATAATGATGCACGGTGAATAATTGAGATGAAATATAGGTGATGTTTGATGTTTCATGTCTACACCTTTTTGTCCAAGGATTGATCTCCAATTACGTTTCAATATAGAAAATAAACTGAAAGACCTAACTTGTGTCTAATTACCTGGAGCTACATAGCCGAAAGATCCTTTTACTGCGATAGAGCTTGATTGATTGGTCGTTAGCTTACCCATTGCTTCTAGGAGGAACTTGACTAGCCCGAAATTGCCTACATGCCTAGTCTTTGTATCGTCAATAAGGGCATTGCTCAACTTATATGTCTTCGTCTATTAGAGATGTTGAAATAAATGGAGAGCCCCCCATTCACAAAGAGGAAAGAAGTCTTTATACTAGTACTTGAATTGACAAATTTTGAGATTTTTGATTCATAATTTGGAATTAAAAGGTATGTTCAATCTATATCAAATTTCACTTGGATAAATGTAATTGACTCCTTGTCAAATCATAAACTAATAAATCAAAACTCATTAACTTATTTCTACTCCAATTTCTTTTCCGAAAGTATCTCACTTGCAAATTAAATGGATTTTTGAAAAGAATATTTTTCGTTCGTCATTTTTCATTATTACTAAAAAAATTTGTTTCAAACGATATACGCTATATTTAAAATAATTTCATTCTAAAAGAATTAAACAAAACTAAAAGAAATCTAATTCAAATGATTTGCAAAATGTATTATTTATGTGGAGTGTATAAATTTAGTGAATATTAAGTATAATTTATTCAATTAATAAAATAAGTTATCAATCACATTATTTTTAAGTTAAATGGATAATTGATGATTTTATTCACATAGTTAACAAAAACTATACATCAAATTGTGAGTGTTATTCATTTAATACGATATATTTCTATGTACGAATTATTTTCAGATTAAAAGGATTAATTATTTAGTTAAAGACACGTTATCGTTATTTGCTTTTTTCTTTCAAATATAAAATCAATGACAAAAGTGGAAAGAAGATAAATATTTGGGAAGGATAATCGAACTGTATTTCAAGATTTTTTTTTATTATTTCCTTGGTTGGAAGATTACACTTGAGAATAATATACTTGCTTTTTATCCATTCTCAAGTTTAAATATAAAATAATAAATTATAGATGCTTGAGGGTGGAAAATTACAAAACAAATGCTAATTGGACTAATATGGGCCACATGGCTTGCCATGGGACAATCATAGACGTAAAGTTTGCCACGTGGCGATTGCAAAAGGGAATATTCTCTCAATTCCTGCTTTATCTATTGATATAAGATGAACAAATATTGATATATGAAATCGCTCTTATAAAATTTAAACGTTATTAAACTTTTAGAGGAAAGCCATTCAGTAAATTTTTTTAAAAGCCAAATCAAACAGGCCGAGTTTGCAACAGAGAAGACGAAAGTACATATCTGGGGGTACTTATATTAGGAGCAATGCTATAGTGATTTTTCTTATTACATTTTCCTAACGCGACTCTCAAGCAGGTTACAATTTCTATCTTTTGGGCTAAAGCTCAACAAAGTACATTTATTTTTCACACAGCGGAAGGACAATGATCTTTTGCTTAAGACAGCGTAAACTATTTTGATCTTCCTTGGATTGCTAAATCACTAGTCTCGATTACTTGTGGTTTTGCTATTGCCAGATTCAAATTGTCTTTGAAAGGCAAAATTCCAAATCCACTTCCGGACAAAGCAATGATCACGAAGACCACATGACTCCATATGATGTTCGGGTTTTACACGAACTAGGCAATGACGACGAACTCAAGAAGTTTTCTCCTGATTTTTTGGAATTTAGTCAATGCTTCGCCAATGTCCATTTGTTCCTTGGGAGACTCAGAAGAGCAAGTGACTCCTATTTCGATGATCGAAACCAAACACTCCGGAATACTACACTAGCTTTTGTTCTTGCCCTCCGGAGCGACTGTTTGTTTGTTCTCCAACTCCTCGATTTCCTGAAGCAGAATAGGATCGATTACCTTTTCCACTTGGTTTGCCAAAGCTGCCTTTGCAAACCGATGAAGGTCCAGCCCATTTTCAAACATGTCATCGATCGGCCTCTTGCCTGTGAACATCTCCAAAACAAGGATTCCGAAGCTGTACACATCTCCTTGCGTGGATACTGCACTTCCCGAGCCGTATTCTACAACAGTCAACAGAATGTAGTGATAAATAGTGAATAAATGAGATTGAAATATAGTCTTGGTGATGTTTCATGTTTATGCCCGTTTGTGGGAGGATTGGTCTTCAAATTAAGTGTTCGATATAAAAAAAATAAATTGCAAGACCTAACTGCTGCATAGTTACCTGGAGCTATGTAGCCAAAAGATCCTTTTATCTCGATAGAGCTCGATTTATCGGCTAGTAACTTATGCGTTGCTTCTGGAATGAACCTGACAAGCCCGAAATTGCCTACATGTCTAGTCATTTCATCATCAAGAAGGACATTGCTCGGCTTTAGGTCACAATGAACTATTGGCGTTTCACAGTTATGATGGAGATAATCTATTGCACAAGCGACATCATTTGCAATATTCACTCTTTCAAGTAGACTCAACTTGCTTCTTGCTGTATATTGCAATGTAGTTGGGTGCAACCATTCATCCAAGCTCCCATGCGACATGAATTCATAGACCAGTGCCTTGAAATCATTTCCATTGAAATCAAACCCAGAACATGCCATGAGTACCTTCACGAGATTACAGTGTCGAATTCTTCTCAAGGCCTCGCACTCGGCTATGAAGCTTTGGAAGCTCCTTGACGTGTAAGATTGAGAATCTTGATGGCCACGATCAACTGAGTCTGATTAAGAAACCCTTTGTACACAAACCCAAAACTTCCCACGCCACGTAGATTGGTAGAGGAGAATCCACCCGTTGCTTTCAATAGACTATGATAAGAAACATGCAAAAGCCCATCTTCAAAAGAACTTAAAGATGATGCGTTCTTATTGTGTCTACACCAAAAGAAGTACAACAAAGACATTATGCATGCCACTCCTACAAGAGCAAAGATTATGGATATCGGAATTTTTGCGGTTCCGCTTATTCTTGTCTGTTTTTACTCTTTGTAATAGCATTTTGGTAATTGAAAATATGGCAGACCCCTGCAAAACTTCTTGTTTCCAACAACTGAAGTTGAAATGACACTTTTGAAAACTCCTCCTGTAGGCAATGCACCCTCGAAATTGTTGTAAGATAGACTCAAATTCGTTAGATTCAGTGACTCTAGATATTCCGGGATTTGGCTGGACAATTGATTATTACAGACATTCGAAATTTGAAGGCCTCTCATGGAAGTAGATTTTGGCAGTTTCCTAGAGACAATGGTATCGAGCCACAGAGATTATTGCCATACAAGAACAATTTGGCTAACATCCTTAAATTCCCGATAGATTCCAGTATCTGGCCCGAGAAATTATTTCGGCTAAGATCCATAATATTCATTTTGTTTAGATTTCCAATCTCGGAAGGAATGTTTCTTGAGATGTTGTTGCCATCCATTGATAGGATCTCCAAATTAATGAGATTTCCAATTCCAGAAGGTAAGGTTCCAGAAATATGATTGTCGCTTAACCCAAAATTCGAAAGGGTGATAGAGAGGTTACTGATACAGTGGGGTATTGGTCCTCGAAAAGCATTAACCTCTATAATCAATTTTTCCAAGTTCGTGGAATTGGTTAAAGAGCAGAGGAAGTCTAGATCAGCATATTGGCCACTTCCTAAGTTGTTTTCGCCAATATCAAACCAGTGGAGTCTTCTCATCAATGAGAAAGAAGGAACTTTCCCTTTAAAGTTGTTGAACACGATGTCGATGAGATTGAGATTCGAGGCATTGGATATTGACTCAGGAATGGGTCCAGTGAGGTGGTTGCTACTCAAACCGATTCTCTCGAGATTTGGAAGATTGATGCCTAAATCGCTAGGTAAACCCCCGTCTAATTGGTTTCCAATCACATCTAGGATTATCACGGTAGATATATTGAAGATTGAGATAGGAATCATACCGACAAATTTATTCTCGCCAAGAGCGAGGATGTTTAGATTTCTCAGCCGGCCGAGAGTCTCTGGGATCTTACCACAGAGGTTATTTGATGCTATTGCAAAGACTTGAAGAGAGGATAAGTTTCCAAACGACAGCGGAATGTCTCCCATCAAGTTGTTCACTTGAAGTACGAGTATTTGCAGCTTGAATAAAGAGCCGAGGTCCGCAGGCAAGTTTCCTTCGAGCAAGTTTTCACCTAACTGAAGAATGAGCAAATTAGGGCAATAGGAGAGATTTGAAGGGATTTGTCCGCTCAACAAATTGTTCTGAAGGAACAAATTCTGCAACTGAAACAAGTGGCCAAAATGTGGGGGAATTTCGGAGCAAAAACTGTTGTTTTGCAGATGGACTTCATTCAAAAAGCTCAGGTTACCAATGTGGGGTGCCACGACCCCAAAGAGGTGCTTGGAGTGTAGGTCCGATATGGTGACTCTTCGGTGTCTACGACTACACGTGATGCCATACCACTCGCAAAAGTGGCTAGTATCATTCCACGAGCTCAAAACACCGCTGGGATAAGCTATTTGAGCCTTAAATTCCAACAAAGCGAGCCGATCGGTCTCATGCCCACTAGTTTCTGCTAAAGTTAGGACACTCCATAACAGAAGAATGATGGTAATTAAGCATGAGGATGACCAAGATAAAATCCAATCTCTATGGAGAAGGTCCATGAGGATTTGTAAAAACATGTTCTCAGCTCAAGTCTCTTTAGGTGTTTGTGGGAAGTCGAAGCCAATGTATATAAATGTGAACATGAGAATATTCTTGATTTCATAGAGTTTTGATTCTTTGACTATGAGTATATAATAGAGTTTGCAAGTATCGCATTTCACCAACTACAAAATATTGAAAATTAAGCCTTTGAAGTGATGCTACTACTTCGTAAGTTCCGTCGCGAATTAACCACTGCTATAGAATATTCTCTTCACTTGTCTGTTGGCCTCATTCTATTGTTTTGCTCGAAGTTGGACAAGTGTCTAACTCACAAGATATAAGCATTTAGATGCAATAACTTTTTGATGATAAGCTAATTTTATATAATTTTGAAGTAATCATTTTTTATTTTTCTTTGGGTGCAGAGACAAACAATCGTAGTCAATTCATAAAAAGGCCAAGATATAAGTAGGTCTATTCCACAATTTAAACAAGTGCATTTTCTAAAAAAAGTCAGATAATTAACGTTACTTCCATTTGTAAATTATATATATATATATACACACACACACGTATAGTTTCTTTCCTCTATACAATATTCAAGAAATTGTGACAGTTTTCCATTAAATTTTTTAAAATGAAAGCCATACATTTGTAATGTCCCATTTTATGCGGTTGAAATTGTGCTTATACTAAAAAGAGAGCAAAAACTCCACAATGGTGAGGAAGAATTTAGTTCAAAAATTCACTTTTTAGACCCATGCTGGACCGGGTTTTAACCTATAATATCAATATGCAAATTACATTTCACATCTTAAATAGTTATAGATGAATTACTAGTTAATAATGACAAGGTCCACACTACTATGTTATGATTATTAACAATTTAATATAGCTATTAGGTAAGTCAACATGTTGCAGTCGGCTAATTATAATTAATTGAAGAAGGGCAGGCAGTTCAAACCAAGTAAACTCAATAGTCCTTCGTCTTGTCCTGACAGCATGCCGGCTCCCATTGGAACAGTCGTAGGAACGAGGATCGGTTCCATAGCTATATTAAATTGTGAAAAAATTATCCAAAAAAATTTAAACTCTTGTAATTTATCAATTGAGTCAATCTGGCTAATTTTGATCGGAAATCACTGAATAGACGCCATCGTCCTACGTGGCACTGCTGACATTGATGTTGACAATTTCTGTAATTTAAAATTTTGATTTTTTTATTTTCCTTTTCTTTTTGTCTTTTTCCTTTTTTTTTTTGTTCTTGTGACCATCACCAGCCGCAAAGGCCTTTTCTAGACTGGTCCTCGTGATTTCACGGGGTGGGTCAAAACTCCAAACGTGTCCTTCCACTAGAATTGTTTTTTCTTCTTAACCAAATAACCTATTAATAGACACCGGAGGTAAAACACCTAGTAAGTGTCGACTAATCTTGGACTGTATTGAGTTTGATTTTTTAGTTAATTACCATTACAAAGAGCTCGTTTCTTCTTGCATTAAACGAAAGTACAAAATACTTTTTTGTGTTTCCTATGTCAAAGTTACCCAAAATTCGAAAAAAAATTGTGAATATGTCATATGTGACATTACATGTCAACATATATATGTCATCAAAATGTCAAATGTTCAAGGTTGAAAAAAGTTAAAAAGTGTGGGCGCCATAAAATTCAAGTGCAGGACATTTGTTAAATGTAAAAGTCAATTTAGACGGGCTCAAAACCTTCTTCTCATTCCATAAACTATGCTAGGTTTACGATATTTACGAACGTGCTCTTGGATCACGATACTTGTGTTTTGTTTCTATCCAATATTTCTGTAAAAGTTGAGTCTGGATCATTGAAAATGATAAGTTCCATGTGGGCCGCTCATTGAGCTCAACCAGATCTGACCGTCTGCATTCGATTGGTACATGTATGAAATAATTAGGTTAGTTTCACCTATTTCGATGAACCCATAGCACAAGCCAGCATCACCGGTGTTAAGTTTGACCATTAACCTGTGCAAGATCATCCACACCGCGACGAGGAGTTAGAGAGAATTGCTTCTCCTAGACCCACCTCTGGTCCAAGAGGCTATCATGACACTCACTCGCGCTCTACTTCGGTGATCGCTAACGTAGCTAAAATGACTCGACAAAGCGCGAGCGCCAGCGTTGCCGGCGAAGCACTTCAATCTCAACTCTGTGGATTTCCAGGGGCGGAAAAGGAAGAAAGTACCTTGGCGTGACCAGAGGAAGCGGCGGAGCATCGATCTCCATATCGGAGCCGGGGAGGGTTCTCGTGTCTGTGCGCTCAATACAAGAACTGACAATCTCAATGACATCCAGCAGTTTTACATATTGATTAGAGTATACTTCCCCATAAATAATGGGGACGAAGAAACGGCACAGAGATTCTTATTATATGTATGGTAAAGAAGCTAAGTATGATCACGAAAATGAATTTCCGAAGCACCTCAGCCACGGTATCAAACCTTGAAAGTGAGTCCCCCCGATCTTGACGAGACAGACAAGACACCGGAGCCGGCGACTCTTGGCAACGCAAATTTACCCTTGTCGGATCGATTCGGGATGGGGTGGTTGTCGATATGTAGAAGGGAAAATAACGCGATCATCTCAAAGGGGTGACCTGAAAACACAGGCGATATCATAACGCGAGCCGTACGGACGAATGAATATGAATACACGCAAAGGAATATCGCCTGTGTTGCCAAGATCACCCATCGGAGATGCCTCCCTTTGCTCTAGGTCCCGTGTTTGCCTCGAGCCTTTCTTATATAGGTAGAGACAGAGCTCGAGCGCTCGCAACATCGTGTCTCCAGAATGTGGTCATCCTAGCGACATCCTTGGACTTTAGCCACTGAGATGTGCTGTCCCTGCTTGTCGTACGTGGACGTGTAATAGACGGGAACCGTCTGCCCCAGAAAGAGCGGGACCCGCGTACAGCGCACGCGGATCTGATCACATCTGATTTCGCTGTCGATGACTTCACTTGAACGAAATCCTGGCCTTCTTTCTTGAATTGGTAAGGGGGAATTGAATGTGAAAACGAAGCGAGACTTGCTCTGTTCAAATTTTTAATTTTTCTTTTCTTTTCTTCCTTTTTCTTTTTTCTTCTTTCTTAACCGGTGGCCGGCCATGACGATAGCCGCCGACCAGCCCCAAGCGAGCTCGAGCTTCCCCGATCCGGCGAGCTTGAGCTCACTGGTGGTTGTCACAGTGGCTATCGACCTCTAGCGAGCCCAAAGCTTGTCGATTGGGTGAGGCTTGAGCTTTACCTCGTCGGAACTAGTGAGGTGGAGCCTTGCTTGAGGCCGGCAAGTCTCGAGCACGTTGATCTGGCGAGGTTCGAGCTTACCAGCTAGTGTGAGCTCGACCTCGCCAAATAGAGTGAGGCTCAACCTTGCCCAAGGCCGGCTAGCTCAAGCTCGACTATGGCCGGTTGCCAGCCTTTGCAATGACCGGCAACTGTCCAACGAAGAAGCAAAAAGAAAAGGAAATAAATAAATAAATTATAAAAAATTTAAAAATAAGAATTTTTTGATAATTTTTCCCATCAAATTTTTCTTACCAAACGACGGAAAATACTTTGCAGGTCTATTTCAGGTTTTAACCAAACACTGGAAAATAAAGTTTTGGAAAATGTAATATTTTCCAGAAATAACGGATTTTCTACGAAACAAACATACCCCGAGTTTGATTCTACCGGGTATGTGAATGAGACTTGCAAGTGAACAATGGGCAAGAAATAATAATATTACTCAGACTATGAGACGTGCGAAACGACAACCATGTGTACCATTTACAGAGCCATAGTTAAGAAGACTCGATAACCTTAACCAAGTAAGTACAGAGAAAAATCTGAAAGGGAGATGATCAGATCCGGTTTTTTGCTTATGCCCAGAGTATACCACATCCAGGAGTCACAGACCCAGTATCAATTTCAGATGGAGCAAGCACAACTTCCAAAAGAACTAGGGGAAGATACATGATCATTAATGCAGAAATGCAAGTCAATGAACGCACAGCTGCCCAAGCGAAAAGAACCGTGTGTTCATTACAACATTGCCAATTCATAGGAAGAGTCGTCATTACACCTGAAAGGGAAATTTATCCATGAAAACCTAAGACGATAGCTGCACCATGCATGCGGAGGAGACAGACCAGCAATCTTCCACTGAAGATGTTGATAAAAGACAGGTGATCGCTAGGAAGAAGACAATGCAAATCAATTCCAAGAGATCATCTTCTGCTGAGAAAGGAACTCATCCATCAGTACAATGTGTGAAAGGTGAGACGGAATTTCACGGAGTTAATTGCATAAAGGAATAGCTTCTTAAGGCCAAAAGGACTTCTCAGAATTTTTACGACTAAATTCATGTACTATGACATGAAAGTAAGGGGACCGTGTATCAAAACACCACAAACAGCCAAGAATTCTGCCAAGAGCTTAGCAGAGTTAATATAGTGCTAACTACATACTAAATGTGTATAAGAAAACAGAGTTTACCCACTCAACTCCTTTTCAAAAAGTTAGACATCTGAAAAATCGTAGCCAAAACGGGCATTCATTTCTAAGGCAGCTTCTCTTTTGCAAAGAGCGAAACGCACTACTTCCTCAAGTGAATCTATTGCCCTATCCTCAAAGGAGCCATCTAGACACCAAAAAGTTGTCCGCGCTCCACAGTCGCAAATGCCAATGAAGAAGTCAACCAAGATCGATCACTGATGCATTTGCCATTGCTAAAGCATGTAAGCAAAAGAAAATCCAGTACCCATCATAGCATTGAAAAAGTAAGGCCAAATTTCAATGTTTAAGTCAATCAAGCAATGTCATCATACCCAAACATCATAACGAGCATTCAACGACATTATACGGTCAAATCTTTTAGCCAAAGTTCACACATCAAAAGACTGATCAAGCAGATTTGTCCACCCAGAGAACAACAAAGAAGAGATGCAACAGAAGAGACTTTGACACCTCCAGCAAGTAACAGCAGTACGTCCAATTGCTATGCTACAAGCACAGAATATTTTTCCATCAGCATGGAATCAACTGCTTTACTATAACTGAAAAAAATTCTGTGCATACCTATCAGGAGTATTCTTTCTACCCCGAATGGAAGTTCCCTGTACCTCGACAGTCATGGGGACCAGAATGGTCCCGATTATAGTAGTCATTTCCTGATCCTCCTCGAGTACCACTATCCCTATTGCGCCCGCCAGATCGATCACCCTTTCGATCTCTACCTGAACCTTGAGGCTGAGCTTTTTCCACAATGATATTTCTCCCATCCAAGTCCATCCCATTCATAGCGTCAATAGCCTCCTCCATTGCTTGTTTTCATCAAAAGTTACAAAACCAAATCCACGAGAGCGTCCAGAGAACTTGTCAACCACCAACTGCATTAAAAATGTTATTCCCGGAGTTAGTTTGTATTATATGACGGGGAAAATTACAAATATCATCCTAAACTTAGCTCCTCATATCAAACGCCCCATTCTCACATTTCAAAACTTCAATTATCATTCTCTTCAATTTAATTCCTTTTATGCCGCCGTCTTCCAAAGGTTTATGCAAAAGATAGGACAAGACATTAGCCATGATAATAAAATATAGGGAGAGAGTGGGTCACCTTGTCTAATGCCTCGAGATGGTTGAAAGTACTCTTGAGGTTCCCCATTAACCTTCACACTGAAAGTGACGGAGGAGACGCAATTCATAACCATAGTCACCCATTTCTCATTGAAACCCATTTTTAGCATGCAAGCCCCTAGAAAATCCCATTCCACTCTATCGTAAGCTTTTTGCATATCAAGTTTTAGAACCGCCTGGAATTTTTTCTTTCTCTTCCTAATTCTTAATTGGTGCAAAATCTCCTGTACAATCAGTATATTGTCCTGGATTTGGCGTCCACTGATGAACGCGCTTTGCTCCATGGTAATGATTCCAGGGAGCCAAGGTTTCAATCGATTTGCCAGCACTTTAGAAATGATTTTATAGTTGAAGTTGCAGAGGCTTATGGGTCTATACTGACTCATGTTTTCTGGGTTTGGGACTTTGGGGATCAAAGTGATGAGAGTTTTGTTGATCTTTGGATCAAGCAAGCCCAAGTCAAAGAAATTCTGGACCATTTGGAAGATATCATACTGAATGAGCTCCCAGTGATGTTGGTAGAACTGGCCATTTAGTCCATTAGGTCCTGGGGCTTTGGTTGGGGCTATTTGAAAAACAGCGTTTCGCACCTCCTCCATCATCATTGGTGCCAGTAAAGCCTTATTCCTACTCTCCTCAACTATGCATGGGCATTGATCCAACACTGGTTGGAAATTCCTTGATCCCGTGGTGGAATAAAGGGATCCATAGTACTCAGTTATATGCTTTTTTAGTACTGCCTCATCTCGACTCCACGTGGATTTGTCAATTTTCAACGTAGATATTTTATTTCTTTGTCTCCTTTGCACCATTGTGGCATGAAAAAACTTGGTATTTCTATCTCCCCAATTCAGCTAGTTGACGCGAGATCTTAATCCCCAATACAGTTCCTCCTGCCTTCATAGCCTTTCGATTTTCCTCTTGACAGCTTGAATTTGGTCTTTGGTAGATTCTCCCGATCTCCTATTTGTGAGTGCCACTAGCTGTTTTTTTAGATCTTCAATTTGGTGACATGCATTGGAAAACTTTTGACGACTCCATGTAAATAGGGCCTTGGTAACTTTTTCTAGTTTAGCTACAACTTCCCCTTGCTGGAAGTGTGTGTCTAGCCAGGCTTTGGTAACAATTTTATCATATTCTGTATCATCCACTCAATAAGCTTCAAATTTGAACTCTTTTTTCTGTGCTTCATAATTTGGGTAGAGCGAAAGAAGGATTGGACAATGATCGGAGCCAATGGCCGGTAGTGCAAAAGCTTCCGCAGTTGGGAATGAAACCCTCCAATCTATGTTACTGAGCACTCGATCGAGCCTTTTTTTTACCAAGTCAACCCCCTCTCTATTGTTGGATCATGTAAACGCATATCCCTTACTTTCAATGTCCAAAAGTGAGCAGTCATATAGAAAATCTCGAAAAGCAACTTGTCTGTAGTAATCCGCTTCTCTCTTTCCCTCTTTCTCCCAATTGTATAGAACTTCGTTAAAATCACCAAGGCAAACCCAAGGAAGGTGGTTTGAGTAATGTATGGCTCTCATATGTTGCCATAGGTGCAATCTTTCCTGGAAATTAGTAGAAGCATGCAAAAAAGTGAGTCTCATGGCTGTCTCGCTTCTCGGTTCTTTGCAAATTACGTCAATAAACTCAGCCGAGCTGGCAACTACGTTTGGGGAAACCTCATCATTCCAAAAGAGTGCTAAGCCCTCGGCGATACCTCTCGGTTCCACCACCTTCAAATACTGAAAATCGAGTCACCTACGAATACTATCCACCATCATCTCTTTATTTTTAGTTTCCATCAATAACACCATAACGGGCCTTTCTTGAGCCACAATGGCTCGCAGTGACTGGAATGTCAGGGGTGTGCCCAACCCCTGACAATTCCAGCTCAATAGCTTCATTTAATCCCCGGTGGCTTATTAGGGCTAGCCACCACAGCCCACTCGCACCCCCCTTCAGTCATATGAATAGGGGTTTCTAGCAATAAAGATTCGTCTAGAGACTTGGAGCTTGTGCTATCCAATCCATATGGATTGTACCTCCTTAGTTTCTTGGTAGAAGGGGTTTTTTTCCCCGCTTTATATTCCTTCGGCCACCCTTCTTGTACATCCGTGCCTACCTCCTTTCTTGGGGAGTCCAGTAAAAATAGCTGAGTTTGCTTTCCTAAATGTTGAGTGATTTCCAGAGAAGGGGTTAAATCGGGTGCACTCTCATAGGGTATGTCTACACTGCTTTTTCTTTTTGTTGAGATATCTATTGGTAGGTGGTCATGAAATGGAGTTTCGGGGGGTCATTTCCTCCTCCATGATAGGTAGCTGGTCCCTATAGAATAACTCCCAATACGGGCTGTATTCCCTGACTTCTGCCTTTAACCACTGTCCAAATTTGTCTTTTATGTTTTCCTCCAATTTAGATTGCACGATTTTGCAATAGGTAGCATAATGGCCTATCCTTCCACAGGAATAGCAAAAGTGAGGTAGACGTTCGTATTTGAAGTCCACCCAAATCTTTTTTCTCCCCACATTGATAAATGTTCCTAACTTCAAGGGTGCAGCCAACTACTTTTCCACCCTTGCTTTTCCCAAGATGAGTGACCCATTTGCTTTTGCATCTAGTCTAACTTCCTGCAATGTTCCCACTTTTGATGCCATAGATTTAATGATATCTTATGTTACTCTTTCAACAGGGATCCCTAGGAAGTGGACCCAAAAGGCACAACGGGAGAAATCATAACAATGCACTGGGGTATTTGGTTCCCAATGCTTAAGGATCGATAAGTTGCTGGAAAAAAACCACGGTCCCGCCTCCAAGACCCTTTTCTTCCCTGCTTCTGAATTGAAGATAAGGGAGAAGAAGCCTGGCTCAATTTGGCCACAGGTTACTATGTTAGATCTCTATGCCCTCTTCATAGTGCTTTGAAAGGCTTGGAAGTTGACGTTGGGCTTTGAGTAGAGTTTCCCAAACAAGGTGAGTCGACATTCTTTCAGCTTATCCTTTGGAATTTCTTCATCTACCTCCACTACATCATCCTCTGACCAGAGGCACCCAACCTCTTAATGAGAGCTGCCATTCTTAGCTCATTCTCAGAAATTCTTTCTATTTTAATAGCAAGTTCGCAAAGAAGTGTAGCAAAACCACCTACTACCAGTATCTTACTACGAGACCTCCTTGAGAATCTCCCCAATCAATTGAAGGCTATTACAACTAAAGCGAGCACGGCATCCTGTGAGACCAGAGGATGCTCGCTGCTGGGATGGAGAAAGAAATAGCAGGTAAAGGCAGTGCCTTGAAGCTGGGTGACAGTGAACTTATCACAAGTTTGGTCGACATCTAGCACCTGGTTCTCTCTTGAATCATAGATTGAGGTGAGAATGCCGACTGGAAAGATGACTGAAATGGAAAATAAGTTGTTTATATGGAGATTTGGAAGGTTCCGTAGAGGGAATGAAAGGAGCTCTGTCTTAGATGTTGGGAGGGACAATGGTGGAGGTGTTTTCCATGTTAGGGTTTGGGGCTGTGGAGTTGGGGATAATGGATAATGTTAGTAAGACCTCCATTGTTGCGGAGGATGGTTGACCTGGGCATGGTGAGGTTTGTATGAGATTAGGGTTTTTAGGAAAGGGGGGATTCTAGGGCAAACTATCACCATGGATAGAGAGAGAGCTCTTTAGAGGAAGAGAGATGTCTTAGTTCTTCATGTTCCTGTTGATATTATGGAAATTGTCCAACACTCTCATATCTACTGTTCGCTGATGATGCCATATTTTTCTTAGACGGGAAAATTAGTGAATGTCAGAATCTAGCAGGGGTTTTGAATCAATACTGTTTTGCGACCGGCCAAGCAATAAACTTGAACAAGTCAGGGATTTATTTTAGCAATGGCTGCCTACCTGATCTGAAGAAAAACATGGCCGAGGAGTTGAGAATTCCTATGATAGAAAAGACTGGGAAGTACCTAGGCATTCCTTTCGATTGGGGGATCTCAAAGAAGCAAATGTTTGCCTGGATACTGGCTAGGGTCAACATGAAATTAGAGGGCTGGAAGGAAAAGCTTATTTCAAGGGCGGGAAAGGAGACTTTGATAAAATCTATAGTGCAAGCTATACCTCAATATGCGATGTCAATTTTTAAGATTTCCCTCTCCGTTTGTAGAGCGATTGAACAAAAAATAGCTTCGTTTTGGTGGAAACAGAATGGATTAAAGACAAGCATTCATTGGAAGAACTGGAAGGTACTCAAGTTAAGGAAAACGGAGGGTGGCCTTGGATTTAGGGACCTCAGAACATTCAACCAAGCCATGTTGGGGAAGCAGGCCTGGAGACTAGTCCAATCCCCCTCAGCCCTATGGAGTCAACTCATGAAAGGACTCTATTTTCCCAGAGCTAACTTTTGGAGCGCTAACAAAGGCTCCAGACCATCGTGGGGGATGGCAAAGTTTGTTAATGGGGAGAGACACCATCTATCCATCAATCAAATGGGTCGTTGGCAATGGGAAATCAATCAGAATTCATAAAGATAGGTGGCTACTCCAAGGTTTGATTGGAGGACCAGCTAATTCAGAAGACCTCCAAAGAGTCGAAGAATTGTTCGTTCAAGGAAAGCAATGCTGGGATGAACATAAACTGAAATCTCTTTTCAGCGAGCATACAGTAGAGGAAATCACGGCTATACCACTGAGCTCTACCCCTAAAGAAGATGTGCTAGTGTGGGCAGGGAATAAAATAGGGAAATACACCGTAAAAGACTCCTATAATAGAATGCAGCCATCAGAATATCAGTAGAATCACAACCAGGCCTCCTCATCATATCAATTTCCCAAATCCTTATGGCAGAAAATCTGGAACCTCAATACCATGCCAAAAATCAAGCACTTCATTTGGAGTGTGTGCTAGAATAGCTTACCAACTCGTGAGAATCTGTGCAAGAGAAAAATAACGCCAAATCCCCTTTGCCCTGTTTGCAGCCAAACCCCTGAGTCAGTGGAGCATCTCTTCTTGCTTTGGGACTGGACAAAAGCAGTCTGGTCAAACCACTAACTGCAAATACATATCTCCCGCAACGGAATTACTAGAATCGATATATGGCTGTTGGAAATTTTGTTACAAAATACAGACTTACCGTCACTTGAGCTGGTCGCTGGGGTATTGTGGAAAATTTGGTTGGCTCGAAACAGAGTCATCTTTCAGAATCGAAGTCCAGATCCAAGCTTGATAGTCGACGAAGCGTGTGCCTTAGACAAAAACTTCAAGCGTTGGAACCCCAAAGGGATCAACAGAGAAAAGCGAAAGGGGAACTCACCTATTTCGTGGACTCCTCCAGAGACCAGCGGATTAAAATTAAACATCAACGGGTCAATCGTCGAAGGCGAGAGGGTGGGTGCCGTTGCCGGGATCTACCAAGATCCTATTGGGAGAGTTGTGGGTGGTTTTGCTAAAAGTGTGGTAGCCTCATCGGTGATGGAAGTCGAAACCCTAGCTTTGCATGAGGCTCTATTGTACTTAGAAGATGAAACTAATATGAGGAAAAGCAAAACTGATATGCAGAAAAGTGTTGATCTGCACATGGTGGTGAGCTCTGACAGCTTATCCTTGGTGGACATCATAATGGGCCAGACTCTTGGCCCGTGGGAGATTCAGGCCATCATTGAAGAATGCAAACAAAAGCTGTCTCGGTTAAAAGCTATAGAGCTAGTCTACAACCCACGCGAATCAAATCAAGTGGTAGATTTCTTAGCCAAAATATATCGCAAGAAAGCATTACCGCAAGATTGGCTTGTAAAATCGTCATTCTCTCTACGGGATCTTTTATGTTCAGAAACTCATAACTTATGTTATCCTTTCATTAGTTAATCAATGAAACATTTTACCTTTTGACCAAAAAAAAAATTATCATTCTCACTTTTTTTTTGTGGATTTCTATTGACACCTGATTTTTAGTTTACTTTTCAAATTTCCTAAAAAATCACAAAATTAGGATTAGGAGCCTTAGCCAAGCCTAGGAACCTATTTCTAAACCAAAAATAATGTTTTTTAGAATTTTCCTGAATTTTTTCATGATTTCTTTTGACCAAAATAAGGAAGATAATCAAGAAAAATATCAAATGGAGTTAAAAAATTCCATAAAAATAATCATTAGTCTTATTTTAAATCTAATTTCATCACTACAGCATCGATTTTAGAAAATTTCAATTGGGAATGTACTTTTTCAAAAATTGGGTAAAATCAAGCCCAAATTGAATAAAAAATTCAATTGAATCATTTCTAGTCATCTCTAGGCCATAGTGTCTCTACAACAAATGATTTTGGGACCTTGAATTGTATATTGGTCAGTCCAATTTTACAATTTAACAAAATAATTAAAAAAATCAAAAAATCAATTGAAAATTAGGGATTTTAAGACCAAATTGGGGATCTTGATCAATTTGAAATTGTCGAGCCAAGAGACTATAACTTCTAGGGTTAATCAGTCATGGGTAATCCAATTTTGGCATCAATTTTGCCTAATTAGGTCATCTGGATACTGAATTGAACAAAAACCCTAATCAACCTAAGTTCAAATTTTGGAATTTTGGGTTTAATTGTAATAAAAATAGGACAAATCCCATATTTGGATGCAAAGTGTGCAAAGGAATTCGATTTTGGAGTTAAATTTGAAAAATTGGGTCAATATGAGGCCTAATTTGCAAAGTTAGACCAACCTGGGTTTGCTTGGTCGGTCGGATCAACTCAACTTGACCTAGGCTGGCTTTCTCCTTCACTTGACTCGGCAGTGCATGGGAAAGGGGAGAAAATATCATCTCCAGCTCGTGACTTTACCGACTTACCCTAGCCAAATTAGCACGTGATAGACAAATATAATGGCTAGGGAATCTCCAATTGGCATGGCTAATCGGTTATAACAGATTTAAAGGTCGGTGCAAGTGAGATTTGGGCAAGAAACCGAGCAATAAAAAGAAAAGAAAATCATTCCCAGTGCAGAGGAAGTGTTCGCAAAAAGTTCTGAGAGAGAAAGAGAGAATGTACAAGCAAAGCTAGAGAGAAAAGTGAGAGAGGAAAGGGTAGAGGTCCCCGTCTGAGTGTTCGTCACCGCCCTAAACGGTGGAGCGTCGGCAAATCAGAGCTCGGCCATGACCTCCTTCCCTAGGTTCAACTGAGTAAGTCAATTGTGGAGGCCTGAAACTGAGGCTCCCTTGATCTGTCTAAGAGCTCCTTGATGAAGCCGAGGCCACCAACTTGGAGTCCAAGTGTTGAGGAAGAGCTCCATGATTGCCAGTTGCCTCGGAAACTCCTATTGATCCCTCATTGAAGTAGGTAGAGTGTTAATCTTGTCATGGTTTAGCAAAATTCCAAGTTATAGGTTTATGCTTGATCTTATTGATTAGATGAATTCCATTACGATTTTGAGCTTCTTGATGTTGGAAAACATGTTTTAATCATGTTTTACATTATTCGATTGCATTGTTGATTGAAAAATGTGCATAAACTGCCTCGGCCACCATTGATAACCCTTGCCGGTACCTCAACCTTCGCTGGAGTGCCTCCTGTGGTGAACAGCTGCTCAAGTTAGTTGATTCTCATCTTGATTGATACTCTGATGTTGATTTGAATCGGTTTAGATGGTTAGGGCGATTAGAACAAAGATTTGAAGCTTGGATTAGTTTGTCTAGGTCAGTTATGGTTTAGAATATTTGGATCGGGTTTTTCACCGGCCGGTGGCGGTCCAATAGCGAATCAGTGGACTAAGGTTGGTAGAGGATAACACAGACAACACAATGAACCAATAGAAATGATAGAAAGGTTGCTGAAAGCTTGTCGGAGCTCGGCCCAAATGGGCAGCCTCGAGAACAATAACCCATGACTCCTGCCCACCAATTGTTTGGAATAATGCCATAATGAAAAACTCTAGAAACGGCGTTGTTTTGGCGCTTTGTCTCGCTGGGGCGATGGTCGGCGCCGGTGCCAACCGGTTTAGCTTGGTCAGACTGATTTGAACCAGATTGGCTCGGTTCAATCGTTTTGGCAGGAATTTTTGAAAAAATGAAAAAATTCTAAAAATATAGAAAAATCTAAAAAAAAAAGAATAATTTACAAAAATTTGGAAAAATTTGAAAATCTATAAAAAATTTTCAAAAAATCCAAAATTTTCAGAAATTTGGAAAATTCAAAGAAAATTCTCAAAAATCGAAAAATTTTTGAAAATTTCATAAAAATCTAAAAAATTCAAAAAATCAAATAAAAAATGTGAGAAATTCAAAAAATACAAAAAAAATTGGAAAATCCAAAAGTCCATAAAAAAAAATCCCAAAAATTACAAATTTTTGGCAGAAAAATAAAAAAATAGTTTTTGGGAAAGGAAATCCTAAAAGTCCTAAAAGGGATTTTTCCAAAATACAAAAAAAATCAAAAATTTCAAAAATTCACCAAATAACCAAAATATCCGGTGGCCAACCTTTGCAAGTGAAATTTGAATTTTTTGAAGTGTCTAAATGGCATTTTTGAAGACCCTTAATTTAGGGGTTAAAAGGGGTCTTTACCCCTAAAAAAAACCTTAAAAGGGTATTAACCCTCAAAATGGGTCTCAACCCTTAAAAAATCCTAAAATAACACAATTCATTGATTGCACAAGCAATTAGGGCTTAATTAGGCATTGAATGCTTTGAATTACTTTCCTTATAGAGATAACTTAAGATTGTTTGGCTTGATTGCAATTAATTGTACAATTGATGATTGATTGATTGTTTCTTTGGTTAGAACAATTAGAATTAGAGGATAAACCTTGAAAACTCGTGTGACACGTTGACACATAGTATCATTTTAGGTACCGAAAGGACGTCAGTGATCTCAATTTGAGATTATTAACGTAACCAAGTCCCCTTACTCAGAATCTCTAGTTCACAGAATTGTGGCATTTCTCCTGCATCTCAATTAGGTTTCTAGTCAATCTACCAATAATGACTAGTGGCGACTCCAAATTCAAAACTTAGACTAAATAAAAAGATAAAAAATACTACCCACTGTCACGTGAGGTATGGTGTGGGAGAAACTCCCATTTGTCTAGTAATGGGACGTTTGTGGGACGTTTGGACGAAATATCCAAACCGGACCTTAGTAGCCCATTCGAGGACAGTTTCTCCATTCATGATAAATGGAAGTACCTCCATAGCATGCCAAAAGCGGCTCAATAGGCTTGCGACTCTGCTAGGGAATCTTAGGTTTCTAAGTGAACTTTGGCCTATATTAGAACGATACACATGCGTTTCGTGTTCGCGCAAGGATCTTAGATACGTCCCACTAATAATTGTGTTAAATGATTTTATAGGTGAGAGGTATAAAAAGTGTTATCTTTGCTGATCTTTATTTTGCAAGACGGTGTTGAGAATGAATGTGAAATGGTTATCTTAGAAGTGTTGATTGGTTACAAATTGCAATGCATGCTTTTTAATAGCCTTAGCACGATACCATATGCACACGTCACTCATGGCCCAACCTTGGCTATATTTAGGATTACCTTTAGGAGATATGTATTTAGGAGAAATTTGAGTTGATTGCTCGTGTGATCGTTTAAATTTAATACCGATCACCAAGATGAAATAACATTCTATTACTTTAGGCAGATTGCTTATTGGAATGGAATCCCTTGTCCATCAAGGTGTCGATCTTATACCTTTAGCCTATCCTACCCTTAGGCGTCAAAACCTCACTTGTTGCATTTGCATGTTTTTATAATTGGTATACCTAAAACCATGCAAAAATGTCCCGGTGAGTAAGTATTGTTCTATTCCTTTCTCTTTCAATTAAGTAAGTTAGTTGACACAATTTAAACAAAATGCCTAAATGACAATCAATAATTGATCTAAACGCCTTTTTCATAATAGAATAAACAATTAGGGCGACATGCTCCATTAGACCATTCTTTCACTTTTAGATGTGATGTATAGGTCCATGAAGGATTTTCAATGTAATTCAAGTGGGCATGATCATTCAAATTGAAGATAAGTACATTAGACCATTAGACCATTCTTTCACTTTTGTATGAGCTTAAAATGTGATAAGTACAACTTAATCAGTCAAATGTTTATTTTGATGTATTCAAGATTGTAAACCATAAGTTAGCTTTTTATGGTCTAAATGGAGCATGACAAAAAGGGCATTTACATTAAATATTGATTTCATCCCAATTTTCAAGTATATGCTTTGCTAAGGTATAAATGGATTAAATGTGACATTTGTATCACTTTTTAAGTATGCAAATGTACTTTACCTCCATTTTACCCTAAACTGACATGATTAAAATGGAGGCATTAAAATTGAATGGTAATCCATGGTGATTAACAAAAATTTTCTTTGAATGCGGGAAATTAGATATACAAGTCATTCCAGTCCCACAAAAAGAGCTCTTGACATGGTAGGAAAAAATGCCTAAAGACAACCAAGTTTATGTCAAGGAGAGACTTGGGTACTTATTCGAGCTTATCAATCTTAAAAATCAAGTGAGCTTAGTTCAAGCATTAGCCCATTTTTGGGAGGTTGCCTCTACGACATTTTAACTTGGAGAACATGAAATGGTTCCAACTTTAGAGGAATATAAAGCCATCATTGGGGTTGTTCAAACAAAAAATCATTGAACCTTTGATAGGTTTGAAACCTATAAGTGTTACAGCTAAATTTCTCAATTTGAAGACTCCCAAAGTTGAAAAGTTGATCAAGTCGAATATTAGGAGGTTCCCCTTGTCCTTCCTAATGGCAAAGTGCTCCAAATTGCCAAAGGAGACTGGGAATACTTTTGCGAGAGTTTTCGTTCTTGCATTCTTTGGGTTTGTCTTATTCCCAATATCTGGAATTGGATTGAATCCTCTCGTTGCAATAATTGCTAGGCAAGCTTGCCTAAAGTGTGACTTCTTCAATATGCTTTGAGCGGAAACTATCATCTCTTTAAACAAGTACCAAAGCCAAGAGAAAGGTGTACTCCAAGCTTCAGCCATATTGCTTCTATATGGTTCCTTTGACATATTCAACCCTGGAAGCGTCATATGCGCATTTAAGAAATTTGTTTAGCCGTCAATCCTATTGAGAGGTACCTTAAAATTCAAGAGAAACTATTGAAATACTTTTCATGAATGGGCCAACTTCATTAGAGCATTGACTCCGATTAGTTCCAATGGAGGATCAATTGGCTGAAGATAGCCAAAGCTCGGATTACTTGTCAAGAAGGCAATATGGTGCCGTTACTTAGTCTAAATGGTGGAACCACCTATCGCCCATTAAGGGTTGTACGACAATTTGGAATGATCCAACACATATCACCTGTTTGGCATCCCGAGGAGTTCAGATTCACGATTCGACAAGGACCCCTACCGGAAAAGGAAAGTAGAGAGATACAAAAAAGAATTGACAAAATTGTTGATTCCTTGAAGAGATCAATTGAGCAAACAGTGGAATGGCTTGAATGCTTGAAATGAGAAACGAAGCTCCACTTGGCATCAAATGAATATATAAAGTGATTAAAGGTTAAACGTCCAACTGATGTCGAACCATATGTGCCATTGAGCGTTACCACTAACCTCGATGAACCATATGTTCCAGAGTACATTGTGCCAAATACACTTGGTGTGGAGTTGTATATTCTCGAAGAAGTTGTGATCGACGTAGAAGAATGGGAAGCATGGGCTAAAGAATGAGATGAATATGAAAAGGATGAAGCTACCTTAGCTAGGAAGAAGCCTAGTCTTGCTTAAGCTAGTTGTCCTAATTGGATTTAAAGTGTTGTAATGCAAACTTTTAAAATTGAAACAATTGTTTGATAAATAAAAGTTTGATAAGATTTCAAACACATTTTTGAAAAGGAAAATCACCATGAATTACAATTCTTTGAATTGTATGATTGCTTGAGAAGGAACATTAATGAAAAATTTAACACAAGGTTAAGGCTTGTATTAAAGTTCTTATCCTTGTTAATCACAAGAAACCATAGCATTGAAAGAATGTAGGTTTTCAGGTTTGTTTCAACATACTAACATTTTGTCTTTTTATAAGTAGGTTCTCTAGCAATGGAAGAAAAAGACCTCGAACTCGTTTGCAGACTAAAATGGCAAGGGAAGAGACTCGTAATTGACTTGCTAAAGTCGAAAATCAGATGACACAGATGGCTGCCATGATGGCAGAAATGAAAGCTTTCATTATCACTTATAAGGATTCTTATCCTACTATTCCTAATGTTGGAACCTCAAGCGCTGCAGAAATTTCTCTTGAAGAACCGGCTAGAAACAAAACCAATTTAAGAGAATCTCTCAAAGGTTACACCTAAGGTAGCAAATTTGGAAGAAGACGATTTGGTCAAGAAGACATGCAAACCCAAAGATAAGGAGGGTGCTAACAGGTTAGCTAAAATTAAAGAATGCCTAGCAAGTCAAGGATATAAACTACAAAGGTTTGACAAATTCTCTCCTTATGCAAAGGTAGTCGTTCTTGAGAACTATAAAGAACCAGAGTTTGTAAGCAAATATGACGGAACTGGTTGCCCAAAAAGTCATCTAAACTACTACCTTCGCAAAATGGCAAGGCACTCTGACAATGGTCCTTTGCTCATAAGTACATTTCAAGACAACCTGAGCGAAGAGGCCCTAGCTTGGTACACTACTCTTGACATAGAGGATTTCACGGAGTGGGACCACTTGGCGGAAGAATTTCTCTATCAGTATAGATTCAATGTTGAAGTACTCCCAACTAGGGAAGATCTTGTCATAACAGAAAAACGGTGGAATGAAGGGTTTTGAGCTTATGCCCCAAGATGGATGGTTGTTGCTTCGTAAGTAAAACCCGTTATAAGTGAGAATGAGCTTATTGAGCTCTTTCTGAAATCATTGCCATGTTAATACTATGATAAGTTACATGTGTCAGGTTGTCAAACCTTCACCATGCTGGTAAAGGTTGGTGAAATGATTGAGTCGGGTATGAAAGAGAAGAAAGCTCAAGAATTAGCGACACGAAGGCCTTACTTTGGTAGGAAAGATAAAGAACCCCTTTCATAAGGTAGCTATAGTTTCTAGCCCTAATACTTATCATACATCATTTCCAAAGCAACCCAATATGGCTTGGAAGAACCCAAAGCAGTTTGAGCCAAGGAGGAAGCCCGTGAGGCAATATACGCCATTGCCCTGACCTTTATCAAAGTTGTTGCCAATGCTCTTTGAGCGGCATCTAGTTGCCAAATAAGTACCAAAAGAGAATCCCACTAATTTCCCTTGGTATGATGAGTCAAAAATCTATGTGTATAATTGTCCCACCTTAAAATTTAAGGTTTAACAGCTCATCGACAAGAAGATACTTAACTTCCAAGAACTTAAGCTAAACATGCATCATAATCCTCTTCCCGAGCACAATGTGGTAAACATGATTTGGGGTGAGGAAGAAATAATTGAATCTGATAATGAAGATGAATATGAGGCCAAATTGAGAGCCTCTCGACAAGGGGACACCCGATTTCGTTATGAAGCACTTCTAAAGTGTCAAATTGTAGACAATTTGGGAGAAGATTATAGTAAGTACAACTTTCAAGTGAAATATACCACGTCACCATGGGCATTCAAGAACGATGTAATTGTACTCGATGGTTGGGTTGGTATGGATGATGAGCTGGGTCTCAAAAAGGAAACTCCGTTTGAGGAAGTAAAGCCTGAAGATGAGATAGATGAAGATAAGAAAGAGAAAAAAAGGTTCGTCAGGGTGAAAAGCATTTTACCCAAAAATCACTTAAACAAGACAAGACTATAGACTTACTTGGTCAGGATAGTGGCAAATATAATTACCATGTCAAATATACCCCTTTTCCATGGGCATTTAAAAACAATGTTATCGTGCCTGATAGATGGGGTGGTATGGACAAGGTCCCAATTAACAAACTAAGTCTCGAGAAAAGACAAGATCAAGAGGAGAAAATGAAGAAAAAGATTTAACGTGGTGATAGGCAATTTGTCCGTAAAGCAAGAAAGCAAAGTGAAGCTGTGGACTTCTTGGGTTAGGATAGTGGCTGGCATAATTACCAAGTCAAATACATACCACCTCTATGGGCATTTAAAAACGAAGTCATTATACTTGATGGATGGGGTGGAATGGATGACGAGGATGCCAATAAAAGTCTTGTATCCATGATTACGCCGTTTGTAATAAAGTTGGATGAATTGGATAAGTACGAAGATGAAGGAGAACATATTAAACTAGTTACTATTCAACTTTCAATAGATCAGTTGAAGATTGAGGAAAAGGAGCTGTAGCTAGTGATCATCACTTTGCCTCCAATAGAGAAGTTCAATACTAAGTGCGTACCCTGGGATTACGCATTAAAGGAAGTTGATGCTATAACTCGTTTGAGAAGATGCTATGTCCCGAAGGAAGGTGGGCATGAGAAGAATGGTGTAATTGAGGAAGATGTGAAGTAACTGCTGTCAGTCATGAAAACAAGTGAATATGACGTGATTGAACAGTTGAGGAAGATCCTGGCACAAATTTCCTTGCTGAATCTCTTTAAAACCTCAAAGAGTCATAAGATGGTGTTTATGAAAATTCTCAATGAAGTTCATGTTCCAGAGACAATCAACAAAGTGCAACTAGAAGATTTTGTTGTTACTATTCTTTTGAAGAATCAGATTGCTTTCTTTGATGAAGATTTCCCAATTGATGGACTTTCACACGATAAAGCCCTATATATTGCCGTCAGATGCCGAGGCAAAGACGTATCACCTGTGTTGATTGATAATGGCTCCGCACTTAATTTGTGCTCGTTGAGCACACTACATCGCATAGGGATTAGTGAAGATCTCATTAAACCTTTTAAGGTGACTGTGCACTCGTTTGACGGAATGAGGAAGAATTTCATTGGAGATATCGAGCTCGAGGTAAATATAGGCCTTGTGCCTTTCTTGATTGATTTTCAAGTGGTGGATATTTCGAGGATTTTCAACCTGCTATTGGGAAGGCCTTGGATTCATATGGCTAGTGTTATTCCTTCAAGTCTGCATTAGAAAGTTCGGTTTGTCATTAATGGCAAGATGATTATTGTGCGGGGAGAAATGAATTTTACCACTTATAAAGCGAATGCAATACTTTACATTGAGCCTGAGGTAAAAGAAGAATCAAGTTACCATTCCTTTGAGTTTATTTCAATGGTACAAATCCTCACTGGCAGCATCATGAATTCCCCAGAGCTCTCAACATCAGCAATTATATCGAGGAAGGTGTTATGCCAATACAGGTTCATCCCTAGTAACGGATTAGGAATAAGAGCCCAAGGAATTAAGGCGTCTATTATCCCACTTGCTACTAAGAGGAGATATGGGGTGAGATATATCGCAGAGAGTTCTAATAATCACCATAGAGGCCAAGGCTGAGGTCAAAAGAACCATAGAGGCTATGGAAGCCGAGGTGATTGTGTTATCAATCCATCAATATGGAAGGATAAAGCCAAAGAGCTTTCTTATTATCAAATCCACATTAATGAAACTTTTCCCGGACTTTCCAAGTTACTTCAAAAGGAGGATTTACATGCAGAAGAATAATCTGTTTTACCTGGCTTATTCAAAGAGAATGTTGTCAACGTCATCATAACTGAAGCAGAAGATACCAACACACTGGAGTAGGAAGATTCTCTTAAACTTTTACTTTTGCTGTTGTCTTTTCCATTGCATTATTGCTTTTGTTGTTTCCAATTTCATATTGATTCTGTATACAATTTCAATTCAGTTGCAATTTCCATTCATGTTGATGTAGCCGTAATCACATATTTCAATTCAATAAAAGTGTTCAATAATTTGTTAATGATATATAGAAATGAAACAAAACCAAACGTATGATGAACATTACTCTCACTTGTGAGGCTTGAGACTTGGGGTTTCCATATTGTTCCTAGCTGTAAAATGATTTTTAAGAGCCAAGATGTCCAAGGATATGAAAACTAGCTCTATTTTCTCCTTTTTCGAAATGGAATTCAAAATGAATTTCCAAAAGGATTTTTTACAAAACCTCATGCATTGTTATACTTCATATGTGAATACTAACCATATTTGTTGTATGTCAGGCATGAACATTCGCATATTCATAATAGGTTCTTATGTGTCTCAAATCTTTCAGAGGGAATCACCTGTGATATTGAAGAAATTGATGAAGATGAAGAATGGATAAAAAAAAATAGATACATAATGAACAATCAAAGCCACTTACATTAGAGAAAATAGTTACTGTTACTCTGGGTAACAATGAGAATCTCAAAGAAGTTAAGATTGGAGAAAACCTTTCTTCCGAAGAAGCAAAGAAGATTATTGCATTGCTTAAAGAATATCAGGATGTGTTTGCATGGTCTTACGCTGACATGCCAGGTCTTGATCTAAAGATTGTTGAACATGCTCTACCAATTGATCCGAGCACTCTTCCAAAGAAGTAAAAACTTCGGCAGACAAAACTAGAGTTGACAAAGAAGATAGAAAAAGAAGTAATGAAATTGCTTAAGGTTGGATTTATTGAAGTGGTACCATATCCAGAATAGTACCCGTATTAAAGAAAGATGGTCGAGTGCAGGTTTGCGTTGATTATTGTGACCTAAATAAAGTAAGTCCTAACTATGACTTTCCATTACTACTTATTGACGTCCTACTGGACATAACTGCTGGATTCAAAATATTTTCATTCATGGATGGTTTCTCTGGATATAATGAAATCCTCATGAAGAAAGAGGATAATGCGAAAACATATTTTATTACACCACGGGGGACATTTTGTTACAAAGTGATACCTTTTGGCTTGAAAAATGCTAGTGCCACATATTAAAAGGTAATGGTAACATTATTCCATGATATAATGCATAATGAGATTGATGTATATGTGGATGATATGATTGCCAAATCCAAACAAGGAAAAGAACATGTCGTGGTATTTTGGAAATTGTTCGGAAGACTCAGAAAGTACAAGTTGAGGTTAAACCCCAACAAGTGTATGTTTTGGGGCAAAATTCGGCAAGTTGTTAAGATTTGTAGTCAGTAGCATGGGTATCGAAATAGATCCCTCGAAAATCAAGGCGATATATGATCTAAAGACTCCCTCAACGGTGAAAGAAGTGAGAAATCTGTTAGGGCGATTAAATTATATTGCCCGTTTTATCTATCAACTTTCTGAAACTGCTAAGCCATTTTTCAAGTTGCTGAAGAAAAATGCTAAAATGAAATAAGATGCAGAATGCCAACAAGCCTTTGACAAGTTCAAAGAATATTTGATATGTCCACCAGTCCTTGCACCATCCATCCTAGGGATCCCGTTGATCCTATATTCACCATGAGTCGTTAGGAGCGGTGCTCGTCGAAAGAAGACCGAATGATGGTAAGGAGCAAACCGTTTATTACCTGAGCAAAAGTTCATGATATCCAAGATAAATTATCTAGTAGTTGAAAAGACATGTGTTGCATTAATCTGGGTGTTGCACATACTAAGGCAGTATACCCTTCATCACCAAATCTTGCTAGTAACTGAAAATGACCCGATCAAGTGTTTACTCGAGAAATCTTCCTTGATTGGAAAACTAAAAAAATGGTACGTCTTGTTATCAAAATTTGATATCATAAGTTCATCACAAAAATCGATCAAAGGACGAGCAATAACGGATATGCTAGTAGAGAATTCTCAAAGTAATACCAATTCTGAAGAGGATGAATTTGACAATCGTATAATTGCATTGGTTGATGATAAATGTATAATATATTTTGATGGTGCAACCAATTTATCTAGATCAGGGACCGGGGTAGTACTGATTTACCCAAAAGGTCAACATTATCCATTATCTGCAAGCTTGTATTCTTGGCCTGCAATTAGCTCTCTCGATGAAGGTGAAGAGATTGCAAGTCTACGGAGATTCTATGTGCATCATATTACAAATAACTAGTGAGTGGCAAACTCGAGATATTAAGTTGATACCCTATCACAAATATTTGGAAGAAATGATGGCAAATAAGGAGGTTCGTGGTTGACATTTAAGGAGAAAATGATCAAGAAAGATTTTATTGCACACGCTTGCATTAATCTTTTTGTGATAACTTCAGATGAAATCATATGGAAGCTCAAAACATTCTAAGAAGAAGAAGAGCTTTTCATTTCTTATCACTAAACATGTTATCCTTTGCAAAGCCCAATTGAGCCTCAATATTTATTTCAATACCCATGTTGGTGATCATCTTTTCACACTGTAACATGATCATATGATCTGCTTTAGATTGATAAGAAACAAAAAGGCATGACACGGAGTCCTTAGAGCTCGAAAGGTTAAAAAGCCAAAAGATTTAGAAATACAAGAAGAATCATGAGCATGAAAAAGCTGTGTATCTGGTAAAAGACAAGACTAAATGCCCAAGAAAAATGAGAGAAAAAAGAAAGAGAAGAAAATGAGAGTTCAAAAGAAAGCTCAAAATGACAAAAAGTCACGAAAAAAGTTTAACAAAAGTTGTGAAAGAAAAAAAATCACAATAGATTAGACGTTGAAAAATAAAGGACCTTGATAAGCATTTAGAGGACCCTTGTGGTCATGAAAAGAAAAGATCTCCAATGGACAAAAGAAAAGGGATGGTGACGCTAAGAAGATCACAAATTTCATAAAAACCCTATATTCAAAAACAAATGAGCCTTTTAAGCCTACCAAATACTAACATTACAACGTTTCTCCAAGGACTCTTCAGATTTGGATGTTGAAAGGGAAAACATGATTTCATAACAGAAGCTATCGCTTAAAGAAATGTGTGCAATGTAATTTTGTCTTATCCTCGAGGTTTTTAACTTGTAAACTCGAAGTGAATTAGAAAATAATGAAATTCTTTTTTGACCTCAAAATGCCTATGTTTTGAATAACCATTGACCAAACTTACATTACGATCCTTTAAAAGATCTTGTCGGATCAATTAGATTGTATATGTTGCAAATATCTCTGAATACCCGATGATTGGTTATGAGAGATAAATTGAGAGGCACGTGATGTTTCGCTTATCAACAAATAAAAGAGATAGATCAAATTCATGGATCGAGATAAATCCTTTCTAATGAGGTCTTATAATTGATCATTTCAAGTATTTCTTGAAAGATTTCAAGTAATTTGCTCAAGTGCTTCCTTTAAAAGGAAATTTGATTGTTAAAATGCATTAACGCGAATAATGCATGTTTTCAAATCAAAATAACTAAATTTTCAAATAGTTTTTATTCAACTTAAAACCAAATTTTCGAACTGGTTTGTGGTAAACTTAAAACCATGTTTCATTAGGTTGTGGGGAATCTTAAAACTATAGGGTTCTGGGTTTTTCTTGAAACCCTGACTTTTCAAAGTGGTTCTAGGTTTTTCCTTAAATCCTAACTTTTCAAAATGGTTTTGAATTTTTCCTGAAACCCTGACTTTCAAAACTGTTCTAGGTCTTTCCTTAAATCCTGATTTTCAAAATGATTATGAGTATTTCCTTAAACCTTGACTTTACAAACGTTTCGTGGGATTATCCTTAAAACCACAATTTCAAATAGGTAATCCAAAGCAAATTGTAAGTCGTAGCCTCGAAGAATTGACCGTTTGCAAGTGATCACGGCTTGTAGATTTGAATATGGTGATTTTTATAGTCTTTTCAAGTGTACGTAGGTTTGTAGCCTCATAGCTATCACCCTCAACCAGTGATTGCAACCTGTAGCATTTGATGACTTTTTGGCCAATAACATGGCCTTTTTATGGTGATTTTTATAGTCTTCTCAAGTGTACGCAAGTTTGTAACCTCGGAGCTATCACCCTCTGCCAGTGAACGCAACCTCTAGCATTGGATGACTTTTTGGCCCATAGCATGGCCTTTTCATAGTTCTTTTGCAAGTGATCATGTATAAGTAACCTCGGAGAAATGACCCTTCACAAGTGATTGCAATCCGTAGCCTCAAAAGATTATTACACAAGACCTGATGGTGAGGACCCACTAGGCAAACCACCAAATCCTCATATGAGGAACCCCAGGTAACCATTGTTTAAGTTTTTTCAAGTGTATGCAGGTTTGTAACCTCGGAGAAATGGCTCTCCGCAAATGATCGCAACCTATAGCCTTGGATGACTTTTTGGCCCATAGCATGGCCTTTTCTTAGTCCTTCTACAAGTGATCGCGGATTTGTAGCCTCGGAAAAATGACCATCTGCAAGTGATCGCAATCTGTAGTTTCAGAAGACTATTTCATATGGTTCGTGGATCCATAAAACCACATGGTTTATGGATGTATTCTTAAACCACGAGATTATAATTCAATTCATCATAATCATTACCATCATCAACTCATACTTCAAGATAATCAGCAAAGAAGCTCCTACAAACAGGTAAGTTTCTTTTTCCCTCAATCATTAAAAACTTTTCAAATGCACCCAAAAGTGAAAAATTGGATTGGGTCATGAATTTCAAAGCAAGATTCCTAATCAGTTGTAAAATTTTCATTTGTTAGTAGAGTCAACTAAAAACTTAGGTGTCATATTGTCTTTGAGATCAAGCTCTAACGGGCTTAATCTCAAAGAGGGGCAGCTGTTGACATTTGATTTTTAGTCTAATTTTAAAATTTCCTTAAAAATCACAAAATTGGGATTAGGAACCTTGGACAAGCCTAGGAACCTATTTCTAAACCAAAAATAAATTTTTTAGAATTGTCCTGAATTTTTCCTTAATTTCTTTTGGCCAAAATAAGGAAGATATTCAAGAAAAATATCTAATGGAGTTAAAAAATTTCATAAAAATAGTTATTAGTCTTCTTTTAAATCCAATTTCATCACTACGGCATCGATTTTAGAAAATTTCAATTGGGAATGTGTTTTTTCCAAAATTGGGTAAAATCAAGCACAAATTGAATCAAAAATTCAATTGAGCCATTTCTAGTCATCTCTAGGTCATAGTATATTCACAACAAATGATTCTGGGACCTTGAATTGCATATTGGTCAATCCAATTTTATAATTTAGGAAAATAATTGAAAAACCCCAAAAATCAATTGAAAATTAGGGATTTTGCGCCCAAATTGGGGATCTTGATCAATTTGAAATTGTCGAACCAAGAGACTATATTTTCTAGGGTTAATCAGTCATGGGTAATCCAATTTTATCATCAAGTTTGCCCAATTAGGTCATCTGGATACTGAATTGAACAAAAACCCCAATTAACCTAAGCTCAAATATGGGAATTTTAGGTTTAATTGTAATAAAGAATAGGACAAATCCTAATTTTGGATGCAAAATGTGCCAAGGAATTCAATTTTGGGGTTAAATTCAAAAAATTGGCTCAAAATGAGGCCTAATTTGCAAAATTAGACCAACCCGGGTCAGCCGGATTGACCTGACCAGACCCGACTCTGGTTGGCTTTCTCCTTCGCTCGACTAGGCAATGCGTGGGAAAGGAGAGAAAATATCTTCTCCGATCCGTGACTTCATCGACTTACCTCAGCCAAATCAGCACGTGATAAACAAATATCAAGGCTAGGGAATCTCCAGTTAGCGTGGCCAATCAGTTATAATCAATTTAGAGGTCATTGGAAGAGAGATTCGAGTGGGAAACCAAGCAATAAA
The DNA here is from genome assembly GCA_024500025.1 of Syzygium aromaticum. Taxonomy (NCBI): domain Eukaryota; kingdom Viridiplantae; phylum Streptophyta; class Magnoliopsida; order Myrtales; family Myrtaceae; genus Syzygium; species Syzygium aromaticum. Next base: position 5,829,436 of record CM044891.1, on the reverse strand, counting down.
AAGAAAAGTAAATCGTTTCCAGCGCAAAGGAAGTGTTTGAGAAAAGTTTCAAGAGAAAACGAGAGAAGGTATGAGGAAAGCTAGAGAAAAAAGTGAGAGAGGAAAGGATAGAGGTCCCGTCTGAGTGTTCGGCGCTGTCTTAGACAACGGAGCGCCAACAAATTAGAGCCCGGCCGTGACCTCCTTCCTCGAGTCCAACTGAGTAAGTCAATTGTGGAGGCCTGAAACTGAGGTTCTCTCGATTAGTCCAAGAGCTCCTCGACGAAGCTGAGGCCTCCAGCTTGGAGTCCAAGTGTTGAGGAAGAGCTCCATGATTGCTAGTTGCCTCGAAAACTCCAATTGATCCTTCGTCGAAGTAGGTAGAGTGTTAATCTTGTCACGGTTTAGTAAAATTCCAAGTTATAGGTTTACGCTTGATCTTGTTGATTAGATGAATTCCATTGCGATTTTGAGCTTCTTGATGCTTGAAAACATGTTTAATCATGTTTTATGTCGTTTGATTGCAATTTTTGATTGAAAAATGTGCATAAACTACCTTGACTACCATTGATAACCCTCGCTAGAACCTTAACCTTAGACGGAGTGCCTCCCATAGCGAATAGTCGCTCAAGTTAGTTGATTCTCATCTTGATTGATGTTCTGATGTTTATTTGAATCAGTTCAGACAACTAGGGCGACTAGCATAAAGATTTGAAGCTTGGATTAGCTTGTCTAGGTTAGTTATGGTTTAGGATATTTGGATCAGGTTTTTCGCCGGCTGGTGGCGATCCGACCACGAATCGGTTGACTAAGGCTGATAGAGGATAACACAGACTAGACAATGAACCGGTTAAAATGGTAGAAAGGTCGCTGGAAGCTCGTCGGAGCTTGGCCCAAACAAGCGGCCTAGAGAACATTAACCCATGACTCTTGCCTATCAATTGTTCTGAATAATGCTACAATGAAAAACTCTAGAAACGACGCTATTTTGGCATTGTGTCCTGGCGGGGTGACAGCAGGCGCTAGTGCCAACTAGTTTAGCTTGGTTGGACCGGTTTGAACCGAATTGGCCTGGTTCAATTGCCTTGGCAGGAATTTTTGAAAAAAAGAAAAAAATTCAAAAAATATAGAAAAATGTAAAAAATAGAAAAATTTAAAAAAATTCGAAAAATTCGAAAATCTATAAAAATTTTTCAGAAAATCCAAAATTTTCAAAAATTCGGGAAATTCAAAGAAAATTCTCAAAAATTGAAAATTTTTTGAAAATTTCATAAAAATCTAAGAAATTCAGAAAATAAAATAAAAAATGTGAGAAATTCAAAAAAGAAAAAAATTGGAAAATCCCAAAATCCATAAAAAAAAATCCCAAAAATTACAATTTTTTTCAGAAAAATAAAAAATAGTTTTCGGGAAAGGAAATCCTAAGAGTGATTTTTCCAAAATTAAAAGTGAAAAAATTTCAAAAATTCATAGAATGACCTGAATACCCAATGGCCAACCTTTGCAAGTGAAATTTGAATTTTTTGAAGTGTCTAAATGGCATTTTTGAAGACCATTAGTTTAGGGGTTAAAAGGGGTCTTAACCCTAAAAAAACCTTAAAAGGGTATTAACCCTCAAAATGGGTCTCAACCCCTAAAAAACCCTAAAACTACACAATTCATTGATCACGTAAGCCATTAGGGCTTCATTAGGCATTGAATGCTTTAAATTACTTTCCTTCTAAAGACAACTTAAGATTGTTTGGCTTGATTGCAATCGATTGTACAATTGATGATTGATTAGTTGTTTCTTTGGTTAGAACAGTTAGAATTAGAAGATAGACATTGGAAACTCGTGTGACATGTTAGACACATCGTAAGAATTTAAGTACCGAAAGGGCATTAGTGATATCAATTAGGGATTATTAACGTAACCAAATCCCCTTACTCAGAAATCTCTGGTTTACAGAATCGTGGTATTTTTCTTGTACCCCGATTAGGTTTCTAATCAACTTACTAATAATGAATAGTGGCTACTCCAAAATCAAAATTCAGATTAAATAAAAAGATAAAAAATACCATCTGCTGTCACGTGAGGTATAATCCTTAAGAGACCCCTATTTATCTAGTAATGAGATGTCTGTGGGACATTTGAATGAAATATCTGTATCGGACCTTAATAGCTCATTCGAGGACAGTTTCTCCATTCGTGACAAATGAAAGTACCTCCTTAGCGTGCCAAAAGCGCGGCATGACAATTTCAAGTTGCATCTCCCACCCACACATATTTCTCGAATGACCCCATAATATTGGATTCCACTTTCTGGGTGTAGATCTCAAGCGTGCATAAGGGCAAATAGGTTTGTTGTGAAAAATCCCTAATTAGTTTTGAAAAATGACAAAACATTCCTTTCTTACCAAAATTATGCATAAGTTATTTGATACAGGCAGATACTGAGTCATCAAACTTAGACGATGAAAGGACTTTGTTATCAAACTCAGAATTTCTCATCAAATTCAATAAGTGTTATTTTTGGCAGGTTTATGCAGAACAATTAAATTGATATCTTAAGATATTCTATTTTGATAATCACAAGATTATTCCTTAAACACGAATAACTATACTTATGGAAATTAAGATTTGATTGTATGGGCGATGAAATCAATTGGAGATAATAGTTCTTTCTTTAATGGCTACGCATTTTCTTTTGGGAAGTTTCTCCAATGGGTTGATTTGGAAATAAATCGTTTGAAGACTGTCCAATGGGTAGATTGGAAGTGGAGGAGTACAAAAGGAGTGCATACGTCGTAGAAAGTAGAGAATCAAAATTGAAAATTCCAAAGTCTGAATAGAGTTTCGATCTTACACACTTGTGATTACTGTATTTCACGTTGTGATTTTAGAGAGAAAATTACTTGAGTGTTGAGTACATGTGATGGTATGATCTATCATCTGAGAAGCACTACTCTTGTAATCTTTTAGTAATTCAATAGTGAAATACAGTCAATAGGCTGCCAGCGTGAAGAGTTGACATAGGCTTGATAAAGCCGATCACTATAAAAGATCTGTGTGCGGTATTCTCTATTCCTATACTTTTATTTATCATTGTTAACATTATACTACATACATATCTGTCAAACAAGTTCATCAGAACATCATCATAGTCATTAGACTCATCCATTTGTCATCAGACGCAATTATCTGATGAAAATTTGTTATCAGACGCAATCATTTGACGACAATTTTACATACAAGTTCGTCAGACTCATCCACTTGATTTTGCCCATATAAATTTTTAATCTTGACTATATTCATGCCGCATGATTAATTTATCAAATTTGACAAAATCGCCTATTCACCCCCCTCTAGGTGATAACACTAGCCTTAACAAGGTCAATTGAGGTTGAAGAGATGCATGATGTAGATTTAGAAATGTGAGGAGGGTATTTAATATGAAAAGCAAAATTGAGGATCGTTTTTGCAATTATGCTAATACAATATTAATTTGCTTACTGCATCACCACATTATCCTATCAAGGATAGTAATGATGCCAAATGAAATTTCATGAAATTGCGGCAAAGAAGCATCTCATGTTCCAAAACATGAGAAGCTTAGGCTTCTAGAGTTAATTGATCCTAAGCATGCATACTAACTTAATGTTAGAGCAGTTATTGCCCATACTCAGTAATCTAGACCTTATCGATTCACTTACGAAATACTCGGAACCCACACTAGACCACAATGGAAAATACAACTTCTAACACATTTTTCGTCACTAGATTTTTTCTATCGACTGTTCTATAAAAAGAGTCTACAAGTTTTAATAGATGACACAAAACCAATTTGCAGATAAGAGCACCAAATCAAAACTTGGTGAGTTCAGCTAATGAACATGGAGTATCAACTCTGATCCATTTAAAAAGCAATACTATTAGCCTTTAAAACTACCAAAAAAGATATTTTATTCAAATCCAACCAGCGACTTGCATCTAAGTGTTCAGCAAGAATAAGTTACGAGGAGAGTCTTAAACTACCTACAAAATTAAATTGTTCAGTCAAATCAGGGACCAAGAACAGCTAGCACAAGGAACGTGTTGTATCTTTCACAATTTGCCCCTTTTTTTCTGATGTAGAACAGTTAGCCTGTAATTATCTTGAAGAATATGATCGTCGTAATGGCCGGAAATCTCAACAGTTTTTCTGATTTTGGAGAAAACAACCATTCAGGCAGTTTCCTATATCACCGTTCAGGCAGTTTCCTATATTACCAGTCAGGCAGTTTCCTATATTACCGTTCAGGTAATTTCCTATATTACCATTTAAGCAGTTGCCTATATTAGTTTATTAGATGTTATCTTTAATTATTCAGTTTCCATTAATATTATGAGTCTTGTCTCTATATATATGATGTCTGTCTTGTAATAAAAAACATAGTATCATTGAATAAAAATTTCGAGTTCTTTGGAGTTGTTCCAAATTTACACTTCTCTCTGCGTCATTTGGTATTAGAGCAGGTTTCTCCTGTGACGATGGTGAATAACGTGAATGTCAATCTCCCCGCAGTTGAGGGCCGTGAGAACGAGCCTATTACGCGGGCTGAGTTCAATCAGTTCGTGGCTCAAACCAATCAGAGGTTTCAAGAGATCCTTGATGCCATCCAGCGTTTGTCCACAAACCATGCGCTTGGCGTTCTTCCAGCCGAGCGAATTCCTGTCGTTCGTGATCCCGAAGATGCTATGGGGCGTGGAGGAATTCCCCGACATAGGCGTCAAGACTATGTCGAGGATACGGAAGACGAAGCCGAAGATTTCCAAGAGATGCAGATTCGTGGTGATCGCCGATACAGGGGATTCCAGGAGGAGCATGTTCGTGGGAATCGACGGCAGGGGGGTTACCGACGAGATCCTGAACAGTATCAACTAAAGGTAGATCTCTCTACTTTCAATGGAAATTTGGATATTGAAGATTTCCTAGACTGGCTTTGGGAGGTCGAGAAATTCTTCGACTCTATGGATATTGATGAGGATCTCCAAGTGAAACTTGTGGCGTACAAGTTAAAAGGTGGCGCTTCAGCTTGGTGGGAACAAACTCAATTGACACGACGTCGACAAGGCAAGGCTCCTATTCAATCATGGAATAAGATGAAACAGAAGTTGAAGAAGAGGTTCCTCCCAACGGACTATGAGCAACTGTTATTTCAGCAATTCCAGAATTGCCGACAATCGAATAGATCGGTCTAAACTTATACGGAAGAGTTTCTTCGACTCTCCGCTCGCAATAACCTGGATGAGTCCGAGGCACAACAAACTGCTAGGTACATTAATGGTTTGTGACTTAATATCCAGGATCGGGTTTCTTTGCATCGACTATTCTCTATCAAAGACGCCCAGGATATGGTGCGAAAAATTGAGATACAATTGGAGAGGACTAACCCTAGTACTCGTGGTAACAACTATTCGTATCGTGGGTCATTTGGAAAAGGAAGACAGCTTGATGTTTCAAGTTCTTCTAGTCAACAAACCCCTGATTCGAGCCAAGTTCCAAGGAGTACTACGAGGACGCCTAAGGAAGTAGTTGCAGCAAGCAATCGTACTCCCAATCAAAATATCAAGAATCCATATGCCAAACCCCAACCGATCAAGTGCTACAAGTGTAACGAGTTAGGCCATCGTTCCAGCGATTGTCTTCGTCGTAGAATGGCCAATATCGTTGAACATGACGAAGATGTGTATGAAGATGATTGGGAAAAGGAAGAAGAAGTGGCAGTGGAAGATGAAGTGGGCGAGCAAGTTAATTGTGTTGTGCGTCGTCTATTGTTTACTCCGCGGATAGAAGATACCCAGCGGAATCAGCTTTTCCGCGCTCGCTGTACTGTCAACGGCAAAGTATGCAATATCATTATTGACAGCGGAAGTTGCGAGAATATAGTGTCAAAGGTCTTGGTGGATCACTTGCAACTAAAGACGGAGCCGCATCCCGCGCCCTACACGATCGGAAGGATTCGCAAAGGAGCAAAACTTAAGGTAAACCAATTATGCCGTTTACCTATTTCGATCGGAAAATCATATCAAGATACAATTATCTGTGATGTTGTGGAGATGGACGCGTGTCATGTTTTACTGGGTCGGCCGTGGCAATATGATGTTAATGCTACACACCAAGCTAGGGAGAATACGTATTCTTTTGTGTGGAAAATGACTAAAATTACTTTGAGACCATAGAGTAATGCCCCTCAGATTGTAAAGAAGCAGAATGCAGGGGTTATGATAAATATCTGAAAACGTGAAGGGATGTATATGATTGTGAACAAAAGCGACCGGCAAGTTGTGGCTCGTGTTCCCAACATTTTTAAACCCTTATTAAAAGTATTCAGTGATGTTATGCCTGAGGATTTACCTGACGGATTACCTCCTTTGAGGGATATCCAACATGAGATTGATTTTCTTCCAGATACTAGTCTTCCTAATTTGCCGCATTATCGGATGAATCCGAAGGAGAATCAGATTTTACAAGAGCAGGTGGGAGAGCTCCTTCGAAAGGGTTTCTTGCGTGAAAGCAAAAGTCCATGTGCAGTTCCTGTGCTTCTCACGCCAAAAAAAGACGGCACCATGCGTATGTGTGTAGACAGTCGTGCCATTAACCGGATTACTGTCAAGTATAGGTTTCCGATTCCACGGCTTGATGATATGCTAGACAGACTTGCTGGATCACGAATTTTTACGAAGATTGACCTTCGAAGCGGATACCACCAAGTTCGCATCCGTCCTGGTGACGAATGGAAAACGGCCTTCAAGACAAGTGCAGATAAGGTAGCCGTGATTCGCAATTGGCCAGTTCCCAAGAATGTTAGCGAGGCTCGAAGTTTCCATGGCCTTGCAACATTCTAGAGGCGTTTCATTCTAGATTTCAGTACTATTATGGCCCCGATCACTGACTGTTTAAAAAAGGGCAAATTCCATTGGGGAGATGAAGCTTTGGCCAGTTTTGCTCTAATAAAAGAAAAGCTCTCCACAGCGCCGATATTAATGCTCTCTGACTTTGAAAAAGTGTTCGAGCTGGACTGTGATACTTCTGGCATCGAGATTGGCGCTGTCCTTTCCCAAAAAGGTAAACCTATAGCTTTCTTTAGTGAAAAACTTAATGAAGTTCGTTGGCGTGCATGTTCAGATTTCCAATCTCGAAAGGAATTTTTCCAGAGATATTGTTGCCCAACATTGTCAGGAACTCCAAATTGATGAGATTTCCGATTCCAGAAGGTAAGGTTCCAGAAATATGATTATAACCCAATTGAAAATACTTAAGGGTGATAGAGAGGTTACCGATACAGTCGGGGATTGGTCCTCCAAAAGCATTGATCGATATACTCAATACTCTCAAGTTTGTGGAATTGGTTAAAGAGCAGAGGAAGTCCGAATCAGCATATTGCCCACTTCCTAAGTTGTTTCCATCAATACCAAACCAATAGAGTCCTCTCATCTTTGAGAAAGAAGGAACTTTCCCCGTAAAGTTATTCAACACGATCTGAATTTGAACGAGATTAGAGGTATTGAATATTGACTCAGGAATGGGTCCGATGAGGTGGTTGTTACTAACATAGATTTCCTCAAGATTCAGAAGAGTGAAGCCGAAGTTGCCGGGTAAGCTCCCCTCTAAGTGGTTTTCATTCATATCAAGGGTCGTCACGGTGGATATATTGAAGATTGAGATAGGAATCATACTGATGAATTTATTCCAACCAAGAAGGAGGACGTTTAGATTTCTCAGCCGGCCGAGAGTCTCTGGGATCATACCATTGAGGTTATTTCTCTCTGTTGAGAAGGCTTGAAGAGAAGATAAGTTTCCAAACGATGGCGGAATGTTTACCCATCAATTTGTTGGCTTGAAGTATAAGCTTTTGGAGCTTGGACAAGGAGCCGAGTTCCGCACGCAAATTTCCTTCAAGTGTGTTGAACCCCAAGCTAAGAAAGAGCAAATTAGAGCAATGAGAGAGATTCGAAGGGAGTTGCCCGCTGAATGAGTTGTTATGAAGGAACAACATTTGCAACCGAAATAAGCGGTCGAATTGTTGGGGAATTTCGGAGCGGAAATTGTTGTTATCCAAATAGACTTCTCTCAAAAAGCTAAGGTTACCAATATGGAGTGGCATGACCCCAGGCAGGCTCTTGGAGGCGAGGTCCAATATTGTGACTCTATGGTGTGTATGATCACATGTGACACCGTACCATTCGCAGATGTAGCTAGTATCATTCCACGAGCTCAAAACCCCACGAGGATCAACTATTTGGGCCTTAAATTCCAGTAGAGCCAACCGATCAGTCTCATTCCCGCCGGTTTCTACTGATGCAAGGACACTCCCTAACAGAAGAATGATGATAGTTAAGCATGAGAACGACTCAGGTAAAACCCGATCTCTATGGGGAAGGTCCATGAGGATTTGTAGCAAAGCGATATTAGCTCGAGTGTCTTGCAGTTTTCTTGTGACATTGTTTCGAAACAATTCACGAATATACAATAGCGGGCAACATACTAAGACGTGTTGATGTCATCATTGCAAGAATGGTCATGACAAATCTTTCATGGGCCTCCCAAGTTGAGAAACTTATGAGGCCGTGAAAGGCAAGGTGACTTTTGATGATCGAGTTAGTCAATGAAAGCTGAAACACCATGGGGCCCTAGTTTTCTTCATTATCTATTGTGTCCTTTATCCTATAATCTATCTTTCAATTTCTGAATTGCTGGGCCGTTAAGTTGGGGCAACAACTTGAGTCTTTTCCATGCATATAAGAACACTATTAAAATCTTGACTGTCAGTTACAGAGCCACTTAGGCGCATCGCATCAAAGTGCATTGCAAGCCAACTTTGGCTCCCACGGTGGTCAAATTTCCTCCATGTGTAGGCCCATTCGATCGTTATTGGATTTACTTCCTTTAATTAAATTCAAATTAGCCTTTAATTAGTTGTGACATCCACTCGAAAAAAAGAAATGAAAAGATTGTTTAAGGATCATCAAATCTTTTTGGTGCGATGTAACTAAAAAGAATTTTTTGTTTTTAGCATTCACCTTAGACCAATTATGAACTGGACAAGCAAAACATGAACATTAACCATCTTTGAATAAGACTGCAATTAGGAAATAATTAAGATTCTTGCCGCACGGCATGATCCTACCCAAGAGGAATCAAACAAGAATGGCACGAGAAGGCAATGTGATTGGGTGACATGGGACAAAGAGGGACCCGTGGAATTACTTCGTGTCCTTTGCACTAAATATGCATTCTTTAAGCAAAGCCTTCGTCAACAAATTTAAATTTTATATTGGATTAGATTTCTGCAACTCAATATATAGAGTTGTACACATCACCCTTAGACTGTAGAATTTTTAACAAAACGACTAGTAATTTAGCGTAATGTGCTAAAATTTTGTTGGTGTTGTCATAGTAATTAAATAGTATGCTAAAAAAATTCAGGATAGAAAGAATACGCAGGTAATGAAAATAGAATGGTGAAAAATGCAAAAGTTATTGTATGAGGTATGCCAGTTCCAATTAATTAGATTTGGAGTTGAAGGGATTTAATTAGAAAAAGCTATACCGATTCAATGACTTGGTGAGACATACTAAAAGTTAAGAGTATTTGATCGGAAAAAAATGCTCAAATTTAGGGATCAAAAGTATAGTTTTGAAATTTGAATAAGGCATACGGGAAATATGAAACAAGTTGACTTACCCTTCAAATAAGGACACGTCCTGTATATCTATGTGTGTGTGTGTATATATATATTTGAAGCAGGATTATGGGGACAAACCGAGTTAATCAAATGAAGGGTCACACTGCTTTGCCAATAACATGCATGAACATGAGAGAGAGAGAGAGAGAGAGAGAGAGAGAGAGAGAGAGAGAGAGAGAGAGAGAGAGATTAGCATGGGCTTTACGTGGGCGAGGCTCTGTTAGTTGTTAATTTATGTTTGATTTCCACAACCATTTTATGTAGAGGAAAGCATGGTTTCAAGATAGAATCTAGAATATGAGAACCTGACTAATGAGGATATGTAAGTTTCAGGTTCCAAGTTTTAAAAATTGGGAAACCTGTTTCAATGGGTAAATTTCAAGTTTTAGGTAGGTAAAACTTGGAACTTGAAACCTGTTTTTTCTTGGTCTATATTTTCACGTGATCATGCGGTATTCCATGATGTTAGATGATGAGTGTATAATCTGGAAATAGTAGCTTAAACTTTTATTTTATAACTTGTTAATATTTCATATTTTTCGTATGTTTAAATATAAGCTGTAGTCAGTGAATTATAACATGAAGCGGTGGTCATTAAAGGTGATGCTTCATTGCAATTATTTAATTAATAATACATATGCAACTTAGGTAGACTTTGGAACTTGTAATAAGATAGGTCTCAGGTTTCAAGGTATGTATGGTAGGTTTCAGATTTCAAAAAATGATAAACTTATTCCTATGAGTAGGTTTTAGGTATCTGGTGCAACTTGTATGGAACCTGAAACTGCTCATCCCTAATTTCTTTATGCATGTGGGAAGCTATATGCAGTGACCTGTATTAAATAGCCCCAGCTTCATGTGAGAGAGAAAGAGAGTGGTTTACCAACTTTCTCTCTTCTTTGTGCATGTTATATACTAGGTAATGTCATAGGTTGCCATGTTTGATGCACTAGCCTTTAAAGCGCCAAAGAAGAAACATGATCGGCTTTGCTTGGGGAAGTTGTTATACAAGGTTAAGCTAATAGATTAATGCCCATCACATATCAAGAGATAATGTGATTCATATTGGATCCAACTGAAAAACATGAATTTTTACGTTTTGTATATTATGATTAACTCTATCTAGTACGCCATATAGAGATACTTGATATTTTCTCCATTGATTCCTGAACCTCCACTACTTCCTATGCATATGATCAGTTCCTAGTGAAATTCATAGCCAACCTCCCTCCCTTCTCTCTCATACGCACGCCAACCTCCCACCCTTCTCTCTCATACACAACGCCAACCTCCATGGTGCCCACATTCCGGCAACCCAATAACGTGGGTCTGTAGCAAATGAGAACTATTCATCACGAGTCGCACCCCCGAGCACCCGCTTTGTTTCCTCCCCTTGCTGCCTTACAACGATGGAGAATTCACATGCAGTGCATGCAGGGACAATGTGGTTGCATCAACTTATTTCTTCTCGATCTGCCAGAACGACCTTCTTCGAAATTTGACTAGGTGGAAGCAATGTTTTGAAATCAATGATAGTTTTTGTTAGCAATGTGCAAATGTATATGTGTGGAGGATATATTTTGTAGTGGATGGACAAGGAAACAAGGTAGGATAACTTCGAGGGAGGCAACGGGATAAGAAAGATAGTTTAGTTTATAGAAATGGTTTTACAATGGTTTGACTAAGGCTTTCCTTCTTCAACTTGGCTTCTTGTTGCCCGTGTTCACGATTTTCTTCAGCCGACTTTTACAGCTGGCATTTCCACCGCCCATAGGCATGCAACCGCCTTAGAAGTACAGTGAGATTGTTGTCCTGTCCACATTCTTGACTCTTTTTTCTTCATGATTTATCCAACTTGCTTGGCAAGGATTTTGCTAGCCCGATATTAACCAGTTGCAGCAGTATTTTCAAGTTTACTTAGGCGCGAATGATAATTATTCTGTTTCTTTATTTTTTTATCTTTTTGTTTCCGAAAATAGATTTGAAACAAAAATCTATTTGATAACATAACTTTATTTTTCTATATTTGGTATAAATTTTAGCCCATAAATAGATTTGGAACAAAAGTAAGAAATAAAATTTTTCTACTTTTGTAACTCTGCACATAGAAACAGAAATAAAAGTTCTTCTCATCGATTGCCCTCTCGACTCGCGAACATCACCCTATGCCCACCGCCCACCACCCGTTGGCCAGTTGCCACATGCCACCCTCCATTACCTGCTTGCCGCCGCCCAGAAATTTGAAGGCTTATCATACGAATTTCTATTTCGGGAACATAAATTTTGTGTTATGAAACACGCTTTTCTGCTCATAAACTCGTCCAGGGAATAGAAATGTATTTTTCTATTTCTGATCAGAAATTGTTCTGGGGAACATAATGGTTATCATTAATGACTAAGCTGGCCACATTCTTGACATAGTTGAGGAGAAATCCAGAAAATCTGGAAAATGGATCACTGTTTCCAATAGATCTCCACCCAGAGTGTGCCGACTTGCCGGCATCTCCGTGGGTTGCCGGTGCTACTATTGCGCAGGCTGCGATTACGGGGGCACATTCGGACTGTGTGAAGGTTGAAGCCGTGGAAGCATCAGAGAATAACCAAGTTTCAGCCCCATATGAAAATGCAGTCCATGCTTTGCTAGTATGGTATCCTCGTCCATCAACGGAGCTAGACTTCGCTGATATTGTGCACCCACAAGATTTTCACCCCAAGCTGTGCTCTACGAAATTACGTTCCACCACTTGAATTTTCTTAAATTTGAATTTCCGGTAAAATAAGGAGTGCCCTCCTCGACTTTTGTGCATTCATACCCCTCTACATCCCCTGCTTTTTGAATCAACCATTTGCACTGCGATTTTTGCTGTTCGGCTTCGAACCGGGTCTACTTTGCTCTCAAAACGCCCCCTTCACTTTAGAAGTTGGTAATAGTTAGGGCTATGTGAGCAGTGTCTTTGGAGATTTCCTTGAATTTCGTGGTTTATTATTGTCGTTATTTCCTCATGTCGAGTTATCATACCTTTTGGTGAATTGGTCACCGTGCTCCTATGAAATTCCTGTGCTCTGTAATTTCATGATTAAGATCCTCGTACCATTTCAATGTAGCCCTCTGGGTTTCTTATTTCAGCTCCCTTTTTTTTCTGTTTTGGGATTACAAAATGATTTAGACATTATTAAGAATCTACTTGAGAAGATCGTCGACATTGAGGATCAAGTTGTGTACGTGACTAGCTCTGAGACTAAAGAAACAACTGTAAAGAAAGTCACATACGACAAGAGAAAATTGACAAAATGCACTGTCAAGCTCTACTTGAAAATTTCCCAAAAGTTTGGCAAAAATTCCTGCTAACCACATTGATGAAATAGCAAATTTGATCTCCAAATTTTTTTGACGATCATAGCGGGATAAGAAAATATTCATTTACAGAGCCATTATTGAGAATGCACAATAACCTTTGCCAAGTCACTACAGCGAAAAAGACTGCCAGCTGAAAAGGAGAATATCAGATTCAGTTTTTACTTATGCCAAGAGTATACCACATCTAGGAGTTACAAACCCAGAGTCAATCTCAGATTGGAGCAAGCACAACTTGTAACAGATTTAGAGGAAAATCATTATCAATCACCAATGACCGGCTGAAAGTGCGCGGCAAAGATCATTAATGCAGAAATGCAAGTCGATGCATGCACAGCTGCCCAAGCAAAAAGAACAATGTGTTTATACGCAAAATTTTCGATCCAGAGGGAGAGCTGTCATTTCACCTGAAAGGGAAACTTATCCAGGAAGCCTAACAAGATAGCGGCACCGTGCACAAGACAGAGACCAGAAATCTTCCACTGCAGATGGCGATAAGGGACAGGAAATTGCAAGGAAGAAATCGATGCAAATCAAATTGCCATGCACACCAAAGCTTCCGAAAGATCACGTTTTACTGAGAAAGGAACTCCTTCATCAGTACAATGTGTGAAAGGAGAGATGGAATTTTACCGAGTTAATTGCATATAGGAATTTCGACCCAAAAAAAATTCAATATAGGAATAAGCTTCTTGAGGCCAAAAGGACTTTTCATAATTTTTTAAGACTAAAACTCCGTCCTCTGACGTGAGAGCAATGGGACCACGTATCAAAAACACCACAAACGGCAAGAATCCTGCCAAAAGCTTAGCAGAGTTAATATAGTGCAAACTATGGACAGAAAGCTCACATATTAAAAGTGTATAAGAAAACATAGACTTTACCTGCTTAACTTCTTTTCAAAAAGTTAAGACATTTTGAAATATTGCAGCCAAAACGGGCATTCGTTTCCAAGGCAGCTTCTCTTTTGCAAAGAGAAAAGGCCTTCCACAGGTGAATCTCTCATTCTACCCTCAAAGGAGCCATCAAAAAGCTGCCCGCACTCTGCAGTCGCAAATGCCAATGAAGAAGTCAACCAAGATCGATCTCAGATGCATTTGCAAATGCTAAAGCATGTAACCAAAAGAGAATCCAGAACCCATCATAGCATTGAAAGAGAAAGGCCAAATTTGATTGTTGAAGTCAAGCAAGCAATGTTATCAGACCAAAACATCAAAATGAGAATTCACGGACATTAAACAGTTCAATCTTTTAGCCGTAGTTTGCACATGGAAAGCCTGATCAAGCCAATTTATCCCCCCAGACAACCATGAGAAGAGATGAAACAGAGACTTTGACACCTCCGCAAGTAACAGCTGTAACTCCACTTGCTTTGCTACAACCACAAAATATTTTTCAATCAGCACAGAATCAACTGCTTTACTATGACTGGAAACAATTGTGTGCACACCTATCAGGAGTGTTCTTTCTACCCCGAACAGAAGTTTCCTGTATCGCAACTTTCACAGGGACCAGAATAGTCCCAATTGTAGCGGTCATTTCTTGATCCTCCTACAGTACCACTATCCCTAATGCAGCCACCAAATCGATCGCCATTTCAATCAGGTTCATAGCACCCATTGCCACCTCCTCCTCGATACCTGTCATCCCTCCCCCCATACCTACCTCCTCTGCTCCCTTCACTAGGACACCCCCTTGCAAAATGCCCAGGCTTGTCACACCTAAAGCACTCTCTACCTCCACCTCCACCTCCATCTCCACCACCAAAGTCCCGATTAGGGCCACAATCATGACCACGATCACGACTGCAATCACCATCTTGGTCTCTTCCTGAGCCTTGAGGCTGAGCTTTTTCCACAATGCTATTTCTCCCATCCAATTCCATCCCATTCATAGCCTCAATAACCTCATCCATTGCTTACTTCTCATCAAAAGTTACAAAACCAAATCCACGAGAGTGTCCAGAGAACTTGCCAACCAACACCTGCATTAAAAATATTCTTCTCGGAGTTAGTTTGTATTATACGAAGAGGAAAATTTCAGATATCATCCTCAACTTTGCTCGTCATATCAAATACCCCAGTCTCACATTTCAAAACCTACAATTATCATTCTCATTTTTTTTTTCATGTATTTCAAGCTGCATCTCCCACCCACACATACTTCTTGAATTATCCCATCTCAGCGTTGGATTTCACTTTTCTGGTTGCATATCTCAGGCGGTGCGTGAGGGCAAATAGGTCAATTTAGGTTAGGGAGATGCATGATGTAGATTTTGAAATGTTAGGAGGGTATTTGATATGAAGAACAAAATTGAGGATGGTTTTTGCAATTACTTTTATATGATATTAATATGTTTACTTTATCACCACATTATCATATCAAGGACAGTACTAATACCAAATGAAATTTCATGAAATTGCAGCAAAAAAGCATCTCATATTCCAAAAAAATGAGAAGCTTAGGTTTCTAGAGTTAACATTCTAAGCATACAAACTACCCATATTGCTAGATTAGTTATTGCCCATACTCACTGAACTAGACCTTACCAATTAGATTACAAAATACTGGGGCCCACACTAGATCACAATGGAAACTACAACTTCCCGCACATTTCCATCACTAGATTTGTTCTGTCTACTGATCTATAAAAAGAGTCTACAATTTTCTAATAGATGACACAAAACCATATTGTAGATAAGAGCACCAATCCAAAACTTGGTGAGTTCAGCCAATGAATACAAAGTATCAACTCTGATTCATTCAAAAAGCAATTCTATTAGCCTCTAAAACTACCAAAAAGAGAGATTTTATTTGAATCCCACCAGCGACCTGCATCTAAGCACCAAGAATAAGTAACGATGACTCTTAGAGTCTAAAATTACCTATCAAATTAAAGTGTTCAGTCAAATCTCGGACCTCAATTCAGTCTCCATCAGAACTAATATGGTTCTTCCACAAGAAAAGCTAGCACAAGGAAAATGTTGTATCCTTCACAATTTGCCTCCTTTTCCCTAGCTAGGTCCTCTGGGCTTCAAATTGATAGTCAGAACCAAAAACTTTTATTCGCTCCTCCTCTCCTGTCATGCATTGTAACTGCCAAATATCAACACTAAAATAAATACAGTATTTGCTGAATCACATGATGATGGCACTCTGAGGCTTGTTAAATCCCAAAATCTCAATGTTCACCCTTTTTTTCTGATGACAAGGAATTGCACCTTAAGCGAGTAAACCCCAACTCGTGATATACACCAGTGACAAGCCAAAGAGATATAAAAGATTGTACTTCCAACTAGTAGATGGAGTCATCCACACCGAAAATCTGTGATAAAAGATACGTTATATGCGGCAATGATATTCACGAATGTCAGCCAAACCTCATTCAACTGCAACCAGCAGATGGTGAATAAAACAGCTTACCTTAAGGGTTAGACTTAAAGCCACAGTTTGTCAAGTGTTTTGCAAGTGTTCCTCCCAGCTCTTGTTGCCAATTAGGTACAGCTTTGGCTTCAGATACAATCCATACAATTGCTGCCTCGGTAGTAAGATTGACCCTGGCGGCAGATACTTGTGGCTGTCCACTGTTAGAGCAGAAAAAAACAACACACAGGGTTTAAATCTTACCAACAAAAATGATGAAAGCGATTTCTCCTGCAATTCTTTCCACCCACATAAGAGATAATTTATAACCTGATTTCTCTTTGGGTTTATAAGAGAACAAAATGCGTAACCCAGTAGATGACTGTTCTGTCAGACTGAGTTTAATTCAAGTTGATAACGATTCTTTTCATAAAGGAAAATGGACGATCCTAGTTACCTCAGAGACTATAATAGCAAACACTCTTCACGAATTACAACCACGACAAAAGCAATGGTAAACTCACTTGATTTTCCAAAATTCTCTTCACACTCGCTGCACATCCCCCACAAGTCATTCCCTGCAGAGACGAAACAGGGACACTCAAGTGGCAGCACTGCAAACGATACATCGCGGAAGCCGGAGGAGATGGAGACGGGACCGAAGCGATGCTCGGGCTGCTAATA
Source organism: Syzygium aromaticum (assembly GCA_024500025.1). Taxonomy (NCBI): domain Eukaryota; kingdom Viridiplantae; phylum Streptophyta; class Magnoliopsida; order Myrtales; family Myrtaceae; genus Syzygium; species Syzygium aromaticum. The sequence goes on along the minus strand of CM044891.1, from coordinate 5,812,346 downwards.
CGGTCAGCGTAAATACAGCAAAGTCTGTGAAGGCGGAAGACGAAGGGGTTGAGATATTAAAAAATTTATAAAAGGTTATCCTGATTAATATACAAAACTCGTATTTATTTGGCATTCAATATTCACTTATTATTAAACATATCTTATTTTCATTTTCAACATTGGTAAAATTGAAAATTAAGTGCCGAAAAATTGAGGGTATTCATGTCATTGATCTCAACTCAATCATAAAAAATTCCACATTCTAAGGGTCATGATGATCTTGAATGAGCTTTGCGTTCGTGAAAAATATTCCATATTCAAGAAAGAACAATTCCGTAAATTACTGATATAAATGGAGAGCCCCCCATTCATAATGAGGAAAGGAGTCTTTATCCTCATAACTTGAACGGACATGTTTAAGATATTCCATCCATAATTTGGAAGTAAAAGGTACATCCTATCTATTTCAAATTTCACTTGGAAAACTGTAATTGACCTCCTTGTCAAATTAAGTGGGTTTTGGAAAAAAATTATTTCAATTGTCATTTTCATTTATTGCTAAATAAATTTGCTTCAAATGATAAACGCTCTATTTAAAGTAAGTGAAATTTAAAATAAGCGCATTCTAAAGGAAGTTAACAAAAATAAATGAAATGTAATTCAAATCATTTTCAATTGTTTTTATTTGAATGTAATTCTAAATTTAGTGAATATTAAGTAGAATTTATTCAAGTGATAAAATAATTTATCATTCACATAATTTCAATGTATTTTGGAGTTCAATGGATAATTGATGCTTTTATTGGCATAGTTAACAAGAACTATACTTCAACCTATGAGTGTTTTCATTTAATACGATATACTTCTCTTTTTTAATTATTTTCAGATTAATAGGACTTATTTTATATTTGAAGACACTTTATCTTTATTTTCTATTTTTAAAATATAAATCAATCATATAAGTCGAAAGAAAACAAATATTTGGGAAGGATAATTGAAATGTAATTCAAGATTTTTTTTATTTCTTTTATTGGACGAATTCACTTAAGAATAATATACTTGCTTTCTATCCATTTTTAAGGTTAAATTTCAATATAATAAATGGTAGACGCTTGAGGATGACAAATTACAAAACTAATGCTAATTGAACAATTGGGGGTCATGTGGCACGATCATACCATATGGTTTGTACGTGGCAATCAAATAGGTAAAGTTTGCTATGTGGCGATTGCAAAAGGGCATATTCTCTCAGTTCCAGCTTTATTTATAGATATAAGCTGAACAAATAATGATATATGTAATCGCATATTTTTTTTTCATAACCTTGTACAAATTTAACCATTATTCAACTTTAGAGGAAAATTCATGTAGTAATTTTTTTATTTGGGGGGGTGGGGGGGGTTTAAAAGCCAAAACAAACGGGCCAAGTTTGTAAGAGAGCAAGAGAAATGTCCATGTTACCATATGTCTGGAGGTCCTTATATTAGAAGCTAAAGCAATACAAAGGACACTTATTTTTCATAGATCTTCCTAGGATTGCTAAGTCACCGGTCTCCGTGACTTGTGGTTTTGCTATTACCAGATTCAAATTGTCTTTGAATGGCAAAATTCTATATCCACTTCCTGACAAAGCAACGATCATGAAGACCACATGACTCCATATGAAGTTCTTATTTTACATGAACTAGGCAAGGACTATGAACTCAAGAATTGCTTCCTGATTTTTTGGAGTTTAGGCAATGCATCACCAATGTCCATGCGCTCCTTGGGAGACTGAGATGAGCAAGCTACTCCTATTTCGATGATCGAAACCAAACACTCCTGAATACTACACCAGCTTTTGTTCTTGCCCTCCGGAGTGGCTGTCCGTCTATTCTCCGACTCCTCAATTTCCTGAAGCAGAATGGGATTGATTACCTTTTCAACTTGGTTTGCCAGAGCTACCTTTGCGAAGTGATGAAGGTCCAGCCCAATTTCAAACATGTCATCGGTCGGCCTCTTGCCTGTGAACATCTCCAAAATGAGGACTCCAAAGCTATACACATCTCCTTGTGTGGATACCACACTTCCCGAACCATACTCTACACCAGTCAACAGAGCGTAGTGATGCATAGTGAATATTTGAGATTGAAATATAGTTTTGGTGATGTTTCATGTTTATGCCTTTTTGTCCAAGGATTGGTATTCAAGTTATGTGTTCAACATAAGGAAGTAAACTGAAAGCGTAACTATTGCATCATTACCTGGAGCTACATAGCCAAAAGATCCTTTTATCCCGACGGAGCTTGATTGATCGGCCAGTAACTCATGCGTTGCTTCTGGAAGGAACCTGACAAGCCCGAAATCGCCTACATGTCCAGTCATTTCATCGTCAAGAAGGACATTGCTGGGCTTTAGGTCACAATGAACTATTGGCATTTCACAGTGATGATGGAGATAATCTAGTGCAGAAGCAACATCAATTGCAATATTCACTCTTTCAAGTAGACCAAACTTGCTTCTTACTGTATGCTGCGATGCAGTTGGGTGCAACCATTCATCCAAGCTCCCATTCGACATGAATTCATAGACTAGTGCCTTAAAATCATTTCCATTAAAATCAAACCCAGAACATGCCGTGAGTACCTTCACGAGATTACGGTGTCGAATTCTTCTCAAGGCCCCGCACTCGGCTATGAAGCTCTTGGAAGCTCCGTGACGTGTAAGGTCAAGAATCTTGATGGCCACAATCGATTGAGTCTGATCAAGAAGCCCTCTATACATGGATCCAAAATTGCCCACGCCGAGCAGATTGGTGGAGGAGAATCCACACGTCGCTTTTAGTAGACTATGATAAGAAACATGCAAAAACCCATCTTCCAAAGAGCTTGAAGTGCTTGAAGCTGATGCTTTCATATTGCGTCTAAACCAAAAGAAGTATAACAAAGAGAGTATGCAGGCAACTCCTACAAGAGTAGAGACTGTGCATATCAGGATTTTTGCAGTTCCACTTATTCTAGTGTGTTTGGACCCTTCATAGTTGCATTTTGGTAGTTGAAAGTCTGGCAGACCCCCGCAAAGCTTCTTGTTTCCAACAACTGAAGTTAAAATGGCACTTTTGAAAACACCTCTTGTAGGCAATGCACCCTCGAAATCATTGTAAGCTAGGCTCAAATTTGTCAGATTCAGCGAACCTAAAAATTCCGGGATTTGGCCAGACAATCGGTTGTTGGAAACATTCAAAACTTGAAGGCCTCTCATGGATCTCATAGTCAATGGTAGGGGCCCTTCGAAGAAATTATTCTCCATATATAGGCGTTCCATGCTTATACAACCACTGATACTGCTTGGAATCTGTTGAGATAATCTGTTCCCATCAAGACGTAATTCGCCGAGATTTTTCAAGTTTCCAACTTCTCTTGGAAGGGAGCCGGTAAGACTATTTTGAGACAAGTCGAGATAAATTGACAAAGATGAGAGGCCCACAATTTCTGGGGGTATGTTACCACTGAGGTTGTTGGTTGAAAGGTCCAAGAGAAGTAGATTTTGGCAGTTTCCTAGAGATGACGGTATCGAGCCCCTGAGATTATTGTCATAAAAGGAAATTTTGGTTAACATTTTTAAATTCCCGATAGATTCTGGTATTTGCCCCGAGAATTTATTTTGGCTGAGATCCAGAAGACTCATTTTGTTCAGATTTCCGATCTCAGAAGGAATGTTTCCCAAGATGTTATTGCCCCCCATTCTTAGGTTCTCCAAATTGATGAGATTTCCAATTCCGGAAGGTAAGGTTCCAGAAATATAATTGTATTCGAGCAAAAATTGCGAAAGGGTGATAGAGAGGTTACGAATACAGTCGGGTATTGGTCCTCGAAAAGCATTGTACTTTATATTCAATTGTTCCAAGTTTGTGGAATTGGTTAAAGAGCAGAGGAAGTCCAGATCAGTAGATTGCCCACTTCCAAAGCTGTTTCCGCCAATATTAAACCGATAGAGTTTTCTCATCTTTGAGAAACAAGGAACTTTCCCGGTAAAGTAGTTCGACGGGATTTCGATTTGACTGAGATTAGAGGTGTTGGATATTGACTCAGGAATGGGTCCGCTGAGGTTGTTGTAAGCCAAACCTATTCTCTCGAGATTCGGAAGAGTGAAGCCTAAGTTGCTAGGTAAGCTCCCTTCTAATTGGTTCATAGCCACATCAAAGGTTATCACAGTGGATATATTGAAGATTGAGATAGGAAGCATACCAACAAATTTATTCATGCTGAGAACGAGAAATCTTAGATTTCTCATCTGGCCAAGAGCCTCCGGGATCGTACCAACGAGGTTATTTAACAATGTTGTGAAGACTTGAAGAGAGGATAAGTTTCCAAACGACGGAGGAATGTTTCCCGTCAAGCTATTGACTTGAAGTACAAGTTCTTTGAGCTTGGACAAGGATCCGAGTTCTGTAGGCAACTTTCCTTTGAGCTCGTTGACTCCTAAGTCAAGAACGAGCAAATTAGAGCAATGAGAGAGATTTGAAGGGATTTGTCCACTGAACGAGTTGTTGTTAAGGAACAACTGCTGCAACCGAAACAAGCGGCCGAATTGCGGGGGAATTTCAGAGTGGAAACTGTTGTTCTCCATATTGACTTTTCTTAGAAAGCTCAGATTGCCAATATGGGGTGGCATGACCCCAGCTAGGTTCTTGGAGCCGAGATCCAGTATGGTGACTCTTCGGTGTCTACGACTGCAAGTGACACCGTACCACTCACAGAAGTGGCTAGTATCATTCCATGAGCTCAAAACCCCGTCAGGATCAGCTATCCGAGCCTTGAATTCCAGTAAAGCCAGCTGATCAGTCTCGTGCCCCCCAGCTTCTATTAAAGCTAGGACACACCCTAACAGAAGAATGATGGTAGTTGAGCATGAGAATGACCCGGATAAAACCCGACATCTATAGGGAAGGTCCATGAGGATTTGTAGCAAAGCGCTCTTAGCTCAAGTCTCTTTCGGTTTTCTTGTGATGTTGTTCGGAAACAATTCGTGAATATATAATAGCGGGCAACATGATCTTCCATACTAGTACATGTTGGTGTCATTATTGCAAGAATAGTCATGACAGATTGGTCCTCTCAAAGTGAGAAAATTACAAGGCCGTGACATGCAAGGTAAGTATTGATGGTCAAGTCAGTCAATGAAAGCTGAAAACACCACGGGGCCTTTTAGTAGGGGCGACGACTTCAGTCTTTTTAGTGCATATAAAATCTTGACTTTCTAGTACCCAGAAGTTGAACAGTATTAACCGTACATGTAAGTAGGTCTATTTCACAATTTATAATCAACTTTACTTTCATTTGTCAATTATAATTTATATCTCGTCTATAAATTATACATTTTGGAATATTGTTTTTTTTTGGTAAGGTACATTTTGGAATATTGTTGGTTATTATTAGAATTGAAAATAGTGGTTATACATAGAAGAGAGCAAAATCTCTACTATGGTGAAGAAGAATTTATTTCAAAATATTACCTCTGAGATTAATGTTAGACCAGCGCTTAACTTGTTATATTGATATGCAAATTGAATTTTGCTTCTTGAGTACTTATAGATGAACTATTAATTGATAGTAACAAGGCCCGTGCTATTATATTATCATCTTTAACATTTCAATATTCTCATATTGTTATTTAAAAAATTATTGGAATTATAAAAAAAAAAAACTAGGTATGTATTTAATCCCGAAGATATACAGCCAGTCAAAAAAAGTAAACACGTTGTAGTTGGCATATGATTTTTAATTGAAAAAGTGCGACAATTCAAGTCAAGCTCTGACAAAAAAAAAAAACAGTTAAGTCAAGTAAACGACCCTTCTTCTTTTGACTGGGCGTAGTCGAGTTCACATGGGAAAAGTCGTGGGAACGTCAATCTATTTCATCCCCCCAACCTTTCGTTTGGCTCCTATTTCCCTGGAATCAAGGAAATATAAACAAAGACTCCAATTAGGTAAAGTCATAATACTGGGTTTTACCTATCTATCAGACACACACCACGTGTCCTTACTTGATTTGACTGGTCATGTGCCCGTCGTGCCAGATGGGTGAAGATGATCCTAATCCGAGGGAGTGTGTTCAGTATAATACTTTCCAAAAGCAAAAGTATAAAAAAAGACTATAAAAAGAAGGCGGGAATTCGAATCTGTTCACATGTAAGAAAGCGATTTAGGCGCATTGCACCGCATCAAAGTGCACGGCAAGCCAAGTTTACCTCCCACGCTGACCAAGTTTCCTCCACATGAAGGCCCAGTCTATCGTAATTGGATTTACTTCCCTTAATTAACTCCAAATCATCCTTTTAATTAGTCGTGACGTCCACGCAAAAAAAAAATGAAAAAAAAATAGTTTTAGGGTCGTCAAATCTTTTTGGTGTGGTATAACTAAAAAGAATTTATTTTTTAGCAATCAACTGAGACCAATTAGAACTAGAAAAACAAAAAAAATGAACATTAACCATCTTGGGAATGAGACTGCAATTAGGTTATAATTAAGATTCTTGTCGCACGACATGATCCATATCCAAGGGGAGTCGAACAAGAATGGCATGAGAAGGCAATATGATTGGGTGACTTGGGACAAAGAGGGACACATGGAATCACTTTGTGTCCTCTTTGCTAAGTATGCATTCTTTAAGCAAAGCCTTCGTCAACAAATTTAAAATTTATATTGGATTAAATTCTTGCGACTCGTTATATAGAGTTGTACACATCTCCCCCAAACCAAAAAATTTGTAAGAGCAGAAATACTAATTAAATTAGGGCACACTTTTTCCACTCCTCTTTTACTTTAGACACTAATTTTTTTATATTTTGACGATAGTATCCCTCGTGGGGCATATCACTTCTGATACAACTCTACAAAAGTGATTTTTTTTTTATTATCTGATCAAACTTTTTTTATTTTGTTTCTTTTTTTTATTTTTTGCGGGTCTCACCTTTCTTTTTCTTTCTTTCTTTTCACGCATTTGATGTTTCAGTTCTCCGCTCTTTCAAATTGTCTCTTTGTTATCTTTTATAGGTTATTATTCTCTTCTTTCCATGCCCCTCGCTCCTTCTTCTTCTTCTTCTTCCATACACCCCGTTGTCCTCTATTGTCTATCTATGATGCCAACCCCGTCATCCTCTATACTTTCGATTATAAAAGAAGCACTGGTTTTCTCTATCAAAAAATGGAGAAAACAGCATTAGAGAAAAAAACAATAACCCAATAAAAACATGATTTTCAATTCTAATCAGAATTGGGCAATCAATTACAAAATTGATTAATTCTAATCAATCACTTTCGTAAAATTAGTTTTGTTGAAAAGAAAATTTTCTAAGAAACCCAATTCTTTTCTATGTTGTCAACTAAAATCTAGAAAAATTTTAACATAGACACTTCTTTAACAAGATCACTTATTTATAAACTTTCACTTTTGTTGTGTATATCACCATCACTTGTTTACTCGGCATAATTTATTTCTACGAAAGTAAAATCCAAAAATAAAAAAGAAAACGTTGTGCCTGTAATATATATATATGTATGGATTACCCACAACAAACAAAAAAAAAACATGAATTTTTTAACAATGGTAACTAGATCCTAAATAGAAAATAAACATAAAATAAAATAAAATATGGAAAGTAAATTGATTTGGGGCCACACTTTAAATTGCAATTGAATCATTGAGGATAATTTTGTCTTGTCAATGGAAAATGGAGTGGATCAGTTGTATAAGGAGTGGAAATAGTGCCGCCCAATTGAAAATCATGTTTTTATTGGGTTATTGTTTTTTTTCTCTAATTCTGTTTTCCCCTTTTTAGATGGAGAAAACCAGTGCTCCTTTTATAATCGAAAGTGTAGAGGATGACAGGATTGACATCATAGATAGTACAGTGCGGTATCGGTCCTTTAAAAGCATTGCCCTCTATACTCAATATTTCCAAGTTTGTAGAATTGGTTAAAGAGCAGAGGAAGTCCACATCCACATATTGCCACCTCCTAAGTTGTTTTCGCCAATATTAAACCGATAGAGTTCGCTCGTCTTTGAGAAAGAAGGAACTATCCCGGAAAAGTTGTTCAACATGATTGCAAATTGATTGAGATTAGATGCATTGGATATTGACTTAGGAATGGGTCTGGTGAGGAGGTAGTCACTCAAACAGATTGCCTCGAGATTCATTAGAGTGAAGCCTAAGTCATTGGGTAAGCTCCCCTGTATTTGGTTTTGAGCTGCATTAAGCATTGTCATAGTAGATATATTGAAGATTGAGATAGGAATCGTACCGACAAATTTATTTGCGCTGATAAAGAGGTGGTTTAGATTTCTCAGTCGGCTGAGAATCTCTGGGATCTTACCACCGAGATTATTAAACGTTGTTGAGAAGACTTGAAGAGAGGATAAGTTTCCAAACGACAGCGGAATGTTTTCCAACAAGTTGTTGGTTGTAAGCCTGAGTCTTAGGAGCTTGGACAAGGAGCCAAGTTCTGTAGGCAAATTTCCTTCTAGCATGTTGAAGCCCAAGTCAAGAAAGAGCAAATTAGAGCAATGGGAGAGATTCAAAGGGATCTGTCTGCTAAATGAGTTGTTATTAAGGAGCAACTTTTGCAACTGAAACAAGTGGCCAAATTGAGAGGGAATTTCGGAGCGGAAACTGTTGTTCTGCCGATAGACATCCCTTAGAAAGCTCAGGTTACCAATATGGGGTGGCACGATCCTGGCCAGGTTCTTTGAGTGGAGGTCTGATACAGTGATTCTTTGGTGCCTACAGCCGCATGTGACACCGTACCACTTGCAGAAGTGGTTTGAATCATTCCATGAGCTCAAAACCCCGCTAGGATCGGCTATTCAGGCCTTGAATTCCGGTAAAGCCAGCCGATCAATCTTATCCCCTTCAGCTTCAATTAAAGCCAGGACACTCCCTAGCAGAAGAATGATGGTAGCTAAGCATGAGAATGACTCGGATAAAACCCGATCTCTATATGTGGATTTTGTAGAAAAGTGCTCTCAGCTCGAGTCTCTTTTAGTTTTCATGCGACGTTGCTTCGAAACAATTCGTGTAATATATCAAAGGGCAACATGATCTTCGATACTAAGATATGTAGATGTCATCAATGCAACAGTAATCATGACAGATCTTATAATCTACCTTCCATTTCTGAATTGTGCGTACCTTTTAGTAGTGGCGACGAGTTTTGTCTTTTACGCGCATATAAAATCTGAACTTCCTGGTACTCATAACACTATTAGCGTGAGTTTCAGTCAGTCAATGAGAGCTGAAACATCATAAGGCCAAGATTGGTTCATCACCACTTGTCTCCTTATCCTATAATCTACCTTCCACTGAGTTGCCCATGCCGATTAGTAATGGCGATGACTCCAGTCTTTTCCGCGCATATAAAATCTTGACTTTCTGGTACTTGGAACACTATTAGTGCGAGTTTCAGTCAGTAAATGTGGGCTGAAACATCATTGTGGCGTAGTTTGGTTCATAATCACTTGTGTCTCCATCTTGTAATCCGCCTTCCAATGTCTGAATTGCCCGTGCCTTTTAGTTGTGGCAACGACTTTAGTCTTTTCCGCATGTAAAATCTTGACTTTCTTGTACTCAGAACACTATTAGCGCGAGTTTTAGTCAATCAATGAGAGCTGAGACATCATATGGCCTAGTTTGGTTCATTACCACTTGTGTCCTTATCCTATAATCTAGCTTCCAATTTCTGAGTTGCCCATGCCGATTAGTAGTGGCGACGACTTCAGTCTTTTCCGCGCATATAACATCTTGACTTTCCAGTACTCAGAACACTATTAGTGTGAGGCTGAGTTTCAAGAAAAGATCCAATCAAGGTCTTCTAACCAAAACCTTAAATTCTACTAGGGATTTCTATCTATGCATGACACAGGCAAGACTCATCGTTGTCCATGGATGTTCTTGTCCCAGTCGCTATTTACCACCTTGCTTGTCAAAGAGAAGTAACATATACTCGGGGACAGTTTTGGGATCCAGGAAATTTTTTTGGGGGGAAATTACAAAAGTTCCCGAGGACCAAAATAAAAGATGGATAATTATATAGGGACCACTTGTGCAAGTTTTCCAAGATTTTCTGAACATCCCGGCACACACACAGCAAAAGCCTGGAACGTGGAACGAGAACGGGTACGCAGAACTTCACTTGTCAATGGGGCGGTGGGCTAGGAGAGGTTGGACAGTCAATCAGACGGCCACCATACTCAGTGAGGACTGCATTGTTATAAATAGAAAATTAAAAACATTATTCGCATATGAGACTACTGAATGAACAGTCACTTCAATTTAGTGCAATTCAAGAGATTTCTCCTCCCTTTGAAAATCTCATCTGCCTGGTTTCTTGTTTTTTCATAAAAACAGAAATTTCATTGATTCAGAAAAAGTCCGTTCACATCGCAAGATAAGATATCGAATAAAGTTTCGGGGGACAAGATAGCTAGTTTGAGGGAAGTTCATTCTTTCGCTGGGCTTTAGCCACCCAATCTGCGAGCTGATTTGCATCTCATGGACATCAGGCTAGTTTCACAAATTTCAGTTGGGCTAGTTTTGCTTTGCACTCATCAATCGAGGCCTGTAGTGCCCATGGACTCTGCTCTTCTTGCACAATACATCTAACCAGCAAAGTACATTGTACTTGAAGCTCAACTCCACATAACTCCTCGCGTTTGCTTCTCTCTTTGACAAAGCATAGAGCGGTCAGCAAAGCTAGGATTTTGGCCGCTTCGGCTGATTCAGCCAAGATGGAGCTCGCGAAGCCATCCACCAACACCCCTCTGTAATTTCAAATCACCCCTGCCATGTCTGCTTCCGGCGAGTACTCCAATTGCTTTGCACTCATCAATTGGACCGGTCATATGCCAGGTTGACACCCGGCTTTTGTCGACAATTTCAAATATCCAATCTTGTAAAAGTATTAAAAAACGAAAAAATTGATGAAAGACATTTCTCCTGCAATTCATTCCACCCACATAAGAGATCATTTAAAACCTTATTTCTCTTCGCGTTTATGAGAGAACAAAAAGCGTAACCCACTGGATGATGACGATTTTCTTCATATAAAAAATGGACGATCCTAGTTACCTTAGAGAGTATAATAGCAAACTGTCACCACCCCGGACCTTTTCTTTTTATTTTCCCCAAGCTGTGGGCGCACGACATCTTTCGAGGTCATCGAATTACGACGTCCCAGGACACGTCGTCGACCCATTTCTTTTATCATTCAATTATGCACATGCGGAAGCGTATATCTTTACACCCAACAACAAACGACAAAATGAAATAGCAAGGAAAACACTTGAACTAAATGGCCGTTTCCTGATTATGACCAAACGGGTCAAGGTTAACTCTAGCTTCTCTATCTCCAACACGACTTACCCCCATGTCTTGATCAACGAGGACACCAAAACGCACAAGCCAAGAGTTCATTTCTAGAGGCCTAAAAAAAGGTTAAATAACAACGAGTGAGATAAATCTTAGTAAGTGAACAACCCAAGCCTAGGTTAGGAAGTCAACTCACCTCGTGTGCACCTAAACAAGCAGCATATTATCGATGGCAGATCAATAGCAAAGCTACCCTTGCTTTGCCTTAACTATACACACGAGCAGGCTACTTAGTCCAGCATAAACAAATGTGCCATTAAACAATCGTGGGCATTCTTACCTTGCATTGACAAACACGCCCTGCACGTTATAAACTATCATGTGCATTCATAATGGATTAAACATATAATACGATCAGAACATGCAGTAGCATTCTCATGCATAAGGCATCCACACGAATCCCGATTATAAGGTGAAATTGTTTTGGCCCGTCTCATAACGTGCCTCACAATTTCATCCCATAATCAGGTACAATGCATCCACACTCTTTCATGTGTGTTCCAATTATTATGACCTCACAGGACCACGGTACAACCCGTGTTACTCACATTAGGTTGGTGGTTTTCCAACATGACCAGACATCATCCCGCCCCATCGGGCATGGCATCATCTAGAACCCCCACTGTTGATACCTAAATTTTAGCACATCATTTAGTGGTTAATTGCATAGAAAATTAGGGATTAAATTTTAACCCCTAAACAAAAATATTACAATTGCATAGCATATAGTTTATGTTCATATAAATTAATTGCATTCTGCATCGGATCGGCGGTAGCAAACGAGCTTAAAATTCATCACATAAATCGAGCTCGGGCACCGAACGAAGCTCGATTCGGAAGACAAGGGCCGAAAATTACAAGTCAAAAGGGGCTGGATTGTCTTAATTTGAGCTTAAATTAGCCCATCAAGCTTAATCAAAGAAAAGCCCGAATTAATTCAGCCCACGTAGAATTAAATTAAATTAAAGGATAAAGCCTAAATTTAAGCCCGTTAAGACTAGAAAGCCCGACTAATTGACCTAGGTTTGCATTATAAATATATGCTTATGGTCTTTTGCGGAGAGAGCTTTTTCAAATTTTTCAGATCAGAATTTTTGGGGAGCACACAATTCAGAGACACACGGCCATAGAGAAGAAAGCGTGGGTGAGAGCATAGAAAGTCAAAAAGCATGAGACAGAAAGAAAAATAAAGAGAAAAAGTCAAGAAGCAAGAGCAAATACGTTGAGGAAGGAGATCCATAATCAGTCTTGATTAGCACCTTCAAGTACCGAACAACGACAGCTTCACCAATCGGTGTCCTTGCAACAGCGCTCGAGCATCCCTCCGCGGTCTTTTCATCGTCAATTGCGACGCCACTCTCCTCGACTTCCTTAAGCGATCCTTGGTGGTTACTTGATTGCAGATCTGCCGCCACACCTACAGTCAAAGTTGCCTCCGGACGAATTCACCGGAGTCTCGTTGCAAATTTCTCGTGTCCAGAATTTGCACCCCCAACGGTCCCCAGCATTCAGCAAGTGAATCCCGAAGATTCTAGCAACACCGGAGCCATACCGTGACGCCAACATCCTAGCCGCTGCTATCCTGGTGCCATCCTACCCAAGGCCGTCTTACCGCCACCGCGGTCGCCACTACCGTCCTCGAGGCCGCGCCGGTCCGTTAGCCGCGCTCGCCGCCGTGCCCACCGTCGATCACCATCCCGTTTCGCAAATCCCGAGTCCGATCTCGAGACAATTCAAATTTGGAAAAAAAATCTGCAAATCAGGTAATTATCTTATCTTGATTCGATTCGAATATATTGTTGCCTATTTTGTGCTTATTGATATCTAATCTTGCATATTATAATAGGCATTATTTCAATTAGGATTTATTTTTATTTTTTTTTTTTTTTTTGAAATCTTAGATATCTATTACTTTTCAAATTTGGATAGAATTTAGAATTTTCAAAATCTTTTGAATATATCCAAGATATTTAAGATATCGAGAATTTTTTTAAGATGTGATCGATTAGGAAAATTTCCTAATCCGCAACCGCACACGTGGAAATAAATCTATCTATCAAGCTTTAGATAGAATTATTTCCATAGCGGGTATTTTGAATTTTAGAATCGATCCGTCAGGCTTCAGATCGAAACTTAATTCGAAAGATTTAGCGTTTATTTTTTTTACTTAATTTTAATTTCGAATTTTGATAAAAAAAAATACCAAAAGATCATTCTAGAATAGGTTAATTTCTTTAGTTTAAAATTGCATGTTTAGATAATTTGCATTTTTAATTCCGAATTTCATTAAAAAAATACAAAAAAAAATAAAAAATATGTCCGTCATTAGAAATAGGTCACGTCGTCGCATGACATATAATTTGCATGTTAGGTTGCATTAATCGCATGTCAATTTTTGCACGTCATTACATATAGATTAGTTTTCATTTAAATAAGTGAAAATAAAAATTCCTGCACCTTTGAAACTCTAAGTTAGGATTTATTAAAATTGCCAAATTGAGTATTTTTCTTGAAATTGGTACCGAAAGGGCGTTAGGGAATCTAGTGTAACCAAGTCCCCAAATTCATAATTTCTGGTTCGTAGAAATAAAATAGTACTCCCGCTATTTTATTTAGGTTTCTAATCAACCTACCTTAAATGATTAGTGGCGACTCCCATTGAAAATATTTGCATACTCGTAATTGGACCTAAGTTGCGAATTGGTAGAGTTTGGGAGAACTCGAGCTAGATTAGTTAATTTAATTGATCTAGTAATCCATTAGCCTAAGATCGAAAACTCGATTTTTTTAGGTCGCGACAGCTTGGCGACTCCGCTGGGGAAAAACTTGAATTTTTTTGAAAATTTATGGAGGACTTAGGCCGAAAAAGAATTTTCAAACAAAAATCACTCGATTTGGCAAAATTTAATTGAATTCTCATTTTTAAATGTTAAATGTTTTTGCAGGATGGGAGTTATAAGGGGAGTAGTGATTGGCTAACCCTTTGTTTTGCAGGTTTGGTGGAGTGAAATTTAATTTAATTTTCGTACTATTGAAGTGTTGGTTGCATATAATTGTTGTGCATGATTTACAGTATTTGCACTACATCACACACAACCTGTGACCGGACCTGGGTCACACCCATAGTTTTAAGATGGTATTTAGGTGGTTCTTTAACCTTGGCGGTAAGGCTTCGCTAAAGGTTATCCCATTTGAATCCCGAAAATTTTTCAAAAAAATGGCTCAAGGGTCGTCCTCATGCACGTGAGGCTACAATGCATGGGGTTGCCCTTGTCGACCGAACCAAGCCGAAGTGATTGGACTCGACTAGTCATGACTATTGTATGCGAGGCTGCGACTAGTCATGACGATTGTACGCGAGGCTGCGACGCGTCGTTCCGTTCATCATTTCACTTTGCAAAAGCCATTAGGATAGATAGATTAAGATTTAAACTCACGATTCATGTGCATGTCTCTGTGATTGACATTTTCTTCCTAAAGACGGTAATTTCTCGAGCTTTATCTTTGGTTTTCCTCATCTTATTTTGAGTCGGTCCATGATTTAGGTTGAGTCATTTGGCACGTGGTCTATATAAGAATGGGTCGCCTCGATATCCGTTTCGTGCCTACTCCGAAGCTGGAGCTCAAGAAGTTATGGAGCCAGTTGAAGCCAGATGGTCAGCAGTACGTTCTCAAACGCATTGGATTCATGCTGCCAATCCTAGACATAGATGTTCAGAGCGGGATCATGCAGGCATTCGCTCATTTTTGGTGCCCCGAGACAACCACATTTGTGTTGGGAGGTAAGTTTGAGCTCACACCGACTCTGGAAGAATACAGTATTGCCATTGGAAAATCGATTGAGTTGGATATAGTCGAACCACCCATTAAGATAGATCCTGTGGTAGTGCTTGCTGAATTTTTGAATTTGACTAAAAAGGAAATTGAAAAAGTGCTAAGGGGTAATTGTCAAGCATGCCCATTATCTTTTCTTATCGAATGTTTTGAAAATAACTCTGTCCTCATGAGATCTAAAATTTTTATCTTAGCTTTTTTTGGACTCATCATTTTTCCATTCCGTCAAAATGCTATTGATCCTGTCATAGCTTGGACGGTAAAACTAATATGTGGTGGAGTTAGTTTTATAAACACAATTCTAGCAGAGACTTTCATATCTCTGACACGATTCAAGAAAGGAAAAGATAGAACTTTTCAAGCCCCGATTGAGCTTTTACAAATCTGGCTTTTCTCACATCTTTCTCAATTTGGGGAAGATATGACTGTATTTGAAATGGCCATGACTGATAACCCTATTTTAAGGTTCAAACAAATACAAGATCAAACTAAGAGTTTGCACTATACGCAATGGGTCCATCTGTTCAAAGATCCAAACTCTAAGATTTTCCTTTGGCAAGCTGTGTGGTTTCGGGAGGTCGAGGCTCGACTATACCATGGCGATCAGAAGCCCATACCTTTGATGGGCATTTATGGGGCAACTTGCTATCAGCCCCTTCGGGTTACACGTCAATTCCGAGTTCTGCAGGATGTCCCACCTCCACTCAGGCCCAATGAATTTCAAGTCCAGTTCGAGAAAGGCGAGTCCTACAGAGTCGAGCTTAGGCGTCATTCTGAGGCTTGGCAGAATTGTTCCACTCAGAAGCTGATTTGGCCCGCAGATGAGCTCACTGGAAGAATGAAGCATCACTTTGCCACGGATCGGTATGTTCAGTATCATACCATCCCTGCTGAGATACTCCCGAAGATCCCGATCGTGACAGTACGGCATACCCTTCAGACTCAAATCAAAATCAGCGAAGAAAGGGCGATGAAGGCCCAGGATAAGGCAGATGCTCTGGCTGAAGAGAATGCACGATTACGACGTGCCTTGAAGGCCCATTCGTCTATAGATCATGTGGCCTCTAAAAAGAGGAAGACCATCTAATTTCTTGTTTGGTTTAGGGAGTTTTTCTTTTTAGGAGGAAATGTTAGCTTGCTATTAACGTTTTCTGGTAATAGATGTCAAGACATTTTCCATTCTGAGCAATTCAATGAAAAACGTTAAGTTATAATTTGTAAATTTTGGAATTAGTCCAAGTTTTTATTGAATGAAGCAATTTGGAATTTTAGGATTTACTGGACGAATTGGTCTTTTGAAAGAAATTTCATCTTGAGGATCTAAGGGATGTCATGGACCGACTCGTTATTCTTACTTGTTGTATTCATTCAATCGTTACTTTTGTAGGTAATTTGCCACGGATCCCCCTCATTCTCATAATACTCGATCGGTGACCAAAAGAAGGATGGCCAATCAAGCCGAGATTGCAGCCATGATTGACGAAAAGCTGAAAGAACACATGAATACAATCAATGAGCAGATCACGGCTGCTATGTCCAAAATGATGAGTGATCTCATGGCCAAGCAACAACAGATCAATGCTATCTCTCAATCGGAGATTCCGCCTCCAACTCGTCAAGGTCTCCGCCTCGACAAAGCTCCTGCAGTGAATACTAATCCAACCTTTCAACTGGATGATGTCATTTTGACTGACACTAGTGCGTCTCCGGCGGCTGATGTTCTTCATCCACCCCCCAATGATGAAAATGCTAAATTGCTGGCTAAGCTCGACCAGAGATTACGTGAAGTAGAGGGAACTCAAAGTTTTCCGCCTGTTGATTTGTCTGTTTTTACTCGGGTCCAAGTGCCCGATAAATTCAAAATGCCATCCTTCGAGAAGTATGATGGCACCTCGAACCCAATTCAGCACATCGAGATGTACCAGGGGCTCATGAACAGATATGTTTCTAATGGACCTTTAATGATTCAAACCTTTCAAGCAAGCTTGAAGGATGCTGCAATGAGGTGGTATACCAACCACCAGATCAACCGGAAAGACTCGTGGGAAGAAGTAGCAAATCTTTTCGTCAAACACTTCAAGTTCAATCTTGATGTCACCATTACAAGGGAAGACCTGGAGAGAGCTGAGCAGAAAAAAGGCGAGACTCTAAAGGAGTATGCCACTCGTTGGAGGAACATGGCGGGACAGATCATGCCCGAACCCTCAGAACGTGACTTAATGAAGTTGTTTGTGTCCACTCTACCGCAGCCGGTTCGTTCACGAATGTTAGTGACGGCCGTCCAATCTTTTAGCCAGCTGATAGCCATGGGTGAGGAGATTGAGTCTGAGCTCAAGAAAGGATGGTACAGTGAATCAGGTTCATCAGGCAAGAGATTTGCTAGTAAGAAAGACAAAGAGCATGCCCCTGAAGTCAACATGACTTATGTACAGAAGATGCCAGCGCAGGCCCCGAAACTACAATTTACCACCAAGCAGCCGACCTCTTATGTGCAGCAAGGCCGGCAGGACCCACGCCCGCAGCGCAAAACTCGCCAATTTACTCCACTTCCTGGAACGTTATCTCCGGTACTAGCAGTGCTAAGGAAGAAAAATTTGCTGAGTTCGGAGCCACAAAGATCTAACGCTGCCGGCTTTGCACGATACGATCCATCGAAGAAATGCGATTACCATAGAGGTGAGGTGGGACATTCGACAGACGACTGCCAAGTACTCAAACATCGAGTACAGGATCTACTCGAGACTGGAGCGTTTGCACTACAGCCAGCCGGTAAGCCCAATGTGCAGAACAATCCACTTCCTGATCATTCGAGCAGCGCAAATGTTGTCCTTGGCCCGGCGGTTGAGCGAGTTCAAGACTTCAGGGTCCCTTTCGAAGATATGTTCGACGCTTTAGTCCGAGCTGGTTATGTTTTGACCGGTGAAATGGTATCATTCGGTGAAATAGAAAAGAAGGTGGATGAGTTGGTAAGAGAGGGAATGATTGGGATGGCTGATGAATTCGGGGTAGTGGCTACTATATCTCAGGTCATCATTGACTAGAATGAAGAACTCGCAATGCTAACCGATGAACAAGTTAAGTTGGATCCTGAGCTAATTGACATGCCCCCTCTTGAGGATGCCTCTGATGATGACCTCGGGATCGTTATACCTTATGCTTCTGAAGTATCGGTGCTGGCATCACCTCAACCCTACGCTTATGAAAGTGACAAGATGGTTCCATGGTCATACAATGTTGATCTGATAACAAGATCGGGGCGAACTTATGCTGATAATCCACCTGTTAAGCCAGTGGTCGAGAAAGAAGCGAAGGAATTCTTAGCTGTGATCAAGGCTAGCGAATATAGCGTGGTTGATCAGTTGAGAAAGTTGCCTGCACAAGTCTCGTTGTTGGAACTTCTTCAGACATCAGAGAAGCATCGGGGTGCTCTTATGAAGGTTTTGAGTGAGGTTCATGTGCCCGAAAATATTGAAGAAGATAAGCTAGAGGGGTTTGTCGGGACAATCCTCCTCAAGGATCATGTAGCATTTTCTGATGAGGAAATCCCAGTTGAAGGACGTGGTCATAATAAAGCACTTCATATATCAGTGAAGTACAAGGAGACTCACATGGCTAGGGTGCTTGTTGATAACGGGTCAGCTTTGAATTTATGCCCGTTGGCTACTTTAAAAAAGCTAGGCATTAAGCCATCTACCATGCAAGCAGCCAAGACTTCTGTTCGAGCCTTTGATGGAGCAAAGAAGGATGTGATAGGCCAGATTAACTTAGAGCTGCAAATCGGACCTTCGGTGTTCGATATTCTTTTTCAAGTGCTGGATATCCCTTCTGCTTTCAATTTTTTGTTAGGGCGGCCATGGATCCACAATGCAGGTGCAGTGCCCTCCAGTTTGCATCAGAAGATCAAGTTTGTCGCTGAGGCAAAGTTGGTTACAATTTATGGAGAAGAAGATCACCGAATCTTCAACGCGACATCGGTCCCATACATGGAGCCCAATCATGTTGAGAAGGATAGCTATCATTCATTTGAGATAGTTCAAGTTGTTCAAGCTTCCCCTGATATGCCGTTGCCGGCTCCAGAGGTTTCTAATGCAGCTATCATGGTAGCCAAGGTCATGGTCGGTAATGGTTTTAAGCCAGGTCAGGGTCTTGGGAAGGAAGGTCAAGGCATTCGTGCCCCGATTGAGACAAATGGACAATCCCACAAAGCTGGTTTGGGATATCATGGGTCGGGAAGCCGCGAACAAGACCTCGGTTGTTGCAGAGGCCAAAGAGGAGTAGGTCAAAGTCCCTTACCACCTCCTATTGACCACATCTTTCGCTCAACTGGAGTAGTAGGGGGATATGAGCATTTAAAGCCGAGCCCTACTGAGGATGATCTTGGGCTTATCTTTCCTAAGTCGCCACCAGCCCTAACTGACTCTCCTAAGAAGCATGGTAAAGCGATTTTGGTCAGTTTGTTTGATGATTCTGAAGATGATCAGCCACCTTGTATTTTCAAGAAGTCGGAGTCGAGGGTGGTCGACTTTGACTTTAATGATGGTATACCCTACCTCACTGGTTGGTTTGCTGAGACCTCCATTGGTGTAATCACTGAAGGACCACTTGAAGGGATGGGCGCTGGCCCTCAAGAGTAATTATTTCCAGTTTTCGTATCTCCCCTGCGTGGGAATCTTTATTGTTTTCGATTTTCATTTCAATTCATGTTGCCCTTAGGTTTTTCAATCCTATAAGATGTAATTCATTGATTCGATATCAATAAAATTACAGAAGTTTTTATTATTTTGAATCTTGTTGAAGTACCCCAAACCAACCCGATGACGATAACCAACGATTGAAAAAATTTGTCATCTACGGTAAGAACTGAGGGTTGGGCTTCTCAAGAATTCTCGTCTCGAGGTCTTTGAAAGCAAAATGAATTTCAAAAAGCAATGATCAATTTTTGAAAATTACATGTAGTTAAGCCCTGTCTTGTCTTTTTGATCCCTTTCTTTTATGTTTCAGGACTAATCTTGAGGCATGCAAAGGGTTGGGAATCATGGATCCTCATATATGTGATGCAAATCAATCCGATGACTTAGACGATTCTGATCCGAATGATGAAGAAATACAACGGAACTTGGAAATCCATGAGAAATCCAAGCCTCTAACTGTTGAAGAAACCGTGGTGATCAATCTTGGCGACACGGAGAATCCTAGAGAAGTGAAGATTGGGGCATGCCTCCCCAAAGATGTGGCTAAACGCTTGATTCAATTGTTGAAGGATTATCAAGACATCTTTGCCTGGTCTTATACTGACATGCCGGGTCTTGATCGATCAATCGTCGAACATTGTCTACCGACTGATCCTTCGGTTGAGCCCGTGAAGCAAAGGCCGCGAAGAGCTAAGCCAGAACTGGCAAAGAAGATCAAGGAAGAGGTCATGAAGCTTCTTGACGTAGGATTTATTGAGACTACCCAATACTCAGAATGGGTCGCTAATATAGTCCCGGTATTGAAGAAAGATGGTCGGGTTCGAGTATGTGTTGACTATCGAGATCTGAACAAAGCTAGCCCTAAAGATGATTTTCCACTCCCACACATTGATGTGCTTGTGGATAGCACAGCCGGGTTCGAACTATTTTCCTTCATGGATGGCTTCTCAGGTTATAATCAGATCTTGATGAATGAGGATGATAAGTTCAAGACAGCATTTACCACTCCATGGGGGACATTTCACTACAAGGTGATGCCCTTTGGTCTCAAAAATGCCGGAGCAACTTACCAGCGGGCAATGGTCACATTGTTCCATGACATGATGCATAATGAGATTGAGATCTATGTTGATGACATGATTGCAAAAACTCGGCGTGGAGAAGATCACATAGAAACTTTGATGAAATTATTCGACACGCTTCGCAAGTTCAAATTGCGCCTCAATCCAGCAAAATGCGTGTTCGGGGCAGCCTCTGGCAAACTACTCGGCTTCATTGTCAGTAACAAAGGAATTGAGATCGACCCGTCAAAAGTGAAGGCCATTTGTGAAATAAAATCTCCCTCTTCGGTGAAGGAAGTTCGTAGCTTGATGGGTAGACTAAATTATATAGCCAGATTTATTTCTCAGCTATCTGAGACAGCAAAACCTTTCTTTAAACTTCTCAAGAAGAATGCGCTGGTTAGATGGGATGAAGAATGTGAACAGGCATTCGACAAGCTTAAGCACTACTTGATGAATTCGCCGGTGCTTGTTCCGCCGACACCAGGGCAACCTCTGATACTGTACCTTACAATCCACAGTGAATCCTTAGGCGCCATGCTTGCTCAATGAAGTGAAGAGGATGGAAAAGAGCGTGCGATTTATTATTTGAGTAAGAAGTTCACCGCCTCTGAGATGAACTATTCTGAAATAGAAAGGACGTGCGCAGCACTGGTTTGGGTGCTACACAGATTGAGGCAATACACTTTGCATTATCAGATATTGCTTGTAACAGAGTGTGATCCCATCAAATACTTGCTCAATCAACCCGCTTTGATTGGAAAACTGGCAAAATGGCAGATTCTCATCTCAGAATTCAATGTTCAATTCTTGTCTCAAAAATCAGTCAAAGGACGAGTAATTGCTGATATCCTGGCCGAAAATCCTGGGAAAAATGAGGATCTAGGTCCGTTAGAGGATAGAGTCATGCCAATTGATGAGTATGTATGGACCATGTATTTTGATGGGGCCGTAAACTTATCAGGATCAGGTATCGGGGCCGTTTTAATATCCCCAGGCGGTCAACATTATCCAGTGGCTGCAAAATTGATATTTCCTTGCACGAACAATATCGCTGAATATGAAGCATGCATCATCGGGTTACAAGCCGCTATCGAAATGGGAGTAGCTCGACTTAAGGTGTTCGGGGATTCAACCCTCATTATTCTTCAGACCGTTGGTAAGTGGCAAACTAGGAATGCTAAGTTGCAGCCCTATCACGCCTATTTAGAGGAGTTAGTGGAAGAGTTTGAAGACATTTCGTTCGAATACTTGTCGAGGACTCAAAACCATTTTGCCGATGCTTTGGCTACTTTATCGGCAATGCTACGAGTGAC
Source organism: Syzygium aromaticum (assembly GCA_024500025.1). NCBI lineage: Eukaryota > Viridiplantae > Streptophyta > Magnoliopsida > Myrtales > Myrtaceae > Syzygium > Syzygium aromaticum. Next base: position 5,790,057 of record CM044891.1, on the reverse strand, counting down.
AAGTGGGTTAGAAGTTGAACCTTTAAAGATAGAGGTTTTACAGAAACCAGCTTATTGCATGGCTACAATAGAAGAGCCTGACGGCAAGCCGTGGTATCATGATATCAAGGCATATCTTCAAACACAGGAATTTCCTGACAAAAGTACCACATCTGACCAGAAGTATATCAAGAAAATGGCGTCGAAGTTCTTCTTGAGCGGAGAATGTCTATACAAGCGGTCCTATGATTAGGTCTTATTAAGGTGTGTTGATTCAACTGAGGCTGTTCATTTGATGCTAGAAGTACATGAGGGAGTATGCGGTCCGCACATGAATGGTCATATGCTAGCAAGGAAGATAATGAGGATGGGTTATTACCGGCTCACTTTAGAGAGTGATTGCATTCAACATGTCCGAAGTTGTCACAAATGCCAGATCCATGGTGACAAGATTAATACTCCCCCGAATGAATTGCATCAGATGTCTGAACCATGGCCATTCTCTATGTGGGGCATTGATGTGATTGGCCCAATCAATCCTAAAGCGTTAAACGGACATCGGTTTATCCTGGTCGCTATCGATTATTTTTCGAAGTGGATTGAAGCTATGTCCTATACGTCAGTGACGGCACGGAATGTGGTGAAGTTCATTCGTCGAGACATCATTGCTCGATATGGTGCACCTGAGACCATAATTACTGACAATGGGTCGAATCTGAATAATAAATTGGTGGATGATCTGTTCAAGGAGTTCAAGATCAAGCATCTGAATTCCTCTCCATATCGTCCGCAGATGAACGGAGCAGTCGAAGCAGCCAACAAGAATATCAAGAAAATTTTGGCTAAAACAGCTAAAAACTATCGTGATTGGCATGAGAGATTACCATTTGCACTTATGGCATATCGGACTTCTATCCGGACATCTACAGGGGCAACTCCATATTCTCTTGTGTACGGTATGGAAGCAGTCTTACCTGTTGAGGTTGAAATTCCTTCGTTACGTATTCTTTCACAGGTACAATTGTCAGAAGCAGATTGGATCCAGCAGAGATTAGACCAGTTGAACCTGATTGATGAGACAAGGCTTAGAGCTATATGTCATGGCCAGTGCTACCAACAATGAGTTGCTAAATCTTTCAACAAGAAAGTCAAGCCTCGACATTTTCAAGTAGGCAACCTTGTCCTGCGGAAATTATTGCCGATAGTTCCTCTTGCAGAAGGAAAATTTGCTCCAAATTATGGCGGCCCATACATTGTGAAGAAAGTCCTTCCAGGAGGTGCTTTGATTTTGGCCGAGATGGATGGTCGTGTTTTTTCCAGTCCAGTTAATTCTGATTCTGTGAAGAAGTATTACACTTGATTTGTACTCCTTCTAACTTTATCTCAAATTGAATTTCATGAATCAATTCATGTTACTAAGCTTTGTTTGAGGAAAGCTTTTGATCTGGCAATCTATTTCTGTCCTAATGAAGTGATCATATTGCATGAGAGACTTCAAGATGACGAAAGGCAAGCCATTTCCATACACGTCCTGAATAATAATCCCCAATGCGAGTTGAGTGAAAATTCCATGCTGACAAGGTAAAGGATTATCTCACGAAAAGTATGACGACCAAAATGATAAGAGGCATTCATTTCCTCTATCTAAACACTACAGGTTATCATTTGCTTAACCCTTTGAACGGAGTTTCATTTGTTACCCCTGTCAGGAACAACCCCATACTGGGGCAATTTCTTAGAAAGTTCAAAATGGTTAGAATTTTCTTGCTTTCACTTGCATCAATCTTCAAGTATATTTACTGCATGCAAATTCTGTGTTAGCTTGAGTGCTTTAGATATGACGAAGAGCATTTCTTTCGCTATCCTACACACTTTATCCGTTGCTTAGCCCATTTGAGCCTACAATTTCATTTCATAAGAACCCAATTGGTGATCATCCCTCACACTGGGGCAAGGTAAAAACCATTGATATCTGCACAGCATATTCGGAGCGCCAATGAAGACCCTGAGGATCCAAATGTTAGTCATTCAGTCAAAACAAGCCAAAGTGTGGCTGGCCAATGTATGCATTGTAGACAGTATATGCCAAAAGTTCAAAAAAAAAAAAAAAAAAAAAAAAAACTAGGGGGCATGAAAAAGCAGTGTGCTTGGTAAAAGCAAGACCAATGCCAGTAAAAAATGATGAGAGAAAGAAAGGCTTTGGTGAAAATTGAGTCAATATGCAAGAGCATTCTTCAGGGAAGAGACCATTTAAAGGTTCATTTGTAGAGCAATTGCTAGAAATAGATCAATGGTACCAATAGCATGATTGGATGATCACCAATTTCCATGTTCATAATACTCCCTTTGATGGAAATAGGCCATTCATTTCAAGTCTACCCGAATCTATGTTACAACCCTTACCAAAGTCTCTTCAGAATAGGGCACTTGAGTTAACGTAGAATTTCAAATGCTTATAAGTGTTGCTCGAAGAAGTGCGAGCAAGATTTTTCTATCTCATTTTTTGCAGCATTCCTGACTTGTAAACCCGGAGCAGCTGATGATATCATTTCTTTCAAAGCCATGACTCTCATGAGTCCCCATTGTGAAACCTTTGACCAAGCCTGCGTTTCAATCCTTATAAAAGACCTCTCAGATTGGCCAAGTTATACTGATTTTGAGAATATCCGAACCCTTGTCAAGCACGATGAAGAGAGTTCGAGTGATTCTTATACCCGCATCAAAAGTCGGGTCAAAAGCCTTTTATTGAGAGCGAGTGAAAAGTTCTTTCTGATTAAAGGTCTCTCATTTAATGTGATCAAATTGTCAAAAGGACGAAATGGTTGTTCTTATTGATAAATTCCCCAGTGAAGTTTGGTAATGCAGGCAGATTCATGAAATATGTTTTCTTTGCCCCTGCGCATGTACTAGTTTAACCTTTTCTCAGGTAAAAACAAGTACAATGCAATTGGCGTTGCCATTTTTATAACACAAGAAGAAATCAGGTACGTCTACTAATTATTCTTCATTATTTCTTCCTCCGGAATAGGAGAAATTATCTCTTTCATATGTTTACCAAGTGGAATAGGTAACATATCCCTGGGTGTTGCTAAATGGAGTACGAAGCACACCCCATCTCTTGGTGTTGCCAAGTGGAGTACGCGGCACACCCCATTTTGTGTTGCTCAGTGGAATAGGCAGCACACCCCATTTAATGTTTACCCAGTGGAACAGGTGACATATTTCTTTGTGTTGCTCAGTGGAATAGACAGCATATCCCATTTCATGTTTGCCCAATAGAACAGGCAGCATAGTTTCTCATTTCGTGTTCACCCAGTGGGATAGGTGGCACAACCAACCTCATGCTCACCCAATGGAAGAGGTGACATGATCCTTTTCGTGATTGCCCAGTGGTATAGGCAACACGTCCCATTCTTTCTTCATATCATGCACTATTTCGCATTTGTAGGAAACTACAAGTAACAGATAGGCAATTCTGTACCTTGAGAACCTTACTTCCAAAGGATTAGAGGTTTGGAGATCAAGGGAGTCAGCAGCATTATAAAGCATTCCCTCATTTGGATGCTTTTTGTGCGATCCGTATGTAAGGCTCTTTCACCGCTCTACACGAAGTGAGAAGCCTTAGCATATGTTCCTTATTGTTCGCATATCACACATCATTGCATTAAAAAAAAAAATCAAATCAAATCATTCATCATTTTGCATAGTTTAAATTTAGGTCTCAGTCTTTGAGCGAAACCTCTACGAGCCTCCACTCAAAGAGGGGCAGCTGTTGATACCTAAATTTTAGCACATCATTTAGTGGTTAATTGCATAGAAAATTAGGGATTAAATTTTAACCCCTAAACAAAAATATTACAATTGCATAGCATATAGTTTATGTTCATATAAATTAATTGCATTCTGCATCGGATCGGCGGTAGCAAACGAGCTTAAAATTCATCACATAAATCGAGCTCGGGCACCGAACGAAGCTCGATTCGGAAGACAAGGGCCGAAAATTACAAGTCAAAAGGGGCTGGATTGTCTTAATTTGAGCTTAAATTAGCCCATCAAGCTTAATCAAAGAAAAGCCCGAATTAATTCAGCCCACGTAGAATTAAATTAAATTAAAGGATAAAGCCTAAATTTAAGCCCGTTAAGACTAGAAAGCCCGACTAATTGACCTAGGTTTGCATTATAAATATATGCTTATGGTCTTTTGCGGAGAGAGCTTTTTCAAATTTTTCAGATCAGAATTTTTGGGGAGCACACAATTCAGAGACACACGGCCATAGAGAAGAAAGCGTGGGTGAGAGCATAGAAAGTCAAAAAGCATGAGACAGAAAGAAAAAAAAAGAGAAAAAGTCAAGAAGCAAGAGCAAATACGTTGAGGAAGGAGATCCATAATCAGTCTTGATTAGCACCTTCAAGTACCGAACAACGACAGCTTCACCAATCGGTGTCCTTGCAACAGCGCTCGAGCATCCCTCCGCGGTCTTTTCATCGTCAATTGCGACGCCACTCTCCTCGACTTCCTTAAGCGATCCTTGGTGGTTACTTGATTGCAGATCTGCCGCCACACCTACAGTCAAAGTTGCCTCCGGACGAATTCACCGGAGTCTCGTTGCAAATTTCTCGTGTCCAGAATTTGCACCCCCAACGGTCCCCAGCATTCAGCAAGTGAATCCCGAAGATTCTAGCAACACCGGAGCCATACCGTGACGCCAACATCCTAGCCGCTGCTATCCTGGTGCCATCCTACCCAAGGCCGTCTTACCGCCACCGCGGTCGCCACTACCGTCCTCGAGGCCGCGCCGGTCCGTTAGCCGCGCTCGCCGCCGTGCCCACCGTCGATCACCATCCCGTTTCGCAAATCCCGAGTCCGATCTCGAGACAATTCAAATTTGGAAAAAAAATCTGCAAATCAGGTAATTATCTTATCTTGATTCGATTCGAATATATTGTTGCCTATTTTGTGCTTATTGATATCTAATCTTGCATATTATAATAGGCATTATTTCAATTAGGATTTATTTTTATTTTTTTTTTTTTTTTGAAATCTTAGATATCTATTACTTTTCAAATTTGGATAGAATTTAGAATTTTCAAAATCTTTTGAATATATCCAAGATATTTAAGATATCGAGATTTTTTTTTAAGATGTGATCGATTAGGAAAATTTCCTAATCCGCAACCGCACACGTGGAAATAAATCTATCTATCAAGCTTTAGATAGAATTATTTCCATAGCGGGTATTTTGAATTTTAGAATCGATCCGTCAGGCTTCAGATCGAAACTTAATTCGAAAGATTTAGCGTTTATTTTTTTTACTTAATTTTAATTTCGAATTTTGATAAAAAAAAATACCAAAAGATCATTCCAGAATAGGTTAATTTCTTTAGTTTAAAATTGCATGTTTAGATAATTTGCATTTTTAATTCCGAATTTCATTAAAAAAATACAAAAAAAAAATAAAAATATGTCCGTCATTAGAAATAGGTCACGTCGTCGCATGACATATAATTTGCATGTTAGGTTGCATTAATCGCATGTCAATTTTTGCACGTCATTACATATAGATTAGTTTTCATTTAAATAAGTGAAAATAAAAATTCCTGCACCTTTGAAACTCTAAGTTAGGATTTATTAAAATTGCCAAATTGAGTATTTTTCTTGAAATTGGTACCGAAAGGGCGTTAGGGAATCTAGTGTAACCAAGTCCCCGAATTCATAATTTCTGGTTCGTAGAAATAAAATAGTACTCCCGCTATTTTATTTAGGTTTCTAATCAACCTACCTTAAATGATTAGTGGCGACTCCCATTGAAAATATTTGCATACTCGTAATTGGACCTAAGTTGCGAATTGGTAGAGTTTGGGAGAACTCGAGCTAGATTAGTTAATTTAATTGATATAGTAATCCATTAGCCTAAGATCGAAAACTCGATTTTTTTAGGTCGCGACACCCACCCATACAACATTCAATAAGAGCATCGGCTCGGCCTCAATCGCAACTCGGCATCCACACCCCCACCGGGCATTCGAACTCAATTGGGTAACGTCCCTAGACCTCCGCTAGGTGACGGATTCCTTCATGTGATCACACGAGTACAACAACCACACAACTCATTTATATCTCAGCATTTAGCCAAATGCAAACATGGATCGTGCTTACGTAACAAATTACTGCAACTTCTACACATAAAAATGCAGTAATAAATTCACACGTGATCATATACACACAATCAATCCATCAAACTTTGCACGATTTCCTTTTTAAACATCCTTGCCCTATTTAACTCATAAAACCGGACATATAAACCCAACACCTCGTGGTTTCCTCTTTATATGTCCACAAAAACTCTTTTGAAATTTTTTTAACAAGGTTTCACATAGTGCAATTATTTTCCAAGGTGAAGCAGACATTAAACAGTATGAAACAGATATAATTCAATATTAACTCAAGTAGAAAACACCCAAATAAATTCCCCTTATCGCCCTATTTGCAATAACTTATCATTAAAATAATGATAACTTATTGCCAAAACCTCGATAGCTTATCGTCAAAACCTTGATAACTTATCACCCATTCGGTGATAGCTTCTCACCTAATCCATGATAGTTTATCACCCCTTTTGGTGATAGCTTATCATTCTTTTTATGATAGGTTATCGCTTTCACTTATCACTTTCCTTGATAACATATCACTACCACTTATCACTTATCGCGATAACTTATCAACTAATTCCTAATTAATTAGCAATAAGTATAATTAACTTAATCTAAACTCATCATAATCAAGTTTAACGTACTAATCAAGGGATTAGGGCTATAACTCACCCGTTAACGATTCCGATGACACGGGCTCGACGACGGTGGCAAGGTTCGGAAACAACACGAGATGGCGACGATGGCATGGACAGTAGCAAAATAGCACCGGTGAGGGCTGGTTTAACTTTGTTGAAGGCAGACTAGCGGTGGAAACAGCTCGGATAGACGGCATATGATGAGGGGGCGGTCACGGCCCATCTCAGCCCACTTGGGTGGCCCACTTGTGGGCTTCCATTCTCGGCCCAATAATTCCTTTGTCCATGTTTCGGGGCCCAAAACTATTCTCAAGGGTCTATCTTGACCAAACCAGAAAGGAAAGTCTATGAACTATCCTTAATCAACAACCTATAACTGGACCAAGGCTCGTGGCTAAACTTCAATGGGAAGTGCCCCTAATATGGCCTATTCGAGTTAGGCGGCCTTTTGGGCGTCGCTTGTGTGACCTATGGTTGATTCGTCAATCAATCCATATTCGAGTCTCGTCAATCCATGGATCATTCTCGGTTGTTATATAATTGTGCGGAATTGACTTATTTACTCGGGGCATGTAGTCTTGTGAAATTAGCTTGGGATCATTTGGGTTTAGTATAATAATCATGCGGAATCACCCTTAATCCGACTATATATACTTCCGTCAAAACGATTCCTAATCTTTCTCTGATTGACCCGTGATGTCATAAAGTCGTCATGTATTGATCCTTATGGTCGAGCTATTTTTCCATGGTCGAGTACTCTAGTTGAGCGCATTTCCCAACCCCTGATTGCCCTTCCTAATCGAATAGTTGACCCATGTACAATTCGTGAATCAACTCATGGTCTAACCCTACCATTAGTGCATTAACAATTTAAGCCACTTCTCTTGTCGAAATAGGGTCCGAATAGAGAATGTCACACAAACTCTCTTCAAGAATTACAAGAAAAACCAAAGCAATGTGCAATGGTAAACTCACTTGATTTTCCAAAATTCTCTTCACAAGTCATTCTCTGCAGAGACGAAACAGAGACGCTCCCGTGACCGCACAAACAATACATGATATGCACCACGTAATAGCATCTTCAGCAATATGATGCAAGGAATGTCGAACGTGCATAGACAAAATCGAAGCTTTACCCTTTATATTCACATAAAGTGCGATATATATATATAGGGGCTTCTCCGACGTCGTGAATTATGACATGAGAGGAGACAGATGAGGCTTCCTCGGCTACATCCACGACCCATTTCACCTTCCCATCCTCACCGTCAACTCCAGCGCCACCGCTGCCTCCTCCTCCACCGCCATTACCACTGCCACCGCTATGTCCGCTGAAGGCATCAAAAGGAGCAGCGGAGCTTGAAACGCACTTCAAACAATACCTTGCAGAAGCCGGAGGAGACAAAGATGGGGCTGAAGCAAAGCTCGGGCTGCGGATGTGGTCTTCATAGATGTAGCAGAGCCTATGAGCAATGAGCCGAGACGAGGAGAGTAGTGATGGAAAAATAGGTGTTTGGAGAAAATGGAATCGGAATGTAGTTGGACTTTGAGGCATGTAATTACTCTCTTTTAGGATCGATTTACCTTACGAAGTTGCTATAAGTTACTGGCAAATTCCCTTCAGGATACAACAAGGTTACGATGAAAATACTGAATAGCAATTCCAATAAATCTCCTAAAACTCTCTATGAAACAATTGATAAAATGGCTGTCTCGTTTTTCTTTTAAGAAAGATGAAAATCAAGAGAGTTCTGTTAATGAACAAATTCAATAGAACTGTTCAATATATATACAAATAGAACACACCTCTTGATTTCTAAACTGCCAATACGAACACACCCATTCATTTCCAAAAAATTGCAATTCGGACACAAGCTTTCATGTTTGAAAAGTTGCAAACATAACTCTATTTTTGATAGTTTTGTCTGTACTGTCATAAAATAATAATAAAAATAATAATAGATAAATAAATTGTCGATTAAGTGCAAGTAATAATTGCGCACCTAGATGCGGGTTTTGTGGAGTCTAGCCCACTCACCCATTTTACTCCTTTTACAATAGTAAATAACACTTTAACTTATAAAGAGAACAAAACTTTTCTTTCTTTCCCATGTGGGATAAGGAAAATGCCTTACAAATACCAACAAGTAGTTTGTGTGACATCCTCAATTCGACGCCGATTAATTAAGTATCATTGGACTTAACATGCCTCATTTTTGGCGCTAATCAAGAGAGCAAATCCTTCCCGCCCTCATTTGAATTGATTGATTTTTGGATAATTGCACGTTAAGACAATATGTGCATACCACCCACCTGGGTGGCATAGCTGGTTCGCGCACTCTTCCTCTCGCAAAAGGTTGAGTGTTCGAATCCAGCGAGCCGTAGGGTGACTTAACTGGTGGCACGTGTGTAGTGGCTAGCACGTGTCGCTCTCAGGGTTTACCCTCCGGCTGCCGGCCGTGCAGGGGTTCCCTGGGTTATAAAAAAAAAGACAATATGTGCATGATTGGTAATCCATGATTGATTAACCTATAGTTTTTATTTAAATTCACCTTCTAGAAGCCCTGATGGAGAGGAGACAAATTTTGCTCTTATCCTAGCAAGCTTGGGTGCCACTTTTGGGGAAAGAAGGGAGAAGTGGACCCACTTGGTTGGCTTCTAGGATTTGATTTCCCCTAAACTTTTAGTTTGTGCTCTTGCCTTGTAATAATTAGATTTGATGGAGATATTTTTAATGGCTAGGCTAGCCTAAGCTTAGGATCATGAGTGCAAGTGAATTGTTGGTCTCTCTCTCTCCCTTGCCAGAACACTTAAGGTGATAACACTCTCATTTCTCTCATTTCTCTCTCATCTCTCTTCCTCTCCCTCTCTTTTCTCCCTCACTCACGCCACCACCATCACCGACCACCATCACCCCCAACACTCGCCACCTCCATCACTGCCGGCCATCACCATTGCCATGCTAACCGCTCACCGTGCTGTCCATGCCGCGCCGAGCCGAGCCGTTCACTACTCACTGCTGTGTCATCTGTGTCATGCCGACGCTCATAGTTTGAACGGTTTAGTAAGTGGTTCCTCTAAACCTTGGCTAGGGCGCTATTCTATATATATCGATCTTGGGTTAGTTTTGTTTGATTTTGTTCCATCATGTGTGCTTTTGATGTTCAAGTGGTTGTTGCATGTCGGTTTGGACCTTTGGAATGAGTTTTGTGGGTTGAAGATTTGTGGGTATGAGCTAGAGCTTGAATCTTGGAAGTTTGGTTTGAAAACCATATTTGTTGTTAGTGTACCTCTTCGGTTTACTATTTTTGTAGAAACTCTTCTGGGCCGAATCTAAACTTGTGTTCTCCACAAAAAGTTGTTCTTCACATCTTGAAGTTTAACATATTTTAAATTTAGAATTTTTGGAGGTCATTTGAGTTGCACGAAAGCTCATCTTCAAACCGCGTTTAAACTGCCCTGAAATCCTGTTTCTTTGACCTTCTTGTGTTTTATGATTTTTATAAATTTCTCCAGATCTAATTTCGATAAGATTCCTTCACAAAAGTTGTAAAGAACTTTTCTTTCTATGACATATAAAACTTCGGAGGCTTTTTAAGGTGATTTAGGTGCTGAAAGAGATGTATTTTGAGGACCGAGTAGTTTGTTCAAATGAGCTAATTTGGGTCTGATTTCGAGTGACAAAAAGACAAGATTATAAATTCAACTGGGTTTTGTGATCTTCATAAGAAATGTTTATCAAGGTTTTTTTTTGTGACATATCCAAAATGTAGAATTTTTAGAGTTTATTTACTATTTATTTTGAAGAGATTTCTGTTACTGTGTAAAACTACCCAGATTTTACCCAATTTCAAGGATGTACTATTTTCTTTCACGTGTGATTACTTTAGTATATTTTTATGTGTTTGGAATTTAGATTTTCTAGGTGCATGAGCATGAAACACTCTTGCATTGGCCTAAGTGGAAGATAATAATTGGCTTGAGTGATTGATATGCTTGCTTGATCACATTAATGGTTATGTACTTGTATGATTGCGAGGGACAATGCCGATAGATTTCGGTTGCCATTTGTGATGGATATCGAAACGAAGCTCTTAATTGAATGCCATCTTTGAGTGAGGTCGATTGACAAAGCCATGCCCGATGGAGAGGGATGATGCCCGATTACGACCGATGTGAGTGTCGATTGTGGCCTTGAATGGCTGTAATAATCGGAACATGTGTGGATGCATTGCGCATGATTTATGTGATATGAAGTGTTCTTGATTACTATGTGCTCATGTGATTGTTTGGTGCAATACAAGCTTCATGTTGTCTCATAATTATGGGGTTGTGAGAAAACCGACATTGTATGCCCTCTTGCATGTGTCCATCTTTACAAGGAAGGTTTATAAGTTAAGTGTGTGCAATTTCGCAAGAAGAATGATTGCAGTTGCTCACGTGTGATTATTTGGGTGAATTGTATGTGCCGATGGGAGGTAAGTATTCACATGTAACTATTGGATTGTGTTTGGCATGTTGTCAAGGCAAGGTTTCATCCTACTCGAGACTTAGAGGTTCTACTTATTGAGTTTTACTCATGTGTTATTGTTTAACCCTTTTCAGGCCCCTAGAATGGATATACGTACTGTTTTTTTGGGTATGCAATTGTCCTTGAACTATGAAAAGTCATAAATAACCCCTCGAACTTTGGCACAATTGCGCCATAGCCCGCAAACTTTTGTTGATTTTTTTTGTAGAATCACTAATTTTCCATCTATATGGCCATTAAGTGTTATTTGAAAATGGACTTACCCGGTTTCTCACCCAAATATCCCTTGTAAATGGTTAATGAAGCTAAGATAATAGAGAGGATGCGTGATTGATAAAGTTAAGAAAATTTCGTTGATGTTGGTTTGGTCAAAAAGATGAGTTGGTCCATTTTCAGGTAATATCACAAACGGAAAAACTAGTAACTGACAACAAAATCAAAGTTCAAAAGAGTAACAGGTAACTTTTTGAAGTTCGAGGCTATTGCGCAACTGTGCCCAAGTTTCGGTGAATAACCAATAACTTTTCCAAATTCGGGGGCTATAATGCAACTATACCAAAGTATTGGGGGTTCTGAGCAAATATCCTTTTTTATGGAATGTTTTCTTAAGTGATTCATTATTGATCACCACCTTGTATGATTCCTCAAAGTACTTGTGGGAGTTAAGGCCATTTAGAACGGATCGGGATGTTGAATAACCTCATCAAAATTTGCCAATGTAAAACTATAGGTAAAATATAATAATTAATAATAAAGATGCAAACTTAAATTGAGTATATTGTTTTTCCCTTGGAACCTTAAGCTATCTAAAAGAAGGGCAACAATATACAAATAATATATCTCAAGGGTACGTTTGTTTCACGAAAAACGTAACGTTTCTGGAAAATGTTTTTTTGAAAATGTTTTCCCAGAATTCATTTTCCAAGAAAATGGTTGATTTTCCTTTGTTTGGTGATTTTGATCAAAAAACTTTTATGGTGTTTGGATCTCATTTGGAAAATAATTTCAATCTCATAACTTTATCTTAGGCAAAAAAAAAAATCAAATTATTAACTAGGTTTTTAATTTTTCTTTTTTTCTTTTTCTTTTTCGTTCTTCCTCCCTCTGCTGGTCGCTGGGTCTCGGCAACAGCCAGTGAGGGCTGACCTAGCCAACCTCAGGCGAGGTTGGCAAGCTCAAGCCTTGCTAAATTTTGGCAAGAGTCAAGCTCACTGGGGCTCACCGGGATCTAGCGAGCTTGACCTCAGATCCCAGCAAGCCTTGGCCTCCCCTGAGGTGGCCCTTGCTAGTGGGCGATTGGCAGAGGGAGGAAGAAGGAAAAAGAAAAAAGAAAAAAAGAAAGAAAATTAAAAATTTTAAAAAAAAAGAAAAGAAAAAAATAATATTAACAAATTCAAAATAAGAAATTCTGGAAAAAATTTTCACCTTTTTAAATTAGAGAATTAATTTTCCTAAATTTATATATGAATATTTTCTTGATCGGAAAGTATTTTCGGTTGACTAATTATTTTTGGCGAACCAAACGGGTGAAAATTCGGAAAATGACCTCCCGGAAAATACTTTTCCTCAAACAAACACACCCCAAAAATATTAAAATCTCATCAACTGTGTAGTGATTTTTATTATCAATGGTACTAAAAAGATGGGGAAAAATATTGTCTGACTATCCTCTCAGCATGGAAGTTTTGGCAGGCTAATATCTCGGGGGCAAGAATCAACGGATCTTAAGGCCACCTTAAACACTATTTCTAGAAAGGAGCAATTTGGCCTCTTGCTTGAATCACATGTGAGAGCTCATTTGTAGTACATTAAAAGTGCGATTAGGAACACGATGCCTTCAAAAATTTACCGAGACCGATACGAATATATCACATCTAACTTTTAATTAATGGACTCAACACAATTGCTCCCCTTTTACATAACAAATTTCTCACGATATCGACCAGAATGAAATTTGTTCTAGTAAAGACACGGCACGACCATGAACTTATGTCGTGTTCATATATTTGATTTCTAGCCTTATTCCAATCACATGAGGTTCTGTGCTTTGGATAAATGCTCCCGTGCTGCTGCTTCTTTCTTTTGTTGGGTGAAGGAAAAGTGAGGAGGGGGCAAATAGGAGGACGGCAAGTGGCAAAGTGTGCTCAATCGAAGCACAAATTATATGTCGCACCAAATTTCCATATATTCCCATCGCAGCACAAAAGAGAGACCAACTGCACGAGTGCCCTCGAGAGGCGAGAAAGGAAACCTACAAGCATTTTGGGAGAAAATATAAGGTGCATAAGATACTCCACGTCAGCCATATATTGAACCATCCAGCAGCTGACATGTAGCAAGAACGGGCCCATTGTCAGAATTAAACTCACTTTCTCTTTCGCCTCCCTCTTTCTTTCTCTCTAAGGTTCCGTTAGTTTGGTGAAAAATATTGTGTTTTTGGAAAATATTTTTCGGAAGTCATTTTCTTGGAAAATATTTTTTTGGAACATAATTTTCCGGTGTTCGACAACCAATATAAAAAAGTTTCGAAAAATATTTTACCGGCGGTGGCGGCGGCGGCGGCGGCGGCGACTGGTGACCGGCGGCGGCGGCCAACAGCGGCAGTGGCCGGCGGCGATCGACGAGCGGCAACGATTGGTGACCGGCAACGATCGGCGACCGGCGGCGGCGAGTGACCGGCGGCGGCGATCGGCGACCGGCGGCGGCGGCGGGCGACCAGCGGCGACGGCACCCGGCGACCGGAGGGGGGAAAGAGGAGTTTGGCGGAAAATGATTTTCGCTTTTCAGAAACGGAAATCATTTTCCGTAGACTTAGTCTATTTTGTGAGGAGGGAAGGAAAATGTTTTCTAATGGAAAATGTTTTCCGCCCCCCGAACACCGAAAAACCCGAAAAATATTTTCCGAGAGAATATTTTCCGCCAAACAAACGGAGCCTAAGTTCTCTCTCCGTTCACAGCCAATTTCATGACTCCACACCTCTTCGGCTCTACACATCCGCGACCGGCTCCACACCTTCGCGACCTCAGCTCCTTCTTTACCATGAGGGTGTCACGGTGGCAGTTGCGACCAAGAATCGAGATTGAAAGAGAGAGAGAGAGAGAGATTTGACAGGGATGATGGATGGGATGATCGAACAGAGAGAGACTCGACAGGGATGATTGACGCAGGGGCTTATGCACGGCTGGCCCGGGCCCCGTTTTTACCAAAACGAAATAAAAAAGAAAAGATTGAACTAATTCTATTTCCAAATGTTAGATATAGTAACAGCTTAATTGAGGAATACTAATGAAAGTACTCGTTCAGTAGAACCAAATTTAAGTTCGAGTATATCTCCAGATAATTTTTAAAAAAAATTTACGAAGAGGGGTGCCCTAATAATAATTACGCACAAATTACACCCACAGAGAATGTCTAATAAATATTTGATTTGTTCGGTTCTGTATCCTTCATCGTGATTTGGATAATATAGTTTCGTGTTGTTCTCTTGATCATGGCACTTTCTTATGGAGTCAATTGTTGCAATAACCTATCATGCCTTCCAATTGCCAGTTTTGAACTTTTTGCAAACAAGTTATACCTATTGTCGTATGAGATCTATTGGCTAGTACTAAACATGAGCTCAGATGGTATCGTAGATGCTGGTGGGGTTAGTATGTCACAAGCCACGGTAGAAAGAATCAAAAGGCTGGTGGCTCTCCTCTTTCACCATTCAAGATGCTGACTTTGTCTTCGCCAACTCTATGAATGAATTTGGAGTAATCTGATCCTAAGTACTTCTCCAACTATTTGGCAGATGAAGGCGAGACCGAGTGAAAGGCTATGAGATGTTCTCCTTATGAAGATGAGACCATACAAGTGTGTGGGCATTGCTTGGTGATGGTGCCATTTCCGTCCTTTGAGTGGAGCTCGTCATATAGAAATGATTGGTGTACGCAACATTTATATTCTAGTGCCAACTCATCGCGATTGCTAATATTTGTTTCAGTCAGATGTTATCACCCTTGATAACTTGGAACAAGGAGAGTTTTTTTTTTTTTTTTTTTTTTTATGGAACAAGGAGAGTTTTGAGCCCCTCTAAATTACGAGTTTTGAACCCATGACCTCTCATGAAAAAATAAGGTGAGTTTTGAGCCCTTCTAAATTGAATATCAGATTGGAGACATTAGATGGAAAAAAAAAAAAAAGCAGGCAGAATGTCATTGGAATATAAGAGCAATTTTGTCTTTATGGCCATTACCGCTTCATTGAAGAAGGGATCACCCTCCTTGTTCGCAATTCAACCAAACATCAAGAAAAGAAACGGAATGGCTCGTTGCTTGATAGATAATTGCCTGTGCTCAAAGCATCCTTCGTAGCACTGAAAACCTATAATAAGTTCTTAAAATCTTCAGCGATCCTCCAAAATTGTGGTGTCAACGACAAGAGATCGGAACATCCATGATGAGTGGTGGAGTAGGAGCGTTAGTACCTATCTCCTCACGTATCTTCTTGAACAACTTACACTTTGAATTCCACCTCGTTCTCATGTCCTCAAGGAATTTTTTAAATTCGTGTACCCTGTGTCATGTAATGAACCTCCAACTCTCGATGCCTCAATAGAGTGGTTCTAATGTATTGAGCCCGCACGTATGTTAGCCGTAACATTATAAAACTATTGCAGACCATCCCAAAGAAAATACCATTGCAAGCAGGATTTAACTATTAGGCCAGACTCTTGAAAAGGGAGGTGTTCATGCTAGCATTATATAGTGTGATGCTGCAGACTTTGTGGGAGATGCAGAAGATTTTATCGGAGATGCCAAATTCGTTGACAAACTCTCACTATTTTGACAGTCGCATTTTTGGAATCATATGAGAGTTAACCATACGAGCTTGATGATATAATTCTCATTTCTTATTTACAACAGGGGTTGGTGACAACATATACAAGTAATTCATAGGGCTAGTCCACATATAAGAAGTAAAAAAGACTTAAAAGTTTCGCCGACGACAGAAGATGCACCAACGCTGCCCTTTTCAAACCAATCGTGTGTGGCTTTGTTTGTTCATAATGTTATTATACACTGAAGACATCTCTTGCTCATGTCACTCTGATGCCTCCTCAGTATGTCCAGACGTTCTTGAATTTAAAAGGGTTAATCTAAATCTAGAAAAGAGAAGTCTTCAAAAAAAAAAAAAAAAAACCTTATCATGTCAGTTAGTGGAAATCAAAGATTGTTTAGGCAACGTATGAACCATGATTTTTGGACTTGAGCATGTCCTAAAACTATTTCGTCTGAACTTTAAAACGTTAAAATTCGGGGGTATTCTCAGGAGAGAGGGAAGAAAAAACTTTCTCTCTAATTATGAGGGCCGGACATAGAGGCACCGGTACGCTAAAATAAAGAACGTAGTCCTATTGGTTTGTAGAAAATCGAAATTTTCTTAGGCAGCGTATGAAACAATGATTTTACTCATATTTACCTTAAAACAAATTACTAAATCAAAGGAAATGAGTAGGAGTTTATAAGGGTGCTTTTAGCTCCATCAAAATTTTGGCTGCTATTCCAAAATGACTGGGATCATCTAAAGTTCCGGAAATGTTAAATTTACCACTTTAAATGATTGGCACGTTAGTCAATTTTAAAATGAACGGCAATATGTGTCTTACCTACTTTCATTTCAATTTTTCATTCTTATTCCTTCTGTTTCTTTTCCTTTTCTTTTTCCCTAATTTCCCTTTGCTTTCTTCTCGTTCTACTGTGATCCAACCATTGGTAGCGCACATAACCCTTTGCAGCTAGCCACCCGCTCTGTCGCGTTGCCTCCATCTCCATCGCGCCTTCACGACCCTTGCAGCGATGTTGCCTACGCCAACCCGAGGTCACGGACCACCCTCCGCCACCTTTGCCACCACCGTGCTATGCACCGGTTCGTCTCCATCTCTCTCCGGATCCATCTCGGGTCCGAGGTCGAGGACCTCCATTTTGTCAGATTTCATTGGTTTAGAAGATGCAATAGCGGCGGTGAGCTCAAGTCAAGCCACGGCACGAGGAGGCCGGCAACAGGCAGCAACGGTGAAGAGCAACGACAGGCGACGAGTGGCAAAGTGCAGCTGAGAGGGCAGCGTGCAATGGTGGCTGAAGGCGAGAGAGCCCGGGAGAAGAGGGAAGAGAGAGAGAGAGAGATTAGATGTGCTGCTTTGATTTTGTGTAATTCCACACGAAATATGAGTGTATTTTAGTTGACTAGGCAAATTTCCCGAACAATGACTAGCTTCTCCTCTTGTCCAGATAGACACTCCACGTGAGACAAAATTTCGGTTCGGATAATGAAAAAATAACCAATCTTTTCTTCCGGTTTGGGTTATTCGGTTCGGTTAACCAAACCGAATCGAAATTCTCAACAAAAACTAAATGTTGTTTTTCACATCTTTCAAAATATCCATGAGAAATCTTAATATTCGGTTTTCTCTTCCAAACTAATCCGATCCGAATTGAACCGATATTCAGTTTAGCTCGAGATTCTATTCGGTTCAAGCGTACGCCCCAACTCCGAACCAAACCGAATCGTTGACACCCATATTTGTCGGTAGGCTATAGGGTTAAAAAACATAATTTGCTAGCTCTTATAGATCTTCGAATGGATATAGTTGATATTGCAAGAAAAAGGCCCATCATAAAATCGAACTGGGACAGCCCATGTAGCCAGGGCAAGGTGAAAAGCCCAAAAGGCCCACTCTCGTCACAACCGCCACATTCGAAGGACTAACCATTATTGTCTATGTTGTTTCATCCACCACCCGGAGCAGCCTCAATGACCGCGAAACTCCCCCGGCACACTCAACAACCCCCCTCGGGTCATCGCGCTCCCCGTGTTAGCCAGGACCACATCTCCTCACCACCATTCTTTCTTAAACAGGCGATTGCAAAAAAAAAAAAAATTGGGAGTTCAGAAGGCGCACAGACAGGAAACAGAGACGCTCCAGCTTCGGCAAAGATCCAGAGGCTCAAATGGGCCGAACTTAGCTTTTGGGCCCGCGTCACTTGGGCCCGCACGTCGCGGGCCCCTTCTCACGCGGCTTTTCCTCAGTTTCTTCCTCGTTTCCTTTTCCCTCTCTCTCCTCTCCTACCGCTGCTCTCGAAAATCTTCCGCTGTATCTCCTCCTCCTCCTCCACCTCCTTCGCTGCAGCGGCGGCGGCGGCGGCGGCGGCGGCGGCCTTCGCTTCGCCTGTGCAGCAGGCTCTCTCACTCCCTCAAGCCGCGTGTGGCGGAACCGAAGCCCTAGCTCTCTCTCTCTCTCTAGCGAAATGAACTGCTCAAGTACGTCTCTCTCTCTCTCTGTCTGTGTCGAAGCGTCTGTACTTGCTTCGGTGGGGGGTTTCGGTGCATGCCCCCCGAGGTGTTTGACCTGGGCTCTTGATGGGTTTTTGCTCCTTCTGTTGGCTGCAGCATCCGGCGAGGTGCCGGAGGAGCCGGTCGTCTCGACGAAGTCCGGCCGCGTCTTCGAGAGGCGCCTCATCTTGCGGTACGTCTTGGTCTGGTCCCCGCTCTCCAGGGTTTTATGTTCCTTCGTTCCGTTTCGTTTGTTCCCCTCTCTTTTTCTTGCTGCGGAGAGGCAGATGGATGTGAAGGGAGAGTGAGAGTGATAGAGAAAGAGAGAGAGATGAGCATTTGGGTAGCTGTGACAGTGAGATAAGCCTACGGCCTAGCAATCAGTAGCTTGCGTTTTTTCAGTTGCTAAATAAGTTCTTGGTGATATGGGGTTTCTGAATAAATGGTCGTGCTTCTTTGCGCGTCTTAATTGGTGAGAACGCGGTGGAGAGAAGGCAAAAATAAATTTTGGGTTCTGTGAAAATTTTATCCCTTGTTCTTTTCCTTCTGCGCTTTCTCTTGAATTGAAAAGAAAAACGGATGTCGGCTGAATTGAGCTAGTGGAACTGTAGACGTAGTTGCTCTGATGGTTGTCTAGTTCCTTTGCATGTGCCATGGGGAACAGTGCACAGGTTAAGCTTTTGAGAGCAAGGTATGATAGTAGTTACAATCAAAAGAAGTTATTTTGTTTTTCTGAATAGCTAGTTGGATTTATAGAATACAAGATGCATGTCTGCGTACTTCTATTAATATGAAAAAGGATCGTTCCTTTTTGTTCGGTGGAATCATCGCATTACTATCTTTCATGAAAATGATAAGGACTCAAGCATCTTTTGACTATTTAACATGCGTGAATGGTAAAGTTTAGGGATTTTTCCTTTGTTCTATATGATGTATATGGTATTCATGCATAAAATTCTTATACGGATGTCTTCATGTGAGAATAATCAAATTTTCTTGATCATTTGGGTAGGATTTTGGAAAGTGCCCAGTTACCAGGGAACAACTTGCCATGTTCCTACTCATATTTGTGAAAAATACAACAGAAACTAGTACCCTTATGAAAAAAATGAGAAACTTTTTGGTAGCTATTATGATTTTGTTGGTGTGAATTCAAGGAATTAACTAGATCTTGCACTTGAGCTAATATAAGTCGAGTTGAGCTCAACTTTTCAACCTTTTTGATGACTTGCATTCAGATGTAAATGTTGATGTTCAATTAAGCTCGAGTTGAGTTTCGGTGCCAATTTTCTAGTTAAGTATCTTCCTGCATCATACTTGACTGGGCTCATGTACACGCCTTGGAATATTCTTAGTCTGTCAGTTTTGCAATTGTTCTTACTTGTATACAGAACCTTGAGTATGCATGTATGCTCCACAATGTACATAAGGGCTTGTACTTTGGAACCACTGGTCCAAGGTAGCCCAACAAGTTCTAGACATTTTTATAGGACTCATAATTGGACAGTCCTAGGAGAAAGTGTAAGCTCGGGGGTGAGAGGACTACAAACCATTTACCAGACCCAGAAGAAGGCTAAGGCCTGGAACATCTCTGGCTGTGCTGTTTCGTTTGTTCTTATCTTCTTCTTCTTGAGTGTGTACCATCTTGTTACCAACATTGATAGTTCAAATTGCCTGAAAATATGCTTTTAGAAGTTTCTTTCGCAACTAATCAATCATCTGGTCCCTGAATTTGCTTATTCTTTGCTTAATGAGGGATGTTTTTGCGCAGAATGGCAACCGACATTGAGAGATCAGATTCTGAGATGGAGAAGATGTTGCTGCTTTACAAAAGTTTTATGGCTAGGTATACCCTTGGTAATTGATTTTTGCTGTATATGTTGGAATTCAAATTTTCCTTTAAAGAGTCTCTCCGCATCATGTGCCTTTCTGCTTCATTTCATTGCTGTGCTTGTGTCTTGTGAAACTCCATATCACAACTACAAGTATAAGAATGCATATAATCATGTCTTCGTGAATTTTTGGCTTTTTCATCATTGACTATCCTACTTCAGTTAACTTTCTTTTGTCATAATGTCCCATTAATCATACAAGGCTGATTTCCATATGCTTCTCGAGTAGCCAAATATCGAAAGGCAGGTCGTATTCTTTTTCTTGATCAAATACTGAAGTTTGTCAGCATTTCATTTTATAGGGTCACAAAATTTGATGAAGTGGTAGCTGCAGGAAGCAGGTTTCTCGTCAGCTTTCAACAAGGGCTAGGTTGAATATCTAGAGTTCATTATTTTCTCCCATTTCTTATATCTCAACATCAATCTCATTCTGGCATCCTCAACAGTTCTCTTTTCATCTTTTTGTAGAATTTGTTCGACGGCCTGCTTTAGACGGAAGTTCTAATTTACTCAAGAATATTATCAAAGCAAACGAAACAGAGAGGCTCACATCATACTTCAACGCTGGATGTATCCATGCCAATGATGGGTCCCAGAATTTGGCAAAGTGTAGGCACAAATCTTTCAATTTCCTGAAATAGTGTAGCTCAACTTTTTGTCTAACTACTGTATGCAGGACAGTAGATAGACCCCCATCACTCAATACCCTGTGGTGACAGTATTTAGACATTCGTCCTCATCTTTGTGGATGTTGTATTGAAGATGTATTTTTCCAGTGCATTTTCTGCTTAGCTTGAAACTTCAGTGAACTTCTAATTGATTAGACATTTGGCATCTCTTCCGTATATATAAAATTATGTGTACACTCTGATTGGTGATATTCTTTTTTAAATGGAGCATCATTGTCAAAATAGCAACAGTACGTAGTCTACAGACTCGAGGATTTCTAAATATATCTTGGATAGGAATATCTTGTTTCAGCCACTATTTCCTACTTATTTGGTGTCATTTTTGCGTCTGAATTGACTGACAGTTTTCTGTTTTCCTTTAATGTGCATACAGAAGTACGTACATGTGTACTTGGTCTTCAAGGCCTTGTGAATACAGGTAATGTTTTGTTTACATAGAATCCAATTCTGAAACCTGTATGCAAGAAATAATGCATTGACACATAATTTTCAATGTGCTTCTCTCAATATGTACATTTGTTGATTATTGGATTTGTTAGCATCGATTGCCTTTAGACTCAAAAAATCTATCTTTCAGATGGTGTCTGATGTCTCATTGTAGGCAGCTTTCATAGAGTTTAGTGTAGGATCCTTTGGAACAAATGTTTGCCATACTTTGTTTAGATTGATCAAAATCTAGGTATTCTAATCTTCTGTATGTGTACTTTTCCCAATTGAGGGCATAACTCAAATGCATGTTTCGGTTGAGATTTTGTCCTAATTACATTATAGCTGAAGTTTTAAATCTCTAACACATGCATCATAATCTGATCAAAACAATAAACTCTTGTCATACTCTTTTGACATTGACCAAAATCTAGGATATTGCAATCTCCTATAGATGTAATTTTTGCAATGGAGGGCATAATTCAAATGTGTTTTTTTTAGGTCTAATTATGTTATAACCAGTCTTTTAAATCTCTAGTACATCAAAATTTGATAAGCGACCTTGTTTAGTCCCCTAAGCATTTCTATTGATTTCTCTTTCCAACTACAATTTTGATTTTAAGACGTGTATAATGTGAAGTTTCCTAATTGACGATTTCCGCTACTGTTATGACCGGTTTGTTAAGTAATGCTGAACCTTTGTCCAAATTTTTTTTTTAATATAATGCATGCTGCTTAAAAGGTTTTTGATATATTGATCTGTCCGTATGTTGTTTGCTTTAGTCGGCAAATAAGTGGCACGAGTTGCTGGCAATTTTGCAACTTAATGTTTTCTCTCTTAAAACATATATAGCATTTATAAATCCCAAAAAAGAAACATATGGAGCATTTAAACCTTCTTGAATACTTGATACAAAGCCTGAGTGAAATGGCATAAAAGTTTCTTATATCCAACCCCACTTATGGGGTAAGGCTTAGTTTGTTGTAGTGGGGGTGGTCTTTGTCGTTTTTGTTGTCATTGTGCAGATGCGAGTGCTTAACAACTTTTGGGATTTTTGGTTTTCCGGAATTTTACTCTAGTTTTTAGTTAGGGGAGGACGGAGAGAGAGGGAGAAAAGGAAGAAAGAGATAGGTGATAGGGATTCCCACGGTTTCGCCATTTTGCATTTTCTTATTTTCCAGCACCACAAAATGCAGTTCCTTCTAGACTTGAAATTAAAAAAAATTATCACTTACGTGAACAGCTTTCTAAATTTGTTGCTGCAGCCAAAACTATACTGACAGAGCTTGAGGGTCTTCTAGAGGATGTAATCAAGGTCTTAGAAGCTGCGAATGAGTATTTATTACCATCTCAGGATGAAGACATTGATGATAGATTGATGGGGGAAGCGAACATTGCTGATGAGGTGGGCTTAGATTTTTCTTTAATGCTATTCTATCTCTGATGTGAAAAATTCAAAATTTCATTGATCTTTAGACAGCATTCTTTTTCTTGACGCACTAATTTCTTGTTGTATTCTTCTATGTGCATCTTCAAGCGATAATTGTATCACCTAATCCTTGAGAAGTATAAAGCCAGTATTCATTCATTTCAATGTGCATTTTCAAACAGAGAGGACCCTCTTATTCTGCCAAATTTAACTACAGATTATTTCATGTATTCAGACATAAGATTTGTATGCAATCTTTTGTTCTGGATGGTCGACGAGTTACATGTTGCACGATGTACCTGCTGCTGGATTAGTATTTGGGTTATTTTTTAACTAACTTTAATACAATATCAAACCAACAAACACATGCATTAGTAGAACCAAGCTGAAAATTACAGCTATCAAGACAATCTAAATATTATAATTTGGTCACACGTTCTTTCAAGTTGAACCATTTGATCCAAAGCTTATATTATTTAAGGTGCAGTTATTTGGGATGGTCGACGAGTTACATGTTGCACGATGTACCTGCTGCTGGATTAGTATTTGGGTTATTTTTTAACTAACTTTAATACAATATCAAACCAACAAACACATGCATTAGTAGAACCAAGCTGAAAATTACAGCTATCAAGACAATCTAAATATTATAATTTGGTCACACGTTCTTTCAAGTTGAACCATTTGATCCAAAGCTTATATTATTTAAGGTGCAGTTATTTGGGTTTTTCTAATGATATGCTCCAACTCGCAAGTTATTTCTTTTAAGGTGAACCATTTCATCTCAAGGCCTTGTGGAAACAAGAAACCTTTTTCATTTGGGTAGTAGCGTGGATCAGTTGTCATTGTCAAGTGAGAGAGTTTTAACTGTCTTATGTTCAAGGGGATATTGAGTCCTTGAAATGGCATATCTTGTTTGCTAATTATCTTTGACATTAAGGTGCTAATCATCTGTGAATTTCCTTTTGACACCAATTTACTGATTCACATTTGATATTAGCCCTGGTGGTTTCATTGTACTTTTGAAATGTCCAAAATAAGATTTTTAGTGTATGAAACAGTACAAGTCTTACATGATCCAATGGCATTGCTGCTCAAATCATACTTAAAAGTTGATAAAAACGTGTGTAGAATTTGTTTCCCAGGATAGAACATTCGTGTGTACATAGCATACCGTCATCTATGTAATTTATGCATACATGCAAATACAGTAATGACTGCCGATGAGATGCAGCCTGGGTTTGCATTTATTCTACTGTCAGATTTTTCTTTTCATTGGCTGTTCATGTTATTCTGTTTTAAGTTCTGATTTCTTTATCCTTCATTCAGGAGGAAACTGCATCATCTGATTCTGGGAGACCTGAACTCACAGAGTATGCTACCATGATGGGTGTTACTTACAGTATGATTAAACAAGACTTTGTCATGCAGGTATGAAACATATCACTTTTTGCTGAATAAATTGATAGCAATTTTATTTACTTTGTCGTGCCTCTTTATATGTATCGATTCCTGATTTCCGGTGTTAAATCCTCGGTTCTCATTGCAGGAAAAGATTGTCTCTGCTCTGAATCTGAAGCTATCATCTGGAGAATTAGAAACCTATTGCACTATGTGGTCTCTGCGTCCTTTCATTGATGATGAAATCATGCATCAGGCTTGGTCATTCATTCCTTGACCATTTCTCTTATGCAAATTGTTGCCATATGACATGTTGGTCGACCAAGGAAGGATGTTGAGGACTATCTAGAGGTGGCAAACATGAGGGTCAACAGTATTTGGATTTTTTCAGGTTGGGGTCATTCCTAGTTCTGCCTCCTCAACTCCAGATTACGGGTTGGCTCGCTCTAGGTTTAATGTCACCTGGGGTTTACCTTTCATTGGATAAAGCCAGTTTTTACTCAGATATAGCTCAGTTGCTTGTAAAGCGTTACATAACTTTTCATGTCAAATCTAAGTTCTTTCTTCCATAAAGGGCATTCCCCAAGCTATTGTGCAGTAATGTTGCTTCGTGTTGTGTTCTATGAAAAGTTTAGATAATCGTAGTTTGTCGTGTTGCGTAGAAGATAAAACGAAGTATTGTTTGGCAAAAGAAAAGAAAATTTGGGTTAGTCATTATTACATTACTAATTCATGTCGTCTATTTAAATACCATCCAATAATCTTTTAAATAGACATATTAGTTATCATTGACATGTTTATAAGAAAAACTCTCTGGTTACATCGACGATAATTTTTACCAATAGTTTTGATTTCCCAAACATATTTATTAACGTGGCATAATGCTTCGTTCAACGATCCTATCATGTTCATTGATAGCTTTACAATACAGGAAAACCTTTGTTCACCCGATTGGTGTCGGGGACAGGTTCGGTTTTTTCAAAATAAAAATACAATTTCTCGCCAAACAAAGAACTATCAAAAGAAACTATCGATAAGTTCTTATATGATTTCAAATGGATTGCAATATCAAAATCTGTCTTTTCCTCTGCATCTTGGTCCGGCTACCTAAAGACCTGTGGAACAGCGTACAAATCTTATGAATCAGTTAAATTCAGGGCTTTAGTTATGTATGCGGCCTTAATGCATAACAATCCGCACGCAATTGATAAAATTTAAATGGGCGACGTTCAATTCCTGAGCTGAAAAGTCCCGATGTCTCAGCCAGCTGCCCCAACTCGGGGTGTAAATCTCTGTGTTACTAAACCTTTGAGACGTTTGGCGTTAAACAAAAGCCAAGTATTGGTGGCTACAATGTTTTAAGCACAAAGATTAAATTGTGAGCACATGCTAACAATTTCTTATGAGAACTCAAGAGCTTCTTTACATGTCACCTTACCATGGACACCATTGGTTATTCCTCACATTTCTTGCATTCCATCATTTTTTTTCCTGTTCATACTATTTAATCTGTACTTTTTGTTTCTAACGCACGTTCAAATATGCACGAATGAATACGGAAACCTCGCAGGGAGAAGTTAGTCGAAATTTTAACACGAACTGGCACTTAGAACTGAAATGGCTTATAGATAAAACACTGCTCTGCAATGATAGTATGACTAACTTAACCATTTAGTAATTATCTTTTTTAACCTGATAAATGGATAAATAGCCATTATACTTAACCTTAGAATCTGGTGTTTATGTTACTTGGGCATTATCATAGTTTTAGCAGAATAAACATTCCGGATTAGATATATACTCAAACCGTACCCATGATATATGTTGAGATTATAGGAATCGATTTTATTTCTCCGAGGTCACTTGATTTCACTTCACACCTCGTTATCAATGCGATCAGGGATACTTCCATTTATTTAACTTTGATTTGTCACAAAAAACCTAACTCTTGAATGAATAAGAACTATGTAGCGTTCACCATACTATAACAAGTATCACAGCTTGTGAGGATGACCAGGAGATTTTTTTTTTTTTTTCATATTTTCTTTATTCTAAAGCTCTTAAATCGATATTGCGAGCTGATCTCAGGTTTGGTTGATTCGGTCATGCTCTATCTATAGAATGAACATTTTCACTTTATTTCACAGCTTAATGTGATTAACAAGGTATACCTGGCGTGTACACGAACCTGAACAAGCATCAAGGAAACTATTAGCAGACGAATCAAACAATTTCCACAACGTTAGCTCCGGACACTCCACCATGCGCTAGCATGCGGGATCCCATCAACTGAGCCGTGATGAGATATCTGCTTTAGCACGGCCTAGGCCCCGCCCCCACTGGCATCTTTGAGCCCTCGTCTTCCTCCCATCCCTTTTTGCCTTGATTTTTCCTTTCAAGTCTCTCTCGCCTCGCCTTTTGCACATCTTAAAAGTGATCTGTCTATCCTCAGCCATCTTTCTCACTTTCTCGGTTATCTCTGCTGCAATTTGTCAGTTATACAGCTTTCTAAGGCCCCGCATGAGCTTAGCAAATGTATCTGGCTGCGGCATTACATTTGCTTCCATCATTGCCAAGCAATATGAACACGCCTCTTTAACATGCCCATTTGAGAAGAGTGCATGAATCCAGATTGTCCAGGCATAAACATTGAGATCACATCCTTTCGTCAAGATGCAACTCCAAACGTCTTTAGCCATTTCAAGTTTTTCAGCTCTTCAAAGAGAATTCAGCAAGTCTTCAAATGTGCCATAATTAGGAGCCGATAGAATACATCTTCCCACCATCTCTTTAAAATAATCGGATGCTTCAACTAGATGACCATGTGCAATGAGTCCATGAATCATGATAACAAAACTGTCCAGACCTGGACTAATCCCACTTGCTTCCATTTGATTCCAAGGCTCAACACCTTCCTTAATCTCGGCCAGCTTACATGCTAACCTGATCGCCACATTGTAGATGCTAACGTCAGGAACACAACCAATCTTCTTCATTTCCTCAATGAGTTCCAAAGACTCTTCCAGCTCTTCCTTCTTCTCATGAGCCAACATGATATGCAAATATGTTGTTGCACACGGGATATGACCTTGCTGTATCATCCTATCCAGTAGCTCATAAGCGTTATCAAGTTTACCGCATTTGCAAAATCCACTAATCAGTGTAGTGTACGTCACACCATCTGCCTCGCAGTTGCTCCTGTGCATCTCAAGCAACATGCGTATAGCCTCCTCCATTTTTTCTCTGGAACATAGGGCTTGTATTAGAGTAGTATAAGAAGCTGCGTTAGGCTCACAACCCTTTCGCTTCATCTCTTTCAACAGATCGTATGCATCCACCATCTTCTGCTATCGTGCATACCCACTCAGGAGATTGTTCTAGACAACAATATCTGGTTCAAAACCAGCCTCTCTCATTTGCACCAACACATGTTTTGCCTCCATAAGCTTCCCTTCTCTACACCAGCCATAGAGCAGTGATGTGAAATGGTTAATACCTGGTGTGAACCGATATTTCATTTCTCCGAATAAAGCAGCTGCTTCTTTTACACTACCATTTTTGCACAAAGCATCCAACAAGCAACCAAATGCATATTCATCTGGCTCACAGCCATACTTGGGCATCTCATCCAGGACTTCTATTGCTTTCTTCACCATTCTGGATGACGCAAACCTCTTCATCAAGATAATGAACAGCTCCGGTGATATCAACTGAGGTTTCTCCTTACTCATCTCCTCAATTAATGCCCAGACAGTACCAAAATGCCTCATTTTCCCTAAAATCCTAATCATTGATTTATAGATGTCGTAGCTATGCCTATAACGTCATGATATCCTTCAAAATGTGTCCAAAATTCATGTTGGAGGTCCATGTGAATGATCTATTTACTACATAAGCAATTGTGTGACATTCAAATGTAAATATCATTGAAGTGCAACCTGAGAATTTATTTTTGCGACTTAAAAGCTCACCCTGAACACGCCAATCAACATAGAACCCATGTCAAGTGATTGACTTGATCACGTCCATAATTACAAGGAAATAATCCCAGAAAACCACAGGTGCTACAATTTTTGCTATTAATTACAATAGTTTACTAATGATTGGAGTGTTCAGGGTGGGCTTTTAAGTTGCAAAAGTAAATATCATTGAAGTGCAACCTGAGAATTTATTTACTAATGACTTGAAAACTCCACATGTAGGCGATCAAGCGAGCTATAGATCCTAGTGAGGCTCACTGCACAATACGACTCCACTGCTACCACTTAATTTACCTAGGAAATCTATGCACTTGGATGATGAGAAGGATGATTTTTATCATGTCTGTTTTAGCTTAGGCAGATCAAAATCTTCAGCAGCTTCTTCCATTGCTTCCTCCTAATTGTATGTGACCAAATTGGATCTCTCTTGCTATATAAGACAACTACAGCTTCAACCTCATAAACCAAATAAAGGAATACTGAACAGAGAGAATGGGACAGGACAGACAATCAATGGGAATGCCATGCGGCATAAGAAATGACGGAACTGTATGGAATATGGCCCAAGAAGTTACACATGCAAGTTCGTCATGCTGCAAAACTTTAAAATTAAAATTATATATATAATATATCACAGTGGTGTCTTACCTTCCCACCAAATTCAGTTGTTATCCACCTTGGTCTTGGATTGCCTTTGAAATCGGTCCAGCACTCCTCTTGGAAAGCAGAAAAATTAAAATCATATGTAGGAACATGCTTGCATCTGGGCTACTAGACGGGCATAACCATCTCCGTGCATGCCTGTACAACACAATGAATCGAGTGAAATGCACTAACATCACTAGGTCATTATTCTTTTCCAGAGACAAAACCTTTCATATTTTAACTTTAGGGGAACATTTAATAAAGAATAGGAATAACAGCTTTAGACTTGCCAGTTCCAGCCACCCATGCCATGGGGATCATCATCCAATTCAAAACAATCAACTTCTCCGGTGTGATTGTAGTAGACACCAACACCTTCAAATACATGTTCCAGAACGCTAGTCCCATCTGGACAACCATCAATCCTTCTGCAGACCTAGTAAGGAGAGGAACATAACGTGCGTCCAAGTATGCTCAGCAGATGTTTTAAAACATCGTTATGCATATGCTATGTTACTAGGACACTACGTGTTGAGATGTCCGGCTCACCCAACACTCAAAGTTTCAGGAAAACGGGACTCAGCTGAAAAGAATCCAGAAAATGGTACAGGTAGGACATATCTATACCATGAAAGAGTTTTGGATGTGTGTGTACATATATATATATATATAGTATCACAAAGCCTGTGAGCAAGTTCAGTAAATTCAGAACATCCTTTTTTAACATAATGTGGGCTTAAAGTTTTGAAGTGGATGGTGTTGATTTCAGCCTGTTTCTTTTTTTCCTTTCTAATGCAAGTGGGCTTCTGGTGTCAGTGAGCAAACCTTGGCTAAATCTGTTTAGGCATATCCCAACTCGACACGTGTTATTTCAAGTCTTACCGGTATCTTATGTGCAGAATTAAATTTGGACATACAATTCAAAATGCTTGCTTTGAAAATTTACTATATGTTGGAAAGCAAACTTAAAAACAGGGAATTCAAAAAAACAAGCCTAAAGACAGGGCATTCAAAAACAATATAAAGAATCATTTCCTTAAGATGTAATGACCATCAAATTCCCTCTGCTACCATTATGATGCATCTCAAGACACAAATTCAGAAAATAATAATAGATAATTTTTATTAAAATTCCCTAGAAAATAGAAACAAAAAAAAAAAATGGCATCTTGTTACAGTACTGTTTCAGTTAAAGAGAAATAGCATTATATGGGACCGAGGTTTCATTTGATGATCAAGTTACATTAGAATCTTGACTAACCTCTTGTTGGAAACAAATGCGGAAAAACAAATACAGAACACAGGATTTACGTGGTTCGATCACAAGGTGATCTACGTCCACGGGTGAGTCAAATCAAGATTCTACTATAATAAAAAAACGTACAATTTTTAGAAGTCGAAACAACGACTTGACAAAACCTCACGGCTCACCAAACCCTCAGAAAAAAATTCTCTCTCTATTTTAATGAGAAAACTTAGCCGCGGTATAAATAGGGCTTCCCAAAAATTTTTCTCGGGCATAGCCCTCGAACCCCCGGAGACATTCCTTCACTTATTCCGGCTCGGGCGGACCACTATAGAGATTTGTTCACTTGCTACGGGTTGGGCCTATCGGCCCAACCCTCCGCGTCGCAAACTAAATCTCCTTTTTCGGATCGCACAAAAAGTATATTGGGTCGGGTCATAAACCGGACCGAATACATAAAATTCAATACATATTTAACACCTCTCTTATCGGGTGTCCAGGTAGAGGCATGAAAAAGTCTGTAGGATATGGATAGTCAACCATTGCCAAGAGGGAGTAAGCAGATTCCAACCAATTAGCCAGCTCGTCTGTATTCTTTAAGTCGCTACGAACAATCAAACTTCAATAATTTAGGTAGCACAAAGGACGACACAATGACATTAAGCATTAAAAGTCCATGTAAGCTCAATCAGGTTGGTAAAAAATTGACTGAAGGATCATTGTCTTTGTTTACTTTACCGACATAACCGGAACATTCTTGTCGGTTGTGAAAGACCATTCTCCTTATGGCCTTCGGATATCAATGTATTCCAGGATGCTTTAGTAGTGTTAAAGCAGCTAGTACTTTCACGCTGCAGTTTTCAGTTGAAAATGAGATGACAAAGATGCACATAAGTATATTCACTTCAGACAAGGGAAGCATGTTTAACATTAAAAACACACTTTAAAGTCATTGGAGACAATGTAGTACGCGCTAAATCTAGGTTCGGAGACTTGACTCGGACTCTCCCAAGCCCATACCATATCGCGACTTAGGGTTTAGATTTTTAACCTACCAGTGATTTTTATCTAGGAATCGCCACTAATCGGTTTAGGGTAAGTTGATTAGAAACCCAAATAAGGTGATAGAAGAATCACCCTGCTTCTACGAACCAAAAATTAAATGTGTTCGGGAACTTAGCAACACTAGTTGGGTGACTAGTGCCATTTCGAAACTTTTTTACTCAGTTCATTTTAGAAAATATTTTTTAAACGGTATGGATTGATTTTATGACATTTCTCCTAACATGTGAGATGAACAAGCGAATGCATAATCATTAACGATTAGCAATCAAATTAGATATGCAGTCTAAAGTTCTAGTTCTAACTAAAGCGACAATATTCAAAACAAGGCAGTTTATGCAATTATATTCTAATTAAAAATAATATGCATTATAATAATAATACAACAATAGTAAAAATAACATAAATAATATTACCGTATAGCTCTATACGCTTATCTAATTTAAACATGACTATTAATCAAAATAATTCACATAATTTAGAAAAATATTTAAAAATACTAATTTCTAAACTATTTTCCAATTTTAAAAAAAGGAAATTTTTTTTATTTTTTTTACTTTTTAATATTAAAGTATTATATTATAATTAACGGACCCAAGTCGGATCTCCACATCCGCCCCGGGTCGGGAGCTACTCGGGCCGCTAGACTAGGCTCAATATTGGGGCCAATCCGACCAACCGTAAAAAAAGACTGAAAGGGAAAGCCCAGCCCACTTTCCTATTTAAAAGGAACAAGCCTAGCCCACTAGACAAAAGAAAAAGAGGCTTTTTTTAGGAAACCAGTTCGGGTCCTCACACAACCCAGATTCGACCTGGGTTTCCCCAGCCACAAGGGCTGTACATGACAATCATTCTGTGCCCGGGAATTATTTCTGAACAGAAATGATTATTTTTTATTCTGTGCCCGGGAACTGATTCTAAACATTTGAAGGTGTTTGATAACGGCTTAAAATTTTTATTCCTAAAATAGTAAAAGAATATAAATGCGTTTGGTAATAGCATAATTTTTTTTTTATTAATAATATTTCAATATTTCTTTCTTTTCTTTTTTTCTTCTCCTCCTTCTTAGCCATGGCCGGTAAACTATTTTTTAATTAATAATACTTTTATTTAAAATATTTTTTTTTTATTTTTTTTGGCCATGGCCGGTAAAAAATTTCTTTTATTAATAATACTTTTATTCAAAAATAATTTTTTTTATTATTTTTGGCCATGGCAGGTAAAATTTTTTTATTAATAAAATTTTTTTCTTTTTTTTTGCCATGGCTGGTAAAATATTTTTTATTAAAATATTTAATTAATGAAAAAAAATTTATTGAAAATTTATTTTTAATTTTTTTTCTATGGCCTGATCGCCAGGCATGGCTGGTAAAATATTTTTTTATTAATAATATTTTTTATTAAAATATATTTTTATTTTTTTCCCATGGCCTTGTCGCCGGCCATGACCGGTAAAATATTTTTTTTATTATTTATTAATAATATTTTTTATTAAAATATTTTTTTTCCTTTTTTTTCCCATGGCCTGGTCACCGGCCATGGCTGGTAAATTATTTTTTTATTAATAATATTTTTTATTAAAATACTTTTTTTCCTTTTTTTCCCATGGCCTAGTCACCAGCTATGGCTAGTAAAATATTTTTTTATTAACATTTTTTTATTAATAATATTTTTTATTAAAATATTTTTTTCCTTTTTTTCCCATGGCCTGGTCGCCGGCCATGGCCGGTAAAATATTTTTTTATTAAAATTTTTTTATCAATAATATTTTTTATTAAAATATTTTTTTTCCTTTTTTTTCCCATGGCCTGGTCGCCGACCATGGTCGATAAAATATTTTTTTTTCTTTTTTTTCCATGGCCTAGTTGCCGGCCATGGCCAATAAAATATTTTTTTATTAATATTTTTTTAATAATATTATTTTTTATTAAAATATTTTTTTTCCTTTTTTTCCCATGGCCTGGTCGCCAGTTATGGGAAAAAAAGGAAAATTTTTTTTTATTAATAATATTTTTTATTAAAATATTTTTTTCTTTTTTTCCCATGGCTTGGTCGCCGGCCATGGCCGGTAAAATATTTTTTTTATTAATAATATTTTTTTATTAAAATATTTTTTTCCTTTTTTTTACCATATCGCTAGCCATGGCCAATAAAATATTTCTTTATTAATAATATATATTTTTTTCATGGCTGTCGGTTACTCGCCTCAGTCTAGAGAAGAACAATACAAAGAAGAAAAGAAAAAAAAGAAAAAAAAGAAAAAGAACTCATTCTCAAAATTGTGCCGAGAAATAAGAAGTAACTTTTTTTTACTTCTTATTTTTTTTCCAAAACTGTTTCTGGGCACAAATTTTTGCAAAAATGTGCTCGAGAACAAAAAATTTACCAAACGCATTTCTATTCCCAAACTATTTCTGAGAATAAAAGAACATAAATTTTCACTGTTTAGCATGTTACCAAATGAGCCCAGACTCGGCTCTTCTTCCCCTGGCCAGACTCGACTTGGCTTCTCTTCCTCTGGCCAAACCCGAATCTGGCTTCTCTCCCTGCGCGGTGCGGTGGCGATGGCGGAGACGAGCAGCGTTGCTCGTCTCGGCCTGGCGGAGCGCCCACTCCAGCATCGCCTCGGCCAGCTTAGGCCGAGGGCCTGGCCTCCACCCAGGCTGCTGTTTCCGGCCGGCTCCGACGACACCGAAGAGGATACCTCTCTCGGCCAAGTGTGAATACAAAACAGGATGCGACAGAACGGCCGAACGCCCTATACCTGGAAGTCCTAACGTCGCCCGGACCGCTTGACCAGGCAAGACGATGCCTGCACGACTCGATGCCGGCCAAAACAACGAAACAAAAACCGGATCTCATTGCAGCATTTCAACGAACAAGTGGTGGGCGCTTAAAAATGAACGATTTTTGGCACAACCGAGACTCAAGCACGAGCCGGGACTCTTGGCAAACCACTATCAACAAACACAGCAGCCGAACAAAGGACCAACAGGGGCTAGAGCTCGCGCTCGTGCAAGCCAGACCAACGCGAGCTTCTGCTGGCGTGCCCCAAAAACAGGGGAAAAACAGGGGCTTGTCTAGAGAGAAAACCAGGGGAGGTCAGCCGCGAGTTGTCCCCACCCGGCTCGGCGACGGCAGCCTGGAGGCGAACCCGAGACAACTCAGGTCCATGGCCGGCCGCCTTGTGGCCGTCGAACCGGGATCCTTGGAAAAACGACCCCTAAGCCAAAAACGAAAACCGGCGAACCGGAACCTACCGAGGCTTGGCATGGGGGAGGGGCGGCGACCGCGAGTTGTCGGTTGCGGCACGAGCGTGGCGGCCGCCGGAAAAGCTCTCCAGCTCTCTATCTCGCTCAATCTCTCTCTGGATCTCTCTCGGTCTCTCTGTTTTCTCACGATTCCTCCCCGAAAACGAACCCCCTATCTTTCGGTCTCTCTTCGGCTTTTGTGGCGGCCGGTGGCCACCTGCTCCCTCCTCGTGGGCCGCACAGCCTCTGCTCTGCCCTTGACTTCTCCCTGGCCGTGCGTTTTTCACTTGTTTGAAAGCGCTCTCCTTCGCTTCGCTCATCCACGGAGACAGAGGAGGGAGCCAGCGGGACAAAGGGAGGAGAGAGGGGAAAGGAAGAGAGAAAAGCCAGCAAAGCAGGTTTTTATATTTTTTAAATAAATAAAAATAAAATTATTTTATTATTTTTTTTCAAGAAAATATGCTCTAATAAACCCTATTAATGCAAATGTGCCTAATACCTATATGCAATGTAATTAAATAAAAATAAAGAAAATTAACTCCTAAATTTTGTGCAATTTAATTGGGCAATTAAAAAATAGGTGTCAATAAAGAAGATAGAGAAGGAGAAGAAGAAATACGTACTCCAATGCGACCGACAAGTACGGACTCCGATGCTGAAATGATGGAGAATGTCCAAACTCCTTTTGGTTCCAAGTTTAGTTCTAGGAATTATATGGTAAATTATAGATTCCAAAAACTAAAAATTAGTCCAATAGGATAGGTTCCAAGTTACAAGTCTTGAACCTACCCAAACTGAAACCGTTCACCTTTATTTTACAATCCCATATTGAAACTATAGTTAGGACTAGTCCAATTGAATGATGAGAATTCAATAACCATCACTAACAATCACTTTCAAACAACCACTTAATAGGATAATAAGCAATAGTTATTTAATTCGCTAAGTGGAAAAAGTAATTAATGACAATTCGAACCTTACCGATTATATTATTAGACATATTGACAACGACCAAAATTCCATTTTTGACAAGTACTTAAATTATATTTGATCATCAATCCAAAATGTTTGCGGAGTTATCATTAACACAAATCCTTTTGCTCATTTTTTCATGAAGAACAGCTATATCTAGTTGGTATGTACAAAGATATGGCGATAAAATCATATAAATAGAGTAACCTCTTCTTTTAGTTAAGTGTGTGGGTATGCATGGTCCATTCCTTTTTGAGTATTATGCATATCCATCTCATCGCGCAAAAGCTGAATAGAGAAAAAGAATAATATTGCGTAAGATTATTTATCTTTTAGCATGATACAGATCCATTACTGTCATTTTTAATGTTTAGAAGAAACTTTGAACCGAGCTTACAATATTTTTTGTTAAAAATTTGATGTGGGAAATTTTCCACTCTTCTAAGATATGCACGTCCTAAGTCGCATCCATGATTAAGCTGAAAACATTTTAATTTATACATTTTTTCTGTCGTTTTGTTTATCCTCTTGATTATCTGTTTTGCTGCTAGAAGGTCATCTAGCCCAAACTGGTGTCCACTAGAGCAAGTTAAAAATTGGGTGAATTCCTACATCCTCCTGGCAATTCAGAGAGTGCAAATCACATTAAGAAAATCGAGATAGAAGTGATGAGAGCGGAATCAATAACAAGCCACACAAACTCTCTCTCTCTCTCTCTCTCACATTCGAGTCTCGAAATGATGAATGTCTTTCTTTCATTGGTGAAAGAGAGGAGACATGACAATCAGTACTAACGGCCCTCTTTGAAAGTTATTATAAGAGTCACATATCCATTACCATGCACTAGACAATTCGGTAATGAATTTTCTAAAGTTCATCTCGTGAAAAATAGCTGGTCCCTTTACTACTTGATGTGGGACTTCCCACATCTGACAACTAAAGAGATGTTCCGAGGCCTATAAGCGTTTGCATTCCCTCTCTTGGCAAGCTAACTTTTCAGAATGGGTTCTTCCACCCTTTATATATATACCCATTAACATGGTATCGGAGCCACTCTTTGGATGCACACACCTTCTCAAATCGATAAAGTTGTAACCAAAGGCAAATTTAAGAACTCCGGCAAAAATGCAGAAACATATTTAGAATAAACTTAAAAGTACCAATAATGGTGAGATCGAATCCAGAAAATGGATATCGTTGAGACACTGGACACAATTCCAAACTAAACTAATATGTTTTTGGCTAAACCATTGGTTAGTTAAGTGGGGCAATTCTTTAAAGAGCTTACTAGGGATGTGCAAAAGAACCGGGACCTGCCCGAAACTAGTGGTTCCGAAGGAAACCGGTTCAGTTCCCGATTCCAATTTTTTGGAACTGGTGGGTACCAGTCCGGTTCCCAGTTCCGAATGTGGAACCACCCACCCGTCCACCCGGACCAAACCGATAATATAATAATAATATATTTATTTATTTTTAATTTTTAACTAAAAAAATATGACAAAAAAAATTAAAAAAATAAAATAAAATAGGAGAGTTGTTTTGTTTGCTTGTTGGCTATTGTGAACTTGTGGCAAACTCCCACATGTGATATATTATATAGGCTACGGATGTACTTATTGCGAAACATCTGAAGTTTGTGACGAATCTTGTTGTGAACATGATCCACCAACGGGCAAGAATTAGACAAATCGATTTTTTGATTTGTCAAGGGAAACTTAGTGGGACTGGTTCCATGGACCTACCCCGAAACTAGACCAGACCAACGATCCGTTTCTTGGGTGGATCCATGGAAACGATGGGTGGTTCTCGATATCAATGTTTTGGAACCGGTTTTTAGCGGGTGGTCCACGGTTCCGAGGTGAGAACCGCCCACCCAAACCATGCTCACTCCTAGAGCTTACTGTGAAAGGAGCCATTTCTACGTAGATTGCAGCAGAGTAATCCTGTCTAGGACCTCTCCTTGGCATTGAAATTATATAGCGATGATCATTCTAATTGTTTGCAATAGCAAATTCTAATATTACTGAAAAGGGAAGGTGGATACATATCTAGAGCAAGGATTTGGATTCACTCTGCCATGTTTCAACAGGGTACAAGCAAGCACAAAAATGTTGTTAAGAGGCTATAATCCCTAACACGGCCACTAGAAACACCTAGTGCTCCTACACAATTAAACACGAAATAGACCGTTTGAAAAGGCAGATTTCATACAAAAACAAAACCAACAACCATTCGAAAGGGTTTTTGCTAGACCATCAATATGCTGGAAGAACTTCATTCTTGGCCTTCATTTGGGTATGAATTTATCATGGTAACCAGGAGGTATCTAAATAGCAAGTAGAGAAGTATGAACCTTTGAATAATTCTACTCGTCTTTCTCACGTGGTTTAGAGGGACCTTCAGTCGACTCTATAGGCTTTTGGATGCTAGCTCTCGCCTGTGCAAGAAATGCAGGATCTGGTTCATGCTTATCTGAGGGCTCCTTCATTGCCAAGTATATATAGAATCCAATCACAGCATTGACTGATATAACAGCAAGCAATCCACTCCACAGCGTCAGAGAATGAGGAGATAAATCGCTTGAACCTGCTCCAGAAAAGGGAAAGGAAATGTTGACTACCAAAAACACAAGCTTTCTTTTTGGCCTAGAGTAAATTTGATTAAGCAAGTGATATGTGTAACCAAAGAATAAGAAAAATTTAATAGGACATGTGCTCTCATTATGGACACCAAGCGTCAGGTCCCAACAAATTAGCATGATTGTAAGTTGCAAAGGTTCACTGAGAGATAGAGAGAGAGCAAAAATTGCAGAAAACCTTTCCCGAAGGTTGCATCTGGATGTGACCAGATTTGAGCACAACAATGACATTCGATAAATTTTTCCGATGAAGACAAATTTTGTTGATCACGGAGTAGGTTCAAACACATTAATTGTTCACCCAAACACCATTTCTTCATATGAAGAACTAACGGAAAAAAAAATGAACATAGATGTCTATAACTTCAATTACCCATCTATGACCCATTTGATTGCATCCTTCAGATATCCAGTGTAACTGACAATTCTTTCTTACTAAGAACAAAAAATTCTTATCCTACTATAACTTCAATTTAAAGCACAGAATACCATAATGATCATGACAAAAGTCACAAGCCTGACAAGAGAGAATATTTGCTAAGCCAAGTGGGGCCAGTTTATTTTCTGACACTAGCACCTGACAGCCTCCCTCTAGACTAAAGCAACTACATCTGATTACAATTTGACAGAAAAACATGGTAGATTGGATCTAAATCCTTGCTCTAGATTAGAGAAATCATCCTAAACTTCACCTTCAAAGTCAAAGTCACTAGAACACAAAGGATTTGGCACACTATATAAATACCCACAAAACCATAATTTGAGCAAGTAGTTAATATTGAAGTTAGACAACTAAAAGAGGCAAAAGGGATTTCTTTCTTGAGGTATTCTACTTCTAAAGGTAAGCAAATGCACGAGACACAAGTCCACAGACACCAAGAGTAACGGTATACTAGAACAATTAGAACAAGAAATAGCTTATTTGTTTTTTTTTTTCCTTTATCATACCAAACACAAGATTTTGGTGGAAAATCATTTTTACAACCTTAAAATAAATGATTTACAGGACAGACAAATGACGATCAGAAGTAAAAACTGCACAGTTATTTTCATCTGTCTGCTTCAACAATTAAAGAAAACAACAGAGAAACTCCAACAAAAGCATATGCCTGGAATCACTCGAGTCTTTGATCTGAGATCAGCAGAACCAATTCAGCCAAAAAAAAGACACTAGAAAAGGTATCACGTGACCGGAGGTCAAGAAATGAACTCACAAGGCACAAAAAATG
The DNA here is from genome assembly GCA_024500025.1 of Syzygium aromaticum. Classification (NCBI taxonomy): domain Eukaryota; kingdom Viridiplantae; phylum Streptophyta; class Magnoliopsida; order Myrtales; family Myrtaceae; genus Syzygium; species Syzygium aromaticum. The sequence goes on along the minus strand of CM044891.1, from coordinate 5,750,583 downwards.
CACGGGAACCTATGACTGTCCATTTTAAAATGATAAGAGAACACCCACTTGCCACAATCTAGAACTCGTCATGGCATACACGAGTCTAGCTATACAAACCCACCACCGATTATTATCAAGGCAAAGTGAGACCAAATGCAAGACCAACACAGATCACAAATCTAGGTTAGAATCTAAATTGATCACAAAACATACAGCCAAATCCTTCTAAATTATTGATCTTGCAAGTGATGAGCATAAAGAAATCAATGAAATACACTAGGGGGCTTTTCTCTAAGATAGTTATACTAATCAGCTTATTGCAGACCATGTTGCAAAAAGATATACTTACCTGGAAAGACATTATGGTTAAAACCATATAAAACTGCAACTGGAATTATCCACATAAGCATTGATGCCAGTAAGAATTTCTCTATAACTCCAGCCATAGCAGCCCAGCTCTGCCAAACAAACAAGTAGTGTCACTGCAAAAACTGTCTATATAGCATAAAACTTTCTGGCCCACCATGTACACAAAAGAAAATTAATTATCATCTGGACAATGCACAAGCACAAGCAGAAGCGGATATATGGACTTGATTATGCACCGGCATGTACATACTAACACATCTCTGAGAGAGAGAGAGAGAGAGAGAGAGAGATTATTATGCCTATCCACATCTGCGGCTGATCTTTTTCATTGGCCTAGTAAAAAGTTGGTCCGTAAAGCTTCGTAGACTGTTTGATGAGCAAATAGTTAGCGAAATACGAACTATTCCCCTGAAAACTCAGAATGCTCGAGATAGGTCGGTGTGGGCAGGTACGGAATCAGGTCTTTTTACTGTAAAGAGCGCTTACGATAAAGATCGAGAAGCAGTTTTGCAAAACACTGGACAGCAAACACCAACATCATATCAGCCACCCCGTGAGTTATGGAACAAAATTTGGCACATGAAAACCCCTCCCAAAATCAGAATCTTTTCTTGGAGTCTATGTCAGAATGCTATCCCCACCAAAGCCAGCTTATACAGAAGAAACATGCTACCTGAAGCCTTGTACCCCTTTTGCAGCTCGGAACCTGAGACAATAGAACACTTGCTCTTGCTTTGCCCTTGGACCTCGCTGACTTGGGCGAGTTCTACCGTCGTTCGAGGGTGTTGCGGCTGTTCTGTGGTTTATTTGGCGGGCGAGAAACGACTTTAGTTTCCGGAAAGAAACACCCCAACCCAGAAATCCTCGTTGAAGCAGCGCACGATATGGTCAGTAATTGATGCAAGTGGAATCACAGAGAAAAGGAAACTAATTCAGAAGGAGAAGCCCTACCTCGACGTTGGCATCCTCCAAAGGAACGAACTCTAAAGGCGAACTTCGACGGCTCTTACATGGAAGGATCGAACTCGGGCGCAGTAGCCGTTGGTGTTCGAGATGCAACGGGAGCTCTGGTAGACGGAGTAGCGAGAACGGTACCGGCGTCGTCTGCGATTCAAGCCGATACCCTAGGCTTGCTCGCTGCTCTCTCTCTCTCTCTCTTCTCGAAGCAAAGAGGAAGAAGGTAATTGTACTTGAAGCAGACTGCCTGTCTTTGGTTCACGTGGTTAACAGTTCAGATCAAGGTATAGAAAGGCGGTTCTTTAATTTGTCTATTTTTGCTTTGGAATAAGCATCGTTCCAAATCCTAAAATTTATTATGAAAATATAATTAAATCTTAAAATTTTTAAAAAATATAAATAAATCTTAAAATTTATCACAAAAATATATTTGAGTCCTGTAACTTTTAAAAAGTACGAATAAATCCTAAAATTTATCACAAAAATACAAACAAGTCTTAAAATTTATCAAATTGGGTCAAATCAAATCTTTTAATTGATTGTACGTTTTGAAAGTTTTACAATTTGTTTATACTTTTGTGATAAGTTTTAAGATTTATTTACGCTTTCGTGACAAGTTTTAAGACTTATTTGCACTTTTTAAAACTTTTAGAATTCAGTTATACTTTTGTGATGAGTTTTATGACATTGAATATATTTATACCTTTTGTTTTTATGTTTTCTTGTTGAGCGAGGGAGCTGCACATCGGCTTTTAGGCCCGGTCCAACTTGACCACCAGGCCCTAATAAATTTCGCTTGGAGCCTAATCCAAGTCCGCAGGCACGTTCACTTACAATTAATCCATTACTGAATGTTGGAACTGGGTAGTAATTAATCCATCCCACTCTCGCCCTAATGTTCGAGATCGGGCAAGCCCGTCGTCGTAGCCTTATCGGGATACTAGCAGCTCAGGAAATCCTTTCACACGGTACATGTTACGTACAAACCAGCATGAGCGATTCGGAATTTCCATTCGCAACATGAATCAAGTTCGTGACCTTGTAGAAAACAGCTGGCTCTTCTATTAACAATGCCGGTCAACTATGTGGCGATCCGTGTTCTTTTTGTTGGCGACTCAGATATCATTTTGCTTTGGTTTCGAGCTTTCAAATTTTTGACTCGAAATTGTACATTGTCATATGAATCTACCCAGAAAATTGAACTTTCTAATATACCCTTGCTGGCATGCTCCTATAAAAGGCTAGAACATAAAAATTTGAAGCTGACATGGTTTTGAATCTACTTTCTTGAACTTATCCGTCCACAGCATTGTGAAAATATTTAGACATTTGACGTTTCGAGTGGACCAGTCGTAGGAACGTGGATTTGCTCCATGTGTCCAACCTTCGTTTGCTCTTACTTCCACTGAAAACAAGGAATTAAAAAAGTCCCCAATTATGAAAAGTGATAATACCGGAATCAGCTAATCACTAGACACACACCGCGGGTTCTTACCTGGTCTAACGAGGTATACGTCGCTACGGGTGAGCATGATTTTTTTATAATGGGACATGTTGACCGTCTGGAAGGGTCGTTTCTTCACAAAACCTCTACCTTGCATAATTTTTCTATTTGAGGGAGCAACAGTGTGACCGCTACTAAAACACAAGGAGAAAATTACCCAAAAAGTCTTAAACTTATTGTATAGTTATTAATTAAGTCCTAAACTTTCTAATTTAGCAAATATAGTCCTAAATCATTTAGTAATTTTCCAATGCAATCCATTCGAGGGTCGAAAATCGTGTACGTGGAGGTCTAGTAACCATCGGCTATCCTAATGTGACACGACCAACGGCTAACATGGACAACCTTAAATGAAATGACGTCGTTTTGCAATTTTTTAAAAAGATTTTGATTTTTTCTTCTTTTTTTTCCAATTTTTTCCTTCTACAGTTCATCTTCTTCCCTCCGTCGATTCTTGGAGCCTTGGCAATGGTTGGCGATGGAGTGGGGAGGGCCATGATACCCTTGCTTGATTTAAGTAAGGGCGACTTGGGACCCTCACCCAAATCTATGCGAGGGCATCGCTGCCCTCACTTGATTCGGATGAGGACGTCGTGGCACTTGCCTGTGGCTAGTGACCTTCTCATGCCATTGCTGTGGCCCCAACAATTGGCGGAGGGAAAAGCATGAGCAGTACAAGGAAAGAGAAGGAAAAAATTAAAAAAATAATAAAACAACATCATTTCATTTAAAATTGTTCACATATGTTGACGGCCGTATCACGTAAAACGACTAATGTTAACTGGATCGTCACGTCAATCATTTCTAGCTTAAATTGGTTCAATGGACTATATTGAAAAATTATCAAAATGTTTAAGACTATATTGACCAAATTATAAAGTTGAGGAGTAAATAGGTTTATGACTTTTTGAACAATTTAAAAAAAAAACATATTCCCCCCAAAGCATCACGTGTCATGTCAATGTTCCCACATGTCCGACCATGCCACATTTGTCTCAACCAAATCACTTTATATTAGTGATCACTAGTAGGGGGTCTCAAAAAAGACCATGCAAGCTCGACAACAAAATTTAGGATATTTTGGGGTTGGGCCTTAATCTTCTTTGGATATGGCTATTAGGTGTGGTATTACTAAGGTTAGGGTCAGGTCCGACCCATTGACATTGCGGGACCACCCAGTTATTCACTAGCTTGTCTATGAACGCTGCACAAGGGACTCAAGTATAGTTTATGGTCCTTGCCTCATTTTCTCCTTTTTAAATTCAGTACCTACACATATTCTTTCTTCACTTACTTAAATACTATAGGATCAATCCCGATAGAAGATGCATACGCTTCAACCCGTGTTCACATGCACCGGCTCATTTCTTGGCCAAAGTTTCGAAAGATTCCTCGAGACCGAATTATACACTAACAAAAAGTAGCACGCTTTAACTCGGATAAAAGTTGCAAATGCTTTACCCCGTGTTCATAAGTTCCGGCTCATTTCTTGGCCAGAGTTTTGACAGATTCCTCGAGACCGAATTATACACTAATAAAAGCAGCACGCTTCCCTAACATGGGGCTGTAAGTAAATATACAATCTATAGTGGATTAGATTCCTGTGACTCATTAGATAAGCTTGTATAAATCACCTGTAGATCGTAGAATTAGTAATGAGAGTGACACTAATTAAAAATATGCTAAAATTTTGTTGGTGTGCTCATATATGTCTCACAAGTGATCCTAACCATTTTGGACTTTGTCGTGTCTTATTTAATAGACTGATTATAGTTGATAATAAAGAGCCTTATAGTTGTTTAAGTGGTAGCTCATGACTTGAGTTCAAATTACCACACCTTGTACATTTCTCTTGAGGCAACCAAGGAGCACAGACATATATATCTCCGTTAATTACCCATGGTGTTTCGGGGTAGAGCCGTATTCAACGAGGATTAGTCAAATGCTTTGCCCCAAACACCTAACAGTTATATAACGAAGAGTAAAAAGATTAATCACGTGTGAGACTATTGAATGGATAGTCCCTTCAATTGAGTAAAATTCAATAGATTTCTTCGCCTGTTGAAAATCTTATATGCATGTCTATCAAAAGTGAGACGGTTGACCCTAATACCATGCTTGGGAGAGAAAAATTGAGGATTGAAAGAACGCGTAGGTGATCAAAATAGAACACAGAAAAATGCGAAAGTTTGGGAATAAGATTTGCCACTTCCGATTGATTAGATTTGGAGCTGAAGGGACTTGATTAGAAAAGTTATGCATGCAAGTTCAATTGATCGGAAAAAAATTGCTCAAATTCAGTGACCAAAAGTAGTTTTATCAATTTAATAAAGCATACGAGTAACATAAAACGAGTTGACTTGCCCTTTGAAAAAGGACGCATCGTACAAAAAATAAATGGACAGAGCATGAGTACGAGGACAAATCAAGTCAATCGGACGGAAGATCGCACTACTTTGCCATGTTTAATGCACTTTCCCTTGAAGCGTAAAAGAAGTATGGTTGATATTGCCAATCACATATCAATTGATAATGTGATTCACGTTATATCCAACTGAAAAACACAAGTTTGCACACAATTTCTATATATTATGATTGATTTTGTCCATCTATGTATTATGATTGACTCTATTCGTCACTTCATCCAAATGTGGAGACTATTGAAGAGCACTGAAACCTTCGGGACACCATCGACTCAATATCCCAATGATGCGGGGGCTGTCGAAGCACCAAAATTATTATACGTCAGTGGTGGAGTGGATGAGAGCTATGCATCACGAGTCGTACTCCCGAGCACCCGCTTCGTTTCCTCCCCTCACCGCCTTACAATGGGGGAGAGTTCACGCGCAATGCATGCGGAAACGACGGGGACACATCCTCCTACCACAGCATGACTTCCACCCGGAGTGCACGGAATTGGCAGTAACGGTGAAGCGCGAGGACCATGAGCACCCTCTCACATTGTATTATTCCTAACGCAAGAGCAGAGCCTGATCTGCGACATGTGCCAGGGGAGCATCACCGAGGGTTGTTGGTGTCACTATTGCACAGGCTACGATTACTGCACGCACTTGGGCTGTGTGGAGGCTGAGGCAGTGGAAGCATCGGAGGATAATGGAGGAGATGAACTGAAGACATAGGGCTTATGAGGGTGAAGTTTCACCACCGCATGAAAATGCAGTCCATGCTTGCTAGTATTGTCCTCTCTGCCATCAACCTAACATTGTGCGCGCAGGCTTTTCACTCCAAGCTGTGCCCTAAGTAATTTAATTCCACTTCTTGAATTTTCTTAAATTTGAATTTCAGTGGTTTGATATGGTTGTTATTATTTCATGTGTAGTTATCATTAACTCTTTTGGTGATCTGGTCACCGTGTTCCATTGACATTCTTGTAATTTGTAGTTTGATGATTCAGATACTCGTACTATTTCATTGTGGTCCTTTGGGTTTTCTATTTTAGCTCCCGTTTTTTCGTTTGCAAAATTATAAAACGATTTTGACATAATGAAGAATCTATTTAAGGTCGACCAAACAAACAAACAAAATCTATCTAAGAAGATCCTTGACATCGGCGGATCAAGTTACGAATGTGACTAGCTCTGAGACTAAAGCACCAACTGTAAGGAAAGTCACATAGGATAACAGAAAATTGACAGAATGAACTGTCAAGCTCTACCTGAAAATTTCCCAATTTGATCTCCAAATTTTCGGCCTAATTCCGAAAAAAAGGCACTAACTTTAGGTCAATGGATAATTCTGACCCAAATTTTTTTTATCCCATAAAAAAGCACAAACTTTAGGTCGAAGGACAATTCTAGCCCGAACTTTTTTTTGTCTTATAAAAAAGCACAAACTTTAGGTCGATGGATAATTCCGGCCCCAATTTTTTTTGTTTCGTAAAAAAGTATCAACTTTCACTTAAATCCCAAATTTGGCCTCCATTGACTTAGAACCATTGATTATTCAACTTAACTATTTCACCTTAGCAATAAATCCACATGGCTTGTTGACTAAATTTAAAGTAATATTCATTATCTTATTCTTTGAGCCACAACTTAAAGAATAACGGTGAAACTCATCGTCTCATTCATTTCACCAGTAAATCAAAAATATCTCCAGATTGAATTTCTTTAATCAGCACTTGTCGTTTTTTCGAAATCTAAAGTTGTAGACCACCATCTGTCGATAGACGCCATGAACGAGATTCGTCAAGCTTATCACCATAACATTTTTCCTCAAATAAGTGTGACTTTAGACAAAAAGTCAACAAAGGGCCACATTTGGGATCATGGTGAAAGTTGGTGATTTTTTATGAGATAAAAAAAAGTTGGGATCAAAATTGTCACTCGACCTAAAGTTGGTGCTTTTTATGGGATAAAAAAATGTTCGAGCCATAATTGTCCTTCAACTTAAAGTTTGTGCATTTTTATGGGACAAAAAAAAATTCGGGCCAAAATTGTCTCTCTACCTAACGTTTGATGCTTTTTTTTGGAATTAATCCCCAAATTTTCTGACAAACATATTGGGAAAATATTCATTTACAGAGCCATTGTTGATCTCCGCGTTTTACTGAGAAAGGAACTCCTCCATCAGAACAGTGTGTGGAAGGTTAGACGGAATTTTACCGAGTTAATTGCATATAGGAATAGCTTCTTCAGGCCAAAAGGACTATTCAGAATTTTTAAGACTAAAACCACGTCCTACGACATGAAAGCAACGGGACCGTGTATCGAAACACCACAAACAGCCAAGAATCCTGCCAAAAGCATAGCAGAGTTAATAGAGTGCAAACTACAGACAGAAAGCTCACATACTAAATGTGTATAAGAAAACATAGAGTCTACCCGTTTAACTCCTTTTCAAAAAGTTAGACATTTGAAAAATCGTAGCCAAAACGGGCATTCATTTCAAAGGCAGCTTCTCTTTTGCAAAGACACTACAAAAAAATTAGGTTTTAGCGACAAATTTTGCCACGAAAATTTGGCAAAATTCGTCACTAAACGAATTTGTGACGAATTTAGTGACAAAAAAAAATTCATCGCTAATATGCAGTCACAAAATTTTGAGACAATTTCAATGTTCATTGCTAATTTGCAACAAAAAAAAATTTATTGCAAAATTCGTCACTAATTTGTCACAAACTATATTCATCGCTAATTATTTGTGGCAAATTCGTCGCTAATTTGCCAAGAAATTTTTTTTTTGGTTAGTAATTTGTGACAAACTTATTCATGACAAAATTCGTCACTAATTTGCCACCAAATTTTTTTACTTTTGCTATGAACATTATTCATAAATGAATTTAGCAACGATTTTTTATTAATTCTTTAGCGACGAACTCTACAACAAATATCTTTTAGGGACGAAATTAGCAATGAAATTTTATTTTTGCAACAAACTTTTGTAATTTGTGATCATACGATAAAATCATTTATTTTATTTTTTGATTTTAAACCTAATTAAAAGCAAAATTAATTTTTGAAATTTATATTTAACATTGATTAAGCACTTAATAACATCAAAATATTATAACAATATGAAAATGAAATACATTCATCTACATTTTCCATAAGAATGACATAAATATTTTTCTTTATAGTACACATAATGAGAGAATAAATAATCTTGCACAATAAATAATGATGACAGAAATGAATCAAAAAAGAATATCCTGCTTTTAGCGACAATCCCCATCATATAAATATTGAACAAAACTAAAGACACAGTCCATGTGAGATCCTTACTTCCTGCTCCAATTTTAACAAATGTTGGTTGAAATGTTGTTGCAACCTCTCATTTGCATAACTTATGCAGAATTGCTCAAAGTTGTTCTTTACAAAACATAAATTGTTTGGAATTAGATACAAAATTATTGACATTGTTTCCACATTAAATGTTAATATATTTAGCTTCTAAAGGATACATAATGACTGTGAAGCAAGCAATCTTAATTAAGTAAAGCAACGAGGTAAATGAAATATAGAGGAAAAAGGTTGAAGTTCACTGTCGGTGATAAATCTAATAGAAGTAAAGAAACAAAGGTGCAACGTAGGTGTTCCAAATTGGTTCACTGTCCACAACTGCACACTTCCACCACAAAAAAAAAAAAACATTTATGTAAGTGACATGAACAAAATAAAGAATGATATTGGATGCTATTTATCTTTTAACTACCACAAAATACTTGACAACATTGCACACTTCCACCACAAGCAGCATAATGAAGTGGAGTGTTTCTGGCACTTGCAACGTGCGAAGAACAATACACATGACTTTCCACAAATGCATGATTCTAAGCAAGTATCACTGCATTCAAATAATCAATCATTTTGAATGAAGCCATAATTCTCCCACAGGGTATTTTCTAAAAAAGCAAGTAACACCTTGCGCAACCCCCAAGACCAGAAGACAAAAGAGGGGTTTTGGACTCTTGATTGCCCCATTCATTCCCATCCTCAAAAATCCAAGCCCCATGACTAAAAGTAAGGAGAGGAAAAAGATGGAACCAATCACATCAGCTATGACCTAGCTAAGCTATGTATCCCAATACAACATATCAAATCACATTTGCTTCTTAGAATCTATTGCCTCTTTTCCTTTGCATTGCGAGAATATGAGTAAAATATATTCAGATACTATGAGCTATAGTAGAGCCGAAAGGAGAACAGTCAAAAAAGAGAAAAAACAGAGACAACAAAAGCAAACCAGCTTAAAGCAAACGTGAGAAAACCAGGTGTAACAATATTATCGAAGACTCCGACGGAGACAATGCAATGGGCTCAAACAAAGCCACGAGATCCTCCATTTTTGCGAATATCAAAACAACCAACAAAATCAGCCCTGAATCAGATCAAACAACAAAATCAAGCTAAAGCAACGAAAGCCAAGAACAAATCAGCCCCCCAATGTACACGTGCATGGCATATAATTGTAAATATCACTTTCTTGTGGTTCCTCTTCCAATAGAACAAATCATCAGGTAAGAGGAGTGCTACCACAAAAAATCAGTTTCATTTAAAAGCAACAAACAAAAAATCAACAAGAGAACTCATTGTCCTACTTTTACAGCCATGATATAGAAGTGCCAATGAACTGATATGCTGCTACTCTATTTGTTCCCTTTTTTTTATGGGCAGCTATTTAGCCGCCGAAAATTTTTTCCTCACCTTGAGCATTTGAACATCTTCTTGAAAAGTAAGCCGCAAGTTCTTTCTCAAGTACTGCAATTAAAAGTTACTGCCCATGAGTTGCACTATTTATGTAATCAGATTGCAGAAAAAAAAAAGGATCATATTATAACCTTTAAAGGTTCAAAGGGGTATTGTCTTCCAATAGCTTCAAGTTCTTTCTTGCAAGTCGCATTCAATGAGTCAAACATTGTAACAAACAACTTGTCCACAATGTCCATTACCTGCACATAAATGTTTAGTTCGTTAAGCTAAACTGAAAATTCAGTTAAATGAAAAAGTATCCAATCCAACCTCACAATAGTGCTTCTTAATCTCCATTTCAACATCTAGGCCAGTAAATTCACACAAATGCTTAAGACCAAAAAAAAAAAAAAAATTCACACAAATGCCTACGTGTGAAGGAGTCTTCTACCCTAAAAACATGGCCAATCTCAAAAACACACCCAAAGTCAGCACAAATGGCCATTTGCTTATGAAGTTGAGGTGACTACACCAGGCATGCAAGGCGCCCTATATAGTCCAGTTTAAACACAGCAGAACCTCCTTCACTGGATCCAGCTATCAGTTTCGGAGTGTGGATTTCAATAAAGCCTTCAGATAACAAGAACTAGCCAAAAATCTACATAATGCGGATTCATATAAATTCAGGTGTTAAGACTCAAAACACAAGGCAAATGTAAATAGCAAACTAGGAGGAACATTGGCCCGCTTAGAGCATAAGCACCAGAGCATCAGCATCTTATCTTAAGAAATTGGACTTTCATATGGAGATTGGAGACTACAAAAACAACCCGCGTGTCTCTTTCACCCCTCCACTCTCACCTCCACTTTACTGCACTTCTTCAAATCCACAGGCTCCACCACAAACTCCTAGGAATAATTGCTTCAAAGCGAGAGATAGAGAGATCGTCTTAAAACGAGGCAGCAAGTAAATATACACAAAAGAATCCATTACATGCTCTCTCCGTGCTAACGCTACAATAAATTCCGTAATGGATAGTTGATACCTGAAAATCGCACTTCGTTTCAGCAACTCAAGTATCAAAAGCCCCGGCCTAATACCAAGAGTTCGACAGGGGACACACTTAACTCTTCCCCTAAACTAACAAAAAAACATGCTCAATACATCAAGAGCTGAAACACTCGAATCGTTGAAATCCCCGAGCAAAATCCAAACTTATGCAGACAGATATACATATTGATGGGTACGCCCCCATGCTAAATCAACCTCCACTTCTAAACAAGCACAGACACGAAAGCGCAGCTAACAAACGGAATCCCTCTTATTTCCTTTCGAGAATTAGACTGAACCCGAAACGACGCGCACGAGAAGGGAAGTCACACTACACATCACCAAATTCGACGAGAGAGAGAGAGAGAGAGAGAGAGAGAGACGGACCATCGGAGTTGGCCTTGAAGCAAGCCGAATCGCAGTGATCGGAGGGGGCCTTGCCGAGGACGACCGCATAGGGGGACTTGTCCTTGCCGTTGACGACGCGGGACGTGGGCGGGGAGGACCGCTAGAGGAGGTGCTTGTCGAGCACGTCGTTGATGTTGATCCTCTGCTTCCAATCCGCGCTGCCGACCACCACCTCCTTGCCCTCGACGGGGGGAGGAGCCGCCGCCCCTTCGGGCTCCGGAGGCCATGGCGAGGAGTCGCGAGACGGAAGGGGTATCGAAAACCCTTACCGGGCGTGAGAGATTTGGGGGTGCAGGGGAGTAAAGAAGGAGAAGGAGAAGCGGAAGCGGATCTGATCGAGAGAAACGAAAGAGGGAGAGGCAGGGAGAACAGCGAGCGCAGGGGATCTGAGGAAACAACAGAGAGAGAGAGAGAGAATGGGGGTGAGGCTCATGAGGGCGGGCAAATTGGGAGTGAGGGCGGGGAACGCGAAATTTGGCACGGACTCTTTTTTTCCGTCGCTAAAATAAATAACGGACAAAAACGTTCGTCGCTAATTTTTCATAACTCAATTTACTTTTTGTAGTGTAATCTTGCGACGGATTTTAGTCCGTGGCTAATTAGCGAAGGATTTAGCCAAGAAAATAAAAAACAGTTGGAAAAGTGAAGCAAGAATTTATTCTCGTTGCTAAATCCGTGGCTAATTAATTACGGATCTAGCGACGGAAATAAAAATAGTCGGGAAAGTGAAGCGAGAGTTTATTTTCGTTACTAAATCTGTGGCTAATTAGCCACGGATTTTAATCCGTCGCTAATTAGCCATGGACTAAAATCTATGGCTAAATCCGTGGCTAATTAGCCATGGATTTTAATCCGTCACTAATTAGCCACGGATTTAGCTACCAAAATAAAAATAGCCGGGAAAGTGAAGCAAGAGTTTATTTTCGTAGTTAAATCTGTGACTAATTAGCCACGGATTTTAGTCAGTGGCTAATTAGCTATGGATTTAGCCAAGGACTAAAATCTGTGGCTAAATCCGTTCAGCCACGGATTTTAATACGTCACTAATTAGTCACGGATTTAGCGATGAAAATAAAAATAGTGGGAAAAATGCCGCAAGAGTTTATTTCCGTCACTAATTAGCCGCGGATTCAAATCCGTCACTAATTTGTGACGATGACGACCTTTCGTATTTGCAATTCATCAAATAAAAACTTTTCCAATGAATTCAGTTTGTCGCCAATTAGCGACAACCTTTTAACAATTCAACAAATAAAAATGTCGCAAATGTTGTCGCTAATTTTGTCAATTAGTAACAATCCAAATCCAATGGAAAAAAAAAATATCGCAAATGTCATCGCACGAATAGTATTTGACTTGTCATCATTTAGTGATAAATTTTCCGACGACCTATTACATTAACAATAATAACAATAATAATAATCAACAACAACAACAATAACAACAACAACAACAATAATAATTATGACAACAACAATAAACACATATCGCAATAATAATAATAATATATTATTATTATTATACATAATTGATAAAAAGTTTCAAAAATCATAATCATAATCTTCATCTTCGTCTTCACCTTTGTCTTCGTCTTGATCTTCATCTTCTTCATGAGCATTATCTCCATCTTCGGTCTCAAAATCAGATTCTGTAACACCTTCTAAATTTGATTTGCGAATTTCAATTGGATCCACATCTATCATTGCTTCACATGAATCTCATAAAGTTGAAATATTATATACCTCAGTTTCAACTGTGTTACAAACTTCCTCTTGTTGATATGTTTTATCCTTCTAGTGTTCCTCGATTTTTCTTCATGCTTTGATCTTACATACAGCCCACCAATTAGTTTTGTCATGTTTCAAACTAGGTTATGATATATAATATACCTGAATTGCTTATTGTGTCAAGACAAATGGTTCATATTTTATATATCTTTTTTTGTGATTTATTTCAACCAAATTAAATTTCGTATGCACTTTCATTCGTCGCAAATTCTGTTGCAAATTAGCGACGAATTTATTTTTCATCGCTAATTCCATCGCAAATTAGCCACGGATAATTTTTCGTCACAAATTAGCGACGAATAATTTTTTTCATTGCTAATTTTTCATGGTTAAATCCTTGTTTTTTTGTAGCGAGAGAAAAGGCGTTACTTCCGTCGGTGAATCCCTCGCCCTATCCACAAAAGAGCCATCTAGACACTGAAAAGCTGTCCGCACTTCACAGTCGCAAATGCCAATGAAGAAAACCAAGATGGATCTCAGATGGATTTGCAAGTGCTAAAGCATGTAACCGAAAGAGAATCCAGTACCCATTATAGCACTGATAGAGTAAGACCAAATTTGATTGTTGAAGTCAAGCAAGCAATGTCATCAGACCAAAACATCAAAATGAGCGTTCACGGACATTAAACAGTTGAATCCTTTAGCCATAGTTCACACATCAAAAGACTGATCAAGCAGATTTGTCCACCCAGAGAACAATAAAGCAGAAATGCAACAGAAGAGACTTTGACACCTCCAGCACATCACAACAATCCAATTGCTCTGCTACAAGCACAATATATTTTTCAATCAGCACAAAATCAACTATTTTACTATAACTGGAAAGAACCATGTGCATACCTATCAGGAGTATTTCTTCTACCCCGAATGGAAAGTTTCCTGTATCACGATGTTCATAGGGACTAGAATGGTCCTGATTATAGCAGTCATTGCCTGATCCGCTTAGAGTACCACTATCCCAATTGTGCCTGCCAAATCGATTACCATTTTGATCAGGACACAGCGCCCACTGCCACCGCCACCGCCACCCCCACCTCCTCCACCTCCATACCTGTCATCCCTTCCCCTATACCTACCTCCTCTGCCCACTTCACTAGAATACTTCCCTGAATGCCCAGGCTAGCCACAAGCAACCTCCACCTCCACCACCATTATCCCGATCAGGGCCACAATCATGACCACAATCACGACTGCAATCACCATCTTGGCCTCTGCCTGAACCTTGAGCCTCAGCTTTTTCCACTATTATATTTCGTCGGTCCGCCCATGATGTGTGTGTCGAAGGGACACCGTTTGCTCTAATAAAAAGTGTGTCTGAGAAACATTTTTTGAAGAGATGCGAGAAGAGTTTCTTAAGGGAAGTTAAAATAACTTCCTTAGAAGAATAACAAAAAGAAAGACATAGAACTCTCTCTCTCGATGCATTAGGATTCCGTATATATTTTGAAAAGACAATCGGCATTAACACTGTAGAACAAGAATATTTTTCTTGTGATTGTATTCGGACTAACGTGAAGTAGACTCGTTCATCATTTGCTGGTGATTCAACGTGCGATCTTGAAAATTTTGTTCGTAGTACATCAAACAGGTTAGTCGATTCTCCTGACACACGCTTCTCAATATTGTTATCAGAGCCTCGGTTATGATCTCTACCTTGTTTTCCCGTTGATTTTTTCTACTTATTGATTGATATGGAGATCATGATGATGAACTTCATACTGTCTGCATGTTCATTGCACAGGAATTGCAAGATAAATCGACGAACATGAATTGAAATGAAAAACGGGTTTGAACATTACGGGCGACCATTCTGTTCGGATGATTTTAGCAAAATTCTTTTCGGTGAAAATTATTTTTTAATATATATAATTGAAGAACTTGTCGAGACAAATAGAATGGTGGGTTGAGCGCCACTGGAAGACACTGGACGCGCCCGCACGCGTAGCCAGAAGTTGCGGCACGTAGGAGCCATGCGCCCAAAGCGCTGGCACTACCAGCGCATGACGACCACGAGTGCGTCACCAACCGGCACGTGCTGACGTCATCGATGATGTCAGCAAAACTGTCGGTGACGACACGCTGACATCATTGATGACGTCATCTCGCCGGCCGACAACCTCCGGCGACATAACCGAACTGGACCGGCGACCAAACCGACCCGACTTGGAGACTCGACCCGGACGGTGACTCGACTTGACTCGGCAACCCATGATGGTCAACGGTCAACTGGTCAGACTGGTCTACGGTTGAACTGGTGGACTAGTCGGACCGATCAATGGTCAAACCGGTTGGACCGGCTCAGAAGCCCGTATAGAGCAAGCACGTGCGCCACACGCGCCGCGCACTTAGGCGGCACGTGTAGGCGCATGGGAGGTCTGATCGGGCTGTGGTTGGTACCGTTGTGCTCGTATTGAATTTTTCTACATTGTGGTATAGTTATTTTATATGTTTGAAGCCTTTAAAGGTATGAAAATGCATACGAAACCCTAAATACGTGTATTTTTTGGGTATTATTGCATTTTACTTGTATTTCCCTATGGTTTTGGAAATACATAAGCTGACTTACATGTAAATGACCACATAAAGATTATGTAGAGCATGGTTCTTTGATGGCATGTTTATATGGTTTGACGTGCTTGCAATTTCCTAATTTGAGCATATTAAAACAATGGCCGGAGATCTTTACGTCATGAATTCTGCTATTGATTATATTTGAAGCATGAATGTTCTATTTGTTGATTTACATCATGCCATGCTATATGATTGCTAGAAAGGATGTGATCATTGTTTTAAATATTTTTGTGAATTATCTAGTCTAGTAGGAGTTCGTAAGTTTGTAGAATTAGAAGAAATTCTCACCTAGAACTTAAAATTAAACAAGTTAATGATAGTTGAACAATCGTACGCCAAAATTGATTGGGAACATCGTGAACTTTCGTTTTGGTGTCTTTTGTTGAATTATCATTAATTTAATTTGTCTTTGCTGCAAATTAAAATATGTGTATTTGTGTGGAAAATGTGCTAGTATTGATTCTTTATTTATTATGTCAATGTGTAGAAGATAGTGATTATGGCTTCAGCATCCAAAACCATTGTGGCTGACCTCAATAAGGGTGAAAAGTTGAACGGTGACAATTATGACATTTGGCACCGAAAAGTTCAATATATCCTTGAGAAGTAAGAGGTTTTGGAAACCCTCAATCACACCATAGATGAACCTGAGCATGGAACTTTTGCTCAACAGAAAAGAGATCAAGAAGCTTTTCAAGCTTGGAAAAAGAAAAATAGCATTGCTCGCATCACGTTGCTAAGATGTATGCAAGATGATCTTATGTGTGAGTTTGAAAGTTATGATAAAGCTCTAGCAATGTGGGTTGCCTTGAAAGATAAGTTTGGAAGTACGTCTGCCACTTAGTTGAGAAGGCTCACCATCAAATTTGACATATACCGGAAGCGCTCAAATCTATCGATGAGGCAGCATCTTCGAGAGATGTCAAACATGATATGTGAACTGAAGTTGGCAGGTCATATCTTAACTGACGAACAGCAAGTTCAAGCTGTTATAAGGTATCTTCCTAATAGCTAGGAACATATGAAAATCAATATAACGCATAATGAGAATATCGTCACTTTTGACGATATTGCGTGTCATTTGGAATTAGAAAATGAGCGCCTAGAGGCTGCAAAATCCTCTATCCATACTTATGTTGCTAAATTAGGTTCGGGCAAAGCTTCAGGCTTTATGCGCAAGAGAAACCATAAATTCAATAACAAAAGAAAAGAGACTGATCAGGCACCCAAGAGAGTCAAGACCTTCCGATGCAAGAAGCGTGGCGAGAAGAAGGACAAGGTCAAGATGATGTGCTACAATTGTGACAAATTGGGCCACTTCGCTCGTGAATGTATTAAGCTGAAAAAGGTACCACATTACTCTATTACTTTGAGTAATGTTTTTGTTTCTAGCACTGTAATGCTTACTGAATCTCATCTAATGTGGACTGTAGATTCAGGAGCAACAGACCACGTAACTAGAGACCGAGAAGCATTTGTGGAGTATTGTCGAATACAACCTGGAAGAATATGGATATATGTTGAAAATAACTCAAGAGTTGAAGTGAAGGGTATCGGCACATGTAAATTAACCTTTCGTGGTGGTCGAAACGTTTTCCTACATGATGTCCTCTATGCTCCAGATATTCGACGAAACTTGGTCTCTGTAGTTATTCTTCTCAGCTTAGGTTATGTATTTAATTTTCATGGTGATTAGGTTGATATTTTGTTTGGAATAGTTTATAACAGTTCTGGTTATGTATTAAATGGTTTTATGGTGTTAGACATTGACTATGATATGTACAAAGTTAATGTTAATAGTTGTTTTTCTTTAATTGCATCTTCTAGTAATGTGGAGATTGATGCAAGTACTTGGCATGCTAGACCGAGTCACATTGGGTTACAAAGAATGAAACGATTAGCAAGAAAAGGCCTTTTGGGGTCACTTGCTAATGTTGAACTATCAGTGAACATTGTCTAGTGGGAAAAATAACTAGAAAACCATTTGGTAAAGGAACTAGAGCTGAACTTCCATTGAAACTTATACATTTTGACATTTGTGATTCTTTAAATGTGAGGGCGAGGCATAAAGCCTCATATTTCATCACTTTTATAGACAACTTTACGCGTTTTGGTTATGTTTTTTTGATCTCCCATAAGTCCGAAGCATTGGATTACTTTATGCGGTTTATAGTTTTGGTAGAGAATCAGTTGAACAAAACAATAAAGGCATTGAGAACCGATCGCGGACGTGAGTATCTATCTAAGCAATTCAAGACTCTTTGTGATGAAAAGGGAATTGCAAGACAATTGACTATTCCTGGTACTCCGCAACAAAATGGGGTTGCAGAAAGAAGGAATAGAACCCTATTAGAAATGGTTAAGTCTATGATGGCGCAAGCAAATCTACCTGTCTCATATTGGGGAGATGCGTTATTGACTGCTACATGTATACTTAATCGTGTGCCCTCTAAGTCAGTTGCTTTCACCCCTTATGAATTGTGGATTGGTAGAAAACCAAACTTAAGTAATCTACAACCTTGGAGATATGCAGCATATGTTCATAATTCTTCCCATAAATATGGCAAATTAGGCCATAAAGGGAAGAAGTGTATCTTTATTAGATATTTTGAACACTCCAAAGGGTATGTGTTCATGGGTGAACAAGCTGATAGAAGTGTGATTGAAATGGAGTCACGAGATGTCATCTTCTTGGAGAACGATTTTCCTAGTAGAGGTGAGATCAATAAAAACTTCCGATTACATGAGATAGAAGATCCCGATAACGCATCCACTAATGTTATTGAGGGAAATACAGATTTACCTCAATATACAAGACCTAGTGGGAGTGTAGCGTCGCCTGGCGAACTGAATTTTCAAGAAGTTCAGTTGTGTAAAAGTAATCATAAAAGTATTCCCCATCGTCGATTTAAGATTGAAGGGGAAGCATTTATGATTGCTCTACAAGACGATACAGAGCCTAAAATAGTCCAAGAGGCTCTCTCATCTCCTGACAAGAAAGAATGGAGAAAAGCTTTGGAAGACGAAATTGAGTTTAGTTGATCTACCACCTGATCGCAAGGCTATTGGAAACGAATGGGTTTTCAAGATTAAGCGAAGGGTGGATGGATCCATTGAAAAGTATAAGGCTCGCCTTGTGGCGAAAGGCTATACTCAACAAGAGGGTATAAACTATGAGGAAACTTTTTCACCAGTCGTAAGGTTTGCCTCCATACGCCTTATCCTAGCCATTGTTGCATATTTGGATCTAGAATTACATCAAATGGATGTAAAGACAGCATTTCTTAATGGAGAACTAAATGAAGAAATCTATATGAAACAATCGATAGGTTTTATTGTCAAAGGTCAAGAGCATGAAGTTTGCAAACTTCATTGCTCAATTTATGGCCTTAAGCAATT
Organism: Syzygium aromaticum; assembly: GCA_024500025.1. Lineage (NCBI taxonomy): Eukaryota > Viridiplantae > Streptophyta > Magnoliopsida > Myrtales > Myrtaceae > Syzygium > Syzygium aromaticum. The sequence goes on along the minus strand of CM044891.1, from coordinate 5,731,404 downwards.
GTCTAAATAGTGGTATTTTCGTTTTCATCGAGCCATAACTTTTTTTGGATTCACGATGATCGAAAAGGATCACTGTGTGTATATCAAACGGTCCGAGGATAAATTTATGATTTTATCTCTTTATGTGGACGATATTCTGTTGGTTGGAAATGACAAGGGTTTGGTTATAATCATAAAAGAATGGTTGTCTTCTAATTTTGAAATGAAAGGACATGGGAGAAGCTGCATATATATTGGGAGTTAAGATTGAAAAAGATCGATCAAAGAAACTCCTTGCGATGTTACAAGAGTCTTATATAATGAAGATTCTTGAACGCTTCAATATGCAGCATTGTAATCCCATTGATACCCCTGTTATGCAAGGCCACGGCCTGAGTACTAAGATATGTCATAAAACTCCATAAGAAAAGAAAGAAATGGTAATTATTCTTTACGCTAGTGCTGTCGGAAGTTTGATGTATCCTATGATGTGTACTCGACCCGACATATGTCATGTTGTAGAGTTAGTGAGCCAATATCAATCAAATCCTGGTCCAGCACACTGGAAAACAGTTAAGAGGATCCTGAGATACTTGAAAGGTACTATGGACTATCGATTTTGCTATCAAGGGAGTGATCTACGCTTATTATGATACTCTGATGTTAATTGGGGAGGAGACCTAGATGAGCGTAAATTGACGTCTGGATATGCATTCTTCCTTAATGATGTTGCAATTTCTTGGAATAGTAAGAAACAAACATGCATAGCTTTATCTATGATGGAGGCAAAATTTATTGCATGTTTTGCTGCAGTACAAGAAGTAGTATGGTTAAAACATTTCTTTGAAAATTTAGCCATTATCATTGATGTCTCAAGACTAGTGACAGTATATTGCGATAGTCAAGTAGCCATTGCCTATGTGAAAGATCCCAAATACTATGGTAGGACAAAGCACATTGACATAAAGAATAACTTCATAAGAGATATAATAGCGCAGAAAGAAGTAGTCCTGCAATATATTTCAACCAATAGGATGGTTGCTAATCCATTTACGAAGGCTGTTTCAAGAGACGTGTTCTTGACCCATAGGATGTCTCTAGGATTATGTAGAATGTGATTATGATATATAATATTATTAAGGATCACTGGATTATGTGTGTATATGTATTATACTTGTTTGTAAATGAATTGATGTTTTACCAATTAGTACAATGTTATGAGACTAGCACAAACACACATATATTGTTGAAAGGTATGTCACTAGACAATTATTGGCTCACTCACATGAGTAATCACCTCAAACGCTATAGTAAGCGGGTTGAGATGAGACGATATGTGCTATAAATGCTAAAAGAACAGTTTAGCACATAAAACGATTTAATGTTGCCTTGATCGGAATCAAGATGAGGTCTGTTATTCGTATGTGATAAGACCGAACATGATAGTCCCACAATCATGTATGCCTGAAGGTAGCCGGATGCGAGTACTAAATTGGGCGCTATAGAAAGCGAGCTGATATAGCACTCGGGCTAAACATGAGTACGTGAGAAGCATGTGACTATGTTTAGGCTAAGATTCGTATAGTGAATATGACTAATAAATGACATACGCTCTTATAGAAAGAGAAATCCACTATAGCATATAATTCATACTACATGTGTTTTATTTAACCAATAAGGAAAATGAGTACAATTATCCCTAGTTATTCATCGTGTGAGTCCTTAAGGTAATTTATAATTTACCTTATTTCGTGCCATGTGTTACTTCTGACTATGTTCTCGAAGTAGAAGATCAATGTTGCTACTTTAGCATGTTACCGGCAATCATGAATAAATATGGCTTTATGGGACGTGACTAGGAAAGCAATTGTTCCGAAATGGAGAGAGACATGAGTGCGAAGGAAGACTATTGTTGTTTTACATCTATCACATATGTTTACTGGTCAACCAATTATTTCGCCTTCAATGGCTTTTGGAAATAATTGTAAATACATGGTGTTTTTGAGAAAAGTCAAGTATAGCCTTTAAGGGATAGGTATACTTGGACTGATGTAACAAAATATGTCAAGGGTACTGTGAGACATCAATTGTTTATTTATTTTTGGGTTTGTAGCCATTATGTTGTCCCTAATAGGTGCATAATTAGAGCTCCCAAGTGCAGGTGTACTCACTGGTCTTTTTGGCTTTCTTGCCAGTATGAATTGTTTATAAGGTAGATAAATGTTGAATGCCTTATGTTCTTAATAGAGCATCATTGAGCCCATTATGTGCGAGTGAGAGATGTTATATTTCGTCGGTCCGCCCATGATGTGTGTGTCGAGGGGATATCATTTGATCTAATAAAAAGTGTATCTGAGAGACACCTTTTGAAGAGGTGCGAGAAGAATTTCTTAAGGGAAGTTAAAATAACTTCCTCATAAGAATAACAAAAAGAAAGACATAGAACTCTCTCTCTCTCAACGCATTAGGATTCCGTATCTATTTTGAGAAGACAATCGGCATTAACGCTATGGAACAAGAATACTTTCCTTGTGATTGTTTTCGGACCAACATGAAGTAAATTCGTTCATTGTTTGCTGGTGATTCAACGTGCGAACCTGAAAATTTTATTCGTAGTACATCAAACAGGTTAGTCGATTCTCCCGACACACGCTTCCCAACATCCACAATGATATTTCTCCCGTTCAAGTCTGCCCATTCATAGCCTCAATAGCCTTATCCATTGCATGCTGCTCATCCAAAGTTACAAAACCAAATCCACGAGAGCGTCCAAAGAACTAGTCAACCACCACCTGCACTAAAAATATTCTTCTCGGAGTTAGTTTGTATCTTATGCCTGAAACTTATGGATATCATCTTCAGCTTTGCTCCTCATATCAAACACCCCATTCTCACATGTCAAAACCTAGGATTATCATTCTCGCTTTTTTTTTTTGGTGGATTTTTAGTTGCATCTCCCACCCACACATATTTCTCGAATTACCCCATCCTCAACGATGGATTTCACTTTATGGTGTAGATCTCAGGTGCGCATAAGGGCAAATAAGTCAATTTAGATTAGGGAGATGCCCGATATAGATTTTGAAAATTGAGGAGGGTATTTGATATGGAAAGCAAAATTAAGGATGATTTCATGTCGCCCATTCATATTTCAAAAGAAAACATTTTATAGTAGTCCCCAAGAGTTTTCCTTGTTACTTTATCTTTCATCTTCAGATGACAAGGAAGCGCACCTTAAGCGAGTGAACCCCAACTCGTGATATACATCAGTGACAAGCCAAAGAGATATAAAAGCTTGTACTTCCAACTAGAAGATGGCGGCATCGACACAGAAAATTAGTGATAAAAGGTATGTTATATGCGGCAATGATATTCACGAATGTCAGCCAAACCTCATTCAACTTTAACAAGCAGATGGTGAATAAAACAGCTTACCTCAAGGGTTAGACTTAAAGCCACAATTTGTCAAGTGTTTTGCAAGTGTCTCCCGACTCTTTTTGCCAATTAGGTATAGCCCTCGCTTCTGATACAGGCCATACAAATGCTGTCTCGGTTGTAAGATTGACGCTGGCGGCAGATAGTTGTGGCTGTCCAATGTTAGAGCACATAAAAAAAAAAAAAGAACACAGCATTCGAATCTCACCATAAAAAATGATGAAAGCCATTTCTCCTGCAATTCTTTCCACCCACGAAAGAGATAATTTAAAGGGTTAATACCACCAAAAACCCTAAACTAATACATGTATGACAATTTTACCCTGAACTTTTTTTTTCCACAAAAAACCCCAAACTGGTATACCTGTGACAATTTTACCCCAAACTTTTTTTTTACAACCAAAAACTCCAAACTAGTACACTTATGACAATTTTACTCAAAACTGATAAATCCATGACAAATTTATCCTAAACTATTTTTTTTTAACTGTGAAAAATCTCAAATTGGTATATCTATAACAATTTTACCCAGAACTAATAATTTTTTAATAATATTTTTTATTTTTTCGAATTTTATTTATTTATCTTCAACTTTTACCCGGTCGCCGGAGGCGGAAGCCGGCGAGGTCAGCCCCGCCGGTGAGGGCGAGGGCCTTCCTCGCCCGACTCAGGCGAGGGCTGCCCTTGCCGGATTTGGCGAGGGCGGCCCTCGCCGGCGTCGGGTGAGGGTTGCCCTCGCCTAGGCGGGCGAGGACAGCTCTCGCCCGACGCCGGTGAGGGCCTTCTTCGCCCTACTCAGGCGAGGGCTGCTCTCGCCGAATCTGGGGAGAGCGGCCCTCGCCTGAATTAGGCCAGGGCCGACCTCACCTAGGCGAACGAGGACAGCCCTCGCCCGCCTAGGCGAGGGCTGACCTCGCCTGAGTAGGGCGAGGGCTGACCTCGCTTAGGCGAGCGAGGACAGCCCTTGCCCGATACCGGTGAGGGTCGACCTTGCCAGATCTGGCGAGAGCGGCCCTCGCCGGCGTCGGACAAGGGTTGTCTTCGCTCGCCCAAGCGAGGGTGACCCTTGCCTGAGTCGGGCAAGGGCCGCCCTCGTGACCTCGCCTGGGCGGGCGAGGGCAGCCCTCACTCGACGTCGGCGAGGTCGGCCCCGCCGGCTAGCGGGGTCGACCTAGCCAGCTTTGGCCTCTGGCCCGTTGCCAGTCCGGCGATCGGCCAGAGATTGAAGATGAACAAATAAAAAAGAAAAGAAAAAACAAAAAAAATAACAAAAATTTGAAAAAATAAAATATTAAAATTTTAGATCAAGGTAAAATTATCACATATGTACCAGTTTGGGGTTTTTTGTGGTATGTTCAGAGTAAAATTGTTACATGTGTACTAGTTTGGGATTTTTGGTTGTCAAAAAAAAGTTAGGGGTAAAATTGTCACACGTGTACCAGTTTGGGATTTTTGGTGGTATTAATCCTAATTTAAAACCTTATTTTTCTTTACAATTATGAGAGGACAACATGCGTAACCCAATGTATAACTGTTCACCCACGCACGTGACAATCATAAAGGTAAAACCTTATTTCTCTTTACATTTATGAGAGGACAAAAATACGTACACAGTAGATGACTGTTCACCCACGCAAGCCGTATGGCTTGCCATGTGGCAATCATTGAGTTAAGGGTTCCATGTGGCGATCACAAAAACTCACATTCTCGCAGCTATAGATATAAGATGAACAAATATTGATATATGTAATCACATATTCCTTTTCATTAGCTTTTATTAATTTAAAAGTATTTAACTTTTAATGGAAAGTCTTTACCAAAAAAAAAAAACTTTTAATGGAAAGTCATTCAGTAATTTCTAGTTTTGTTTTAAAAGCCAAAACAAACAGGCCAAGTTTGCAAGAGGGCAAGACAAAGGTCCATATTACCAGATGTCTGGAGGAATTTTTATTAGAAGCCATGCTTTTGTGATTTTTCGTTTTATTACATTTTCTTGGTGCAAATCTCAAACAGATTACATTTCTATCTTTTGGGCTAAAGCGAAACAAAGTACATTTATTTTTCACACAGCTGAAGGACAGTGATCTTTTGCTTAAGACAACAAACTATTTTAATCTTGCTCGGATTGGTAAGTCACTAGTCTCCATCACTTGTGGTTTTGCTGTCACTAGCTTCTAATTGTCTGTGAATGGCCAAATTCCACGTCCTATTCCAGACAAAGCAACGACCATGAAGACCACATGACTCCATATGAAGTTCAGATTTTACAACAACTAGGCAATTACAATGGACGCAAGAAGTTTCTTCCTGATTCCTTGGAGTTTAATCAATGCATCGCTGATGTCCATTCGTTCCCTTGGAGACTCTGAAGAGCAAGTGACTCCTATTTCAATGATCGAAACCAAACACTCCAAAGTACTAAACCAGCTTTTGTCCTTGCCATCCGGAGTGACGGTTTGTCTCTTCTGAGACTCCTGATTTTCCTGAAGCAGAATGGGATCAATTACCTTTTCCACTTGGTTTGCCAGAGCTGCCTTTGCGAAGTGACGAAGGTTCAGCCCATTTTCAAACATGTCATCGGTTGGCCGCTTGCCTATGAAAATCTCCAAAACAAGGACTCCAAAGCTATACACATCTCCTTCAGTGGATACTGCACTTCCCGAGCCGTACTCTACAATAGTGAAACATAGTGATGCATAGTGAATAACTAAGATTGGAATATAGTTTGGTGATGTTTCATGCCTCTACCTTTTTGTCTAAGGATATGTCTCCAATTGCATGTTCGATATAAGGAAATAAACTAAAAGACCTAATTGCCACACCATTACCTGGAGCTATGTAGCCAAATGATCCTTTTACGTCGACAGAGCTTGATTGATTGGCCAAAAACTGATCCGTTGCTTCTGGGACGAACCTGGCAAGGCCGAAATCGCTGACATGGCCAGTCATTTCATCGTCAAGAAGGACATTGCTCGGCTTTAGATCACAATGAACTATTGGCGTTTCACAATGATGATGGAGATAATCTAGCGCACAAGCAACATCAGTGGCAATATTCACTCTCTCAAGTAGAGTCAACTTGCTTCTTGCTATATATTGTGATGCAATTGGGTACAACCATTCATCCAAGCTCCCCTTCGACATGAATTCATAGACAAGTGCCTTGAAATCATTTCCATTAAAATCAATCCCAGAACATGCTGTGAGTACCTTCACGAGATTACGGTGTCGAATTCTTCTCAGGGCCGCACACTCGGCTATGAAGCTCTTGGAAGCTCCATGACGTGTGAGGTCAAGAATCTTGATGGCCACTATCAACTGAGTCTGATCAAGAAGCCCTCTGTACACTGACCCAAAACTGCCCACACCGAGCAGATTGGTGGAGGAGAATCCACCTGTCGCTTTTAGTAGACTGTGGTAAGAAACATGCAGAAACCCATCTTCAGAAGAGCTTGAAGCTAATGCCTTCTTCTGCTGTCTAAACCAGAAGAAGTATAACAAAGAGAGTATGCAAGCTACTCCCAAAAGAACAGAGGCTGTACATATTAGGATTTTGGCAGCCCTGCTTATTCTCGTCCGTTTTGACTCTTCATCGTCGCATTTCGGTAGATGAAAATCTGGTAGACCCCCACAAAGTTTCTTGTTTCCAACAACAGAAGTTGAAATGGCACTTCTGAAAACTCCTCTTGTAGGCAATTCACCCTCGAAATCATTGTAAGATAGGCTCAAATTCGTCAGATTCAGCGAGTCTAGATATTCTGGGATTTGGCCGGACAATCGGTTGTTGGAAACATTCAAAACGAGTAGACCTCTCATGGAACTCATAGTCGATGGTAGGGGTCCTTCAAAAAAGTTATCCTGTACATATAGGCGTTCCATGGATATACAGCTACCGATGCTGCTTGGAATCTGTTGAGATAATCTGTTCCCATTAAGACGTAATACGCCTAGATTTTTCAAGTTTCCAACTTCTCTTGGAAGAGAGCCATAAAGACTATTTTGAGACAAATCGAGATAAATCGACAAAGATGAGATTCCCACAATTTTCGAGGGTATATTACCGCTAAGGTTGTTGTTTGAAAGGCCCAAGAGAAGTAGATTCTGGCAGTTTCCTAGTGACGATGGTATCGAGCCCCAGAGATTATTGTCATCCAAGGAAAATTTGGTCAACATACTTAAATTCCCGATAGATTCTGGTATATGCCCCGAGAACCAATTTTGTTTAAGATCCAGAAGCTTTATTTTGTTCAAATTTCCAATCTTGGAAGGAATGTTTCCCGAGATGTTGTTGCCCCACATTGCCAGGATCTCCAAATTGATGAGATTTCCAATTCCGGAAGGTAAGGTTCCAGAAATATAATTGATTTCTAAAGAAAATACTGAAAGGGTGATAGAGAGGTTACCGATACAGTCGGGTATTGGTCCTCGAAAAGCATTGCCGCTTATAACCAATCTTTCCAAGTTTGTGGAGTTGGTGAAAGAGCAGAGGAAGTCAAGATCAACAGATTGTGCACTTCCTAAGTTGTTTGCTGCGGTGTTAAACCAAAAGAGTCCTCTCATCTTTGAGAAAGAAGGAACTTTCCCAGTAAATTTGTTCCCCGAGATTTCGAAAAAACCGAGATTAGAGGCGTTGGATATTGAATCAGGAATGGGTCCAGTGAGGTGGTTGTCATACAGACCGATAGTCTTGAGATTCGGAAGAGTGAAGCCTAAGTTGCTGGGTAAGCCCCCCACGAATTGGTTTTCAGCCGCATCAAGGGCTGTCAAAGTGGATATATTGAAGATTGAGAGAGGAATCGTACCAACAAATTTATTTTGCCCGAGAAAGAGAGTGTTTAGTGTTCTCAACCGGCCGAGGGTCTCCGGGATCATACCGCCGAGGTTATTAAATGATGTTGAGAACAATTGAAGAGAGGATAAGTTTCCAAACGATGGCGGAATGTTTCCCGTCAAGCTGTTTTTTTCAACTATGAGTTGTTGGAGATTGGACAAGGAGCCGAGTTCCGCAGGAAAATTTCCTCTGAGTTTGTTCTCACCAAAGTCAAGGACAAGCAAATTAGAGCAACGGGAGAGATTCAATGGGATTTGTCCACTGAAGGAGTTGTTATAAAGGATTAACTTTTGCAATCGAAACAAGTGGCCAAATTGTGAGGGAATTTCGGAGTGGAAATTGTTGCTGTGCAGATTGACTTCTCTCAAAAAGCTGAGGTTACCAATACAGGGTGGCACGATCCCGGACAGATTCTTGGAGTGGAGGTCCAGTACTGTGACTCTTTGGTGTCTATGACTGCACGTGACACCGTACCACTTGCAGAAGTGGCTAGAATCATTCCACGAGCTCAAAACCCCATCAGGATTGGCTATTCGGGCCTTGAATTCTAGCAAAGCAAGCCGATCAATCTCGTCCCTGCCAGCTTCCACTAAAGCTAGGACACTCCCGAACAAAAGAATGATGGTAGTTAAGCATAAGGCTGACCTGGATGAAACCCGATCTCTATGGGGAAGGTCCATGAGGATTGGTAATGGAGCGTTCTCCGCTCGAGTCTCTTAAGGTGTTTGTGCGAATTGTTTCAAAACAATTCGCAAAATATATAACGGCCAACATGATCTTCCGTACTAAAACATGTTGATGTAATCAATGCAAGTATAGTCATGACAGATCTTTCATGGGCCTCTCAAGTTGGGAAAAATTAAAGGCTGTGAGTTGCAATTTGCAAGGAAACTATTAACGATCAAGTCAATCAACGAAAGCTGAAAGATCATGTCGCCCGGTTCATCACTCGTTTCCTCGCTCTACAAGGCTACAATCTACCTTTGAATCTCTTAATTGCCCGTACTGTAATAGAGGCGACGACTTTTCTCTTTTCCGTGCATAAAAAATCCTGACTTTCATGTACTCAGAACACAAGAAGCGCGAGTTTCGCGAACAGATCTTCTTCCCAATCATATTGAGACTAAAATAACCAAAGTCCAGGATCAATGAAATTGTTATACCGCTATTTTCAAAAAAAAATTATCTAAAAAGTTCTAAACTTATTATATGATAGCTAATTCAATCATAAACTTATCAATCGTGCTAATTTAATCCTAAATCTTTGAATTATGCCAATTTAGTCATGAACTTTTTGATAGTTTGCCAAGTCTTGAACCTTTTAACGATTTGATATTTTAGTCATTCCTATTAATTTTGACGAAAAATCGCTAACGTGATGGTCTAGTCAACGTCATCTATCCTACGTGGCACGGCGAGTGCTGACGTGGCATGGCTTATGCTGACTTGAACAATTTTTGCAATTTTTTTTAATTTAATGAAATATTTTTTTTCTTGTCCTTCCTTTCCTTTTCTTTTTCTTTTTCTATTTTCATTTCTCTTTTTCCGTTTTACCCTCTGCTGGCCATCGTCGAGCCTCATCAATGGCCAACGACCTCTGCTGGCCTCAGGCTCGAGCGAGGGATGCCCGCGCCTAGGCTAGTGAGGGCGGTCCTCGCCTGTGGCCAGTGGGACAAGGTCCAGAGAATGGAAAAAGGAAAAAAGAAAAGAAAAGGAAAAATAATAATAAAGAATAAATTCGTAAAATTTAAAAAAAAATTACAAAGATTGTTCACATAAGCATCAACCGTTCTACAGAGCCTTCCATCCTACGCCGAAGTGCCACGTAGGACGGCCAGTACTGACTGGACCGTCACATTAGTAATTTTCGGCCAAAAATTGCCGAAAAAACTAAATTGGCAAATGTTTAAATCTTTAGTGCTAAATTGGCATAATTGAAAAGTTTAGGACTAAATTGACAAATCGTAAAAAGATTTAGGACTAAAGTGACACAATTGAATGGTTCATAACCGAATTAGTAACCATATAATATCTTTAGAACTTTTTGGACGATTTTTCCTACTGTTTACTGCAGAGAGTGTAAAATGAAAAGCATGGAGAAAGGTAAAAGTTGCAATAGAAGTCAAGCATTGAGATAATATTTTCTACAAATTGCAATGTTACGATAAAATAGTTCATTTCTCTACACAATGTCCACGTTATGCAGTTGGAATATCGTTTGATTTTTTTAAATTTCTTAATAGTGCTTATACTGAAAAGGAGAGCAAAATCTCTATGATGGTGAACAAGTATTCATTTAAAAAAATATTACTTTTTAGACCCATTTTGGATCTGTGTTTGACTCATTATATTAGTACGCAAATTACATTTTACATCTTAAATAGTTATAGATGAATTACTAATTAACAATCGTAAAGTCCACACTATCGTATCATGATTATTAACGTCTTACCATAGTCACATTTTCATTTCAAAATATTATTGCACTTGTAAAGAAAACTAGGTATGTTTTTAACCCCACGGGAACATAGCCAGTTAGAAAAATCAACAAGTTGATGTTGGCAGAGGCATTTAATTGACGTAGTTGCAGTTGGCAGGTGCAGTGGGCAGATGCATTTAGTTGAAGCAGTGCGACTTGAAGTCAAGTCAACCATCCTGCTTCTTCTTCTTCTTCGGACAGTGGTAAGTAAGACAGCTCACATCGGAAAAGTCGTAGGACGTTGACCTGACGGGCCTTCCACGGCAAAACCTTCGCCTGGCATAATTCCACTGAAGGGAGCAACAATGGGGCCGCTTTCCAAAAATTATGTGTCAATTGGTCCTACGGGGTGGTTTGACAGCCCCACTCATCCCAGCCAATTACCATCTTGTCATGGCAAAGTCCACACATGTCCAACCAAACACCACCACCCGTTTCAACCAACTTACGTTATGTTAGCGACCACTCGCCCGTCGGGACAAGCTTGTCTGTAAATATTGCCCAAGGGACTCAGATAAAGTTTCTGGTATTTAGCTCATTTTGTCCTTTTGAAACTCATCACCTACACATTTTCTTTCCTTCACTAGCTTAAGCATTGGAGCGCCAATCCCAATAAAAAAAAATAAAGATGCTTTAACTCGTGTTTGTTTGCACAGGCTCAAATCTAGGCTGGAGTTTCGACAGATTCCTCAAAACTAAATTATACTCTAAAGAGAAAAGAACACGCTTCTCTTCCATACGTTTATTATTCTCTACATAAATATGACATTTCAGTTTATATAAATGTATAATTGATTTTGGATTAGATTCTTGTGACTCATCATATAGAGTTGTGCAAATCACTCCTAGATCTTAGAATTAGTAAGAAAAGAAATACTAATTATATAACGTGCTAGAAATTTCAAAAGATTATTGCATTTATAAAGAAAAAGGCATAGCTAGTTAGAAAAGTCAACAAGTTGCAGTTGGCAGATGCATTTACTTGAAGAAGAGCTAGTTCAAGTCAAGTCAACCATCCTGCTTTTTCTTCTTCTTCGGACCGTGGTTAGCAAGACAGCTCACATCGAAAAAGTAGTAAGACGTCGACACAACGGGAACAAGTGATCGAATAATAAAATAAACATAATAAAAAAATAAATTAATATTAGTTTTATGTGTTTCGATCGTAATAATCTATATTCACGATGAGAGAATTTCAATATAAATCAAATGATATAACGAAGATTATATCTACACTCGAATCATTCAAATATTTTGAGTGAACATATCTTATCACTAGATTTAATCAGCTTCAACACTAAAAGTTCTTGATGTAATTCACAAGCGGAAGCTTCTCTTTGCTACTCTTCACAATGAATATCCACTTTTTATATACAGGTGAAAATTGGATCCAAAAAAGAAAATCTTTTTTCATGAAACCTTCTTTAACTAAGAAACCATTTAATTGGGAAATCCATTAAAAAAATAAAACTTACTTGAATTAGGAAATTTTCTTTTTTGGGATCAAATTCGAGACATATTTTCAATAGAGTATAATAAATAAATAAATAAAAGCAACGGTAAGCTCACTTGATTTTCAAAAATTCTCTTCACACTCGCTCCACATCCCCCACAAAGTCATTACCTGCAGAGACGAAGCGGAGACACTCGAATGGCAGCACAAACAAAACATGATATGTACCCCGCAATAACATTTCAGCAATATATTGCAAAGTCGGCAATGTCGAAGCTTTAGCTTTTACAATCAGAGGAGACAGCTGAGGCTGCCTCGACTCCATCCACGACCAATTTCACCTTCCCATCCTCACTGTCAACTTCGCCACCGCCACGCTGCCTCCTCCTTCGCCACCATTACCGCCACTGCCACCGCCGGAACTGCCATGTTCGCCCAAGTCATCAAAAGGAGCAGTGGAGCTCGAAACGCGGTGCAAACGAAACCTCGTGGAAGCCTGAGGACACAAAGACAAGACCAAAGTGAAGCTCGGGCTGCAGATGCAGTCAGCGTAAATGCAGCAGAGTTTGCGACCGATGAGCCGAGATGTAAACAAAATTAAATGAAATGTAATTCAAATAATTTACAATTTTTATTATTTGAATGTAATGCTCAAATTTAGTGAATATTAAGTAGAATTTATTCAAGTAATAAACTAATATATCACACATTATTATACTTTATTTTTGAGTTAAACGGATAAGTGATGCTTTTATTCATGTAGTTGACAAGAATTATACTTCAAATTTTGAGTGTTATTCATTTAATTCGATATATTTCTTTTTTTGAATTAGTTTCTGTTTAAAACGACTAATTTTATATTTGAAGACACTTTATCTTTATTTGCTTTTTTTGTCAAATATAAAATCAATGACATAAGTCGAAAGAAGATGAATATCTGGGAAGGATAATGGAAATGTAATTTAAGATTTTATATTATTTCTTTGAGGGTTAATACCATGAAAATTCAAAACTAATAGACATGTGATAAAATTACCCCAAACTAATTTTTTATCATCAAAAACCCCAAATTGATAACCTATGACAAATTTACCTTAAGCTAATATGGATTTCCACGTGGACTTGCCATGTCAATTGAGTTATTGCCATATGTCATCCAGCTCAGGAATTTCACAATAAAATTTGATAAAAACTAATTGAGGGTAAATATGTCACGAGTGTACCGGTTTAAGGTTTTTGGTGACCCAAAAAATAATTCAGGTTAAATTTGTCACGGTGTACTAGTTTGGGGTTTTTGATAATCCAAAAATTAGTATGGGGTAAATTTATTATAAATATACCAATTTGGGTTTTTCCAAGGTATTAACCCTTTCTTTTATTGGACGAATCCACTTGAGAGTAATATGCTTGCTTTCGATACATTCTTAAGTTTTAATTTAAATATAATAAATGATAGACGCTTGAGGATGAAAAATTACAAAACTAATGCTAATTAAATAAATATGGGCCATGTGGCACCATTAGCTATATGGTTTGTCATGTGGCAATCATAGAGGTTGAGTTTGCCATGTGGTGATCACAAAAGCGCATATTCTCTCGGCTCCGGCTTTACCTATAGGTATAAGATGAAAAAATATTGATATATGTAATCACATATTCCTTTTCATAAGCTTTTATAAATTTAACCATAGAGGAAAGTCATTTAGTAATTTTTTTTTGGTTTTAAAAGCCAAAACAAACAGGCAAAGTTTGCAAGAGAGCAAGACAACCGTCCATATTACCAGATATTTGGAGGTACTTATATTAGAAGCTAAAGCAAAACAAATTACATTTATTTTTCATAGATCTTACTTGGATTGCCAAGTCACTAGTCTCCATTACTTGTGGTTTTGCTATTGCCATATTCAAATTGTCTTTGAACGGAAAAATTCCATATCCTTTTCCAGACAAAGCAATGATTATGAAGACCACGATTCCATATGCAGTTCAGATTTTACATGAACTAGGTAATATCAATGAACTCAAGAAGTTTCTTCCTGATTCCTCGGAGTTTAGTCAATGCATCACCGATATCCATTCGTTGCCTAATGACTCGGAAGAACAAGCGATTCCTATTTCGATGATCAAAACCAAACACTCCTGAATATGAGACAAGCTTTTGTTCTTGCCCTATGGAGCGACTGTTCGTCTCTTCTCCGACTCCCCAAATTCTTGAAGCAAAACGGGCTCGATTACCTTTTCCACTCGGTCCGCCGGAGCTGCCTTTACAAAGCAATGAACGTCCAGCCCATTTTCAAACATGTTATTTGTCGGCCCCTTGCCTATGAATATCTCCAAGATGAGAACTCCGACGCTGTACATATTTCCTTCTGTGGATACCGCACTTCCCGCACTGTACTTTATAACAATCAACAATGCATAGTGAATAATTGAGATTAGAATATCTTGTCGATGATGTTTCATGTGCCTTTTTGTCAAAGTGTCCGTCTACCATCACGTGATCTATATAAAAGAACAAACTAAACGACCCAATTTATGCATCATTACCTAGAGCTACATAGCCGAAAGATCCTTTTACTCCAACAAAGCTAGATTGATCGGCTAGTAACTTATGCGTTGCTTTTGGGAGGAACCTAGCAAGCCACAAATCGCCTACATGCCCAGTCATTTAATTGTCAAGAAGGGCATTGCTTGGCTTTAGATCACAATGAACTATTGGCGTTTCACAATGATGATGGAGATAATCTAGTGTACAAGCAACATCAATGGCAATTTTCACTCTCTCAAGTAGACTCAACTTGCTTCTCGCCGTATATTGTGATGCAGTTGGTTGCAACCATTAATCCAAGCTCCCATTTGACAAGAATTCATAGACTAGTGCCTTGAAATCATTTCCATCAAAATCAAACCCACAACAACATGTCGTGAGTACCTTCACAAGATTATGGTGTCAGATTCTTCTCAAGGCCCCACACTCAGCTACGAAGCTCTTGGACACTCCGTGACGTGTAAGGTTGAGAACCTTGATGGCCACAATCGACTGAGTCTGATCAAGAAGCCCTCGGTACATGGATCCAAAACTGCCCACGCCGAGCAAATTGTAGATGAGAATCCACCCATTGATTTAAGTAGACTCTGATAAGAAACATGCATAAGCCCATTTTCAGAAGTGCCCGAAGCTAATGCTTTCTTATTGTGTCTATACCAAAAGAAGCATAGCAAAGAGAAAATGCAGGCTACTCCTACGAGAGCAGAAATTGTGGATATCAGAATTTTTGGGGTTCCGCTTATTCTCCTTCGTTTTGACTCTTTGTAGTCACATTTCGGTTGTTGAAAAGCCGGTGATAGTGACTGCGAACAGAAGCGAACAGAGTATCCGGTGAGCACGACGGTTATCAGTAGCCATGTTTATCGTCCTTGATGAAAAGGGGCTTCAGAAACGAGGACGAAACTGCAGGAAATACAAAAGAAACGAGAAATCAGTGCGGTGATTGAATCAAAAATCGAAAATAGAAAATCGGAGAATCCGAGAAAAGCTTAGCTTCAGTTTCGTTGCCATAATCGAGTAACGTAGAGCTTGACAAATGAC
The DNA here is from genome assembly GCA_024500025.1 of Syzygium aromaticum. NCBI lineage: Eukaryota > Viridiplantae > Streptophyta > Magnoliopsida > Myrtales > Myrtaceae > Syzygium > Syzygium aromaticum. Next base: position 5,715,638 of record CM044891.1, on the reverse strand, counting down.
AAAGCTGAGCTCAATCAAACTCCATTCATGGCCGTTTTCTCCCTGTTTCCGATAGCGAGAGCATCTTCCTGCCGGAACAACTCAGGCATTTCGTCGTACACGCGAGATTCGCTCTCCCATCGGCAAACATAAGCAACTGTGCGCGCTCCCAGAGCAGAGGATCGAATCGGGGGAGCCGCTGGTTGAGCACGACGAGCGCGGACGCCGAAGGAAGCCGGTCGTCGTTATCGGCGGATGCGGCGGCTGAGGGGAGGAGGAGCAGTGGCGTATGACAGCCCATTTCTGCCAACGCGCTGCCCTCTCACGGCGGAGCATGAGGGAGCGGAATCGGACAAGAGATCGCGCCGAGAGAGAGAGAGAGAGAGAGAGAGGGTTCTGTTATGGCGTCTTTATCCACGTGATCTCCGTCACTCTCCGATTCTGCTTTGCTCACTTCACATCCTCGGGCGCGCCCGCTGAAGCTTAGAAACCAAGGTGGGGGAGAGAGAGAAATTTGAAGAATGATCCCAAGACTTTTAATAATATTATTATTATTATTTAATTTATTTTCTTATTTTCATTTTAGAAATATACTAAACGTGTCGACAAAAATTTAGTTGTCAACGGACGTGCATCTAAGTGTTCAACAAGAATAAGTAACGAGGATTCTTAAAGTCTAAAACCACCTTATCAAATTAATATGGTCGGTTAAATCACGGACCTCAATTCAGTCTCCATGCGAAACTAATATGGTTCTTCCACAAGAAAAGCTAGCACAAGGAAATTGTCCGTATCCTTCACAATTTGCTTCTTTTTCCATAGCCAGGTTCTCAGGGTTTCAAATTGATATGCATAAGTTTCGCCAGAACTATGAACTTTAATTCGGTCCTCCTCTCCTGTCATGCATTGTAAATGCCAAGTACAAACACTAAAATAAGTACGGTATTTGCTGTGTCGCATGATAATGGCACTCTGTGGCTTGTTTAATCCCAAAATCTCAATGAGGAACATGGATTCCACCTCCATGTTGAGCACAGTGGAAGTAAGAATGTATGGACTAATCTCATTGAGCAACGGAGATTCATAAAGCCAAGGCCGACCAATGACGTGGAACTCGAGTTGAGATGACATAGAAAAGGGTATAGTCATTGCAAGCACCGTGCTGGACTAATGTAGCAACCCGAGGGGTGGCATAATTTTGGCAAGCAACATCTCTGTACTAGCGACAACTCTATAGTCTTGGTCTAATCGGGACTGAGGTTCTCCATAGCAAAGAAAAGCTCCTAAAGTCACCAGTTCATACTTCAAAAGAAAACTGTCTACCGTAGTTTCCAACAGCTTTCCTTGTTACTTTCCCTGTCACCTTTTTCCTTTTTTCTTTTTTTTTATGACAAGGAATCGCACCTTCAGCGAGTAAGCCCCAACTCGTGATATGCACTAGTGACAAGCCAAAGCGATAGAAAAGCTTGTACTTCCAACTAGTAGATGGAGCCATCGACACAAAAAATCTGCGATAAAAGGTAAGTTATATGCGGCAATGGTATTTTCAACAATGTCAGCGAAACCTCATTCTACTGCAACAAGCAGATGGTGAATAAAACTGCTAACCTAAAGGGTTAGACTTACAAGCCACAATTTGTCCTAGTGTTTTGCAAGTGTTTCTCCCAACTCTTTTTGCCAATTAGGTATAGCCTTGGCTTCAGATGCAGGCCATACAATTTCTGTCTCGTTTGTAAGATTGACACGGGTGGCAGATAGTTGTGGCTGTCCAATGTTAGGGCAGAAAAAAGAAAAATCACACGGTTAAAATCTTACCACGAAAAATGATGAAAACCAATTCTCCTGCAATTCTTTCCACCAACATAAGAGATCATTTGTAACCTTATTTCTCTTTACTTTCACGGGAGGACAAGAAGGCAGTGGATGACCGTTCTGTCACACTAAGTTTAATTCAAGTTGATGACGATTATTTTTTTTCTTATGGAAAATGGACGATCCTAGTTACCTTAGAGAGTATAATAGCAAACTCTCTTCAAGAATTACAAGAAAAAAAAAAGCAATGTCAAACTCACTTGATTTTTCTACTCGCTGCACATCGCCCACAAGTCATTCCCTGCAGAGACGAAAGAGAGACACTAAAGTGACGTACAAACAAAACATGATATGCACTACGGGACAAAATCTTCAGCGATATAATGCAAGGAAAGTTGAACGTGCGTAGACAAAATTGAAGCTTTTTAGCTTGTACATTCACATAAAGTGCGAGAAATATAGAGAAGCGAGGCTTACTCTGACGTCGAGAATTATGACGTCAGAGGAGACAGCTGAGGCTTCCTCGGCTCCATCCACGACCGATTTCGTCTTCCCATCGTCACCGTCAACTCTGGCGCCTCCTCCTCCTCCTCCGTCATTACCGCCAGCGCCACCGCCATGTCAGCCCCGAAGGTGGCGAAAGGAGCAGCGGAGCTCGAAACGCACTGCAAATGATACCTCGCGGAGCTAAAGTAGACAAAGGCAAGACCGAATCAAAGCTCGGGCTGCTGCGGATGCAGTCAGCGTGCATGCAGCAGAGTCTGTGAGCGATGAGCCGAGACGGGAGGCATTGACGATGCAGAGACCTGGAGACGTAGCAATGAAGGCGGAAGCCGAAGGGGTTGAGAGTTGAACGTGGTCACAAACTGCTACCGTCAATAGATTGACCTGTTTAAAAACATTAATTATAGAAAAATTTACAAAATTTTATATGAAAAGTATCTGCGATTGGTAATGTCTAATATATGGTGTTTGTTTTGTGAAATATGTGAGAATTTATTTAAGAAGCAATGTTGTGAAAGAACTCCCGACCCGACTTGCTTGTATATTTACATGTGGATTAAAAAATCTTGTCCGAAGGGTAACTACTGGTGCAATTTTATTTTTAACTAATAAAAGAAATTACTATCTTGTATTTAAATTTCTTAAAGTCTACATAAATTATCCAATATTTAAATTCAATGTTAAAGTGATTGGTAACTCACCAATTTGCATTTCAATTTTATGTATAGTACCAAAATTTTCACCTATGCTACAATACATTAAAATGGTGTTTACCAAGAGTAAATCTGAGGAGAGTAGTTTCCAAATTTACAGGTTATTTGATAACTCGATGAAAATTAAAATATTTAGCACTAAGTAAAATTTAAACACATTCGATAATCATAACTAGACTAAGCTTACCAGGTTTAATTATTTCAGAAAATCACTTTGCCAGACAAGGAAAGGCCACTTAATTCATTTAATAGAAAAAAGATAATTATTGGCACTTAGAATCTTGCTAATTATCTTTGCAAACACTTATTAAAAGTGCTCCTGATTAGTTAGTTAAACTAGTATGATTTGGTATTCAATATCCAGTTATTAATAAACATATTGTATTTTCATCTTCAACATTGATATAATTGAAAATTAAGTGCTGAAAAATTTTAGGGCCTTGATAGCTTTACTCAAATCATCAATCATAAAAATTTTCAAATCCTTAGGGTCATCATGAATTCAACAGAGCTTTGCATTCGTGAAAAATATTCCGCATCCAAGAGAGAACAATTCCGTAAACTATCAGTATGTCTTCGTCTATCCGAGGTTTTGAAATAAATGGAGAAACCCACATTCAAAAAGAGTAAAGGATTCTTTATCGCCATAGTTAAATTGACAAATTGAAGATTTTCCATTCATAATTTTAAATAAAAAAAAAAGTTACTTTCAATCTATATCAAATTTCACTTGGATAAATGTAATTGACTCCGTGTCAAATAATAAACTAATAAAGCAAAACTCACAAACTTATCTCTGCTCTGATTTCTTTTCCAAAGGATCTCAATTTCAAATTAAGTGGATTTTGGATAAGAATATTTTCGTTTATCATTTTTATTTATTGCTAAACAATTTTCCTTCAAATGGTGTACGCTCTATTTAAAGTAAGTGAATTTAAAATAAATGCATTCTAAAAGAAGTAAGCAAAACTAACTGAAGTGTAATTTAGATGGTCCGCAATTTTTATTATTTATATGTAATGCTTAAATATAGTGAATATTACATAGAATTTATTCAAGTAATAAAGTAAGTTATCATTCATGTTATTTCAATTTTTTTTAGTTAAATGGATAATTGATGCTTTTGTTCACGTGGTTAACAAGAACTATAAATTTTGAGTGTTTTTCATTTAATATGATATAGTAATCTTTTTGAATTATATTCAGATTAAAATGATTAATTATATACTTAAAGACACTTTATCTTCAATTGGTTTTTTCTCAAATGTTAAATCAATGACATAAGTTGGAAGAAGATAAATATTTGGGAAGGATAATCGAATGTATTTCAAGATTTTTTTATTATTTCTTTTATTGGACGAATACACTTAAGAATAATATACTTGCTCTTTATCCATTCTTAAGCTAAAACTTAAATATAATAAATGATAGACGCTTGAGGATGATAATTATCAAAATTAGTGCCAGTTGGAGAAATATGGACCATGTGGCACGATCACGCCATATGTGATCACGGAAACCCATATTCTATCTACTCCGGCTTCGTCTGTAGACATAAGATGAACAAATATTGATATATGCAAGGGTAAATATCATAAAAAAAAAATTCAAATTATGCTCACTATGACATAAATACCTATAATTTTTTTTGTGTCACTAAAAATCCTAAAATTTCTCATTGTGACACAAATATGCCAACCCTTTTTTTGTGTAATAAAAAACCCTGAACTTGTATCAATGTGACAAATATACCATGGATTGAACTAAAAGAAAGAGTATATATATCACAAATATATATGTTTAGGTTTTCATGCAACACAAAAAAAGTTTGGGGTATTTGTATCATAGTGGGCAAATTTAGGGGCTTTGGTGACATGGAATTTTTTTGGGATATTTTTATAACAATGAACTTAATTTAGATTTTTTGTGGTATTTTCCCTATATGTAATCACCATATTCCTTTTTGTAAGCTTTCATAAATTTAAACATTATTTAAATTTTACGAGAAAGTCATTTATTCATTTCTTTTTTTTTGTTTTGTTTTAAAAGCCAAAACCAACGGGCCAAGTTTGCAAGAGAGCATGACAAAAGTCCATATTACCAGATGTTTCCAGGTACTTATATTAGGAGCTATGCTTCCGGCATTTTTCCTTATATTGCATTTTCTTGGTGCAACTATCAAGCAGGTTACAATTTCTATCTTTTGGGCTAAAGCCAAACAAAGTACATTTATTTTTCATACAGCTCAAGGACAGTGCTCTTTTGCTTGAGATAACATAGCCAAATTTGATCTTCCTTGGATTGCTAAGTCACCAGTCTCCATTACTTGTGGTTTTACTATTGCCAGATTCAAGTTGTCTATGTATGGCAAAATTCCTTATCCAATTTCAGACGAAGTAATGGCCATAAAGACCCCATGATCCGTTTGTAGTACAGATTTGACATCAACTAAGCAATGACAATGAACTCAAAAAGTTTCTTCCTTATTCCCTGGAGTTTAGGCACTGCATCGCCGGCATCCATTCGCTCCTTGGGAGACTTAGAAGAGCATGCGGCTCCTGGTTTGTTCATCGAAACCATACACTCCTTAATACTACAACTACTTTTGTTCTTGCCCTCCAGAGCGACTATTCGTCTCTTCTCTAACTCCTCTATTTCTTGAAGTAGAATGGGATCAATTGCCTTCTCCACTCGGTCAGCCGGAGCTGCCTTTACAAAACGATGAAGGTCTAGGCCATTTTCAAACATGTCATCAGTCGGCCTCTTGCCCGTGAACATCTCCAAAATGAGGATTCCGAAGCTATACACATCTTCTTGTGTGGACACCGTACTTCCCACGCCATACTCTACAGCAATCAACAGCTCATAGTGATGCAAGGTGAATAATTTATTCAAATATTGTGCCGGTGATGTTTCACTTGCCTTTTTCAGAGGATCCACCTACTATGACGTGTTCTATATAAAGAGATAAACTGAAAGACCTAACTTATGCATCCTTACCTCGAGCTACGTAGCCAAATGATCCTTTTATTCTGACATAGCTTGATAGATTGGCTAGTAACTTATGCATTGCTTCTGGGAGGAACCAGGCAAGTCCAAAATCGCCTGCATGTCCAATCATTTCATCGTCAAGAAGGACATTGCTTGGCTTTATATCACAATGAACAATTGGTGTTTCACAGTGATGATCGAGATAATCTAGTGCACAAGCAACATCAATGGCAATATTCACTCTCTCAAGTAGGCTCAACTTGCTTCTGTCCGTATATTGCGATGCAATTGGGTGCAACCTTCCAAGCTCCCCTTTGGCATGAATTCGTAGACCAGTGTCTTGAAATCATTTCCATTAAAATCAAACCTAGAACATGCCGTGAGTACCTTCACGAGATTACGGTGTCGGATTCTTCTTAGAGCCCCACACTCGGCTATGAAGCTCTTGGAAGCTCCGTGACGTGTCAGGTCAAGAATCTTGATGGCCATGATCGACTGAGTCTGATCAAGAAGCCCTTTGTACACATCCAAAACTGCCCACCCCGATTAGATTGGTGGAGGAGAATCCACTCGTCGCTTTCAATAAATTGTGATAAGAAACATGCAAAAGCCCTTCGTCGGAAGAGCTTGGAGCTGATGCTTTCTTATTGTGTCTATACCGAAAGAAGAATAACAAAGAAAGCATGCAAGACAATCCTACAAGAGCAAGAGTCTGGATATCATAACTTTTGCAGTTCTGCTTATTCTTCTCTGTTTTGACTCTTTGTAGTTTGATAACTCTATAAAAATAGAGTTATTTTATCTACTTTAGGCAACAAATAATGTAATATTTGTTAGACTATATTTGGATTTCCTTTTATTTACTTAATATTTCCTTGTTTATGCAGAATATTGAGATATGGAGAAAATAAGAAAAATATGGCAAAAAGAAGGAAATGAATATGCCACCCAGAGAAGAGTTAGAATGTGTATATCACATTGGGAATTCCGTGATTTATTCCCTAATTTTATGCGAAAAAAGAAATAATTGTCTTGTGAGATGAGTCGTGGATGCTATTATATAAATAGGATAACTCGGGGGAACATGGAGTTTTTTTTTTAGAGAGAGAGAGATCATTTTTGTTTTCAGTGTTCTAAGAGTTTTTCAAGTATTTTGAAGAGAAGACAAAAATAGTAACATAATTCTTGTTCTTTGATTCAAGATATTTGGTTTAATTTCTATTGTCATTTTTTCTTCTATTATGTTCAATTTTTCTCTGTTAGAACTACGATATAGCCTAATCATGATGATATGAATTTCATGCTTTTTATGCTTTGCAAGTAATTTCATTCACGTGAGTTCTATATTATTGTGCTTAATGTGTTTAGGTGACTGGTCACCACTTGAATGATCTGATGTGCATGTTTGAGACTGAAAAGTAATAATATGCAATTGCTCATTATAATATATAACCATAAATTAAATGTGGATAGAAATATACCATGTTATTTGTATAGCTTTCGATGATAAGGTGATCCAAAAGATTCATTGTAAACCGGGAATATTCACATATTTTAATACACTTATGTTTATTTAAATTCACATAGAAATATAGTAAATTGATAAACTGAGTATGTTTGCTATACCTAGAGATAGGATAGTAAATAGACTAGGAAATTCCGCTATCACATATTTGATATTGTTCTTGTATACATAATGATCTGAAATTCATATCTAGTGGTTATGGTAAAATCGAATGCTCTAACATATTTTACCTGATTGTTTATCTGCCTTTAGTTTATAAAATTTCGTTTTTAAAATTTATCAATTTTTATTTGTTCTCAATTATATTTTGATCAGTTAGATAAATTTTAGAATTAGTCTCTTTTTAATATTTAATTGGTTTATTATCATCAATCTCTGTGGGACGATACTCTTCTCATCATTATATTACTTGTTCAACACGTTCGTTGACACGTGCAGAATTTTACGAACAATTTTTTAGCGCCGTTGCCGAGGATTGTTTATTTAATACCAATTAATATTGATACCAAATAATTCTAAATTTAATCTAGCTTTTATCTTCTTTTTTTTTTTTTTTCAGAGTATACATTGGTGCATGACACGTAGCCAACAAGGAAAACTTACTGAGTTTGATCCAGAAATCGAACGCACATTTAAAAGGCGATTGAGAGAACAGAGAAATCACATTAAAAAGATAGAGGGAGTTGATGATGGTAGAAATCAACGTAGACTCTTGAAAGATTATGGTGCACCAACAGTTGAGGGTACCACATCAAGTATCAGGAGACCTGCAATTTAAGCAAACAACTTTGAGATCAAGCCATCACTCATTCAGATACTTCAACAATCAATGCAATTTAATGGGCTACCAAGCGATGATCCAAATGCTCACATCGATGCTTTTCTTGAAATCTGTGATACAATTAAATATAATGGAGTTTCAGATGATGCTATTAGATTGAGATTATTTCCATTTTCTCTTAGAGACAAAGCTAAAGGTTGGCTTTCTTCTCTTCCTGCAGGATCGATCACTACATGGAATGATATGACCCAGAAATTTCTTAGTAAGTTCTTTCCACCTGCAAAATCTGCAAAAATGCATAACGATATTACTAATTTTATGTAGATGGATAATGAATCATTATATGAAGCATGGGAAAGATTCAAGGAGTTTCTTAGGAGATGCCCACATCATGGATTACCCTTATGGATGCAGGTACAAACTTTTTATAATGGGTGTAATACAAATCTTCGTTCTATGATTGATGCAGTTGCAAGAGGCATTCTGAATAATAAAACACCAGAAGAAGCCTACAACTTATTAAAGAAGATGTCATCCAATAATTATCAGTGGCTTACTGAGAGGATATCAGTGCAAAAAGCTAGCGGAATTTGTGAGGTGGATGCTTTCACAGTAATTGCTGCGCAAATTGAAGCACTCAACAAAAAGATAGATAATATGAGTGTTTCAGGCATGAAAATTCATAATATGACATGCGATTTTTGTGGTGGAGGACATGTTAGCACAGAATGTCAGGTAGGTAACACTTTTGCTCAATCTAATGAAAATGCTAACTTTGTTGGGAATTGTAACAGATCACAGAATAATTCCTACTCCAACACGTACAATTCGGGATGGCACAATCATCCAAATTTTTCATGGAATAATCAAAATGTGATGAGACTGCCACCGGGATTCAAACAACCAAAAAAGACAAAGTCCAGTCTATAAGATATAGTCACAAAACTTGCTAATACTACTCAAGACTTCATCAAGAACACAGATGTAAAATTTCAGAACCAAGAGCTTTTAATCAGAAATCTAGAGATGCAAGTGGGGCAGTTAGCAAACATGATGTGTGGGAGACAATAGGGTTCTTTGCCTAGCAACACAGAGAAAAATCCAATTGAAAATGTAAAAGCTATAATCCTGAGAAGTGGTAAACAAGTGGGCGAAGAAGATACCAAACAAGAGATTTCTAGAGACAAAGAAGAAGAGGTCAAGAAACAACCAAAGGAGATAGGCAAGAGCAAACTTTTTCTAGATAATCCCAAGCCATACGTGCCGCCAGTTCCATTCCCTCAGCGACTCTAGCAACACAAAATAGATAAGCAATTTTCTAAATTTCTTGATGTTTTTAAAAAATTGCACATTAATATTACTTTTGCATATGCTTTTAACCCAAATGCCTAGCTATGCAAAATTTTTAAATGAGATTTTGGCAAACAAAAGAAAGCTAGAGAATTACGAAACTGTGAAGTTGAATGAGGAATGTTCGGCCATCCTACAAAATAAATTACTTCCGAAGTTAAAAGATCCAGGGAGTTTTACAATTCCTTACACTATTGGAGATTCTTACTTTGAAAAGGCATTGTGTGATTTAGGTGCAAGTATTAATTTGATGTCTTTCTCTATTTTCAGGAAATTAGGATTAGGTGAAGTAAAAGCAACCACAGTGTCGCTTCAACTGGCTGATCGATCAATTAAATATCCGAGAAGTATTGTGGAAGATGTATTGGTAAAAGTTGACAAGTTTATTTTTCCTGCAGATTTCATAGTTCTTGTCATGGAGGAAGATTTTGAGGTACCACTTATCTTAGGTCGTCCTTTTCTAGCAACAGGAATAGCTCTTATTGATGTACAACAGGGGAAGTTGATTCTTAGAGTTCAAGATAATCTTGTTTCTTTCAATGTTTTTAAAGCAATGAAATATCCCTCTAATGATAATTCTTGTTTTAGAGTTGAGACAATTGACAAGTTTGTGGATAATGTTTTTCAAGAAAATATTTTTAAAGATCCACTTGAAGCATATTTGCTTCAACCAAAAGACAGAGGAATTGAGAATAAAGAGATAATGGGGTATGCAAATTTTATGGAGGCAAATCCAACATATTTAAGGCCTAAGACAACAAAATTTGAGGAGTTGGGACAACACACAATGAAGCTTAAGCCATCAATTGAAGAATCTCATATTCTTGAACTCAAACCCTTATCTTCTCATTTGAAATATGCTTATTTAGATGGAATTTCTTCTTTACCAGTAATTATATCTTCTTCTTTAACAGATTTGATGGAGAAGAAACTACTCAGAGTGTTGAGAGAACATAAATGTGCAATTAGATGAAAAATAACTGACATCAAGGGAATTAGTCCTTCAATTTGCATACATAAAATTTTGATGGAGGAACAACATAAATCCATTATCCAACCTCAGAGGCGTTTGAACCCGAAAATGCAAGAAGTGGTGAAAGCTGAGGTAATTAAGTTACTTGATGCATGGATCATCTATCCTATCTCTGATAGTTCCTGGGTAAGTCATGTGCAAGTTGTTCAAAAAAAAGGAGGTATGACTGTTCAACTAAATAATGATAATGAATTAATTCCGACTAGAATCGTTACTAGATGGCGTGTTTGCATGGATTATAGAAAATTGAATGATGCCACCCGTAAAGATCGCTTTCCTTTACCTTTTATTGATCAGTTGTTGGAGAGATTTGCAGGGTATGAGTTTTACTGCTTTTTAGATGGATATTCTAGTTATAATCAAATCCCTATTGCACCTGAGGATCAAGAAAAAACTACTTTTACTTGTCCTTATGATACTTTTGCCTATAAAAGGATGCATTTTGGTCTTTGTAATGCGCCTGCTACTTTTCAAAGATGTATGATGGCTATTTTTTTTGACATGATGGAAAATATATTGAGATATTTACGGATGATTTTCTTGTTTTTTGCTCATCTTTTGATTCATGCTTGAATAATTTAGCTTTGGTGTTACAAAGATGCGAGGAGACTAACCTTATCTTGAATTGGGAGAAGTGTCACTTTATGATACAGGAAGGGATTGTGCTAGGCCATAAGATCTTCATAAGAGGAATTGAGGTGGACCGAGCTAAGATTGAAATTATTTCAAAACTGCCGCCTCCTACCTCTGTAAAGCTTGTTCGAGGATTTTTGGGACATGCAGGATTTTATAGGCATTTCATTAAAGATTTTTCTAAGATTACTAGACCCCTTTCTAAATTGTTGGAAAAAGATTATAAATTTGATTTCTCTGATGATTGTTTGCAGGCATTCAACACATTGAAGGAAAAGTTAATTTCGGCCCCTATCATGACTGCGCCTACTTGGGATTTGCCTTTCGAGTTGATGTGTGATGCTAGTGACTCGGCTGTTGGAGCCGTACTTAGACAAAGAAAGGATGGAATTTTTCAAACCATATACTATGCAAGTCGCACCCTATTTGGAGCTCAATTGAATTATGCCACAACTGAAAAGGAGCTTTTGACAGTAGTTTTTGCTTTTGATAAATTTCGTTCTTATTTAATTGGCTCAAAAATTATAGTTTATTCTGACCACTCTGCTCTTAAGTATCTGCTTGAAAAGAAAGAATCAAAACCACGTTTAATCAGGTTGATTCTATTGCTGCAAGAATTTGATTTGGAAATCACAGATAAGAAGGGGACTGAAAATCTAATTGCAGATCACTTGTTAAGAATTCCGAATTTAAAGGAAGAGGTAAGTCCAATTATGGAAGAGTTCCCTGATGAGAAAATTTTTTCCATCAAATCCATAAAAATTCCTTGGTATGCTGATTTTGTGAATTATTTAGTAAGTAATATTCTTCCTCCTGAATTGTCATATCAACAGAAGAAAAAATTCTTTTTTAATGTTAAAAATTATTTTTGGGAAGAACATTTTCTTTTTAAGATATGTGCAGACCAAGTCATAAGGAGATGTGTTCCAGACGAAGAAAAGGCAAATATTCTGCATCATTGTCATGACAGAGAGGCGGGTGGTCATTTTGGTGCCACCAAAACTGCAGCTAAGGTTTTGCAATCTGGATTTTATTGGCCCACACTTTTTAAAGATGTTTACTCCTTTGTAGCTTCATGTGATCGATATTAGAGAACTGGAAATATTTCTAAAAAAAATGAGATGCCTTTAAACAACATTATTGTGTGTGAATTATTTGATATTTGGGAAATTGATTTCATGGGACCCTTTACATCTTCTTATGGTAATTTATACATTTTAGTGGCTGTGGAGTATGTGTCTAAGTGAGTAGAAGCTGTAGCATTACTAAAAAATGATGCTAAGGCTGTTGTCAAATTCTTGAAGAAAAATATTTTTACGCGACTTGGCACTCCTAGGGCAATCATAAGTGATATGGGGACACACTTTTGCAACAAACAGTTTGAAGTATTTTTGAGTAAGTATGGAGTCACACATAAGATTGTAACCCCTTATCATCCTCAGACTAGTGGTCAAGTAGAGGTTTCAAATAGGGAAATCAAGAGAATTTTAGAAAAAACGGTGAATGCCTCTAGGAAAGATTGATCAATGAAATTGGACGATGCACTTTGAGCCTGTAGAATAGCATTCAAAACTCCAATTGAGATGTCTCATTTTAAGTTAGTGTTTGGGAAAGCTTGTCATCTACCGGTGGAATTAGAGCACAAAGCATATTGGACATTGAAATTTATGAATTTTCACATGCAGTCTACAGGTGAAAGAAGATTGTTGCAACTAAATGAATTGGAGGAATTTCGCAATGAGGCCTATGAAAATGCTAAGATATATAAAGAGCGTACCAAAAGATAGCATGATAAACACATATTCAGAAGAGAGTTCGAAATTGGCCAAAAAGTTTTACTTTATAACTCTCGTCTTAAACTTTTTCCAGGAAAGTTATGTTCTCGATGGTCTGGTCCTTATACAGTCACACAGGTATTTCCATAGGAGCAGTTGAAGTTGCACATGATATCGAAGGCACATTTAAGGTGAACGGTCAACGTTTGAAGCCCTATTTCAAATGTGGTTACAACAAGCAGAAGACCATTATTGAACTTTATCCTCCAGAATAGCAACATCTGAGATAGTTTGGCTGAAAACTATAAAGCAAGCGCTTCTTGGGAGGCAACTCAAGTATTTTTATTATGTTTCTTCATTATTTTTTACGTTAAAATTAAAAAAAAACGAAACGAAAACATGATTAATAATTTTTATCCAGGTTAATTTTCTTTTTTGAAGGATCACCTTTTTGGAGTTTAGTCATTAATACCATCCATGGACACATCCTGCAGCAAAGGGAGTTTTCTTGTTCCTATTTTTCTTTTGTTTCTTTTGTCTTTTCGCATTGAGGACGCTGCTTCATTTAAGTTTGGAGGGAGACAAAATTTTTGCTTAAAAAGAAAAAAAAAATTTTGTTGCTAAATCTGAATTTGTTTTTTTTTGTTGCATTCCTTGTTGTGAATTTTTGCGATTCTTAGGAAAATTTAAATTTTGTTCAAACTTGCGAATGATATATGAGTTAATTTTGATTCTGATGATGTCGATCCACTTACTGAGCACTAAAAGTAGTGTGTACATCTAGAGAACATTCATGTGAAGTATGTGCTTTTTTTAGATCTCACCCAAATCTTAAAATTTGTTTGATTTTCTCTTGAGGCGAAATCCTAAGCTACATCTAACTGAGAAAATGATTTAGGCAATTTTTGGATCGATTGAACCTTTCAAGCCAATCCTATTTATTTATCTATAGTCACCCCGTTGAGCCTTTATTATTATCCAATCTTTTATTGGCACCCACGTATTTTTTAGCTTACCTTTTGCCAAATTATATCATTGTCCCACTCCCCATGAACATGTTGATAAAAGTTTATTTGAGCATAATGGCAATTTGGGAGGAAGGGTGGAGCATGGAAATTATTTGATTGCTATGGTTGTTTGGTGTATATCTTCTTCAAAAAAAAAAAAAGAGAAAAGAAAAAAAAAGAAAAGAAAAGAAAAGAAAAGAAAGAGAAAGAGAAAAAAAAAAAAGGAAGAATGATGATCCGTAGTGGTAGAAAGATTATTTTAAAGATGTGAAATTGGAGATAGTGGCATGTGCTCTAATTAGATCCTAGAAATCAATGTGTTCATGGGTAATTTGAGCTTAAATTTACCATTATCTTACCGTTAGCCCAGCCTTACATTACAACCTGAGAAAAGTCCTATTAATTTTTGGTTGGATGATTAGCTTACATTAGTGGAGAGAGGAATGAAAAACAAACCTATAAGATTTGGTTATAATTATAAAGAGTTTTTGAAAGGTTGCATACCAATGTGAACTTATTTGGATTGCATATAATTCAAAAAGATGAGGACTCACACACACACTTGGATCACATAGTTAGAATCGGTTTTAACTTATGAATCTATTTCAATGTTTGGATGAAATTTGTGTTTTTCTTTGAATTGTGATTTCGAGCAATTTTGGAAGGAAGTAATGGAGGGGGCTGTTAGCTTGAGTATGTCTTATATCTTGCTTTTGCTCGAGGACTAGCAAAATGTTAAGTTTTGGGGTTTGATAACTCTATAAAAATAGAGTTATTTATCTACTTTAGGCAACAAACAATGCAATATTTGTTAGAATATATTTGGATTTCCTTTTATTTACTTAATATTTCCTTGTTTATGCAGAATATTGAGATATGGAGAAAATAAGGAAAATATGGCAAAAAGAAGGAAAGGAATATGCAACCCAGAGAAGAGTTAGAAGGTAGATATCATATTGGGAATTCTGCGATTTATTCCCTAATTTTAAGCGAAAAAAGAAGTAATTGTCTTGTGAGAGGAGTCGTGAATGCTATTATATAAATAGGATAACTTGGGGGAACATGGAGTTTTTTTTTTAGAGAGAGAGAGATCGTTTTTGTTTTCAGTGTTCTAAGAGTTTTTTAAGTATTTTGAAGAGAAGACAAAAGTGGTGACAGAATTCTTGTTCTTTGATTCAAGATGTTTGGTTTAATTTTTATTGTCGTTTCTTCCCCTATTATGTTCTAATTTTCTTTGTTAGAGCTACGATGCAGCCTAACCATAATGATATGAATTTCATACTTTTTATGCTTTACAAATAATTTCATTTATGTGAGTTATATATTATTGTGCTTAATACGTTTAGGTGACTGGTCACCACTTGAATGATCTGATGTACATGTTTGAGACTGAAAAGTAATAATATGCAATTGCTCATTATAATATATAACCATAAATTAAATGTGGATATAAATATACCATGTTATTTGTGTAGCTTTCGGTGATAAGGTGATCCAAAAGATTCATTGTAAACCGGAAATACTCACAGATTTTAATGCGCTTATGTTTATTTAAGTTGACATAGAAATATAGTGAATTGATAAACTGAGTAAGTTTGTTATACCTAGAGATAGGATAGCAAATAGACTAGGAAATTCCGCTATAACATGTTTAATATTGTTCTTGTATGCATAATGATCTGAAATTCACATCTAGTGGTTATGGTAAAATCGGATGCTCTAACATATTTTACCTGATTGTTTATTTGCCTTTAGTTTATAAAATTTCGTTTTTAAAAATTGTCAATTTTTATTTGTTCTCAATTATATTTTGATCAGTTAGATAAATTTTAGAATTAGTTTATTTTTAATATTTAATTGGTTTATTATCATCAATCTCTGTGGGACGATACTCTTCTCATCATTAGAGTACTTGTTTAACACGTTCGTTGACACATGCAGAATTTTACGAACAGTCGCATTTCGGTAGTTGAAAATCTAGGAGACCCCCGCAAAGCTTCTTGTTTCCAACAACCGGAGTTGAAATGGCACTTCTGAAAACTCCTCGTGTAGGTAATGCACCCTCAAAATCGATGTAAGATAGGCTCAAATTCGTCAGATTTAGCGACTCTAGATATTCCGGGATTTGGCCAGACAAACGGTTATTGGAAACATTCAATACTTGAAGGCCTCTCATGGAACTCAAAGCCAATGGTAGGGGCCCTTCAACGAAATTATCCTGCACATATAGTTGTTCCATGCTTCTACAACTGCTGATACTACTTGGAATCTTTTGATATAATTTGTTCCCGTTTAAACTTAATATGCCGAGATTTTTTAAGTTTCCAACTTCTCCTGGTAGAGAGCTGGTAAGACTATTTCGAGACAAGTCAAGATAAATCGATAAAGATGAGAGGCCCATAATTCCTGGGGGTATGTTACCGCCGAGGTCATTGGTAGAAAGGTCCAAGAGAAGTAGATTTTGGCAGTTTCCCAGAGACGACAGTATTGAGCCACGGAGATTATTGCTAGTCAACATCAATCCGGTTAACATCCTTAAATTCCCTATAGATTCTGGTATTTGCCCCAAGAATTTATTTTGGCCGAGATTCAAATACTTCAATTTGTTCAGATTTTCGATCTCGGAAGGAATGTTTCCTGATATGTTATTGCCCCCCATTGCCAGGAATTCCAAATTGATCAGATTTCCGATTCCATACGGTAAGGTTCCAGAAATATCATTGCGACTTAACACAAGCGACTTAACACAAACCACGAAAGGGTGATAGAGAGGTTACTTATACAGGCGGGGATTGGTCCTGCGAAAGCATTGCTCTTTATACCTATTGTATCCAATTGTGTGGAATTGATTAAAAAGCAAAGGAAGTCAAGATCAGCAGATTGCCCACTTCCTAAGTTGTTTTCGCTAATTTCAAAGCAATAGAGCCCTCTCATCTTTAAGAAAGAAGGAACTTTCCCTGTAAAGTTATTCACCGCGATTATAATATAAACGAGATTAGAGGCATTGGATATTGACTCGGGAATGGGTCCAGTAAGATGGTTGTTACTCAAATAGATTCTCTCGAGATTCAAAAGAGTGAAACCTAAGTTGTTGGGTAAGCACCCCTCTAATTGGTTTCCGGCCACATCAAGGATTGTCATAGTGGAAACATTGAAGATTGAGATAGGAATCATACCGACAAATTTATTGTTGCTGAGAGAGAGGATGTTTAGATTTCTCAATCGGCCAAGAGTCTCTGGGATCGTACCACCAAGGTTATTTGAAGCTGCTGCGAAGGCTTGAAGAGAGGATAAGTTTCTGACATAAAACAAAGAAAATGGAGAAAATTTTGTATTGTATTGATCTGAAAAGAATACATGTACATTGGTCTATTTATAATGCTAGAAATAAGTAAAACAGGAAATAATATACAAGATTACAATTTCCCATTTTACTAAACTAATCACGGATTGACTAAACAATTGAGTCCTCAATTAGGATCATCCAAATCTTCAATAGTATCAAATCGCATCTCCAACACTCCCCCTCAAGCCGGTGGTTTGTATATATCAAGAACGCCTAGCTTGCTTAAT
Organism: Syzygium aromaticum; assembly: GCA_024500025.1. Lineage (NCBI taxonomy): Eukaryota > Viridiplantae > Streptophyta > Magnoliopsida > Myrtales > Myrtaceae > Syzygium > Syzygium aromaticum. Next base: position 5,697,962 of record CM044891.1, on the reverse strand, counting down.
AGGTATGTGTGTTGTCTTTGACACAATGGTTTGGTGAAGATGTCTGCAGGTTGTTCTACATTTCCAATTCCTCTTGTTAGAATAATCCCTTCTCGAATCTTATCGAATCTTATCTCGAGTGAAATGACAATCCACTTCTATATGTTTCGTTCTCTCATGAAAGACCGAATTTGCCGCTAATTTGAGAGTAGCATCATTATCACAAAATAGTTCGCTTGGCCCATCAATTTGTACCCGAAGATCCGAGAGTAGATCTTGTATCCAAATTATTTCGCAGACTGTCTGTGCCGTAGCTCGATACTCAGATTCAGCTGATGACAGTGAAACGGTTGACTATTTCTTTGTCTTCCATGAAATTAGTGATTTTCCAACCTTGATGCAAAATCCGGTAATGGATCTTTTGGTCATTGGGCAAGTAGCATAGTCTGTGTCATAGTAGGCTGTCATCTTTATGTTGCAATCACGAGACAAGAATATACCAAGTCCTGGGCATCCTTTTAAATACTTCACAACCTTCAGTGCTGCATTCATGTGAGACTGCTTTGGACTGTGCATGAATTGGCTGAGTATCTGCATTGAATAGCATATATCAGGTCTTGTCATGGTGAGATATATTAATTTGCCAATGAGCCGCTGATATGCCGATGGATCCTTATGCAATGGATCTTCGATGGATGAAGATGATCCCACATCATAGTCATGTGTCGTCAATTTTGTATTCTGCTCTATTGGTATAACAGCTGGTTTACACCCTGACATTCCTGCTTCTGAAACAATTTCCAAAATGAATTTTCGCTAACTAAGGCTAATTCCTTTGTTGGATCAAGCAATTTTAATGCCAAAAAAATATTTGGGAGGTCCCAAATCTTTAATGTGGAAAGTGGAGTGCAGATATTCTTTGAAAATCTTAATATGGGAGCCATTATTACCCATAATAAGTATGTCGTCAACATATATCAACAAATAAATTGATGAAGTGCCTGCAGTCCATGTGAATAGGGCGTAATCATGTTTTGAATGTTGAAAACCTACATTTGTTAGTGCAGCAGTGAATTTGGCATACCATTGCCTAGAGGCTTGTTTAAGCCCATACAGGGATTTACGGAGGCGACATACACGAGACTCCTCTGGCTCCGTAAACCCTGTGGAAGTTCCATATAAATTTCTTGTTCCAGATCACCATGAAGAAAAGCGTTGTGGACATCCATTTGACGCAATTGCCAATTACGAATAGCAGCAATTGATAGAAAGGTACGGACAGTTATCTCTTGGGCGATTGGAGAGAAGGTTTCATGATAATCAAAACCTTCTCATTGCGTGAATCCTTTAGCAACTAAACGAGCTTTGTATCGTTCGACGGAGCCATCGGCCTTGAATTTAATCTTGTATACCCATTTACATCCAATGGGTTTCCGATTAGGTGGTAATGAGACAATATCCCAAGTGTGGTTCTCTATAAGGCAGTAAGTTCTGCCTCCATCGCTTTTTGCCATCAAGGATCACTTGCTGCTTCATTGTATGAAGATGGTTCTTGTTCCTCTGAAATACGACTAATACAACACATATGTTTTGTTGATAGTTGACTAAATGAGACATATGAGGAAACAGGATATTGTGTACCTGGGGAACTCAAGGTAGAACATATGTAGTCCTTTGTCCAAGTCGGAGGACGAACATGCCATTGAGAACATCGAGGTTGCTTAGTTAATTTTTGTTCAAGAACTAGTGAAGACTGCACTTGAGTAAATTTTGATGGAGATTCCACTTATGAATCAGCCAAATGAACGTCTTCAGATGATAACACGGGTGAATCAGCCATGTGATTCAAGGTATCCCTTATAATTGGTACAGAAGGGTTCAGTGCTATGAGAATATGTTGGGAAGCCATAGATAAATCTTCGTCGGATAAGAAACGATGGTTGTCCGAGGATGAGAGAGATGATGAAGACATCATCTCTCAAAAAAGGAAACTATCATCGTGGAATATAACATCTCTGCTTATAAAGAACTTCCCTGTAGAAATCTCCATAACTCGGTACCCTTTTTGAAGAGGGGGATATCCCATGAAAATACATTGTGTGGAATGGGGATCCATTTTATCCCGAGGGCCCACAATTGTTGCGTAATATAAACAGGCAAATATTCTAAGGTGATCAATTCCTAGCTATTTTCCATAAAGCATTTCAAAAGAAGTTCGTCCATCAAGAATTCGAGTAGGCATCTGGTTAATTAAATAAGCTACAGTGACCACACAATCTCCCCAATAATTTTCGGGAATTGAAGCTTGGTATTTGAGTGCTCGAGCTACCTCCAAAAGATGTCTATGTTTGCGTTCAACAATTTCATTTTGTTGGGGAGTGTAAGTGCAAGAACTTTCATGCAGTATCCCATGAGAGGATAGAAAAGATATGCAATCAGTAGTAAAGAATTCTTGCCCATTATCTACACGAATTCGTTGTACAGATTTGTCGAATTGATTTTTAACTAGAGAAATGAATTTCGACAAATTGGAAAAGGTTTGATTCTTGGATTGCATAAGGAAAACCCAAGTGGCACGAGTATAATCATCAATGATTGTGAGGAAAAAACGAGATCCATCACGATGTGGGGTATGATAGGAACACCAAATATCCATATTGAGTAAAGAAAAAACACTTTTAGCTTGTGATATACTGATTGGGAAAGATGCTCGAGATTGTTTGGCCAAAGGACATATTGGACACTTTGGATGGGGAAAACGCGCACTATGGGCCAAACGTTTATGAAGAAAGAGATTTTTATTGCCAGTGGCTGCATTACAAGAAATGCTTTTATTTAATAAATCTAAACCTCCTGAGCTATCAAATCAGAAATATAATCTTTGTGAAACATTACCCAAGCCCATCAGTTTGCCAGTCAAATGGTCCTAAAAGAAGTAATTTTCGGAACTGAATATGGCATGACAAGAATTATCTTCGCAGGCCTTTGAAACAGATAGGAGGTTGAATTCAAAATCAGGAATATATAGAACATTGTTAAGGACAAAATTTGGACTGATATGAATCGTGCCAAGTTTGGTAACATAGGTGATGTTCCCATTTGGAAGACGTACTGATACAGAAGATTCCAGTCCTTTGTGAACATGGGAAAATAATTGTTCATTGCAAATTATGTGGTCACTAGCACCCGTATCAATTATCCACGCATCAATTGAGATAGAATTCGTCTCGCAAATAAGAGTACCTGAGAAATCTGCATCCCTGTCGTTGGCCTTCAACTGACTGAGAGCTCTCATAATGTTTTGGTACTGGTCCTGATTAATTGTCTGATGCACCCCATCGGTTATTTATGTTGAAACCTAGTAAGCGGAAAATTCTTTTTCCTTTTTGTCTCTATCATTCGGTTTTCCATGTAGTTTCTAGCATGTATCAATAATATGATGTGGCCGTTTACAATATTCACAATATTTACCTTTTGATTTGGAATTTTGCCCACTAACCTTTGATGACGTGGCATTTCGTGGACCGCTGGTTGTCTTATAAGCAGGCATCAACCTGGCCTGATGAGAACCATTGGATTCGATTGAGCTGATGGGAAAAAAATGGCCGTCTGATCTTGTCTGCGAATCCTAGCCGTCTGATTTCATCCGCTGATCCCAGCCATCCATCCCAATGTTTTTAGGGTTTCCATCATTTTCCTTAGTTGCAGAGGACTTTCGTTGAAGTCCAGAAGACCAGAGACTTCCACAGCTTTCATTGGCTTGTTGAGACCCAGAGAAGTCGAGACCTCCACGGCTTCTATTCATTTGTTCCGTCAGAGCAGCACCAGATGGGAAAGCAGCAAGGGCTACGCCTTCACCTACCCGTGCATGTTTAGCCACGGCCAACCGTTGGCTTTCCTCTTGGACAGCCAATTGGAAGATCCGGCCAAGCGACGGTACAGGGTCCATGGTGAGGATTTGCGAGCGGAAAGTTGAGTAACTTTCGTTGAGTATCAGCAAGAATCGAGTCGTCTTCTCTCTGTCCTTTATGGCCCGGTATTGTCAGAGCATTTCTTCTGGTCCGTCGAGTTGCTCTTTGGCCGCCTTGAGTTCATTCCACAAAGCCGAGAGTCGATTAAAGCAAGTGGTAATCGACGAGTTCCCTTGCTTCAATTCCGATAGAGCCTGTGTGAGTGAGAAAATCTTGGCTCAGTCAAGTTTTCCATACATTTCTTGGATATTATCCCAAATCATCTTCGAGTCTTCAGTCGGTGGTAGTCCGGTTGCAATGTTGGGGGTCAAACAATTTCCGATCCATGTGCGGACGAGCTGGTTGCATTTGCGCCAGTGATGTTGTAATCGATCGTCGGACGGGAAGGGTACAATTCCGTCACCCATCTTTATCCTTCGTGACCAAGGCTTGTCGAAAATCTCGAGCCCAGAAGCCATAATTTTCTGGTCCGGTGAGTTGCATATTGATGAGTCGTAATTCGGGTCCGTCAGCCGGCGATGTATAGAGAGGATCGTCGTGCTCTGGGCGGCCACCGCTAGTCAGAACAACATAGGGCATGAAACTGGGTCCCAATACCAGGTAGGGATTTCCCCTTGGACTTGGACCTGGACCTGAACCCGGCATCGACCCACTTCATTGGCTGAGCTCCGGGATTTGGAGTTCCCGGTGATGTGTATTAGGCCCATGATTGATTTGGCCCGATGGCGCATGGGCCTTGCATCGGAAACCATTGGACCGGTGGCCATTGGACGGGGCTGGGAATCTGAGCAACATAAGTGATAGCAAGATCCGAGTCAGCAGCTGTAGCAGAAGTAGGAACGGCAAAAGATCGCTCCTCTTCAATTAAATCAATTTGATCCGAGGCTTGATTTTGAGGTGAGTTCAAATTGTCTTCCATCGAAGGGTCGAAGGGTTCTTGGGCATGGTATTGTTGATGAATTCCTTTCTGGTTGTTGATCTATTTTGCAGGACTAAACTTGCAACAGCAAACCAGAAAAAAAACGGAGGCAATTTTAAGGACTTTTCAACGGAAGCTAGGTCAAGAAAGACCGGTCTGATACAATGACGTAAAACAAAGAAAATGGAGGAAATTTTGTATTGCATTGATCTGAAAAGAATACATGTACATTGGTCTATTTATAATGCTAGAAAGAAGTAAAACTGGAAATAATATACAAGATTACAATTTCCCATTTTACTAAACTAATCACGGATTGACTAAATCAATTAAGTCTTCAATTAGGATCATCCAAATCTTCAATAGTATCAAATTACATCTCCAACAGTTTCCAAACGACAGCGGAATGTTTCCCATTAAGCCGTTCATTTGAAATATAAATATTTGGAGCGTGGACAAGGAGCCGAGTTCTGGAGGCAAATTTCCTTTGAGCGTGTTGATGCGCAAGTTAAGAATGAGTAAATTGGAGCAATGGGAGAGATTCGAAGGGTTTTGTCCGCCAAAAGAGTTGTTATTAAGGAACAACTGTTGCAACCGAAACAAGCATCCGAAATGTGGCGGAATTTCAAAGCGAAAACTGTTGTTATCCAGATAGACCAACCTCAGAAAGTTTAGGTTACCAATATGGGGCGATATGACCCCGGACAAGTTCTCAGAGCTGAAGTATAATACGGTGACTTTGCAGTGTCCACTACAACCAAATGTGATATCGTACCAATCGCAAATGTGGCTAGTATCATTCCACGAGCTTAAAACCCGATCAACATCAGCTATTTGGGCCTTAAATTCTAGTAGAGCCAGCCGATTAGTCTCGTCCCCGCCGGCTTCTACCAAAGCTAGGACACCCCCTAACAGAACAATGATGGTAATTAAGCAAGAGAACGACCTGGATAAACCCCAATCTCTATTGGGAAGGTCCACGGGGATTTGTAGGAAAGCGCCCTCAGCTCGAGCGTCTTTTGGTTTTCTTGCTACATTGTTTCAGAACAATTCGCGAATATATAATACGTATTCTCCCATACTAAGATATGTTGATGTCATCAATGCAAGAATAATCGTGCCAGATCTTTTTAGGGTCCTCTCGACTTGAGAAAACTACAAGGCCGTGACACGCAAGGTAACGATTGGTGATCAAGTCAGTCAACGAAAGCTGAAAATGCCATGGGGGCCTAGATTTTTTTTTTTTTTTTTTGTCAATCGTCTCTTTTCAATCCCTGAATTTCTCGGCCGTTTAGTAGGGGCGACTAGTTTAGCCTTTTCCGCACATATAAAATATTGACTTTCTAGTAATCAGAAGGAATATTAACCGTACGTGTTGGTAGGTGTATTTCACAACTTATAATAACGTTTACTTTCATTTATGAATTATAATATACATCTTTTCTATAAATTATACATTTTGGAAGATTGTTTGTTATTGTTAAAATTGAAAATAGTGCTTATACATAAAAGAGAGCAAAATCTCTACTCAGGAAGAATTTATTTCAAGTTATTACCTTTTAGATCCATGTTGTGCCGGCGTTTAACTTGTTATATTAATATGCAAATTGAATTTTGCATCTTGAATACTCATGGATGAATTACTAATTAATAATGACAAAGTCCGCGCTAATATATCATGATCTTTAACATTTTAATACCGTCTAAAAAATTATTTTAATTATAAAAAACTAGGTATTATTTAATCCCAAAAGGTATATAGCCAGTCATAAAAGTAAACAGGTTGTGGTTGGCATAGGATATTTAATTGAAAAAGGGCGATAATTCAAGTCAAATCAAGTAAACGATCCTTTTTCTCCTTCTTTTGACAAACCGTAAGCGAGACAGTTCACATGGGAAAAGTCGTGGGAACGTCTATCTGTTTCATTCGTCCGACCTTTCGTTTGCTCTTATTTCCCTGGAATCAAGGAATTATTAACAAAGACCCAATTAGGGAAAATCATAATACCGGATTTTAGGCAATTATTAGACACACACACCGTGTCCTTACTTGATTTGACTGGTTATGTGCTGGTGCTTGATGGGTGAAAGATAATCCTTCGTTATTGAAAATCCGGGAGAGAGGGTGTTCAGTGTGATACTTCCCAAAAGCAAAAGCAGAGAAAAAGACCATAAAAAGAAGGTGAGAATTGAAAGCTATTCCCGCGTAAGAAAGCGACACAGGCGCATCGCATCAAAGTGCACGGCAAGCCAACTTTGCCTTCCACACTGACCAAATTTCCTCCACGCATAGCCCCATCCGATCGTAATTGGAATCACCTAAGACTGTAATTAGGAAATAATTTATTTATTTTTAGCAATCACCTAAGACCAATTAGAACTAGACAAACAAAAAATGAACATTAACCATCTTGGGAAAAAGACTGCAATTGTGTAATAATTAAGATTGTAGTCGCACGACATGATCCTTATCCAAGGGGAATCAAACAAGAATTGCATGAGAAGGCAATGTGATAGGGTAACGTGGACTTTGTGTCCTTTGGCTAAATCTGCATTCTTTAAACAAAGTCTTCGTCAACAAAGTTAAATTTCATATATATTGAATTAGATTCGTGAGACTTGTTATATAGAGTTGTACAAATCACCCCTAGACAGTAGAATTTGTCAGAAGAAAAATAATAATTAAGTTATAAGGAAAAACTTCTGCGACCGAAACAAGCGGCCAAATTGCAGGGGAATTTCGGAACTAAAACCGTCACTCTGCAGATTGACTTCCCGCATAAAGCTCAGGTTAACAATGTGGGATAGCTTGACCCCGGTCGGGTGACAGGAGATCGCTAGGAAGAAGACAATGCAAATCAAATTGCCATGCTCTCACCAAAGCTTCCAAAAGATCCCCACGTTTTACCGAGAAATTTACTCCATCAGTATGATGCGTGGAAGGTGGGACAGAATTTACCGAGTTAATTGCGCAAAGGAATAGCTTCTAGGGGCCAAAAGAACTTTCAGAATTTTTAGGACCAAAACCACGTTCCATGACGTGAAGGTAACGGGACCGCGTATCAAAACACCACAAACATCCAAGGATCCTGCCGAAAGCTTAGCATAGTTAATATAGTGCAAACTATAGACAGAAAGCTCTTGTATTAAATGGGGATAAGAATAATATGAGTGCCATAACTTTTGTACGGCGCTCATTTAAATATTATACTTTTTTTTCACTCGCGTGCGAATGGTAATATTTTTGATCCTCAGAACAATTTCTGTTCAGAAATAATTTTTTCCATTTATACAAATTTACCACAAACTAATTTTTTGATCACTTAAAATCCCAAACTGATACTCCTACGACAAATTTACTCTCTGTTAGTTTCCGTTAAATTTTATTGTCAAGTTGCTAAGTCGGATGACATGTGATAATTGACAGGTGTTCTGGGATTTTACCATCAGTTTGTCATAGGAATATTAATTTGTGATTTTTTATGATATTAATCCAATTTAACAGAAACTAACGGATGATAAATTTGTCATAAATATATTAGTTTGGGATTTTTTGTAGTAAAAAAAATTAGTTTTTGGTAAATTTATCACAGACATACCAGTTTGGAGTTTTTGGTGGTCACAAAATTAGTTTGAGGTAAATTTATCATAAGTATACTAGTTTGGAGTTTTTTGTGATCAAAAAATTAGTTTGGTATAAATTTATCAAAAATATATAAATAGGAGTTTTTCGTGATATTAACTCAACAAGTAATCAAAAAGTGCGAGAGTTCAAGTCAAGTCAACGATCCATCTTCTCCTTCTTCTTCTTTTGATAAGTTAAAGCGAAATTTTTATTTTAAGCTTGAGCTCTTGATTATCACCTAGATAATAAGTTTAAAATTATCTCATCTCTATTTATCACACTGTAAATAGAGGCGATTGCCCATGTGAATGGGTTAATCTTATCTATATGACATACTTTCTCAACATAATACGCTAAGTATTAAGCTGCATAAATATCAAATAAACTCATAGGCATTAACAATGATATAACAACTTCGTTTAAATGTGAACATTCAGGGAAATTATAATATTTAGTATATCAACATCTACGCAGTCTTAGAGATTTTACATGACCATTGAAAACATCTCTAGGAATTGGCTTCGTTATAGGATCTGCAAGTTCACATCCTTTCGTGCTACTATATCTTTAACAAAGTTGTACTTGGTATCTATATGTTTGGTCTTGTCATGATATTTCGAATCCTTGGTGTATGCTATCGTTGTTTGGCTATCACAATTGACCAACAATGAGCTTGCAGCATGCTCAACAACACTTAAATGATCCAAAAATCTCTTAAGCCAAACTCCTTCTTGTATTGCTGCTGACAATGTCACGAACTTAGCTTTCGTGGTAGATAATACTATACATGTTTGTTTCTTATTGCTCTAAAATATGACGTCATTATTCGATAAGTAAACAAATCCAGAGGTAGATTTTATTTCATCTAAATCTCCTCCCTAATCAACATCTAAGTAGTCTTCAAGTCTCAGATCCTTTCCTTGATAACTCAAAGAATAATCAACAGTACACTTTAGATACTTCATGATATTTTTTACGGTTTTCCAATGTGCTTAACCTAGATTAGATTGGTATATACTTACCATTCCAACTGCAAAACATATGTCATGTCTTGTACACATCATAACGTACATTAAACTTCTAGCAGCACTAGCACAAGGAACACGTTTCATTTGTTCCTTCTTTTGTAGAGTCATAGAACACAATCTACAGCTCAATCCTTTACGTTTTGCAATAGGAGTATCCATGGGTTTACAGTCATGCATACATAATCGTTCGAGAACTTTGTTTATATAAGTCTCTTGCGAAAGAGACAATAATCTCTTGGAATGATCTCTTCAAATCTTAACTCCAAAAATATATGCAGCTTCACCCATATCTTTTATCTCAAAGTTGGACAATAACCAATTCTTTACAGTATTAACTAACTCCATATTACTTTCGACAATCAGTATGTCATCAACATATAATGAGAAGATCACAAATTGATCTTTGGATCTTTTGATATATACACAATGATCTTTATCAATCATTGTAAAATCATATGCCACTATGGTATTATGGAAACGTATATATCATTGTCTCAAAGATTGCTTAAGGCCATATATCGATCTTAGAAGTCGATATACCATTTGTTCTTGGCCTTTCATAATGAAGCTAAGGGGTTGTTTCATGTAAATTTCTTTTTCTAATTCTCCATTTAGAAAAGCAGTCTTTACATCCATTTGATATAATTCAAGATCCATACTTGCCATTATTGTCAGAATAAAGCGAATTGAGGTAAATCTCGCTACAAAAGAAAAAATTTCTTCATAATCAATTCATTCTTATTAATTATACCCTTTCACCACGAGGTGAGCTTTATATCTTTCTATTAAGCCATCGGCTTTACGTTTTATTTTGAGAATCCATTTGTTCCCACTAGTTTTGCATCTTTTTGGAAGATCAACCAATTCCCAAACTTGGTTGAATTCCATTGACTTCATTTCTTCTTCCATTGCATGTATCCATTTTTCCTTATTAGGGCAACTTATGGCCTTATTTACATTCCTTGGCTCATCTTCATCTTATGGAGCAACTATGAAAGTTTCCCCTTTAATGTCAAAATATCGTCGAGAACACTTTTGCGACTTGGTCGCCGTACGGGAGATTGTACATATGGTGCATCATTCTCCATCACGCTCCCACTTGGATTAGATAATGACAGTACCGTCTCATCAAACGGTTGCAATTGAGATTTAGTCGAATTTAATTCCTCAATTCTCACGTTGCTCCCACTTGGACAAACTTCATTAAGTTCATTATCTTGATCCAAGGTTTCAAATAGGGAGTAGTTCTCACCTATTTCGCCATTCTTAGAAAATTCATTCTCTAAGAATGTAACATATCGTGATTCAAATTCAGTTATACTTCCACTTTCTTGCTCACCTATAAGCACGTACCCTTTCGAGTGCTCTGAGTATTTTATGAAAATATTATTCTTGTCTCTAGGACCCAGTTTCCCATACTTGTGAGAGAGCTCGTGAGTATAAGTAGCACAATCTCAAGATTTAAAAAAATTTAAATCGGGTTTTCTACCTGTCCATAACTCATACAGAGTGAAAGTAACTTATTTAGAAGGCACACGGTTAAGTACATATGCAGTAGTTAATAAAGCATCATCCCAAAAAGTGATTGGTAAATTAGCTTGTGCCATCATGAACCTAACCATTTTCAATAGGGTTCTGTTTTTCCTCTCGGCAACACTATTTTGTTGAGGAGTATATTAAATAGACAACTATCTTTCGATTCATTTTTCATCACATAAATTTCTAAACTCATCAGATAAATATTTTTGACCTCGATCGGATCTTAACGCTTTTATTTTCTTATCTAATGATTTTCTATCAAGTTCATAAATTTCTTAAAGCAACTCAATGCCTCAGATTTACGAGAAATTAAATAAACATGTCCAAATCAAGTACAATCATCTATGAATGTGATGAAATACATAGCCCCATGCCTTACTTTTACATTCATTGGACCGTAGACGTCAGAATGGATTAGTTGCAAAGGAAACTCATCTCTTGTACCATTTCCAAATGGTTTTCTTGTTGTTTTCCCTAACAGGCAATGTTCGCAAATAAGCAAATCGACTTTTTCAATATTGCCTAATAAGCCATTTTTTGCTAATCTATGCATTCGTTATTGGCTAATATATCCAAGTCTAGCATGCCACACATTCACATCATTATCATAGGAGTTGAAAGATGTAAATAGGGAATAACAAACGTTAACATCACCATAGTCAACATCTAATACAATAAAACCATTCAAAAATAATCCACAACCATAGTAATTCGTATCCAAATATAAATCAATACCACTATTATAGAAGTTCAAATTAAAATCAAGTTTAACCAACATTAATACAACACTAAATTCCAACAAATATCCGGAGCATATAATACATCATGTAGGAACAATGTGCGTCCACCACACATCATTAACCGGCAGGTGCCAATCCCTTTACACTACAAAAAAACTACTTATTAGCGACGAAAATTTGCGCAAAATCCATCGCAAATCGAATTTGCGATGAATTTAGCGACGGAAAAAATTCCGTCGCTACTAGGTCGTCGCAAAATTTTGCGACGGAAAATTGCAATGTTCGTCGCAAAATTGCGATGGAAATAAATTCGTCGCAAATTAGCCACGAACACTATCCATCGCAAAATTCGTTGCAAATTTGCCACAAACACTATCCGTTACAAATAATTCGTCGCAAAATTGGTTACAAAATTCGTCGCAAATTAGCCACGAACACTGTCCGTCGCAATATTCGTCGCAAATTAACCACAAACTTTATTCGTAGCAAAATTAGTCGCAAATTTCGTTACAAATTTAGTTGCAAAAGTCGTCTCAAATTTCCACTACAAAAAAATGAGGTTTTAGCGACGAATTTTGCGACAAAAAATTTGGCAAAATTCGTGGCAAATTATTCATCGCAAAATTCGTCGGTAATTATTCGTCACAAAATTTGTGGCAAATTATTCATCGCAAAATTCATCACTAATTATCCATTGCAAAATTCATCACAAATTATTCGTCGTTAATTATTCGTGGCAAAATTCATCGCTAATTTCAACATAAAAAAACATTCAACGCTAATTTGCCAATTTTTTTTGGGTCCGTAATTTTTTTTTTGGTCAATAATAGCAACGAATTTTTATTAATTATTTAGTGACGAATTTTTATTAATTCTTTAACAACGAACTCTGCAACGAATATTGTTTAGGGACGACTTCAATTTTAAATCTAATTAACAGCAAAATTAATTCCTACAATTTATATTTAACATTGATTAAGCACTTAATAACATCAAAATATTATAATAATATGAAAATGAAATACATTCATTTGCATTTTTCACAAGAATGACATATATATTTTTCTTTATAGTACACATTACGAGAGAATAAATAATCTTGAGCACTTTAAAGCACTTGCTTAAGCAACCTCAGGGTGGTAATTCTTTCGAGGGCAAGAACGTATTAAGCCAACTGCACTTCTGGCACCGAAGATGCTGAAGCAAAGCTTATCCCCGATATGTATAAAAAGATACTTCTAATCTTGCACCCACTCTGCTTTCTCCTATAAGTTTTGCATGAAGTGCTTCATCACCTCCTCCAAAGAAGTGACATTCACTTGTTGACATACAATGCGATACTCAAAATCCCACAAGCCCAGAGAAGAAAGTGAAATACCTACAATTGCCAAAATTTCGCATCCAAAATTAAAAGGATTGCACTTAGAACATTTATATATCTTTAGGCCATGAAAGCAATTGATAGAAATTTCCAGTGACACATTTTCAGTCTAATTGATCCTCTGAAAGAGCAAATTAAGAAGCCTAGATTAACGGACATACCAATCAATATGCACACCGCACAAGGTTAGATTGGGTCTCATTGTACAATGATGTGTAATAAATCTCTTCTCTAATGTCCAGTGTATCCTGCCTCAAAGTAACCTGCAGGGAAAGTGAAGAGAGCAGGAAGCGGTGGATTTAAGTTAAAAATCTTCGACATGCCGAATTGGAATTGCACACATATGCAAGAGAACTCACAATTCTAGGTGGAAGTGCAAGATCAGCAGCTCTTCCCTTTTTTGTGCGTCTCAGCAAAATGTTTTTCAAAATTGTGTTTTAGTAATATCATTGCTTGCCTTCTGCCAATGGCATTTCCATGTGCTTGTATAGGATTCGCTATATACTAGATAGAATGTATACTCCATATCAGAGTTCAAATGAAAACATTCCATATGATTTGCCCCCCCCCCCCAAAAAAAAAAAAGAGAGAGAGGCCAAAGGACCAATGAAAATGCAACTCACTCGATTCCACCAACAAAAGTGCCGTACAGAACCGTGAGAGCATTCAGGACATTGTTTTGAGGAACTGCAAATGAACAACACACTTACAAAATAGGTAACAAAAAATACATTCACTGAACTCAGTGCATGCAATCAGCAGGTGAAGCTCTAAGACCAATTGATAAAGTTAATGCAGAAAACAAAGAGTGAGATTGCATTAATGAAGATAATGAAAGTGAAGTCAACCCAGACGACAAACAAAATTGAAGAGGAATTCCTCACATATAATGGCAAAAGGAAATAAAAATTAGAAAGATTATCTGAGTAAAAGGTGCATCCATCTATTGTGTACACCCTCAGTCTATAGTATTTGTGATGTTCTTCACAGTGTACCTATATCTTTACTCTGCCAAACATATCCCACATAGAACTCTTCTTTAAATTATACCTATTTGATGCTTCACTCTTAAAAGCAATAAGATGTCATTAGCAATATAAACTAGATATAGGAGCTACAAGCTCCACAATGGCCCCACTATCCAAACTTTCAAGGTCTTTACATCAAGAAGGCAATATCTACTCTATCATCTAGGAGAAGAATCTAACATCCCAAAAACAAAAAATTCTTTAACAGGCATGATGCTTCGTAGTTCACCATTTTGGATATGTCATTGCCACTCAATCAAAGATAAAGAGATTCTTCAATTTCTCTTTTCTTTGTAGTTTTCCCCCTGGCAGGATGATCATCAATTTAGGGACATTCTCCACTACGGTACCCAAGAGGGTGCAACCCACCAAATCATGTCAAATACAACATACAAATCAATAGCATCCACATGTCTACTACCAACTGTAGGCCAAGTTTTTGAAGGTTAGGGATATATGCAGAAACAAATTTTGTGCATGCTTCAATGAATAATGATATGAGATAACAGCTCTTAAACACGTATCTCACAGGGCAAGGTACAAGTATGGACTTGTTCTCTAAATGGAACATCCACCATGGTGGGAGATATTCCCGTAATAGTTGCATCAAGATCAAGACGTCCTGTGAGAACTACGTAGCAACATGAGATCTGAAGCAAGTCACACTCTTAACCTAGAGTCTCGATAACTTATACACAGGCATATCACATTCAAACAAAGGAAAAATATTGTGCAGTTGAAAGTATAAAGTCACATCCACTTAAAGCCCATCTGTATGAAGACTCCATTCCGAGAACTGCTTTTGCAGTATTACATCGCCTATCTTTGACAAAGTGAGCCTACATTGAATACAATTGCATAGGCATAAGTGGGAAATGTACATGCAGATGAATGTTCAAAGATCACAAAGCAAATCATACTAAGAGATCCCGGATAGAAGTTTTTTTGATAAACTGTGGAAAAGAACATGCATATACGGTTCCCTAAAAGTAATCAAGCCTTCAATCGAAAGGCCTAATCATATACAAATTTGTCTTGCCAAGAGCAAATTAACGCATTCATGCGTGGCTTCACCCAGCCAAACAAAATAACGAATCACGTGTTGCCAGCATGGACATATCGAAATCTTTATATCGGTTACAAAGCATTGAACCATGTTAGCACTCATATCACCGCAAGATACTCCCATTCACTCACCTCACCCAAAACAATGCGCTCCACTTCACTGAGTGTAAAAGCGACTTCCCCACACGATGGCTTTGATCATCCTCCAAAGCACTAATGTTCTCTCCTGTAGATTCTAGATCTCTTTGTTGCGTTGCCTGTCTGCCTTTCTTCTTTACTTGCATTGCCTGTCATGCCCAAATTATCCGCCTACAACAAAAACCAAGAAACTCATCAAACCAGAACGCAACATCGACTTCACCAAAAAAACATTCCTACAAGCAACCTCAGACCTAGAAGTGTAAAATCTGCCTCTGGGTTTTCATCTCATGACCGTCGATTTCTTCTCTCGATTTACCCAAAATTCCAACGAAATCGACTCGGAAAACTCACGGTGTTCATGGCGCTCTCGAGATTCTGAGCAGCACCGTAGGCCGAGAAGATGAGCAGGAACCCACAACTCAGGATATGGACATCACGGGCATTGCCTCTCGGAGGCGACGTAGCCGGCGGGGCCTCGGCGGCGACCAGCAGAGCCTCCTCGTCGGAAGCCTCGGCCTCCTCCTCTGGAGCGGCGATCTCTCGATCCTCTTGCTCCGCCTCCTCCGCCTCTAATTTCTCGGGGAGATCCTCCTTGCCCTCGACGGGGGGAGGAGCCGCCACCCCTTCGGGCTCCGCGGCCGCTAGGGCTCCGGAGGCCATAGGCGAGGAGGAGTCGCAGGAGGAAGTGCAGGGGGGAAGTCGACGGAAATCTGTCGCAAATGTGCGATGGATTTATTTTCCGTCTTAAATTTGCAATGAATTTTTATTTTGTGGCAAATTTCGTCGCATGATTTTCGTCGCTAATTTGTGACAGAAAATAAATCCATCGTAAATTTCGTCGCAAATTAGCAACGAAAAATTCCTCGTCGCAAATTTTCATGACAAAATCCATGATTTTTTGTAGTGTTAACTTCAACTTTGAAATTGTTCCCCACGTGGATCTATTTCGTTTCGGTCGGAATCCGTTAGAACTCCACGAGGGCTTCTCTGTCCTTCGCTACATAGTCTGTTGCTCTCAAATCTACAATCCACAAAGGATTAGACTCAATTAGAAATACAAAACTTAACACATAAGCAAAGTTCTCAAGAATGCAATAGGTGTTTACCTTCTTTGGCTCGCCATAATCGCAAGCAAAGTCACCCTTCTTTCTGCAGTTGTAGCACTTCACCCTTTATATCTTCTTAACAAAAGAACGTTTTCCTTTGTCATGTTAGTTAAATTTCGGTTTCTTAACCGAAGAACTCCCTTGCGTTTCCACTTCATGAACATTTCAACATGCTTGTGCCTGGAGCTCGAAGCCCCATGTGAGCTAGAACCAGCATAGTAGATGTCGGTTTCTGCTTTCGCCGTCAGGAGGCGATCCTCTTCTAACTCAAGATGGCGCATGGCATCTTCAAAGAACTTGATATTCTCATTATGGGTCAGGTGCACCTTCATGTGCTTCCATCTTTGAGGTAAGGAACGGATCACTATTTGCACTTACTATTCATCAGTCAGAATATATCCAGTATCCTTTAGCTCAATAATCATGTTCGACATCTTTATCAGGTGTTGTTTCATGGACTGACCACAAGGCTTCTTATACAAGCCAAACCTTATAGTGAGCTGTATTAGCTTGGTCATCGATGTATGACCAAATATTGTTGCTAATGCTTCCCATATTTCCTTGGCATTCTTAAAATGTCTGAACTCTCGCATGATATCATTCTCCATATTACTAAGCAACGTAATGCGAACAATCGAGTTCTTCTTCTTCCATGCAACAAATGCATCTCTATCTCTCTTATATAGTGCAGTATTCCCATCCTCAGGTTCTTTCATAAGTTAGTTAAGAGCTCTAGTACTTCTTGTTCTTCTAGCACATATTGGATTTTCATGTTCCATATTTCATAATTCTCGCCATTTAATTTCTCTCCTTTGTTCAACTCAACTATTATATTCTTAGTTGCTGAAACCATTGAATCTGAACATTTCAGATATATACGCACGAGTTATTAATGCCACTTATTTATGCATCAATTTTACACAAATTGATTATATTAATGAGTAATTTCACATAGGTTTTAAATTCGAAAGTTCATTATGTTCTCAATTATCATCTAAAATCCTAATTTGAAATTATCGTTAATGTAATCATTAAGATAAAATTACATTCTTTAAAGTTACTAAAACTTTTAGAACTCCTACTCAATCACATGATACTAATAAGACAGATATTATTAATAGAATAGTACCATAAACTATTCACAATAAAAAATATCCTTCTACATTCATTCACTAAATACTATTTACATAAGGAACGAATCCAACATAGGAAAGAAACATAAACATCAACATGAACAATAATATTCACCTAGGATATCTAAAACCAAACTAAAATGAACAATGATTATGAAAGTTAATAAATAACATCAGGTTGTAATCTTCTTCCTAAAAACCGTGATTGAATCATAAAATTCCTTAGGAAGTTCTTCCGGACAGTTTCTCAACCAAGGAAAGACCATTGCAGTTCCTTTAGGTTTGCGCCATAGTGCATTCCTTCTGCACCCATTCATTCCACACATTGACGTCCGCGTTGCCATGACCTCAATATATTTCCTCAGGAAGGTTTCCACTATCTTGCCATATTTCAGTGTTTCGGAGTTTGCATAAACATTGAGCAACAAAATTTGCTCTTGTCTAGGCAAAGTGTTATAAAAATGATTAAACTGAACATCCTCTATCATCATGCCTCCATGCCAAATAACTTCCTATATCTTTCCGTTGACCGTGATAATATAGGTCAGCATATTAGCGTTGTCATTCCAAAAACAACCAGCTAGATCTCTCATCAGCCTCACCAAGTGCGCTCTTTGCTCAGGCGTTCTAGCGACAGTAAGAGTTCTATATCTTTGTACCATTATTCCTGTAACAAATGCAGAAAAACTCAAAGGATTACTTTTTAATCCATAATACAATATTGCAAGAAACACATTCTGCCCCCATTCAGCATCCTCCTTTTTTATTTTTTTTAGGTGGTCAATACCAGTCAACAATGGTCAACACCGGTCAACATGGTCAATGATGGTCAACGGTTGCGCCGGGCCTTTCCTTTCAGCCTAGGGGAAAATCCAGCGTGGCTGACGTCAGCATGACATCAGCCACATCCACCCGTGCAAACATGGCGCATGTGCTGCACATGTGCATGGCAACCACTGTGCACGTGCAACGTGCCGGCGAGCCACCGCTTGCGGCCGTGTGTGGGGGAATGTCTGGCCTTTCCCGGCAACATGCCACCTGTCATTGTTCTTGTCTCGATAAGAACTACGACCTTACACTTTCAAAAAATAAATTTTGACACACAAAAAATCGAGAAACCACTTCGAACAATACTGTCGAGTGTCGTTTTTTTTTTTGTACCCCAGCGTTCATCGACGTCCTTTCACAATTTCCAGCCAACAATCCGTTTTATAAACAAGTTCTTCAATCAGGAAATAAGAACACATGCTCTAATACCAATGACGGGAAACACATTCTTGAAAAACAAATCATACAACGACGAAAAACTCAACCAACAAGTAATGCCAAAATATATGCGGAAACTTGCCCAAGGCAACTTGAATCACTTATCATGAAGCACATCACCAAGACAGACGGGACGTACCTTGTTTTTCACAGATTAAGTGCACCACTTGCAGGCTTGAGAGTTCTTGGCGAATTCTTCTGAGAGGCAAAACTTCATATGCACCTTGGGAGTTTTTTAGAATGAACAATTCTTCTAAAAAGACTATCGATACACAATCACGTATCTTCCAGTTCTATTCAAACTACCCTTCACAGTTACTACTTTATCTGTAACCCCCTTATCCGCAAGTAACCGCTCAACAGATTATGGGCCAGCATGATAGATCATGGACCGGACTTGCCCAACATGGGTGGCGCACATAAAATCCATCATCGTCGTTGAATTTCACATTCTGGGCCTAGATCTCAAGCGTGCATATGGGCAAATAGGTCAATTTAGGTTGGGGAGATGCATGATGTAGTTTTGAAATTCGAGTAGGGTGTTTTATATGAAGAGCAAAATTGAGGATGGTTTTTGCAATTTCGCTTAGATGATATTTATATGCTTACTTCATCACCACATTATCATATCAAGGATAGTAATGATACCAAATGAAATATCATGAAATTGCAGCAATGAAGCATCTCATGTTTCAAAAAATGAGAAGCTTTTAGTTTCTAGAGTTAATTGATTTAGCATACAAACTAACCATAATGCTAGAGCAGTTGTTGCCCATACTCACTGAACTAGACCTTACCAATCAAATTACAAAAAACTGGGGACCCACGCTAGATCACAATGGAAAATACAACTACTCACATTTTTCATCACTAGATTTGTCTGTTGACTGTTCTATAAAAAGAGTCTAAATCTTTTTAATAGATGACACAAAACCAATTTGTAGATAAGAGCACCAATCCAAAACTCGGTGAGTTCAGTCAATGAACACAGGTTGTCAACTCTGATCCATGTAAAAAGCAATACTACAAGCCTCTAAAAGTACCATAAGAGATACTTTATTCAAATCCAACCAGCGACCTGCATCTAAGTGTTCAGCAAGAATAAGCAACAAGGGTTCTTGGAGTCTAAAATTACCTGTCAAATTAAATTGTTCACTCAAATCAGGGACCTCAATTCAGTCTCCATTACAATGAATATTGTTTTTCTACAAGAAAAGCTAGCAAAGGGACCATATTGTATCCTTAACAATTTGCCCCCTTTTTTCCCTATCTAGGTTCTCAAGGTTTCAAATTGATAAATCAATACTATGCATAAGTTTAGTCAGAACATTGAACTTTTATTCGTTCCTCTACTCCTGTCATGCATAGTAACTGCCAAATATCAACACTTAAATAAGTAGAATATTTGCTATATCACATGATGATGGCATTCAGTAGTTCGTTAAATCCCAAAATCTCAGTGAGCAACAGAGATTCCACCTCCATGTTGAGCACAGTGGAAGTAAGAATTTCTGGACTAATGTCAATGACCAGCAGAGATTCACAAAGCCAAGGCTGACCAATGACATGAAACTTGAGTCAGGATGACACAGAAAAGGTATAGTTATTGCAAGCACCATGTTGGACTAATGTAGCAACTCAAGGGCTGGCATAATTTGGCAAGCAACATTTTTGTACTAGTGACAACTCTAGTCTTGGTCTAATGGTGACTGAGATTCTCCATAATAAAGAAAAGTTCCCAAAGTTGCCAATTCATATTTCAAAAGAAAACTTTTACAGTAGTCCCCAACAGTTTTCCTTCTTACTTTACCTTTCGCCTTTTTTTTTTCTGATGATAAGAAAGTGCACCTTAAGCGAGCGAGTTAACCCCAACTCGTGATATACACCGGTGACAAGCTAAAGAGATATAAAAGCTTGTACTTCCAAACAGTAGATGAAGTCATCGACACAAAATCTGTGATGAAAGGTATGTTATATGCGGGAATGATATTCATGACCGTCAGCCAAACCTCATTTTACAGCAACAAGCCGATGGTGAATAACTGCTTACCTCGAGGGTTACATTTAAAGCCACAATTTGTCCAGTGTTTTTCGAGTGTTTCTCCCAACTCTTTTTGCCTGTTAGGTACAGTCTTGACTTCAGATACAAGCCATACGAATGCTATCTCAGTTGTAAGATTGACGCTGGCGGCAGATACTTGTGGCTGTCCAAAGTTAGAACAGAAGAGAGAAAAACACACGGGGCTCAAATCTTACCACAAATAATGATGAAAGCCATTTCTCCTGCAATTCTTTCCACCCACATAAGAGATAATTTGAAACCTTATATCACTTTACATTTATGGGAGGACAAAATATGTAACCCAGTAGATGACTGTTTTGTCACACGCAATAGTTGACTGTTCACCTACATAAGCCATATGGCTTGCCACGTGGCAATCATAGAGGTAAAGTTTGCCATGTGGCGATCACACACATTCTCTCAGCTCCGACTTTATCTATAGATATACGGTGAATATATGTCGATATATGTAATCACATATTCCTTTTTCATAAGCTTTTATAATTCTAAACATTATTTAACTTTTAGAGGAAATCATTTAGTAATTTTTTTCTTTTGTTTTAAAAGCCAAAACAAACAGGGCAAGTTTGCAAGAGAGCAAGACAAAAGTCCATATTACCAGATGTCTGGAGGTACTTATATTAGGAGCCATGCTTTTGTGATTTTTCGTTTTATTACATTTTATTGGTGCAACTCGCAAACAGATTACAATTTCTGTCTTTTGGGCTAAAGCAAAACAACCTACATTTTTTTTTCACGCAGGTGAACGACAGTGATATTTTGCTTAAGGTAACATTAACTATTTTGATCTCCTTTGGATTGCTAAGTCACTAGTCTCCATCACTTGTGGTTTTGCTGTCGCTAGATTCAAATTGTCTGTGAATGGCTAAATTCCACTTCCGATTCCAAACGAAGCAATGACCATGAAGACCACATGACTCCATACGTAGTTCAGATTTTACATCAACTAGGCAATGACAATGAACTCAAGAAGTTTCTTCTTGATTCTTTCGAGGTTAGTCAATGCATCACTGATGTCCATTCGTTCCCACGGAGACTCGGAAGAGCAAGCAACTCCTGTTTCGATAATCGAAACCAAACACTCCAAAGTACTAAACCAGCTTTTGTTCTTGCCATCCGGAGCGACGGTTCGTCTCCTCTCCGACCGTTGGTTTTCCTTAAGCAGAACGGGATCAATTACCTTTTCCACTTGGTCTGCCAGAGCTGCCTTTGCAAAGCGATGAAGGTTCAGCTCATTTTCAAACATGTCATCGGTCGGCCTCTTGCCTGTGAATATCTCCAAAACGAGGACTCCGAAGCTGTACACATCTCCTTTTGTGGATACCGCACTTCCCGAGCTGTACTCTACAACAGTCAATAGAGAGCATAATGATGCATAGTGAATAATTGAGATTGAAATATAGTTCGGCGATGTTTCATGCCTATGCCTTTTTGTCTAAGTATTGGTCTCCACTTGCGTGTTCGATATAAGGAAATAAACTTAAAGGCCCAACTTCTGCATCATTACCTGGAGCTACGTAGCCAAACGATCCTTTTACTCCAACAGAGCTAGATTGATCGGCCAGTAACTTATGCGTTGCTTCTGGGAGGAACCTAGCAAGCCCGAAATTGCTTACGTGTCCAGTCATTTCATTATCAAGAAGGACATTGCTTGGCTTTAGATCACAATGAACTATTGGCGTTTCACAATGATGATGGAGATAATCTAGTGCACAAGAAACATCAATGGCAATATTTACTCTCTCAAGTAGACTCAACTTGCTTCTGGCTGTATATTGCGATGCAGTTGGGTGCAACCATTCATCCAAGCTCCCGTTCAACATGAATTCATAGACCAGTGCCTTGACATCATTTCCGTTAAAATCAAACCCAGAACATGTTGTGATTACCTTCACGAGATTACGGTGTCGGATTCTTCTCAAGGCCTCGCACTCGGCTATGAAGCTTTTGGAAGCTGCGTGACGTGTAAGGTCGAGAATCTTGATGGCCACGATCAACTGTGTCTGATCAAGAAACCCTCTATACACAGATCCAAAACTGCCCACGCCGAGCAGATTGGTGGAGGAGAATCCACTCGTTGCTTTCAATAGACTGTGATAAGAAACCTGCAAAAGCCCTTCTTCAAAAGAGCTTGAAGCCGACGCTTTCTTATTGTGTCTATGTCGAAAGAAGTATGACAAAGAGAGCATGCAGGCCACTCCTACAAGAGCAAAGACTGTGGATATCATAATTTTTGTAGTTCCACTTATTCTCTTCTGTTTTGATTCTTTGGAGTCGCATTTGGGTAGTTGAAAATCTGGTAGACCCCCGCAAAGCTTGTTGTTTCCAACTACTGAAGTTACAGCGGCACTTTTGAAAACTCCTCCTGTTGGCAATGCGCCCTCGAAATCATTGTAAGAAAGGCTCAAATTCGTCAGATTCAGCAATCCTAGATATTCCGGGATTTGGCAAGACAATCGATTATTAGAAACATTCAAAACCTGAAGGCCTTTCATGAAACTTATAGTCGATGGTAGGGGCCCTTCAAAGAAATTATCCTGCACAAATAGGCGTTCCATGCTTATACAACTGCCGATACTGCTTGGAATCTGTTGAGATAATCTGTTCCCGTTAAGACTTAACTTGCCGAGATTTTTCAAATTTCCAACTTCTCCTGGAAGGGAGCCGGTAAGACTATTTTGAGACAAGCCAAGATAAATTGACAAAGATGATAGGCCCAAAATTTCTGGGGGAATGTTACCGCTGAGGTCATTGATAGAAAGGTCCAAGAGAAGTAGATTCTGGCAGTTTCCTAGAGACGATCGTATCGAGCCCTGAAGATTATTGCCATACAAGTACAATTTGATTAACATCCTTAAATTCCCGATAGATTTTGGTATTTGCCCTGAGAAATTATTTTTGGAAAGATCCATAACCTTCATTTTGTTCAAATTTCCTAACTCGGAAGGAATGTTCCCCGAGATATTGTTGTGCCACATTTGCAAGTTCTCCAAATTGCTGAGATTTCTGATTCCAGAAGGAAAGGTTCCAGAAATATGATTGAAATTTAACCAAAGCGCTGAAAGGGTGATAGATAAGTTACCAATACAATCGGGGATTGGTCCTCCAAAAGCATTGACCGCTATACCCAAAATTTTCAAGTTTGTGGAATCGGTTAAGGAGCAAAGGAAGTCCAAATCAGCATATTGCCCACTTCCAAAGTTGTTAACGCCAATGTTAAACGAATAGAGTCCTCTCATCTTTGAGAAAGAAGGAACTTTCCCGGTAAAGTTGTTTGACCCGATGTCGATTTGACGGAGATTAGAGGCGTTAGATATTGACTCGGGAATAGATCCAGTGAGGGGGTTGTCATTCAAACGGATTTCGTCAAGATTCGGAAGGGTGAAGCCTAAGTCGCTAGGTAAGCCCCCATCTAATTGGTTTGCAGCCGCATAAAGGAGTGTCAAAGTGGATATATTGAAGATTGAGATAGGAATTGTACCGACAAATTTATTCCAGCCGAGAGCGAGGCCATATAGATTTCTCAGTCGGCCGAGAGTCTCCGGGATCGTACCACTGAGGTTATTTGATGCTATTGCAAAGACTAGAAGAGAGGATAAATTTCCAAATGACGACGGAATGTTTCCCGTCAAGCTGTTGGCTTGAAGCATAAGTCCATGGAGCTTGGACAAGGTGCCAAGTCCTATAGGCAAATTTCCTTCAAGCATGTTGAAGCCTAAGTCGAGAACAAGCAAATTAGAGCAATCGGAGAGATTCGAAGGTATCTATCCATTGAATGAGTTGTTACTAAGGAACAATATCTGCAACCGAAACAAGCGGCCAAAATGAGGGGGGATTTCGGAGCGGAAACTATTGTTCTCTAGATAAACCTTCCTCAAAAAGCTCAGGTTACCAATGTGTGGTGCTACGACCCCAGAGAGGTGCTTGGAGTGTAGGTCTAGTACGGTGACTCTTTGGTGTCTACGACCACACGTGACACCGTACCACTTGCAGACGTGGCTAGTATCGTTCCACGAGCTCAAGAAACCATTGGGATCAGCTATTCGAGCCTTGAATTCCAGCAAAGCAAGCCGATCGGTCTCATCCCCGCCAGTTTCCGCAAAAACTAGGAAACACCGTAACAGAAGAATGATGGTAGTTAAGCATGAGAATGACCAGGATAAAACCCGATCTCTATAGGGAAGGTCCATGAGGATTTGTAACAAAGTGTGCTCAGCCCGAGTCTCTCTAGCTGTTTGTGTGAAGCAGTCTCCAAATTCTATGAATGGGAATATGAGAGTATTCTTGATTTTATAGAGTTTTGAATCGTTGACTATGAGTGTTTTATACAATTTGCAGGCATCGCATTTCACTACTAGAAAATATTGAAAATCAAGCCTTCGAAGTGATGCTACTATTTCATTTGAATAAACTTCTAATGCGATTTTTGTTTGTTTATGTTTGGAATAATGATTTGTACGTAAGTTCAGTCGTGAATTACCTGCTGCTTTAGAATATTCTCTTCACATATCTCTTGGCCTTATCATATCGTTTTGGTCGAAGTTGGACAGCCGGCTAATTCACAAGATATAAGCATTAATTTGAAACAACTTTTTGATGATAAGCTAATTTCATATAATTTTGAGGTAATCATTCTTTATTTTTCTTTGGGTGCAGAGACAACAATCATAGTCAATTCATAATAAAGCCAAGAAATAAGTAGGTCTATTTCACAAATTAGACGAGTGCATGTTTTTAAAAAAAAAAGTCCTATAATCAACTTTACTTCCGTTTGTCAATTATAATATATAAATAGATATACATTTTCTGTAGATTACAACGTTTCCATAATATAGTTCATTTCTCTACACAATAGCATGTCGCGACCATTGTCTGTAGCTGGCGACCTTCATGTGCCATTGCCGAATCGTCAACGGCCGGTATAGGGAAAAAGAAAAAGATGAACAGTATACAGCTGTTTAAAAAGTCAACAAGTTGCGGTCGACAGATTATATTTACTTGAAGAAGTGCGGGAGTTCGAGTCAAGTCAAACCAACGATCCTTCTCACCTTCTTGTCCTGACAGTGCATGACCAAGCCGGCTCCCATTGGAACGGTCGTAGGAACGTGGATTCGTTCCATGTGTCCAACCTTCGTTTGCTCTTACTTCCACTGAAAACAAGGGAATTAAAAAAGTACCAAATTGTGGAAAGTGATAATATCGGAATTAGCTAGTGATTAGACCCCACACCCAGTGTCCTTACCTGACCTAATGAGCTACGTGCCCTAGCCCGATGGGTGAAGATGATGCTTCAATAACGGGACATGTTGATCGTCTTAACGGGCTCTCGACAAAACATGAGAAAAATTATCCAAAACATCATGAATTTATTATACAGTCGCTGATTCAATCTTAAATTTTTTAATTTAGTTAATGTAATCCTAAATCTTTTAACAATTTTTCAATATAATCTATCGAGCCAATTTAAGCTAGAAATCACGGATATAGCGATCTAGTGAGCTTCGACCATCCTATGTGGCATGGCCAGTGAGTGACATGGACAATCTTAGATAACGACATCCTTTTACAATTTTTTTATTTTTATTTATTTAATATTTCTCTTTTTTTTTTATCTATTCTTTCTTTCTACTGTTCATCTTCTTCCCTTTGTCGGTCGCCAGGGCCTTGGTGATTGCCTGTGTGGGCATGGGAAGGGTGATCTGGGACGCTCGCTCAAATCTACACCAGGGCATCGTAGCCCTTGCCTATGGTTGGTGATCTTCGTTGAGGCCCCTGGCAGCCGACAAAGGGAAAAAGATGAATAACATAAGGAAAGAATAGGTAAAAAAACAGAAAGAAAAGAAAATAAAATTTTCAAAAAATTTACGAAATCGTAAAGTCATTTCATTTGGGGCAAATACCACAAAAAATTTCAAACTATGTCCATTGTGACACATATACTTTTAATTTTTTTTTTATCACCAAAGACTCTAAACTTACCTCTTATGACACAAATACCCCCAACTTTTTGTATGTCATGAAAAAATCTAAACTTATATATGTGTGATATATATACCCTTATTACAGTTTCATACCGAGTATATTTGTCACACTTATATAAGTTCAGGATTTTTATGACACAAAAAAGTTTGAAGTGTTTGTGTCACAATGGGCAAGTTTAGGACTTTTAGTGACATAAAGAAAATGTTTGGAGTATTTGTATTATAATGGACATTATTTGGTGTTTTTTGTAGTATTAAACTTTTCATTTAAAATCATCCATGTTGTCGGCCGTCTACGTGATACGACAGGCGCCAACTCTGACTAGACTGTTACATTGAAGATTTCTAGCCTAAATTAGCCCAATGAACTATATTGGAAAATCATCAAAAGTTGTAGGTCTACATTAGCCAAATTGGAAAGTTCATGACTAAATTGATTGTCGTACAATAAGTTTAGAATTTTTTAGACAATTTTTCCAAAAAAAATATGTATTATAACTATTGAGAAAACCTCTTAATATATTTTGAAGTTGACAAAATAATCTATAATTCCTTAGCAGCTTAAAACATGCAAGTTTTATTTATGTTTCGGGTAATATCAGCATAAAAGGAAACTTTGATGTGCAAAGTGAAAAGACTTGAAATAGATAAAAGAACCTACACCAACAGTCCACAGAATCTACATTATCATCATACTCGAAGTGACCAATAAGAAGCAATTACATATAACTGAGAAGTCTGATACTGGAAAGTCTAATATAACCAAATTCTGATATCACCAAAAGTTTGATATCATCGGGAAACTGGATATAATCGGGGAGCACTGATATAAACGGAGCAAGACTTCATTCGTTTCGCGAAAAATATGATATTTTTGAAAAATATTTTCTAGAAAAATAATAATATTTTTCGATGTTCATCTGAAACCTAAAAATGAACAGAAAAATATTTTCTGCTGTTCGATATAGAAAATATTTTCCTTCATGCACTATTTTTAATAATTTTAAATTTTAAATAATTTTTAATATTTCTTCTTTTTTCTTTTTTTTTTCCTTTCTTTCTTCCTCTACCAGCCACAACGACGACCGGCCACAGGTGAGGCTTGGCCTTGCTCGCCCAAGGACGATGAGACTTGTAATGGCCTGCGATCAGCCTCGGGCGAGGCCGAGCTTTGCCTCGCCAGATCTGGCAAGGCTTGGCCTTGCCTGATCTGGTGAGGCAAGGCAAGGCAAGGCCTCGCTCGAGCTCGCCAACCTTGGGCGAGCAAGGAGGCCTCGGGCGAGGGCGAGCAAGGAGGCCTTGGGTGAGGCCGAGCCTAGCCTCGCCTCGCCTCACCAGATCTGACAAGGCAAGGCTCAGCCTCACTCGCCGTCGCCTCACGAGCTCATCGGATCTGGGGAATTACTTCTCCGTGGGACGAGAAGAGGGACAAGACGAAGGACGAGAGGACCCGTGAGGCAGCAGCGAAGGAGAAGCAGATGAAGCGCGAGGCAGCGGAGGAGGAGTCAGCTCTGGATCAATCCGGATAAAAAAATCCATACACTTTAACCCATGTTCGTATGCACCGGCTCATTTCTTGGTCGGAGTTTCCATAGATTCCGTGAGCTCGAATTATACACCAACTAAAAGGAACACACTTCCCTAGCATGAGGCGATAATTATATGTATAATTTATGGTGGCTAAGATTTCTGCGACTTATTAGATAAGTTTGTATAAATCACCCGTAGATAGTAGAATTAGTAAGGGGAGAAGTACTAATTAAATGATATGCTAAAATTTTGTTAGTGTGTTCATGTATGTCTCACATGTTATCTTAACCATTTTGGACTTTGTCATGTCTCATTTCATAGACTGATTCGAGTTGACGATAAAATAGCCTTGTAGCAGAAAAATTCTTAATATCCGTCACCTTCTATTACTCAAGTAATTGAAATATTTAATTAATTTACATTAATCATAGGATTCAATCAAAGGGGTTGCTTAAGTCCTAAGCTTGTATTCGCCTTTTTCGCTCATGACTTGAGTTTAAATTACCACACTTTGTTCATTTCTCTTGAGACTCCCAAGGAGCACAAACCTATATATCCCCGGTAATTACTCATGGCGTGTGGGGGTAGAGGGACCGCCATATTCAACGAGGATTAGTCAAATGCTTTGTCCCAATCACCACATTGTTATATAACGAAGAGTAAAAAGATTACTCGCATGTGAAACTATTAAATGGATAGTCCCTTTAATTAAGTAAAATTCAATAAATTCCCTTACATGCATTTCTATTAAAATTGAGACAGTTGACCCTAAAATTATGTCTGGGAAAAAAGGTGTTGTAAATTAAGTCAAATCGCAATCAATCACAGTGGAATTCTAATTCTCAAAATCACGCAAAATGTCACCATATATTCTTTTTACAGAAAAACGTAAATAGCACAGCAAAAGAAGAACGATACACCATAAGTTTTTACATGAAAAACCCAATATGGGAAAAACTACAGGACACTAATCCAAAAATTGCTTTACTATAATCAAATGATTACAATCAACACTCTAATAGTGTTTCTTTCATAATAAATCCTCACGATTGTCACAAAACACATCTTCACTTGATGAACTCTTAAGATCTCTCATGTTTACGCATATTATTGAAGACTCTTGTGATTTCCCTGGAGTATCTTCCGATGCACATAGAAACCTCCACCCAAGCCCTTCTGTTTATAGCAGTAGATCTCCACCCAAGTTAAGAATCCTCCCTAATTAATTGAAAATCACCTCCTAATCACTATAATTGATTCCATCATGATATTCTTTCTAAATAAGACTTCTTATTTAGATTTCTTCCTTGCCTGCGTCCTACCATAATAGGATTCATTCCTGTTAGGTATTCTTGATGAGCAATCTTCAAGATATTTCAAATCGATTTATGAACATGTTGGGCTGCTCCCAACAAAAAGTGAGGATAGAAAGAACACATAAGTGATCAAAATAGAACAGAGAAAAATGCGAAAGTTCGGGAATAAGATTCCAGTTCCAATTGATTGGATTTGGAGTTGAAGGGAGTTGATTATAAAAGTTATGCAAGTCAATTGATTGGAAAAAAAAAATGCTCAAATTCAGCGACAAAAAGTAGTTTTTATTTTTTTAATAATACACACGAGTAACATAAAACGAGTTGACTTACCCTTTGAAAAAGGAAACATCACGCAAAAAATAAATGAACGATATATATAAGGTTAGTCTAATAGATCATGCCAATTGTTGCAATCACATATCAATAGATAATGTGATTCCCGTT
This sequence comes from Syzygium aromaticum, assembly GCA_024500025.1. Taxonomy (NCBI): domain Eukaryota; kingdom Viridiplantae; phylum Streptophyta; class Magnoliopsida; order Myrtales; family Myrtaceae; genus Syzygium; species Syzygium aromaticum. The sequence goes on along the minus strand of CM044891.1, from coordinate 5,667,687 downwards.
ATATCTAACTGAAAAACACAAGTTTGCACACAATTTCTGTATATTATGATTGATTTTATCCATTTGTATATTATGATTGATTCTGTTTGTTACTTTATCCAAATGTGAAGGATATCAAAAAACAGTAAAACCTTTGGGATGCCATCGACTCAATATCCCAATGATGTGGTGACTGTCAAAGTACCAAAATCATTATATGGCTGTGGTGGACAACAACAGTGGATTAGAGCTATTCGTCACGAGTCGTACCCCGAGCACACTCTTTGTTTCCTCCCCTCACCGCCTTACAGTGGGGGAGAGTTCACGCGCAATGCATGCGGGAACAACGCGCAATGCATGCGGGAACGACGGGGACACGTCCTCCTACCACTGCATGACCTCCACCCAGAGTGCACCGAATTGGCGGTAACGGCGAAGCGCAAGGACCTTGAGCACCCTCTCACATTGTATTATTCCTAACGCAAGAGCAGAGCCTGATCTGCGACATGCGCCAGGGAGCACCACCGACGGTTGCTGGTGCTGCTATTGCACCGGCTACGATTACCGCACGCATTTGGGCCGTGTGGAGGCTGAAGTGGTGGAAGCATCGGAGGATAATGGGGGAGATGAAACTGAAGATAATAGGGCTTATGAAGATGGAGTTTCACCACCGCATAAAAATGCAGTCCATGGTTGCTAGTATGGTCACCTCTTCCATCAACCTAACATTGTGCGCCCAGGCTATTCACTCCAAGCTGTGCCCTAAGTAATTTAATTCCACTTCTTGAATTTTCTTAAATTTTAGTTTGTTATGGTTGTTATTATTTCGTGTGTAGTTACCATTAATCTTTTGGTGATTTGGTCACCGTTCCATTGACATTCTTGCATTTTGTAGCCTGATGATTCAGATCCTCGTGCTATCTCATTGGGGTCATTTGGGTTTCCTATTTACCTCCCTGTTTTTCTTTTACAAAATTATGAAATGATTTTGACATCATGAAGAATCTATTTAAGGTTGACCAAACAAACAAAAAAAATCTAAGAAGATCCTTGACATCTGAGGATCAAGTTACGTATATGACTAGCTCTGAGACTAAAGAACCAACTGTAAGGAAAGTCACATAAGATAACAGAAAATTTACAGAATGTACTGTCAAGCTCTACCTGAAAATTTCCCAATAGATTGGTGAAATTCCTGCCGAGCACAATGATGAAATTGCAAATTTGATTTCCAAATTTTCCGACAAACATAGCGGGAAAATATTCATTTACAAAGCCATTGTTGAGAATGCACAATAAACTTAGCCAAGTCACTGCAGAGAAAAAGACTGCCCACTGAAAAGGGAGATGATCATGTCCAGTTTATGCTTATGCCAAGAGTAAACCCTAGGAGTCACAAACCCAGAGCCAATCTCAGATTGGAGCAAGCACAACTTCTAAAAGAACTAGGGCAAAAACAAATGGCCGGCTGAAAGTGCGTGGCAATGATCATTAATGCAGAAATGTAAGTCGATACACGCACAGCTGCCCAAGCAAAAAGAACCGTGTGTATCAAGCAAAATTGCTGTTTCAAAGGGAGAGCCGTCAATGCACCTGAAGGGGAAACTTATCCAGGAAGCCTAACAACATAGCAGCACCATGCACACGGAGGAGACAGAGACCAGCAATCTTCCACTGAAGATGGTGATACAAGACAGGAGATTGCTAGGAAGAAGACAATGCAAATCAAATTGCCATGCTCACCAAAGCTTCCAAAAGATCTCCGCGTTTTACTGAGAAAGGAACTCCTCCGTCAGTACAGTGTGTGGAAGATGAGACGGAATTTTACCAAGTTAATTGCATATAGGACTTCTTGAGGCCAAAAGGACTTTTCGGAATTTATAAGACTAAAACCACGTCCTACGACATGAAAGTAATGGGACCGTGTATCAAAACACCACAAACAGCCAAGAATCCTGCCAAAAGCTTAGCAGAGTTAATATAGTGCAAACTATAGACAGAAAGCTCACATACTAAATGTGTATAAGAAAACATAGAGTTTACCCGTTTAACTCCTTTTCAAAAAGTATGACAATTGAAAAATCGTAGCCAAAAAGGGCATTCATTTCAAAGGCAGCTTCTCTTTTGCAAAGAGAAAAGGCATTACTTCCGCAGGTGAATCTCTCGCCGTATCCTCAAAAAGCCATCTAGACACCGAAAAGCTGTCCGCACTCCGCAGTCGCAAATGCCAATGAAGAAGTCAACCAAGATCGAAGCAGAGCAACTGGAGGTACTGCTGTTACTTGCTGGACGTGTCAAAGTCTCTTCTGTTGCATCTCTTCTTCATGGTTCCCTGGGTGGACTAATCTGCTTGATCAGTCTTTTGATGTGCGAACTTTGGCTAAGAGATTCAACGGTTTAATGTCTCTGAATGCTCGTTTTTATGCTTTGGTCTGATGACATTGCTTGCTTGACTTAAACAATCAAATTTGGCCCTACTCTATCAATGCTATGATCGGTTCTGGATTGTCCTTCGCTTACATGCTTTAACAATTGCAAATGCATCTGAGATCCAAAATATTTTTCAATTGGCACAAAATCAACTGCTTTACTGTAACTGGAAACAATTGTGTGCATACCTATCAGGAGTATTCTTTCTACCCCAAACACATGTTTCCAGTACCACGACGTTCATAGGGACCAGAACGGTCCCAATTATAGCGGTCATTTCCTGATACTCCTCGAGTACCCCTATCCCTATTGTGCCTGCCGATCAATCACTATTTCGATCAGGACCATATCGTGCCGACCACCACCACCTCCTCCACCTCCGTACTTGTCATCCCTCCCCCCATACGTACCTCCTCTGTCCCCTTCACTGGGACAGTCACCACACTCAAAGCACTCTCCACCTCCACCTCCATGTCCACCACCCTCGTCCCGATTAGGGCCACAATCATGACCACAATCACAACTGCAGTCACCATCTCGGTCTCTACCTGAAGCCTGAGGCTAAGCTTTTTCCGCAGTGATATTTCTCCCATCCAAGTCCATCCCATTCATAGCCTCATTTGCCCCATCCATTGCTTGATTCTCATCAAAAGTTACAAAACCAAATCCACGAGAGTGTCCAGAGAACTTGTCGACCACCTCTTGCATTAAAAATATTCTTCTCAGAGTTATTTTGTATTGTATGACGGAATATTACAGATATCACCCTCAACTTTGCTCCTCATATCAAACATCCCATTCTCACATTTCAAAACTTACAATTATCATTCTCACTTTTTTTAGTGGATTTCACGTTGCATCTCCCACCCACACATATTTCTCGAATTACTGCATCCTCATCGTTGAATTTCACATTCTGGGTCTAGATCTCAGGCGTGCATATGGGCAAATAGGTCAATTTAGGTTGGGGAGATGCATGATGTAGTTTTGAAATTTGAGGAGGGTGTTTTATATGAAGAGCAAAATTGAGGATGGTTTTTGCAATTACGCTTAGATGATATTTATATGCTTACTTCATCACCACATTATCATATCAAGGATAGTAATGATACTAAATGAAATATCATGAAATTGCAGCAATGAAGCATCTCATGTTTCAAAAAATGAGAAGCTTTTAGTTTCTAGAGTTAATTGATTTAGCATACAAACTAACCATAATGCTAGAGTTGTTGCCCATACTCACTGAACTAGACCTTACCAATCAAATTACGAAAAACTGGGGACCCACGCTAGATCACAATGGAAAATACAACTACTCACATTTTTCATCACTAGATTTGTCTGTTGACTGTTCTATAAAAAGAGTCTAAATCTTTTTAATAGATGACACAAAACCAATTTGTAGACAAGAGCACCAATCCAAACCTCGGTGAGTTCAGTCAATGAACACAGGTTGTCAACTCTGATCCATGTAAAAAGCAATACTACAAGCCTCTAAAAGTACCCTAAGAGATACTTTATTCAAATCCAACCAGCGACCTGCATCTAAGTGTTCAGCAAGAATAAGCAACAAGGGTTCTTGGAGTCTAAAACTACCTGTCAAATTAAATTGTTCACTCAAATCAGGGACCTCAATTCAGTCTCCATTACAATGAATATTGTTTTTCTACAAGAAAAGCTAGCAAAGGGAACATATTGTATCCTTAGCAATTTGCCCCCTTCTTCCCTATCTAGGTTCTCAAGGTTTCAAATTGATAAATCAATACTATGCATAAGTTTAGTCAGAACATTGAACTTTTATTCGTTCCTCTACTCCTGTCATGCATAGTAACTGCCAAATATCAACACTTAAATAAGTAGAATATTTGCTATATCACATGATGATGGCATTCAGTAGCTCGTTAAATCCCAAAATCTCAGTGAGCAACAGAGATTCCACCTCCATGTTGAGCACAGTGGAAGTAAGAATTTCTGGACTAATGTCAATGACCAGCAGAGATTCACAAAGCCAAGGCTGACAAATGACATGAAACTTGAGTCAGGATGACACAGAAAAGGTATAGTTATTGCTAGCACCATGTTGGACTAATGTAGCAACTCAAGGGCTGGCATAATTTGGCAAGCAACATTTTTGTTCTAGTGACAACTCTAGTCTTGGTCTAACGGTAACTGAGATTCTCCATAGTAAAGAAAAGCTCCTAAAGTTGCCAATTCATATTTCAAAAGAAAACTTTTTACAGTAATCCCTAACAATTTTCCTTGTTACTTTACCCTTCGCCTATTTTTTTCTGATGATAAGAAAGCGCACCTTAAGCGAGTTAACCCCAACTCGTGATATACACCGGTGACAAGCTAAAGAGATATAAAAGCTTGCACTTCCAAATGGTAGATGTAGTCATCGACACAAAATCTGTGATGAAAGGTATGTTATATGCGGGAATGATATTCATGACCGTCAGCCAAACCTCATTTTACAGCAACAAGCTGATGGTGAATAAAACTGCTTACCTCGAGGGTTACACTTAAAGCCACAATTTGTCAAGTGTTTTTCAAGTGTTTCTTCCAACTCTTTTTTCCTGTTAGGTACAGTCTTGACTTCAGATACAAGCCATACGATTGCTGTCTCAGTTGTAAGATTGACGCTGGCTTCAGATACTTGTGGCTGTCCAAAGTTAGAAAAGAAGAGAGAAAAACACGCGGGGTTCAAATCTTACCACAAATAATGATGAAAGCCATTTCTCCTGCAATTCTTTCCACCCACAAGAGATACATCACTTTACATTTATGAGAGGACAAATTATGTAACCCAGTAGATGATTGTTTTGTCACACGCAGTAGTCGACTGTTCACCTACATAAGCCATATGGCTTGCCACATGGCAATCATAGACGTAAAGTTTGCCATGTGGCGATCACACACATTCTCTAAGCTCGGGCTTTATCTATAGATGTAAGGTGAATATATGTTGATGTATGTAATCACATATTCCTTTTTCATAAGCTTTTATAAATCTAAACATTATTTAACTTTTAGAGGAAATCATTTAATAATTTACAAGCAGGGCAAGTTTGCAAGAGAGCAAGACAAAAGTCCATATTACCAGATGTCTGGAGGTACTTATATTAGGAGCCATGCTTTTGTGATTTTTCGTTTTATTACATTTTCTTGGTGCAACTCTCAAACAGGTTACAATTTCTGTCTTTTGGGCTAAAGCAAAACAACCTACATTTATTTTTCACGCAGCTGAACGACAGTGATCTTTTGCTTAAGATAACATAAACTATTTTGATCTTCCTTGGAATGCTAAGTCACTAGTCTCCATCACTTGTGGTTTTGCTGTCGCCAGATTCAAATTGTCTGTGAATGGCTAAATTCCACTTCCTATTCCAGACGAAGCAATGACCACGAAGACCACATGACTCCACATGTAGTTCAGATTTTACATCAACTAGGCAATGACAATGAACTCAAGAAGTTTCTTCTTGATTCTTTCGAGGTTAGTCAATGCATCACCGATGTCCATCCGTTCCCTCGGAGACTCGGAAGAGCAAGCGACTCCTATTTCGATGATCGAAGCCAGACACCCCAAAGTACTAAACCAGCTTTTGTTCTTGCCATCCGGAGCGACAGTTCGTCTCCTCTCCGATTGCTGGTTTTCCTGAAGCAGAACGGGATCAATTACCTTTTCCACTCGGTCTGCCAGAGCTGCCTTTGCAAAGCGATGAAGGTTCAGCTCATTTTCAAACATGTCATCGGTCGGCCTCTTGCCTGTGAATATCTCCAAAACCAGGACTCCAAAGCTGTACACATCTCCTTTTGTGGATACCGCACTTCCCGAGCCGTACTCTAGAATAGTCAGTAAAGCATAGTGATGCATAGTCAATAATCGAGATTGAAATATAGTCCAGTGATGTTTCATGCTTATGCCTTTTTGTCGAAGGATTGGTCTCTAATTGCGTGTTCAATATAAGAAAATAACTGAAAGGCCCAACTTCTACATCATTACCTGGAGCTATGTAGCCAAAAGATCCTTTTACTCTGAGAGAGCTTGATTGATCGGCCAATAACCTATGCGTTGCTTCTGGGAGGAACCTGGCAAGCCCGAAATCGCCTACATGTCCAGTCATTTCATCGTCAAGAAGGACATTGCTCGGCTTTAGATCACAATGAACTATTGGCATTTCACAATAATGATGGAGATAATCTAGTGCACAAGCGACATCAATGGCAATATTCACTCTCCCAAGTAGACTCAACTTGCTTCTCATTGTTAATTGCAATGCCATTGGGTGTAACCATTCATCCAAGCTCCCATTCGACATGAATTCAAAGACTAGTGCCTTGAAATCATTTCCATTAAAATCAAACCCAGAACATGCTGTGAGTACCTTCACGAGATTACGGTGTCGGATTCTTTTCAGGGCCTCACACTCGGCAATGAAGCTCTTGGAAGCTCCATGATGTGTAAGGTTGAGAATCTTGATGGCCACGAACGACTGACTCTGATCGAGAAGCCCTTTGTATACAGACCCAAAACTGCCCACGCCGAGCAAATTTGTGGAGGAGAATCCACATGTTGCTTTCAATAGACTGTGATAAGAAACATGCAAAAGACCATCTTCAAAAGAGCTTGAAGCTGATGCAATCTTATTGTGTCTACACCAGAAGAAGTATAACAAAGACAGTATGCAAGATACTCCTATAAGAGCAAAGACTATGGATATCAGAATTTTTGCAAGTTTGCTTATTCTCGTTCGTTTTGATTCCTTGTGGTCGCATTTTGGTAGCTGAAAATCTGGCAGACCCCCGCAAAGCTTCTTGTTTCCAACAACTGAAGTTGATGTGGCACTTCTGAAAACTCCTCCCAGAGGCAATGCACCCTCAAAATCGTTGTAAGATAGGCTCAAATTTTCTAGATTCAACAACTCTAGATATTCTGGGATTTGACCGAACAATCGGTTGTTGGAAACATTCAAAATCTGAAGGCCTCTCATGAAACTCATAGTTGATGGTAGGGGCCCTTCAAAAAAGTTATCCTGCAAATATAGGCGTTCCATGGATATACAACTACCGATACTACTTGGAATTTGTTGAGATAATCTGTTCCCGTCAAGACCTAATCCACCAAGATTCTTCAATTTTCCAACTTCTCTAGGAAGGGGGCCGCTAAGATTATTTTGAGACAAATCAAGAAAAATCGACAAAGATGAGAGGCCCATAATTTCTGGGGGAATGTTGCCACTGAGGTTGTTGGTCGAAAGGTCCAAGAGAAGTAGATTCTGGCAGTTTCCTAAAGACGATGGTATCAAACCCTGGAGGTTATTGCTATGCAAGGACAATTTGGTTATCATCCTTAAATTCCCGATAGATTCTGGTATCTGCCCTGAGAATTTATTTAGTCTGAGAGACATAAAGTTCAGTTTTTTCAAATTTCCTATCTCTGAAGGAATGTTTCCTGAGATGTTATTGCCCCCCATTTGTAGGATCTCCAAGTTGATGAGATTTCCGATCCTAGAAGGTAAGGTTCCATAAATATAATTGTAACTTAACCCAAATTGCGAAAGGGTGATAGAGAGGTTACCGATACAATTGGGTATTGATCCTCCAAAAGCATTGCTGTCTATACCCAACATTTTCATGTTTGTGGAATTGGTTAAAGAGCATAGGAAATCCAAATCGGCAGATTGCCCGCTTCCAAAGTTGTTTTGGTCAATAAGAAACTTATAGAGTCCTCTCATCTTTGAGAAAGAAGGAACTTTCCCAGTAAAGTTGTTGACTGCGATTTGGAATAGAACGAGATTAGAGGCGTTGGACATTGACTCCGGAATGGGTCCGGTGAGGTGGTTGTGACTCAAGCCGATGCTCTCGAGATTCGGAAGAGTGAATCCTAAGTTGCTAGGTAAGCTCCCCTCTAATTGGTTCATAGCCACATCAAGGGTTGTCAGGGTAGATATATTAAGGATTGAGATAGGAATCGTACCAACAAATTTATTCAGGCTGAGAATGAGATGGTTTAGATTTCTCAGCTGACCAAGAGTCTGCGGGATTGTACCGCTGAGGTTATTTGACAATGTTGAGAAACTTTGAAGAGAGGATAAGTTTCCAAACGACAGTGGAATGTTTCCCACCAAGTTGTTGGCTTGGATTAAAAGTACTTGGAGCTTGGACAAGGAGCCGAGTTCTGTAGGCAAATTTCCTTCGAGCATGTTGCGGCCTAAGTTAAGAACCAGCAAATTAGAGCAATAGGAGAGATTCGAAGGAATTTGTCCGCTGAACGAGTTGTTATTAAGGAACAACTTCCGTAACCGAAACAAGCGACCAAACTGGAAGGGAATTTCGGAGCGAAAACTGTTGCTCTGCAGATTGACTTCCCTTAGAAAGCTCAAGTTACCAATATGTGGTGCCACAACCCCAGAGAGGTGCTTGGAGTGGAGGTCTAGTACGGTGACTCTTAGGTGTCTACGACCGCATGTGACACCGTACCATTCACAGAAGTGGCTAGTATTATTCCACGAACTCAAAACACCACCAGAATCAGCTATTCGAGCCCTAAATTCCAGCAAAGCGAGCCGATCAGTCTTGTCCCAGCTAGTTTTTGCTGAAGCTAGGACACTCCATAACAGAAGAATGAAGGTAGTTAAGCATGAGAATGACCCAGATAAATCCCGGTACCTGTAGGGAATGTCCATTACAATTTGTAACAAAGTGTTCTCAGCTCGAGTTTCTCTAGGTGTTTGGGCGAAGCAGTATCCAAATTCTATAAGTGGGAATATGAGTATACACTTGACTAGGAGTGTATTATAGAGTTTGCAGGCATCGCACTTCACCTACTACAAATATTGAAAATTAGGCCTCTGAAGTGATGCTACAATTTCGTCCGAATAAACTACTAATGCTATTTTTGTTTGGAATAATGATTTGTACGTAAGTTCAGTCGTGAACTAACTGCTACTTTAGAATATTATCTTCACATATTTCTTGGCCTTATTATATTGTTTTGGTCGAAGTTGGACAACTGGCTAATTCACAAGATATAAACATTTAGATGCAATAACTTTTTTATGATAAGCTAATTTTCATATTATTTTGAAGTAATCATTCTTTATTTCTCTTTGGGTGCAGAGACAACAATCATAGTCAATTGATAAGAAGGCGAAGAAATAAGTAGGTCCATTTCACAATTTAAACAAGTGCAATTTTTAAAAAAAGTCCGGTAATCTACTTTACTTCCATTTGTCCATTATATATATAAAAGAAATTTTAAAATTTTTCCATTAATTTTTTTTTAAATGGAAGTCATACATTTGAAACGTCCCATTTTATTCGGTTCAATAGTGCTTATACTGAAAAGAGAGAAAAAACTCTACTATGGTGAAGAAGAATTTAGTTCAAAAATTACTTATTATGATTATTAACAACTCATTATAATAATGACAAAGTCCCCACTACTATATTATGATTATTAACAATTCATTATAGCTATTAGGAAAGACGACAAGTTGCGGTCGGCAGATGATATTTAATTGAAGAAATGGGGGAGTTCAAGCCAAGTCAAGTCAACGGTCCTTCTTCTTCCTGTTGTGCATGACCAAGCCGGCTCCCATTGGAACAATCTTAGGAACGTGGATTTGCTCCATATGTCCAACCTATGTTTGCCCTTATTTCCCCGAAAATAAGGAATTAAAAAGGCACTCAAGTATGAAAACTGATAATACCGGATTTAGCTAGTCATTATATACACACCATGTTGCCTTACCTGACCTACCGAGTTACGTATCAAAGCCCGACGGATGAAGATTATCCTTTAATAACGGGACATGTCGACCATCTTGATGGGCGTCTCTCAACAAAACCTCTACTTTGCATAAATCGATTGAAGGGACAACGGCATAATTGCTACTAAGAAACGTATTTTAGGCTGGAAAATTGCAAACGTAAAAATTCATTCGGTAATAACCGTCTGATGTGGCACGACCTATGACTGACATGGATGATCTTAAATGGAATGACGTCCTTTTGCATTTTTTTTTTAATTTTCTAAAATTTTCTTTTTTTTTCTTTTTCTTTCTTTTTTTGTCCTATTCTTTCCTTCTATTGTTCATCATCTTCCCTCCGTTACTCGTCGAGGCCTCGCCAAAGGCCTCGAGGGCATGGCAAGGCTGCAGCATTGTCGCCTGATTTGTGTGAATGGATCTAGGACCCTCACCCAAATCTGCGAAAGCATGTCACGACCATTGCCTGTAGCCGGCGACCTTCATGTGCCATTGCCGAATCCTCAACGGCCGGCAGAGGGAAAAGGAAAAAGATGAACAGTATACAGCTATTAAAAAAGTCAACAAGTTGCAGTCGGCAGATTATATTTACTTGAAGAAGTGCGGGAGTTCAAGTCAAGTCAAGTCAACGATCCTTCTCTTCTTCTTGTCCTGACAGTGCATGGCCAAGCCGGCTCCCATTGGAACGGTCGTCGGAACGTGGATTCGTTCCATATGTCCAACCTTCGTTTGCTCTTACTTCCACTGAAAACAAGGGAATTAAAAAAGTACCAAATTGTGGAAAGTGATAATATCGGAATTAGCTAGTGATTAGACCCCACACCAAGTGTCCTTACCTGACCTAATGAGCTACGTGCCCTAGCCCGATGGGTGAAGATGATCCTTTAATAACGGGACATGTTGATCGTCTTAACGGGCTGGCTCTCGACAAAACATGAAAAAAATTATTCAAAATATCATAAATTTATTGTACAGTCGATAATTCAATCCTAAATTTTCTAATTTGATTAATGTAATCCTAAATCTTTTAACAATTTTTCAATATAGTCTATCAGATTAATTTAGATTAAAAATCACGCATGTAGCAATCCAGTGAGCTTCGACCGGCCTATGCGGCATGGTTAGCGGATAACATGGACAATCTTAGATAGTGACGTCCTTTTACAAAAAAAAATTTTTGAATTTTTTTATTTGTTTAATATTTCTCTTTTTTTTTCCTATTCTTTCTTTCTACTATTCATCTTCTTCCCTTTGTCGGTTGCCAGGGCCTTGGCGATTGCCCGCGTGGGCATGTTAAGGGTGATTTGGGACGCTCGGCCAAATCTACACCAGGGCGTCGTAACCCTTGCCTATGGTTGGCAATCTTCATTGAGGCCCCTAGCAGCCGGCAAAGGGAAAAAGATGAACAACATAAGGAAAGAATAGGAAAAAAAACAAAAATAAAATAAAATAAAATATTCAAAAAATTTAAGAAAATCGTAAAGTCATTTTATTTGGGGCAAATATCACAAAAAATCTCAAACTATGCTTATTGTAACACATATACTCTTAATTTTTTTTTTATCACCAAAGACTCTAAACTTGCCTCTTATGACACAAATACCTTGAATTTTTTTATGTCACGAAAAAATCTAAACTTTTATATGTGTGACATATATACCCTTATTATAGTTTCATACCAAGTATATTCGTCACACTGATATAAGTTCGAGATTTTTATGACACAAAAAAGTTTGAAATGTTTGTGTCACAATGGGTAAGTTTAGGACTTTTCGTGACATAAAGAAAATGTTTGGAGTATTTGTATTATAATGGACATTATTTGGTGTTTTTTGTAGTATTAAACTTTTCATTTAAAATCATTCATGTTACCGGCCATCTACGTGATACGACAGGTGCCAGCTCTGACTAGACTGTTACATTGAAGATTTCTAGCCTAAATTAGCCCGATGAACTATATTGGAAAATCGTCAAAAGTTGTAGGTCTACATTAGCCAAATTAGAAAGCTTATGACTGAATTGATTGTCGTACAATAAGTTTAGAATTTTTTAGATAATTTTTCCAAAAAAAAAATGCATTATAACTGTTTAAAAAATCTCTTAATATATTTTGAAGTTGAAAAAATAATCCATAATTCCTTACAAGCTTAAAACATGCAAGTTTTGTTTATGTTTCAGGTAATATCGGCATAAAAGGAAACTTTGACATGCAAAGCAAAAAGACTTGAAATAGATAAAAGAACCTACATGAACAGTCCACAGAATCTACATTATCATCGTACTCGAAGTGACCAATAAGAAGCAATTACATATAACTGAGAAGTCCGATACTGGAAAGTCTAATATAACCAAATTCTGATATCACCGAAAGTTTGATATCATCGGGAAACTGGATATAATCGGGGAGCGCTGATATAAGCAGAGCAACTATACTAAGGCTCTATTCGTTTCACGAAAAATATGACGTTTCTGAAAAATATTTTTCAGAAAAATAGCAATATTTTTTGATGTTCATCTGAAACCTAAAAATGAAAAGAAAATTTTTTTCTGCAGCTTGATATGGAAAATGCATTACTTTTAATAATTTTTAATAATTTTTTCTCTTTTTTTTTTCCTTTCTTTCTTCCTCTATCAGAACGACTGGCGACCGGCCACAGGCGAGGCTTAGCCTTGCTCGCCCAAGGACGATGAGACTTGTAATGGCCTGCGATCAGCCTCGGGCGAGGTCGAGCCTTGCCTTGCCAGATCTGGCAAGACTCGGCCTCGCCTGATCTGGCGAGGCGAGGCTAGGCTCGACCTCACTCGAGCTCGCCAACCTTGGGCGAGCAAGGAGGCCTCAGGCGAGGCCGAGCCTAGCCTCACCTCACCAGATCTGACAAGGCAAGGCTCGGCCTCGCTCGCCGTCGCCTCACGAGCTCACTGGATCTAGGGAATTACTTCTCCGTGGGACGAGACGAGGGACAAGACGAAGGACGAGAGGACCCGCGAGGCAGCGGCGAAGGAGAAGCAGATGAAGCGCAAGGCAGCAGCGGAGGAGGAGCGGCTCTGGAGATGAAAACCCTAGGCTGCGTGAGAACGATAGGGAAAAGGAGCAACTCTGGAGAGAGGAGGAGAGGACGTGCGAGAATGAGGGGAGATTGGAAAAAGTTTTCCTTCCTTTCGGGAAAGGAAATCATTTTCCCTAATTTTAGAAGGATATTTTCCATTGACCGGAAAATATTTTCTTTGACCACTTATTTTCCGCCTCACAAACACCGTAAATAATATTTTTCGTAAAACAAATAGAGCTTTAACGAGACAACAACCTTGTCACATGTTTTGAGGATAATATCCCAAGACGAATTATTTCATCTGGTTATAAGATAGCTAGTAATATGGAATAGATTTCTATTTTAGAAGAAAGTGATTGATAATCAATGTCATAGATTATCTACGCGAAACAATCAATCCCACGTGATATCTTGATTAATTAGCAATCATTCCAAAGACGAGCTACTCTATTTTTAAAAACCAAAAATTTGATTGTATTGGTGATTAAATTTACAGGAACTCGAGATTGATTGACTCCAACGGCTAAATTGAATCGTCCAACGATCAGCTTGGAGATTAATCCTCGTGAAGATTGTCCAACGGAAAGATTGGATGTTAAGGGGTATAAAAGGAAATCAACAAGATATCAAGAGAAAAAAAAAAAAAGAAATCAAGAGTGCAAAAATCCAAATTTAGAGAAGCTTTACATCCTTACTCTTTTTGAATATACTAAAATTGAAATCTCCTGAGAAGTATTGCCGGTGTTATAGTTTGTGCTTAGGTATGAGATAATGAGATTTATTTGCTTGAGTATAAGCAGCACCAACTTTGTAAAGAAATGATTGAGTATAAGCGGCACATTCTACTATAATTACTTAAAGATTGCTAGTGGAATCCAGCTAGTTAGCTATTAATTTGAGAAAGTGAATGTAGACTTTCACCAAGTTTAACCACTATAAAGATCTGAGTGTATCATTGTCTATCTTTCTTCTTATGCATGATAAAAGCGCAATGCACCACTTGATAGAACCTGCTCCTGCGTGTATGAACTCAATGTTTGACCCTATTTACGCTTATATCAAATTTGACCATTTCAATTCCGCAATATTTTGTCAAGATTCATAATACTGTAAGCCAACATCAATAACCAAACCATCATCTCTCATGACCCCCACATGTCTGACCATAAACATTTGTCTCAACCAAATCACATTATATTAGCGACCACTAGCCAGTCGGGGTAAGCTCCTCAAGAAATGTTGCACAAGGGGCTTAGGTAAAGTTTCTCGTCTTTCGCTCGTTTTCTCCCTTTTAAGCTCAGTACCCACATATATTCTTTCTGCACTAACTTAATTATCGGAGGATCAATCCGGATAAAAAAATCAATACACTTTAACCCATGTTCGTATACACCGGCTCATTTCTTGGTCGGAGTTTCCATAGATTCCGTGAGCTCGAATTATACACTAACTAAAAGGAACACACTTCCCTAGCATGAGGCTATAATTATATGTATAATTTATGGTGGCTCAGATTTCTGCGACTTATTAGATAAGTTTGTATAAATCACCCGTAGATAGTCGAATTAGTAAGGAGAGAAGTACTAATTAAATAATATGCTAAAATTTTGTTAGTGTGTTCATGTATGTTTCACATGTTATTTTAACCATTTTGGACTTTGTCATGTCTCGTTTCATAGACTGATTCTACTTGACGATAAAATAGCCTTGTAGCAGAAAAATTCTTAATCTCCGTCACCTTCTATCACTCAAGTAATTGAAATATTTAATTAATTTACATTAATCTTAGGATTCAATCAAAGGGGTTGCTTAAGTCCTAAGCTTGTATTCGCCTTTTTCGCTCATGACTTGAGTTCAAATTACCACACTTTGTACATTTCTCTTGAGACACCCAAGGAGCACAAACCTATATATCCCCGGTAATTACTCATGGCGTGTGGGGGTAGAGGGACCGCCATATTCAACGAGGATTAGTCAAATGCTTTGTCCCAATCACCACATTGTTATATAACGAAGAGTAAAAAGATTAATCGCATGTGAAACTATTAAATGGATAGTCCCTTTAATTAAGTAAAATTCAATAAATTCCCTTACATGCATGTCTATTAAAACTGAGACAGTTGACCCTAATATTATGTCTGGGAAAAAAGGTGTTGTAAATTAAGTCAAATCGCAATCAATCACAGTGGAATTCTAATTCTCAAAATCACGCAAAATGTCACCATATATTCTTTTTACAGAAAAACGTAAATAGCACAGCAAAAGAAGAACGATACACCAGAAGTTTTTACGTGAAAAACCCAATATGGGAAAAACTACAGGACACTAATCCAAAAATTGCTTTACTATAATCAAATGATTACAATCAACACTTTAATGGTGTTTCTTTCATAATAAATCCTCACGATTGTCACAAAACACATCTTCACTTGATGAACTCTTAAGATCTCTCATGTTTACGCATATTATTGAAGACTCTTGTGATTTCTCTGGAGTATCTTCCGATGCACATAGAAACCTCCACCCAAGCCCTTCTGTTTGTAGCAGTAGATCTCCACCCAAGTTAAGAATCCTCCCTAATTAATTGAAAATCACCTCCTAATCACTATAATTGATTCCATCATGATATTCTTTCTAAATAAGACTTCTTATTTAGATTTCTTCCTTGCCTGCGTCCTACCATAATAGGATTCATTCCTGTTAGGTATTCTTGATGAGCAATCTTCAAGATATTTCAAATCGATTTATGAACATGTTGGGCTGCTCCCAACAAAAAGTGAGGATAGAAAGAACACATAGGTGATCAAAATAGAACAGAGAAAAATGCGAAAGTTCGGGAATAAGATTCCAGTTCCAATTGATTGGATTTGGAGTTGAAGGGAGTTGATTATAAAAGTTATGCAAGTCAATTGATTGGAAAAAAAAAATGCTCAAATTCAGCGACCAAAAGTAGTTTTATTTTTTTAATAATACACACGAGTAACATAAAACGAGTTGACTTACCCTTTGAAAAAGGAAACATCACGCAAAAAATAAATGAACGATATATATAAGGTTAGTCTAATAGATCATGCCAATTGTTGCAATCACATATCAATAGATAATGTGATTCCCGTTATATCTTACTGAAAAACACAAGTTTGCACACAATTTCTGTATATTATGATTGATTTTATCCATTTGTATATTATGATTGATTCTGTTTGTTACTTTATCCAAATGTGAAGGATATCAAAAAACAGTAAAACCTTTGGGATGCCATCGACTCAATATCCCAATGATGTGGTGACTGTCAAAGTACCAAAATCATTATATGGCAGTGGTGGACAACATCAGTGGATTAGAGCTATTCGTCACGAGTCGTACCCCGAGCACACTCTTTGTTTCCTTCCCTCACCGCCTTTCAATGGGGGAGAGTTCACGCGCAATGCATGCGGGAACGACGGGGACACGTCCTCCTACCACTGCATGACCTCCACCCAGAGTGCGCCGAATTGGCGGTAACGGCGAAGCGCAAGGACCTTGAGCACCCTCTCACATTGTATTATTCCTAACGCAAGAGCAGAGCCTGATCTGCGACATGCGCCAGGGAGCACCACCGAGGGTTGCTGGTGCTACTATTGCACCGGCTACGATTACCGCACGCATTTGGGCCATGTGCAGGCTGAAGTGGTGGAAGCATCGGAGGATAATGGGGGAGATGAAACTGAAGATAGTAGGGCTTATGAAGATGGAGTTTCACCACCGCATAAAAATGCAGTCCATGGTTGCTAGTATGGTCACCTCTTCCATCAACCTAACATTGTGCGCCCAGGCTTTTCACTCCAAGCTGTGCCCTAAGTAATTTAATTCCACTTCTTGAATTTTCTTAAATTTTAGTTTGTCATGGTTGTTATTGTTTCATGTGTAGTTACCATTAATCTTTTGGTGATTTGGTCACCGTTCCATTGACATTCTTGTAATTTGTAGCCTGATGATTCAGATCCTCGTGCTATCTCATTGGGGTCATTTGGGTTTCCTATTTACCTCCCTGTTTTTCTTTTACAAAATTATGAAATGATTTTGACATCATGAAGAATCTATTTAAGGTCGACCAAACAAACAAAAAAAATCTATCTAAGAAGATCCTTGACATCTGAGGATCAAGTTACATATGTGACTAGCTCTGAGACTAAAGAACCAACTGTAAGGAAAGTCACATAGGATAGCAGAAAATTGACAGAATGTACTATCAAGCTCTACCTGAAAATTTCCCAATAGTTTGGTGAAATTCCTGCAGAGCACAATCATGAAATTGCAAATTTGATCTCCAAATTTTCTGACAAACATAGCGGGAAAATATTCATTTACAGAGCCATTGTTGAGAATGCACAATAAACTTAGCCAAGTCACTGCAGAGAGAAAGACTGCCCACTGAAAAGGGAGATGATCATGTCCAGTTTATGCTTATGCCAAGAGTAAACCCTAGGAGTCACAAACCCAGAGCCAATCTCAGATTGGAGCAAGCACAACTTCTAAAAGAATTAGGGCAAAAACAAATGGCCGGCTGAAAGTGCGCGGCAATGATCATTAATGCAGAAATGTAAGTCGAT
The DNA here is from genome assembly GCA_024500025.1 of Syzygium aromaticum. NCBI lineage: Eukaryota > Viridiplantae > Streptophyta > Magnoliopsida > Myrtales > Myrtaceae > Syzygium > Syzygium aromaticum. The sequence continues at coordinate 5,649,864 of CM044891.1, read as the reverse complement.
ACACGCACGGCTGCCCAAGCAAAAAGAACCATGTGTATCAAGCAAAATTGCCGTTTCAAAGGGAGAGCCGTCAATGCACCTGAAGGGGAAACTTATCCAGGAAACCTAACAACATAGCAGCACCATGCACACGGAGGAGACAGAGACCAGCAATCTTCCACTGAAGATGGTGATACAAGACAGGAGATTGCTAGGAAGAAGACAATGCAAATCAAATTGCCATGCTCACCAAAGCTTCCAAAAGATCTCCGCGTTTTACTGAGAAAGGAACTCCTCCATCAGTACAGTGTGTGGAAGATGATACGGAATTTTACCGAGTTAATTGCATATAGGACTTCTTGAGGCCAAAAGGACTTTTCAGAATTTATAAGACTAAAACCACGTCCTATGACATGAAAGTAATGGGACCGTGTATCAAAACACCACAAACAGCCAAGAATCCTGCCAAAAGCTTAGCAGAGTTAATATAGTGCAAACTATAGACAGAAAGCTCACATACTAAATGTGTATGAGAAACATAGAGTTTACCCGTTTAACTCCTTTTCAAAAAGTTAGACATTTGAAAAATCGTAGCCAAAACGGGCATTCATTTCAAAGGCAGCTTCTCTTTTGCAAAGAGAAAAGGCATTACTTCCGCAGGGGAATCTTTCGCCCTATCCTCAAAAGAGCCATCTAGACACCGAAAAGCTGTCCGCACTCCGCAGTCGCAAATGCCAGTGAAGAAGTCAACCAAGATGGATCTCAGATGGATTTGCAAGTGCTAAAGCATGTAACCGAAAGAGAATCCAGTACCCATCATAGCATTGACAGAGTAAGACCAAATTTGATTGTTGAAGTCAAGCAAGCAATGTCATCAGACCAAAACATCAAAACGAGCGTTCACGGACATTAAACAGTTGGATCCTTTAGCCATAGTTCGCACATCAAAGACTGATCAAGCTGATTTGTCCACCCAGACAACCACGAAGAGATGCGACAGAAGAGACTTTGACACCTCCAGCAAGTAACAGCAGTACCTCCAATTGTTTTCTACAAGCACAAAATATTTTTCAATCAGCACAAATCGACTGCTTTACTATGACTGGAAACGATTGAGAGCATACCTATCAGGAGTATTATTTCTACCCCGAACGGAAGTTTCCTGTACTACGACGTTCATAGGGACCAGAACGGTCCCGACTATAGCGGTCATTTCCCAATCCTCCTCGGGTACCACCATCCCTATTGCGCCCGCCAGATCGATCACCATTTCGATCAGGACCATACCGCCCACCACCACCTCCTCCTCCATACCTGTCATCCCTCCCCCCATACTTACCTCCTCTGCCCCCTTCGCTAGGACACTCCCTTGCAAAATGCCCAGGCTTGCCACACTTAAAGCACTCTCCACCTCCACCTCCACGCCCACCAACATAGTCCCGATTAGGGCCACGATCACGACCACGATCACGACTGCGATCACCATCTTGGTCTCTACCCGAACCTTGAGGCTGAGCTTTTTCCACAATAATATTTCTTCCATCCAAGTCCATCCCATTCATAGCCTCTATAGCCTCTTCCATTGCTTGCTTCTCATCAAAAGTTACAAAACCAAATCCACGGGAGCGTCCAGAGAACTTGTCCATCACCACCTGCATTAAAAATATTCTTCTCGGAGTCAGTTTGTATCATATGAAAGGGAAAACTACAAATATCATCCTCAACTTTGCTCCTTATATCAAACACCCCCTTCTTACATTCAAAACCTACAACTACCATTTTCACTTTTTGTTTTTATTGGATTTCAAGTTGCACCTCCCACCCACACACATTTCCCAAAATTACCCCATCCTCAACATTGGATTTCACTTTCTAGGTGTAAATTTCAGGCGTGCATAAGGGCAAATAGGTCATTTTAGGTTGAGGAGATGCACAATGTAGACTTTGAAATGTGAGGAGGGTATTTGAAATGAAGAGCAAAATGGAGGATGGTCTTTGCAATTACGCCTATATGATATTAACATGCTTTCCTCATCACCACATTATCATATCAAGGATAGTAATGATACCCAATATAATTTCATGAAATTGCAGTAAAGAAGCATCCCATGTTCCAGAAAATGAAAAGCTTAGGTTTCTAGAGTTAACATACTAAACATACAAACTAACCATAACGCTAGAGCAGTTATTGCCCATACTCACTGCACTAGACCTTACCAATCAAATTACCAAATATTGGGACCCACACTAGATCACAATGGGAAATAGAACTTCCCCCACACATTTCCATCGCTAGATTTGTTCTGTCTACTGATCTATAAAATGAGTCTACAAGTTTTTTAATAGATGACAAAAAAACAATTTGCAGATAAAACCACCAATACAAAACTTGGTGAGTTCAACCAATGAACACGGGGTATCAACTCTGATCCATTGAAAAAGCAATACTATTAGCCTCTAAAGCTCCAAAAGTTACTAGTTCAATTCCAAAAGAGAACTTTTTACGGTAGACCCCAATAGCTTTACTTGTTACTTTACCCTTTTGCCCTTTTTTTTTTTCTGATGACAAGGAACTGCACCTTAGTGAGTAAACCCCAACTCATTATATACATCAATAACATCATGGACCAAGTTAAGATGTCCGCTGAAAGCATGGTAAAAGGTATCTCGACCAAACTTATCCTTATAAGAACAATCACTTTGTTTCCAAAAGACAGTGCTATATTCTTTTCGCATGTTGGGGTTCATGCAATTATCATAAAGCCAAGGCTGACTAATGACATGAAACTTGAGTCAAGATGACAGAGAAAAGGTAAAGTCATTGCAAGCACCATCTTGGAAAGAAAGAAGACATTGCTTGATCTACAAATAGTAGCCTTATCAATCCAAGCCACCTGTATGGTTGAGAATGTGGTAGATCGAGAAGTTTAAAGATACTACCAACAATTTGTCCCACTCCTGTATCACTCGGATGTTGGTTCAAGCACATCCAACAATAATATTCACATCTATAAAATGTAACATGAATGGGATTCGACAGCAACATAACACGAGCGCCAATTACTTAAACACAATCGAAGATTGACTGATAAGATAGATTATGCAAGTTTGAAGCATCTTCTACTTATTCTCCACGATAAAACTATGCGACCAAGCCTCATTTAGCTGGCAAAGGTTAATGGCATCAAACAATCGTGTAGTTACCAATCGTACCAATTGGATGCAGGTTGAAATAAATCTTGCAAACGAATTAATGTACCTAAATTTCCTGATACCAGTTAGAGAGAAGGCCTGTTGCTTTGGCATGCAACTTATAAAGCATGAAGTATCAAATGCCCTACCACCATAAAAGTCATTTGTAGAAGCCAGGAGGCAGTCATACATGTCTAATGGTTACCACATGGATAAGGACTGTAACCATTCACTAGATGCTAAAAAACTGTACCTTTGCCTCAAGCAGATGGCCAAACTTTTCAAAAGCATCTTTGAGACCTTTATCAGATGTTGACCATGAAAGGCCACCAATATAGCAGCGGTACTCCACCTCTGCCGACATCTTCTAACTATATTTAATGAGTGATGTTAGACATGGAATTACCAAACTGTAGAGAACAAGCACGGCAAGTATAATGCAATTGCCCAAGAAATAGAGCAGAAATCAGCTCACCCGCAAGCATGAAGTATATGTCAAGCATAACTTAATAAACTTAAATTCTCATGAAGATAAGGTAGAATAAAGGACAGTGAATAATTGAATGAACTATAGCGATCCACGAGTTCAAGTACAATAGTCAGTGATTTTAAAACGAGACCAACGAGACCACGTGGGCTTGTGCATCAAAGCCCAATCAACAAGCTTGGACAATATTTAACCATTGTAAAGAACTTTTTACCTCCAAAAAACCATCACATCTAAGAAAAGAACTAGAACAAGTAGCTTCTCGAGGTAAGATTCTTAAACTACCATCACACCACATGGCCTACTTGGCATAGGTTTGCACAAGTATTTATTGACCAAACTCTTCAATGCACACATACAATTGCTTTTACAAACAGTAATGTTACATTTGTTAATAAATTTCCTTTAACCACCTAAGAAAGTCATCTTTAAAAGATGTTCTACTTTCATTATCATGGCAACATGGACAGAAATGACAGTGATAGCTTGAAAAGTCCATTCAAAATGAGAATGGTCTGTCATTCCATTAGGAGCTATACACACTATGACATCTCAGTCCATTCACGGAGAAATCAACAGCAACCGAACAAGTAAACCCACACAGTAATATATTCTTTTATTCAATCAACATATGATTTCTCACAAAATCGACAGAGCTAACAGATTTATCAAGCAACAAAAAGCTAGAGAAGATCCACGCCTGGTGGATAAAGACAGGCAGCCCTATGATAAGACCATTTAAGGACAATCCTTGCTTCCATATTAGCTAAAATCGAACACCTTTCCTTCTCTACCTGGCCCAAGAAGGAGAATTTGCCAACATGAACTAAAAGATCAGACCCGAAAAATGCAAAGTTCTTAAACCCCAAACCACTTCGTCCACGGCAACTGAGCTCTCACAAGAGCGACAAGTTTTAACCTATCGCGTTGCTTCGGTATTCCAACAAACATCAAGAATTCATTCACTTCCTCAAGCCTCCACAGCACATATGCTTCGCGAACCGTAATCAAGCTCCACCAAAGCTCAACGCGATCATCAACAACAACAACAACAAAACCTACTCAAACCCGAACCAATCACATCCACGCGGAACTCCCCCGCGAGGAGAACCCCGAGGAAAGAGCGAAACGAGAAGCGGATCCGGCAAAGGGGGAGGGGGGCCGACTTACGGAGGACCGAGACGGAGAGCAGAGCGGGGCGGCGATCAGGCGACTCGGTCAAGCTCGGTTCACCTCGCTCTCGTGCAGCAGCGAAGACGAAGAAGACGGAGACGAAGACGAAGACGAAGAAGAAGAAGAAACCCTAGAAAAGGTAAAGGGAAGGGGCGGTGGGGGGGAGGGAATCAGCATCAGATTCAGATGCAAATGGCCGGCTGACGAGGGCAATTTCGGGACGCGGCCGAGGAAATCTCCGGTAAAAGGAGCTGCAGGGTAGTCTTACCCTGCATGCGCTCCTCTCTCCATGGCCCCCCCGCTTGTAAAGTTCCCCTTTTTGGGTGCCATTGCATTTTTATCTCTTTTTTTTCAATTTTAAGTGCCCCAAATTTCACATTCGCTTTTAACCTTTTCTCCTTCTCCAAATTTTTACCCTCCTCATGATCTTTTAACTTTCATTGAACATAAAATCCGGGTGTGAGTATGATTTCAAAGTAGAATCGGAAACTTGAGAATTGAAACCGGTGGAATCCATGTTTTAAGGTATACATGGTAGGTTTTATATTCTAATAAATAAATCTTTGTGTTTTCCCGTTTTATATTTTGCGGAATTTCATGACATCCAGTGATAAGTATGTAATTTAAAAACGCTAGTGTAAGCTTCCATTTCTGGCGATATCCATAATTGAGATTTGTACTTTGTTAATGTTTCATATTTTTCGTGTGTCTAAATATAAATTGTGATCAGTGGATTGTACTGAATGGTGGTCATTAGAGGCGATGGTTTGCTACAATCGTCAAATTAAGAGTACAAGTGAAACTTGAGTAGACCTTGAAACTTATGACATAGTAGGTTTTAAGTTTTTTGATATGCAAGGTGAGTTTTAGGTTTCAAGAAGCCTATCTCAACTTTATAAGTTTCGGGTTCTGAATTTTCTTAACATATATACATGTCTAGATTGACTTTGACTTTCCGTTTAATCTAAATCTTGCAACACACACTTTAACTTTTGCTTAAATGCGAGACTTCCGAAATCCTCACTCGCATGACATTTTCAAAGATTCGAAGTCATTTTATGCTTAGAAGAATCGACACAAATAATTGATAAGTATTGATTAATGGAGATCGGAGAAGCGAACAAAATTTTTCCTCCTCAAACGACACCCGCTAGTCACGAATCATCTCTTATTCCGTGACTAAAGTCTCGGCGAGAATTTGATCTAGGGTGCAAAAAACTTTAGAATAAAAAAAAACCAGAAAAGCAGGAATCGATACCAAAATTGGGAATATTTGTGGGGGCCAAATTGCGATAATCTATCAAATACGGGGATCTAAGTATAATTCTTGGAAAGAGTTGTCCGTCGAATTTTGACCGTCGCTGTTCACGTCCCTCGAGTGCGCCAGGGTTTTGGGTTTTGCGAAGCGAAGCTACTTTCAGTTCCGGCCGGTCCCTCTTCTCCTCATCCTTCTTGCCCTTCCGCCACCACCTCCTCCTCCAGCTCCGCCGCAACCGCCGCCGCCGCCGGAGCGTATAGGCGAGCTCCCGCTTAGCTCACCTGGAAGCAGAGAAACGATCGGCGACGGGGGGGAAGAAGGAAGAGCGCGGGAGAAATGTGGTACCTGTGCGTGTTCTACCACCGGTTACTGGATTACCGGAAACCGGAGGTCGAGTCTCTCGCCCGGATGTTCGGGGCGTTCGATTCCGACAGCGGGCGGGAGGCCGGGGAGGAGCACTTGGAGTGGAGGCTGCCGGAGCACCACCATCCCGACTCTCCTTTCCACTTCGTCAACCTCCCTTCCGAGGACGTCGCTCGCGATGTCGCCAATCGAAGTCGGTTTTGTGTTTTTTTTTCCCCCCTCTTTTATGATGTTTGCGTGGGTGAAAACCAGTGGGCTGGGAATGACAATCGGTGGAGCTGTGAATCTTCTGTTTTCATATTCACCTGTAAAGACCTAGAGGAGCTGTTATCTAATTCATTGCATTTGATCGACCCAACTGCTCTTTTGGCATCGGGTGTGAATTCGTTTCCGGGCTTAGAGATGTGAAGGCTTCTATATAATTTGCAGAAGTAGTAGCTCTGCTAGGATTATCTGCATTCATATGCCATAATGCACCGCTTTGTTGGGCATGGGTCGGAATGATGGGTTGGATGATTGCGTTGTGGATGCAACCTTGCATCTTTTGTTAAATCTGGAGCTAGCAATCATGTCTCAAGTGTGCTCATCAGATACCCATTGGTGATTAATTACAGTATCTGTTGGTAACATCTCTCTGCCATTTTCTGAGATTTTAATGAAAAATCGTCGCCAATGTACAGAATCATAGTGAAATCTAGATATAAGAAAAGGAATGTCGACTCTATAGTTGGCTAGTTTCCTGTGGGCTTAGAGATGTCATGTCATGGCATATTTGCTAAAACATTTCTGCCGTCGGTTAAATGGAATCGTTCATTTTTGTTCAATGTATTGTAAGATGAAAGATGTACCTGGACATAGGTGAGAGACAAAGATATGACATACCTAGGCACATGAGATGACTTCAGAATGATCTTTAAGGTTTAATTAACCACTTCATGCTTGAATCATGAGATAGGGGTTCTTACTCCTAACTTTCTGTTAAATACTTGCCGTGGGAGTTTACCTTGAAGTGAAAGATGACGAATTTTGGAACTTTATTTCCTCCTTGAAAGGATGCTGATTCAATTTTTTATTTTTCCGTCATACGCCTTAAATATCAACATGATGCATCTTTGTTTTATCACTTGATACGAAATTATGCTGGAGATGGAACTAAGCTTGTCGACAAACAGAAAGCTTTTGTTGCTTAAAAGTTAACCAGTTTCTGCAGCGCACAATGTTAATTGTACGTTGTCCACCTGATTAATAAATGAGCTTTTGTCTATTGGAAGCCTGGAAGAGACCAATTAGTACTGGTATTGTTGATATATTCCTCTTGTATTGCTTCCTTGCAGTTAATGCTATAACAGTGGCTATAATAAACAGATTTTCTTCCTTTAGTGGTTCTATTGAATAGCTCATCAATCTATCGACTTAATTGTGTTCATAGCAAGAAACTTAGCTTTGTCTTCTTGGATTTGCATAATTGTAGGTATACTTGTCAAGGGTATATATGAACTCTGGGGAGAAGGAGACAGCTACAAAGAACTAGAAGATGCTATAAACAATTACCCTGATGAACGTAAGCTACCATATCTGACTTCTGAAAGCTCGTTCAGAATCACGGTTGACAGTTTTGGGAAGGTCATTAGCTTTCAGGAGCAAAATGAACGCATTCAAAGTCTTGCATACATCCCATTCAAGGTGCGTTACCATGTTTTGTGTCTTGAGGATCTTCAAATGCTAAATTGTGGATTTGAAAGTTGAATTTCTCGTGTGTGCAAATCCATATGTTGATATTATTGGGAATATGGATGGTGCATCAGAGGCCTTGAATTTTGAGCCTTTGGTCCTGGGAGCTCATGTATGTGATGAATTGTCCTAAAGGACCAATGCAGACTTGCTGTATAAAATAACGATGATACTCTGTGGATGGTTAAAGCTGGAAAAGTTTTGCCCTTATTGTAACTGCAATATGTTAGTTTCCTATGACCGTGGTTACTGATTTTGAGAGGTGGTAGATGTTTACTTCTGCCAAGCTTTGGTTGCTGTTCAATTTCAGAAAAGAAATCGTCAAGGTGTTAATAAATACATGAACGTTCAATAATGTTACTTTTGGGTAAGCTCTATACAATTAGCCAATGTCAGAAGGAATCTGCATCTCAGCCAAATTATAAACTCCCTCAAATGCATGGATAAGGTACTTACATGAACTCTTCAGTTTCATAATGAAATTCTAATTATCTTCAAGCTATAAATCAGATCTTGATACCAATCTGACCGAGTGGATTTTTCTTTTATCCATATACCTACAAGACATTTTCACAGTGTGAGGCCAGGCTGCAATACTCAACTGCCAGTGCCTTAAAAATCATATGGCCACTACCTATTCATAGTCCGAAATGCATGGATCTATTTCTTTGTAGTCTTGATTTTAGACTCTGGTAGATGAGCAAGTATTCAATGATCTGATAAAAGCAGGAATTGGTATTAAGAAAATCAAGCTCTGGGAGTTTATTTGGTTATTCAGGTTGTTGCTGATTGTGATAGATGACAGTGATTATCCAAGTGAGGACTCATGACTGAGATTGGGGAATTTATTTTTTATTTTTGAATGTTTTATTGCTGAATGGTGAGACTCTTAATATTCTTTAGATTGGTAAAGTATGTAGCATGCTTGGGTTAGTAAACACTAGACTCCTGTTCTCCATTTTAATCCTGTCATGTAATAACTGAATGAAACTGATAATCATCCGGTCAACAAACCTCTTTTTGCTTGTGAGTTTTCCTTGTCAGACGTGTTGATAAGATTGTGAGGTAATCTCATATATAATTGTCTTGTCAAATACTTAATGATCTGCCAGTTATTTTCAATCAGCTTCTCGTTGAAAGAATATAACCTATATGTGGTCCCTGTGGGAAGTATAAGCTGGTGTAAATTGTTGCAGGGACGAGTTAATCTAAGGAATCCAGTTCACAAGTTCTGGCTCATGGAAACAGATGATTATGGAGCCAACAATGGTCTCCCTCCAGTGGTTCAGAAAAGGATATTTTTTGGCCGTGAAGTTGGTGGTGCTGACCGGAAGCTTTTGCCCACATATCAGCTTAAAAGTCGAACCTACCTTGGCCCTACCGCCATGGATGCAGAAATGGCTTTCTTGATGGCCAATCAAGCAATGGTAAAACCAGGGAAGCTTGTTTATGATCCTTTTGTTGGTACTGGAAGCATTCTTATTGCGGCAGCTCATTTTGGAGCAATGACCATGGTTCGTGCTCTTCTCTCCACGTTGAAGTAGACAAGGAGCTAGTTGAATGGAGAAACATTCTCTTGCCTTTTAACTGACATGAAACTTTCAGGGTGCAGACATTGATATTAGGGTAGTACGTGATGGGCATGGACCTGATTGTAATGTCTGGAGTAACTTTAAGCAGGTACCCTTAGCATTTGTTAGTGTGATTTAAATTGCTTTGTGATGTCTAGCTGGGTCTAAATAACTAAAATATTAACTGCGCACAGGAACTTAGAACTTTCTCGTTTGGCTAAGTGAACAAAGTTCCTGGATGACCATCAAGGAGGCACAAACCTAACATATCACTTATTCCCTCCTTGCAGTATGGATTGCCTATGCCAATTGGTTTGTTAAGGGCTGATAATAACCTGCCTCCATGGCGTCCCGGGTTAAAAGAAGTAAGTGCTTGCGGTCTTTCCTTTTCTTTCTTGTAATTAAGTGAAAAGATTTGGTGGCTTTGCTCTTATCAGGAGGATCTTATTGTAATTCATCATCCTCTGTGAGTACCATCAAGTTCAGTAGTACCTTCAGGAACCTGATTTTTACTTACAATCTTCCACTTTAAAGATGAGATGGAGGGTAATGCTACCGAACTGTTCAGCAGATCAATGCCATGATGAGGATCCAAGCTGGATTTCGTTATTTTTGTTAGTGACGCTAATAATAATCACAACTGAGTTTTATTTGTTTCCTTCAAGCACAACTAAGGTTAATTTTTCCTATCTCGCTTTCCTCCTTTGTCGGGTAACGTTCTCTCATGTTAATTCTGTAGGTATTTGATGCCATAATCTGTGATCCTCCTTATGGAGTTCGTGCTGGAGGACGCAAGTCTGGTGGCCGTAAATTACTAAAGGGGGTTGTGGGCCCTTACACTGTTCCCGATGACAAGAGGACAGATCACATACCGTCGACCGCAGCTTACAGCTTGGTAGAATGTGTGCACGATTTGCTCAACATCGCTGCTAAAATGCTCGTACTTAATGGCAGGCTAGTGTTCTTCTATCCCGTATTGCGAGAAGACGAGTCCCCAGAAAACCATTTCCCGGAGCACCCATGTTTTGTATTGGTTTCAGCATCGGAACAGATATTAAGTTCACGATATAGCCGGGTTTTACTCACAATGGTGAAGAGAAGTCCTTACACCAAGGAAATCGAAGAAGCGGCTAGGCTTAAACATCTGGAGTTCAAGGAAAACCACCTAAAGTGGTTGGAAGACGGTAATCTTCATTCTGCGGTTTTTAGCCCTGGTGAGTCGGTATTCATTGCAGAGGGTGACACCAAAGTTAGTAAGGAAACAAAGCCGAAGTATAGAGGAAAATATGTGTAGTTCCCGAAAGCAGAATTTAATAGGCTATTAGACAAGAGAGAGATTTTTCTTGACAATGGATTGAAGTTATAAACTAATCATGCAGTTCCCTCTCGTCAATTTAAGCAATTCAATTTACTGATACATTTTGTTCCTTCTCAGTATGAAAGAGACGACACTGCCTGCCACACAGATCCCATCTTAGTTTACCTTGTATTCTTGGCACTCAATTTTTGTTCATCATATTAAGTTGTGATACAGATGATCATTAATCTGAGTCTAATTTATGCATGTATGATTTCTGATGAGGACATTATCTCTGTGTTCTTCTAGAACTAGTAGTTTCAGTCACCAGATCGCGAGTAGTCGCATTTTCTAATTGTTGATCGCGGAAAGTTCATCTTGACTTCTGATCATGGGTGGTCACAAGAGATTCCTCTAATGTTGTGTTTTCAGGTCTTTCTTAATCTAATACAAATTGCATGCGCATTTGATTGATTTACACATTTGAACTATTTTCTCCAAACAGTAGAAGGAATTGCAACCATTGCTGTCAATAGTCATTGGAAATGTTCTTGGATCAACACATCCCGACAGGGAAAATTATCAAAAAAGTCTTAAACCTATTGTAATTGTGCCAATTCAGTCATAAATCTTTTTTTTTAACTAATTCAGTCTTAAATTTTTTGTAATTATATCAATTCAGTCCATCCAGCCATTTTTGGCCGGCCAGCGCTGACATGGACGCCGGGTGGTTGATGTGGTAATATTTTATTTTTATTTTTTTTCCCTCCTCTTTATTTTATATTTTTTCTTTTCCTTCTTCATCCTAGCCAGTCCGGCCAAGGGGAGGCTCAACGGTGAGGTGACCTCACCGGCCACTGGGGCACTGGGAAGGATGAGCCTCGCCCAGCTTTGGCGAGGTCCGGCGAGGGCGAAGCTCGCCATGGCTGAGCGAGCTCTACCCTCATTGCCATTGGGCGAACTCGACCTCACCCAGATCTGACAAGGTCGAGCTTCGCCATGGCTGTGGGCGAGGTCGAGCTTGCCCAGCCATGGCGAAGTTTGCCCTTGCTAGTGCTGGCGAGGGCGAGCCTCCCCAGTGGCCGACGAGACCTCGCTAGCGCTAGCCCCTAGCCGGTTCGACCACTGGACTGAGGGAAGAAGGAAAGGCCAAAAAAATACAACATAGAAGGGAAAAAATAAAAAAAATTTCGAGCTCCACCCTCGCTAGTGCCAGCGAGGGCGAGCCTTGCTATCGCATAGCTATGACGAGGCTCGACCTTGCCAGACCTGAGCGAGGTTGAGCTTGCCCAGCCATGGCGAGCTCGGCCCTCACCGTCGCACAACCATGATGAGCTTCGCCCTCACCAAAGCTGGGCGAGGCTTGCCCTCACTAGTTGCCAGTGGTCGGCGAGGCCACCTCGTCGGTGAGCCTTCCCCGGCCAGGGGGAAGAAGGAAATGAAAAAAAAAAAAAAGAGAAGGAAAAAAATTTAAAAAAAAATCGAAAAAAATATTAAAATATTACCACATCAGTCGCCCGGTGCCGACCGACGTCCACATCAGCGCCAACCGGCCAAAAGTGGCCAGATGGATTGAATTGGTATAATTACAAAAGATTTAGGACTGAATTGGCAAAAAAAAAAGTTTATGACTGAATTGGTACAATTACAATAAATTTAGGACTTTTTTGGTAATTTTTCCTACCACGACACGAGAGCACTTTAGTTATGTTGATGGAATATATGAAAGAAAGATCTCCTTTCAAGTTTTACATAAAACTTTCATCGAATATGGCTTTCCATGGAATTTGATACGTACCCATGAAATCGAGTATGAAATTGAAAATTATGTACTTTACATATCCATACAATTGAGTCCTTGGGTTTCCGAAATAGTGTAAAAATAAAAAGAAGTGCTCCAAATCATTACAATCTAACTCAAATTTGTCCTAAAAAAGTTGAGACATTTCGAATTGTTTGTCGACACGGAATGCATGTTGTGAAAACAATTTAGTGCAGGGACAATGTTGGAAAAAGAATAGTTTATTGAGTCTCTTGATAAGTTCCTTAAACCTTTTTTATTGTATGGAAAAATGATACAAAGAGTCCCTGAACTTTAGCACAATGTGCAATTTGATTCTCGAACTTTTAATTTGTTTAATATAGTCCTTGAATTTTAATTCAATATACAATGTGGTCCATGAACTTTTAATTTATTTAATGTCATCCTCGAACTTTTGGTACATGTTTAATTCAGTTCCTGAATTATATGAAAATGTTCAATGTAATGCTTTCCATTAATTCAAGTTCAGAGAGTATATTGAACATTTTCATACAGTTCAGAAACTAAATTGAATATGTACCAAAAATTCGGGGATGACATTGAATAAATTAAAAGTTCAAGAATCACACTAAATATTAGCCTAAAGTTAAGAGATTATATTGAATAAATTAAAAATTTATAAATTAAATTATATATTAGGTGAAAGTTCAGGACCGTTTGTTTGGTTATTCCTTAATGTATCTAATTTATGATGTCCCCGGGACAGGGCAGGAAAACCGTGTCCTTTTCCTGGAAAGTCAAAAGCAGAGACGGGGGAAGGTGACAAAGCGCCATGCAGTTTGGTTGACACATTGCTAACGCCAACGTTGTCGGCTCTTGAGCTGCCTCACGTATCCGTCCCCCACGCTCTCATTAAATCTCTTCTCCGTCTCTCTTCTTCAGTCCTTTTCATCTTCGCCTTCTCCCTCTTCCTCCTCCCTTGTGATCTTTTTCCAACCTCTAACTTCCATGGATCGAGAGCTCTCGTGGGTTCTTACACTTGTTGTTTATTGTTGCTTGATGGGAGAGGGTAATGCCCAGCTCGGAGTCGGTTTCTACCGCGAAACCTGCCCTTCCGCCGAGCCCATCGTGAGATCCATCGTTCGAAATGCGGTCATCTCCAACCCCAACACGGCCGCGGTCTTGCTTCGCCTTCACTTCCATGACTGCTTCGTCGAGGTGTCGCTCTCGCTCTTGTACAACATACTGCTTTTCTCACATTACGACTAGTAATGCTTCGAAAGTTGATAGATTCTTGATCTTGATAGATAGACTCTAGGAATGAGAATGTTTAAGATTGATCTTGTGATTTTGATGATGTGGGTGTGATAGGGATGCGATGGTTCGATTCTTATAGAGAACGGGCAAAGTGCGGAGAGGAATGCATTCGGGCACCAAGGCGTGGGCGGATTCGATGTGATTGAGGAAGCCAAGGAGCAACTCGAGGCTGCATGCCCCGGCGTCGTCTCGTGCGCTGACATCGTCGCCTTAGCGGCTAGAGATGCTGTCGCGATGGTTTGTGTGTCTTTTATTTGTGTTTCTTCTTTGATTTGCACGTATATGTGAATTAGCTGTTGAGGATAATCACAAATGTATGTATCGCGAGTCAATTACCTAGCATGTCTAGGATGGATCGTTCATGTTCTCATGAATCAGGATCATGAAAGAATATGAATCACGTATATAATGATGCACGAAATTAGTACAATGGCCGGTTAATTGTTACAAAATGAGTTTATGAAGTGACGTGACCAACTAACAATCCGCCGATATTGATGTGTGTGAAGGCAAATGGGCCGGCTTACGAGGTGCCGACTGGGCGGTGGGACGGGAGGGTGTCGAACGTGTCACTGGCCGTGGACATGCCGGATGTCGGCGATTCCATCCTACAGCTCAAGTCCAAGTTCTCCGAGAAAGGTCTCTCCGACAGGGACCTCGTCCTCCTCAGCGGTACGCCCTCTCTCTCTCTCTCTCTCTCTCTCTCTCTCTCAGTAGTCATGCTGATATGGTGAGCTGATGTTGGTTTGGAAGCCTAAATAACATGAATAAGGTTGTCATCAGTCTTCATGTTCGAGTTGGAGCATAAAACTTAGAATCTCGATAGCTAGTTTTTGATGGGTAACGAACAGATTTATAATGCTCTCACCTCAATTTCACACACGATACACCCTTCAATGATGATTCTTTGCAATTAGACTTGAAGTATTAAACTTGCCCGTTTGCTTAGTCATAGCCCAATTTTACAGTTCTAAAATACATGCAGGACTATAGTCCTCCCAATAAATATTGGAACTGATTAGTGAAGAAAACAAATCTGCAAATCTCTAGCATGCGTTGCATCACTTTCGATTTTCATGTTTCAGCCGCGCATACCATCGGAACCACCGCGTGCTTCTTCATGACGGAACGTCTGTACAACTTCGTGCCCGGCGGTGGATCGGATCCTTTGATCAACCCCAACTTCTTGCCAGAGCTGAAGTCGATGTGCCCGCAGAATGGCGACGTGAACGTGCGGATAGCAATCGATCACGGCAGCGAGCGGACATTCGACGACCGAATCCTCCGGAATATCAGAAGCGGATGGGCCGTGTTGGAGTCGGACGCGAAGCTAAACGATGACCCGGCGACGCGGAGCATGATGGAATCTTACGTGGGCCTCTTCAGCCCGCTCTTCGGGCCCTCCTTTGAAGCGGATTTCGTCGAATCGATGGTAAAGATGGGTCAAATTGGTGTCAAGACGGGTTCGAACGGAGAGATCAGACGGGTTTGCAAATCTTTTAACTAATTACTCGATCACATCTTACCTTACACGTGCATTTATTGGTCTCAATGAATTATAGGTTGTCCTAGATCATTTGGACTAATTGTCCCATTTGTAAAGACATGATGTTAACAAAGTTCACTGCGTCCCTAAATTGCAACTTTTGTACGGATTTTTAAGTGCTCTTGAAGTAGATTAACTTCGCCACTATTAGGGGTGATCGCTTACCAATTCAGTCCGGTTTCAAGGTAAAACCGATAACCGAACTGGGAGAACGGTTCCCAATTTTGGGAATAGGGGACCAGACCGATTGGTTCTAGGACCGAAAACTGGAACTTTTTGTTTTCTCATTATTCGATACCATATATTTGGAAATTAGAATTGTGTTCTCCATACCGGCTACATATAATCACAAAAACAAGTATGCAACTCGAGCCAATGCGATGACAAATTGTGTCCTCCATATAGACTACACATATGTTATAAAATTGGAATTGCATTCCCCATACCAACTACGCATAATTACAAAAAAAAAAAAAGGCATATGTATTCGATTCAGTTCAGTTGGTCCGGTTTGATCAGGTTCCTCTTGGAACTGAGAACTGGAACACCCGAACACTAGTTTCACTTTTAAGAACCAAGAATCGGACCGATTTCAAGAATCGGACCAAACCGGCCAATCTGGTCAGGTCCGGGCGGTTTTCAGTTTGAGCGATTCGTTTTGCACACCCCTAGCCGCTATTATGAGAGCAAATAAATAACCCTCAATGTATAAATAATTGACAGAAAGTCCTAATATTGTACGAATGTCAATCTTATCCTAAATTTTTTAATTTGACCAAATTAGTTCCAAACCTTTTGACGATTTATCAATATAGTTTGTCCAGCCAATTTTAGTTGAAAATTGCTGGCATGGACATTGACCATTCTATGTGACATAGCTTGCATTGATGGGGGCACTTTTTGTAATTTTTTCAAAAAAAATTATGTTTTCTTTTTTTTTTTCACCATGGCTAACGAGGGTCGCCAGAACCTTGGGCCTATAAGCCCTCGGCAGCCACAGTGGAAATATAATAAAAATATATAATCAAATTCACGAAAAAATTTTAAAAAAATTATCCCAATGATGGACTTGCATCTGAAAACTAAACGGCACATAGACAAAAACTCCAGGAATTTCCACATTCTATTTGTGGCTACCTGACAGATTACATTCGCTCGTTGTTGGCACAAGCACCTCCCACCATCACAACATCCGAGTTTCGAGCCCCATTTGGCGGCCAATTCATGGTCGATGGAGAGCAGAACGCAGAGAAGCCGTTTGAGCCAAGCCTTGGGAAGAGAATAACAGAGGCAGAGACAAGAGTTGGAGAGAGAAAGAGGGTGGACAGGGAGAGGGAGAGAGAGGAGAGGGCAACGACCCATCTCTCCTTTCCTCTCTTCGCGTGCCTTCCTCTCAGACATATCCTGGAGCTTTACAATTCAGACCTTGGGGTTCGGCTCGCCGAAAACGATCCATTTTCAAGTGAGTACGTAAGGACTTTGTCTCCACGTTTAGATCCGACAAACGGGTGAATCGCGCCGTGGAAAGTTACCCGACAGAGTTCGACGGATCCTGTGAAAATTCTCAAACGGGGTGGGTGCTTCGGACCTCGAAATTGTCGAATTCGTTCAGAAGACCGAACATGCATCGAAACTAAGATGCATTTGATCTTTCACCTTCCAAGATGCATTGCCTGGGCATGACATGAAAACTCTTTTGTATTTAACAGCCTCTCAATGCTTTCTTTATCAGGTTTCCATACAATACCAATTGGTGAGAGCATCTCCTTATCCATCCTTTTACACAATCCATGGGTGCAAGCAAGCTGAGGAGAGCCATTGGAGCGGTCAAAGATCACACCAGCATTGGCCTAGCGAAGGTTAGTACCAGCAGCAGCTCGCTCTCGAACCTAGAAGTTGCGATAGTGAAGGCGACTCGGCATGATGAATTCCCGGCGGAGGAGAAGCACATCCAAGAGATCATTAGCTTGACCGGCTGTTCCCGCTCATACATAACTGTGTGCATCGACACCCTCTCAAGGCGCCTCAACAAGACCCGGAACTGGACCGTTGCGCTGAAGACACTTATTCTGATCCAGAGGCTCCTGGCCAGGGGCGATCCCGCATACGAGGAGGAGATCTTCTTCGCCACGAGGGGCGGGACCCGATTCCTCAACATGTCCGACTTCCGCGACGCGTCGCGATCAAATTCGTGGGACTACTCGGCATTTGTCAGGACATATGCTCTGTACCTCGACGAACAGCTAGAATACAGAATGCTGGGACGGCGAGGGAAACGCGGTAAGTATGGCCTCGATGAAGAAGAGGAAGAAAATGGGCAAGCTGGTATCAGAATCACACCGGTTCGAGAGATGAAAAATGACCATATATTTTCGAAGATGCAGCATTTGCAGCAGCTACTCGAACGGTTCTTGGCGTGCAAGCCAACAGGTTGGTCCAACATCAAATGCAACCCTTAGTATACTTATGGAGAACTGATCAGTAGGAAGGTTCAATTGCCATGAATTTTACAGCTATAAGCTTGTCGATTCTTTTCGTCTATCTACACACGGACCTGATGTTAATTCGGTTTCTAATGATAACATATATCGTAGTCATAACTAGATTGTGTTACACACATTTACATTCTTCGGAAATTTTCCGGAAGAGCTAATGATTTTGGGGTATCGAAGTTGACAACTTGAACTAGCAAGAGGATGTGACTTCCTTGATAGAAATTGCAGTATATTTACTCAGAATCCGAAGTAGTTCTGAACTTGCTATTTTGAACTACCGCTTAAGTCGATGCTGATGCCGTTCCTGTGCAATCTTTTCTAAATTGGTGCAGGTCCAGCGAAGAACGACAGAGTGATTTTTGTGGCCCTGTACCCAGTTATAAAAGAAAGCTTCCGAATCTATAATGAAATCATGGAGATCATGGCAATCCTAGTAGATAGATTTACAGAGATGGAGATTGCGGAATGCGTGAAGGTGTATGAGATCTTTTCGAGAGTAGGGAAGCAGTTTGACGAACTCGAAGTATTTTACGCTTGGTGCAAGAATGTTGGCATCGCTCGCACTTCTGAGTACCCGGAAACTGAGAGAATTACACAGAAGAAACTTGATCTTATGGATGATGTCATTCGGGACAAAGCAGCAGCAGCAAAAAGCGAGAGAGCGCTGAGTGCAGAACCAAAGAATCTTATCGTGCAAGAAACGGACGAAACAGAAGCAAATGGACCAGACATGAATTCAATCAAGGCACTGCCTCCACCCGAGGGATTTCGCGAATCAACTGTTGAAGAGAAGGAAGAACTGAAGAAAGAGAACATACAGCAACAAGCTGACCTGCTAAATCTAGGAGATGATCCGCTGGCCCGCAGAGAACACGGAGATAAACTAGCATGGGCCTTATTTGATGGCGCCACACCATCGGTTGGTCCTGACCTGGCACCCACATGGGAGGCGTTTGGTAATGATACGGCAGATTGGGAGTCCTCGCTTGTGCAATCGGCAAGCAGTTTGTCAAATCAAAAGACGACACTAGCTGGCGGTTTGGATACGTGGTTTTTCAATGGAATGTATCAGCATGGAGCAACAGCCACCACTAGGCCTAGTGCAGCATATCCATGCAATGGAAGTGCGAGTAGTGCCACGGTCGGGTCAGCCAACCAGTCGGCGATGCTGGCTTTGCCTGCATCGCCAGCTCCAGTTGGTAGGGTGACCAATAATTTCATTGATCCATTTGCAGCGTCACTCACCATTGCTCCGCCGCCATACGTGCAAATGTCAGATCTGGAGAAGAAGCAGAGGCTTTTGGTTGATGAGCAGCTCCTGTGGCAGCAGTACTCAAGAGACGGAATGCAAGGGCAGCTTGGGATGGCAAACTTACAGGCTAATTCATACAACATGGGAGGTTACACTAGAAGTTATTGAAGGTGAGTTACATTGTTCTCAAATATAGAGATTTGAGCAAGTGAATAGCAGAGCAAACTGCATAGACTAATCCTTGGAAGACACCTAGGTTATGGATTTATGCCTTCTCTCTCTCTCTCTCTCTCTCTCTCTCTCTCTCTCTCTCTCTCTGCTAATGGATTCATTGTCTGAATTCATATCACTGTACTATAGTGATGTTATTGCTGTAGAGTGACATTCCGGATACATACTTTATGAATCCTTGTGATGCCTATTTCAAAATTTTGCACCAAACTTTAAATCCGGGATAATTTTTGTAAATATACCGATTAGTTCCACGTGATGTGATACTGAAAATGCAAGATTGAGCCGTTCAACCTGAGAAAACTGTTTTCCAAAATTAGCATTACTCCAATCATTCTAGAATGCATTAATTTTTTTACATGTTAGACGAGAACTAGAACGTTTCAATGTTCACACAAGCAGAAAAACTGCACATACTCAACAGGGATATTTAACATGTGTTTAACAATACAAAACCGCATATTATCAACCGCACATGAGACCACAATCTGTTGAATCGGAGTATCGTCTAATGATAGAGCACACCTTGAATCAGGTATATTGAACATGTGTTTGAATGAGGACTCAATTCAATATAATAGTTCAACCTCTAACTCGATCTAGTAAAAACAAAGAGTACTTACTTGTAAATCGCAAAGATTAAGGGCTTATACCTGCAATATTTTCAAATTCATCCACCATGAATAACCAAAATCACATAGTTTTTTACCACGAAGTTAACCATGCCAAGCTTGCACTTGTAAAGTAGCATGGCGCTAATTAGAAATGCTTGTCATGTCATCAGTAGTCTAAATGGTTTTGTAAACCCTCACAGTTTTATTCTGGGAAAAAATATAAATTGCACATCCTTACCAACTTCATGCTCAAATTAATCTTTATAAATTCTGCCAATGTACACGGTGAAGTATCCGCAGTCAATGAATGAGTTCGTTAGAGCTACTTTACAAACAATCAACAGGCAATGAACTCCAAAAATCACTTCACCTGATATGAGCTTTCCTCAAGCTTCTAAGACCATCTTCTCAAGGTTTGGTATCCCAGTTTCTGCTTGTTTTCTGGTCGAGACACCCAGCTTCATCCCCACAGAAACTAGGGTTTCAAGTGATCTGCTACTATTCTCTAGGAGATCCTTGTCTATGTCAATCACATCCTGTCAAATAAATTGGCAACGTGAAATTGGCTGCTAAATTTGCAACGAAGTTCATCTAAAGACAGCATTTGAGCAAAGAACTACATAATATTGCAGAGCCAATACATGAGTATCCAATCAAAAAGCAGTTACAGAAATCCTGATTATTCCCTCAAACAATGTAATTTTTTCCAACAAATACACTTTCGAAGCTGAATTAGCAGAATGAATAGTACATCTAGTACTGACCTTCTCAAAGACACAAATGACAGTGCTTCCTCCAAATGAGAAATATCCAAACTGCATTTTTTTCCAATTTAAAAGCAGATCAAAATTCATGCCTTATGAAAATAGAGACAGTAATATTATCAACTTAATAACTGTCAACCTCATCTCCCTTCTTAACACGCTCCCCCTCCTGCTTCAGAAAAGTGATTGTGCCTACCATGGTTGCTCCAATAGCAATGAATGCCACCTGCAGCCAAAGACATTATTAAAAGATACGGAAGCTAAAAAAGGAATACTCAGATTTTTAAAATAAAGGAAAATGTACATAAAAGGAGGGGGAAAAGCATGTACTAGATTAATATCTGGACTACAATAAACTCAAAGGTTGAAGTGGAGCGAAAAGATCATTGGGAGTTGATTGTTCCCACAAGAAGATCAAAACTGGTGTCTAGGGCAAAAAATCATCAATCCAGAACACGCAGAACCCACTTAGCAGTCAGAGTCAGCGACATCAACGTAAAAACATAGTAACCCCTTGTATGCAAGGCTGTTTACTATTCTCTTATTCATACTTCCAATAATCAAAACTTTTTAGTGACTGTCCTGACAGATTAAAGGGTCATCTCTGCGCCATCTTCTATTTATCTATCAGATTCCCAAAGAATTCTGTTCAGTAGCAGACCTAGGATCTAAACCAGGTGAGGGGTACATAATTACTTAAGCAACTTAAAAAAGAATAGAAAATTAAATTCAAATTAAATTATGTCAATAAAGTTTACTTTAATGAACAATGAGCAAAGACTTCCAAGTGTCTAACAAATCATAAAACAATGCTACATTTCTTCTGTATTACAGATGAAAGACACAAAATAACATAATGAATAGGTGTCCATGGTGATGATGGAATGAAATAGGTTGATAGTTCATGTAAACAAAAATCTTAATATCTGCTTTCATGTAAATTGTATGAGCTAGAACATCAAGTATTTTGCATATACAATTTTACCACAATTGTCAATCTTCTTCCCACAAGTAAGGGGGAAAGCACCACCAAAATTACGCTAAGTACTACATGTAAAATGGGCCGATGTAGAGCAGCAAAAAAGAGCGAGTACTGATGAGATTACAAATTTGTACTCCCATGTCCATGCCATGTATGAGAAACTTCAAGGAAATTCACTAGGTCATTTTCGGTGACTGCATACAGCATTTAAAAAGAAACGAACATCCATAATTTGGAAGCGTACAAACCTTTCCAAAATGTTCTGTTGAGATAATAGACACAACACGCTTGTTCTCTGTGAAAACATTGCAGTACTTGCTATTGACAGCGATAGGATTGACCTAGATTGACATGCCAATGCATTCAGAGGATTGACAGAGCACATAGAACGAAGTTTTGTACTACCAATGTTACTCAACTCACAGTGAATAAGCATCCAGGTATATTCACAAATTGTTCAATGATTCCAGTGACAGGGAGATGGAAGCGATGGTAGTCCTGCAAAAATTGGAAATTTATGTTATGTTCACTATAGAGAGAGAGAAACCCTGCATCACAGCATAGAACAGACAATATTAGTTACCTGTGGCGCCAAACGGAATATCACCAATGCCCCACCTTCAAAAGAGCTTGAACTTATCTCATTTCCCAGAAGGCCTTGAATGGAAAACTTTTTACCCTAAGAACAGCACAAAGCAGAAAATATCAGCAACAGTGACAAAGGGACCGACAATTTGCCCAACATTTTCACAGTTGTTAATTAGAGTTAAGCTACTGAAAATCATTCTCTCTCGGTCTCTCTCTACAATGTGTGTGTGTGTGTGTCCAGAATTGAAAACTACAAATAAGAAAAACTCTTCAACTTGTTTGGAAGGTGGATCTTTTCTCCAAAACATTACCCAGAGGATTTCAGCTATACATAAGCACTGCAATGCCATAAGTATCTCAAACCTTTCTCAAGCAACAAAAGTGTGCAGCCACAGCACTAGTTCATTTCCTAGTGAAATCAGTGCTGACTATAGGATCTGGCAGTAGTACCCATAAATGAATCAGATCCTTTAAGCAAAGGATGACTTGAATCAATAATATATATGTCCCTAGTTGCCTCCATGTGAATCCTATCAGCAAGTATCCCACTTTTGGAAAGTTATCTCTGAAATTCAAAAGCACCCACAAACAGTAGGGTGTTTTTTTTTCCCTGGGAGGGGGTGGACAGAAGTCTTACTGTAGACATTAAAGGTAAATCGGCTCCAGAGAGTAGAAAATACCTTAACCCAAAACCGAGTACTGTCTTCAACGTTGTTGAAAGCCATTAAACGGCTATCAGCAGCACAGACAGCGATGTTGTCATGCTCCACGGAGGCAATGGGTCTCGCACCAGGCTTTAACTCTCTTATGAAAAATTCATTGAAAGTCTGTGGATAGAAAGTTAGAAGCCCACAATTGAAAGATTCTAATCTTTCAACTATATCAAAGTTTTTAAGGAGTTAGGTCACATTTAGAATTTATCCACTGAACTTATCGCACAAGCAAGTAAAGATATTCCAGAAACATTGCAATGAATCAGCGTACAAGCCAAGAGAACTTTCCTGGGGCTTTAAAGTAAGAATATATCCAAGTCTTGGGGCTTACCTTGAAATGTTCCAGTGGATACTTGACTTCAGCAATATTAATTTGATCCTACAACATTTCAGAGAGCAACTCATTAAGAAGGCTTGCAAAAGTACTTGTTCGCCATACAATTAGGTTTTGTACTTCTTTTTGTCTTGGAAACATTACTTTGGCACTTGATATACATTAAGACCATCTAGAATGGATCTCATGCAAGAGGATGCCAACAGTATACATGTTAAAAATACCTTGAAGATCCATAAAGAAAATATCTTATACCACAAACAATCACATATGCCCCATCATATGTTCACAACACAGATATGAAAAGAATGTGACTCGTACTTAGTCCAACATTATGCATCTAATTTTTAGATACAGGTACTGTTTGGCAACACAAAATAAGCAAGCAAATTGCACATTCTAGTATTCAAGTGGCTGGTTAATAGATTAGTGACTAGAGAATTCGAAAGAATATGAACTTGTTTGATTGACTTCGCTCTGCAAGCTATTCGGAAAATACTGGCATATGGATGGAACGACATCCAACTTCAAGAAAGCCAAAACGAGCTCAGAAGTCAGCAAGATTATCTGTCTAAAGCAGCATTTCTATGATGTAATCAAACAATGTTGCAATTAAATTATGCAAGCATTCTTCTTACAATTTCCATATTTACAAGCAAAACCACAAGGACCACTCCTTAAGTGCTAGTGGTCTATCCACTAAATCAGTAATTTGCAACAAAGAACATGTATACATTGTCATAGCTTCAGCCTCAAGGAGTCAAATAACACCGAAAGAATACATCTTCATCTGAAGCTTAGTTTCAAGTCTGAAATAGATAGCAAACTTTGTATTGGCTTACTACGACTCAAGAGCAGATAAAAGAAAAGCAAGGAAGCAAAGAAATATCAACACTAAAGAAAAACATAACTCTGGACATCTTCATAAACAGAAGTACTTCAAAATTCATACAGAATCACACAGAGAGTTTGGATAAGTAGAACACGAATTAGCCACTAGCAAAGTGATTAGTGTTAGGAAATTGGTTTGATGGCGAATATCTAATATCAACTATCAGGCAACATCATTAAGAAAGAGAGTGATAGAGCAAGACCATTGCACAAACGATTCATTGTCTGTATCAGTAACATCATTCAATGACATTGTAGAAACAAGAATAGATAAGTTATGTAATGGGTAGTAAGCCATCAATTCCTTGTACGGATAGCATATTCATGATAAATGTTACTTTTCAACTAATGATGAGATTAAAATACTCTGTTCACTGATAAAGATGAGGTCAACATGCCTTGAAAAAATTAAGAAACTTTGGTATGTCTTCAGCAGATTCAACAGAATTCATTTTCCTGCCCTGCTTTTCAGAAATACTCAGCAAAATCTCTTTTGCCCCTGCAATTCAGCCGATTGTAGAAGTAATGATTTGCCACATCTTCTAACACACAAAAAATCAATTGAAGAACTCAAAAAGGTACACAGAACTAGAACTCAACATAAGCTTATGCACTATCACCAAAATAGAGCAAAACTTGGTTGCACGTAGTATTACCTACTGTTGAAACCCTCATAGTGAAAACCTTAAGAAAGAGTCAGTAAAACTTTTAACTTACATTAATTGGACAAACAGAAGGTTAGGGACATTTACATATGAATTGCATTCTAAGGTTGGAAGTATTCACCTTCTGAACTATGATCTTATAAGAATGTCACAAGACAAATCATTCAAGCAGGGGTGAAATAGAGTCAAGCTACTCACGAGTAGCTGGGACTCATTGACTAATCATAATTGACCAGCCTAATTTTGAGTCTAGCTCGAGTTCAAGCTACTCAAGGCTACTTGAGTATCATGCCGAATTGAGCTTGAGCTTGCTAATACTTAGCTTGGTAGGCTCACGAACTATTAGAGCTTTCATTTTTTAAAAGAAGAATATTCAAAAATCATAAAAATCGACACAATACTTTAAAAATGATAAATAGAGCTTATAAAACTCAAGCTCCGGCTCAAGATCAATCTTGACTTATAAATTAATTGTAATTGAGTCAAGCTTGAAAATCTCAATTTTTTAATCAATTTGAGCTTGAGCATGAAAATTAATGCAGTTGGCTCCATTACGTCCCTACATTCAAGGCAGGAAAAGGCAGGGTAAGAGCTGTTTAAGAAAACCATCCTCTATTAGTTGGCAGAAGTTATCAGTCACCTGTATCAATAAGGCCTAGCCCAAATTTCGATTGGTAAATGGCTCTCATTGACAATACAATTTTTCCATCAATTATTTCTTCCACTAGTCTCTTAGTCCTCCGATCAAATACCTGAAAACAAATAACTGTGATGTCTTACAACTCGGATGAGAAGAAAAATGTGTACCAATGAAAGGGCAGCATAGTTTGTATGATAATTAAATGCTCATAGAAAATAACAGAAAATCAATCAAGAACAGACCTTGACAATGGCCTGTAAATTTTGTAATTTTGCTTTTTAAATAATTTTACAAAAAATAGCCAACCAAGTTCAGAAGATACAAATGCTCAAGCTGCTTCTTATAATCACAGATTACCTTACAGAAGAATGCTCTTCTAACTAAAGTTAAACAAAGGTTTATATTGATCACAAAGTCATGCATATTGTAGTTCATTAGTTTTGTAGAAATGATGAGGTATTGACCTCATGTATGCTGGTGAAAACTAATCTTGGTACTATCGAAGTAGTGCACATAACTACAAGCAAAACTAGCACCAAGGTTCCCTTGTCACAATATCAGTAACTTAGCTAGCTAGCAATTACCCAAGGGCAAATCTTTCAATGCCACCACATGAAAAATCAATGAACTACCCAGCCATAGCCCCAGCTTAACATCCAGCTGAAGCCCTCAACAAATGGAAATATCTTGGTTTTACAGGGACCTATTCTGGAGTTAATTCATTGGTCAAGCAAGTTTGATTCAGGCCTCTGATTATCCATCGAAATGGGCTTGTCTCATAATAACTATTCCTTCACCACATCTCTCATCAAACCCGGGGAAATGGACAGAAATGGAGCAGGTTTTCATTTCGCAGCCCAGGTATAAAGCATGATTTGGTGGAAACTGTCTTCTTTGGCAACCATACACCCTCACTCAACAAAAAAAGAGACATTCTCAAGAGCTACAATTACAACATGCGCCAATTAGTGTTACCATAATAATAGTCCACTGGGCCAATTATGCCACAAGGGGGAGTAGTCATTCTTTCCCTCAAAAAGGTTTAAGAACTTCCTGCTCAAAGGCAAGGTGACAAAGGAGCTACTCCTCACAAAATCCCCTCCTCCCCCCAAAACCCCCCGAACTTCTCCCTTTCCCCTTCCTCTCTCACCGCAAAAAATAAGAACAGAAGATCCAAAAGAAGGAAGTTTACCATCCACTAAACTGTTTTAGGCTGGTGTCTAAATCAGATCCCCAGATCCACTTATTTGATTAGAATGGCCACTTCATCAGGGCATATAAATGAAGGGAAGTGCACATCTTACTATTTTGAAAATTCCAAAGGCATTCTTCTTTGTCAATTATGATGATGAATCAAGCAAGCACGTCATTCTCAAAAAAGCAGCCCAATTCATTATATGACCTAAAGTACAACTTATACTATTAAAAGGAGGAGCATACAAGTAGGAAGAAGCATACCACTATATTTGAAGCACTTGATCCATAGTTCAGGCCAATATCATAAGATGAGAAATGGGCCCATTCACTTAGTTTGAACATCCACCTGAAAGATGATATTTGACCATTAAAAGAAGACCATGTAAGAAGCATAAGAGCGATTCCAAACTATTAAGACCATGAAAAAGAGGCCTCACCCAGAGGAAGCTTGTTTATCTGTCAAGAATCCTCCCGTCATAACCTGGTGTCCACTTCCTTCATCAAAACAGAGGGTCAAGTGAACTACAGTGTTCAGCTTATCTGAAACATTGAGAACCTCACCACAGACAGGGCAACAATTCATAATTGGCTCCCTGCAACCAAATGATATGCAAAGTGATGAGCGTAAATGTGCATAAGGTTTGCAATTCTTGTAATAGCAATGTTGAGTTTTCAGTTCACACGATTAAGTTCTTTATGTACATTCATCTGTAATTCTTCGACTCTAGGCATCCTGCAGCACAACACAATAAAAGTTGTAAGCTATGTTTGCAGGGAGTTATTGTCTATTATTGGCCTCTATGGTAGAATCAACTCGGTGCCAGAGAGGTGGTGGTGCAACCTGTGGGAAATGTCAGCAGTTCAAGTCTGCCTATCTCCAACTCATGAACTTAACTGCAGATCAGCCGTATAATATACAAACAGAAACTCCAAATATTTCTCTTCTCTTTGAATGAGATCTAAACGATGACATTTACAATGTTTCTTGAGAAGTGACTCTCTACCATCAATTGCACCAAATGTGACAGACCAATCATCTTAGAAATCCACAATTATCTCACACAAAGTGGAGATTTTGGCTCATGCCACTTGCTGCTGCATCAAAATTCCCTCATTTTGGTTCTTTCCCTTCTCTCATTTTTTTTGGGTTGGCATGATATCAGTGCATATGGCTTTAGCACCTGGGAATATCAAAATCACACTAGCACTTAAAGAGAACTGATAATTTAAAAGGTCATCGCTCCATTTGTTGTAAAACTTCTATAGTGTCGCATAAGAATGTCTACTATTTTATCAATATCATGAGCTCACTAGTTACACGGAAAGATTTCACTTCAAGAAAAATAGAAGCAGCACTCACAGCAATGGAGCAACCAATGCTACATGCGGTGTACACAAGAAAAATAAAAGCAAACTGAAGTGCTTCATTCTCATCATGGACATTGTGCGAATTTAATTAAAAAATGCAAATAAATCCAAATCTGAAAAATCAATGCAAAGAATTACTTTTCATGTTGAGTAGCAAGAAGGACAGCCAACTCATCCATGCTGACTACACCATCCCCATTTACGTCTGCTGCTTTAAAGAGCTCCTCTTTCTGGTAAACAGAAAACATAATCATTAAATAGACCTTGACAAAATTCCCAATTAACAACAGTAATCCTACATTTGCGCAGGCTTTGTTTTAGACCTTAACCAGGTATATCTCTACTCCTGCCCCAGGATGGTTTTGCAAGAGGGTTAATTTGAATAGTCTTTCACATAATTTATTGAAGGAAATCTCTCAAGAAAGAGAGGGAAGCACTAACTGCCAGACAATCCAGGTCTCCGCTAAGGCACCAGATGTCACTCAAAAAGAAAATGTTGCTGACCAAATCGAAAAGCATATGCGCATATGTCAAGATAAGCACTCAGTTAGTTGGTGTTCTTTTTATGTGAATTCATCGAGTAGGCAGAGATCCAACATAGATATCTCTGCACAAGCACTGATTACATTTGACCAAGCTATCAGATACTTATATGCAGCATTTGATCGGTTGTGCATGGGTTTTAGATTAAGAATGTGAGAGATATTCTTTGTGGTGTGTCTAGAGTGGTTTTTGCATGTAAAGCTCATGATTTGACTTTATTTAATACTTAACACCTCAAATCTATGAAAAATATATACATACTAATATAGAATACTCTCAGTTAGTTTTTTTAAACTCAAGATAATTATTTTGTCTTGATGGGAAGCCAAGTTTTGTTATCCTCGTGGATAGTCATGTCGACTAAAACAAGTAACTTCTGTGTTGTCACTGTATATGTCCATCAATTTCTTTAATGTATGCATGCTTGGGTGCTGCATTACTCATTTTTCTCTTATGTGCACATCCTGTATATGCATTTATATATGCAACTAGACGTATATGCATGCAAGTACATATGCATGTATATCCGTGTCACATATGCTAGCGCACAATAAGTGCCCTTACATCAATTCCCCTCCCAAACACATACGGGACACAGATAACAATTTAAGTTTGAGTCCTACAAATGAAACACAAAGAAACAAGATGCCAGTAAATGATGCAGTTCAAAAACTGACTCTAACCTTGTTAGCAGCCAATTGATTTCCAAAAGCATGCATCAAGTCAGAAAATTCGGAGAATGAGAGCTTCCCATCTTCATTGTAGTCCTGAGGGAAAAATAAAAGGGTAACCTGTTACAAAAATTCTACAAAAATTTGACCGACATACAGAAGGCCTACTTATTTTAAGAGGAAAAAAAGATATCCCCATGCACAAGGCTCTGAAGTTGTAGGTTCTAAAGATGGTTAGATGTACTTATCCTTACCGCTGCTTTTGCAGAGGTTGTTCCATGACAAAATCAACCTAGCTTGTCCTCAAACAAAAAGACCTACTTATGAGGGGAAAAAAATACATAACTCTCCATTGCGTAGACCTATTTGCAAAAGAATCGAAAGATATCCTAATTATGGCACGGTGGTCAGATGCTCCAAATGAAAAATGTGTGACTGGTGCTTGGATCAACCTATGACCCAGAAGGATACTGAAGTTTATAAAACTTAAGGTAGCGGCATTGAGATTGTGAGAGAGAGAGCAGAGACAAGAAACTTTCCTGCTTTAAGTGTCCATCTGCTTTTGTTAAGTGCATTTTGTGTCTGATTCTGCATGGTCCAGTGACCAAACTAAAAGTTAACTTCAATTATTCCGTTGCTTTTTCATCATGCAGAGGAACACCATATTTCCCATGATTATATAATCACAACTCTCTTAATTTCTCCAGCAAAAGTAGTTTTTATTTGACCCATGCCAATGTAATAAAAGTCTATATACCCTCATGCGCATGGACAAAGCTGTTTGCATGCATCTGTGTGGATTACTCAAGCCAAATCTTTTGGATATCCCATGGTATAAAAAGATAATCTTGAGTAGCCATATCCCATGTGGCATTACAGGATTGTGAAGAGGAAGAATTTGGATGCCATCGGAACATGGTTGACACTTCCCACTACTTGATTTTACATACATAAAATTGGTTTTGGATGCCATCGGAACATGGTTGACACTTCCCACTACTTGATTATAAATACATGAAATTGGTTTTTAGCAGTATCAAAACACAGCATGACGCACCATTTTCATTTTCACTTCTGGCAAGAACCAAGTCTAAAATTAACTTAAGATATGCAGAGAGAGACACCTGAGCAGAATGGCCAGTTTGGTAGAGGATTCCTCGACAACTAATGATATAAATTCAACCATAACTCCCAACTTCTGGGTGAAGAGAACGAATTTGATCAAATTTATATGTTTAACTTGTGTCTAAACAGGATGTCACAGATAAATGAAAAAATACATAAGTGTAGATAACTTATGTATATAGATGGAATATGCGATAAGAA
Organism: Syzygium aromaticum; assembly: GCA_024500025.1. Taxonomy (NCBI): domain Eukaryota; kingdom Viridiplantae; phylum Streptophyta; class Magnoliopsida; order Myrtales; family Myrtaceae; genus Syzygium; species Syzygium aromaticum. The sequence continues at coordinate 5,618,914 of CM044891.1, read as the reverse complement.
GCTTTAAAAATAGTAACAGTCTGTCACTTATAACACTCATAAATCTTGGACTTCTCGTATTCACAGCTTCAGTACCACCATTGAAATAAAGACCTTATTCAAGTTTCAAAGCAAAAGCAAAAAAAAGAATTATTTGGCTATTGTGCCTTTCAATGTAACCAAGTTGAGTGTCTACCCATGTAAAAAGAAACAAAAGAAGAAGAATTTCAACCCTTAGCCATCAAATTCTGATGAAACATATCTTGTTTTTACAGTCCTCCATCCGGCGATGATCATACAGATGAAAATTATTGGACGGAATTAACAAACTTACAAACTATTGAAGAAAAAGCAGTATAAGAAGCTTAACCCTCCACACCAGAACTTTCAACCTAGATTAATTATAAGAAAGATGACAGAAGAACATACCACAATTGACAAGATGCGCCTTGCAAAACTCTTCTGTGTTTCCACAGGATCCTATTGACATTTCAACATAATGTTGATATCAGACAAAATTATCTTGGCCCCGATCTAAAATCATGTGCTGTCCACTCACCTCGACAGAACATGAAACCAGAAGAGTCCCCACCACTTCATCTGATTTAGAAGGGTCTAACAAATTCAAGACTTCAGAGTCTGATTCCGAGTCCTGCAAAAAGAAATTTAATGGGGTTAGAACTGACAGTACTTAAAAGAAAACTATAACAATTAGACAAATTTATGATGGTCAAATAACTTTGGACACGCAGAGTGAAATCAAGAGGATGAATCAATGCATGAATAAAGGGTCACTCACCTTTGCCAAGGCTTCAAGCAGATCTAGCTCACAATAACCAACTAGATTGTTCTTTGAAATCCTATTAGTCTGCATGCAGAAAAATTACATACAGAAAACATTGTCATGGAAGACAATAGGACAGGGTATTAAATTGAAACTAATCCACAAGACACTTATTTTGATTACTTATGCAAAAGAAAGAACATCAACCACTCGACTAAATGCGCAAAATGATCGAAAGAACAAATAGGCCATTCCTAATACACACCCAATATAGGTGGTCAAGTTTTGCTTCCAATAATGCCACAAACCTACTCTTCATACCAATCAGCAATTAGCCACAAACCTACTCTTCATAACAATCATTAATTAGCCACAAACCTACTCTTGGAAACCCCATTGGAGTTTTCTCTCGTATTTTAACACCCAATATCTTATATGGATTTTGTCAAAAAGTGCGCTTAGGGAACTTGTAAATAACCAAATGAGGAAAGGTTTGCACCTCCAAGGCACTTCCTTTTTTTGTGATGCTCAAAACCAATGCTTGGAAATTGGTACTTACCTTGTTAAGTACTCTAAATAAAAGCCCTTAGAGCAATCATTGAGATGACCTATTTTATACTTGAAGTTGTGAAGGTAATCATGCCAAGGACCAGCTGGTTATGCAGTATGATGAGAGTTCCAAATACTGACCACACTGGAAAGTTCAAATACACTAGTTAGTTTCAGTTAACTGAACCTATTTTTCTTTTCCATTCCTTTCCTTCTCCTTCTTGTTTTTCCACATCCTTACTAGATTGTTCCTTTTCTCTTTTTCTCCCCTCTGCTTAGTGGCTTCATATCTTATACATAATCAACCTCCTATTTTGGCCTGTCAAATCTTCCCATCATCTATCCAATTGTTTATCCTACTTGTTTCCCTTGTCCAGTCATCCTTCCATTTATAGAATCTTCATATTTATTCAAACAAATCTAGTATATCCAAGCTCAAAATTACTATGTACAATACTTCACAAAGAGGTTTTAGAAGGGAAATTGTGACCATGGACAACACTACAAACTAACAATTTTTGTAGAATAAACTCACTTCCAAATCTCATCAAAAAGTCGCATCATCTTATTTCTCCCGAAAATCTCGTCACAAAGTCGCATCATCTTACTAGCACACGTCATCATTTTAAATGTCTGAACCACAAATGAGTTCTCTCATCCGATCCTCAATTGTGCCCACATCAACTTTTGTAGAATAAACTCACTTCCAAATCGATATTTTTTCTCAAATATCATACATCCACAAAAGCATTCTTATATCAACTAATCTCATTATAGGTGCATGCTGACAGTTAAGAGCCTAACATGCCCTACCTGTAGCACCATCTGTCTTATAACTGTTAAAGAATTTGCCCTATGGCTACAAGAATAATTTGCTATTGCTTGAGAGATCAGATGTATTTATCCTCTTCAGCCACCCCATTTGATTAGTCACAAGTAACATTTTCAGCAAGTTGTCCATTTAGCAAAACAGACAAATATATCAGAATTGCCAGCTCTGTCACCTTATGGTCTCAATTTTCACCCTTGCTTAGTTCATGCCTCTTTTGCTTTTCAGTATGGAACTTGTATGATTTGTATTTACAATCTCAAAAGACATCTAATTTACATATGATATTATAAACTTGAGTTCTACCATCAACCATAAGGCCTTCTAAAAAATACTGAGTAAATTTTGCGCACCTGGAAATTAAATGTAAATTCGTTAGTCCTAATGATTACAATGACCCAACCTAAGTACCACCTTTGAATCAACAGAAGTATATTCTCACAGCCAAAAGTCTTTACACTTTCCTTCTAGACAGATGCACCTACCGGTATCATCAGGAACAATTACCACAACACGAAATGTTTCCTTTTCTGTTTACATATGTATGGAATATACATATAACAGCCATATAATTGCATAACAAGATATCCATTTTGAATTGAAATTGGAGTATATGAAATATAATTTGACTCGAAACAATAAAATTATGAAGTTCATCACTGATTATTTAACATTACTGTAGACCAAATATACAGTTGACATATTAATACTAGATCTAAAATCCAAACCTAGAGAAGTTTGAATTTGAACAAAATATAAGACATTTATTAGCTAAAATCTTTCTCTTCGGATACATTAAAGAAAAATTGAACTCACATAGACGAGAAATTGCATTATGAGAGGCATATGTCAACTTACTACAGGTAGAAGTTCGCAATTATTTTTTCGTTTACAGCTACAAGAATTTCATGTGATGGTAGATCTGGCATACTCTTGGCTTCCTCAAAAAGCATTATAGAAACATTAAATCACGGTTTTAATCAAAAGATTAAAATATTAAAGAAAGAATATCCTTCTTGTAGTAGCATGCAGAATTAGGAACTAAGAACCAAAATAAGTTGCTCCACCAGTTTTTTTAGCCTTTATATCCATGTTCAACGATTATCATAGTTTTAATTAATTGGGAGCTGATTATTCTTCATGCATCTGTCCATCAACTACGCACCAGTTTAGAAAAATGCTAATTAGTTATGCCACAAAAGGTAGCTTATCAAGACTGAAATGATTAAACACCTATTTTAACGTTTCCACTCAATCATATTGCCATGATCTCAGTTCCTGAAAACCCTAGACCACATAAAACTGATTGCCAATAAGGCTTTCGACATCATTCAGAAAAATCGAGATCATCCGTTAGAGTAGAATATCAGAACAAAGATTCCTAAGGTAAGCATTTCTTTAACATCCTAAAAACCATTCTGACTCAACAATCTTCCAAATGCATCTGCTTTGTTCCTTTTTGCAAGCGTCTTGTTTGTTTTACATGTCAAAACATGTGCTTTTGAGTTCTCCCTAATTCCATGAAACATGATTTTCTCTAGCTTCCTTACTTGCGTTTCAATTATATAAACAAACATGAAATGATATTCAACCTCAAATACAGAGATTCTTGCAATATGAGGCCCGTTCCTTTCTAGAAGAAGTTTCTTTTCCTGCATAAGGAAGAAAGGCACCGATTAATGATGAATCCATGCAGCATTCTTTTTATAGGCAAAAGTTCAACTACAGAGCCCCAAGGGGGTGCACACCATATGCAAAAAGAGCTCGAAAACTAAAGAAATATAAAAAAAAAGCTCTTAAAACCAAGAGTGAGCTCAATTCCGGGACAAAGCATTGACTATATAAACCAAGACATTTGCATCAATATGCAAGTTTCCACTATACCAAAAGCATAAAACTTTAAGCCACTTTTCAATAAAAAAAAAAGAAATGGAAAATTCCTGTCCAACAAGGGCTCTCTTGTTCTGCAGCCAAAAAACAGAGAGAGAAATTAGGGTGATCCTTCTTTTCGCATTGCACTCTAAGCAAATGCCCTGCTAAAGGCCAAAGTTCTTGCCCAATAGAACCTCCAATAATCCAAGATATTCCTGCGCAAGCATACGAAGCTGTCCAAATAATTCTAGTCCAAGAACAATGAAGGAAGAGATGTGCCCCAAGGTCTCTGCCTCCTTCTTGCAGAGGAACCTATTAACCAGTACTTAACCTCTTCAGCATAGGTTATGTGAAGTAAGGATTCCTTCCACAGTCGCTTCCCAAGTAAAAGAAGGAACTCTTGTCGGAACCCTCACTCTCCAAATCGCTTTCCAAGGGAAACTTATTCTACCACTGACAACATCCCTATCTAGCAGCTTGAAGTAAGGTTTTACAGAAACATTCCATCTCTTCCATTGCTCCACACCAAAACATCCTCAAAGATGATTATCCACTGCACCACCCAATTTGCATTACGGACAGAAAAAAAAAAGGAAATGAGCAAAATGGATCAACCTTTCGATAGTGAATTTCCTGATGAAGATTATATTCCAAAAAGCTGTACCAGATTCGAGACACGAAATCTGAAAGGCAAGCTTGAAATGCATTGTGATAACACCACCAACTTCAAACTCAATCCAATGGCTAAAAAGGATCCGCCCCCTTCCAATGTACTTCCTAACACCAAATCCTTGAGGGGTTGAGACCTTCTTGGCACACCATTTGTGGGGAAGGAAACCATTTTAACCTCGATCACCCTAGCCCAAAGAGAGTTAAAATCTTGGGAAATTCAGATTATCCAGAGCCACTTTCCAAGAAGGGCTTTATCAACCCACAACCAGCCAGAATATCCCGAAAACATTCTTTTATTTTGGTCCTCCCATTAAAAGATTCTTTGATTCTGGTGTATTAAGCACACAAGCATGTACCTATCAATAGTTGGAAGTGCAACCAATCACTACTGAAGCACAGAGAATGGGACAAGCCAAGACCAGCTTTCCTTCACTGGTAAATAATATCACCATGTTCATGTAATGTATAAATGAGCCTATATGATGTCATAACACTTCAAACGCATAACCTATACTATTCAAACAAACAAACAAGCGAGTAAAAGTTCAGAGGTGACTGCAAGAAGAGGGTGGTACTCACGGCGTTCCAGGCGGGCTTGTCAGTGCTGCATGACAAGTGAAACAAGAGAAAGCAGAAAGAAGGAACTCAGAACCGGAGAGGTGGCAAGATCAGCAAGAAAATTTCACACGGGGTCGGAGCATAACGAGATCAGAGAGAGAAAATCACGACGAGCTATAATAAAAAAAAAAGAAGAAAGAAACTAAAAATGGGCTTTCGGGGGAAGCTCAACTGATCCGAGATTGCGGTGCGGAACGTCTGCTCTCCGAAAGAGACGCACGCGAGCCACCTGTCCTTGAACTCCATCTCCGCCTAAACCTCATCAAACACCCCAAAACCACCCCCAATCAGCGACTCCCCATGGATCGTCCGAGCTCAAAAGAATCGCATTGCATGCATCAACCGCACAAGCGAAAGCGAAAGAGAGAGAGAGAGAGAGAGAGAGAGGTGTTACGGAGCGAAGAGTGAGGAGAGCGATCCCGGCGAAATCGTCGGCGCTTTTGAGGAAAGAAGCCGAGCCGCTGCCGTGGCGGCCGCGGTGGTCGTCGAGGTGGTGGAACCGGAGCCGCTGCCGGAACCGCGACACGCGCCCGGAGGAGGAGCCGCCGTCGCCGTCCCTGGAGCTCCCGTTCCCCATTCTCCGGCGAGCCTCCGCGCGTGCCGGAAAGGGTCGACGAGAAGAGGAGGAGCAAGAAAGCGGCTTTTGGTGGCGGAGGCTTTCGAAAAGCTTCGAGACGATCTTCTCCTTTTCCTCCCTTCCGCAGGGATCGAAGGGATATCCCCGCTTTTCGCTGCTTTCTCTCTCTCTCTCTCTCTCTCTCTCTATCTCTTTCTCTCTCTTCGCGAAGGTGGGAGACGAAGTCAAGAGGAGGAGGAGGAGGAGGAGATGTGACACGTGGAAAAGGTTTGACTTCCTTTGGAGTTTCTCGGTTCGGCTCCGCGATTTTGATAAAAGGAGAATAGAAGCGAACGTTCAAAAAGGGCCGGGAAAAAAAAAATGATGAGGACGTGGATTTTGAACCCGGCGCCGCCATACAAGAAGCGCGAGTGGGAGCTGGCTATTGATTGAGTGCGGGACCTGTCCTGTCCTGTCCTGTCCAAAACATTGTGCCGTACCGCACTAATCCCAGAAATTTTTGCCTCGAAAACTTGTCTCGAACAAATCGGGCGACCCGGTCTCGAATCACCATCCCTCACCACTGCCGACAGCTTGGCTTGGAACATGCCACGCGAGATGCACAAGGTCGATCGGTGAGCTGGGGGTGATTTGGGACCGGGCTGCGGGAGATTTATTTGAAATAAGATCCACTCTGGAGGCTCATTTAAGAAAATGGCTCCAACTTCAATGGGTTGTTGGAAATTTTTTTCTCATCCCTCAAAAGTCCCGTGGTAAAAAACCGGTTCTTTTATGGATAACTATCGCCAATTCGCACAGTTCGAATAACAATCAAAACAAAACATGAAAAATATAAGGTATGTTACTTGTTTTAGGGCCATGGAAATATTTTAGACATTCTCAAAATAATTTTGTTGGGTACTTCAGATTTTAATTTGAATCACCTGTTCTTTAAATTTCGTACAAGTTTCCGGAAGCCTCGATAATTTAGAGCATTTACCATCATTGGGATGCGCGTGAGAAATAACGAATGAAAATATCCCGCATCAGACAATGGATACGACGCATAGCAGTTAATTCATAGAGGAATTTAAGTGGGTCCTCTTAGTTATTACCACATATGGAGCTCGCCACGCTTGAAAAGTGCTGGGAGGACCAGCTCAGTGAAAAGTGTGGTCCATGGAACTTTATAAGTGGGGGAGGACCATTTCCATTAGAAATCCAATGAATCCATCTATTCTTTTGTTTTACCGTCATGTTTTGCTCTGCTTGTCCAGTCCAATGTAGGCCCCTGCGCACCTGTACGAACCAAGAAGGGTGTCCCGGCGCACAAAACTCCGTGCCACGCGAGGGACCGGGGGAGAGGTTGACGTAACGTGTTGGTCGAAAATGGACAGCCACAGAGCAAATGGCCCTGTAATGAACGGGAGGCAGCCCGAGTCGGCTGGGACATGGCCCGGGTTCCTCAAACCTGGGACGGGCTCGTACAGTGGCGTTAACTAGTTCATAATAACGATTTGCAAACAAGCATTGTCCGTGGCGCGAAACTCAAAACAGAGATTGATTGCACAGCGTATTAGTTCGATACATGTCCGTTGATGAATGAGCCATCGCTGTTTGCTCTTTAAGTTCGCAATTCAGATGTTCTTCGATGTCCTCGTCAGCTTTATTTAGAGGAAGGCGAAGGCTTCGTCAGCGTCTTGTGGCGTGCACACAATCCGGTAAAATGATATACAATCTCTTCTGACTCAATGAGACGCTTCCTTCAGCCTCTGTACTGGACAATAGTTCACCATTTGAGAGCGAAAAATGGTGCCAAAATCCAAGCTAGAATAGATGGCTACACGTCCTTGGCCCAAATTCACCGACCCAATCTCTTGAATTCGAAGTAACTAAAGCGAAAATACGTGCTAATATCAACCTTCAACGGTTGGTCAGGGATATTTCAAATATGTACAATCAGGTGATTGCCGATACATCAGTCAATGATTATATCGTTCAAGAATGAGAATGTACACATGCTGCGAACAGCTGTTCCTATGGAAGAAAAGAAAGAGCTCATTGGATATCGACACTTGACACTGACACAGCAAACCTTGAGTGCAAAGAGTCAGAATCCTCGGATTCTGTGTGGCGTTGCACCCTGTTCTAGATTCTCCTAGACTTGTTGTCAAAACTCTATACATTTTTAATTCGATGAATACTCGTATCGGAAATGAATAGGAACAATTTATACGTTGCGACATTCATGTTGATGTGGAAAAGATAGAGTAAATAAGGTCAGAGGGATAAGAATACAACAGAGAGCATGGGCGGTAAAAGAACATTGTTCCACCTAGATTGTAAGGGTTACAAGGCCACATTGTCTATACATAACTTTTGTCTGATCCGTAGAGGGTTAGAGCCCAAAACAAGCTGCAGCTCAAAATGGCATCATTATCCTCTGAATTCATTTTCTTTCTAGCAAAAAATACAGCAACTAGAAAACGAAAACGAAAACATATAAGAAGCTCACCGAGTAAAAGGAAATAATAGAATACCTGGACCACAAATCTTGCCTGTACATGAAGACATCGTTCTTGTCATCTCTCTCTCGCCAATGTTCAATGACACTATATATTCTCAGAAAAGTGCACTTGGTCCACTCTGCCAGCAATATGGAGATAGCAATGAATCAACTTCTAATGCCGGCAACTCTACGTTTGACTGTGGAACACATTCTAAAGTCAACTCTAACTCGGTCCACTCCGCCACCAATAAGAGCAACAAGAAGAGTGGGCGATCCTTCTTCATTGCAATCCTACCCATTTTTTGAAACTCAATGCTGCTTCTCTCTTTATCAGTTGAGCTTCGGTCTGGAATTTGGGAGCCCTACCCTTGTAAAGTGTTTTATGGTACTTTAGAAAGAGCGCGCGATATTTATACTTGTCAACAAACATTTTCCCTCTGTCCATCATTCCAACAACCTCATTTGCTCGAGCAAAAAACCCACCTCTAACAAAAGTATAGAGTACAGAATCCAAGAGTTCCTGATCAAACTTTATCGGGGAGGAAGCAGAGAGAGCTTTCATTTCACCCCACAGCTCAGTTACCTCGACGTATTTTCCTCCAATAGCAGCATACCCAGTCACCATGGAATGGAATGTCTGTGCATTAGGGGAATGCCCTAGACTGCGCATTTTCTTCAAAGCTTTCTCTGCATCCTGCATTAGTCTCTTCTTGCAGAAAAAATGAATGATGTTGTTCCAATCATGAACACCACAATCAATCCTCTGGCCTTCTTTGATTTCCTGCAAGAGCTTTGACATGAGACCTGCCTCACCACTCTCGGCACAGCCCTTGACCAATAAATCAAACTCTCGATGACCTAATCGAGGTATTTTGGAATCTTTCATCTCTCTAAATAGGTTAAGTGCCCCTTGAGTATCATCATGAAGAACCCTAGACTTGATCATTGCCTCGTAAGAGCTAGCATCTAGCTGGATCCCTGCTTTACGAGCATCTCGGAGAAGCGATGTCACCTCTGTGGCTCGGTTGGCTTTGCAGTATGCTTTCAAGAGAGAAGAATACACAGCAGAACCCGTTCTAACCCCAGCTAAATGCATCTCATCAAGGAGATCGTATGCCTGATCCAGCCAACCAAGTGAAATGCACGAATTAATGACATGAACCAAGGCCGAACCATCATTTGAAACGGGCAAGTCTTCTTTCTCGGCCTTTATAAGGAAATCTGCCAAATCCTTGATTTTGTCAGCTTCAAGAAAAGCCTTAACCAATTTCACGTAAATGTTCTCTGTTGGTTGAAGAATCCCACGGTGAGTTGTTACCAATTCCACTTGCACCTGCAACTTAGCCAACAATCCAGTCAGAGCTTGCTCTGCCTCAGCCTGCAGTTTCTCATACTTGCGATCATTAGAGAACTCTTCATACGATACAATAGCTTGTTGCTTCAATGACACGTTCTCCAGGAAGTCCAATCTGCTATTTTGATGACTTTGACCAGAAACTACTCCACCAGTCGAATCATTACCCTTACGAGTACCATCGAATGCGAACGTAGCAGCAGCGAGTGAGTTTTTTGCTTCCTTTGCCTTGCGCAGCATATCCAAAACCATGCTGGACGCAGAATGTAGATCCCCAAACTTCAAATGGCAAGTAAGCAAACAATTGTAAAATTGCCGGAACTGCATATCAGTTAGGTTCGGAGCTTCCTCTATGGGCCTCTGAAGCTTCTTTAGCTCCTCTCGCCGGCCATTCCTCTCATGTATATGTGCCATTATGATCAACAAGTTTGTGTCAGCTCTAATCTGTATCCTTGGCATCATGTCAAGGAGTTCCTCCGCTTTCCTGCAAGTATCAAACAAGAAGCACCCGGCCAAAGCAATGTTAAAAGCAGTTGTATTGGGCTTCATAGCAACCAAAGCCGCATTGCACTTTTTACGAGGATCGACTCGTCCATCTTGAAACAAATAACCAATCTCAAGAACAAGTTCAGCTGCGAGATAAGCTCCAGGTGCTGTTTGAGACATGTAAGCCAAGATTGCGGACCAAGCCGCAACAGGGGGATACCCTTCCATGTCGACCAACTTCCTCAAAACAGTAGACGCAGCAACTGGTAATCCAACCTTCGCGAGACCGAAAGAGAGATAAATTAGAGTCTCCTTCTCAAACAAGTTCTGCTTACCCTCCTCGAAAGCACATTCCACCAACCCATACGCTTTCTGGAGCCACTGGACATCGAGGGTTTCGGTCAAACTCGCTATAAGCTTGTGTACCACAGATTTTCTGGGAAACCCATCCATGTGCATATGTAGCTCATACAACTTCCACGCATCGTCATGCCTTCGCTCGTCAACTGCGGTCACCAATTCACTGCTGAGTTTAGCAGGATCTCTAGCTTGCACCAACACCGTCTCAACGAACGATGAAAAGCCAGCTACACAATGCCTATTGACTTTGCTCTCGATAATTTTCAAGGGAAAACCATCTTTCTCTACATTAAACAAAGAACGGACAGACTGATGGCACTTGTAAGCTCGAGGGCACTGTCTGATTGTGGCCCTGCCTACGAGGTACTTATCAGCGAGAGACAACTGCCAATTCAAGAGAGGATCTTTCTTGATTGAACGGCTCAGTTTCCTAACAAACAGCATTCCCCTGGAAAAATTCTTGCCAGAAGACGGGCAAGGAACACAGCAAGTTATGCCAAATCGTAGGAAAACAAGAACCGCAACCTTCGTCTGGGAGATGATTTCGAGCGTCACTCCGGCGGACCCAGTTTTCTTCCGAAATCCCAACAACACGCTCACCACCCGTTCGACCAAATGCCGTAGAGAAGCTGCGTTATCGAACGGCTCAGTTTCCTGATAAACAGCATTCCCCTGAAAAAATCCTCACCAGAAGATGGGCAAGAAACGCAACAAGCTATGCCAAACGGTAGGAAGACAAGAACCGCAACCTTCACCTGGGAGATGATCCGGCGGACCCAGTTCTATTCTGAAATCCCAACGACACGCTCACCACCTGTTCGACCAAATGCCGTAGAGAAGCTTCGACTTGCTCGCCCCCCAATATACGACAGTGCGCCCACGTGGCACGTACGTATACGGACGTACGTATGTCTCTCTATATGTACGGGCTGCTTCTGGCCTTTTCGCTTGTGTGGAGAGAGTAAACTGGAGGAGGTGAAGGAAGAAGGAAGGAGCTCAGCATTGCCATTCAACGCCTTAAATAGTTATTAATTTTCCACGCGGAATTACCGATTTTAATTTGAATGATGTATAGTCTTTTTGTCAAGTTTTATTCATTTTTGTTAAGTTTTGTTATTAATCTTTATTTGAATCACTATGAGATATTTATTGGACCGTAAAAAGTTACAATGTAGCAAATTACCGCATTTATGCATGGTTTATAAGCGTGTTAAAGCTGTTAACTCTCGCAAAAAATTGCCAATCATAATCTCAATAATTTATTTACTTTTCATATAGTGAATTACCAACTAATTTAAGCCGATTAACTATTATTTGAGCATCTAAAATCAACATTTATCTAGTCCCTTCAAAATTACCACCTTCCATTACAATTTGCGAAGTTTATTAACGTGTTAAATTAACTCTCATAATAATATAAAAATCTTAGGCTTAATTCATTTCGCGAAAAATATGATCTTTTTCGGAAAATGCTGTTCAAGAGCCATTTTTCAGAAAATTACACAATTTTTTGTCATTTGATTAAAATTCGAAGAAGACCTAGAAAATATTTTCGACCATATAGTATGAAAAATTTGAGTTGATTTCCATGCACTACTTTATAATTTTTTTATTTTTTAAAATTCTATCTTTTAATTATTGTTGATTTTCTTTTTTTCCTTCTTCTCCGGCCGGTTGTTGGCTGTCGATTTTTTCCTTTTCTTTTTTTTTTTCCCTTCTTCTCTAGCTGATTATCGGCCACAACGATAACTAGCAACTAGCCATAGGCAAGCTCAAACCTAGCCAAGCCAGATTCCAAAAAATATTTTCCTATAAGTTATTTTTCATCAAACAAACAAAGCCTTATTATAATTTTAGCTTATCAAGTCGTATTTGAGTTACTTACTACCAATGGATATACATACTTTTATTGATAAACCAATAAATATTTTATAGAACAAATAAATTGCCAATCATATTTTTAATAACAGCTTTTTATAATTATCAACATTAACAAGTACTTCCAATTCTACTCACGCAAAACATTTGAATTATCAGCATAGATGTAACACTCAAATGTTTCTTGATTTGTGATTGATTTGATCTATTATATTTACTTAGGGGTGCACATGGCAACGATTCAGTACCCGTGAACTAATTCTGCTCAGAAATGATTATTTTTTATTCCATGCCCAAAAACAATTTCTAAGCATTTGAAAGCGTTTGATAACTACTCAAAATTTCTATTCATAGAATAGAAAAAGAACATAAATGTGTTTGGTAACTACACAAAATTTCTTTTAATTAATAATTTTTAATAATATTTTGAAATTTTTAATTTTTTTTCTTATCCTTCCCATCCTTGGCCATGGTTGGTCACCAGGGTTGCGGCCCTCGTCGCCGGTCTCGCCGGCCGCAATGACAAGGTCAACCTTGCCTTGGCTAAACGAGGCTCGACCTTGTCTAGATCTGGCAAGACCGACGTCGCCGTCACGAACCATCTCCCTTGCCTGGGTCATGACGGCAAGGTTGGCCTCGCCATGGTTGGACAAGGCCTCACCGTCACAGTCGCGAGCCACCCTCGTCGACCTTGGCCTATGGCTGGCGATCGACGGTAGGCTCGAAAGAAAGAAGAACAACAAACCAAGAAGGAAGAAGAAAACCAAGAATAATCAAAAACAAAAAACTTGTTCTCAAAATCAAGAAACTACTTTTTTTTGCTTCTTGGTTCTGTTCTAAAATCGATTTTAAGAATAATTTTTTGCAAATTTGTGTTCGGGTACAAAAAATTTAACAAACGGATTTCTGTTCTCAAATTGATTATAAAAATAAAAGAACAGAAATTTTTACTATTTAACAACTTGCCAAACGGGCTTTTATTGTCACTTATGTAAATTAAAAAGAAAGAAGAGTTGCTACACAAGGTAGTCAAAAACTTCTATTTGCTTTTGAACAATTTGGCTACATGTGAATTGGTTGAGACAGTTCTTGCGAACATCTCTTAAACCTTTATCACTTTGATTTCTCGTTCAGGAATGTCCAGGCGAATATCCGAGAAAACTTGAAACCGCGCGTTCAGGGAGCGCCGGACGATCAAATCTGCACGCTCAGCGCATGCTTCAAGTCCCCAACGTGGAGGGCATACGTCCCCAAGGCGACCTTCCGGCGGCCGACCTCGTCGACCACGCTCAGATCCTTGCAGACATCGACCTTGAACTGCACTTGTCCCTCACTTTGCGAGGCCAAGAACACCTTCTCAAAGCCCAGCAAGTGCTTCTGAGGCGACCCGTGCACCGATGGAGGGCTACTGAACAAGAACACCGTGTGGCTCCCGCTGAACCTTCCCACGTTCTTGACTCTCACATGCACGTCGAAGGCCATATTCGAGCACTTTTCGCCAGTGGCTTCCAATGACTCACACACCGACGAGCGGCAAACGTGGCCTTCCTCTAAGGGCACAGACACGAGCTGGGGCGCTTGGACTAGACGGTGGCTGAAGTCGGAGTAGCTCAGCCCGTCCCCAAACGAGTACACGGTCGGCCCGGTGTAGAAGCGGTATGTCCTGCCCGGGTAGCCCGTCGCCGGGTTGGGCCTCATGTTCATATTCGTCATTGGGACGGCGTCCGCGTATGACTGCGGATACCATGTCATTGGCAATCTTCCACCTGATTCAAGTAAAGTAGAGCAACTCGTGAATCGGAATTTGAATCAAGGATTGCAAAATTTGAAGTGGCTAAAAGGCTCTGAATCGTACTAGGATTATGGTCCCCGAAAATCACGTCCGCCATTGCAGCACCGCCAGCCTCGCCGGGGTAACCGACCCACAAAATGCTCGTGATCTTGTCGTTGTCCTTCGCAAACGACACATCCATCCCTCCCCCCGACATGATCACGAGGATCACAGGCCCCTTCGACACATTTGCCACTGCAGAGACCAAGAGCGACTGCTGGCCTGGGAGGTGGATGTCGACCCGGTCGAAACCCTCCCTCTCAATTGACTGGTCGGCACCCATCACAAGCACCGTTGCATCTGCTGAAGCTGCTGCTTTCTTCGCATCGTCTGTCTGGGCCGTGCCGCATCCTACGTTTGCGCAGCCGGCCACGTATGTTGTCGAAACGACGGCCGCTAGGCCTTGCAAAGGCGTCACGTATTTGCAAGGAGTGCCTGCAAGGAACATCGGAGTTCTAAATATTTTCCGTAACGGGTACAAATAATGAAGCTGATCGAATGTCGTGCAGTCTGTCGGGTAAATTCTTCCATTACCTTCGTAGTTCCCGATCATGGTCTTCGTGACATTGGCATTTGGTCCGATCACAGCCAAGGACTTTATGGCGGTCGAGGACAGGGGCAATGATCCTGCCTTGTTCTTGAGCAACACAATCCCTTGCCTCGCAGCTTCACGGGCCAGCTCCTGGTTTCTCGGTGTGCACACATCATTCGGGCCGAGCTTTCCGTACAACTGCTTCCTAGGATCGCCGTCGAAGAAGCCGAGCCTCATCAGTGTGGCAAAATTGTTAGAGACGGCCTTGTCGACCGCCGATTCATCCAACAGTCCACCTTTCACTGCGGCTTCGGTGTGTTGGCCAAGGAAAGATCCGCAATTGAGATCCAAACCTGTCAAAAAGGGAATTAGAGTCATCATCGATGTATAGCATTCCAGGGCGAATTCTCAAACGCCTTCATCGCAATTGATCTCAGTAGGATATGAAATTTGTGTTTACCTGCCAAAATGGCCTTAGCTGCAGCCTCTTCGGGTGTTTTAGTATAGTGTTGGGAATTATAGAACACATCCACCGAATCGCAATCTGAAACTATATATCTGCATTAACCGATCCTTTCGCGTAAATAGCGTTGCAATAATTGATCAAAAGCATCGAATAGCAATGCACAAGCAATGGAATGTTACCCGTTTAATTTCCATTTTCCTCGGACAATCCCGGAGAGAAGGTCTGGGTCTGCACATGATGGCTTACCATTAACCTGGTTGTAGGAGCACATCACACTCGCGACATTACCGTCGAGGACACAACTCTTGAACGGTGGTTGAAACGTATCATCTAAATCTTGTTGTGTTACCTAATCAGTCCTCCACAAGCAATACAGGAGATTAACTTGAGATGGTTATGCATATAACTGGTTGATAAATCAAATCAAATAACAACAAAAGAGAAGTCGCAAATTGTTATTTACCACAGCGTTGAAGTGGAAGCGATCGACACCTTTCCAGTTATCAATGTCGTACGCAGTATAATGTTTGCAACACGCAGCAACCTTAAGCCGGTCTGCATTTCCATCATCGCTCTGTTGTAGGCCTCTGACATAACCCGACGCGTACTTGCTCGAGAGCAACGGGTCTTCCCCCGGCGTTTCCTGGCCCCGTCCCCATCTCGGGTCTCTGAATATGTTGACATTTGGGGACCAAAACGTTAATCCGGCTAACCCCACATTGTGCATCGCCCGGGCTTCTGTCGAAACCACCTGTTTCAACAAAGCTATCGCGTAATTCGACTACTCTTCTACATATTATCGCGCAGAACTTTAAAATGTCAACTTTTTGTCCTAGTTGGAATGAGAACTAATTCGTTTTCGAAATACAGACAGGACTAATGTATTGCAGAAGTAGAAGTCGAGAAGCAGATAATGGCGATCAATGACTGAATCACAAGGAAATGTTTCGGATATGTTTCCTTTTTCCCCCCTTCGCCAAAACTTAAGGTCGCTCAACTTGTGATTTTCACGTATTTTTCTGTCCCCAGTCTCGTCATATATCCTTTCTTCCCGGTTTATTCGAAACTCCAGCCGAATCATCTAAACACTTTCCCTTATCAAATGCTTTCTGTTTCCAGAAGTAACAATTGAAATTGGACCCCCTCATTGAGTGCAAAGGAAGGAACTAGTCTGTGCAATGACATGGCAATGCTCATGACAGCCACCTCCTTTTGCAAGCTCCAAGTAATTATCATCTCCACCAACTAACAAACACCCAACTAATCCAAATGATGGTGATACTCATAGATGCAGAGATCCCGTTCTACTTTGTGCTCCTTTTAATGTATGCAAAATTTCCTCGTGCAGCAACCTTTACGTTGGATCAAAAAACCTACTAATTCTTGTGTCCACATTACACGTTTTTCCACATTAGTACAGGCAACTCCGTGAAGGGTTGATGATGTTTTTGTCAAACTTTACTTTGGGAACAAGCACGCATGTCTAGACTTTAGCTGGTGCCTTTAAAGTCATCCAGTCAGCTCTGTATTATTTCTTTTGGGGGGTCGGCACTTACTGCAGTTTATATGGTGTACAGCTAAAAAGGTGGCACCAACTGATACCAGAGTGGTTGAGGATCCAACCAAAAGGATCTCCCAAACAGCATCTGGCGCTGCGCCTCCCGATTTTATGGTTACTTTTCATGGCCAATTTCATCATTGCAGTTTCACCCCAAAAAAGCAAGTTCTCATTGCCCCCGGTATCAAGAATCTCACAGCAAAGAGCTGGGAAATCATCTGCGGCAATGCGCTTCGTACCTCTTGATCTTGTAGTAGTTTGTGAGTTCAGATTCAAATCAAACAGTGGATGAAGATACGACGTAAAATCCTACATCCAGCACTACCTAGGACGAATATCGGGGCTTATTTAACGTGGCATTGAGAGAGTTAAAGATATAGAATGGTGATAAAGACGCGAGACTACGAGTTAGGACGTTCGGCGCCAACGTCGACACAAATTAACTTATATATTAGGAATGGTAGCGGCGGACACAGAGACTTAGATCGAAGGAGTGACGTAAAAAGAATTCATCCACATGAAATTTTTATATGTCGCGGTATAAAGTTACCAAATTTACTGTGCGCACTGCATCTACCGATTCGAGTGACGGTGGCCGGTGGTCCCCGCCAGCCGTTCTAATGGCCGCAGTTGCTTCGCAACACGCACTTTCTTATCATGTTGGATAAAAGTTTCGGGTTTTTTTCTATCGTGTCATGCATGATGCAGACAACTACAACGCGCAGATGCGAATACGTTACGCTGTTCCATTCATGCATAAGTCAGAAACACAGAGGCACAAGAAAGAGAAAGAGTGAGAGAGTGAACGATGTGAACTCGCTAACCTTCCCAATGGTCTCGAACAGGGTAGCATTGAACGTGGCCGCCGTCAGGATGACCTGAGGGAAGCTCGTCGCCCCCGGGACGAGGCTCGAGAACTTCGTCCCGGGCCCCACGTACGACACCCCGTGCAGCGCCTCCGACCACCACTCGTACTTTGGGATCCCCAGGCGGTCCACATTGCCGGCATTGTTCACCATGAACCCGATCTTCTCCTGCAGGGTCAGCCGCTTCACCAGGTCCGCCACCCGCGCCTCGACTCCCAACGACGCGTTGCAGAACCCGAAGGCAGCGAGGCTCGGGTCGCCGTCCACGTCGCACGCGAAGACCGGCTTGGGCGGCTGGCCTGCAACGGACCGGGTGCCGAAGACGGCGCACGACAAGAACACGTGAATGCAGCAGAGGCAGAGCAAAACAGGGGACACCTCCGGCGCTCCGTTCCGGGCGGAGGTCATGTTGGTAGTGGGGCGCGCGACCTCCCGAAAAGCAACTCCCCCAAGCAAGGAGCGACGAATGACTCGCGGGGCTTATATAAGGGCGGAACGTGGTGCGGAACAGAGCAAAAGGGCGTTTGTTTTGTAGCAGCCCGTGACTGGAAATGCCTAATTGGGACGAGGAAGGAGAAGAAAACTGAGGCTGCAATGAACGGCGCTCGGACTAAAGAGGAGGATGCCTAACAGGGGAGAATCTAATACATCTGTACATATACTGGTGATAGTCCACTAGTGGATAAAGCACCGGACGAGCCCGTGATTGGGTTGGTCTCTCTCTCTCTCCCTCTCCTCCTCCTCTAAACAACACAAAAGGCGCTACTTTTGAGCTGTTTTGTTTGGATGCTACTGCCTACTTTGTCTGAATACGTAGAGAGGAAGGGAGGCAGGGGAAGGGGACAGAGAGACTGGGTCTGCAGGCAAGCGTCAATGGCCGTGTCGTTTGGACTACTCGCGTTCAATTAAGGTTTTCTCGTGAAGCATGAGGGGCGGGCGGGGGGCGTGCTGGTGACTCGGGCTTCGGGGAGGGATGGACGAGCGAGACATGGCGGGTCTTTGGTGTTTGTTGGAGAATTTAACGCCGAATTCGAGATTTGATTCTAGATGGAGGGACGGACGGGGTGGCGAAACGAAAAAGAGAAAACGAAAATCCACGTCACAATTTGTAAACCCTTTTTAACAATTTTGAAGGATTAAGATTTGGCGCCTCCGCCGCTGTCGCCTTCAGGGCCTCCGCCTCCGATCCTAGATCGAAGCTCGATGACGTCCCGAATTTAGGGTCGCCCGCGCGCGATCCTTAGTCGCCAGTGCCAAAGAGAGAACATAGGTCCTAGGGGGAGGGGGGGGGATGGCGACGGAAAGCCTGGGATGGGCGATGGCGGTGAGGCGCGATGAGAGGGGACGAGCATCGAAGGCGAAGGTGGAGAGAGATGGAGGGAGAAGGGAAGGGAGAATTCGAGTTTTTTGGACTTTGTATACGTTAGAATGTCAAATCTAAAAACTTATATCTATCGATAGAGGGAGACCGCTTGTATTTCGACACATGAAAGATATGTGAGCACAAGACCACTAGGCCGATCATGCGATTTGGTACGAAGGACCCGAAAGAGGACTGCAATGACCCTTACATCACATTATCTCTCGATATGATGCTAAACGAAGGCAGTGAGCATCGAATAAGCCGATCGACACCGTGATCATTTCGTATTGGGCGGGTTGCTCACGATTCTTGAATCTCAAGTCAACAATCGCATGAATCAATGTCGATAGGTCACACGGAAGGGACACGACCCCGGTTCTAATTTTCTTTGCACTTCATGCAGGTTAAATTGTCATGTTATAAGCACAAACGTAAAGTCATACAAGAAAACACAAGCAATGATAATGGTTTTGATCAATGGACGAGGCTTGTCTAGCCGCCATGATATTATTCACCTTCTTGGAAGCAAAGCAAACTCACTTCCGGAGAAAAAGAAAATGAAAGAAACCCAGATTTTGTTTACCCTAATGATACTTTGCGACAAAGATTATTGAAAAATTAATATGCCTTGCTATAGGTTCAAGGTTCCTAGGACTCGATAATGATTGTGGCAAAGTCCTTTAGCTAGAATGGTTCGGGTCACGAGAGCTCGAAATGCTGAAAAAAATAGCATTTTCTTGAAGGCTGAGACTATGCAAAATCTCATATCGATACACCTATACCATATTTATTCCAAATTAATTTTCATGTCATCGAAATTACCAACTGGCGCACGCGTGTCACATTTACCTAAAACAATTTTTGTGTCATCGAGGTTCCCAATTGGTGCACCCGTGCTACATTTGCCCCCAATTAATTTTCGTGTCATAAAAATCTCATATTTGTTCATTCATGCCATATTTGCCCCCACACTAAATTCTGTATCACAAAAGTTCCCAAATTACCAAAATCTTTGATTGGGAAATCCACAATTATGGTGATTTGGGATTTTTTATGGCATGAAATTAGTTCAGCGGTAAATAAATGTCACACGGATGTACCGGTTTAAGATTTTTGTGACACAAGATTTAGTTTAAGGTGAATGGGGCATGAGGGTGCCAATTTGAAATTTTTGTGACCCAAGAATTAATTTGGATAAATACGATACGGTTATACCATATTGGAATTTTTTTTTATTAGTATTAGCCCTTTTCATGATGATTAAAACTGGGAGGAGTTGTTGGAATTGGCTCTGGGAACTACTTCGCGAATATTAACCGTACGGAATCTAATCCAAAACAGTATCACTCTTATTAAGAATTAGGGTTGATACAATTAAAGGTCTAAAATTGGTACCCTATCATATATTTATCCTTAAACTAATTTTCGTTTCACAGAAATACCCAAACAGACCCATGATCCAAATCTAACATCTTTAGTATTCCATCCAATATCTCATTATATTGCATGCGTGTCACCATACGTGACAAATGATCACAAGATGGATTTGATGTGGTGTATAGCAAATCCGACATGAAAAATTCACGTTGACATGTATGCCTTTTAATGAAATATTGGACGGGATGCCGACAGAGGATGGATTTGGGTTGGGACACCCAATTGGTATTTTCGGTGAGATAAAAATTAGTTTGGAAGTAAATGTATCACGAGGTTCAGGACTTTTAATGGTATTAACCATAAGGATTATAAGTGTAACATTCGACATGCATGCTCAATTTTCATGATAACATTGTACATTAACATCACAATATAGTATACTCCAAAAGAAAAAGGGAAGGATCATGAGCCGACAATGGTGTTGGAATGATTATATCATGAAAAAATGAAGATAAAGATAATTTTGTATGATTCCATATGTACAATCAATGCGACACAATCGAGCTGTAACAGAAAACGAAATGGTTGGTGCCTTTGGTGGGCCCCATTAGTCCTTCAATACACATCTTGTTTGTATTTTACTTCGTTGCCATTTCGAGATGCTTTCGAACTCAAAAGACAAAAATGCACGCAAGAAAATGGTGCAAAAATAAAAAGTGGATTTCTTTATTGAGTTGGGTGTTAAATCAAGTAGAACGAGCATCTTCTTCACTCGATAAGATGAGAAATTCATTTTTCCTTTTCTCTTTTTTGATGAAATGTCGAATCAGATAAGCATAGATCGGGTTCGACACTGCAAGTCGGTCAGAAGCTCAAACTCAAGATGCTGCGAAAGACGAGCGAGATCGCTAAGCCAATCAGGCTATGACCCAAATCTAACATCATTAGTATTCAATTAAATGTGTCATTATAATAAATGGGTGTCATCATACGAGCTAAATGATTGCAAAACAGACCTGACGTGGAGAATGGCAAATCCGACATGAAAAGTCCACATATGTTGATACATATGCATTTTAACGAACGGAATGTCAATGGAGGATGGATTTGGGTCGGCATACCCATTTGGTATTTTCAGTGAAATGAAAATTAGTTTGTGAGTAAATGTATCGTGTGGTTAGAGACTTTTAATGGTATTGACCATAAAGATTTATAAGTATAACATTCCACATGTACGTTCAATTCTCATGATAACATTGTACATTAGCATCACAACATATTATAATCCAAAAGAAAAGGCAAAGATCATGAGCCACAATGGTGTTGGAATGATTGTATAGTGAAAAAGTGAAGATAACGTTCGTTTTGTAGTATCCCATATGTACAATCAATGTGGCACCAATCCAGCAAATAGAAAACGAAATTGGTTGGTGCCTTTGGTGGAACCTGTTCGTCCTTCAATACACATCCCGTTTGTATTTTGCTTCGTTGCCATTTCGAGATGCTTTCGAACTTAAAAGAGGACAAAAGTGCACGCAAGAAAATGGTGCCAAAAGAAAAAGTGAATTTCTTTATAGATTAATACCACGAAAAATCATAAATTAGTATATTTATGATAATTTTACCTTAAATTAATTTTTTGACCACCAAAAACTCCAAACTGATGCACCTGTGATAAATTTACCCCAAACTAATTTTTTTACCACTAAAAACCTCAAACTGGTACATGTATGACAAATTTACCCTCCGTTAGTTTTTGTTAAATTGAATTAATACCACAAAAAATTACAAACTAGTACACTTGTGACAAACAACGGGTAAAACATACATCAGTCAACTGCTGTGTGTCATTTAATAAAGCAATTTGACAATAAAATTTAACGGAAATAAACTGAGGGTAATTTTGTCACAGGCGCACCAGTTTGGAGTTTTTGGTGGTCAAAAAATCAATTTAGGATAAAATTGTCACAAATTTACCAATTTAGGATTTTTCGTGATATTAACATTTTCTTTATTGAGTTAAATCAAGAAGAACAAGCGTCTTCTTCACTTGATGTTGACATGAGAAATTCATTTTTCCTTTTTTTTTTTATGAAAAGTGGAATAATGTAAGCATAGATCGGGCTCGATACTACAAGTCAATCAAAGGCTCAAACTGGAGATGCCGTGGAAGATGAGCAAGTGCACAAGGTTGCTAAGCCAATCATGCTATGCAATACTGCAATGCATAATTAAAAAAAAGTTATAAACTTATTGCATGAATTCAATTTTAGACTTTTTAATTTTGTTAATTTAATCCTAAATCATTTGACAATTTATCAATACAGTCCTTACACAATCACTGACGTGGACTTTGGCCATCTTACGTGACACATTGGTGCTAATATGGGCAATTTTTGCAAACTTTTGAAAATTCTTCTAATTTTGTTTTTCATTTTTCATTTTTTAGTTTTAAATTTAAAAAAAAATGAAAAGATTGTCTACATCAGCACTAGGACACTCAGCGTCCACATTAGTAATTTCCAGCCAAAAACGGTTGGAGGGACTACATTGACAAATAGTCAAAGGTTTAGGGCTAAATTGGCTAAATTGAAAATTTTGAGACTTGATTGATATCTGCATAATAAATTTCATGCTTTTGCTAATTTTCTCATTACTCCAATGACCATCGCATAACGTAATCTCGATTGGATCCTAAATAATGAAAGGCAGTTGGCATTGGACAACCCAATTGACACTCTGATCATTACGTCTCGGATGGGTTGCTCATAATTCTTGAATCTCAAAATCAACAATTGCATCATGAATGAATGTCGATTTCCTTTTCACCACATCTCCTTTTTACTCTTTTGGTCTTCATTCGAGATGATGGATCAATACAAGAAAATAGAAAGCCATTTGGATGAGGCGTGATTTGATTTACCCTATTGATACTTTGTGACAAAGATAACCAACATACCTTGCCATAGGTTCAAAGTTCCTAGGACTCAATAATGACCGTGGCAAAGTCCCATCGCTAGAATGGTTTGGTCATGCAGACCCGAAATGCCGAAAAAAATAACATTTTCATCAATGGTCAGAATTGGGAGGAGTTGTTGGTATTGGCTCCAGAAGCTACTTCGTGAAGATTGGCCACACATAATCTAATTCAAAGTAATTCCACTCTTATTGAGGGTTAGAGTTCACACCATTAAAAATCTCAAATCGATTGCCCATGACACATTTACCTCAAAATTAATTTTCGTCTTACAAAAAATCTCAAACTAGTATATCGACCAAATCTACCTTTCATCAACATTTCGTCCAGTATCGCATAAAAATGCATGTGCGTCAACACATGTAGCAAACAATTGCAAGAGGGATTCGACATGGAGAACGATGGATCCGACATGGAAAATCCATGTGTTAACATGTATGCGCTTTAATGGACTGTTGAACGGAATGCTAATGGGGGGTAGATTTAAATAATGGGTACCTGTGTTTGGATTTTTCTTGAAACGAAAATTAGTTCAGGTAAATGCATCGTGGAGGTATTAGTCTAGGGATCTTATCGGCATTAACCCGAAGTATTATAAGTAAAACATTTGACATGCACGATCAATTCTCATGATAAATTGTACATCACATCACAACAATCTATACTCCGAAAGATAAGGGAACGATCATATGAGCTGACAGTGGAGTTGGAATGGCTCTATCATGATGAGCAAAAGATGACCTTAAATTTTGTAGTATCCCATCATATGCGCAATCATTGCAATACCTATCGAGCTTATAATAAACGAAATGGTTGGTGCCCATGATTGGACCCGATTAGTGCTTCGATAACCCCTTTTTTGTTTGTATTTTTACTTCGCTGGCATTTCGAGATGCTTTCGAACTCAAAAGAGGACAGATTGCACGCAACAAAATGGTGCAAAAAGTGCAAAAGAAAAAGTGAATTTCTTTAATGAGGCGGGTGTTCAATCAAAGAAGAACAAAGCGTCGTCTTCACTCAATGTTGACATGAGAAATCGATTTCCCTTTTCATAAAAGCAAAAGGAGGAAGGAAATTTATATGAACACGAAAAGATCCAAAACTCCACTTATCAAAGTCATCATGCACACCTTAGCTTCAATCGAGTAGTACATTACCGTAGAAGACACCCAACAGGCCAAACCGCATTGGCAAAAGGCCACGAGCGGGGGAGGAGAAGAGATTCCCCCGCGACGATTGGGTGGAAAAGGGGCGAAATGATAGGGATGCGGTCCTGGCAATTCATGGCTCATCAGCCGACCATTATAGTCAAATAGGTAAATTCATGTCTTTGTCATTTGTGCAATTTCTCTATCGAGATTGCTTTCAAAAGGATAAATGCGCATGTTTTTCATAACGATAACTACCAACAAGATCTAATTGGGATCAGTTGGGAAAGGACAAGGGCTCGATCCACCTTGCGACGATAACAATGAGCTTTGCTCATAAGATGACTGACTAAAGTGGGCGGTTCCCAACCAAAAATGAAACAAACATGCTTTGTCCGGGCTCATTCAAATTGTGCCTTTGAGCTTAGCATGTCCAAACGAGCTCGAGGTCACAAAGTCCATATATCATTAATATTTGAAGGGAAAATGCCATAACTGGTATTTGAACTTTGATCAAATATGCAATATCGTTTATAAACTTTACATTTGTTCAGTAAGATCTCTCAATTTTAGCTCAATGTATAATGTTGTACCTGCACTTTTAATTTATCCAATGGAGTTCCTAAATTATTTGTACATATTCAATTTAGCCTATAGACTAGATAATATAAGGATTAGATTGAATCCAGGATATAACAATCTAGGGAACTAGATGAAACAGTTACCGAAAGTTCAGGAACCAAACTGTACAGATTAAAGGTTCAGAGATAATATTGTATATTGAGTCAAAATTAAAGAATCATTTGTGAAGTTATCTCAAATTTTCATTGTCCGAACTGTCACGGAAGGAAAAATTCCCAAAAGCGAACGAGACAAACGACGCCGCTGATACGCGACGATGAGAGGTTAGGGTTCCTTAATTAAGTAAGATTAGGGATATCATTAAGATTGGCTAACGAGAGATTAATTTTATTTTTATATATAAATTTCCCCCCAGATCATCCTCGTGATTGTAAAGAAGAGCAGGAGGAGGAGGACCAATGAGAGAGAGTGGCGTTTTTCCCCCCCCTCGTGCGGTGGGGCCCAAACGAGATGCTCGGACGGTCACGGGGGGAAGAGAGAGAGCTGTGGGGACACGTGGGCCCCACTCCAGCTCAGCTGTTGCGAAAAAAGAGAAGGAGAAGGAGAAGGAGAAGGAGAAGGAGTGGGTTGGAAGTGATGAGTGGAGTTAACTGTAATGTTGGAGCATGTGAAGGTGATGGGGGGTAGGAGGGGGCCGAAAAAGTGGGGGGAGAAATCGAAGGGCTCGTGTGGGCCCCCACCTCACGTAAAGGAATGGGCTTCGTCATCGTGACTGGAGTCGGGACCTGATGAAACGTGAGAGAGGGACTTGCATGGACCCGGGTCGTCGTGGTCGGGTCATGTGGCTTGAACCGAATTGGGCAATGGAGATCGTGTCTCGACTGGGATGGGAGGAGTTGGGGATGGGAATCCGGAGTGTGGGGGCCTGGAGGGGAAGGGAAGGGGTGGAATGATCGGACACCGTATCGAACTTCTTAAGGGTGGCCGATAGGAGAAAGTATTCACTGTTCGGGTGGATCTTTCGAACCGACGTAAGAGCCATCAAGATATTACTATTCCTAAAGTGTCCGAGGTGTTCAAAAATTTGGGTCGTGTTTGTTTCGCGAAAAATAAACAATTTGAAAAATATTCTCTTAAGAATGATCACTTGTATCGCTTAATAATTAGTTAATGAAAAAAAAATTTAGAAACGACAACAATTAATGCCGAAATATTTTCAAAATACTTTTCATTCGTTTATTTTTGTAATCGTTACAATAGATCAGATTTAGGAAAATATTTTCCAAACGGAGCCTTAATCACAAAAAGTGTAAAGCCTTTTAAGTTAGACGAGTCGATGAATAGCATTATAGTGATTTCCGGCCGTCGGACCATATGCAATCGAGCAAATAAAAGCAAACCCATTAGTGAGTTTGCAGTCAGCAAAAAAAATAAAAAAAGAATTAGTAACTTATCGATGCCGATGATTTAAACTTTCCGAAGTTCTTTTATAATTGAAATTAACATAATTATGGGTAAATGAGGTCATTTGAAAGCTCTAAAACTTGCAAATTCAAGCAATAGACTTAACTGTAGCCAAAAATTTGTAAAATTGGATGTTCTTCCATTAGAATGGACCTTATGCTTCAACTTGGGGAAAATTACTAAAAAAGTTACAATTCAATCCTAAACATAATCATGCTTTTTGCCAATTAAATCTATCCGATCGATTTTAGCCGAAATTCACTGGCGTGAACGCCAACCACCCTACGTAGCACGGCCGGTGATGATATAGACAATTTTTATGATTTTTTTAAAATTTATGAATTTTTTTTATAATTTCTTCTTCTTTTCTTTTCTTTCTTTCTTTTCCTTTTTTTTTTTCTACCAAGTCTGGTCATAGGTGAGGGCTACAAGTGGCCAGTGAGGGTCGGTCGGCGCCAGCAACCCTCGCTGAACTTGGTAAAGAAAAAGAAAAAAATTCAATTTTTTTTTAAAAAAATCATTCACGTTAATACTTGTTATCCTACATGGCATAACCAGCATCTACATCAGTAATTTCCGACTAAAATTGGCTAGATTGACTCAATAGACAAAACATGGAAAATATTTATGACAGAATTGGCACAATTGAAAGATTTAAGATTAAATCGCCACAAACGTAACAGCTTTATGACTTTGTTCGGTAATTTCCCCCTTTTGATTGGCTATCCAAAAATTTGCAAAATTCATTCTGAATCGAAGCGAACACAATGGTGAGTAAAAATGGAGAGTAAATTAACTTTGTAAGAGTGCAATAACTTCTCTACTGCCCACAGTACCCAGAAGATATTACAGGCCGTTCTGATTGAGGCAGTGGGGAAGATCGAAGACTCGGAATTGAATGGGAAATGGCATGAGATCATTTTATCAATCGAAGGCCACGGGCCAATTGCCGCAATTTTCTTGAATTTGGGCGCCGCATAACCGTTAATTCATGGCCTTCAATTGCTGCAATTTTCCTGAATTCGGGCGCCACAGAACCATTAATTCGGGTAAGTGGATCGTTCTTGAGTGGATTATCATGTCAGGTGGATCCCCGTACCCAAATTTAATGTACTAGTGCCTGCATGCCTCGTATCCCAATTTACCATGTATCTTCGTCTTCCTAAGAAAGAGAAGGAATACCATTTGGAAGTTTTACACCCCGCTAATCCTAAAATCTGGAAGGGACCGATAAAACTTTTTAAGGACTTGCTTAGGTTTATATCTCTCAATTGAAGGGCGTGGGCCAATTGCTGCAATTTCCTGAATTCGAGTGCCATAGAAACATTAATTCGGCTCGGTGGATCGTTCTTCAGTAGGATTATCATGTCAAGCGGATCGTTGTACCCGGATCTAAAGTGATGGAGCCCCATCATGCACCAGTTCAGAGCAAATAACAAAGAAAACAACAAGAACAAGAAATCATTTAAATGCGATGGAGGAGTCATAAAAAGATCAGCGTGGCATCTCTTTCTTTCCCTCAACCGGCCCGTTGATCAAACCGCCCGATTGATCCAGCCTAAATTTTTCGTTTTCAACTTAGACTAGTTTAAGATTTCGGGCCCCTTCTTCTGTTTCCTTTTTTCTCAACTCTGTCCGGCTCAAAGTAAACTATGCTCCTCTCTGCATCAAGTTCTGAGCGGTTTTTACCCTGAAAACCAACCCGGTTTATTCGGTTCGTGAGTCGATCAAACCACGACTCAAACTGGGGATCCGAGTTCTTTTCTATCCATGTGCACATGCCCACCAGCTATGCCGGTTCTGAAAGGCCATTGGGTATCCTCCATGGACGCCACTTTCACACGGTAGAATGAGATGAACACGACCAACTTGTAGCCATCGGAAATCGGCGAATGCAGAATTTCGGTCGGTGTTTGTTTGGAACGAGTCGAATAGAGAGCGGAGGATGACGAAAACATGAAGGTGTATCATGGGAACAAGATATGCACATCCGACTATGGAAGAAAGATACCACAATATCGGCTGAAAAGAGAGGATTACTGAGTTCAAATGTCCACATCGACATCTACAGGAAAAGCTCTTCTTTAAGAAGACCGGTTCCCGACCCAAAATCAACCTGATTTATCGTGTTCCCGAGTCAATCGAGTCGTGACTCAAACCGGGGACCGAACTTCTTTTTTCCCCGTTAACTTGCACGCCAAGGACACGGAGCTAAACCGGTGCTGGTTCTAAAAGGCTATTTGGATATCCTTGATGAACACGACCAACCGATAGTCATAGGGAATCGACATATGCGGAGTTTCCGTCAGTATTTGTCGGCGATGAGTCGAATAGAGAGCGTGGCAGGGAGAGGAAAACATAAAGGTGTACAACAAGAACCAGATATGCACATCCGACAACAGAAGAAAGATGCTATCTCAGAATTTCACTCATCGAACATGGTTCTAGGTTACTGACCAAAAAACAAAACAAAAGAACATGGTTCTAGGTCCAAGATCCTTAAACTACTGCGACTGACATTGGCCAAAAAGAGTGAATGATGCATACCGGGCTCTTGTCACTACTCTTCCGTTCTGTCAGGTAACCACTGTTTTTCAGTAGGAGAACTGATAACTCTATCAGAAGGTATCCTCAGCAAGAAGGTAGAATTACTCAGCCATCCCAATCTTCAGTTGTGTCAAGAACAAATCAGAACCCATTGCTTCTCGTAGATAGATTACGGACTGACTCGAAACGCCACCTTTGCAGACAAAAGAATGTTGGAGCGCAATTGATTCAGAGCGAGCTGAATTGCTCAATTACAACATTGGATGGCCAAAAAACAAAACATTGAACTGGCAACATTGATTGAGAAGAGACATGTTATGCCGAAGCTGTACGTTTTTCTATCAAAAGAAACTTGAAAGGCGGCCTTGTGTTTGTAAATAGTCATGGATGCACTAGAAGGCAATTCTATAAAAAAAAAACTACGGTTACAAAACTCAGGCCTCGAAGAAAAATGGTCTTACCATCTTCGCAACCACTATAGTCTGCAAACTTTACATACAAGTAAATGTATCACGAGATACGGGACTTTTAAGGGTATTAACCATAAGGATTATGAGAAGAGACATGAATTCAATTTTAAACTTTTCAATTTGGTCAATTTAATTCTGAATCATTTGACAATTTATCAATATAATACTTATACAATCACATGGACGTTGGCCGTCCTACATAGTACATTGGTGCTAATGTGGGCAATTTTTGCAAATTTTTGAAAATTCTTCTAAATTTGTTTTTCATTATTTATTTTTTTAGTTTTAAATTAAAAAAAATGAAAAGATGGTCTACATCAACGCTAGGACACCCAACGTCGACATTAGCGATTTCCGGCAAAAAACGGCCAGAGGGATTATATTGACAAATCGTGGCTAAATTGAAAAGTTTGAGACAGGATTGACATCTGCACAATAAATTTCGTACTTTTGCTACTTTTCTTGTTACTCCAATGACCCTCGCATCACGTAATCTCGATTGGATCCTAAATAATGAAAGGTAGTTGGCATTGAATAACCCAATTGACACCCAGATCATTACGTATCGGGTGGGATGCTCATAATTCTTGAATCTCAAAATCAACAATTGCATCATGAATGAATGTCGATTTCCTTTTCACCTCATCTCCTTTTTTCTCTTTTGGTCTTCATTCGAGATGATGGATCAATACAAGAAAATAGAAGCAATTTGGATGTGGCGTGATTTGATTTACCCTATTGATACTTTGTGACAAAGATAACCAACATACCTTGCCATAGGTTCAAAGTTCCTAGGACTCGATAATGACCGTGGCAAAGTCCCATCGCCAGAACGGTTCGGTCATGCCGACCCGAAATGCCGGAAAAATAGCATTTTCATCAATGGTCGGAATTGGGAGGAGTTGTTGGTATCAGCTCCAGAAACTACTTCGTGAAGATTAGCCACACATAATCTAATCCAAAGTAATTCCACTCTTATTGAGGGTTAGAGTTCACACCATTAAAAATCTTAAATCGATTGTCCATGTCACATTTACCTCCAAATTAATTTTCATCTTATAAAATATCTCAAACTAATACATCGATCAAATCGACCTTTCATCAGCATTTCATCCAATATCCCATAAAAATGCGTGTGCGTTAACACACGTAGCAGATGACTGCAAGATGGATCTGACTTGGAGAATGACAGATCCGACATGGAAAATCCACATGTGTTAACATGTATGCACTTTAATGAACCGTTAGACGGAATGGTAATGGAAGGTAGATTTGAATCATGTGTACCTGTATTTGGATTTTCCTTGAGACGAAAATTAGTTTGGGTAAATGCATCGTGGAGGTACCAGTCTACGAATCTTATCGGCATTAACCCAAAGTATTAGAAGTAAAACACTTGACATGCAACGATCAATTCTCATGATAAATTGTACATCACATCACAACAATCTATACTCCGAAAGATAAGGGAACGATCACATGAGCCGACCGTGGAGTTGGAATGGCTCTATCATGAACAAAAGACAACCTTAAATTTTGTAGTATCCCATCATATGTGCAATCATTGCAATACCTATCGAGCTTATAACAAACGAAATGGTTGGTGCCCATGATTGGACCCGATTAGTGCTTCGATAACCCCTTTTTTGTTTGTAGTTTTACTTCGCTGCCATTTTGAGATGCTTTCGAACTCAAAAGAGGACAGATTGCACGCATCAAAATGGTGCAAAAAGTGCAAAAGAAAAAAGTGAATTTCTTTAATGAGTCGGGTGTTCAATCAAAGAAGAAGAAAGCGTTGTCTTCACTCAATGTTGACATGAGAAATCGATTCCCCTTTTCATAAAAGCGAAAGGAGGAAGGAAATGCATATGAACTCGAAAAGATCCAAAACTCCACTTATCAAAGTTATCATGCTCACCTTAGCTTCAATCGAGTAGTACATTACCGTAGAAGACACCCAACAGGCCAAACCGCATTGGCAAAAGGCCACGAGCGGGAAGCGGGGAGGAGAAGAGATTCCCCCGCAACGATTGGGTGGAAAATGGGCGAAAGGATAGGGATGCGGTCCTAGCAATTCGTGGCTCATCGGCCGACCATTATGGTCGAATAGGTAAATTCATGTCTTTGTCATTTGCGCAATTTCTCTATCGAGATTGGTCTCAAAAGGATAAATGCGCATGCTTTTCATAACGATAACTACCAACAAGATCTAATTAGGATCAGTTCGGAAAGGGCAAGGGCTCGATCCACTTTGCGACGGTAACAATAAGCTTTGCTCATAGGATGATTGACTAAAGTGCGCGGTTCTCAACCAAGAATAAAACATTCTTTGTCCGGGCTCCTTCAAATTGTGCCTTTGAGCTTAGCATGTCCAAGCAAGCTCAAGGGTCACAAGGTCCATATGTCAATATTTGAAGGGAAAATGACATTAATTGTATATGAACTTTGATCAAATGTGCAATATCGTTCATGAATTTTACATTTGTTCAGTAAGATCTCTGAATTTTAGCCCAATGTACAATATTATCCCTAAACTTTTCATTTATCCAATATAGTCCATAAACTATTGGTACATGTTCAATTTAGCCTTTGGACTAGACAATCCAAGGATTAGATTGAATCCAGGATATAACAATCTAGGGACTAGATGAAACAGTTACCGAAAGTTCATGAACCAAATTGGACAGATTAAAAAGTTCATAGATAATAATGTATATTGAGTCAAAATTAAAGGATAATTTGTGAAGTTATCCCAAATTTTCATTGCAAGAACCGTCACAGAAGGAAAAATTCCCAAAAGCAAACGAGACAAACCACGCCGTTGATATGCAATGATGAGAGGTCAGGGTTCCTTAATTAAGTAAGATTAGAGATATCATTAAGATTGGCTGACGTGAGATTAATTTTATTTTTATATATAAATTTCCCCCCAAATCATCCTCGTGATTGTAAAGAAGAGGAGAGGAGGACCAATGAGAGAGAGAGAGTGTGGCGTTTTTCCCCCCCGCCCTCTTTGCGGTGGGGCCCAAACGAGATGCTCGGACGGGTCACGGGGGGGGGGGCGGGGGGAAGAGAGAGAGGAAGAGATTTGGGGACACGTGGGCCCCACTCCAGCTCAGCTGTTGTGAAAACAGAGCAGAAGAAGGAGAAGGAGAAGGAGAAGGAGAAGTGGGCTGGAAGTGATGAGTGGAGTTAACTGTAATGCACTTGCGGTTGGAGCATGTGAAGGCGATGGGGTAGGAGAGGGCCGAAAAAGGGAGGGGAGAAATCGAAGGGCTCGTGTGGGCCCCCACCTCACATAAAGGAACGGGCTTCGTCATCGTGATTGGAGTCGGGACCTGATGAAACGTGAGAGAGGGACTTGCATGGACCCGGGTCGTCGTGGTCGGGTCATGTGGCTTGAACCAAATTGGGCAATGGAGATTGTGTCTCGACTGGGATGGGACAGGCTGGGGATGGGAATCTGGAGTGCGGGGGCCCCGGAGGGGAAGGGAAGGGGTGGAATGATCGGACACCGTATCAAACTTCTTAAGGGCGGCTAGTAGGAGAAAGTATTCACTGTTCGGATGGTTATTTTAAACCGACGTAAGAGCCATCAAGATATTGCTATCCCTAAAGTGACCGAGGTGTTCAAAAATTTGGGTTATGTTTGTTTCGCGAAAAATAAACGATTTGGAAAATATTCTCTTAAGAATAATCACTTGTATCGCTTAATAATTAGTTAATGAAAAAAAAATTAGTAACCACAATAATTATTGCTGATATATTTTCGTGAACGATGAAAATACTTTTCATTCATTCATTTTTGTAATTGATACAATAGATCGGATTTAGGAAAATATTTTTCAAATTATTTATTTTTTGCAAACAAACATAGCCTTAATCACGGTCACCAAAAAAAAGAAACGGAGCCTTAATCACAAAAGTGTAAAGCCTTCTAAGTTAGACAAGTCGATGAATTGCATTATAGTGATTTTCGGCCATCGGATCATATGCAATCGAGCAAATAAAAGCAAAACCCATTAGTGAGTTTGCAGTCAACAAAAAAAATAAATAAATAACTAGTAACTTATTGATGCCGATGATTTAAACTTTCCGAAGTCCTTTGATAATTGAAATTAACAGAATTATGGGTAAACGAGGCCATTTGAAAGCACTAAAACTTGCAAATTCAAGCAATAGACTTAACTGTAGCCAAAATTTTGTAAAATTGGATGTCCTTCCATTAGAATGGACCGCATACTTCAACCTAGGGAAAATTACTAAAAAAATCATGAACCTATTATAATTATACCAATTCAATCCTAAATATTATTACGTTTCTTACCAATTGAGTCCATTAGGTCGATTTTAGCCGAAATTCACAGGCATGAACGCCAACCACCCTACGTGGCATGGCCAGTGCTAATATGAACAATTTTTATGATTTTTTTGCAAATTTATGAAATTTTTTTATAATTCTTTATAATTTCTTCTTCTTCTTCATTCTTTCTTTCTTTTCCTCTGTTTTTTTTTCTACCAAGTCCGGTCATAGGTGAGGGCTGCAAGTGGCCAACGAGGATCAGTCGATGCCGGCAACCCTCGCCAAACTTGGTAAAGAAAAAGAAAAAAATTTAATTTTTTATTATAAAAATCATTCACATAAGTATTTGCTGTCCTATGTGGCATGACCGGCATCCACGTCAGTAACTTCCAACTAAATTTGACCGGATTGACTCAAAAGACAAAACGTGCAAAATTTATAACAGAATTGTCACCATCGAAAGATTTAAGATTAAATCGGTACAAACGTAACAGCCTTATGACTTCGTTCGGTAATTTCCCCCTTCCGACTATGGAAGAAAGATACCACAATATCGCCTAAAAAGAGAGGATTACTAAGTTCAAATGTCCACATCGACATCTACAGGAAAAACTCTTCTTTAAGAAGACCAATTCCCGGCCCCGAAATCAACCTGATTGATCATGTTCCCGAGTCATTCGAATTGCGACTCAAACCGGGGACTGAACTTCTTTTTTCCCCGTTAACATGCACACCAAGGACATGGAGCTAAACCGGTGCCGGTTCTAAAAGGCCATTTGGATATCCTTGATGAACACGACCAACCGATAGTCATAGGGAATTGACATATGCAGAATTTCCATCAGTTTTTTGTTGGCATGAGTCGAATAGAGAGCGCGGCAAGGAGAGGAAAACATAAAGTTGTACAACAAGAACAAGATATGCACATCCGATTACGGAAGAAAGATACTATCTCAGAATTCCACTCATTGAACATGGTTCTAGGTCCAAGATCCTTAAACTACTGCAATTGACATTGGCCAAAAAGAGTGAATGATGCATACTGGGCTCTCGTCACTACTCATCCGTTCTGTCAGGTAACCATTGTTCTTCCGCAAGAGAACTGATCACTCTATCAGAAGATATCCTCAACAAGAAGGTAGAATTGCTCGGCCATCCCAATCTTCAGTTGTGTCAAGAACAGATCAAAACCCATTGTTTCTCGTAGATAGATTATGGACTGACTCGAAACGCCACCTTTACAGACAAAAGAATGTTTGAGCGCAATTGATTCAGAGCGAGCTGAATTGCTCAATTACAACATTGGATGGCCAAAAAATAAAACATTGAACCGGCAACATTGATCGACAAGAGACATGTTATGCCAAAGCTGTACATTTTTCCATCAAAGGAAACTTGAAAGGCGGCATTGTGTTTGTATATAGTCATGGAGGCATTGGAAGGCAATTCTATAAAAAAAACTATGGTTACAAGACTCAGGCCTCGAAGAAAAATGGTCTTACCATCTTCGCAACCGCTACTGTTTTCAAACTTTACATACAAGTAAATTTAACAAACGGGCAGCTGCATTCAAACTGCCTGTTAGCTACTCACTGCATTTATGACCAGGAACTGTATCATTGCTTCTACCCGGTAGAAGAATGTCAAATAGTAGGTTCGACATTCCGCTAGATGTCATATTTGAAGATAGTACATGTTCAATCAACCAAAATACTATCTCCCCGGAGCTGCCTGACAAAGTAGCATTTGTAATTTGGGATAAGGCACCCTGCAGATGACTCAAGAATGGTGAAGGCATGATCAGTTTCAGTGAACCTAAAGATGCAGACAAGCCATTTGGAGGGAAAACCATACCTTCGCAAAAGTGATTTCAGTCAAATTGTACCAGTGCTTTTGAAAGGTAAACAACTGGATATAGTTTGAGAATGCATAAATGGATTGTGCTTAAGAGATAGGATACGGATTATATATGCTTTCTATAACATGAGAATACATGCAACTTTTAACTAAATGGACAAGTGAATAGCTCAAAACAAGAATTCAACAGGTGACACCTACATGTTGTGGACGCAGCAGCATGCGCAGTTAGAAGAGAAGGAAAAGACCATCTACAGAAATAAAACCCCGGAGAAGTTTCACATAATAGAAAAGAAGATCCTCTTCAGCAGGTGATAGAAAGCACATACCCCAACTTCTTCCAACAATCAACATGATGAAGATTACCCAAGGAGTTCACTTAATCTTTCTTCCATTCACTCCTCTAAATGACACTGAAATGAGATGATTGACTACATGTTCAATCTGACGAGAGGGAAGAACATCAAAAACATAAAACTTCTGACAAGAATAGTCATGCGTGACAAGATTTCAACTATTCCACTGAGTTCCTAAACGCACTGAACATCCCAGGAAGATCAAGTTATTACTTGCAGCTGAAAGAAAGTATGCATGTAATACTTCCGATAAACATCAATCTTAGCCCTGGAACGTGTACCAGCACAAGGCTTATCATCACAAACTTCGATCACTGAAGCAAATATACTCAAAGGAGGTAAGATTGGCACTAAGTTCCTGATTTCTAGGATAAGCTTTACTTCAAAAGCTTCACAATAGCCTTTCTGAAGGCAATATCCAATAAGAGCATGCTATGCAAAGACGTTAACAAAAGACAAGGCCAATCTCTTCATCATGCTGGATTATATTTGCCAAGACCCATTTTGAGTCATGGCCAAAATATGTAGCTCTATCTAGAGTTACTGTGCTATAACAACCAAGGAACCCAATCCATGAAAGTGATAATAGAGTCGCCAGCAACACGGAAATACAGTGAACCATGAGCTCTTCAACAGTCTTCCCTGTATCAGTTTCTCGACTTCCATTTCTCACTACACTTTTTATACTAGTTCTTTTTGCATCTTCATACTCTCACAGAACTCCTTTTGCATGATTAAGTCACTAGAATCGTATTTCCTGCTCCTCTCTATGTCCCAATTTCAGTCTACTGAAGAAAGAGAACAAAAATGACCTAAAATGTAAAAGGAAACAATGCTACTTGATGTCATTGTTGCATTTTCTTTTGTTTCTTTGGTTTCTCCAATAAAAAGAACATTTCTGCTAAAATAGCAAAATCCTATGTGCAGCACATGTAATATAACTAGCTTCTCCATATAAATTAATGAGCACACAAGTCTTCAGCTTCCTAACACAAAACACTATTAGTCCTTGATCCTGAAGACCAGAAGTGGGTCACTGGACTGCCCCACTTATTTGATCTTAGTGTCCGCAATCCACACTTATATTCTCAAGGCCAAATGTCGCAACCATTCTCTAAAATTACTGGCTAAAACTCAATTCTTTAGCTGACAGTTCCCCACAAAACTCTAGTAAATGGAAGCAATCTTTCTAGAAGCAAAATTCCTGGCTGTGAAAGAATTGAATCAAGTGAAAAACTCTGCCAAGTTTTCTAAAATTACACTGGCTAACCTTTGCAAAACAAACATAGACTCAAGCACCATTTTGCGTCAAATGAGCGGTACAGAAGATGCACATACCCAATGCTAAGCTATGCTACTGCTGCCTGCAGAAGACACAAGAATCCTCCATGCAGGCCGGGCCGACTTCTTCAGATAAGAAGAATTCCACTCCCCACCGTCCTGGGCATAATAATCCATCGGGTAATCTCCAATATCGTCACACTTCGAAGCTCCACTACTCCCACATTCGCATCCTGAGTCACCCTTGCTGCGACTGGAATCAGCTACGCGACCCGAACTCGTCTTCAAATTTCTCTCCCACCGACCAGAAACAAACCCAAGAGCGATCTCCGCCTCAAAGGGTGTCAATACTGGCTTATGAAATGCATCCCCCCAGTTGATGGAAAGCCTCGGACAGGCAATCTGAATCCAAGCATCCACAGAATCCTCGAACAGAGCGATCCTTTGGCTCTCCCGATCATTTATATTTTAGAGTATTTATCATCAATGAGATGCGTATAAGAAATAATGAATGAAAATATCCCATGTCGGACAATAGATACGACACGCATCAATCAATTCATAGAGGAATATCTGAATGATTTCAAACTTAGAAATGTAGATACCCAACTTCTATTGTGGGTCCTCATAGTCATCACTACGAATGGAGCTCGCCACTATCAATCGTTTGAAAAGTGCTGGGAGGACTAGCTCCTTGAAAAGTATGGTCCATGGAACTTTAAGTGGGAGAGGACCATTTCCACTAAAAGTCCAATGAATCCTATTCTCTGTGTCAATGTCACATTTTGTTCTGCTTGTCCAGTCCAATGTTGGTCCTGCACAACTGTATGAACGAAAAAGGGTTTCCCAGCGCACAAAACTCTGCGCTTCGCAAGGGACCGGAGGAGGGGTTGACGTAACATGTTCGCCGAAAATGGACAGCCACAGGGCAAATGGCCCTGTAATAAACAGGAGGCAACCTGAGTCGGCCGGGACGCGGCC
Source organism: Syzygium aromaticum (assembly GCA_024500025.1). Classification (NCBI taxonomy): domain Eukaryota; kingdom Viridiplantae; phylum Streptophyta; class Magnoliopsida; order Myrtales; family Myrtaceae; genus Syzygium; species Syzygium aromaticum. Next base: position 5,580,509 of record CM044891.1, on the reverse strand, counting down.
CAGGTTCCTCAAACCTGAGATGGGCTCGTGGAGCGCGTTAACAAGTTAATAATAACAATTTGCAAACAAGCATTGTCCGTGGCATGAGCATATTAGTTCGATGCTTGCTTGTTGATGAATGAGCCATAGCTGTTTCCTCTTTAAGTTTGCATTTTGAACGTTCTTTGATGTCCTCGTGAGCTTTATTCGGGGGAAGTTGAAGGCTTCATCAACATCTTGTGGGGTGCACACAATCCAGTAAAATGATATACAATCTCTTCTGACTCAATGAGACGCTTCCTTCAGCCTCTGTACTGGACAGTAGTTCACCATTTGAGAGTGAAAAATGGTGCCAAAATCCAAGCTAGAATAGATAGCTACACGTCCTTGGCCCAAATTCACCAACCCAATCTCTTGAATTCGAAGTAACTAAAGTGAAAATACGTGCTAATATGAACCTTCAACGGTTGATCAGTGATCTTTCAAATCTGTACAATCAGGTGATTGCCAATAGGTCAGTCATTGATTATATCGTTCAAGAATGAGAATGTACACATGCTGTGGACAGCTGTTCCTATGGAAGCAAAGAAAGAGCTCATTGGATATCGACACTTGACACAGCAAACCTTGCGTGCAAAGAGTCAGAATCCTCGGATTCTGTGTGGCGTTGCACCCTGTTCTAGATTCTCCTGGACTTGTTGTCAAAACTCTATACTTTCTTAATTCGATGAATACTCATACCGGAAATGAATACGAACAATTTATATGTTGCGACATTCATGTTGATGTGGAAAAGATAGAGTACATAAGGTCAAAGGGATAAGAATACAACAGAGAGCATGGGCGGTAAAAGAACATTGTTTCACCTAGATTGTAAGGGTTATAAGGCCACATACTGTCTATACATACTTATGTCTGATCCATAAAGGGTTAGCGCCCAAAACAAGCTGCAGCTCAAAATGGCATCATTATCCTCTGAATTCATTTTCTTTCTAGCAAAAAATACAGCAACTAGAAAATGGAAACAAAAACATATAAGAAGCTCACCAAGTAAAAGGAAATAATAGAATAGCTGGACCACAAATCTTGCCTGTACATGAAGACATCGTTCTCGTCATCTCTCTCTTGCCAATGTTAAATGACACTATATTCTCAGAAAAGTGCACTGGTCCACTCCGCCAGCAATATGGAGATAGCAATGAATCCACTTCTAATGCCAGCAGCCAGCAACTCTAAGTTTGACTGCGGAACACATTCTAAAGTTAACTCTAATTTGGTCCACTCCACCAGCAATGAGAGCAACGAGAAGAGTGGGTGATCCTTCTTCATTGCAATCCTACCCATTTTTTGAAACTCAATGCTGCTTCTCTCTTTATCAGTTGAGCTTCGGTCTGGAATTTGGGAGCCTTACCGTTGTAAAGTGTTTTATGGTACTTAAGAAAGAGCGCGCGATATTTATACTTGTCAACAAACATTTTCCCTCTGTCCATCATTCCAACAACCTCATTTGCTCGAGCAAAAAACCCACCTCTAACAAAAGTATAGAGTACAGAATCCAAGAGTTCCTGATCAAACTTTATCGGGGAGGAAGCCGAGAGAGCTTTCATTTCACCCCACAGCTCAGTTACCTCAATGTATTTTCCTCCAATAGCAGCATACCCAGTCACCATAGAATGAAATGTCTGTGCATTAGGGGAATGCCCTAGACTGCGCATTTTCTTCAAAGCTTTCTCCACATCCTGCATTAGTCTATTCTTGCAGAAAAAATGAATGACGTTGTTCCAACCATGAACACCACAATCAATCCTCTGGCCTTCTTTGATTTCCTGCAAGAGCTTTGACATGAGACCTGCCTCACCACTCTCAGCACAGCCCTTGACCAATAAATCAAACTCTCGATGACCTAATCGAGGTATTTTGGAATCTTTCATCTCTCTAAATAGGTTAAGTGCCCCTTGAGTATCATCATGAAGAACCCTAGACTGGATCATTGCCTCGTAAGAGCTTGCATCTAGCTGGATCCCTGCTTTACAAGCATCTTGGAGAAGGGATGTCACCTCTGTGGCTCGGTCGGCTTTGCAGTATGCTTTCAAGAGAGAAGAATACACAGCAGAACCCGTTCTAACCCCAGCCAAATGCATCTCATCAAGTAGATCGTATGCCTGATCCAGCCAACCAAGTGAAATGCATGAATTAATGACATGAACCAAGGCCGAACCATCATTTGAAACTGGCAAGTCTTCTTTCTCAGCCTTTATAAGGAAATCTGCCAAATCCTTGATTTTGTCAGCTTCAAGAAAAGCCTTAACCAATTTCACGTAAATGTTCTCTGTTGGTTGAAGAATCCCACGGTGAGTTGTTACCAATTCCACTTGCACCTGCAACTTAGCCAACAATCCAGCAAGAGCTTGCTCTGCCTCAGCCTGCAGTTTCTCAAACTTGCGATCTTTAGAGAACTCTTCATATGATACAATAGCATGTTGCTTCAATGACACGTTCTCCAGGAAGTCCAATCTGCTATTTCGATGCAGATTTCGATGACTTTGACCAGAAACTACTCCACCAGTCAAATCATTACCCTTCCGAGTGCCATCGAATGTGAACGTAGCAGCAGCAAGTGAATTTTTTGCTTCCTTTGCCTTGCGCAGCATATCCAAAACCATGCTGGACGCAGAATGTAGATCCCCAAACTTCAAATGGCAAGTAAGCAAACAATTGTAAAATTGCCGGAACTGCATATCATTTAGGTTCGGAGCTTCCTCTATGGGCCTCTGAAGCTTCTTTAGCTCCTCTCGCCGGCCATTCCTCTCATGTATATGTGCCATTATGATCAACAAGTTTGTGTCAGCTCTAATCTGTATCCTTGACATCATGTCAAGGAGTTCCTCCGCTTTCCTGCAAGTATCAAACAAGTAGCACCTGACCAAAGCAATGTTAAAAGTAGTAGTATTGGGCTTCATAGCAACCAAAAGCGCATTGCACTTTTTACGAGGATTGACTCGTCCATCTTGAAACAAATAACCAATCTCAAGAACAAGTTCAGCTGCGAGATAAGCTCCAGGTGCTGTTTGAGACATGTAAGCCAAGATTGCGGACCAAGCCGCAACAGGGGGATACCCTTCCATGTCGACCAACTTCCTCAAAACAGTAGATGCAGCAACTGGTAATCCACCCTTCACGAGACCAAAAGAGAGATAAATTAGAATCTCCTTCTAGAACAAGTTCTGCCTACCCTCCTCGAAAGCACATTCCACCAATCCATATGCTTTCTTGAGCCACTGGACATTGAGGGTTTCGGTCAAACTCGTTATAAGCTTGTGCACCACAGATTTTCTGGGAAACCCATCCATGTGCATATGTAGCTCATACAACTTCCACGCATCATCATGCCTTCGCTCGTCAATTGCAGTCACCAATTCACTGCTGAGTTTAGCAGGATCTCTAGCTTGTACCAACACCGTCTCAACGAACGATGAAAAGCCAGCTACACAATGCCTATTGACTTTGCTCTCGATAATTTTCAAGGGAAAACCATCTTTCTCTACATTAAACAAAGAACGGACAGACTGATGACACTTGTAAGCTCGAAGGTACTGTCTGATTGGGGTCCTGCCTACGAGGTGCTTATCAGCGAGAGACAACTGCCAATTCAAGAGACGATCTTTCTTGATTGAACGGCTCAGTTTCCTAATAAACAGCATTCCCCTGGAAAAGTTCTTGCCAGAAGATGGGCAAGGAACACAACAAGTTATGACAAACCGTAGGAATATGATTTCAAGCGCCACTCCTGTGGACCAAGTTATCTTCTGAAGTCCCAACAACACGCTCACCACCAGTTCGACCAAATGCCGGACAGAAGCTGCTTGATGGAACGGCTCAGTTTCCTGATAAACAGCATTGCCCTGAAAAATTCTTCGCCAGAAGATGGGCAAGGAACACAACAAGTCATGCCAAACCGTAGGAAGACAAGATAAGAACCGCAACCTTCACCTGGGAGATGATCCGGCGGACCCAGCTTTATCCTGAAATCCCAACGACACGCTCACCACCTGTTCGACCAAATGCCGTAGAGAAGCTGCCACTTGCTCGCCCCCGCATAAACGAGTATGCCCACGTACGTATACGTACGTATATCTATATGTATGGGCTGCTTCTAGCTTTTGCGCTTGTGTGGAGAGAGTAAACTGGAGGGGTTGAAGGACGAAGGAGGGGGCTCAGCATTGCCATTCAACAGCTTAAATAGTTATTAATTTTCCATACGAAATTGCCGATTTTAATTTGAATGATGTATAAAATTTTTTTGGTAGAATGATGTATAATTTTTGTTAAGTTTTAGGATTAATACCACAAAAAACCCAAAACTGGTACACTTGTGATAAATTTACCCAAAATTATTTTTTTTATCACAAAAAATCCTAAACCAATACATCAGTGATAATTTTACCTCAAACTATTTTTTTTACTACCAAAAGCCCCTACACTGATACACTTGTGACAAATTTACCACCCGAACTAATTTTTTTACCACAAAAAATCCCAAATTGGTACACCTGTAATAAATTTACTTCCTGTTAGCTTCCGTTAAATTTTACTATCAAATTGCTAAGTTTAATGACATGTGGTAATTGACTGGTGTGCCGATTTTGGATTTTACCCCTCTGTTTATCACAATTTTACCAATTTGTGATTTTTTGTGATATTAATCCAATTTAACGGACACTAACGGAGAGAAATTTGTTACAAATGTACCAATTTAGAGTTTTTAGTGGTCAAAAAATGAGTTCGGGGGTAAAATTATAGTAGGTGTACCAGTATTAGGTTTTTGGTGGTCAAAGAAATAATTTAGGGTAAAATTGTCTTACAAGTTTGGGGTTTTTAGTGGTCAAAAAAATAGTTTTTGGTAAATTTATCACAGGTGTACCAGTTTGGGGTTTTTTGTGGTCAAAAAAATAGTTTGTGGTAAAATTATTACAGGTGTACCAGTTTGGGATTTTTCGTGATATTAACCCTAAGTTTTATTATCAATCTTTATTTAAGTCACTGATAGATATTTATTGGACCTTAAAAAGTTTTTTTTTTTTTTTTTGGGTTAGAGACCTTAAAAAGTTAGGATGTAGCAAATTACCACGTTTATGCATAGTTTATAATCGTGTTTTGGTTGTAAACTCTCGTAGAAAATTACCAATCATAATCTCAATAATTTATTTTCTTTCACATGGTGAATTACCAATTGATTTAAGCTTATTAACTCTTATTTGAGTACCTAAAATCAACATTTATCTTGCTTCTTTGAAATTACCACTATGAATTGCGAAGTTTATTAACATGTTAAATTAACTTTTACACGAATATAAGAGTGTTAAGTTCTATTCGTTTTGCCAAAAAAGTGACGTTTTCTAAAAAATATTTTCTAAGAAACCATTTTTTCAAAATGACACAATTTTTAGGTGTTTAGTTGAAATCTTAAAAAGACTTGGAAAATAATTTTCGCTATTTGATATGAAAAATCTGATTTGATTTTCCTTCATGTACTACTTTTAATTATTTTTTTAAATTGATTTTTTTCTATCATCTTTTCTTTTTTTCTTTTCCTGTCTTCTCCGACAGGCAACTGGCCACAAGCGAGCTCGAACCTCACCACAAGCTGGCGAGGCTCCAACTCGCCATATTCCAAAAAATATTTTCTTGGAAGTTATTTCCATGAAATGAACGTAATATTAATTTGATAGATACTAGATAATTTTAGCTTATCAAGTCATATTTGAGTTACTCACTACCATTTCTTTTTCAGTTTTGAATAGAAATTCGTACTTTTATTAATTAAATCAATAATATTTTATAGAATAAGTAAATTGCCTATCATATTTTTACCAACAACCATTTATAATTATCAACATTAACAAATACTTCCAATTCTACTCACGCAAACATTGAAATTGCCAGCATAGATATAACGCTCGATTATTTCTTGATACGTGATTGGCTTGGTCTATTGTATTTACTTTCCTTGTTGTCACTAATGTAAATTAAAAAGAAGGGTTAATATCACGAAAAATCTCAAATTAGTACATCTGTGACAAATTTACCCAAAATTATTTTTTTGACCATCAAAATTTCAAATTGGTACATCTGTGACAATTTAACTCCAAAATATTTTTTTTACCACTAAAAATCTCATGCCGGTACACTTGTGACAATTTTACCCTCAAACTAATTTTTTGATCACCAAAAACCTTAAATTGGTACACCTGTGATAAATTTATCTTTCGTTGGTTTCCGTTAACTATCAAATTGCTAAGTTTAATGACACGTGGTAATTTATAGGTGTATCGATTTTGGATTTTACCCCCTTGTTTGTCACAAGTTTACAAATTTATGATTTTTTGTTATATTAATCCAATTTAACGGATGCTAAGGGGGAGTGAATTTGTCACAAATGTACCAGTTTAGGGTTTTTAAATGTCAAAAAATTAGTTCAAGGTAAAATTGTCACATGTATACCAGTTTGGAGTTTTTGTGTTTTTGGTTGTCAAAAAAATAGTTTGAGGTAAATTTATCGCAGATGTACCAACTTGGAATTTTTTGTAGTAAAAAAATAATTCAGGGTAAAAATGTTATAGATATACTAATTTAGAATTTTTCGTGGTATTAACCCTAAAAAGAAAGAAGAGCTGATACACAAGGTAGTCAAAAACTTCCATTTGCTTTTGAACAATATTGGCTACATGTGAATTGGTTGAGACACTTCTTGCGAACATCTCTCAAACTTTTATCACTTTGATTTCTTGCTCAGGAAATGTCCAGGCGAAGATCCACGAAAACTTGAAAATTCACCGCGGGTTCCAGGAGCGCCGGACGATCAAATCCGCACGCTCAGCGCATGCTTCAAGTCCCCGACGTGGAGGACATACGTCCCCAAGGCGACCTTCCGGCGACCGACCTCGTCGACCACGCTCAGATCCTTGCAGACATCGACCTTGAACCGCACTTGTCCCTCGCTTTGCGAGGCCAGGAACACCTTCTCAAAGCCCAGCAAGTGCTTCTGGGGCGACCTGTGCACCGATGGAGGGCTACTGAACAAGAACACCGTGTGGCTCCCGCTGAACCTTCCCACGTTCTCGACTCTCAGATGCACGTCGAAGGCCATATTCGAGCACTTTTCGCCCGTGGCTTCCAACGACTCGCACGCTGACGAGCGGCAAACGTGGCCTTCCTCTAAGGGCACAGACACGAGCTGGGGCGCTTGGACTAGACGGTGGCTGAAGTCAGAGTAGCTCAGCCCGTCCCCAAACGAGTACACGGTCGGCCCAGTGTAGAAGCGGTATGTCCTGCCCGGGTAGCCCGTCGCCGGGTCGGGCCTCATGTTCATGTTCGTCATTGGGACGGCGTCTGCGTATGACTGCGGATACCATGTCATTGGCAATCTTCCACCTGATTCAAGTTAAGTAGAGCAACTCGTGAATCGGAAATTTGAATCGAGGTTTGCAAAATTTGAAGTGGCTAAAGACTCTGAATCTTACTAGGATTATGGTCCCCGAAAATCACGTCCGCCATTGCAGCGCCGCCAGCTTCGCCGGGGTAACCGACCCACAAAATGCTCGTGATCTTGTCGTTGTCCTTCGCGAACGACACATCCATCCCTCCCCCCGACATGATCACGAGGATCACAGGCCCCTTCGACACATTCGCCACTTCGGAGACCAAGAGCGACTGCTGGCCTGGGAGGTGGATGTCGACCCGGTCAACACCCTCTCTCTCGATCGACTGGTCGGCGCCCATCACAAGCACCGCCGCATCTGCCGAAGCCGCGGCTTTCTTCGCGTCGTCTGTCTGGGCCGTGCCACATCCCACGTCCGCGCAGCCGGCCACGTACGTTGTCGAAACGATGGCTGCTAGGCCTTGCAAAGGCGTCACGTATTTGCAAGGAGTTCCTGCAAGGAACATCGGAGTTCTAATCAAGGTATTTTCCATGACGGGAACATATAATGAAGCTGATCGAATGTTGCTCGGCCTATCGCGTAAATTCTTCCATTACCTTCGTAGTTCCCGATCATGGTCTTCGTGACATTGGCATTTGGTCCGATCACTGCCAAGGACTTTATGGCGGTCGAGGACAGGGGCAACGATCCTGCCTTGTTCTTGAGCAACACAATCCCTTGCCTTGCGGCTTCACGGGCGAGCTCCTGGTTGCTCGGTGTGCACACGTCATCCGGGCCGAGCTTTCCGTACAACTGCTTCCTAGGATCGCCGTCGAAGAAGCCGAGCCTCATCAGCGTGGCAAAATTGTTAGAGATGGCCCTGTCGACTGCTGATTCATCCAACAGTCCACCTTTCACGGCCGCTTCGGTGTGTTGGCCAAGGAAAGATCCGCAATCAAGATCCAACCCTGTCAAAAAGGGAATTAGAGTCATCAATGTAAAAGCATTCCAGGGCGAATTCTCAAACGCCTCCATCGCAATTGATCTCACAGTAGGATATGAAACTTGTGTCTACCTGCCAAAATGGCCTTAGCTACAGCCTCTTCTGGTGTTTTAGTATAGTGTTGGGAATTATAGAACACGTCCACCGAATCGCAATCCGTAACTATGTATCTGCATTAATCGACACTTTCGCGTAAATAGCATTGCAATAATTGATCAAAAGTATCGAATAGCAATGCACGAGCAATGGAATGTTACCCGTTTAATTTCCATTTTCCTCGGATAACCCCGGCGAGAAGGTCCGGGTCTGCACACGTTGGTATGCCATTAACCTGGTTGAAGGAGCACATCACACTCGCGACATTGCCGTCGAGGACACAACTCTTGAACGGCGGTTGAAACGTATCATCCAAATCTTGTTGTGTTACCTAAATACGGGAGATTAACTTGAGATGGTTGGTTATGCATATAACCGGTTGATAAATCAAATCGAACAAAAACAAAAGAGAGAAGTCCGCAAGTTGTTATTTACCACAGCATTGAAATGGAAGCGATCGACACCTTTCCAGTTATCAAGGTCGTACGCAGTATAATGTTTGCAACACGCAGCGACCTTAAGCCGGTCTGCATTTCCGTCATCGCTCTGTTGTAGGCCTCTGACATAACCCGACGCGTACTTGCTCGAGAGCAACGGGTCTTCCCCCGGGGTTTCCTGGCCCCGTCCCCATCTCGGGTCTCTGAATATGTTGACATTTGGGGACCAAAACGTTAATCCGGCTAACCCCACATTGTGCATCGCCCGGGCTTCTGTCGAAACCACCTGCTCCAACAAAGCTATCGCGTAATTCATCTACTCTTCTCCATATCATCACGCAGAACTTAAAAATGTTCAACTTTTCGTCCCAGTTGGAAAAAGAAACTAATTCATTTTCGGGCTACCAATGCTGCGACAATCAGCAACATAGGATGAATTCTAAGGGCATTTGGATGAAACATTCTTAACTAATGTACAGTAGAAGTAGAAGTAGAAGACAACAAGCAGATCATGATGATCGATGACTAAATCACCAGGAAAAGTTTCGGATGTGTTTCCTTTTTCCCCGTTTTCGCCAAAACTTAAGGTCGTTCAACTCGTGCTATTCTCGTATTTTTCCATCATAAGTCCCGTCTATCCTTTCTTCCCGATGTATTCGAAACTCCAGCCGAATCATCTAAACAATTTCCCTCATAGAAAGTTTTCTGTTTTCAGCATTAACAATTGAAATTGGTCCCCCTCATTGAGTGCAAAGGAAGGAACTACTTTGTGCAATGAGATGGCAATACCCATGACAGCCACCCCTTTGCAAGCTCCAGTAATTCTCATCTCCACCAACTAACAAACACCCAACAAATCCTAATGGTTGTGAGTCTCATAGATGCAGAGATCCTTCTCTACTTTCTTTTTCTTTTAATGTATGCAAAATTTCCTCATGCAGCAACCTTTACATAGGATCAGAAACCAGCTAATTCTTGTGTCCACATTACACGTTTTTCCACAATAGTACAGACAACACGGTGAAGGTTAGATGCAGAGATCCTTCTCTACTTTCTTTTTCTTTTAATGTATGCAAAATGTCCTCATGCAGCAACCTTTACATAGGATCAGAAACCAGCTAATTCTTGTGTCCACATTACACGTTTTTTCACAGTAGTACAGACAACTCGGTGAAGGTTCGATGATGTTTTTGTCAAACTTCGCTGTGGGAACAAGCAAAGCATGTACGGACTTTAGCTGGCGCCTTTAAAGTCAGTCAGTCCAGTTCTCTATTATTTCTTTTGGGGGGTCGCACTTACTGCAGTTTATATGGTGTCCAGATAAAATGGTCGCACCAACTGATACAAGAGTGGTTGAGGATCCAACCAAAAAGATCTCCCAAACAGCATCTGCCGCTTCGCCTCCCAATTTCATGGTTACTTTTCATGGCCAATTTCATCATTGCAGTTTCACCCCAAAAAAGAAAGTTCTCATTTCCCTAGTATCAAGAATCTCACGGCAAAGAGCTGGGAAGACATGTGCAGCAATGTACTTGGTACTTCTTGATCTTGTAGTAGTTTGTGGGTTCAGATTCAAATCAAACAGTGGATGAAGATACGACGTAAACCCTACATCCAGCACAACCTACGACGTATATCGGGGCTTATTTAATGCCGCATTTGAGAGAGTTAAAGATATAGAATGGTGATGAAGACGCGACACTACGAGTTAGGACGTTCGGCGTGAATGTCGACACAAATTAACTTGAATATTAGGAATGGCAGCGGCGGACGCAGAAACTTAGATCGAAGGAGCGACATAAAAGGAATTCATCTGCATGAAATTTTATACATCACCGTATAAAGTTACTAAATTTACTGTGCGCACTGCATCTACCGATTCGAGTGACGGTGGCCGGTGGTCCCCGCCAGCCGTTCTAATGGCCGCAGTTGCTTCGCAACACGCACTTTCTTATCATGTTGGATAAAAGTTTCGGGTTTTTTTTTCTATCATATCATGCTTGATGCAGACAACTACAACGCGCAGATGCGAATACGTTATGCTGTTCCATCATGCACGAGCAAGGAACACAGAAGCAAGAGAAAGAGTGAGAGAGTGAGTGATGTGAACTCGCTAACCTTCCCAATGATCTCGAACAGGGTGGCATTGAACGAGGCCGCCGTGAGGATGACCTGAGGGAAGCTCGTCGCCCCGGGGACGAGGCTCGAGAACTTCGTCCCGGGCCCCACGTACGACACCCCGTGCAGCGCCTCCGACCACCACTCGTACTTGGGGATCCCCAGGCGGTCCACATTGCCGGCGCTGTCCACCAGGAATCCGATCTTCTCCTGCAGGGTCAGCCGCTTCACCAGGTCCGCCACCCGCGCCTCGACTCCCAACGACGCGTTGCAGAACCCGAAGGCAGCGAGGCTCGGGTCGCCGTCCACGTCGCACGCGAAGACCGGCTTCGGCGGCTGGCCCGCGACGGGCCGGGAGCTAAAGACGGCGCACGACAAGAACACATGAATGCAGCAGAGGCAGAGCAAAACAGGGGACACCTCCGGCCCTCCGTTCCGGGCGGGGCTCATGTTGGGAGGGGCGCGCGACCTCCCGAAAAGCGACTCCCCAAGCAAGGAGCGACGAATGACTCGCGGGGCTTGTATAAGGGCGGAATGTGGTGAGGAACAGAGCAAAAGGGCGTTTGTTTTGTAGCAGTACGTGACTGGAAATGGCTAATTTGGACGAGGGAGAAGAAAACTGAGGCTGCAATGAATGGCGCTCTGCCCAAAGAGATGCCTGACAGGGGAGAATCTAATACATCTATACATATACTGGTGATAGTCCACTAGCGGATAAAGCACAGGACGAGCCCGTGATTGGGTTTCTCTCTCTCTCTCTCTCTCCCTTCCTCTCCTTCTTCTCTAAACAATACAAATGGCTCTGCTTTTGAGCTTTTTGTTTGGACGCTACTGCCTACTCTGTCTGAATTCGTAGTGGGGAGAGAGAGAGAGAGGGAGGAGGGGAAGGGGACAGAGAGACTGGGTCAGCGTGCAAGCGTCAATGGCTGTGTCGTTTGGACTTTGCTCGCGTTCAATTAATGTTTCTCGTGAAGCTTCGGGGAGGGAGGGACTAGAGAGACACGGGGATGGCGGGGTTTTTGGTGTTCGTTGGAGAATTTAAGGCCGAATTCGAGATTTGATCGTAGATGTGGATTGGAGGGAGGGGTGGGGCTGCAAAAAAAAAAAAAGGAGGAAAAAACAACGAAATTCCACGTCACAATTTGTACCCCTTTTTACAATTTTGAAGGATTAAAGATTTAGGGCCGCCGCGTCGCCTCCGCCGTCGATCAAAGATTGAAGCTCGGCGACGTCCCGAATCCTAGGTCGCACGTGATCGCAGGTCGCCGGTGTCAAAAGAGAGAACTTAGGTCCTAGGGTGGATGGGGGGGATGGCGACGGAAAGCTTGGGATGGGCGATGGTGATGAGGCGCTATGAGAGGTTACGGGGGCTAAGGTGAAGGAGGAGGGAGATGAAGGGGGAAGGGAAGAGAGAATTCGAGTTTTGTGGACTTGGTGTATATTAGAATACCAAATCCAAAAACTTAAATTTATCAATGGGGGGAGAGCCGCATGTATTTGGACACGTGAAATTTGACGAATGAAGGGCCGCACACGCAAAATAAACTAAGGTGGATCTAGCTCCAATACAAGTTGGAATGTCCAATCCCAAAAATATAAGTTTATAGGTAAAGAGATGACATATTTATATAAAGAGTATATAAATCCTGCAAATAAACGATATGACATACTTTAACATTGTAATCCAATTAAACAAAGGGATACACTGGTCAAATTTAGAGTAATATGGTCTAGTTACCCTAAAACTGTAAAGGATCGTCGTCTCTTTTTTATTATTATTATTATTATGAAAATGCTTACCGCGAACATTGAAACGGTTTATTTTAGTTTGTTTTACTTTTAGTGAAATGGAGAATCGTGTAAGTGCCATACAAGCAATATATAGACCGGGTCCTAGACCACAAGTTGGTCAAAAAGGCTCGAATTCCGGTGATTTGAGATTTTTTATGGCATGAAATTAGTTTTAGAGTAAATGTGATACAGATGTACCAATTTAAGATTTTTTGTGACACAAAATTTAATTTGAGGTAATTGAGGAGGGGTGTACCAATTTGAAATTTTGGTGACACGAGAATTAATTTGGGTAGATGCAGCACAAATATAACAAATTGAAATTTCTTATAATATTAGCCCTTTTTGTGATGATTAAAACCAGGAGAAGTTGTTGGAATTGGCTCTAGGAACCACTTCGTGAATATTAAACATACGAAATCTAATCCGAAATAGTTCCACTCTTATTAAGAATTAGGGTTGATACAATTAAAGGTCCCAAAGTGGTGCCCTATGATACATTTATCCTTATACTAATTTTCGTTTCACAAAAAACCCAAACTAATACCCATGACCCAAATGTAACATCTTTAGTACTCCATTCAATATCTCATTACAATGCACGCGTGTTGTCATACGTGTCAAATGACTGCAAGACGGATCCGATGTGGAGAATAGCAAATCCGACATGAAAAATCCACGTATGTTAACACATATGCCTTTCGATGAAATACTGGACAGAATGCCAACAGAGGATGGATTTGGGTCGGGGTACCTATTTGCTATTTTCAATGAGATAAAAATTAGTTTGGGAATTAATGTATCATGGGGTTATCGACTTTTAACGGTACTAACCATAAGGATTATAAGCATAACATTCAACATGCATGCTCAATTCTCATGATAACATTGTACATTAGCATCACAACATGCAATACTCCAAAAGAAAAGGCAAGGATCATGAGCCGACAGTGGTGTTGGAACGATTGTATCATGAAAAAGTGAAGATAACGTTCAGTTTTTAGTATCCCATATGTACAACCAATGCGACATCAGTCGAGCAAATAGAAAACGAAATTGTTTGGTGCCTTTCGTGGAACCTACTAGTCCTTCAATGCACATCATGTTTGTTTTTTACTTCGTTGCCATTTCGAGATGCTCTCGAGCTCAAAACTCAAAAGAGGACAAAAATGCACGCAAGAAAATGGTGCAAAAGAAAAAGGTGAATTTCTTTACTGAGGTGGGTGTTAAATCAAGTAGAACAGGCATCTTCTTCACTCGATGTTGACATGAAAAATTCATTTTTCCTTTTTTTCTCCTTTGAAAAGTCGAAATGTATAAGCATAGATTGTGCTCGACGCTACAAATCAGTCAGAGGCTCAAACTTGAGATGGCCTGAAAGATAATTGAGCGTGTGAGATTGCTAAGCCAATCATGCTATGCGATGCGAAGACCTTCGGAGGTGACTAAACCGGATAATTTATGAAAAAATCATAAATTTATTGTACGAAAATCAATTTAGTCTTAAATTTTTAATTTGATCAATTTAGTCTTAAACTTTTTAACGATTTACGAATACAATCCTTTCGTAGTCACTGACGTGGATATCGATTGTCTTACGTGACACGATAGGACAATTTTTGCCAATTTTTAAAAATTCTTTTGAATTTGTTTTTCATTTTTTTCATTTTTAATTTTTTTTGTTAATTTAAGATAATGCAAAGATTGTCCAGGTCAGTACTGATCATATCACGTAGGATATCCGTCGTCCATGTTAGCGATTTTCAGCCAAAAATGGCCGGAAGAATTATATTGGCAAATAGTCAAAAGGTTTAGGACTAAATTGGCTAAATCAAAAAGTTTGAAATTGACATTTCAGACTCTTTTGGTAATTTTCTCGCTATTCGAATAACCTTCAAATGGTTGGAAGGACTATATTGACAGACTATCAAAAGGTTTAAGACTAAATTGACTAAATTGAAAAGTTTAGAATTCACATTTAAGACTCTTTTTGAATTGACATCACGTAATCTCGATTAGAACCTAAATAATGAAAGACAGTTGGCACCGAATGACCCAATTGACACTCTGATCATTACGTATGCGATGGGTTGCTCATAATTCTTGAATCTCAAAATCAACAATTGCATGAATGAATGTTGATTTCCTTTTCACCTCTTCTCCTTTTTTTCTCTTTTGGTCTTAATGGATCGTCCGAGAAAGCAGAAGCGATTCGGATGAGGCGTGACTATACCGAGATTTGATTTACCCTAATGATGCTTTGTGGCAAAGATAATCAACATACCTTGCTATAGGTTCAAAGTTCCGAGGACTCGATAATGACCGTGGCGAAGTCCCGTCGCTAGAATGGTTCGGTCGTACGGACTTGAAATGCCGAAAAAATAGCATCCGATGACCAAATTTGGGAGGAGTTGTTGGAACCGGCTCGAGAAACTACTTCGTGAAGATTAGCCATACATAATCTATTCCAAAATTATTCCACTCTTGTTGAGGGTTAGAGTTCGTACCATTGTAAATCTCAGACCGGTTTACCCATGACATATTTACCCACAAATTAATTTTCGTCTTACAAAAAATCCTGTACCGGTACCTCGACCAAATCTACCATTCGTCAATATTCCATCCAGTATCCCATTAAAATGCGTGCGCATCAACACACGCAATAGGCAACTGTAAGATGGATTCAACATGGAGAATAACTTATTCAACGTGAAAAATCTATGTGTGTTGACTGAAAGTCGGACGAAATGCTGATGGAGGGTATAATTGAGTCAAGGGTACCAATGTTTGGAATCTTTGCGAGATGAAAACCAGTTCAGGTAAATGTACCGTGGAGGTATGGTCCGTGGATTTTATCGGTATTAACCCAAAGTATTATAAGTAAAACATTTGACATGCACGTTCAATTCTCATGATAAATTGTGCATTACATCACGACAATCTATACTCCGAAAGAGAAGGGAAAGATAATGAGCCATCAGAGGGGTTGGGATGGCTCTATCATGAACAAAAGATAACGTTAATTTTGTAGCATCCCATCACATGTGCAATCATTGCAATACCTATCGAGCTTATGATAAACGAAATGGTTGGTGCCTTTGATTGGACCCGATTAGTGCTTCGATGACCCCTTTTTTGTTTACATTTTTACTTCGCTGGCATTTCGAGATGCTTTCGAACTCAAAAGAGGACAGATTGCACGCAACAAAATGGTGCAAAAAGTGCAAAAGAAAAAGTGAATTTCTTTAATGAGTCGGGTGTTCAATCAAAGAAGAAGAAAGCGTCGTCTTCACTCAATGTTGACATGAGAAATCAGTCTCCTTTTATAAAAGCGAAAGGAGGAAGGAAATGCATATGAACTAGAAAAGATCCAAAACTTCACTTATCAAAGTTATCATACGCACCTTAGCTTCATTTGAGCAGTACATTACCACGTACCGTAGAAGACGCCCAACAGGCCAAAGCCGCATTGGCAAAAGGCCGCAAGCGGGGGCGGAAAAGAGATTCCTCTGCGACGTTCGGGTGGAAAAGGCGCCAAGGATAAGGACGCGGTCCCGGCCATTCATGGCTCATCGGCCGACCAGTATTGTCGAATAGGAATTGTCATTACTTCATACCTTTCTCATTTGTGCAATTCTCAATTTCTCTATCGAGATTGCTCTCAAAAGGATAAATATGCATGCTTTTCATAGCGATACGATAACTACAAGCTAGATCTAATTAGGATCAGTCGAGCAAGGACAAGGGCCCAATCCAAGATGCGAGGATAACGACGAGCTTTGCTCCTAACACGATCAACTTAAGTAGGCTATCCCCCGATCAAGAAGGAAGTATGCTTCATCCGGGTTCGCTCAAATTGTGCCTTCAAGCTTAGCAGGTCCAAGCGAGCTCGAGGGTCACAAAGTATATGTATTGATGTTTAAAAGAAAAGCGATACAAATGGTCTATGAGATTTGAGTCAATGTGCAATATCGTCTCTGAACTTTAAATTTGTTCAATATAGTCATTGAATTTAGACAAATATGCAATATTGTCCCTAAACATTTAATTTGTCCAATGTAATCTTAAATTTTTTGTAAATATTTAATTTAGTTACTGAACTAGATAATTTAAGGATTAGATTGAATCTAGGATGGTTCCTCTCCATCTCCCTCGATGTATCCCTATCGATCTCCCTGTCTCTTCATCTTCAAGAATCCTCTAGGACTTTTTTGGTGATTTTGTGGATGTCGTTGTTGACTTCCTCCACGGAGTGAAGAGTTTTGTCTTTATGAGCTCCAGCTCTCCGCAAGTCTTCGAAACTCTTCTCTCGCCGCGTTCAACAATGAGCTTATCAGAAAGTGTTTTTGTGATCAATCGGTATTTGTTTTGCAACTCTTCTCTCCGGATTTAGAGTTAGATCTAGATTCGGGTGATACTCTATCCCGATCTAGATATAGCTATGAGATTTACAAGACGTTACTTGTACTCTTTCAACCTATTAGTGTTATGTTGTCTCTTTACGGTGATAGTATTGGAGACGCAAAATCTAGGCACACACCACCTTTTGTGATTAGTTTTATCTTGAAGTTACGTGCCTCTCTTCCTTTTGACAAACAAAGATTGTTGGAACCGTCACGAAAAGAAAAACTCCCAAAAGCGAACGAGACAAACGACACCGTCGATCCGCGACGGATAAGGAGTCAAGATTCCTTCATGAATGAAGGAAGATTAGGGATATTAAAAGATGGGCTCCAAATTTCCCCGTATCACCCTCGTGATTGTGAAGAAGAGGAGGAGGAGGAGGAGGAGGAGGGCCGAGGAGAGAGATTGGCGTTTTTCCCCGCCTCGTGCGGTGGGGCCCAAACGAGATGCACGGACGCGTCACGGGGGAAGAGAGAGAGGAAGAGATTTGGGGACACGCGGGCCCCACTCCAGCTCAGCTGTTGTGAAAAAAGAGCAGAAGAAGGAGAAGAAGAAGAAGAAGTAGAAGTGGGTTGGAAGTGATGAGTGGAGTTAACTGTAATGCACTTGCGGTTGGAGCATGTGAAGGAGATGGGGGGTGGGAGGGGGCCGAAAAAGGGCGGGGAGAAATCGAAGGGCTCGGGTGGGCCCCCACCTCGCGTAAAGGAACGGACTTCGTCATCGTGACTGGAGTCGGGACTTGATGAAACGTGAGAGAGGGACTTGCATGGACCCGGGTCGTCGTGGTCGGGTCATGTGGCTTGAACCGAATTGGGCAATGGAGATTATGATGTCCCGATTGGGACGGGACGGGTCGGGGATGAGAATCCAGAGTGCAGGGTTCGGGGGAAGGGAAGCTTGGAAGGGTTGGAATGATCGGACATCATATCGAACTTCTTAAGGATGGCCAGCAGGAGGAAAATGTTTACTATTCGGATGGCTATTTTGAACCGACGTAAGAACCATCGAGACATTGTGATCCCTAAAGTGTCCAAGGTGTTCAAAGATTTAATTGGCGAAAGCGTAAAGCCTTAAAGATGCATGAGTTGATGAATTGCATAAAGTGATTTCCAGCTGTCGGATGATATTTTAATCGAACAAATAAAAGCAAACCCATTAGTGAATTTGTAGTTCGAACTTTTCATCGTCGGATCGCAACTTTTCTCGTAGAAAGATCATTTAGAAGGAACTATGCTCCATAACTCGCGAATTAAACTTTCTGAAGTTCTTTTACAATCAAAATGAACAAAATTATGAATAAATGAGGTTCTTTGAAAGCTCTAAAACTCACAAATTCAAGGAATTGACCTTAACTGTTGACAAAATTCCGTAAAATTGGATGTTCTTCTTTAAGAATGGACCGTACATTTCAAGTCGAGGAAAAGTACTAAAAAAAGGTCCTAAATTTATTGTAATTGTGCCAATTCGGTCCGAAATCTTTTAATTATGCCAATTGAATCCTAAACATTTTCATATTTTGCCAAATGAGTTTATCCGGCCAATTTTAGTTGGAATTCGCTAACGTGGATATTAGCTGCCCTATGTAGCACGATTGGTGCTAATGTCAATAATTTTTATAATTTTAAAAAAATTTCGAAATTTTTATTTTCTTCTTCTTTTTTTTGGCTTTCTTTTCCTTTTTTTTTTTTCTACCAAGTACGGTCATAGGCGAGGGCACAAAGCCCTTGCCTAGTGGCCAACAAGGGTCCCCTAGCATCGGCGACCCTCGCCGCACTTGGTAGAAAAAAAAGAAAAAGATTAAAAGAAAAAGGAAAAGAGTTCAATTTGTTTTTATAAAAATCGTCCACATCAGTGCCATCCATCTTACGTGGCACTACCGGCGTTTATATTTGGCAATTTCTGACTAAAAATTAGCCAAATCAGCTCAATTGGTAAAACGCGAAAATGTTTAGAACTTAATCAACACAATCGAAAAGTTCATGACTAAATTGGCACAAAGATAATAATTTTAGGACCTTTTTTTTGGGTAATTTTCCGCCTTCAACTCGCTATCCAAAAATTTACGAAATTCGTTCAAAATCAAAGCGGACACAATGGTGAGTAAACTAGCTTTGTACGGGTGCAGTAACTTCTCTACTGCTCCAGTACCCAGAAGATTTTACGGTCCGTTCTGATTGAGACAGTGGGGAAGACCGAAGACTGGAATTGAATGGGAAATGGAATGAAATCACTTTATCGATTGAAGTCCATGGGCCAACTGCTGCAATTTTCCTGAATTCGGGCGCCGCAGATGCATTAACTCGGGTCAGTGGATCGTTTTCAAGTGTATTATCATGCCACCCGGATCTCTGTACTCGGATTTAAT
The DNA here is from genome assembly GCA_024500025.1 of Syzygium aromaticum. NCBI lineage: Eukaryota > Viridiplantae > Streptophyta > Magnoliopsida > Myrtales > Myrtaceae > Syzygium > Syzygium aromaticum. The sequence continues at coordinate 5,560,898 of CM044891.1, read as the reverse complement.
GTGCCGGTGCCCCGCACGCTTTGCACTCTCAATTTTCCTATGTATCTTTTGTCTTTCCCAGAAAAAGGAAATACCATTTGAAAGTTTTACATCCCGGTGATCCCGAAGTCAAAAAGAAAATCGAGATGAAATCTTTTAAGGATTTACTTAGGTCCACGTCTATCAATTGAAGACCATGAGCCAATTGCTGCAATTTCTTGAATTCGAGCGCTGTAGAAACATTAATTCAGGTCAGCGGATCGTTCTTGGGTGGGATTATCATGTCAGGCGGATCGTTGTACCCGGATCTAAAGTGATGGAGCCCCATCATGCACCAGTTTCAGAGCAAATGACAAAGAAAACAACAAGAACAAAAAATCATTTAAATGCGACGGAGGAGTCATAAAAAGATCAGTGTGGCATCTCTTTCTTTCCCTCAACCGGCCCCGTTGATCGAACCGCCCGATTGATCCGGCTTAAATTTTTCGTTTTCAACTTAGACCGGTTTAAGATTTTGGGCCTCTTCTTCTGTTTCCTTTTTTCTCAACTCGGTCTGGCTCAAAGTAAACTATGCTCGTCTCCGCATCAAGTTTAGAGTGGTTTTTACCTTGAAAACCAACCTGGTTTATATGGTTCGTGAGTCAATCGAACCACAACTCAAACCAGGGATCCGAGTTCTTTTCTATCCATGTGCACATGCCCACCTTGGACGGGAACTGAACCGGTTATGCCAGTTTTGAAAGGCCATTGGGTATCCTCCATGGACGCCACTTTCACACAGTAGAATGAGATGAACACGACCAACTTGTAGCCATCGGAAATCGGTGTATGGAGAATTTCCGTCGGTATTTGTTTGGAATGAGTCGAATAGAGAGCGGAGGATGAGGAAAACATGAAGGTGTATCACAGGAACAAGATATGCACATCTGACTACGGAAGAAAGATACCACAATATCGGCTGAAAAGAGAGGACTACGAAGTTCAAATGTCCACATCGACATCTACAGGAAAAGCTCTTCTTTAAGAAGACCGGTTCCCGGCCCCGAAATCAACCTGATTGATCATGTTCCCACGTCAATCGAATCGCGACTCAAACCGGGGACCCAACTTCTTTTTTTCCCGTTAACATGCACACCAAGGACATGGAGCTAAACCGGTGCCGGTTCTAAAAGGCCATTTGGATATCCTTGATGAACACGACCAACCGATAGTCATAGGGAATTGACATATGCAGAATTTCCATCAGTTTTTTGTTGGCATGAGTCGAATAGAGAGCGCGGCAGGGAGAGGAAAACATAAAGGTGTACAACAAGAACAAGATATGCACATCCAATTACGGATGAAAGATACTATCTCAGAATTCCACTCATTGAACATGGTTCTAGGTCCAAGATCATTAAACTACTGCAATTGACATTGGCCAAAAAGAGTGAATGATGCATACTGGGCTCTTGTCACTACTCATCCGTTCTGTCAGGTAACCACTGTTCTTCCGTAGGAGAACTGATCACTCTATCAGAAGATATCCTCAACAAGAAGGTAGAATTGCTCGGCCATCCCAATCTTCATTTGTGTCAAGAACAGATCAGAACCCATTGTTTCTCGTAGATAGATTATGGACTGACTCGAAACGCCACCTTTACAGACAAAAGAACAAGAATGTTTGAGCGCAATTGATTCAGAGCGAGCTGAATTGCTCAATTACAACATTGGATGGCCAAAAACAAGAACATTGAACCAGTAACATTGATCGAGAAGAGACATGTTGTGCCAAAGCTGTACGTTTTTCCATCAAAGGAAACTTGAAAGGCGGCATTGTGTTTGAATATAGTCATGGAGGCACTGGAAGGCAATTCTATAGAAAAAACTATGGTTACAAGACTCAGGCCTCGAAGAAAAATGGTCTTACCATCTTCGCAACCACTACAGTTTTCAAACTTTACATACAAGTAAATTTAACAAATGAACAGCTACATTCAAACTGCCTGTTAGCTACTCACTGCATTTATGACCAGGGACTGTATCATTGCTTCTACCCGGAAGAAGAATGTCAAATAGTAGGTTCAACATTCCGCTAGATGTCATATTTGAAGATAGTACATGTTCAATCAACCAAAATACTAGCTCCCCGGAGCTGCCTGACAAAGTAGCATTCGTAATTTGGGATAAGGCACCCTGCAGATGACTCAAGAATGGTGAAGGCATGATCAGCTTCAGAGAACCTAAAGCTGCAGACAAGCCATTTGGAGGGAAAACCATACCTTCACAAAAGTGATTTCAGTCAAATTGCACCAGTGCTTTTGAAAGGTAAACAACTGGATATTTTTCGAGAATGCATAAATGGATTGTGCTTAAGAGATAGGATACGGATTATATATGCCTTCTACAACATGAGAATACATGCAACTTTTAACTAATTGGACAAGTGAATAGCTCGAAACAGTATGCGCAGTTAGAGAAGAAGGAAAAGACCATCTACAGAAATAAAACCCCGGAGAAGTTTCACGTAATAAAAAAGAAGATCCTGTTCAGCAGGTTATAGAAAGCACATACCCCAACTTCTTCCAACAATCAACATGATGAAGATTACCCAAGGAGTTCACTTAATCTTTCTTCCATTCGCTCCTCTAAATGACACTGAAATGAGATGATTGACTACATGTTCAATCTGACGAGAGGGAAGAACATAAAAAACATAAAACTTCTGACAAGAATAGTCCTGCATGACAAGATTTCAATTATTCTACTAAATTATTCCACTGAGTTCCTAAACGCACTGAACGTCCCAGGAAGATCAAGTTATTACTTGCAGCTGAAAGAAAGTATGCCTGTAATACTTCCGACAAACATCAATCTTAGCCCTGGAACGTGTACCAGCACAAGGCTTATCATCACAAACTTCAATCACTGAAGCAAATATGCTCAAAGGAGGTAAGATTGGCACTAAGTTCCTGATTTCTAGGATAAGGCTTACTTCAAAAGCTTCACAATAGCCTTTATGAAGGCAATATCCAATAAGAGCATGCTATGCAAAAGACGATTAACAAAAGACAAGGCAAATCTCTTAATTATGCTGGATTATATTTGCCAAGACCGGTTTTGTGTCATGGCCAAAATATGTAGCTCTATCTAGAGTTACTGTGCTATAACAACCAAGGACCCCAATCCGTGAAAATGATAATAGAGTCGCCAGCAACACGGAAATACAGTGAACCATGAGCTCTTCAACAGTCTTCCCTGTATCAGTTTCTCGACTTACGTTTCTCACTTCACTTTTTATACTAGTTCTTGTTGCATCTTCATACCCTCACAGAACTCCTTTTGCATGATTAAGTCACTAGAATCGTATTTCCTGCTCCTCTCTACGTCCCCATTTCAGTCTACTGAAGAAAGAGAACAAAAATGACCTAAAATGTAAAAGGAAACAACATTTACTACTTGATGTCATTGTTGCATTTTCTTTCGTTTCTTTGGTTTCTCCAATAAAAAGAACATTTCTGTTAAAATAACAAAATCCCATGCGCAGCACAGGCAATATAACTAGCTTCTCCATATAAATTAATGAGCACATGACTCTTCAGCTGCCTGACACAAAACTCTATTAGTCATTGATCCTGAAGACCAGAAGTGGGTCACTGGACTGCCCCACTTATTTGATCTTAGTGTCTGCAATCCACACTCATATTCTCAAGGCCGAATGTCGCGATCATTCTCTAAAATTACTGGCTAAAACTTAATTCTTTAGCTTGCAGTTCCCCATGAAACTCTAGTAAATGGAAGCAATCTTTCTATAAGCAAAATTCCTGGCTGTGAAAGAATTGAATCAAGTGAAAAACTCTGCCAAGTTTTCTAAAATTACACTGGCTAACCTTTGTAAAACAAACATAGACTCAAGCACCATTTTGCGTCAAATGAGCAGTACAGAAGATGCACATACCCAACGCTAAGCTATGCTACTGCTGCCTGCAGAAGGCACAAGAATCTTACGCGCAGGCCGGGATGACTTCTTCAGATAAGAAGAATTCCACTCCCCACCGTCCTGGGCATAGTAATCCATCGGGTAATCTCCAATATCATCACACTTCAAAGCTCCACTACTCCCACATTCGCATCCTGAGTCGCCCTTGCTGTGACCGGAATCAGCTACGCGACCTGAACTCGTCTTCAAATTTCTCTCCCACCAACCAGAAACGAACCCAAGAGCGATCTCCGCCTCGAAGGGTGTCAATACCGGCTTATGAAATGCATCCCCCCAGTCGATGGAAAGCCTTGGACAGGCAATCTGAATCCAAGCATCCACAGAATCCTCGAACAGAGCGATCCTCCCAGGAGTGATCTCAGACATCAAAACCACCGTGTAGTCAAAGCCCTTTTCCCTCATCTTCTTCTCCAACCTCTCTAGAATCCTTGGATTACCTTGCCTCCCTAGCGTCCCCAACACGACTCCCCAGCTCCTAGCGCGCTCCCTCGCCTTCAATATTGCATTCCGCCTCGATTCCCTCATCCCCTTTTGATCATACTCCTCAAGAAACAACTTCCCCATGTAGGGATCATATCGGAAGGTCTTAATCTCTGGATTCGCTATCATAAAAGCCTCCAAGTGAAACCTCCCATCCGCTACAAACACCGCAAGTTGCGTCCCCTCGTTCGAGTCAGAACGGACTCTCGGCGCGGTGCACCCGAGAACCTCACCCGCCGACAGCGGCTTCGCCTGCGGCACCAAAACCCTAAACCCGCAGCTCTCAAGCTCGGGCTTTGCCGCGCGAATCGCGCCGGCGAACTGAATCGTGCCCGCGAGCACGACATCCGAGCACTCCCCGCCCAAATTCAGCTTCAGGGTTTCCACGAGATGGCCCACATCGATCCGAATCTCGACGAACACGTAAAGGCAAGGTATGGTGGTGGTGTCGACGGGGACGAGGCAGCTGTGGCCGTAGTGTATGAGGAGGTCGGCGCCGAGGGCGAGGGCGGAGAGGTCGTCGACGCAGCAGGCGCCGTAGGTGACGTCGCCGAGGACGAAGCAGTGCTCGACGGCGGCGAAGGCGGCGAAGACGTCGGAGAGGAGGAGGGAGTACATGAGGAGGCCCTCGGGGAGCTGGAGGGCCACGCGCTTGGCGCCGGCGGCGAGGATGCGGGCGACGCACTTGTGGACCTCGAAGCTGTAGTTCGCCGGGAGGAGGGCGATGGCGGCGTTGAGGGCGGCGTTGTTGAGGATGGAGTCTGGGATCTGGGACTTCGTGAACCGCTTCGGCGGCGGCCTGGCCGGCCTCACCGCCGCCGCCGCCGCTCCGTCGCCGTCGGGGGCGTCGCCTCCGCCCGCGGCCGCGGCCATCTCTGTCGGTTCAGTCTCGGAGAGGCGATCGGATTCTTAAAAGTCCTAATGAAAAATACTTCCAATTTTCTTTTGGATTATATAAATCGAAGAGGTCTAAAACTCTTCGGATATACGAACATTTCCAACATTTTTTTTAATTAATCACGATTATTTCCAGCACATCAATCGAAAATTTCCTTGAAAAACCTAATTATTTCTTTGAAAAAATTGGCGGACCATTGATAATTGTTTGAATTAAAAAATTAACTGCATGAAAATCGTTCGAATTAATTACTTTTCGGGACATGCATCAATCCATTTAATTGTTATTTAATCAATCTTTTCATGAATTTGAAAATATATTTTTTCAAACAAATTTCCCTAAAAGATATTTCACTTTCAACAAAGTGCATCCTTAAATTTTTTTTCATCATGCACTCTTAACATTGGGGATATTTTTTTTTTGATATATTCATTAAAAGTCCTAAATCTTGTTGCAAAAATGTAATGAAATACTAAAACATTTAAAAAATACAATAAAGTTTTTAAATTTATTAATTTTTTTCTTTCATGGCCAAAGTGTTACCACAAAAGTGGTGCTTTGCATGAACAATGCATCCAGGTTTGATTACTATTATTAAAAATATGATATAATTATCGATCTAATGTGCAAGAAAACTTCAAAAAGCTTCTTCTTATATCGAAATTGGAAGATGCCAATTTTTTTTATAACATAATTAAATTATAAAAGGATGCATATGTCCGCAGTTACAACAATACCACAAATTAAGAAAATGCATTGCAATGTTTTAATTTCGATCTCTATATATGATATTTCAACTTTGCAAATTTCGTAATGTAAATTTTGCCTCCATTAAATTATCCATGGTTGAGTATACTGTAATTTTATTACCAAAAATGAGGCTTGCTTGTGCGTTAATTCATACACCGCTTATGAATACAAAACAGAATTGAGGGGAATGGCTATGATAGAATTTAGGGGCATGCCTATGAGAAATCGATCAATCTCGCTCGATGTAATCAAAGTTTGTAGTTCCTCTATAGTAATGTAAAGCTTCGTGGTGCAAAATTAAAAGTTATTGAAATGCTACCTTGCCGGTTTCGCCGATCTTATTAAAGCTATTAATCAGGTTCATTTCTTCACATGGACATGAACGCATAAGAGCTTTTGGTTCTCTACTCCAGAGGGAAAAGTTCTTAAAAAAAAAATCCTAAACCTATCGCATTAAAATCAATTAAGTTCTAGACCTTTCAATTTGATTAATTTAATCATAAAAATTTTCATATTAGTACCAATTTAGTCAATCCAATCAATTTAGGCCGGAAATCGCCGATGTGGACACTGACTATCCTACGTGGCATGACGAGCACTAACATGGATATTTTAAAATAATATTATAATAATTTTTTGAATTTTTATAGGAAGTGTGTTAGAAAAGTCCTAAACCATTTACATATATGCCAATTAAGTCATAAACCTTTTTTTGTGTTAATTTAGTCCTAAACCTTTTGATATAGTGTCAAAATAGCCCTTCTAACTAATTTTGGCTAGATATTTCTGATGTGAATGCCGCTGGTACTAACGTAGACAATTTTCTAATAATATTTTAATATTTTTTAAATTATATATATTTTTCTTTTTTTTTCCTCCCCTCCCTCCTTCCTCTGGCCAACAACGGCCGTACCATGTAGGCTGGTCGGCGTCCACATAAGCAAAATCCGGTCGAAATAAGCCGGAATGATTGAATTGGCACTATATCAAAATGTTTAAGACTAAATTAGCATAAAAAAGGATTTAGAATTAAATTAGCACGGTTTAAAACTTTCCTGACACTTTTCCCGAATTTTTATAATTATTATTGTTATTTCTTTTCCTTTATTATTATTTTTTTCTTTTCTCTTTTTTTTTTCCTTCATTTTGGTTGGCAACGGCCTTCACAGCCTCGCTCGTAGTCAGTAAGGGTCGCCAGCAGCCCTGGCTTCATCATCTACCTGGTCAGTTCCCTTGAGGCCGACGTCGTAACAACCTAACGTTCTTGTTTGTGGTTGTGAGATTTGTGACCGTTGGATTTTGTTGCCTTCGATGGTTCATCGTTGATGTGATTTGAGAGGAGTCTGAGAATTAAACAGGACTTACACAATGGCGCTCTCGTGACTTCGACCTGTGATCACCTCCACATATTTGTTGATGTGCAGCTTGATGTTGGAGCCTTTTCAGCTTTTATAAGCTGTTTGGTTTTATTCCGAATTTGTCATGTTTCCGTGAAATTTATTCAATCTTGATGGGAGTTTCAGTGCTTTCTGTTTCCTGATACGCTGTTTCTCAAGAATCGACGCAGCAGGAGCTGAGCTTACTTCGCAGTACAAAAAGCTAGGAAAGTAAGCATGCCTACTCTTCCTCAATTATTCAATCTTCCAGTTCAACACCGAAATTTCAGCATCTAATTCTGCTTATTGCCGAAATGCATCAATCATCTCTACACTATGCTTTCGCGCACAGCAGAAAAACAATAGCAGTGCCTGGCAACATAGGGCAGCTAGCTTGTTTATGAATATACGACCTCAATTCCCTTCCAACTAGATCAATTATGTTTGAAATTTTAGAATGTAAGTACGTCATATTGAAGCAGAGTGCATTCCGTTAAGTTGGATTTGCACAGTACATGAAATCTAACGGTTGAGGTCTAGAGAACGTAAGCAGAGAGAAAAATCTTACTGAAGAAACTTTTTGAGACATGTCCCCTCCTTAAGCCAAGAAGCAATGGGATAAAGTTTGATGCATATCTGCAGTAACATCATCATGTTCGATGTAGCGACTACTTACTAATCTTAGATGAGCACCGTATTAATTGTATATTGAAAGCCTGTGGACATGTTTGCATTCCGACTAATCGAAAGCAAGTGTTGTTGGAGATTTTGACTTCAAAAACTACTGAATTACCGAGGATAGCCTAGGCATGGTTGCCCGTTAATGCCCATGGGTACTGCATTTGCATATTTAGCGAACCTTCCTATTCAGCTTTTGCTTGCTGATGGTGAAAAGGGGGCACAGGCTGCTGTGTAAATGTGTTGGGGTGGTGCTATTACTGAAGTACTTCTGAAGCTTGGCTATAATTTGGGCACAGAAAAGGGCTTCCTCCACAGCAAATGGTTGGAGAGCTATCAAGGGACATGTTCCCATCTTACATAACCCTAAGCCAAACCGTGGCCGTCGTCTTCGTGAGAATCTTTTTTGCAATTTATTTTCCTCGAATTCATGTAATGAGTACAACTCTTGCCAATAACATAGTCTTCGGACATGAACAGCAAGCTAGACTTGGCTTTGCACCTCCACTGTAATTTTTCGTTTGGAACAAGATTTATGGAAAAATTTGCAGGTTCTTGCTAATATTCTTCCGAAAGAAACACTTCTTGTGAAAGCTTCAAATGTGTAAATCACCTTCGGCATATGCAAATTCACGCATTCATGCTGTCAAGGCACAGAATCTACTTCTTGCAAGGTCTTTATTTTATCCATTCTTTTAGATCTTATACAATTACATGCTAGGAGATTGGAGTTTATGATGGTTACATAGATTTTGGTAAGGCAAATATACCCGGCCAATCTTATTGTTATCTCACACCTCCTAAAAAGCAAGGAGGTATATGGACGAGCCATCCACATGTCAAACACATTAACTCATTTACTTGAGTTCAGATTTTAGATATAAAAAAAGGGCAATGCAACTACTAGCGCGGATATTGACCAAACATCTTTAACAAAGTTGAAGGCTACAGCCTCAATTGGAAGAACTTCAATGTGTTTTCCTTCAACTAAAGGTTAAATTATTGACTTAATTCAACTGCATATAGTCATTTAGTAAAATCTATATAACATTGACTAGTGGCAGCGCCATTGCTATGGCGGATTTGTCCATTGTTCAGTGAAGAGGTCATTGTAATCTTTCATTTTCTTGGCCTGAACCACCTTGATTTTGTGAGAAGCGTGATAGTCACGTTTCCTTTCTTTTTTTCCTTAGTGTTAGGTGATTTATTTGATTATAAGGTGCTTGGTCTCTGTTAAACTTCTTTCTTCTTTGGCCTTCCCTTTTGTCCCCTTTCTTCAACCTTTATTTCTAAAGATATACTAATTTCTTATTTGATTGTGATCGTTGTATATTTTTGTGAGGTAAATTAAGTATAACTTTTATTGAGATTTATAATTCTAGTGGGAAGGATCAGCTATTGCCAAGTCAAGCAGAAGGTGGTAGACTAGACGATGCATGCAGAGAAGTGATGTCGACTATGCCATTTCCTTTTCTTGGTAGGTTTCCCAGAGATTAGAATTACGCATGAACTTCTCATATGTGTTTATGATTTCAATAAAATGGAGAAGAAAAATCATCCTTGAAAAGAATAGAAGAAGTTTTAGTGTCGCCATAATCCTTTTTAACTTGTTTGTCATATCAAATGAAAATGTCAAGAATAAGAGCTAAATTTAGAAACCTACTGCTAGTTATGAGTGTTTTTATTCCTGGTTGAATATACAATTTATTAACTTCCACTATCTCCAATTCGAGTATTGTTCTCCCTCGGTGAAATTTTGCAAAGCTATCAATATTAAAATTACTTTGATTGATATTTCGGACACGTATTCTGCAGTACATCACGAGATAATCATACCGAGTCCGACTGATAAATATGTTAATACTAGTTTCACTTTTCTTTGAGGATCATCGTTTATATAACATTCAAAATTATTTTGACATATTCTTTGTTGCTTATTACTAACTTTAGGTGAAAAAAAAATCAGTATTTTCTTTTCAATTAATAACACAACTATCAACTCTAATACATAAGTATATGATTCCCCACGACCGCATACTACTTTTATTGTAACCGATGTTTTTTTGTTGGATGAATGTTGTCAGTGCAAAATTATACTTGTAAGGCTATATAACCCTACTCACGCCTGCACATAAAAAATATGATGCAATTTAACTTCATGGAAGAATTTCATTTTATTCTTTGTACACAGGAAGATTTTGATTTGGTTAGGATTATGAAGGGCGCTAGATTCTACGGTCATGGAAAAAGTCTCCACTATGTTTCAAACTACCTACCACCAAACCCCATTGAATATAAGAAATTATATGAATCAAACATATAAAAAATTTTGTCAAAGGGTCAAAAAGGATAACAATTTCATATACATAGAAAGTTCATGCATATCATGTTCTGCAAACTTAATCATGCATTTGGCCAGTTAGTGACCTTCTAGCACGTTCTATTCTAGTACCCACGAATACAATATTTTAAAGGTTCAATGAAATGAGCTCAAAAAAGGAGATATGTGTTGTATGATTAAAATAAAATAGTTTCGATTGATTGGTTTGTTTCCATATCATGATAGCTATGTCCTTTTTAAAAGAATTTCTACATTAGATTAGTTTTTAACCTTTAGACTATTCTTACCTGACAACTTGCATAATCTTTAAATGGTTTGATGAGATAACTGTACCGGTGATGCTACTAGCTTTAGAGGATAGGATGATTGTTAGAGGTCTAGATGACATTCCATCGAAGGGGCCAGTTCTATATGTTGGCTATTGGGGATTGAAGTGGTTTCCAATGGTTATCCGATTCTTGAACCAAGAGATTAAAGTGGTTTCCTATGGTTGTATGATTCCTGAACCAAATGAACGTACTTTTACGAAGGATAGCACATACTATGCTTTTTAAGAAAAATAAAAAGGATAAATGCTTGCACCAGGTTTTATGACACTTTGGATGCGGTACCTATTTCAAGAACCAATTTGTTCAAGTTTCTTTCGTCAATGTCTTATATCTTCCTTTATCTAGGAGGCATGTGTGAAGCACTTCATAGTAAGAAACTAGTACTAAAAACTCAATGTGCTGCTGTTGTCAGAGATTATATAATTGATTAAATATCTTGAAATTGGATCAAGGCAAGCCTTTTGATAAATAATAATAATGCATCACTGATAGTTTTTTATCACCCCTCGCTCCAACTACAACTTAAAATGTTATCCATAGTTATATTATCATATCTCAACATCTAAAATGTCCATATTTGTGGCATATGCACAAAAGAAGCACCTTCACGTTATCTTTGCTATAACAAAGTGAAAATTTGCCATTACATCAAAACTTGAAATAATGTCATATGTAATTGCTAGGGTGAAGAATATAATCTATTTTGACCAAAGCAAATTGAGTTTGTTAAGATGACAATTAGATTTAAAGTCAAAATAGTGCCTTTTGATACCGTTAGAGAAGATGACTTTGGTGAAGTAAGTCCTTTGTAAGCTCTAGTGGAGCTTTGTGCTCCTGTCACTGTATATCAGAGATGCATGGAATTGTTAACTGAATGTTTTGGGTTTTTTTAATGCTCGTGTGTTTTGCTTGTTGATAATTTCAAACATCTCTGCTATACGATGTTGAAAGCACAAAGCTCCTTAAGAGCTCAGAGAGGATTTACTTCACCAAAGTTATCTTCTCCAATGGTATCAAAAGACACTATTTTGGCTCTAAATCTAACTGCCATCCAGACAAACTCAAACTATTTCGGCCAAAATAGCTTGTATTCTTCACCTTGTCAATTATATAGTACATTATTTCAAGCTTTGATGTAGGCATAGATTTTATCTTTGCTAGAGAGGGATAACATGAATATTAAGTATGTCCTTGTGCATGTGCCACAAACACGGACGTTTTAAATGGTGAGATATGATAATGTAACTACATATAATGCCTAAAGTGTAGTTAGAGCGAGGGGTCATAAAAAAACTATCAAACATGCATGATTATTATTTAACAAAACGCTTGCCTTTGTTTGATCCAATTTAAGGTTACTTCATTAATTATATAATTCTGACAACGATAGTATATTGAGTGATGTGCTTTAGCCTCATGGATAGGACAAGACATGACACTTTGACAAAAGAAGTTTGAATAAATTGGTTCCTGAAACAAGTACCACACCCATATCCGAAAAGTGTCATAAAATCCCGCAAGCATTTTTTCTATTCTATATTTCTCAAAGAACATAGAATATGCTATCCTCGTAAAAGTATGTTCCTTAACTTCGGGAATCACATATCCATAGCAATCACTACACACCTTAAAAACATGTGATAAACAACATATAGAACTGGCTCCTTCAATGTAATTCCATACCTCTGACAATACTCCTATTCTCTAAAGCTGACAATATTACTAGTCCAATTATCTCATCAAACCATCTAAGATTTATGCAAGCTGTCAAGGAAAGTCCAAAGGTTAAAAACTAAAACAAAGTTGTAACTCTTTTAAAGAGGACATGCCTGTCTTGATATGGAAACAAACCAATCAAATGAAACTATTTTACTCTAACCATACAACACGTATATTCTTTCGTGTTCATTAAACCTTTAAAATATTGTATGCATGGGTGCTAGAATGGATTGTACAGAAGGTTACTAGCTGACCAAATGCTGGATTAAGTATGCAGAAAACGATATTCGTAAACTTCATAGATGTCTTAAACTGCTATCTTTTTTTTACCCTCAGACAAAGTTTGAACAAAAAATTTACTTGTTTGATCCATATAACTTCCTGTATTCAATAGGTGGTGGTGGCAGGTAGTGGAAGTTTTCCACGACGGTAGAAGTTGACGCCCTTAATAATGGTAGTTAAATCAAAATCATCTTTCTGCATGCAAAGAACAAAAGAGGATGCTTCAGTGAAACTAAACTGTATCATATTTTTTAAGCAAGGGTTAGTAGGATATACAGCCTCACGAGTATGATTTTGCAGTGACATTATTCATCTAATAGAGAAACATCGGTTATAAAAGTAGTATGCGATTGCTTTAACAAAAAAAAAAGTAGTATGTGATTGTGTGGATCATATACTCATGTATTAGAGTTGATAGACATGGTTATTAACTGAAAAGAAAGTGCTCATATTTTTTTTCCTAGAGTTTAATGATCAACAATAAAGAATATTTCAAAATAATTTTGAATGTCTTTAGTGTATATGTAAACGATGATCCCCAGTGAGTAGAGTAAAGCCAATATTAATAGATTTACTAGTTAGCAGAATGGACTCGGCATCATTATCTCATAATGTACTGCAAATACCTATATGAAATATCAATCAAAGAAATAATTTTAATATTAATGGCTCTGCAAAATTTCGCCAAGGAAGAACACAATATTTGGATTGGAGATAGTGATAGTTCATAAGTCGAATATTCAACCAGAAAGAAGAGCACTCAAGACTAGCAACAGGCTTCTAAATCGTTCTTATTCTTGACATTTTTACTTGATAAGGCAAACCGAGCTAGAAAGGATCGTGGCGATACTAAAACTTCTTGGGTGATTTTTTTTTCTCCATTCTATTGAAATCGTTGAACACATACGACATAGTAGTTCATGCACAATTCTAGCCTCTAGAAAAAGCAAAACCTTCTAAGAAAAGGAAATCACCAGAGTCATCAAACTTACAAAGATCACTTCTCTGCACTGCATCATGTCGTCTAGCACTTCTACTTGACTCGACAATAGCCGATTCTTCCCACTAGAATTACAAATCCCTATAAAAGTTAGTCTACATTTGCCCCACAAAATACATGATGATCGTAACTTTAAAGAAGTTTGTATATCTCATAAATAAATGTTGAAGAAAGTGGACAAAAGGAAACGAAGAAGAAGTTTAACAGAGACCAAGCACATAATAAGTAGATAGATCACCCGACACCAAGGAAAAAAAGAAAGGAGATGTGACCATCATGCTGCTCACAAAATCAAGTTGGTTCAAGCAAAGAACCAAAGAAATGAAGGATTACAATGACCACAAATCTGCAATAGCAATGGGCACTGGCTAGTGTTATATAGATTTTACTAGATGACTCTATGCAGTTAAATTAACTGTAGCCTTCAACTTGGTCAAACATATTGGGACAATATCCATTGCGCTAGTAGTTGCACTACATGACCTCTTTTTTATTATCTAATATCTGAACTCAAGAAAATGAGTTATGTTTTGATATGTTCATGTGTCGAATATATGAATTCGATCATATTAATGATACGAGAAAGTAATGGAAATTCACACAATACAAAAATTTACGTGGTTTAGCAGGAGAGATGTTCCGCCTACCTACATCCACGAGGAGATGAGATCTGTTTTACTAATAACATAGAAAAGTGTACAGTCGCTTTTTCTCACCTCCTGCCTCTCTTTTTAGAGACCCATTTTGCCCTAAACATAAATAGTGAAACCCCACATGGCACAAATTACAAAATTGCCCACATAGCCTAAAATATTTAGCTTTTCCCATATAAATCGTCATGTGATTGAATATAAAAACGCTTGTGCTGTCCAGTTGTCAACGGGCCTTTCGGAACCGCTTCATAATCTCTTAAATAATAGAATACAAGACATCAACCTCAACATGATGGGCTCATCCATATATCTTAAAAACTCTAATTACCCGCTTTTTTAATTTGGCAATTCTAGCCCAAGTAAATCCCCCTTCAATGCAATTATATTTAAGCTGCTCATTGGAAGATGCTTACTTGATTAACTTGATTATACATTCATACTAGAAAATTTTCATATTAATCTCACAAACATGTGAGAATCCATTTAATTTGCTTTACTAAAGGGCTTATAAAACTTAACGTATTAGTAACCTAGTAGTTCAAAAGAGATTCAATGACGGTCAACAAAAGCATAACAAGTTGATCCTCATTTGCCTCTGCTATAATATATCAATGTGTTAGCATTATGTTTCCTCTTTACTATTTAGGAGATGTGCGCAGTAGCAATAACACTGGCTGGGATATCTGCTTGGCAAAATCTACATAAGCATCCTAAACTCCAATCTCCAAACATCTAATTGTACGAGATTTGACAGAATAGATAAAATAAGGACCTTGTGCGAAGTACATTCCATGCCTTGGCAGCATGAATAGATGAATTTGTATATGCCAAACCCGATTTAAACATTCGAAGCTTCCACAGAAATGTTTCTTTCGAAAAAATATCAGCAAGAACTTGCAAATTTTTCCACAAATTTTTTTTCAAGCACAAAATTATAGACATAGCGCAAGTCTAGGTTGTCATTCATGTCTAAAGAAAATGTGATTGGTAAGAGTTCTACTCATCGAGGAAAATAAATTGCAAAAAAGTTTGCTAGTCTCATGAAGATGATGGTGATAGTTTAGCTTACAGATACGTAAGATGGCGGGTCAATATGTCCTTTGATAGCTCTCCAATCGTTTGCTGTGGAGGAACCCCTATTTTCTGTGCCAGCCTTGAATGTCCTCGAAGGATCACCTTATATCTGCCAGAAATGAACTAGAATAAGTGGAGAAAATTACAGCATAGCTGCAGCCGGATATATATGGTACTAACTACTGAGTGTGCCCAAACTATAGCCACGCTTCAGAAGCACTTCAGTAATAGCACCACCCCAACACATGTACAGCGCAGCCCATGCCCCTTGTCACCATCGGCAAGCAATACGGTATTCCTAAAAAAGGGCAACCAGCATCTAAACCTATGAAACAGAAGTTATGGGGATCCCCTGTAATTGCAGCACCACAAATAAATGTAGGTGGGAAAAGAAAAAACAGTTCGGAGAGAGAAGCTGAATAGAAAGGTTCGCTAAATACGCAATTGTGGTACCCATGACATTAACGGGCAATCATGCCTAGGCTATCCTCAGTAATTCAGTAGGCTATCCTCAACTGTAGATTTCTATATTATCAGCGTCCACAAATCAGTAGCCTGGTATACTATAAAGAAGTGCCAAAATAAAACCTGAAACAATTTCTACTTTACATGGAAAAGTGCAGCAAAATACAAATAATAAGGAGCAACGCAAACCTGCCATCAAACTCAGGTTGAAAGGATAGCTTAGCTGCAACAGTATCGGCATGAACTCCAGAAAAGGTAACAGATGTCGTATTCCCGGCTTGTCAAAAGACGTGGCTGCAAAAAAATATGTATAGTGTTCTTATTTAATAAGCAAAGCTGCGACAACTGACACAGGTTCTAAATGAACATAAGCGTTAATCCGACCTACTTCAATGAGGACACTGCATAACTCACATAGAACAATTCATTTACCACTAGAAAAGGCTGCATATACATAAGATTCTTGTCGCCTTTGTTTTTCCAGAGATTATGAGTTAGAAAACCGATCATTTCAGGGTTCATATAACAACTTGATTTCCTCGTCCTGTTGCATATATTTAACTTCACTAGAAAGTGTTTCTCAACTGGGTTGGCCAAGATTAATCAAAGATCAATGTCAGGGTTGCATGCTCTGACAGCTAACACAAGGCATCTTCCCAATGATTCTCCAACAAGATGTATAGGTCTGCTGGGGAGCGGTAGGTCTCTGCTTTTATTGTTCTCTCGACCATTTTCACCAGGTCTGAGCCATGCAAAATGACTAGGAGTTAACAACTCATCTGTTATAACCTGGCTTTATTGTATTACAACTCC
This sequence comes from Syzygium aromaticum, assembly GCA_024500025.1. NCBI lineage: Eukaryota > Viridiplantae > Streptophyta > Magnoliopsida > Myrtales > Myrtaceae > Syzygium > Syzygium aromaticum. Next base: position 5,544,082 of record CM044891.1, on the reverse strand, counting down.
AGAATAACACAATATGCTTTTACTACGTAATGGAGCTAGAAAGAATCGCAATTAAATTGTTGATTACAAATGATTTTGTCTTCAGATTGTTACCATATATTCAAAATTGGTGAAGCAGTTGGAGAGAGTGAGAAAGAGGAGGACCTAGAAAATACGTTCTATCCATGGCTGGGATGTGCAAGCACCAATTGTCGAACATCCTTCACACATGAAAACATTCATCCAGTGAGACATTTACTGCTGCATTAAACAGTGAAGTGTGCAAGCTATTGCATGAAACAGATGGTATAGTCATTAATAGCCCGAGTAGCCCGCAGTGGACAAGTAAGGGTAACACAGGCACTGCAACTCATCTCACTTCATCCGAGTACAGGAGAGAGAGGAAAGAACCTATCACCACATCTCTCACAGTGAACAGGGAGTGAACGAGTTTCATCAGATTTGTGATGAATGAGAAAAGAAAACTGATTTGTGAAGTACTCTGCTTAAATTTGACATACTTATATTCTAAGATTTTAATCTGTGCAACCCGGTAACTGATCTAGCTGGAAGGGGATTGAGGTCGTATGTTTATAAACAAGCTAGCTGCCCTATGTTGCCAGGCACTGCAATTGTTTTTACCCCTCTTTTGTTACCTTATTAAGCTCAGCCGGGCGCTCAAAACCAGAGTGCTCGGAAGTATGGTGTAGAGACTATTGATGCATTTCAGCAATAAGCAGAATTAGATGCCGAAATTTCAGTGCTAAACTGGAAGATCGAACAATCGAGGAAGAGTAGGCATACTTACTGTCCGAGCTTTTTGTACTGTGAAGTCGATTCCTGAGAAACAACATATCGGGAAACAGAAAGCACTGAAACTTCCATTAAGATCGAATAAATTTCATAGAAACATGACGAATTCAGAAGAAAACCAAACAGCTTATGATTAGATTAAACCAACGTAACAGCGGAAAAGGCTACAACATCAAGCTGCACATCAACAGACATCCAGAGATGATCACGGTCAAAATCACAAAAGCTTCATTGTGTAAGTCCTGTTTAATTATCAGAGTCCGATCACTTCAACGATGTACCACCGATGGCAACAAAATCGAACTGTTACAAATCTCACAACCACGAGCAAGAAACTGACGTCGTCCTCTATCTCGAGGGAACTCACCAGGTAGATACAGAAGCAGGGCGACTTCTCCAAGGCGAGTGCCGCGCTCCAGAGGAGAGAACCAGCGAGGCGGTCCGCTCGTTTTTGCTCCCGTTCTCTACAAAGCTAACCGTCCTCGACAGAGGGAAGACAGTCGCAGTTGCTGCGGAGGACACTAGCTCCTTCGAAATATGGCGAATATGCGGGTGCACAACGAGCTGAGTGTCTGATTCTGACCGGGGGCTGCGGCGGCTGAAGCTTCGCTCCGGCGACGGAGAGCCGGAGAGAAGACGGATTGGGAAGAGACAAGCTCCGGTTTCTGCCACGGCATTCTCGTCGTTCCACTTTGTCGCTATCGCGCTCTGTTTCGCTCTCCTCGCTGCAGGCTCCGCTCAGAATCCGCTCATCGTCGACTCGCAGATTCACGAGAAAATATGGAGAAAAAAAAAAGGGGCGACCAGGGCTCTTCGACGCCGGTCATGGAGGAAGAGAGGCTGAGGAGGGGCAGCGGGAAAGGAAAAGAAAAAAGCAAGAAAGGACGCACGGAAGTTGCAGAACAGAATTGGCAGAGGATGAGAGGACGATTCGGTGCTCCTGCGGATGAATTGTCCGTTCCTTTTTTGTTTTGCCATGTTTTTTTTTTTGTCTAAGTTTTTGGATTTTTTTTTTTTTGGTCGAATTTGTTTTTGGATGTTTGTTACTAGTCACTTTTCGCACTCCGTACTTTTTTGGACAAATCGAAGGAGCCACTTTTGCCTGTCTATAATGACACAAACGCCCTCCAAATTATGGCCTAATATGCAATTTAATTCATGTACTTTTATTTTATTCGATATTATCTCCAAACTTTAGTCTAATACTCAATATGATTCATGAATTTTTCATTTATTCAATATAGTCCTTAGACTTTTGGTATATATTCAATGTAACCCTTAAACTATAATCCCTAAACTTGAATTAATGAAATGATTATATTAAACATTTTCATATAATTTAGAAACTAAATTAAACTTGTATCAAAAGTTTAAGGATAACATTGAACAAATGAAAAGTTCAGTGATCACAATGCACATTTGGTTAAAGTTCAGGTACTATATTGAACAAATTAAAGTTCATGGATCACATTGCATATTAGGTTAAAGTTCATTGACCGTTTGTGTCAATTTCCCTATATGGTACAATGCATATTATGCTGTAATTCTAGGTCAGTTGCTCGTTAAACTTGTTCTTCTCCTCCTCTTTTGTCTTCAAAGCTTTCTTTAATAACTTTGCCTTTGTCACCAACTCTTGAATGTTATCACCCTCCTTAACCTTGTTCTTGTTAGGAGAGGCAAAAACAATCTCAATTGATTCAGATTCACAGTACCGTATAGAGGTCAAGTACTATGAGCCCCGACCATATGATGCTGCCATCAAATAAGGGTTAAAATTTAGTATTACCATTATAGATAAAGAACTTCTTCGCGTAACATTCGAATATTTCGCATGAAGTGATTCAAAATGTACGAATACTTCAAAATAAATATATATAGGGGGAATGTTTCGACCAACGCCATAGAACTAGCCAAGGCCACAGTCACTAGCATCAAAAGATTATAAACTTACACAAGGACTGGTCCTCTCATTCGCACGCACCAAGTGGTTAGAGTATTGCACAACCTAAGAGTGACAATCCCCTACAACAACATAGGCAAAAGCACGCCGCGCGAGGGGTCGCGGATCAACTAATGACACATGCTGGGGTAATTCCACGACAAATATTAAGCTCTAATAAATTTACATTACATTAGAGAGTAACGTATTTGTTATGTGTACTGTGTATGATAAATAAGGAGCCTGATGGTCCATCTGAGCTTCCACCGACTCCCATCCCTCTCTGGACACAATGCCTCATTGCTTGGATTGACCACATGGAGGTCATCAACGCGGAGCTCATGCAATGGCATGGCAACCCCTCACTCATCTTAGCCTGTCCAACAAATCATTGTGCGTATATAAGTAAGATGCAATTCAAACATGTAATTGTTTGCGTTTGGTGATATTGAGAGTCCTACCTTGTACAACCCTTCTAATTCATTGTAAATTTCCCTTCATTGATCACTAAAATGCAATTTTTTCAGTACAAAAGAAGCAAGAGAAAATTTTTCACAATTGCAATATATGTAAATCAACGCCAACATGATTATTGACAAAGACTTTATATTTACGAATCATGAAAATTTTCAAGTAATGACCTGTTTTTTGTTAAATAAGTTCCTTGCGACGCTAAATAAATCTCGCCAGCCACTCAAACTATAGGTACTAGTTTATTTTAAATATCCAAAACCTTTCAAATATATTTTGTGATTTTTCTTGATTGACATAACTTAAAACTAACGAATGCCTAAATTCTGCACTTAACATAATAACTAGTTTTGGGTCTTATGCTTTTCTCGATAAAAAGGATGGAAGGAGGGTCTTCCAAGCCTCCATGGGGAGAGCACTCAGAGTATATAATGGGTGAGAGTGGGATTGAGTATACCTACTACATTTTGTCTTTGTCTCCCTTTTTATACTTTCTTTTTTCTTTTTCTTTTTTTTCGTTTTAAAATTAAAAATCATGATTCTAAACATCCCTATAAATATTTACATATTTATAAACTATATAATTATGTGGTGAGAAAATTTTACGTTCATGTATCGAGATTTCCTTTTCGCTAAATCACGTCGACAATATTGTTTCGTTGTTTTAAAACTTTTAGCAATGATTAAATGAACAAAAAAATTCCTATAACAGACACGAACTTGCTATTTATGTTATAAGGTGATATAAATTCTTAATTATCTAACTTATAAGTTCATAAAAAAATCTAGAGATAATACAAGATATTTTCTTTAAAACTTGGTATTATTTGGTCATAAAATTTAAATGGCTCCGAAACCATCCATTTTGGTTGGTTTAGCTCTCACTCTAATGTGGAGTGTGTTCTGTATAAAGAAGAACTAACTAGAGTTACTTTTATTTTTACTATAGTTAGACAACGCATATGAAATTCTGAGTGGGAAAATATTATAGTGTTAGCTGGTCCAAGCTAAGACCATGCTCATCATCTGACTTGTACGTCATGTCTTATAGATATAGAATCAATCACACCCACAATCTCGTAACATATGTTATTATGAGGTATATCCATAAAATTAGCTAATGAGTTTATGCTTTATGCAAAGAATTATTACGTAAGTTCATATCCATTTAATACCTTAATTACTAAATTAAGACTTAGTAAGATGTGAACCAGAGCTTGGATTCGGATGGTAGCGAAAGACGGATCCATAATATTTGTCCTAGCAGGGTCGATACGATCCATGGTTGCAAAGAAATCAAGTATATCTAGTTGAGATACAAAAGCAGTTACGCATAGAACTCAACTATACACTTCTCTTTAATTGAGAATCATAATAGCATTATATCATTGGTTGATATATATTTTAGTTAACGGTAGTAATGTCCGGACAACATTCTAATTATGTCAAAAGATGAGATTTAAAGAACAGAAAAAGGATATCATTGGGAGAGGCTAAATCTCTGAGTTGGGCATATATCATTTCAAGAATAAACTGATTACTTATACAAAAGGGAATAGCTAAAGACTTGGGTATATCTTAAAGTTCTTGACTACGGTATAGACATTGCTGTGCAATATCGGCTACTTACCAAAATGCCCGATCTTGGACAAGTCGAAGTTGCCACTTTTACATTTCTATGCCCGCCCATATTAGGGACAGTGTACATCATACAGTAATCCAAGGTCAGTTGCTCCTTAAGCTCGTTCTCCTCCTCCTCCTCTTTTCCCTTCAAAACTTTATTGGATCACTTCGCTCTCCTTTTGCGCCAACTCTTGAACATCGTCGCCCTCCTTAGTGCCTTTCTTGTTAGAAGAGGCGACAAATATCTCAACGGATTCAGATTCATTGGGGCTGCTCGATGGCACTAACTGATCCATCTTCTTATTCTCCTTTCTTTTGCCCCATAGCACCGTATAGAGACCAAGTACTATGAGCACTGACCCTAGAATGCTGCCATTGAAACGAAGCAAGAATTTCAAATATCCCATGTTAAGTGATTCGAAAGGTTCTCGAAAGGTTCGAATGCTTTAAAAACATATGTATATACTTACCTTCCCAAGTGCAATTTTTCATCTAACATCATAGACCCCGCCAAGGCCACAATCACTAGCATCAAAGGATTAAAAGCCGACACGAAGACCGGTCCTCTCACCCTTATGCACCAAGCCATTAGAGTATAGCCTAACCCGGAACCAACTACCCCCTACAACACCACAAGCAAAACCGCGCCACACAATAGGTGGCGGATTAGCTAACGACAAATACCAGGGCAGTTCGACAATCGCTATTAAGCCGCCCCCAATAAATGCATGCAACATTAGAAAGTAAAGTGTTTGTCACGGCGTACCAAGTATGATACGCTGAGAAGCCTGATGTTCCATCCAAGCTTCCACTGGCTCCAATCCCTCTCCCGGCACAATGCATAAACCACTGCTTGAATTGATGCCATGAAGGACATTAACGCCGTGCTCGTGTACTGGCATGGGAATCCCTTACTCATCTTGGCCTGTCAAACAAATCATTGTACGTTATAATTTCTTGTTACCGAGAAACAACACTTAGCGACATGCATGTTACCATATTTTCTTCATTTTAAATATGTCATTTATTTATTTCAAGCAAAAAAACTGAATGTTTTGATATGCTACACCGTTTAGTTACTATGCACGAGGTCACTTTGGCCTCTTGCATCTTCCTCTACAACTGTGGGGTACTTGAGATTCTCGACTTGACCGATATATAGACATCAAGGGACGTTCCACTTGTAAGGTGGTAGGTGTGACCTTTATAGTTATTTTGGAAGTGCAATTAAATCACTCAATCAACTTCAATCCCTTGAAGGCTCATTAGTCCTTGTACACCGAATACAAAATTCGAGGAGTATCACTTCTCTAGATATATATAAAAAAAGGGTGAAAATCCTATACGTTTGCTTTGGTATCTCAATAAATCTCAGTCATTAATCTCATTTTTATAAATATGATTTTCATCTAACAATCGTTTAGATCTATTGAGACACTAAATGAAGCTTTGAACTGGATAGAAAAATTTATCTTTTATAAAACGGATCTTCGGGATGTTTGGATGCGCATGCAATCTTTCCTAAACTAACCAGAAGAACCTTGAAAAGGAAAAGGTAATTGACACTAGAAAGAATGAAAAGAAAAGGCAAATCAAAGGCGACAGCGTGAAGACGTATTGAAAAGATCAAGCAAAGACCCACCTGAATGATCAACCACAAAGCGTAAAAGAAGTAGCAGGCCACGGCCAAAAGCGATCCCAGCGGAAGATTGCTCAAACCCACCTGGCCCTGCTGGGTCGCCCCCACGTGGCGCAGCAGGTTCACGTGAGTTGACCACAGGTTGACTTCCACGCCCTTGTAGAACGTGAACAGCATTGCCCCACCAATCCCCATTAATGTTCCCGCCACTTTTGCCTTCCCTGCAACTGTCCCTAGCCTCGCCTTCTCCAACCTAATTGCCGTCGACCAACGTGAACATGAAAGAAAAACACGCGCCACGTCAGAAGAACATCCCAGCTGACGATCCCCGAGCATATGCGCCAAGACCGATTCTAGTGAATTATAAGTCAATTACATGTCGAGGGACTTGCACGAGACATTCCTGTACATACCCCAAAGAAATAGCCAAGACGAAGGTTACGGCAGGGGTGAGGTTGGCCATGGCCGAGGCGTACGTCGCCGATGTCATCGATAAGCTTGCTAGGTACAGATTTTGCCCCATCGATCCCCTGCAAATTCATTCAATCATAGTCAACAATAAAAGACCAGAAACTTCCCCGAGCATAAACACCTGAGTCTTCCATATTTATGTACTAGAAGTCTCTTTTAGAAAGAATATCTGGTGAAGGTTGCATCTAGTCAGCTGCAGTACATGGAAACATGGGTTTTAGGCTGTTATCACATAAGTGCTGTCTTATAGCACCACAAGTCACTAAGCATTTCCCAAATGTTATAGATTAAACAAACAAAAAAAAAGGCATGGTAATCAATAACCCGACCATCAGTGCACTAAGAAACACACACTTACCCAAATAGCCCACAAAAGAAGGCTTGCACAAGAACTGTCCATGTTAACTTTGGCCTGCTCTTCCTGTTATAAACCGAAACACAAAATCAGTACACCTATACAATACAAATTAGAATTCGGTTTAATAAGAGAAGTGTGTTGTGTGTGACCTTTCTAAGAAGAAAGCCAGTGGGGCCAAGAAAACTGTCGCGAATATGAAGCGGTAGGCAACGACGAGCATCAGGTTCATCCCGTTGCTTGCAGCGAGCTTATATAGTATGTTGACGCCGGCAAACGTGAACTGGACGACCACCATCACCAGCGGGGCCTCCATTTTGTGCACAGCCTCGGACAAACGATACACCGCCATCGCTCAAATCTCTCTCTCCCTCCTCTCGAGATTTCGGTTCCTCAAACGAGCATGGAGGAAGTATCTTAATCAAACGTGAAGACTGAAAAAAGATGGGATTGGCTAAATCTTTGTCCTGAAGTTGAGTAAGAGAGAAGAACGAATGTTGCAGAAGAGAGGAGTGAAAGTGGGGTATGTACAATGCAACAGAGAAGAAGGCCACCAGATGTGTTGCTTGGCTTACGTACTTCCCGTCACCATGCACTAAATCATCCGCGCGCCAGGTATGACAGAGATCGAGGAGATGTGAGGAGAGAATATTCAGTTGTCTCCACGTCAAGGCTGATGTGGCGTGCGCTTATTTACTGTTATCCAATGATATCTTGGCATGTGGATAGTGATCTGGAAATTAAAAAAATTGTCTTTTTCCTCTTCCATTTTCAACCTCCGCTCCGCTTTGGCTATCTCCACCGCCGCCGCCACCGCCCCACCGTGGCCAGCACGGTCCGCGGCAAAGCTGTTGAGCTCGTAGCAGGAAGCCATGGACGAGCCAAGACTGGAGATGCAGATATGGAGATGCTGCAGCTCGTCGCCGGAAGCCATGGACGAGCCCAGACTTGAGATGCAGAGCAGCGTCTCCCCCTCCGTTGTTGCGGGTGAATAGCCCGTCGTCTCTCATGGCCTCAGGCTCCAGGTCTGGCATACACTTTCAGTCCATGGATTCTCTGTAGAGTGATGGAAGGAGAGAGAGATCTTCAGCCATGGCTCCTCTCTTCGCCAAATCCAGTCCCTCGCCACCAGATCTGGAAGCGAGACACCGGGCGGACGAGACGGCCAAAGTGGAGAGATGCGGCGCTAGCAACTCCGGCTCCGCCGGTGGCCGCGGCGGATGGAGGCGTGGGGCTCGTCGTGAAGGTGGAAGAGGAAGAAAAGAGAAATCTAGGTGGATTTGGGGGGATTTTTAATTTATTTTTTTTGATTCCATGTGTCAATTTATAATTGATTACTAATAAATAAGCGCACGTCACATCAGCCATTAATTTGGCGCTAGCAAACCACTTAATATTTCCGCGAGATTAAGGGGAGTGGAACTACTTTTTGGGCGAGATTAGGGGGAGTGGAACTACTTTTTTGGGCACTATAAATATAAAAGTCAATGCCAAGCACTAATTTACTTACTCTCTGTGCGCTTCGCTACCAGATTAATTTGGATTCCTGGATTTCTGAGTTTATGTATGCTCTACACAACATGTATGTCTTCGTGGAGATTAATCGGGTCAAAAATTTTGGATACTCTATGCTATTAAATCGTATATAATGAGTATTTAAGTTTTAGTGTACGATGAAAGTCATCGTTTGTAGTGATCGAGGAGCACCCGAGTGCACATGCGAAATTGATGCAATGCATATTTAACTTCTATTATTGTGCCAAAATTAACCTACAAGTTTTTCAAAGAAGTACACTCATTCAAAATTAGACTCGAATACGGACATGATGCCACATAGCATGCATGCTGTGTAATCTTTTAGGCGTGGTCGAGCAAATTTTCACTGTCGGGCCCAACCTCATTACTTGCCTCATCCAAGCCATTATCTAAAAATTTAAGTTTTTATAACAGTTGATGGAACTCTCGTAATAGTTCACATATTTTGAGTAAATAGGCACGTATGTGAATGTAATTCATTTTTTACACTACTCGCATATGTAGTAACGGAAATTTTCAAAATATATTACACGGACATGTAGCATATGAAAATCCTCCTTCATTCGTCAAACGGATAGTCTTCGCAATGGCCTTCCATGGATTTTTCTTTCATTAAGTGCTGATGATGCGCGAGGGCCATCTAGGCAAGTACGAGATTGGACTGAGATTGAGCAGTACCCGAGCACACATGCGAAATTGATGCAATGCGTATTTAACTTCTATTATTGTGCCAAAATTAACCTACAAGTTTTTCAAAGATGTACACTTATTCAAAACTAGACTCGGATACGGATGTGATGCCACATGGCATGCATGCCGCGTAATCTTTTAGGCGTGGTTGAGCAATTTTTCACTATCGGGGTCCAACCTCATTACTTGCCTCATCCAAGCCTTTATCTAATAATTTAAGCTTTTATAACAGTTGATGGAGCTCTCATGATACTTCACATATTTTGAGTAAATAGAGACCTGTGTGAATGTAATTCATTTTTTACACTACCCACATCTGTAGTAACTCAAATTTTCAAAATATATTACACGGATAGTGTAGCATATGAAAACCCTCCTTCATTTATCAAACAGATAGTCTTCGCGATGGCCTTCCATGGGTTTTTCTTTTGTTTAAGTGCTGACATTGCGCGAGGGCCATCGGGGCAAGTCCGAGATTGAACCGAGATACAATTTCGGCATAATTGAGCCGAACCGAATCGAGTCGAGTCATTCGGGACCTTACAACGACGATAGACAGGTAAAAGGAATTTCGAGGAATGAATATGACAATTTCGAAGATGGGGAAATAAAAAAAACAGAGAGAGAGAGAAAGATGTGAGCGCCGACGCCGCACCGGTTGTTGAATGTAATGTGCGGCACTATCAAAGAAAGTATTAACGTGGGATGGCACTGATTTCACGCTTTTGATCTCCACCACCCTTTTTGGTCTATTCATTACTCCACTAATGAAAACTGTAGCCAATTTGGCTTCTGTTTTTTTTTTTTTTTTTTTTAATTTGTGACTACTCTTGCCGTTTTTTTTTTAATATGCGATTATTCATGTGTCCACCAATGCGATTCCACGAACCGTCTCTTATTGTCTTGGAAGGACTGGACTAAAGCGGACATGTGGCGACGCCGCATGTGCATATTTATACTCTCAAACGCATGCAAGGCAGCTACACTATACTCCTTGAATATAATTGGAATTCAATTATGAATGGTTCAGGATCTCTAAGATTATTCCTTTTCTCCGTAATAAAAAAAAATCAAGTAGAAATACATCCATAAGTTGAATACTCTCTGCGTAAAAGTAACGAGAAAATATTGGGTACCTAAGGGCTCCGTTCGTTTGGCAGAAAATATTCTCTCGAAAAATATTTTTCGGGTTTTCCGGTGTTCGGGAGCGGAAAACGTTTTCCGTAGAAAAACATTTTCCTTCCCCCCTCACAAAATAGCCTAAATATATGGAAAATGACTTCTACTTCTGAAAAGTGGAAATCATTTTCCGCCGAACTTCTCTTTCCCCCTTCGGCCGCCCGCCACCACCTATCGCCCGCCGCCGCCGCCGGTCGCCCGTCGCCCGTCGCCGCCACCGCTGCAGTTGCCGCTGCCGCTGGCTGCTGCTCATCGGTCGCCGCTCGTCCGCCGCCACCGCCGCCCCCCCTGCCACCGCCGCCACCCCCCACTGCCGCCGCCTTCAGCCGCTAGCCGCAGCCACCGGTCGCTGGTCGCCGACGCCGCCACCGCCAGCAAAAAATATTTTCCGAAACTTTTTCATATTAGTTGTCGAACACCGGAAAATTTTGTTTCGGGAAAACATTTTCCAGGAAAATGACTTCCGGGAAAATATTTTTCAAATATACAATATTTTCCGCCAAACGAACGGAGTCTAAGTGATGCTATATCAACAAAATCATAGTCCACTCAGTGATGGACACGTGTCTCCTGGGCCCACTTGTGTGGACAAAGTCATAGTCCACTAAGTTGAATACTTCCAAATTTTTGCTATGTCAGCAAAAAAAAAGTATATGTTTGGCATCATTACGTATATTTCTTCAATAAGTATAAGGGAAAATACCACAAAAAACTCCAAACTATGCCACTTGTGATAAATTTACCCCGAACTTTTTTTGTGACACGAAAAACCCCAAACGATGCAATTTGTGATAAATTTACCATTAACTTTTTTATGACACAAAAAACCCTGAACTATACCACTGCCGAGGCGAGGGCAGCCCTCGCCCAACCCATCGCCAGCGAGGACCGCCCTCGCCGGCTTCCCTCCGCTAGAGAAGAAAGGAAAAAAACAGAAAAAATGAAAACGATGAAAACGCCCATGGGTCAAAGTATTGTGGGGTAGATGTGTCACAAGTGACATAGTTTGGGATTTTTCGTGTTACAAAAAAAATTTCAAGATAAATTTGTTACAAGTAATATAGTTTTGGGTTTTAAGTTCAGGGTAAATTTATCACAAGTGGCATAATTTGTGATTTTTTATGGTATTTTCCCTAAGTATAAATGTGAATTTTCATGCGTACTTGTAACATCTCATGAAAATGTAGATTCATAATCATTTGATAGTAGAAGATAATCAAAAAAGTTATATAGCAAGATATCTTCTAATTGTGAAATAGTTTAATACTATATAGTTACACAATAAAACAATATGTTTTCACAATATAGCAAGATATCTTCTAATCATTTAAAAGCGAGTATTATTGGAGATTTCAACTTCAAAAACTACTGAATTACCGAGGATAGCCTACGCATGGTTGCCCGTTAATGCCCATGGGTACCACATTTGCATATCTAGCGAACCTTCCTATTCAGCTTTTGCTTGCTGATGGTGAAAAGGGGGGCACAGGCTGCTGTGTAAATGTGTTGGGTGGTGCTATTACTGAAGTACTTATGAAGCTTGGCTATAGTTTGGGCACAAAAAAAGGGCTTCCTCCACAGCAAATGGTTGGAGAGCTGTCAAAGAACATGTTCTCATCTTATAAATCTATAAGCCAAACTTTTGTCTTCATGAGACTAGCAATCTTTTTCGCAATTTATTTTCCTCGAATTCATGTAATGAGTACAACTCTTACCAATCACATATTCTTTGAACATGAATAGCAAGCTAGACTTGGCTATGCACCTCCACTGTAATTTTTCGCTTGGAAAAAGATTTATGGAAAATTTTGCATGTTCTTGCTAATATTTTTCCAAAAAAAACACTTCCTATGGAAGCTTCAGATGCAAAAATCGGCTTCAGTATATACAAATTCACGCATTCATGCTGTCAAGGCACAAAATATGCTTCTTACAAGGTCCTTATTTTATCCATTCTATCAAATCTCATATAGTTAGATGCTGGCAGATTGAAGTTTATGATGGTTATGTAGATTTTGGCAAGGCAAATATCCCCGGCCAATTTTATTGCTATCCCACACATCTCCTAAAAAGCCAGGAGGTATATGATGAGCCATCCACATGTCAAACACATAACTCATTTACTTGAGTTCAAATTTAGATATAAAAAAGGCAGTGCAACTACTAGCGTGGATATTGACCCAATATCTTTAGCAAAGTCGAAGGCCAGCCTCATTTGGAAGAACTTCGATGTGTTTTCCTTCAACTAAAGGTTGAATTATTGACTTACTTCAGTTATAATCCTTCATTTTCTTTGTTTGAACCACTTTGATTTTGTGAGGAGCGTGATAGTCACATTTCTTTTCTTTTTTTCCTTGATGTTAGATGATCTATCTACTTATGAGGTGCTTGGTCTCTGTTAAACTTCTTCCTTCTTTGGCCTTCCCTTTTGTCCCCTTTCTTCAACCTTTATTTCTAAAGATACAAAAATTTCTTATTTAAAGTTGTGATCGTTATGTTTTTTTGTGAGGTAAATTAAGTTTAACTTTTATTGAGATTTGCAATTCTAGTACGAAGGATTAGCTATTGCCAAATCAAGCAGAAGGTGCTAGACTAGACGATGCATGCAGAGAAGTGACCTCAACTGTGCCATTTCCTTTTCTTGGTAGGTTTCTTAGAGACTAGAATTACACATGAACTTCTCATATGTGTCTATGATTTCAATAAAATGGAGAAGAAAAATCACCCTTGAAAAGAATAGAACAAGTTTTAGTATCGTTACAATCCTTTTTAACTTGCTTGTTATATCGAGTGAAAATGTCAAGAATAAGAGCTAATTTAGAAACTTACTGCTAGTCTTGAGTGCTCTTATTCCTGGTTGAATATACAATTTACGAACTTCCACTATCTCCAATCCGAGTATTGTTCTCCCTCAGTGAAATTTTGCAAAGACATCAATATTAAAATTACTTTGATTGATATTTCGGATAGGTATTCTACAGTACATCACAAGATAATCATGTCGAGTCCATTCTGCTAACTGACAAATCTATTAATACCAATACTAGCTTCACTTTTCTTTGAGGATCATCGTTTATATAACATTCAAAATTATTTTGAGATATACTTTGTTGCTGATCACTAATCTTTAGATGAGAAAAAATATTAGTACTTTCTTTTCAATTAATAACATGGCTATCAACTTTAATACATGAGTATATGATTCCCCACGACAACACACTACTTTTATTCTAACCTATGTTTTTTTTTAGATGAATGTTGTAAGTGCAAAATTATACTCGCGAGACTATATAACCTTACTCATGCCTGTGCATAAAAAATATGATGCAATTTAACTTCATTGAATAATTCCATTTTATTTTTTGCATATAGGAAGACTTTGATTTGATTACAATAATGAAGGGCGCTAGATTCTACCATCATGGAAAAAATCTCAACTATGTTTCAAACTACCTGCCACCAAACCCTGCAGAATAAAAGAAAGTATATGAATCAAACATATAAAAATTTTTGTTTGAACTTTGTCTAAGGGTCAAAAGAGATAACAATTTCAAACACCTAGAATGTTCATACATATTGTGTTTTGCAAACTTAATCATGCATTTGGACAGCTAGTGACCTTTTGGCATGATTTATTCTAATACCCACGAATACAATTTTTTAAAGATTCAATGAAATGAGCTCAGAAAAAGAGATGTGTGTTGTATGTCAAAACAAAATAGTTTCAATTGACTAGTTTGTTTCCATATCATGATAGCGGTGTCCTTTTTAAAAGAGTTCCTACATTGGATTAGTTTTTAACCTTTAGACTATTCTTACTTGACAACTTACATAATCTTTAAATGATTTGATGAGATAACTGGACCGGTGATGCTGCCAGCTTTAGAGGATGGGATGATTGTTAGAGGTCTAGATGGGATACTATTTGGCTATCACATGTTATTAGGGATTGAAGTGGTTTCCTATGGTTATCCAATTCTTGAACCAAGGGATTGAAGTGGGTTTCCTATGGTTGTCCGATTCTTGAACCAAAGGAACATACTTCTACGAGGGATAGCACACACACACTATGCTTTTTGAGAAATATAAAAAAGGACAAATGCTTGAGCCGGGGTTTTATGACACTTTTCGGATGATAGGCGCGGTACCTATTTCAGAAACCAATTTGTTCAAGCTTCTTTCGTCAAAGTCTTATACTTTCCTCTATTTAGGAGGCATGTGCGAAGCACTTCATAGTAAGGAACTAGTACTAAAAACTCAATGTGCTGCTTTTGTTAGAGATTATATAATTAATGAAATATCTTGAAATTGGATCAAGACAAGCCTTCTGTTAAATAATAATCATGCATCACTAATAGTTTTTTATCACTCCTCTCTCCAACTACAGCTCAAGATGTTATCCATAGTTACATTATTATATCTCACTATCTAAAATGTCCATGTTTGTGGCGCATGCACAAGGAAGTACTTTCACATTATCTTTGCTCTAACAAAGAGAAAATCTACCCTTATATCAAAACTTGAAATAATATCATATGTAATTGCCAGGGTGAAGAATAAAAGCTATTTTGACCAAAGCAGATTGAGTTTGTAGGATGGCAGTTAGATTTAAAGTCAAAATAGTGCCTATTGGTACTATTGGAAAAGATGACTTTAGTGAAGTAAGTCCTCTATAAGCTCTAGTGAAGCTTTGTGCCCTTATCATTGTATATTAGAGATGTAAGGAATTGTTGACAGAATATTTTGGGTTTTTTTAATGTTCATGTGTTTTGCTTGATGACAATTTCAAACATCTTTGATAGACAATGATGAAAGCACAAAGCTCCTTCAGAGCTCACAGAGGATTTACTTCATTAAAGTTATCTTCTCCAACGGTACCAAAAGGCACTATTTTAGCTCCAAATCTAACTGCCCTCTAGACAAACTCAAACTGTTTCGGCTAAAATATCTTGTATTCTTCACCATATCAATTATATAGTACATTATTTCAAGTTTTGATGTAGGCATAGATTTTATCTTTGCTAGAGCAAGAAAACATGAATATTAAGTATGCCCTTGTGTATGTGCCACAAACACGGACGTTTTAGATAGTGAGATATGACAATGTAACTACAGATAACACCTAAAGTGTAGTTAGAGCGAGGGTGACAAAAAAACTATCAACCATGCATGATTATTATTTAACAAAATGCTTGCCTTTGTTTGATCCAATTTCAAATTACTTCATTAATTATATAAATTCTGACAACTATAGTATATTGAGGTTCTAGCACTAGTACGATGATGTGCTTTAGCCTCATGGATTGGACAAGACATGACACTTTGTAAAAAAAATTTTGAACAAATTGGTCCATGAAACGAATATCGTACCCATCATTCGAAAAGTGTCATAAAACTCCGCTCAAGCGTTTGTTGTATTCTATATTTCTCAAAGAGTATAGAATATGCTATCCTCATAAAAGTTTGTTCCTATCACATATCCATAGCAACCACTACACTACCCAAAAATAAGTGATAAACAACATATAGAACTAGCCCCTTCAATGGAATCTCAGACCTCTGACAATACTCCCATTCTCTAAAGATGACAATATTACTAGTCTAGTTATCACATCAAACCATCCAAGATTTATGCAAGTTGTCGGGGAAGAAGTCTAAATGTTAAAAACTAATACAAAGTTGTAACTCTTTTAAAGAAGACACGCCTATCTTGATATGGAAACAAACCTGTAACAGCCTAAATTTCGATGTAATTCCAGGATCAATAAAACTGATATTATTTCGCATTTCATTTCAGTAAGTTTTGCCCAGAGCTAATCACTCTCAGGATACTAACCAATGGAGTATGGCTAACTAGAAAACGGTACGTGGACTGGGGATCCTATCGCAAAACGGATACTGATCACGAGAGACGCTAAGGGAATATTTTGGGCCAACGTGGGCCGATCTTAGGAAAGAGTAATGGATTGGGTTTGGCCAAAGCCAACGATATACAATAGGGATGCAGGTGATTCTGTAAGACCGAAAGTGCATGTGACTAACTAGTCCTGAACTTCAACCGAATGATCGTGACCTCTGAAACTAACGATAACTTCTCATTCTCTCAATGATCGAGATCATCACAATATGGATAACCTTAAGTCGATACGTGTAACCTTTAAACAGCCACCCATTAGTGAGAGACCACGAAATTAAAAGTTTAGTGAGTTTTGTTCACGGAATTAGGCCCGGATTTCGATGTCGATTTTTGAAGGCTTAAGAGACTATTTTTGGGAATCTGACGTCATATTATGCTGGCCACACACATTTGGAGTTAGTACGAGTAAAAAAAATTGGAATTTCGGTCCGAGGGTGAAAAATTACGATTTTGCCCCTCTGGACACTGGCGTTGCTTTTCGAGACCAAATGAGATTAATTTTCAAGGCCGACGCCATTTTAGGGCGGCCACGCATACTAGGAGTCGTTATGGCCAAAAATTGGAATTTCGACAAAAATTGGAAAAATTGACAATTTTGCCCTTCAAACTTTGACGTGGATTTTCGAGGGCTTGCGCGATGAATTTCGCGATTCCGACACTACATTATGTTGGCCACGCACAATTAGGGTTGGTATGGGCCAAAAATGAAACTTCGACCCAGGACCGGAAAAATGACAGTTTTGCCCCTAGGTCTTTTTTAATTCCGAATTTTGGGGGATAATTATGGAAATTAATTAAATTTGGACTTATCCTATTTATGGGTGCAAATGACCATTCTACCCCTCAATTATTAGATAAGATTAAATGTAAGCCCTTGGATGAGGGGCATTTTGGTCAAAGTGGCTAGATTTTGGACAAGTGGCCCCCACTAGCCATTCTTTTTGACCAAGGTTAGACCCATTCTCTCTCCTCACTTCCCCCATTCGGCCAATCTCCTCCCGATCACTCTCTCTCCCTCATTTTCTCTCTCGGCAAGCCTTGCCAGAGCTTCACCGCCGGCCGCCGGAGCGCCGCCGCCGTCCACCGTGCCCCACCGTCGGCCACCTCAGTCCCTAGCCTCAACCTCGCCTCTGTCCAACTCCTTTCTCTCTCCCTTTCTCTCTCTTTCTCTCCCTTTTTCCTCTCCCGGACATCGCCGGAGCCCGATCAGCCGAGCTGCTGCCACTATGACGTTTCCGACATCCGTACGTCACCGTACGTCGCCGTCCATACGGTGTTCCGTACGACGTCCGTACAATCCATACACCGCCATCCGTACGTCGCCGCCGGGAACGCCATCGCCGGTTCCACTGTTCACCAGTGATCGGCCGCCGTTTCTCATCGTCGTGACATTGGATTAAGTGAGTAAAATTCCTAAACCTGAATTAGGACTGATAGTGCATTTTTTGGATTGGTTTAGGAATACTAGTACTGACTGAGAGAAATTTGTGTATTGATTGGTAGAAATTATTATTGGGAAAAATTTAGTGGATCAATAAGAATTATTTGGGAAGATTAATCGGATTAAATGACCAATTGAGGAGCCCATTGGTGACATTGCTGAGTATATCCGGATTGACTGATTGTACGTAATTTGTGCTTAATTGTGATTGATTGTGTACTACCATGTCGCATATTGTGTGGCCGCCTAATGTGGGGTGCAATTGGCCAGTGATTGGCTTGAAAGTAATTGTCGAATTATGAATCTCATTTTAGGCCACACAGTATTAATTGGGCCAATTGAACACGTGTTGTGACATTGAGTGTTTGAATTATATTGATGCTCATGGTGCATTGTACTGCATAACATGGACACGCATTGTGTATGTCTAGAGTGTGGCATGTGGCGAAATTGTGCAAGAATGTGTGCCTACCATGAGCATGTGATCACTTAAAATACCCTGAAGCGTTTTACGCTGGGTTCAGATAACAATTGGTTATGAGATCACCTAAGGATCTTCGGGTTAATACCGTCCTCATGCACTTTGAAGCAGGACGATACCCGGTACGTTCGGAAGACGACCATCCTCATGCACTTTGAAGCAGGCTCTGATTCGTAAGGAGATCAGTGTTACGCCTCATGCACTTTGAAGCAGGCTAGAGACACTGGGCCAAATCGGTGCTACGTCTCATGCACTTTGAAGCAAGCTAGACGCACTGGACCATGAATATTGTTAACTCGAGTCGTAATAAATCTTAATAAATTGGGCAATTGCTAGTGTGCTAATGTGGGCCAGTAGCCGGAAAATGCATATGACATGTCGATGACATTTGCATGCATAAACGTGTACGAACTAGCATGCGAGTGTGTGAAACTCGGAGTATGGCATGCAATATGAACACTGAAGAGCATGAACATGTGTTTGGCGTACGTGTGACTATGCGTGCCACGCATGTGCCGTGATTATTATATATTAAACTATCTAACCTGCAAAATCAGAGAATTGTTTTATTGTTGTTGTATTGTGGTTTTAAATGTATGTTTCCGGTCAGGAGATTGCATGCTAGCCTAACCTAGGTTTAGGGGTTGAACTCGTTGAGATTCGTCTCACGGTTGTGTAAACCGTAACTTTTCAGACCCCCAGCTGTGAGCATGAAGAGACCACCACCGCTTTTTGGAATCACTATGCAAATCCGACAGTATACCAGTACCTACCCCTCAGGAAATAGGGAGGTTTTTGTGAGGTATCGGTCAATAGTATATGTAGATGTATGCAAGTATTTCTACCAGGTGCAGGAGTACGTGGCATGGTGTCACCGGGATGCTGATGGGAATGAGGGACAGCCCCTCAGGACCTTTGATATTCCGATCGATGATGTTGAGTTGATGCAGCCAGTTATCGCTGATGGGAAGGTGATCGATCCTCAGGTCACATCCGAGTGGATGATGCAGGAGGAAGAGATGAATGAGGAACCGGAGGTGGTAGCTGAGGACTCCGAACCGATGGATGAGAAGGAGGATGAGCCCGAGGCTATGGAGCTAGACATAGAGAAGGACGAAGAGGTTACGGAGTTAAAATCTGATGAGGAGGGGTTCGAGCTTTACCTTGACCCAGAATTGGAGCCGGACTCTGAGGATGAGCGAGCACAGGCTATGGATTCGGAGGAGTCAAGGTCCAGTGAGGATGCCTTCGAGAAGTCGTCAGATGATTCTACCGAATCGTCCGACCCTGATTGGGAGCCTTAGGTCATCCAGTGTCCATACCTAGCAGTGAGGGTCATTACTTTTTGGACTGTAGCTTTCTCCCTGAGTTTAGCTTGACCTCCCTAGCCACTTATCCTTTTTTGATCGGGGGGCTACTGACTATTTGTATCTTTTAATTGTACTTGTATATATTGTACAAATGGTTTTTAATAGTAATATAAATGTGGATTTAGTTTCTGCTATGGAAATTGGTGCTTGGCTATCCTTGGCTCATATTGTAGTTGTCGGGGTTTACTTATTTATTGCTTCCGCCTATGTTTGATGTCTGTCGGGGTTTTGGGTCGACAACGCTTCCTGGGATGTCGCAAATACATCGACCAAGGTAAGGATGCTGCGTACCGAGGGATTCAAGACGTGACAAAAGCAGTCAAATGAAACTATTTTACTTTGACCATTCAACACGTATCTTCTTTTGTGCTCATTGAACCTTTAAAATATTGTATGCATGGGTGCTAGAATGGATAGTACATAAGGTCACTAGCTGACCAAATGCTAGATTAAGTATGCAAAAAATGATATCTGTAAACTTCCTAGATGTCTTAAACTACTATCCTTTTTTACCCTTAGACAAAGATTGGACAAAAAAATTTACTTGTTTGATCCATGTAACTTCCTATATTCAGCAGGCGTTGGTGGCAGGTAGTAGAAGTTTCCCCGACGGTAGAAGTTAACGTCCTTAATAATTGTAGGTAAATCAAAATCATATTTCTGCATGCAAAGAACAAAAGAGGATGCTTCAGTGAAGCTAAATTGTATCATATTTTTTAAGCAGGGGTTAGTAGGATATACAGTCTCATGAGTATGATTTTGCAGTGACATTATTCATCTAACAAAGAAACATCGGTTATAAAAGTAGTATGTGGTTGTGTGGATCATGTACTCATTTATTAGAGTTGATAGCCATGGTTATTAATTGAAAAGAAAGTGCTCATATTTTTTTACCAAGAGTTTAGTGATCAACAATAAAGAATATCTCAAAACAATTTTGGATGTCTTAAGTGTATATATAAACAATGATCCCCAAGGAGTAGAGTAAAGCCAGTATTAACAGATTTACTAGTCAACAGAATGGACTCGGCATCATTATCTCGAATGTATTGTAGATACCTATTTGAAATATCAATCAAAGAAGTAATTTTAATATTAATGGCACTGCAAAATTTCGCCAAGGAATAACTTACCATTCAAATTGGAGATAGTAATAGTTCATAAGTCAAGTATTCAACCAGGAAGAAGAGCACTCAAGACTAGCAACAAGTTTCTAAATTGTTCTTATTCTTGATATTTTCACTTGATAAGGCAAGCCAAGCTAGAAAGGATCATGGAGATACTTAAACTTGTTGGGTGATTTTTTTTTTTTCCATTCTATTGAAATCGCTGAACACATATGAGATAGTAGTTCATGCATAATTCTAGCCTCTGGACAGAGCGAAACCTTCTACGAAAAGGAAATTACCAGTCATCAAACTTACAAAGATAACTTCTCTGCACTACATCGTGTCATCTAGCACTTCTGCTTGACTTGGCAATAGTCAATTCTTCCCACTAGAATTACAAATCCCTATAAAAGTTAGTCTACATTTGCCTCACAAAAATACATGATGATTGCAACTTTAATGAAGAAGTTTGTCTATCTCATAAATAAAGGTTGAAGAAAGTGGACAAAAGGAAACGCCAAAGAAGTTTAACAGAGACCAAATACCTAATAAGTAGATAAATCACCTGACACCAAGGATAAAAAGAAAGGAAATGTGACAATCATGCTACTCACAAAATCAAGTTGGTTCGGGCAAAAAACCAAAGAAATGAAGAATTACAATGACCACAAATCCGCAGTAGCAATGGGCACTAGCCAGTGTTATATAGATTTTACTAAATGACTCTGTGCAGTTAAATTAAGATAATAATTTAACCTTCAACTGTAGCCTTCGACTTGGTCAAACATATTGGGACAATATCCAGTGCGCTAGTAATTGCACTGCATTACCTCCTTTTTACTGTCTAATATCTTAACTCAAGAAAATGAGTTATGTTTTGATACGTTGATGGGCGCATCCATATATCTTAAAAACTCTAATTACCCGCCTTTTTAATTTGGTATTTCTAGCCCAAGTAAATCCCTCTTCAATGCAACTATATTTAAGCTGCTCATTGGAAGATGCTTACTTGATTAACTTGATTATAGATTCATACTAGAAATTTTTCATATTAATCTCACAAACATGTGAGAGAATCCATTTAGTTTGCTTTACTAAAGGGCTTACGAAACTTAACGTATTAGTAACCTAGTAGTTCAAAAGAGATTCAATGACGATCAACAAAAGGATAACAAGTTGATCTTCATTTGCCTCTGCTATAATATATCAATGTGTTAGCATCATGTTTCCTCTTTACTATTTAGGAGATGTGTGAGAGAGCAATAACACTAGCTGGGATATTTGCTTGCCAAAATCTACATAACCATTCTAAACTCTAATCTCCAAACATCTAATTGTATGATATTTGACAAAATAGATAAAAGGTTAATATCACAAAAAACCCTAAACTGGTACATGTGTGACAATTTTACTCCGAACTTTTTTTTACCACCAAAATCAAACTGGTACACATGTGACAATTTTATCCCGAACATATCTCAAAAAACTCTAAACTGGTATATTTGTGACGATTTTATCCTGAACATACCATAGAAAACCCCAAATTAATACACATGTGACAATTTTACCTTAAACTAAAATTTTAATATTATTTTTTTTATTTTTTCAATTTTTTATTAATTTTTTTGTTTTTTCTTTTCTTTTTTTTTTCATCTTCAACCTCTGACCAGTCGCCGGTCCGGTGACCAGCCAGAGGCGAAAGTCGACAAGGTCGGCCCTGCAGGCTATTGGCAAGAGCAGCCCTCGCTGAATTTGGCGAGGGCGACCCTCGCCTAAGTCCGGCGAGGGCTGCCCTCGCCAGGTCTGGTAAGGGTGACCGCTGCCTACGTCGGGCGAGGGCTGCCTTCGCTGGCATCGGGTGAGACCAGCCCTCACTTAGGCGGGCGAGGGCAACCCTCACCTGAGTTGGGCAAGGATAGCCCTCGCCAGGTCCGGCGAGTGTGGCCCTCGCTTGAGTCGGGCGAGGGTGGCCCTTGCCGACGTTGTGAGGGTTGTCCTCGCCCACCCAGGAGAGGGCTGTCATTGCCCGTCCAAGCGAGGGTGACTCTCGCCCGACACCGGCTCGCCTGAGCGGGCGAGGACCGACCTCACCTCCTCGCCTGGGCGGGCGAGGACAACCCTCGCCTAATGCCGATGAGGGCCGCCCTCACTGGATCCGGGCGAGGGCGGCCCTCGCCAGTGGATGGTGGGGCCGACCTCGCTGGCTTCTGCCTCTGGCCGATCGCCGGTCCAGCGACCAGCCAGAAGTTGAAGATGAAGAAAAAAAAAGAAAAGAAAAAGTAAAAAAAATTCGAAAAAATAAAATAAAATATTTAAAAAATTATTAGTTTTTGGTAAAATTATCACAGGTGTACCAGTTTGAGGTTTTTTGTGGTAAAAAAAATAGTTTATGGTAAATTTGTCACGGGTTTACCAGTTTAGAATAAAATTGTCACAGGTGTACTAGTTTGAAGTTTTTTGTGGTAAAAAAAAATTTGGGATAAAATTGTCACAGGTGTACCAGTTTGGGGTTTTTTGTGGTTAAAAAAAAAAGTTAAGGATAAAATTGTCACACACGTACCAATTTAGGGTTTTTTTGTGATATTAACCCTAGATAAAATAAGCACCATGTAAGAAGTACATTCCGCGCCTTGACAGCATGAATATATGAATTTGTATATGCCAAAGCCGATTTAAGCATCCGAAGCTTCCACGGAAATGTTTCTTTCGGAAGAATATCAGCAAGAACTTGCAAATTTTTCCACAAATTTTTTTTCAAGCAAAAAATTATAGACATAGCACAAGTCTAGCTTGTCGTTCATGTCTGAAGAAAATGTGATTGGTAAGAGTTCTACTCATCGAGAAAAATAAATTGCAAAAAAGTTTGCTAGTCTCATGAAGATGATGGTGATAGTTTAGCTTACAGATATGTAAGATGGCGGGGTCAATATGACCTTTGATAGCTCTCCAATCGTTTGTTGTGGAGGAAGCCCTATTTTCTGTGCTAGCCTTGAATGTCCTCGAAGGATCACCTTATATCTGCCAGAAATGAACTAGAATAAGTGGAGAAAATTACAGCATGGCTGCAGCCGGATATGTATGGTACTAACTACTGAGTGTGCCCAAACTATAGCCCCGCTTCAGAAGCACTTCAGTAATAGCACCACCCCAACACATTTACACAGCAGCCCATGCCCCTTTTCACCATCAGCAAGCAATAAGGTATTCCTAAAAAAGGGCAACCATCTTCTAAACCCATGAAACAGAAGTTATGGGGATCGCCTGTAATTGTAGCACCACAAATATATGTAGGTGGTAAAAGAAAAAACAGTTCGGAGAGAGAAGCTGAATAGAAAGGTTCGCTAAATACGCAATTGTGGTACCCATGACATTAATGGGCAATCATGCCTAGGCTATCCTCAGCAATTCAGTAGGCTATCCTCAACTGTAGATTTCTATATTATCAGCGTACACAAATCAGTAGCCTGGTATACTATAAAGAAGTGAGAAAATAAACCTGAAACAATTTCTACTTTACATGGAAAAGTGCAGCAAAATACAAATAATAAGGAGCAACACAAACCTGCCATCAAACTCAGGTTGAAAGGATAGCTTAGCTGCAACAGTATCGGCATGAACTCCAGCAAAGGTAATAGATGTCGTATTCCGGACTTGTCAAAAGACGTGGCTGAAAAAAAATATGTTTAGTGTTCTTATTTAATAAGCAAGGCTGAGGCAACTGACACAGGTTCTAAATGAACATAAGCATTAATCTGACATAATTCAATGAGGACACTGCATAACTCACATAGAGTATTTCATTTACCACAAGAAAAGGTTGCATATACATAAGATTCTTGTCTCCTTTGTTTTTCCAGAGATTATGAGTTAAAAAACCGATCATTTCAGAGTTGATAATAAGAACTTGATTTCCTCGTCCTGCTGCATTTATTTAACTTCACTAGAAAGTGTTTCTCACCTGGGTTGGCCAAGATTAATAGAAGATCAATGTCAGGGTTGCATGCTGTGACAGCTAATGCAAGGCATCTTCCCAATGATTCTCCAACAAGATGTATAGGTCTATTTGGGGAGCGGTAGGTCTCCGCTTTTATTGTTCTCTCGACCATTTTCACCAGGCCTGAGCCATGCAAAATGATCAGGAGTTATCAACTCGTATGGTATTAAGATGAGAGGACTCAAAGCTTCTGTTGTATCCTGGCTTTGTCGTATTACAACTCCAGAATAACACGATATGCTTTTACTACGTAATGGAGCTAGAAAGAATCACAATTAAATTGTTGATTACAAATGATTTTGTCTTCAGATTGTTACCATATATTCAAAATTGGTGAAGCAGTTGGAGAGAGTGAGAAAGAGGAGGACCTAGAAATGACGTTCTATCCATGGCTGGGATGTGCAAGCACCAAATGTTGAACATCCTTCATACATGAAAACATTCATCAGTTAGACATTTACTGCTGCATTAAATAGTGAAGTGCGCAAGCTATTGCATGAAACAGATGATATAGTCATTAATAGCCTGAGTAGCCCGCAGAGGACAAGTAGGGTAACACAGGAACTGCGACTCATCTCACTTCATCCAAGTTCAGGGGAGAGAGGACAGAGCCTTTAACGTAATGCAAAGTGCAGCAACCACCACATCTCTCGCAGTAAACGGGGAGTGAACGAATTTCATCAGATTTGTTATGAATGAGAAAAGAAAACTGATTTGTGAAGTACTCTGCTTAAATTTGACAAACTTATATTCTAAGATTTTAATCTGTGCAACCTGGTAACTGATCTAGCTGGAAGGGGATTGGGGTCGTATGTTTATAAACAAGCCAGCTGCCCTATGTTGCCAGGCACTGCAATTGTTTTTCCCCCTCTTTCGTTTCCTTATTAAGCTCAGCTGGGCGCTCAAAACCAGGGTGCTCGGAAGTATAGTGTAGAGACGATTGATGCAATTCGGCAATAAGCAGAATTAGATGCTGAAATTTCGGTGCTAAACTGGAAGACTGAATAATCGAGGAAGAGTAGGCATGCTCACTGTCCGAGCTTTTTGTACTTCAAAGTCGATTCCCGTGAAACAACATATCGGGAAACAGAAAGCACCGAAACTCCCATCAAAGATCGAATAAATTTCACAGAAACATGACGAATTCAGAAGGAAACCAAACAGCTTATGATTAGATTAAACCGACGCAACAGCGGAAAAGGCTACAACAACAAGCTGCACATCAACAGATATCTAGAGATGATCACGGTCGAAATCACAAAAGCGCAATTGTGTAAGTCCTGCTTAATTCTCAGCGTCAGATCACTTCAACGATGAACCACCGATGGCGACAAAATCGAACGGTTACAAATCTCACGACCAAGAGCAAGAAACGACGTCGTCCTCCATCTCGAGGGAACACTCACCAGGCAGATGAAGAAGCAGGGGCGACTTCTCCAAGCGAGTGCCGCACTCCAGAGGAGAAAACCAGCAAGGCGGTCCGCCGTCCGTTCTGGTGAGATCCTTCACCTCATCGAAGAACCTCATCAACCCCTCGCGTCCGCTCTCCAACTCCGTCCTCCATGAACCTCGGGGAAGAGCTCTGGTCGCTCGCTTTTGCTCGATATCTCTCGTGGCTCCTCCCGTTCTCCACGAAACTAACGGGTCTCGACAAAGGAAAGGCAAAGGCAGTCGCAGTCGCAGTCGCTGCAGAGGAAGCTTGCTCCTTCGAAATGGCAAATGTGTGAGCGGAGAGGAGACGAACATTTGCTTCGTCCGCTCATCGGCAACGGAGCGCCGGAGAGAAGATATATATATTTTCTGTTGGAGAAAATATTCAAAATTGCCCAACAAATCAAAATCCTTCTGATGGCACGGCACGTACGGTGAAGGACGCCTTCAAAACAAAAGGAAAACTGGTGAGCCAAGGTCAAAGTTCTTTTGTTGACTCATGGAATTAAATAAAATTAAAAGGAGAAAGAAGGGGCATGCATACAAAAGGCATTGACATCTAGGTGCGAGAAATATTCGAGACGTAAGAACGATTTGTAATTTTGATTCTTCGATTATAGTAAATTATTTATTACTGGCCCTCTCCGTGGATATAAATACCTACATTCGGATTGAACCATGTAAATTTCTAGTATCATTTATCATTTATTTCTCTGATATTTTCACATTGACTTAATTTACAAGATCCCGTCGTTCCTCGTTAAAGAGTCCCCACCCTCCCTCCCTAACAGCCACCCGAGGTTCAACACGTGTCGGGCGCCTCAGTCCGAACCGCCTACCTTACTCGTCACTCATCTCATGCAATTTGTGTGACATTACTGAACAGACTGTTTAGCGTGGGGATGGCGTTTGTTTCCTGTAAGTAATGGCTTTGTAGCCTTGGGTAAGTGTATATGGTTCAAAGGTTTCCTCCTACAGCAATTTGGGGTGAAAATAATTCGTCATGCGAATCGCGATTCTTAATTTATTGATCCAACTAAAGCTTCGGGTGGCACGGTTAATTTGTCTGTCCCCTTCTGTTTTTCGATGTTCGTTACTGATCACTTTTCGTTCTCCGTACATTTTTGGACGAATCAAAATCACCACTTTTGGACAGTCAAAGTTGCCACTTTTACCTGTCTCGTCTTTGCTTGCCTATATATATATATAATTCGAGGCCAGTTTTCTTCTCCTCCTCTTTTCTCTTCAAAACTTTCTTTAATAAATTTGTCTTTATCACCAACTCTCGAACGTCATCACCCTCCTTAACCTTTTCTTATTAGGAGAGGCGAAAACAATCTCAACAGATTCAGATTCACAGCACCGTACAGAGGTCAGAGGCTCGACCATATGATGTTACCATCAAAATAAAGGGAAAATTTTAGGACAATCATTATAGATGAACAACTTCTTCGTGTAACATTCAGATATTTCGCATGAAGTGATTCAAAAGGTACGAATACTTCAAAATAAACAGGGTTAATAACATGAAAAACCCTAAACTGGTATATCCATAACAATTTTATCGCAAACTAATTTTTTGACAATAAAAAATCTCAAACTGGTACACATGTAACAAATTTACCTCAAACTAATATTTTGACCGGTAAAAATCCTAAATTGGTACATTTGTGATAAATTTACCTTTCATTAGTTTTCGTTAAATTGAATTAATACCACAAAAAATCACAAATTGATACATCTGTGACAAACATAGGGTAAAATATAAAACCGGTATATCAGTGAACTGTCACGTGTCATTTAACAAAACAATTTGACAGTCAAATTTAAGCGAAACAAACCAAGGGTAAGTTTGTCACAAATGTACCGATTTGGGGTTTTTGGTTATCAAAAAATTAGTTTTGGATAAAATTATCACAAATGTACTAGTATTAACCCAAATAAATATATATAGGTGAAATGTTTCAACCAACACCGTAAAACTAGCCAAGGCAATGGTCACTAGCATCAAAAGATTAAAAACTGACACAAAGATTGATCCTCTCATCCGCACGCACCAAGCAATTAGGGCACGCACGGAATCCATTATGCTCCAAAAATCAAATTCTTGCCAGAAAATTGATTTTTGGAATTCTTGCTAGAAATTGATTTCTGGAGAAAAAATCTGTTTGATAAAACATGATTAATTCTGCTCCATAAATTGATTTTTTGAAGAGAAATATGTTTGATAAAACAAAAGGAAATTTCTACTTTTGGAGGTGCCCAAAAATTTAAATATCACTCAAAATAGGTAGTTACAAGTATTCTAAGCCATTCTGTAAAGTTTTAATTTTTTTTATTTTTTATTTTTTTGAGCACCACAAAAAATTTAAATTTCACTCAAAGTGGGTGGTCAATAGTATTCTAAGCCAGTATGTGAAGTTTTGTCATTTTTTATTTTTTGATTTTTTTTGGGGCACCTCAAAAAATTTAAATTTCACTCAAAGTGGGTGGCCACATGTATGCTAAGCTATTCTGTGAAGTTTTAAGATTTTTAATTTTTTAATTTTTTTGGGGCACCTTAAAAAATTTAAATTTCACTCAAAGTGGGTGGCTACAAGTATTCTAAGCCATTCTATGAAGTTTTAAAATTTTTGATTTTTAATTTTTTTGGGCAACTCAAAAAATTTAAATTTATCTCAAAGTGGGTGACTATAGGTATTCTTAGCCATTTTATGAAGTTTTGAAATTTTTGATTTTTTTATTTTTTTGGCACCTAAAAAATTTAAATTTCACTCAAAGTGGGTGGCCACAAGTATTTTAAGCCATTTTATAAAAATTTTTTATTTTTTTGGCACCTCAAAAAATTTAAATTTCACCCAAAGTGAGTGGCCGCAGGTAATCTAAGTCATTATGTAAGATTTTTTACTTTTTATTTTTTTGGGCACCTAAAAAAATTTAAATTTCACTCAAAGTAGGTGATCACAGATATCCTAAGACATTCTATGAAATTTTGAAATTTTTGATTTTTTGATTTTTTTTGGGCATCTCAAAAAAATCAAATTTCACTCAAAGTGGGTAGCCACAAATATTCTAAGCCATTATGTGAAATTTTGAAATTTTTGATTTTTTGATTTTTTTGGACACCTAAAAAAATTTAAATTTCACTTAAAGTGGGTGGCTACAGGTATTCTAAGTTATTCTGTGAAATTTTGAAAATTTTGATTTTTTAGAAATTTTTTATTTCTTGTAAAGAAGGAAATTTGGGCTAGAATGCATTCTGGAAAAGATCTTTTTCGAGCCAAAACTCATTCTGAAAGCAAAAATTCATTATGAAGCCAAAAAAAGAATGAGGTTCTACCAAACGCGTTTTTATTCTAAAATGCAAAAATTGCTCCAGAATGCATTTCGAAAATTTTTTAGCAGATACATTTCTGTTCCGAAATGCATTATTCTGCTCCAGAAATCAAATTCTTGCCAAAAATTGATTTCTGGAGGAAAAATCTGTTTGATAAAACATGACTAATTCTGCTCCAGAAATTGATTTCTAGAAAAAAAAAATCTATTTTATAAAACATAAGGAAATTTCTGCTTTTGGAGGTGCCAAAAAATTTAAATATCACTCAAAGTGGGTAGTTACAGGTATTCTAAACCATTCTGTGAAGTTTTAAAATTTTTGATTTTTTGGGCATCATTAAAAATTTAAACTTCACTCAAAGTGGGTGGCTACGGGTATTCTAAGGCATTTTGTGAAATTTTGAAGTTTTTTTATTTTTTTTTGGGACATCTCAAAAAATTTAAATTTTACTCAAAGTAAGTGGTCACAGATATTCTACATCATTCTGTAAAATTTTGAAATTTTTTTTGGGCTCCTCAAAAAATTTAAATTTCATTCAAACTGGGTGGCCACAAGTATTCTAAGCAATTCTGTGAAGTTTTGAAATTTTTGATTTTTTAATTTTTTTTGGGCACCTTAAAAAATTTAAATTTCACTCAAAGTAAGTGGCCACGTGTATTCTAAGCCATTCTGTAAAATTTTTAAATTTTTTATTTTTTGATTTTTTCTGGCACCTAAAAGAATTTAAATTTCACTCAAAGTGAGTGGCCACAAATATTCTAAACCATTACGTGAAATTTTGAAATTTTTGATTGTTTGAAAATTTTGATTTCTTGTAAAGAAGGAAATTTGGGCTAGAATACATTCTGGAAGATATAAGTTACAAAAAGTAACTTCTCTTTTTTGGGCCAAAACTCATTATGGAAACAAAAATTCACTCCGGAGCTAAAAAAAGAATGAAGTTTTACCAAACACGTTTTTATTCCAAAATACAAAAATTGCTCTAGAATGCAATTCGAAAATTTTTTAACAAACGCATTTTTGTTCCGAAATGCATTATGAAGCAAAATTTATATTCCAGAATAGATTATATGCACACTCTAATATGCCATCTGAGCTTCCACAAGCTCCAATCCCTCTCCCGACACAATGCTTTAAACCATTGCTTGGATTGACCCCATGAAGGTCATCAACGTCGTGCTTGTGCAATGGCATGGCAGCCCCTCACTCATCTTGGCCTGTCCAACAAATCACTGGGCATTAATAGGTAAGATGCAATTCAAACATATAATTGTTTGCATTTAGTGATATTGAGAGTCCTGCCTTATACAACCCATCTAATTCATCATAAATTTCCCATCATTGATCACTAAAATGCAATTTTTTTAGTACAAAAGAAGCAACAGAACATTTTTCACAATTGCAATATATGTAAATCAAGGCCAACGTGCTTATTGACAAAGACTTCATCTTTATGAATCATCAAAATTTTCAAGTAACGACCTCTTTTTTTGATAAATAATTTCCTTGCGATGCTAAATAAATCTTGCCAGCCGCTCAAGCTAGGTACTAGTTTATTTTAAATATGCAAAACCTTTCAAATATGTTTTGTGACTTCTTGATTGACATAACTTAAAACTAACGAATGCCCTAATTTTGCACTTAACATAATAACTAATTTTGGGTCTCATGCTCTTCTCGATAAAAAGGATGGAAGGAGGGTCTTCCAAGCCTCCATGGGGAGAGTGGGATTGAGTACACCTACTCCATTTTGTCTTGGTCTCCCTTTTTGTACTTTTTTCTTCTTTCTCAATTTTTCTTTTTCTTTTTTTTTAAAAAAAATTAAAAATCATGATTCTAAACATCTCATTAAATATTTACATATTTATAAACTATATAATTATGTGGTGAGAAAATTTTATGTATCGAGATTTCCTTTTCGCTAGATCACGTCGACAATATTGTTTCATCGTTCTAAAACTTTTAGCAATGATTAAATGAACAAAAAAATTCCTATAACTGACACGAAGTTGCTATTTATGTTATGAGGTGATATAAATTCTTCATTATCTAACTTATAAGTTTATAAAAAAAAATCTAGAGATAATACAAGATATTTTCTTTAAAATTTGGTATTATTTGGTCATAAAATTTAAATGGCTCCGAGACCATCCACTTTAGTTGGTTTAGCTCTCACTCTGATATGGAGTGTGTTCCATATAAAGAAGAACTAACTAGAGTAACTTTTTATTTTTACTATAGTTAGACAATGCATATGAAATTCTGAGTGGAAAAACATTATAGTGTTAGCTGGTCCAAGCTAAGGCCATGCTCATCATCTGAATTGTACGTTATGTCTTATAGATATAGAATCAATCATACCCATAATCTCATAACATATGTTATTATGAGGTATATCCATAAAATTAGCTAATGAGTTTATGCTTTATGCAAAGAATTATTACGTAAGTTCATATCCATTTAATACCTTACTAAATTAAGACTTAGTAAGATGTGAACCCAGAGCTTGCATTTGGTCGGTAGCCAAAGACGGATCCGTAATATTTGTCCTAGTGGGGTCAATATGATCCATGGTTGCAAAGAAATCAAGTATATCTAGTTGAGATATAAAAGCATGTTGAGATATAAAAGCAGTTACACATAGAACTCAACTGTACACTTCTCTTTAATTGAGAATCATAATAGCAGTATATCATTGGTTGATATATATTTTAATTAACCGTAGTAATGCCCGGACAACATTCTAATTACGTCGAAAGACGAGATTTAAAGAACAGAAAAAGGATATCATTGGGAGAGGCTAAATCTCTGAGTTGGGCATATATCATTCCGTGAGTGAACTGATTACTTGTACAAAAGGGAATAGCTGAAGACTTGGGTATATTTTAGAGTTCTTGACTATGGTATAGACTTTGCTGTGCAATACCGGCTACTTATCGAAATGCCCGATCTTGGACAAGGCGAAGTTGCCACTTTTGCATTTCTATGCTCGCCTATATTAGGGACAATGTACATCATACAGTAATCCAAGGTGAATTGCTCCTTAAGCTCGTTCTCCTCCTCTTCCTCTTTTCCCTTCAAAACTTTCTTGGATCACTTCGCTCTCCTTTTCCGCCAACTCTTGAACATCGTCGCCCTCCTTAATGTTGTTCTTGTTAGGAGAGGCGACAACGATCTCAATGGATTCAAATTCAATGGGGCTGCTCGATGGCACTAACTGACTCGTCTTCTTATTTTCCTTTCTTTTGCCCCATAGCACCGCATAGAGACCAAGTACTATGAGCCCTGACCCTAGAATGCTGCCATCAAAATAAAGCGAGTATTTTAGATATCCCGTGTTAAGTAATTTGAAAGGTTCGAATGCTTTAAAAATATATGTATGTATATTTACCTTCCCAGGTTCAATTTTTCATCCAACACCACAGACCCCGCCAAGGCCACGGTCACTAGCATCAAAGGATTAAAAACCGACACAAAGACCGGTCCTCTCACCCTTACGCACCAAGCCATTAGAGTATAGCACAACCCAGAACCGACTACCCCCTACAACACCACAAGCAAAACCGCACCATGCAATAGGTGATGGATTAGCTAACGACACAGACCAGGGCAGTTCGACAATCGCTATCAAGCTACCCCCAATAAATGCACGCAACATTAGAGAGTAGAGTGTTTGTCACGGTGTACCGAGTATGATACGGTGAGCAGCTTGATATTCCATCCAAGCTTCCATTGGCTCCAATCCCTCTCTCGGCACAATACATAAACCACTGCTTGGATTGACGCCATGAAGATCATCAACGCCGTGCTCGTGTACTGGCATGGGAATCCCTCACTCATCTTGGCCTGCGAAACAAATCATTGTATGTCAACACTTAGCGACATGCACATTACGATATTTTCTTCGTTTTAAATATGTCATTTATTTATTTCAAACAAAAAAACTGAATGTTTTGATACGCTACATCATTTTGTTACTATGCACGAGGTCACTTCGGCCTCTTGCATCTTCCTCTACAACCATGGAGTACTTGAGATTCTGATTTGACCAATATATAGACATTGAGGGACGTTCCACTTATAAGGTGGTAGGTGTGACCTTTATAGTTATTTTGGAAGTTCACTTAAATCACTCCATCAACTTCAATCCCTTGAAGGCTCATGAGTCCTTCTAGACCGAATACAAAATTCGGGGAGTATCACTTCTCTAGACACATAAAAGAAGGGTGAAAATCTTAAACGTTTGCTTTAGTACCTCAATAAATCTCAACCATCGATCTCATTTTTATAAATATGATTTTCATATAACAATCATTTACATCTATTGAGATACTAAATGAAGTATTGAACGGGATAAAAAAATTCATCTCTTATAAAACGAATCTTCGGCATGTTTGGATGCGCATGCAATCTTTCCCAAACTAACCAGAAGAACCTTAAAAAGGAAAAGGTGATCGACACTAGAAAGATTGAAAAGAAAAGGCAAATCAAAGGCGACAACATGAAGACGTATTGAAAAGATACAGCAAAGGCCCACCTGAATGATCAACCACAAAGCGTAACAGAAGCAGCTGACCACGGCCAAAAGCGATCCCAGGGGGAGATTGCTCGAATCCTCCTGGCCCTGCTGGGTCGCCCCCACGTGGCGCAGCAGGTTCACGTGCGTTGACCACAGGTTGACTTCCACACCCTTGTAGAACGTGAGCAGCATTGCCCCACCAATCCCCATTAATGTTCCCGCCACTTTTGCCTTCCCTGCAACTGTCCTTAGCCTCGCCTTCTCCAACCTAATTGTCATCGACCAACGTGAACATGAAAGAAAAACACGCGCCGCGTCAGAAGAACATCCCAGCTGACGATCCCCGAGCATACGCGCCAAGACCGATTCTAGTGAATTATAAGCCAATTACGTGTCAAGGAACTTGCCCGAGACATTCCTGTACATACCCAAAAGAAATAGCCAAGACAAAGGTTACGGCAGGGGTGAGGTTGGCCATGGCCGAGACGTATGTCGCCGATGTCATCGATAAGCTTGCAAGGTACAAAATTTGCCCCATCGATCCCCTGCAAATTCATTCAATCATAGTCAACAATAAAAGACCAGAAACTTCCCCATGCATAAACACCTGAGTCTTCCATATTTATGTACTAGAAGTCTCTTTTAGAAGGAATATCTGGTGAAGGCTGCGTCTAGTCTGCTGCAGTACATGGAAACATGGGTTTTAGGCTGTTATCACATAAGTACTGTCTTATAGCACCACAAGTCACCAAGCATTTCCCAAATGTTATAGATTAAACAAAAAAAAAAAAGGGCATGGTAATCAAGAAACCGAACATCGGTGCACTAAGAAACACTCACTTACCCAAATAGCCCACAAAAGAAGGCTTGGACAAGCACTGTCCACGTTATCTTTGGCCTGCTCTTCCTGTTATAAACCGAAACACAAAATCAGTATACCTATACACTACACTTTAAAATTTGGTTTAATAAGAGAAGTGTGTTGTGTGTGACCTTTCCAAGAAGAAAGCCAGAGGGGCCATGAAAACCGTCGCGAATATGAAGCGGTAGGCGATGACGAGCATCAGGTTCATCCCGTCGCTCGCAGTGAGCTTGTATAGTATGGTGACACCAGCGAACGCGACCTGGATGACCACCATCACCAGCGGGGCCTCCATTTCATGCACGGCCTTGGACAAACGATACATCGTCATCGCTCGAATCTCTCTCTCTCCTCTTGAGATTTCAGTTCCTCGAACGGGTATGGAGGAAGTATCTTAATCAAACGTGAAAACTGAAAAAAGATGGGATTTGCTAAATCTTTGTCCTGAAATTGAGTAAGAGAGAAGAGCGAATGTTGCGGACGAGAGGAGTGAAAGTGGGGTTTGTATAATGCAACAGAGAAGGCCACCAGATGTGTTGCTTGGCTTACGTACTTCCCGTCACCATGCACTAAATAAACCTCGCGCCAGGGATGATAGAGATCGAGGAGATGTGGAGAGAATATTCAGTGGTTTGCAAGTGCACGCCACGTCAAGGCTGACGTGGCGTGCGCTTATTTACTGTTATCCAATGAGATCTTGGCATGTGGATAGTGATCTGGAAATTAAAAAAATTGTCTTTTTCCTCTTCCATCTTCAACCTCCGCTCCGCTTTGGCTATCTCCACCGCCCAAGCCGCCGCCGCCGCCGCCACCGCCACCATCCTTGAGCCACCGCCCCCACCGTGGCCACCAAGGTGCGCGGCAAAGCTGTTGAGCTCGTAGCCGGAAGCCACGGACGAGCCCAGACTCGAGATGCAGGTATGGAGATGCTGCAGCTCGTCGCCGGAAGCCATGGACAAGCCAAGACTTGAGATGCAGAGCAGCGTCGGCCATGGACGGCCTCTCGTCCGCAGATCTGAGCACCCACTTTCTCTGCCGTCCCAGCGGCTGAGCGGCAGATTTAGAGACGCAGAACAGTGGGCTCGCGGCCAAGGCTCCAGATCTGGAGCCATGGCCGTGAGCGACGACCGACCTCGCATCCACCCTCTCCGTCGTCCCGGCATCTGAGCGACAGATTTGGAGACGTCGACCTCCGCGTCACCCCCTCCGTTGTCGCGGGTGAGCAGACCGTCGTCTCTCGTGGCCTCTGGCTCCAGATCTGGTATACACACTTTCAGTCTATGGATTCTCTGTTGAGTGATGGAAGTGAGGCACCGGGCGGAGGAGACGGCCAAAGTGGAGAGATGCGGGGCTCCAGCAACTCCGGCTCCGCCGGTGGCCGTGGCGGAAGAGGAAGAAAAGAGAAGTCTAGTGGATTTGGGGGATTTTTAACTTATTTTTTTTATTCCATCTGTCAATTTGTAATTGGTTACTAATAAATAAGCCCAGGCCACGTCAGCTGTTGACTTGGCGCTGGCAAACCACTTCATATTTCCGCAAGATAGGGGGAGTGGAACTGCTTTTTTGGGCAATATACGAATAAAAGTCAATGCCAAGCACTAATTTACTTACTCTGTGTGCGCTTCGCTACCAGATTAATTTGGATTCCTGGATTCCTGGGTTTGTGTATGCTCTACACGACATATATGTGTTCGTGGAGATTAATCGGGTCAAAAATTTTGGATACTCTATGCTATCAAATCGCATATAATGAGTATTTAAGTTTTAGGGTACGACGAAAGTCATTGTTTGTAATGATTGAGGAGCACCCAAGTGCACATGCGAAAATTGATACAATGCGTATTTGACTTCTATAATTGTGCCAAAATTAATCTACAAGTTTTTCAAAGGAGTACACTCATTCAAACTAGACTCGGATACAGACAGGATGCCACGTAACATGCATGCCACGTAATCTTTTAGGTGTGGTCAAGCAATTTTTCATTGTCAGGCCCAATCTCTTTACTTGTCTCATCCAAGCCCTTATCTAAAAATTTAAGTTTTTATAACAGCTGATAGAGCTCTAGTAATAGTTCACATATTTTGAGTAAATAGGTGGCTGTGTGAATGTATTTCATTTTTTACACTACCCGCATCTGTTGTAACTCAAATTTTCAAAATATATTACACTGTGTAGCATACGAAAATCCTCCTTCATTCGTCAAATGGATTGTCTTCACGATGGCCTTCCATGGGTTTTTCTTTCATTAAGTGCTGATGTTGCGCAAGGGCCATCGGGGCAAGTCCGAGATTGGACCGAGATATAATTTCGGTATAATCGAGCCAAACCGAATCGAGTCAAGTCAATCGGGACCTTACAACGATGATAGACAAGTAAAAGGAATTTGGAGGAATGAATATAACAATTTCAAAGATGGGAAAAAAAAAACAAAGAGAGAGAGATGGCAGCGCCGGCGGCACACCGGTTGTTAAGAGTGCGAATGATAACCATTTTACTCTAGAAATCAAATTCTTGCCAGAAATTGATTTCTAGAGGAGAAATCTGTTTGGTAAAACATGACTAATTCTATTTCAAAAATTAATTTCTAGAACAGAAATCTATTTTGATTTGTTGATTTTTTTTGCACTTAAAAAATTTAAATTTTACTCAAAGTGGGTGGCCACAGGTATTAGAAGCCATTCTGTAAAGTTTTGAAATTTTTAAGTTTTTTAATTTTTTTGGGCACCTAAAAAAATTTAAATTTCACTCAAAGAGGGTGGCCCACAGGCATTCTAAGCCATTTTGTGAAGTTTTGGATTTTTTATTTTTTTGGGCACCTCAAAAAATTTAAATTTTACTCAAACTAGGTGACTACAGGTATTCTAAGCCATTTTGTAAAGTTTTGAAATTTTTTATTTTTTTATTTTTTTTGGGCATCTAAAAAATTTAAATTTCACTTAAAGTAGGTGGCCACAGGTATTTTAAGCCATTTTGTGAAGTTTTGAAATTTTTTATTTTTTTGAGCACCTAAAAAAATTTAAATTTCACTCAAAATAGATGGCCACATGTATTTTAAGCTATTTTACGAAGTTTTGAAATTTTTGATTTTTTTTATTTTAAAAAAAAAATTCACCAAATTTCATATTTTCCTAAAATCTGACTTTTTTTATTTTCTGGAAATTTTTATGAATTTTTCTAGAATTTTTCAATTTTTATGCATTTTTTGAAAAAAAAAATTATTAGAAAATAAAGAGAATGCATTCCGAAATCAAGAAAATACAAAAAGTAGTTTCTCTTTTTCTTGCCAAAAACTCATTCTGAAATCAAGAATACATTCCGAAATCAAGTATTTTTAACAAACGCAATTTTGAATGCAAAAATCGCTCTAAAATGCATTCCGAAAATTTTTTAACAAACGTCATTCTGTTTCGGAATGTATTCCGGAACAAAATTTTTATTTCGGAATGCATTCCATGTGCACCCTAAATATCATTTGCGGCATTATCAAAGAAAGTATTAACGTAGGATGGCACTGATTTCATGCTGTTGATTTTCACTGCCCTTTTTTGTCCATTCATTTCTCCACTAATGGAAGCTACAGCCAATTTGGCTTCTTTTTTTATTTTAAATAATTTGCGACTACTTTGTCCTTTTTTTTTAATATGCAATTGTTCATGTGTCCGCCTTTCCACAAACCGTCTCTTATTGTCTTCGAAGGACCGGACTAAAGCGGACATGTGGCGACGCTGCATGCGCATATTTATACTCTCAAACGCATGCGAGGCAGCTACACTATATTCCTTGAATATAATTGGAATTCAATTACGAATAGTTCAGGATCTCTAAGATGATTCCTTTTCTCTGTAATAAAAAGAATCAAGTAGAAATACATCCATAAGTTGAATACTCTCGGCATAAGTAAAAGTAACGAGAAAATATTGGGTAGCTAAATGATGCTATGTCAGCAAAATCACAGTTCACACAATGATGGACACGTGTTGCCTAGGCCCACCTGTGTAGGCAAAGTCATAGTCCACTCAGTTGAATACTTCCAAATTTTTGCTATGTTAGCAAAAAAAAAAAGAGTTAATATCACGAAAAACACTAAATTGATATAGTTGTGATAATTTTACTTCAAATAATTTTTTTGATAACAAAAAACCCCCAAATCGATACATTTGTGAAAAATTTACCCCGAACTATTTTTTTTACCACAAAAATTCCCGAACTGGTATATTTGTAACAATTTTACCCCAACTAATTTTTTAATATTATTTTTTTATTTTTTCGAATTTTTTATTATTTTTTCTTTTCTTTTTTTCCTTAATCTTCTTCACCTTCAATTTCTGGCTGGTCACCAGACCAGCGATCAGCCATAGGCAGAAGCCTGCGAGGTCGGCCCTGCCGGCCGCTGGCAAGGGCTCCCCCCCTCCGGCAGCTGGCAAGGGCTCGACCCCGCCAGCACTGGGCGAGGCCAACCTCGCCCAACGCCGGCGAGCCAGCGGCCAACGAGGTCAAGCCTCGCCAACAGCCGGCGGGGCCAACCTTGCCGGCTTCCGCCTCTGGCCGGTCGTCGGTCTGACAACCCGCCAGAAATTGAAGATAAAGAAGATTAAGGAAAAAAAGAAAAGAAAACATAAAAAATTTTGAAAAAATAAAAAATAATATTAAAAGATTAGTTTGAGTAAAATTGTCATAAGTATACTAGTTCGGGGTTTTTGTTGATCAAAAAAATAATTCAGGGTAAATTTGTCGCAAGTATATCAGTTTGGGGTTTTTTGTGGTAAAAAAAAATAGTTTTGAGTAAAATTATCACAACTGTACCAGTTTAGGAAAAAAAAAGTATATATTTAGCGAAAACTATTACATCACTATGTATATTTCTTCAATAAGTATAAATATGAATTTTCATATGTACTTGTAACATTTCGTGAAAATGTAGATTCATAATCATTTGAGTAGAGGATAATCAAAAAAGTTATATAGCAAGATATCTTCTAATTGTGAAATAGTTGAATACTATATAGTTTCACAATATAACAATATGTTTTCACAAATAAATGATGTTAGATGATCATTAAAGAACAATATATAACATGATAGCCCATATTTGACAAACAAATGACATTAAAGGATTATTAGTAAATTACATGTCATTTTCACAAACATACTAATCATTAAAGCGATCAAGACAATGTCGATCAACATTTAGGGTGTCTAATAGAGTTCGTCTAGCACACTAAAATTTCTCTCAATCATCTATTGGCATTCTTGTGATTTTTTTAAATATTTTCATTTGTATTTTATTTCATTAATATTGTTACTTCAACACATACTTCTAAAATAGTAACAAGTTCAAAGTATAGTTTGCATGATTGACTTTGTTAGAAATCATTCACAGATCCGGAGAGATATCATTGATTAATCCTGATTCATTATATATGATAGAGTTAATATCACAAAAAACCCTAAACTAGTACACTTGTGATACATTTACCAAAAACTATTTTTTTTACCATAAAAAACCCTGAACTGGTACACCTATGACAATTTTACCCCGAACATGCCATAAAAAATCCCAAACTGGTACACATGTGACAATTTACCCAAACTAATTTTTAATATTATTTTTTTATTTTTTTATTTTTCTTTTTTCTTTTCTTTTCTTTTTTTTTTCTTCACATTCAACCTTTGGCCAGTCACCGGTCCGGCGACAGGCCAAAGGCGGAAGCTGGCGTGGGCCGCCCTCACCGATGTCGGGCGAGGGCGGCCCTCGCCCAACTCAGGTGAGGGCGGCCCTTGCCTGCGTCTGGTGAGGGCGGCCCTCGCTCGATCGGGCAAGGCAAGGGCGGCCCTCGCCCGACGTAGGCGATGGTCACCCTTGTCGGATCAGGCGAGGGCGGCCCTTGCCCAATGCCGGTGAGGGCGGCCCTCGCTGGCTTCCGCCTCTGGCCGGTAGCCGAATCGGCGATCGGCCAAAGGTTGAAGATGAAAATATAAAAAATAAATAAATAACAAAAAAAATAATATTAAAATTTTAATTCGGGGCAAAATTGTTACATATGTACCAGTTTGGGGTTTTTTGTGGTAAGTTCAGGGTAAAATTGTCATAGGTGTACCAGTTTGGGGTTTTTTGTAGTCAAAAAAATAGTTCATGGTAAAATTATCACAGGTATACCGGTTTGGAGATTTTTATGGTCAAAAAAATAATTTGGGATAAATGTGTCATAAGTGTACCAGTTTAGAGTTTTTCGCGATATTAACCTATATGATATTATAATATCCTATTAACTTTCCTATTACACTAGATAGTTATTCGGTAAAGCCTATAAATAGACTCTTATACTCTTTGTTTAGTAATGAACAAAATATTATTTTTTCCTTTGCGCACAAGTCTCTAAGGAAGCACTTAATCGAGTCAATTCCACAATGGTCATGTTTCTACACCAACCACATTAACCGCATTTCAATTACTATTTCGACAACAAGTCAATCACAAAGGACGCATGTTGTTCAGCTCCAACAGAAAAGTCAACCGCAAAGGGGGCATGTTGTTGGCCTCCGATTCTCAACTTTT
Organism: Syzygium aromaticum; assembly: GCA_024500025.1. Lineage (NCBI taxonomy): Eukaryota > Viridiplantae > Streptophyta > Magnoliopsida > Myrtales > Myrtaceae > Syzygium > Syzygium aromaticum. Next base: position 5,502,369 of record CM044891.1, on the reverse strand, counting down.
CGCTTCTCATTTTGAGAAGCCAACACCAACACCAAACTCACCGTTTCAGACAAGCAACATACTGAAATCTCATCGTCAAATCTCGAAGCCATCACACGCGCCACCTCGCCTTAGATCCGTTGAACTCATTTTTCCAACTCACTTATCTCACGACAATCGAAGATTTTGTGACATTGTTCAAATTAGTTCTCAAACTCAAGTTGATTTGTTTCAACTTACCTTGAGATATTAGCAATATTAGGATATTTACCTTATCTTGCGTATTTTTGGAGATTATGCGTATATCTTCTTTGAGGGGGATGTTATCGATATTAGGATATTTACTTAATTATGCATATCTCTCGAGATTATGCATACATCTTCTTTAATTGTGCATACCCTTGATTGATTGTATTTAGTATTATGTGTCTTATTACCTTAAATAGTTATCCAATAGACATCGAATTATAAGCTCATATACTATATATCAATAGACATCGAATTATACAAAAACTTCTCAATTCTTATCTTTCCCTTTCTAAACCTCGCATATATAGAAAAAGTTAGTGCTAATCATTTATGGTAGCAAACAATGACAAATGAGTTGGAGACCTTAGACAAATCTCGCATATTGTTGATTTGCGTCTTGATAAGTCCATTGTTGGTTGTAGATGGGTATATAAGATTAAAACATAAGCAAATGGTACTGTAGAACATTACAAAGCTTGGCTTGTGGCAAAAGGCTTTACTCAAGAATATGAAATTGACTATGGAGAGACTTTTGCTCCTGTTGCACGCTTTACTTTTGTCCGCAGTCTTATTGCTATTGCCACAAATAAGCGTTGGTCTCTGTTCCAAATGAATATTAAAAATGCATTCTTAAAGGAGATTTAATTGAGGCAGTTTATATGGTGCCTCCCCTGAATACTCTCATCCTTTAAACGAAGTGTCATTATGTGGCTTGAAATAGGCTCCTCGTGTATGGTATTCCAAGTTTAGTTCAACTATGGAATCTCTTGGCTTCATATCCAGTTCCTATGATCATGCTCTCTTTGTTCAACGCACTTTTTGTGAGTATATTATGCTGCTCTTGTATGTGGACGACATGGTTATCACTGGCGATGATTATATTAACATTTCAAAACTCAAGCAATATCTCAGTCAACTATTTGAAAAGAAAGATCTTCAACAACTCAGCTACTTTTTAGGCTTAGAGGTTACCTCGGATTATTCTAGTTATTATCTTTCTCAAACCAAATACACCACTCATCTTCCTTCTGAGCAGGATTCATTGACAACAAGATCAGTCTTATCGACATTCGGTGCCAAAGATGGGACTCCTCTTTCGAATCCCACACTTTATCGACATGTCGTGGGCAATCTTATATATCTCACGATTACTCATCTTGACATCGCTCATGCTATTCATGTTGTGAAACAGTTCATCACAGAGCCATGAACGACTCATTTTGGTGCAATCCACCAGATTCTTTGCTACGTCAAAGGTATCCTATTTCATGGTCTTTACTTTTCTACTCATTCTACCGTGAAGTTAACAGCTTATTCTAATACTAACTAGGCTGGTGACCCTTGACATCGTCGCTCCACTACAAGCTTTTTTTTTCCTTGGCAATTCCCTTATTTTATGGCGTAGCAAGAAACGGACCACAATCACTTGCTTAAGTATGAAAGCAAGATATCACGCTCTTGCTAATACGACATCAAAACTATTATGGTTGCGATGGTATAGAAGACATGAAAGTTTATCATAATGGAGGAATAATCGTTTATTGCAATAACCGGAGTACTATCCAAATAGCATACAATGATGTTTTCCATTAGCGCACCAAACACATTGAAGTCAACTATCATTTCATTCGGAATTATGTGCATAATGGCATTGTAAAACTTGTCTCCACTTAATCTGTTAACTAAACTACTGATATTTTCACTAAAGCACATCGACCAAGGTGTTAATCGGATCTCTTCTCCAAATTCCGATTGACTTATTCTAAGCCACTTCGAGTTAGAGGGATGTTAGATATCATTGATAGACATCGGGAGATATCCTTGATTAATCTTTAATTGATTGTATCTGATATTATAATTTCTTCTTACCTTTATTGTTACTGTAGATAGTTATTTTGTAAAGCCTATAAATAGGCTCTTGTACTCTTTGTTTAATAATGAATAGAATATTACTTTCTTCTTCGTTCACAAATCTCAACTGAATTTTTATTGCAACCTTTAAATAATATCCCATGCTTCAATTAATTTAATATCAACTAATTCTCATAAGGAGGTTAAAGTATGTGCAGCCAATATTTCACTATTGTTAGGTGACCTGATTATTATTTTTTTTGTAATCTTTTACGTGTTGTTGTATTTCTCTAGCGAAAGTTTATGTGTGCACAAACATTTAAAAAAATATAAATATATACTCTTAGACCCGTGCAACGGTACATGCATCTTGCTAATTTACCATCAAGCTCTATAAATGATCAATTGTACTAAATAACACCTAAAAACTTAACGTAAACATTTCTTACTCCTCGGATCAGAACATATCTAATTTCAGTAAGCCGGATGGACCATTTGAAGTTACCGCACTCGCGAACAACATAAATTCCTTCATCCGAACTCGTTTTTGGACGAATCAGGTACGTACGGAACTACATACAACGTAGTTTAATTGCATGACAAATTCGAAACAAAAAAATTAACAGAAGACAGGTTATTTAGGCTCCAAATTCGACTAGTCCCAGTACGAGTTCCAGCTTGCTCACTTGACGCTTTCGAGCTCGTTTCTCCCTAACCGTGCGACCAAATTACACAAAATTAGCGGCGTTACGGCCATAACGTGACGAAGAATCCAATCATATTCACCAATCTTCCAGATTCCAGCTAGAGAATTCGCAGTAATTCATTGAAGTATGTGTTTTGACCGGAAACCAACATAAGATCCCGTAAAGCACACAAGTTTTCGCGTGTTGTTTTTGGAGGAACGCCGATTCTCTGTCGAACACACTCGAGCGCAGAAATTTCCCTGTTTCCTTCTCTTTCTCGCTCTCTCTCCCCCTTCATCTTTTCTTCTTCCTCTCTCACGTATGCTCTGTTTGCCTTTTCTTGTTCCTTTCTGCACTTCCTTTCGGCCTCTATTGAGCACATGTTTGTAACTCATGCTACTACTTTGGTCGATCGTAATGCATCTTCTGCAAGTTCTACTTCACCGATTCAAGGCTCGGTTGGTTTTTCTTCTTTTGCCATTCGCACTGTGCGGTTGATATGAATTGTTGATCAACAATTTCTTGTATGTTACAATCTTTAGACATAATCTATGCATAACATTTGACAGACCTAAAATTCAGATAGAGAGAGAGAGGCTAGAGTTTCAAATACTTCCTTATGATTATTAGTCGCTCAGTCACTACTTCCCATGTCTTTCTTAGCCATTTTCACTTGCTTATATAATTTGCAATAGAATTTCTGTACCCGTGGCAAGTATGCCTTTTGCTCCACCATTTATATCAATGCAAACTTCATGGATGTACAGCATTTCGTCGGCGGCATGATGTGCGTTCTATATAAAGAAGAACTAACTAGCGCTACTTTTTTTTTAACTAGGTAGTTGGACAATCCATATAAAATTCGAAGTTAGAAAAACTTCTACTGGTAGATGGTCCTAGCTAAGACCATGCTCATCATATGATATGCACGATATGTCTTATGGGCAAAGAATCAATCATACCCATTATCTCATAACATATGTTTTTATGAGGTATATCCATAGAATTAGCTAATGAGTCTAAGCTATATACAAAGAATTATTATGTAAATGCATGCCCATCAAATACCTTACTAATTTAATGGACTTAGTAAGATGCGAACCAAAGCTTAGATCGGTAGCCAAAGACGGATCTGTGACGTTTTTCCTAGTGGAGTCAATATGATCCATGGTCGCAAAGAAATCAAGTATATAGTAATTTGAGATATAAAAGCAGCTACTTATAGAATTCAAGTATACACTTCTCTTTAATTGAGAATCATAATGGCGCTTTGGCTGATATATATATATATATATATATATATATATATATATATATTGTAGTTGACCGTAGTAATGCACGGACAACATTCTAATTAGGTCGAAAGACAAGATTTTTAAGGAAAAAAAAAAAGATACCATTGAGTATATATCATTCAATGAATGAACTGATTACTTATACAAAAGGGATTAGCTAAAGACTTGGGTATATCTTAAAGTTCTTGACTATGGTATAGACATTGCTGTGCAATATCGGCTATTCACCAGAATGCCCAATCTTGGACATGTCGAAGTTGCCACTTTTGCATTTCTGTGCCTGCCTATATTCGGATCGTACGGTAATCCAAGGTCAGTTGCTCGTTAAGCTTGTTCTCCTCCTCCTCTTTTCTCTTGAAAACTTTCTTTCTTCACTTCGCTCTCCTTTTGCACCGACTCTCGAACATCATCGCCCTCCTTAACGTCGCTCCTGTTAGAAGAGGCGACAACGATCTCAATAGATTCGGATTCATTGGGGCTGCTCGATGGCACTAACTGATTCATCTTCTTATTCTCCTTTCTTTTGCCCCATAGCACCGCATAGAGACCAAGTACTATGAGCCCTGACCCTAGAATGCTGCCATCGAAACAAAGCAAGAATTTCAGATATCCCGTGTTAAGTGATTCGAAAGGTTCGAATGCTTTAAAAACATATGTATATATACTTACCTTCCCAGGTGCAATTTTTCATCCAACACCATAGACCCCGCCAAGGCCACGGTCACCAACATCAAAGGATTAAAAACCGACACGAAGACCGGTCCTCTCATCCTCACACACCAGGCCATTAGAGTAAAGCACAGCCCGGCACCGACAATCCCCTAAAACACCACAAGCAAAACCAAGCCGCGCGGTGGGTAGCAGATCAGCAAAAAACACATACCGAGGTAGTTTGACAATCGATATTAAGCCCTAATGAAGGCACACAACATCATAGAGTAAGGCGTTCGTCGTGGTGTACCGAGTATGACACGGTGAGGAGCCTAATGTTCCATCCGAGCTTCCACTGGCTCCAATCCCTCTCTCGACACAATGCGTAAACCACTGCTTGGATTGATCCCATGAAGGTCATCAAAACCGTGCTCGTGTACTGGCATGGGAATCCCTCACTCATCTTAGCCTGTCAAATAAATCATTATACGTTATGACTTATAGCTACAAAGAAACAACAATTAGCGACATGCACGTTACGATTGAAAAGAAAAGGCAAATCAAAGGCGACAACTTGAAGACGTATTGAAAAGAAAAAGGCAAAGACCCACCTGAATGATCAACCACAAGGCGTAGCAGAAGCAGCTGGCCACGGCCAGAAGCGAGCCCAGGAAGAGATTGCTCGAACGCTCCTGGCCCTGCTGGGTCGCCGCCACGTGGCGCAGCAGGTTCACGTGCGTTGACCAAAGGTTGACTTCCATGCCCCCGTAGAACGTGAGCAGCATTGCGCCACCAACCCCCATTAATGTTCCCGCCACTTTTGCCTTCCCTGCAACTGTCCTCAGCCTCACCTTCTCCAACCTAATTTCCATCGACCAACGTGAACATGAAAGAAAACCACGAGCCACGTCAGAAGAACATCCCAGCTAAAGATCCTCGAGCATATTCGCCAAGACTGATTCTGGTGAATTATAAGCCAATTACATGTCGAGGAACTTGCATGAGAAATCCTGTACATACCCAAGAGAAACGGCCAAGACGAAGGTTATGGCGGGGATGAGGTTGGCCATGGCCGAGGCATACGTCGCCGATGTCATTGATAAGCTTGCTAGGTACAGATTTTGCCCCATCGATCCCCTGCAATTCATTCAATCCCAGTCAACCAAAAAGACCAGGAACTTCCCTATGCATAAACACCAAAGTCTTCCACATTTATCTACTGGAAGTCTCTTTTATAAGAAATATCTAGTGAAGGTTGTATCTTGTCAGCTGCACTACATGGGAAATATGGCTTTTAGGCTGTTATTATAAGTGCTAAATTATAGCACCACAAGCCAACAAGCATTTCCCAAATTTTATGGATTAAACAAGAAAAGGCATGGTGATCAAGAACCTGAACATCAATGTATCCACAAACACGCACTTACCCAAATAGCCCACAAAAGAAGGCTTGCACAAGCACTATCCATGTTATCTTTGGCCAGCTCTTCCTGTTATATGTGAAAGAAGGAAATCAGTATAAACATACATATTTGAATTGACCGGTATCGCAAGGGAAAAATTAAACTTCGTTCAATAAGAGAAGTGTGCGTGACCTTTCTAAGAAGAAAGCCAGAGGGGCCAGGACAGCGGTCGCGAATATTAACCGGTAGGCGACGACAAGCGTCAGGTTCATCCCGTTGCTCGCGGCCAACTTGTACAGTATGTTGACGCCGGCGAGCACGACCTGGACGACCACCATCATCAACGGGGCCTTCATTTCGTGCACGGCCTCAAACAAACGATGCATCGCCATCGCTCGAAGCCCTCTCTCTCTTTCTCTCCCTTCTCTTGAGATTTCGATTTCTTGAACGAGCGTGAAAGTATCTTAATTCAACGTGAAAATTGAGAAGGATGGGATTTTTGCTGAATCTCTTTACTGAAAATGAGTGATGAATGCTGCAGAAGAGAGGAGCGAACGATGGGGTATATATAACGCAGCAGAGAAGAAGGCCACCCAGGTGTTTCGCTTGCCTATGTGCTCACGTCACCATGCATTAGATCATCCTCGCGCGTGGGATTCCCGAGCTGGCACGTGCCAGGAAAGAGAGAGAGAGTCCCTTTGGGTGTTGGCTTCTTCAATGCGCGGCCGCCAAACAAATGCATGGAAGTGGAGCCGCTTTTGAGGGCAAGAGCACTGCATGGCTTCACCGATGATCGCAATGTCCACTTATTATACCTAAGTTGATGCCAAGCATTATTTTACTTATGTTATGTGTGCTTAGCTACCAATTCAGACAAAATCAAATTAATTTGAAGTGCTGAGTTTAATTTCTGCTCTATATGATAGATACGTGTTCTTGGTGATTAATCAGGCCAAAAGATTCGGATACTCTATACTATCAAACTGTATACAATGCGTATCTAAGTTTTAGGATATGACGGTACTCATTCGTTGTAGTGATTGCAGAGCACTCGAGTGCATATGTGAAATTGATGGCACCATTTAACTTCTATTTTCGGGCCCAAATTAACTAGGACATTCTTCAAAAATAAGCTCATCTAAACTAGATTTATATATGGTCGTGATGCCGTATAGCATGAGTGCTGGGTAATTTTTTGGTGTGGTTGGGCAATTTGTCCCTATCGCACCCAACCTAATTGCTTGCCTTATCTAAGAATTTAAGTTTTTAGAAGAGTTAATAGTGCTTTCATAATTTCACATGATTCGAGTAAACGGGCGCTTGTGTAAATGTAATTCATTCTCTACACAATCCACATCTATCAACATTAATTGGATAGAAAGTCAATTTTTCAAATTATATATATAACGATGGAGTTGGATTGTGTGACAAAAAATTACACAGAGTTATTTTTTACACTACCTTCATCTGTAGTAAGTCAAGTTTTCAAAATATAGATAGCCATGGAGTTGGGTTATGCGACAAAATTGATTACACGGACCATGTAGCATTTGAAAATCCTTCTTTATTGGTCAAACGGATAGTCTTCGCGATGGCCTTCCATGAGTTTTTCTTTCATTAAATGCTGACGATGCGCGAGGACCATCGGGCCAAGTTCGAGCTTGGACTGAGATATAGTTTCGACGTGATCGAGCCGAACCGAATCAAGTCAAGTAAGTTGGGACTCTACGATGATGACACACAAGTAAAGGAATTTCGAGGAATGAATATGATAATTTCGAAGATGGAAAAAAGAAAAAAAACGAACATTTTTTTAGGAAAATCGAATGGCAGCGCCGGCAGGCACACCGGTCGCAAAATGTCAGGTGCGACATTATTTCAGGAAAGCGTTAACGTCGGAGGTGTGTCGGGGTTCGCTTCGACGTCGCATCGTTTCCAGCACGTTGCAACAGCGACGGGGCGTGGTGGATGGATAGACCTTTCTTGAGCAGCTTGAATGCCCTTTTGACTATCTATTTCCTCCACTATTGGAAGCTGCAACCAATTTGGCTTTCTGTGGATTTGAGACTTAATCTTCGTCGCATGTGCATATTAATACTCTCAAATACGTGCAAGGCAGCTAAACCATGTATTCCGAAATATATCGCCAAATTGAAATTCAAATGTCAATTGTCCGAAATCTCTAATCTCTATAATAAAAAGAATCGGATGTATTAAACTTACGAATACATTTTCAATGGATTTTTTTTTAATTATGACATAGATAAGAAATTATTTCAGAGATCTTGAATTGTCTATATTTGAATTCCAATTTGACAATATATCCGAGGTATATAGTTTAGTTGCCTTGTATACGTTTGAGAGTGTAAATTTGCGCATACAACGTCACCACGTGTCCGTTTTAGTCCCGTCCGCAAATTCAGAACTACACCAAGTGCTTTGATCTAAATCGTATTTGAGCATGATGATGTTTGGTCCCCAAGCAAACATATTTTAATATGAAATGAAAACTCCACTTTCAAAGTGAAGTGGGGAGGATCTATATAGAACACAAAATATGATTCATTTGTTTTGTCTCCGCGGTATTTCCGGGCATAGGCCACAGTCACCAGCATCAAAGGATTAAAAACCGTCACGAACAACGGTCCTCTTACCCGCACGCACCATGCTACTAGAACATCACACAACTGGGAAGTAATGATCCCCTACAACACCACAAGCAAAAACGCGCCCTGCAAGGGGTGGCGGATCAGCTAAAGACACATACCATGGTAATTCGACAATCCATATTAAGCTATAAAATGCACACAACATCAGAGAGTATGGCGTTTGTTGGGTGTACCGAGTATGATACGGTAAAGAGCCTGATGTTCCATCCGAGTTGCCACTGGCTCCAATCCCTCTCTCTGCACAATGCGTAGAGCACCGCTTGGATTGACCCCATGAAGCACATCAACGCGGTGCTCGTGTAAAGGTATGGGAACCCCTGGCTCATCTTGGCCTGTCCAACAAATCATTGTGCATCCTTATTCCTTGTTACCCAAAAATAGCAATTAGCCACATGCACGTTATAATGTTCTTATGTCATCTACTTATTTCAAGGGAAAAACTGAACGAGGTTCCTTTGGGTGGGAGATATCGGGTTTTATATAGAGAAACCACACATCCTAACCTAGCACGCTTAACCACTCGGCTAACTTTGAGACCTTAGAGGCTCATCTGAACTTGTAGACCCAATACGATCATCGCCAAACTAACCAGAAGAACCTTCAAAAAGAAAAGTTGAATCGCACTAGAAAGATCCCACACAGTAAAGTGAAGTGGAGCGAATCAAAGGCAACAAAATGAAGACTTGCATCAAAAGAAAAGGCAAAGACCCCACCTGAACGATGAACCACAAAGCGCAACAGAAGCAGCTGGCCACGGCCAAAATCGAGCCCAGGATGCGATTGCTCGACTCGAACCCCCCCTGGCCCTGCTGGGTTGTCGCCGCGTGGTGCAACAGGTTCACGTGCGTCGACCAGAGGTCGACTTCCACGCCCTTGTAGAACTTGAGCAGCATTGCCCCGCCAATCCCAGTTAATGTCCCCAACACTTTTGCCTTCCGCGCGGCTGTCTTTAGCCTTGGCTTGTCCAACCTAATCTCGATCGATCAACGTGAACGCGAAAGAAAAACCACTTGCCAAGTCAGATAAACATGTCGAGGAACAGTAAGTGATCTCACAATGATTTCGTAATTGACCATGTTAATTACGTCATCCATAGAATGAGCCTGCACAATATGTCCACTTAAGTGAACATTTTGTTTTGTCGATCTTCACTTTAATGAACAATTGTTGAATTCACATGGGAAATCCTCTATATACCCGAAAGAAATAGCCAAGACGAAGGTCACGGCCAGGATAAGGTTGGACATGGCCGAGACGTAGGTTGCGGATGTCAATGATAAGCTTGCTAGGTACAAATTTTGAAACATCGATGCCCTGCAATTCATTCAATCATAGTCAACAACAAAAGACTAGAAATTTTTCCAAGTAAAAGTTGGTTTCTGTGTGTAAGGAAACATGGCACTTAGGCTGCTATAGCACCCACAAACACACACTTACCCAAATAGCCCACAAAAGAAGGCTTGCACAAGTACCGTCCACGTTATCTTTGGCCTACTGTTCCTGTTATACGCCGAAATGCAAAATCAGCATACACGTACACGTTAGAATCAATTGATATCACAAGGACCAGGAAAATTTGTTTAATAGGAGAAGTGTGGGCATGCGTGAGAACTTTCTAAGAAGAAAGCTAGAGGGCCCATGACACCCGTCGCCATAATTGAGCTGTAGACGACGGCGAGCATTAGGTTCATCCCGTTGCTGGCAGTGAGCTTGCTTAGTATGTTGACTCCGGCTAAGGTGATCTAGACGGCCACCATCATCAGCAGGGCCTTCATTTCATGCACGGCCTCGGACGAACTCGCCATCGCTCGAAACTCTCTCTCTCTCAGAGAGAGTATGAAATTGTCTCGATGAAACCTGAAGATTGAAAAAGATGAGATTTCAATGTGGGGGTACTTAGAATGCAACAGAGGACGAGGAGGCCAGCTGTTTTGTCTGGCTATTCGCTCTTTGGGTGCTTATGGGTGCTAAGATTGGCAACGTCCATAACCGAATTCTCTCTCTCTAACTTTAAGAAAATATTGTATTTCCAATTCAACAAAATCTTTTACTTCATATTTCCCGCATTCAATAGTTAACGACCCAAATAAAACTTATGCAAAAATTACAGATACAAATGACATAAAGGAAAATAAACACAGATGAAAGTATGCATTTCTATAAATGTCGCTGCGAAGCACCAGATACGTAATTGTTGTTTGCATCATAAGAAGGGGCATGAATGTCCGATTCCGACCGGGGCCGAATATGCTCGACCCGCTACCGCCACAGCATCGTGTGCGCACAACAATGCTACAACCCAAAGAGTCTTGGTTTCACAGCACTAAGCACAAAGCAAGTTTAGGATCAAAAGTGAGTCCGTAACAAAACCCACTAGAAATCAACTTACATCCTAACAATCCCAGAAAGCGTGAGAAACTAAGGTGCTGCATGAAAACCATTCTAGTTCTGTCAAGAACTGATTTTTTGTTCCCAAAATCAGTTTTGGACCAAAAACCCGTTTGGCAACGCAATTTCATTTTTCTATTTCCGGAACAAATTTGCTTCCAAAACTGATTCTGAAATCAGAAATGAGAATAAAAAAAAAGTTAGTTTTTCATTTCTGGAACAAAAGTGATAACCATTTCTGAGAAATTCATTTTTTTCAACACACATATTCATATGTAAGTCACGATCTTTGATATGAGAAAAAAAAAAGCAAAAAATCAAAAATTTCAAAACTTAACAGAATGGTTTAGAATCTGTATCTACCCACTTTGAGTGAAATTTAAATTTTTTTAGGTGCCGAAAAAAATAAAATTAAATAAATAAAAATAAAAAATTTCAAAATTTCACAAAATAGCTTAGAAAACCTATGGCCACCCACTTTGAGCAAAATTTAATTTTTTTAGATTCCAAAAAAAAAAAAATCAAAAAATTTAAAATTTAAAAACTTCACAGAATGTCTTAAAATACTTGTGGCCACCCAATTTGAGCGAAATTTTATTTTTTTAGGTGCAGAAAAAAATAAAAAAAGCAAAAATTTCAAAACTTCACAAAATGTCTTAGAATACTTGTGGTCATCCACTTTTAGTGAAATTTAAATTTTTTTAGGTGCCGAAAAAAATAATAAAAAATAAAAAATTTCAAAACTTCACAGAATAGCTTAAAATATCTGTGGCCACCCACTTTCAGTGAAATTTAATTTTTTTATATGCCAAAAAATAAAAATAAGAAAAAAGTAAAAATTTCAAAACTTTACGAAATAACTTAAAATACCTATGGCCACCCACTTTGAGCGAAATTTTATTTTTTTAGGTACCGAAAAAAATAAAAAAAGAAAAAAATTCAAAACTTCACAAAATGGCTTAGAATACCTGTGACCATCTACTTTGAATGAAATTTAAATTTTTTTAGGTGCCGAAAAAAATAAAAAAAATAAAAAACTTCACATAATTGCTTAGAATACTTGTGGCCATCTACTTTGAGTGAAATTTAATTTTTTTTAGGTGACTGAAAAAAAATTAAAATAAGTAAAAAAGAAAAATTTTCAAAACTTCACGGAATGGCTTAAATACTTGTGGCCACCCACTTTAAGCGAAATTTTATTTTTTTTAGGTGCCGAAAAAAAAAGCAAAAAATCAAAAATTTCAAAACTTCACAGAGTGGCTTAGAATACATGTGACCATCCACTTTGAATGAAATTTAATTTTTTTTAAGAACCAAAAAAAATTAAAAAAAATCAAAAATATCATTTGGGCATCTAAAAAAAATTAAATTTTACTCAAAGTGGATGGCTAGAGGTATTCTAAGTCATTATGTGAAGTTTTGAAATTTTTAATTTTTTATGTTTTTTTCACCTAAAAAAAATTTAAATTTCACTCAAAGTGGATGGCCACATGTATTCTAAGTTATTCTGTGAAATTTTGAAATTTTTAATTATTTTTATTTTTTTGCACCTAAAAAAATTTAAATTTCACTCAACTTGGATGGCCACATGTATTTTAAGTCATTCTATGAAGTTTTGAAATTTTTAATTATTTTTATTTTTTTTGCACCTAAAAAAATTTAAATTTCGCTCAAAGTGGATGGCCACATGTATTCTAAGTCATTTTGTGAAGTTTTGAAATTTTTGATTTTTTATATTTTTCTTCACCTAAAAAAATTAAAATTTCGCTCAAAGTGGTTGACCACATGTATTCTAAGTTATTCTGTAAAATTTTGAAATTTTTTATTTTTTACTTTCTTTCACCTCCAAAAATTAAAATTTCACTCAAAGTGGGTGACCACAAGTATTCTAAGTCATTCTGTGAAGTTTTGAAATTTTTTGAGTTTTTGAATTTTTTTGGGCACCTTAAAAAATTTAAATTTCACTCAAAGTGAGTGGCCACATGTATTCTAAACTATTCTGTAAAGTTTTGAAATTTTTGATTTTTTGATTTTTTTTGGACACCTAAAAAAATTAAAATTTCACTAAAAGTGGGTGGCCACAGATATTCTAAGCAATTCTGTGAAGTTTTGAAATTTTTGATTTCTTGATTTTTTTTTTTTGAAAAAATTCAACAAATTTCCTATTTTCCCTAAATCTGAATTTTTTTTATTTTCTCGACATTTTGATGATTTTTTCTGAAATTTTTCAATTTTTTGGGATTTTCTGAATTTTTTTAAAGATTTTTATGAATTTTTCGGATTTTTTATTATTTTTAATCCATTTCTAAAAAATGGATTTCTGTTCCTGGAAATAGAATTTTCTGTTGTTTATCAAACGGGTTTTTGTTTCGGGAAATAGAAATTTTGTGCTGTTATCAAACGGGTTTCTGTTCTAGAAATAGAAATTTTTTCTCATTATCAAACGGGTTTTTTTTCTCAGAAACTCATTCAGGAATCAGAAATAGAAAAATCTATTTCTGGTTCAGGAATTCATTTCGAAACAGAATGATTATTATTCTCTACCTAAGAAACTCAACCGGATTCCATACCTTACAATCCACATTGCCTGAATGTATCGAGCAAAAGTAAACAATTATATTGACATAAACACAGCAAAACATGCTTCTGTAGTTCTCACACGGCTTGCTTCAAGGGACTTATCATGTGGCGCTTCTTTACCAAACATGCTTCTGTAGTTTAATCGATCGGCCGGTGATCGCTCGGTCGGTCCCCGATTTGGACATGGGTTGGACAACCTGGATCAGGCCTTTTTCATTTTGACCTTGATTCCATGAACTGTCTCGTGTTCTCTTTAAAAGACGGGTTTAAAACGAACACGTGGCAACGTTGTATGTGCATATCTTTATACTCCCAAACATATGCAAGGCAACTAAACTATAGACCTTGAATATATCGTCAAGTTGGAATTCACATACAGACAATCCAAAGATCTCTCGGGTAATTTCTCATCTACGTCATAAAATAAATCCGGTGAATTTGCATTCGTAAGTTTGACACATCCAACATAAGTAAAAATAGCAAGTCTTCTCCTTAAACAAGCATACCATTAAAGAAATCTTTAGAATTTTCCTGCATCCTCGATTGTTGCGATCTCTTAGAGGAGAACTACCGATAGGAAAATGGATTACTAAGCCCAAAGACTTAGTAAGAGCCTAAAATTTGTAGAATTCATGAGAATGCCATTGACAATAAAAGTATTTATACAAATGGATAAAACCCGTAGGAAGTTGAGCCACGTGGTACGCTCATCGATCAAATCATTTCTTTTTAGGTGTTAACTCCATCGAATTTTGAATGGCGAAGAAATCCTGAGTGACATATTTAATTATATATGATTCATAGGTGGTGCTGAGGATACTCCTTAATTATATAATTTGGATATTTCCACTATGTTGAGATACCCGTGGATTGGTGCTGTCTTGCTTCTATATGCATAAAAACTGCCTTTTTTATCACTAGTTGAGGTCGACGATCGGGTTATTGAGCTAATGAGCTCATTCCTGTGTAATAGATTTAGTGAAAATTGCTGAGGATGGACAGTGAATTGGGATTATTAACTCATGTCTAATGACATTTCGAGGATGCTTGGAAAACTCCAAAGATTTCTTTAATGGGTATGCTGATTTAAAGAGAAGAGTTGCTACTTCTACTTACGGTGGATTTATTATGAGTGCATTTTCCCTGGATTTCTTCTTTTTGTTTTTTTATGATGGTAGATTAGAAATTACCTTAGAGATCTTGAATTGTCTATAATTGAATTCCAATTTGATGATATATTCAAGGTATATAGCTTAGTTGCCTTGCATGTGCTCGAGAATATAAAAACCTACATGTACGACAGTTGTCACGTGTCCGCTCTTGTCATGTCCTCCAAAGAGAATACGAGAAACAGTTCGTGGGATCAAGGTCCGAAAATGTTGATACCAAAATCTTTTGCCAACAAATCGAACATACATTTTTGTAAAAGAAAATGCAAACAAAATAACAAATTGAAAAAGTAAAGAAAGAAAAAATAACAAAGGCCCCCTTGTAAAAGAGGAAGCCTTTGCGTGAACTGATAAAATCGGTGCTGTGATGTTGCCTCCACATCATTTGCGTGAACTGATTGTCTGGCTCCTCATCGGCCTTAGATATGCTAGTGGCAACTCTAAATTAAATAGGATGCTCGTCATTTATTCAAACCGAACCAATGTTTCACATGGTAGGGATTGGGAGAGCCCGCTCCGAGTGAGGGGGAGCACCTCGATAAGTGGGATAGCCCGTTCCCATTCAACAAGGCCATGCACCAAGTGAAGGCCCCGCTGATGATGGCGGTCATTTTGGCCACATGCGCCGGCGTTGACATTCTGAGCAAGCTCGCAGTGAGTGACGGGATGAACCTAATGCTCGCCGTTGCCTACCACTTCATTTTTTGCGACCGCTGTCGTGGGGCCTCTAGCTTTCTTTTTAGAAAGGTCACGCGCATACACATTTCTCCTATTAAACCTATGTTTTTTTCCTTATGATATCAATTGGTTCTAATGTGTATGTGCATTACTGATTTTGTGCTTCGGTGTTATAAAACGTGGACAGTGCTTGTGCAAGCCTTCTGTTTTTTTGGGCTACTTGGGCTTGTACGAGTTGTGGGTCCAACATGTTTCCATGTACCGCAGTAGACAGATTAGAACTTCTACATGGGAAATTGCTGGTCGTCTGTTGTTTGACTATGATTGAATGAATGGCAGGGCGTCAATGTTCCAAAATCTGTACCCAGCAAGCTTATCATTGACATCGGCAACGTGCGTCTCAACCTTGGCCAACCTTGTCCCGGCCGTGACCTTCGTCTTGGCTCTTTCTTTCGGGTGTGCACAGGATTTCCCGTGCGAATTCAACAATTGTTCATTGAAGTGAAGATTGACAGAGACAAAATGTTCACTAAAGAAGACATTGCACAGGCTCATTATATGGATTCTCTTTATTTTTCTGCTAGATCCCATAACACATAAGGCTCCAGAGCGCCTGTCAACAAGCGCATGCGGCCCAGGCGGACACCATCAGTGCTCCTAAATGCCTAAGTGCAATGCAACATCAATATCATGCAATGTCAATAGTTTTGTTTGGGGCTTGAGATTGATCCCTGATTTTCTTATGCGATAAATGATTAAGTGGATCGGTCAAAATTTAGACATCAATATTCTTGCATTCAAGACTTCCAAATAGAATAATTTGAGGCTCTAGTGCATGCGAATGAACACCATCATCACGCCTAAATGCCTAAGTGCAATGCAACATCAATATTATGCAATGTCAATAATTTTGTTTAGGGCTCGAGGTTGATCCCTAATTTTCTTATGTGATAAATGATTAAATGAATTGGTCAAGATTTAGATTTTAACAGTCTTCCATCCGAGACTTCCAAATAGAATTATTCGAGGCATTTAATGTAAACATGGTATCTCTGGTTTCCTCCATTATGCTAGCTCTGATACCACTTTATTTGAGATAATGACATCAATTCACTAAGAACTTAAATCAGTCTATTAGCGATATTATATTAGAGATTCTTAAGATTTTCTATAGGATATTTACCTGTGTTAAAGACAATTATGATATGAGTGTTGTCTTCAACATAGGTAAATATCTCATAGAAAATCTTAAGAATCTCTAATAAAATATTGCTAACACAGTCCATGATCAATACCTTCCCCAAAACTCAACCAGCTAATATCAAAATAACCTCAGTGACAACCAGCCACATTATTTTAGCAATATAAGCCACAAAACCAGAAAATATAGTGCTGAAAATTAAAGACGAAACAGAAAAACTATATCCACAATGTTTTATAAAATTCGTCTGATAGATACCTATTATTTAAATCTTGGATCAAAATGAGCCGTTGCCAGTCGATAATTAAAAGATATTAATAACAACGTCGGCATGGGTATAAAGAAGCTTTGGAATAATGGCAATCTGATGAGTATGATGTTCCTTTTAACGGGAAACATCTCTTGCTGGCTAGTTGACTGATTAATCTAAAAACAAAAGTAACCAGATACATTAGTCTTTTTTTTGGGTCGAAATTCTATCTTCCAAAAGGAAACAAGATCTTGACTAGAGACTCCGTTTATGTCACGGAAAACAACTTCCAAAAAAACATTTCCCGAATTTTTCGGCGTTCGTTTGACAGAAAATAAACTATTCATGGAAAAATATTTTCCACCAATGGAAAAAATACCTTCAAAAGTGAGGAAAATGTTTTCCGTATCTTCTTTCACCACATTTTCTTTCAAATAACACATCTTTTTTTTATTTTTTCATTTTTTTATTTTGGTCTTCTTCATTGGCCGGTCGCCAGCCGTTGCCATGGCCAATGACCGGCCATAGAAGAAGACAAAAATAAAATAAAAAATGAAGTAAAAATAATTTTTAAAAAAATCGAATTTTTCTATAATTTTTGTTGAGAAACGAGGACGATGAAGACGTATTTTGGGGCAATTTTTTCATCTTATTTTTTTTCTCTACCTTCACTTTGTACATATATGCATTTATTATACAAAAAAGGAAAGAATAAACAAGATTACAGTAATTATACTCTCATACTTTATCTCTGAGTATCATTCGTTGAATCAATTCAAATCAAGGTTAAAGATAAAATCGTATCTTTCTCCAATAATTTTTTCTAGAAAATCAAATCAGATGTCGAACGGCAAAAAATATTTTTCAGTTCATTTTTAGGTTTCGGCCGAACACCATAAAATATTGTCCTTTTCCTAGAAAATGACTTTCTGGAAAATATTTTCCTAAAACGTCACAATCTGTGAAACGAACGGAGCCTAAGAGTGCATTTGTTTCGCGGGAAAATGAGTGATTTGAAAAATATTTTCCGAAAAATAATTGTTCATATCATTTAGAAAAAATAGTCAACAGAAAATATTTTCGTTATCGATAACAATCTATGCTTGACTAATTTCGTGGGTGATGAAAATATTTTCCATTTAATTTATGTTTATGCTTTCCAAATCATTTATTTTTTGCGAAACGAACACATCCTAAGAGGAAACAAAACATTCTAAAGCGTGTTTTCAGTCGACATCTAAAAGGTTGATTAATCTAGATTTCACTTATCCTCTTTGTGATATTTAGCCAAATAGCAGCTGGATTCTATAGTTGCAAGAGATTTGGCATAAAATTAAGGAATAATTATGGAGATATTCAGAACTATCATAATTAATAAATACATAAGATATTAAACTTGGTAATAATATATGTTTATATGGCAATTCTTATACCAATGTAGAAAAGGAAAAATACATAAAGTAATATGATAATTCTTTTTTTTTTTTCGTATTGAGTAATATGATAATTCTAATCCCAGAGTAAAGAGGATACTAATTAAAGATAATATGGTTATGGCAAGTTGGCCACATCCGATATCCTCCATTCTTCATCCTCAAACAGCCGAGTGATGTTGAAATTGGAGCATAGATACCCCACAATGGTGAATTCATCAGGTAAGTTCATATGTTTTTGTTCTTTATTGCTAACTAGTTGTGTGGGAGATGTTTGGGGCAAGACACATGTTGTGATCAACAACAGTTTGCCGGCTGGAACTATTCTAACAGTTCATTGCAAGTCCAAGGACAACGATCTTGGGGTCCATTATATAACGAGCAGCTGGGAATTTGCATTCAGGCCCCATTTGTTTAAGAGAACGTTGTTCTTTTGTAGCTTTGCATGGCCGAATCAATTTCATAGGTTTGATATATATGTGCAAAAGAGGGACCAAGGTCATTGCAACTTGTGTTCTTGGAAGATTTGGCCCAATGGTCCTTGTAGGTTTAATGAAACGACTGGAGAGTACAATGTTTGTTTTCCATGGAATCCCCCTACACAATTAGGGGGGAAACCTCTTATGTGAATGAATTAGAGAGAGAATTGATGTTCAAATGAAATAAGAATCAACTTAGTTATCTTTTAAATATAAATATCTATACACACGTGTTCTTCTAATATCCTTGTCATTTCAATTTCTATTGGTATCTCTTTATCATTTATTTCATTTGTTCTCGCTATCAAATTGTTATAATTAAATGTCTTTTAACAAAAAAAAAAGTTAATAAGTGGCATACCATGTCGGTCTTGAACTTATAACGCTGGTGTAGTAATAAGAACTAACCCCCTTGCGTTCGTAAGCACGTTAAACAAAATTCATTTTGAAAAATTTGGCAAAAATATGAGAGCACTGAATTGGTGGGTGGCATTCTTGAGCCGACGGTATCATGGGCCATTGATCTTGGAGTGATCCTAAAAGCAATCTGCCAAAGAGAGATTTGCAATAGACTGTCCAGGTGGAGACCATGTTAGAGGAATAATCACGTTATTTACCTTAACTTCTGATAATCTTCCTCTTTAACCTGAAGAAGTTGAAGACTGTAGGTTGCATTTGCCGAATCGGAAACGATGTGTGCTTCTAGAGCAGGCATGGAACTGCCATTATCGTACGTCGAATGGAAGGGATGTAGCTCTTGGCCTTTTTTTTTTTTTTTTGGGTCGAAAAGGTGCAATTGGAGATTAGTTTCTTTAGGTGCAACTGGCGATTAGTTTCTTTTCTATTCAGACTGTAATTGTGACACCAGCACGTAAAAGGATGCGCTTGAAATTGTTTTGAGATAATCGTGAATGGTAGTTTCGGAAAAATTGAAAAAGTCCCGGAACATGGTGTTTTGGTGCACAAACAGAGCTCAGAAACTACTATTATACCTTCAAGGGATCTTTTTGCACAACCCGAAAAAAAGCATTAAGGCTACGTTTGGAAACACTTTTGGAGAAAGTCTTTTGAAATATACAAAGGATTTTAAGTTGAAGGAGTTTTGCAAACCGTAAATTGTGTTTTGAAAGTTGTAACTTAAAAGTTCATTATAAAATAACTTTGGGTAAAATAGCGTTGGGAAAAATTATTCTTGCAAAGTACATTTTTTATTTTTTAACAAAGAAAAGTTCAAACCCTTCGCCGAAGCCAACGAAGGACAGGCGGCTACCATTGACCCAGATTTGGCGCCGACAACTGTCGTTTGAGGTCGAACGACTTTAGGCAGCCCTCGGCAACCACTGATGAGGGCTGCCTGGGGTCAAGCGACCCCCAACAAGGGTCGCGAAACCCAGGCGAGGGCTGCCGGCCACCTACATCTGGCACCGCACAACCGTCGTATGAGGCCGAACGACCTCAGGCAACCCCGGCGACCACTGACAAGGGTCACCTCACCTGAGTTTCGCATGACGCCAGATTTGGGTCGCCGGCGACCCTCGAGGGTCGTCTAAGTAGCACAACCTCAACCAACCCTCACTTGAATGACATGGCGCCTCTCCAGGGTCATGCAAGTTCCCGGCGAGGCCCGTCTAGGTCTCAGGCGGCCCTCGCTTGGGTCGCAGGGGTCATCCGACCCTAAGTAGCGGTATCTAGGTTGCGCAACCACACCAGCCCCTCTCCGGCTTGTCGCCGTCCCCTCACAACCACACAACCAAGCTAAGTGGAGAAAACGATGAACAGTGATAAATTAGAGCAAAATTGGAAAATCAAAAAATATATGAGGGTAATTTTGGAAGAAATGTTTTTTACTTATTCGAGAGTATTGCATGCCAAGAAAGCTAAAAGCACAAGATAGACTAGGACCTCCCTTGGGCTTTCAATCTTTACAAGGCTGACTTCTGTTGAATGGGGTTTCTAAAAATTGTTCCCAAATACCCAATTTTAGACCAAGGGGCTTTGAACGCCCAAAGTGGCTTGGGAAAGTCATTCCCAGGCGCACCCTAAGTCCTTTTCTGTCTAGCTACCTCTCTCTCTCTCTTTATTATTCACTTCTCTTTCTTGGATTTTGGCCATCTCTCTCTTTTATTATTCACGAACAGAGCTGACACACCACTCTTGCCTCTCCCCTTTGAACCATATCACGGGAAGCAACCAAACTCCCATTCTCTCCGATAGTTTCGAATGGAGCCAACCAGCAAGGAAGAACATGGTACCCCAAACACTTTCATAAAGTATATCAACTTGCCTGGATATGAGCACGTCCTTACAAGGCTCCATCTCTAAGATCTCTCATTTAGGCTTTTAGGGATGTAAAACCCTTAAGGGGATACTCCTGACCTCTCCTGGGAGGAAGAATAATCTGGGGTGGGACGGGAAGAAATGCAAGTAGACTAATCTGCAAGGAAGAACACGTACCCCGAATACTTTCATAAAGTACACCTGCTTGCCATGTCACCAGTCCATTTCCTTTTTAGCATCCATTCGACCCCTCTGTCGGACGCACGACAAAAAGCCAGATCTTTCAAATCGGCTTCTGAGGATTTGCTCACAGATGAGTTATTTCTTGAGGGATAAACAGAACTCTATCGGCCCATGTAATAATAGTATTATGATTGGCAGGACGTATTCCTTCTATATCCCTTCCAAAATGAATGGACTTGATGGAGGATTGAAGGTACATGATCACTTACTGTGAATCCAGTCTCTATCCAGCAAGAGACTGTATGATACATCGGCAATTATAAAGATAATTGGAGATCTCGCACTATTGATATTTGAATCTCAATTCGGTGATATATATAATTATTGCGGAAGCAAGCAATCAAATAATAATTTTGACAAAATAAGAAAATAAATCGGACATCAGATTAAAGTAGTTCGGTCGTAATAACATAGGTCCATGGGAAGAGCAGTAACGAATTTCACTATAAATCAAGTGATACAATAAATATTACAACAACATTCAAGTCACTCAAACGCTTTAAGTATTTCCCAAACCCCAATTATAGCAAATAACTCACACATTGTTTAGCCCCAATGATTCCTCACGAAATAATCTCTCAATCTCACGAAATAATTATACTTAAATCTTACCACAAGATTTAATCTCTTGAATACTAAATTATTGATGTAATTGCACGAACAAAACCACTACCAGGCGCTCGCGGGAAAGACGGCGCTTCAAGACCCTCGCTGCTCTTTGACATCAACTAAGAGTGATCGGTTTCAAGGTAGGTTGGTTCTAGACTTGAAATCTGAAACCGACTATGTTATAACTGGTTTCTAGTTTTTAGAACATATAACCTACTTTATTTGTCCTGAACCCTGTTTTAGAACTTATCCTGTTTTTTCAGTCCAATTTTAGGGTCTACCCAAATGCCTGTTTTTTTTTTTTCCTTTTTTTGGTTTTATTTTTTTCTAGGTAGCAAATAGGAAAACTTATAACTAAAATCAAAGGTTATAAGTTTGATTGTGCAAACAATCTTAAGTATTCACACAAAAGCATATTATCTTAATCTCAATAGCTTAATGGATGTGATGTAACAGCATATGTTTCAGTTAGATATGTAATCTCTTCATTACAGAACAAAAATTTTAAGAAAAAGGAAATTACTCCATATAATGCTTACAAGCCCTTGTGTTAGACTGTCTGCAAATAATGATCACCTCTCTCGTCCTTCCTAATACAATGTTTTGAATTATAACCATATAAAATTGCAAGTGGACCTCCATATAAAATCGATTCTAAAACCGTTCCGAGTGGGTTTTCACTTGGAATCAAAAACCGAACCGGTTTGTTGCAACTTAAACGTCCCGCGGGTGCATCACATAGAGGTTCGGCTAACGGATTATTAAGCCTAGACCTAACTCAAGCTCTCCCAAGCCCTTACCAATTTGCGACTTAAGGTTTAAGTTCTTAACATGCAAATCATTTTCATTAGAAGTTGCCACTAATCTATTTTTTGGTGGGTCGATTAGAGATCTAAGTAAAGCATCGGGAGAATTATTTTATTCCTACAAACTAGAAATTATGGATTCGGGGGCTTAGTTACACTAGATTTCTCTAATGCCCTTTCTGTACCTTTTCTCTTTTATTAATAAAATATTTGCAAGCAGCTTGAATTGATTTTAAATCTATCCACTAACATACAAGGTGATCATATGGATGCGCAATTAATAATATAACGCTCAATAATGCAAAGCAATAAATAAATTGCAAGATAGAGACTTACCTCAAAACAACGAAAACACCTACAATGTTAGTTAGAAAATCATATTAACAACCCTAATATGATTTCTAATTAACATGCAATTTCACTCAAATCTGTTTTAGGGTTTCTCTTATTTAACAAATCAAAACTTTATGCAATGCATTATACATCTAGTATGGTATGCGACATACGATTTACTTAAATGTCCTAATTCTAACAACAATTAAATGCACTATCTCTAATATGGCACTCAAATGATCCTGGACGTGAGATTTCTAATGACGAGAATTAATTAATATCCAACTATTCTAATATGACATGCACATGGTATTTTTTTATTTTTTAATTTAAATTCGAAATAAATGATTAACCTAATTTAAGCATTTAATAATAAAATCTAAGAAAAGAATCTAATCTATTCAAAGAAAATAATCAAATTTTAACCTAAACATGCAATATATTATCTACTCAAATTTTACCTAATCTTTTTGTATTTTTTTTATAGAAAGACAATCAATTCAATTCAAACAAAATACGGAAGGAAATAAAGTGAACACAAGACCCAATCATAAGAAATATTATCCATGCCCATTTAAATTTAGAAACAATAAATTGACAAATCATATCTTGGGCATGAGGATTGGATTGGTCAATCTTCCGCACAAACGCGAATCATATCTTGGGCAGGAGATCGGATTGACGATTTTCCGTGCAATCGCGAGTCATATTTCGGACATAAAATCGACCATAGCACGTTATAATTCCTAATTTAAGGGTACTTTGGAGTTTTCATAGATATGGTAATATTACTCAAAGATTTAAACAAGATTGCAATTTTACAAATTAGGCAACAAAATATATGAAAATTGAATAATGAAAATTCCTACCTGATCCGCGATATTGCTCGAATAGCGTTTGCAAATTCGGACGGACGACGGATCCAGATTGCATATCACTGGACTCGACTGATGGTGGCTTGCAGTGCTACCCGGCCCCGGTGACTGGCAAAGGGACTCGTGGCGGCTATGGCGATGCACCAATGACTGTGGCTCGTAAAGGTGACCGGTCAACATCATTGGGGGGGTGGGCAGCTGTGTTGCTCGAATTGGTGCAACGAGACAATAGATCGTCAAGATTGGATTGACGCGCAACTAGAGAGTTTTGGGGCTCGTCGGAACGACAACAGCTTGATGATTAATCGCAGCAACTCGTGATGACTCGCTGGAAAACTTGCAACAAGAATCAAGATTTGTGCATTTATCGGGAACTCGGAACTCGGCCAAAATAGCTTGACGTTGGTCAAGGAGTGATCTCTGTGTAGCAACAGGGACCCACGAGAAATTTCTTGAGCTCTTCTCGCCTTCTTTTCTGACGGTTTTTTTTTTTCTCTCTCTATGGCTGTGTGTTCCAATTGTCTGGCCTCTTTTATTGCGAACCATAACACATCTATTTATAAAAATTAGTCGGGGTTATTTTGCAAGAGCCAAGATATATTATTTCCTAATGCCCATACTCAACTTAGGTAATTTTCTGATTATTCATAGAGTAATATGAATTATCTTCCAAGTATATTATTTAATAATTTAATAATTCAATTATTCAAACTTGCTCTATAATGCAAATTTCGGCCATATATGTATTCAATGGGCTTGGACAAACATTTAATCTTTTGAACTGAGTCCAATCAATTAAGCTCAAAACCATTCATTTAAGTCCATCACCCGCCGGTCCAATACAAATGGAGCTATATGAGCCTAAATACTAATTCAAATGCTCCTAATATATATGCAATGTAATTAATTTTTTTTTCTAGTGATCGGGATCGATCCCTAATTTTTATGTAACGAACAACTAATCAGGTCGCCAAAATTTAGGTGTCATCACAGTTCTACCCAAAACATGGAACCGGTTCCCGAACATGTTTTCGGGTGGGCCAGTTCGGTTTCCTGATAAATCCGATCCAGTTGCACACCCCTAACGTCAACAACCGCATTCCGAAACCCACAATCTGCTATTATATGTAAAGTCGGGAAGAGTACGTGGCCGACTCAGAATTGGGATTGGAACTCTGGATGATTCGGTCGACTATTATCCAAGATTTGACATTCCTTTAATTTTCTATTCTCCACGGCCGACTCCAAAGGATAGTATCCATCCTTGGTTTCAAAACAGAATTTACTTCTTTTCTTTTCTCTGACCCGAACATCAAATTCACAATTTCCTTTTTTGACGTATTCTTTCACTGTCAAAGTCCATCATCACGTTGGACTCCAATTTGTAGAGGGAAATCACGTGATTTGCTTGGCTCGATTTCGAATGTATGCAATATATTCAATTCTGAATATTCAAACCTCCATAATTAATAATTAATCTTGAATGGGGTTTTCGTTTATCAGGCTCAAACTCAAAATATATTTTAATAATATACGTGTATGGCGTCGTCATGTGTTTATTTTAATTCATGAGTGTAACAGAAAAAGACGGAAGATTTTTTAAATGCGCATGTTCGGTGAAAATGCACGCGAATGTGCCGGTCCATTAAGGAAAATACGAGACAGTTGGTGGAATCAAGTAATAAATAAAGATCGATGCAAACACAAATTAGGTCTCAAATCACAAAGGCCAAGTTGGCTACAGCTTCCATTAGTGGAGAGAAATAGTCAATAGGGGGAGTGGAAAGCAAAGCAATCAAAACGTGACTTTTTAGGACATGCACGGTCGCCGTTGCACGCGCCCGAAAAGAAACGACGTCGAAGCGAAACCTCGGCGCCCGAATTGCATGACTTCAAGTGCCACCCCACGTTAACAATCCGTTTAATGATGTCACCCTAGACGTTTTCCGACCGGCGTCCCTGCCCGGCGCCGGCACCGCCATTTTTCTTTTATACTTATTTTTATTTCTTTTCCTCGTCGAGGTGCTTCTGAAAATTTTTAGAAAGCTTTTTTTTCACATGCCTGTTAATTTCTTCACTTGTTTATCATTGTCATAAAGCCCTGACTTGACTCTGTAAATCGAATGAGGAGAGGAATGGAGCGATGGAGTGCTATAATACGCAAACTTAGTCAGCCACCCCATGAAAAGAAGATAGATGATGGAAGAAAAGAGAGCAAAGGGGTTTTTGGTGTGTCTACAGGCATCCACCGGGAAAAATTGCACCTAAAAACATTGCCCCGGGGTCATCATTTCCATGTCTAAGTCTACTTTAGATGATTGTCTATTATTTCAAAGAATTTTCTTAGTTAATTTGTGCACAATGACGGAAAATTTGATATTTTAGTTTTAAATTTATGGTATAAATTTCAATTAAAGCTCCGTTTGTTTTGCAGAAAAAATTTCTGGAAAAACATTTTTCAGCGTTCGGTTCACTTAGGAAAATGAGTCCACAGAAAAAAAAATTTCCTGATCGATGAAAAACCTATGCTTAAGTTAAGGGAAATGATTTCCTCTTTGAAAAAGTTGAAAAACATTTCCAAATAATGACTAGGTATGGATGCTTGGATTCGAAGTTCTAAGTTTGAACACGCGAATCTCAACGCTAGTTCCGGACTCTCCAACGTCTAGGCTGAGTCCATCAAGGTTGAGCCTAGTCCATCAAGTCCATTGAGGTCGAACGTGGATCCATTGAGGTCAAACGTGGATCCATTGAGGTCAAGCTTGGGACCCCGGTGCCAAGGCCTAGGCCCTATGCCCCAGCACCCAAGCCCGCATCCATAAATGTTGGGCTCCAATCCTCGACACTCGAGCTCTAATCCCTAACACTTAGGCCCAGTTCCACAAAGGCCTTGTGCGAATCCTTGGCACTCAAGCTCGAGTCCTTGATCAATGAAACGTTCGTTCTTATAAAAATATTTTTAATTGAAATTTTAATTATCTTTATAATTTGAAATTTTTAATTATTTTTAAATCGAAAATTTTTAATTTTTAATTGTTTATTTCTAAAAAAATTGAATTTTTTTATTAATTATTCTTTTCTTTTTTCTTTTCATTCTTTTTCATTTTGATTCTTCCTTGGCCAATCATCGGCCATTCAACGGCCAGCAACGGGCCACGCAACAACCAACGATCGACCACAGGTGATTCTCGAGCTCACCAACCTCGAGCAAGCTCAACCTTGCCCGAGGCTCCACCTCGCATATCGTCGGTCGCCGGCCATCGCCGTGGCTAGCAACCAACAAAGATAGAAGGAAAAAGAAAAAAAGAAAAGAAAATTTTTGAAATATTAAAAAATTCGAAATTTCTTATATTTTTCCCAAGAAAATCAAATAAATTTTTTAATGCCAAACGGATGAAATATTTTCTAACTCATTTTCAAGTTTTAGACAAACACCGGAAAATATTGCCATTTTTCAGGAAAATGACTTCTTGGAATACATTTTTCAAAATGTCTCATTTTCCACTAAATGAACAGAGCCCCAATCCTGAACCTTTCAGTTTATATTCAATATACTCCTGAATCTTTGTGTGATTTTCACAATGCAATCAAGTCAACCTGGCCAAAATTCCCTGGAAGTTGCTAATGTTGTAGTCTAGTCATGATCGGCCATCCTACGTGTCACGATCAATGATCTAACGTTAACAACTTTTTTGACATCGCTGGCTATGCGGTGTAGTCATCGCCGACCACACTACCCATCCACATTAGATCTCTATCCGTGCCATGTAGGATGATCAGCGATGATTGAATCGCGTTGCTCGCAATGTTAGGCAAGATTTGGCCTGGCCGACTCAATTGCATTTTTACTCAAAGGATTAGGAATATATCATATAAATTGAAAGCTTTATGAACGAATTGAAATCTATACAATAAATTTAGAATTGGAATAGCAATTTTTTCACACAATAATAAATGTTATGTGGCCGCATCAACATCACATGCTCCTCAATCACCACAACATATCCTAAGACTTAAATACGAATCATATACGTCTTGATGGTATGGGGTATCCGAATTTTGTGACCCGATTAATCCCCACAAATAAATATATGCTCTGTAAGAGCAAAAAAAAAAACTTAGCAATTCAAATTAATTTGATTTGCCTGAATTGGTAGCGAAGCACATATAGAGTAAGTAAAATAATGCAATGCTTTTTGCTCTAAAAAGCGGTTCCACTTACGGCATTTGTTTGACCGCCGTGCATTGAAGAAGCCAACACCCAAATGAACTCTCTCTCTCTCTCTCTCTCTCTCTCTCTCTCTCTCCTTCGTGGCACGTGTCAGCTCGGGGCTCGCAGGTGCGAGGATGATTTAATGCATCGTGACGCGAGTACAAAGCCAAGCAAAGCACCTGGTGTCGTCGTTCTCTGTTGCATTATTTATATACCACATTCACTCCTCTCTTCTGCCACAGCATCCATCCTTCACCCTTACTCATTTTGAGTACAAAGATTATCCCATCTCTTTTCGCCACCTGTTTATACTTCCACACTCGTTGAAGGAACCGATATCTCAAGGGAAGAGATAGAAAAAGAGAGGGGCTTCGAGCGATTTGCGATGTATCGTTTGTTCGAGGCCATGCATGAAATGAAGGCCCCGCTGATGATGGTGGTCGTCCAGGTTGCTTTCGCCGGCGTCAACATACTGTACAAGCTCGCCGCAAGCGACGGGATGAACCTGACCCTCGTCATCGCCTACCGGTTCATATTCGCGACGGCTTTCCTGGCCCCTCTGGCTTTCTTCTTAGAAAGGTCGCACATACTTCTCTTATTGAGCGAAGTTTGTTCTTTCCCTTGCGATACCAGTCAATTCGAATATGTATGTTTAAACTGATTTCCTTCTTTCACGTGTAACAGGAAGAGCTGGCCAAAGATAACATGGACAGTGCTTGTGCAAGCCTTCTTTTGTGGGCTATTTGGGTAAGTGCGTTTTTGGGGATGCATTGATGTTCAGGTTCTTCATTACCATGCCTGTTGTTGTTTGATACATAACATTTGGGAAATGCTTACTGGCTTGTGGTGCTATGAGATAGCACTTGTAAGAACAGCCTAAAAGCCACGTCTCCATGTACTGCAGCAGACTAGATACAACCTTTACTAGATATTCCTTCTAAATATAGACTTCTAGTACGTAAATATGGAAGACTCGGGTGTTTATGCATGGGGAAGTTCCTGGTCTTTTATTGTTGACTATGATCGAATGAACTGCAGGGGATCAATGGGGCAAAATTTGTACCTAGCAAGCTTATCAATGACATCGGCGACATACGCCTCAGCCATGGCCAACCTGGTCCCGGCCATAACCTTCGTCTTGGCTGTTTCTTTCGGGTATGTACAGGATTTCTCGTGCAAGTTCATCGACATGTATAATTCACTAGTATCGGTCTTGGCGAATATACTCGGGGATTCCTTCAGCTGGGATGTTCTTCTGACGTGGCGCGTGGTTTTCTTTCATGTTCACGTTGGCCGATCGAAATTAGGTTGGAGAAGGTGAGGCTGAGGACAGTTGCAGGGAAGGCAAAAGTGGCGGGAACATTAATGGGGGTTGGTGGGGCAATGCTGCTCACGTTCTACAGGGGCGTGGAAGTCAACCTGTGGTCAACGCACGTGAACCTGCTGCGCCACGTGGCGGCGACCCAGCAGGGCCAGGAGGGTTCGAGCAATCTCCTCCTGGGCTCGCTTCTGGCCGTGGCCAGCTGCTTCTGCTACGCCTTGTGGTTGATCATTCAGGTGGGTCTTTGCCTTTTTCTTTTCAATACGTCTTCACTTTGTCGCCTTTGATTTGCTTCACTTTATCGTGTATTGGTGTCGGAAACTACAAAGAATAATGCAAAATGATCTGTTGGACAGGCGAAGATGAGTGAAGAGTTCCCACACCAATACACGAGCACGGCGTTGATGACCTTCATGGGGTCAATCCAAGCAATGATTTACGCATTGTGCCGAGAGAGGGACTGGAGTCAATGGAAGCTCAGATGGAACGTTGGGCTCCTCACCGCATCATTCTCGGTACACACAACAAACACCTTAGTCTCTGATGTTGTGCACATTCATTAAAGCTTAATATCGATTGTCAAACTACCCCAGCGTGTGTCCTTAACTAATCTGCTAACCCTCGCGCGACGCGAGTTTGCCTGTGGCGTTGTAGGGGATCGTCGCTTCCGGGTTATGCTATACTCTGATCGCTTGGTGTGTACGGATGAGAGGGCCGGTCTTCGTGTCAGTGTTTAATCCTTTGATGCTGGTGACCGTGGCCTTGGCGGGGTCTATGGTGTTGGACGAAAAATTACACCTCGGGAGGTATATAATTGATGTATTCGAACCTCTCGAATCATTTTACATGGAAATATCCTAATGTTAAAACGAAAAAATGTTAATTTACAATGGTTATACTCAAGTTTTTCCCTTACTTTCGATGGCAGCATTCTAGGGTCGGGGCTCATAGTGCTCGGTCTCTATGCGGTGCTGTGGGGCAAAGGAAAGGAGAACAAGAGGACGAATCAGTTAGTGCCGTTGAGCAACCCCGGCGAATCCAAATCCATTGAGATCGTCGTTGCCTCTTCTAACAAGAACGATGTTAAGGAAGGTGACGATGTTCGAGATTTTGCGACAAAGGAGAGCGAAATGGCCAAAGAAAGCCTCGAAGAGAAAACCGCAGGAGAAGAGCAAGTTTAAGGAGCAACTGATAATATATACGATGTTCAATTGTTCCAAAATCTAGGCAGGCATAGAGACATCCAAAAGGGGCAACTTCACCTTGTGCAAAAGTGGGCATCTTTGTAAATAGCCACACATTGTCTATACGATAGTTAAGAGTGTAAGATATGTCCAAAACAAGTTGTTATTCTCACAGTAAAATAAAAACAGTCATGTAAGCATTTCTCTTACCCCTTTTATATAATTAATTCAAATCAGAGATCGGGCAAACTAATTAGAATGTTGCCCACCTGCTGCCGCAATTAACAAAAAAATATATATCAACTAATGATATAATTTTATCGTAAATCTCAATCAAAGAGAAGGGTATGCTTGAGTTTTATGTGTAACTGCTTTTATATCTCGAATTGATATATTTCATTTTTGCACAATTGTGGATCATTTTACCCCATCACGAAAATATGTATAAGAGCCGTCTTTGGCTATTATCCGGGCTCTTGTTCTAACTTACTAGGTCCATGAAATTATTAAGGCACATCGTGGATGTGGGTTCACGTTATAATTTTTTTAGATAGCTAGAATTGTTGGCTAATTCCTGTGGATATACCACGTGACAAATTATGTTACGAAATGATGGGTACGGCTAATTCTATGTCCATAAGACATGATTATGCTTACGTGAGATGATTTGAGTATGGTCTTAGCTAGGTCCGTCTAAGTCTGAAAAAGAATTTTCCCACCCAGAATTTTTGTATGTATTGGCTAACCACCTAACTAAATAAAAAAAGCAACTTTATTTAGCTCTTCTTTTTATAGGACGCGTGTCAAATTTAGAGTCGAGGGCAAACCAATCAAAATGGATATTCTCGAAGCCATTTAATTTTATGACCCAATCATACCAAGTTTTAAAGAAAATATAATATATTATCTCTAGATGTTTTGATGAACTTATAAGTTAGATAATTAACCATTTGTACCACCTCGTAATATAAGTAGCGAGTTATAACTCTCATCGACAAATTAAAGCATGTCTTTTCATATCTTTCGAATAATTTATATCAATACTCTTTATAGATCTAATTTGTTTTTTCTTATTGATTTTCTCACCAAGATTAATTAAGGAGTTAATATCGAGAAAAATCCAAAATCAGTATACTCATGATAAATTTACTCCAAACTAATTTTTGGGCCACCAAAACTCCAAACTGATACAGTGTGACAAATTTACTCCAAACTAATTTTTGGGTCACTAAAAATTCCAAATCGGTATATCTGTAAAAAATTTACCCCAAATTGATATGAATTTTCACATAGACTCGTCATGTTAATCGAGTTACTATCATGTGTCATCTAGCTCAGCAATTTCACAATAATATTTAACAAAAGCTGACGAGGGTAAATATGATACAAGTGTATCAGTTTGGAGTTTTGCTAGCGCAAAAATTAGTTTGAGCTAAATTTATCACGGGTTTACCCATTTAGGAATTTTGGTAAAATTAGTTTTTAGTAAATTTATCATAGATATATCAATTTGAGATTTTTCGTGATAGTTACCCTTAATTGAGCCATCAAGTTACTTGCCTAAAAAAATTATGCCCCAAAGTCATCACGACATCTTAGGGAAAAGTGCCAAAAAAGTTTTAAACCTTTTGCATTGATGCAAATTTAGTCCTAAACATTTTTTTGGTACCAATTCAGTCCTAAACCTTTTGCATTAATGTCAATTTAGTCCTAAACTTTTTTTATGCCAATTCAATCCTAAATCTTTTACATTTGTGTCAATTCAGTCCTAAACCTTTTATTTCTGTACCAATTCAATCATTCCGATCAATTTTGGCCGGATTTTGCTAACGTGGACGCCAGGCGGTCACCAGCACTAACATGGACAACTTTAATAATATTTTAATATTTTTTTGAATTTTTTTATCTTTTTATCTTTTTTTCCCCTCACTTCCCTGTTTCCTTCAGCTAGCACTAATGAGGTCGTGGAAGGTGTTGGCAAGGTCAGGCCTTGCTCAGCCATGGTGAGACTTGCCTTTGCTGTCGCTGGGGATGTCGAGCCTCACCGGCCTCTGGCCTCTGGCCAATCATTGGTCCGACAACTGGCTGGAGGAAGGACGGAGGGGAGGGGGAAAAGAAAAAAAGAAATAAAAATTCAAAAAAATATTAAAATATTATTAAAGTTATCCACATCGGCACTGGCTGGTCAACGTCCATGTCAGCAAAATCCGACCAAAATTGGCTAGAATGACTAAATTGGCATAAAAATAAAAGGTTTAGGACTAAATTAGCACAAATACAAAAAGTTTAGGGCTGAATTTGCACTATAAAAAGGTTTAGGGTTGAATTGGCACAAATGCAAAAAGTTTAGGACTGAATTAGCATAAAAAAAATTTTAGAACTAAATTGATACAAATGCAAAAGGTTTAGAACTTTTTTTGCACTTTTCCCCAACACCTTAGCTTTTGTCACTAGTTTAACATGATATGAACTAAAAGGTGATAAATGGCGGGCCTAGATCGAGCTTAATCTGTTGTCCAAACATGCTCCTAATATGAACATCCCCCAATTAAAAAACTAATATGGCTCAACATGGCTTGATCATAGAATTTCGAATCTATTTAACCCGATCGAACTCACATGATTTTATCGTAACGACAAACAATACAAAACGACTCGTAAGAGTACAATTATCGAGACGTGATGGAGTTGATATAACTTAATTATCAAGCTTGATTCGACTCGATATATAAGAATTCACATTGGACTGTAATTATCAACTAATCGAGTCGAGCTTGAACTTGAATTTTGAAGCCATCGAGTTAACTCGAACTTGGACTTGAATTTAAAAGTAAATTAAAATCGAAGAACATAATTGGAAAAATGCACAGAAACCGCAACTATTCGATGAGGCTCATCAGCGAACCGAATCGAGTTAGTGTTTTTCAGACTCGGTTCAACAGGTAGCCCACGATCAAACTTTGACTCGCCCACACGCGTCGGACCCAATCCGAACGGCGCCCCCCGCCCGAGGATTCAACACGGGCGGCTTCGCATCCACCGAAGTGGCAGCCTCGCAATTCTCAGCACAGGGCGTGGGCAAAATCGTCACTCCGGCGGACCCCTATAAAAGCTCCACCTCTCCTTCCTCTAATCGCGTCTCCTCCATTCACGCTACTGGAAAAGGAAAGCTAAGCAAGAAGCAAGAAGAAGATGGCGACGAAGACGGCGGAAATGCTGCTCGCGGCGCTGATCTTGACGGTGATCTTCTCGCGGATGGACGTCGCCGTCGAGTCCGCCGCCGCAGATTGCTACGACGCTTGCTCCACCGCGTGCGTCCAACCCGACGGTGGGTAGCTTTCGATTTCCTGTGTTTTTTCCTCCTTTCGTCGGCCGGATTTCTGGAAGGATATGGCGGTAATCGCTGCTCTTTTCGCCGACTGTGCAGCGAGGCTGATGGCGCGGTGCGACCGCAAGTGCCAGATCAAGTGCGAACCAGGTGCGCGTCTCTCTCTATCTCTTGCGTTTTGTGCATGTTTCGACGTTTCCAGTTGTGCCCCGGACGAGTGAATTTGTTGTCATTTTAGCCCCGAATGTGTGAATCCGGTTTGATTTTAGCCCTCGTGGCCTCCGGCGGTCTTCTGATGAACACGTGTTCCTGACGGACTGCGGGTTTCGATAGTTCCGAGTTTCCGGCGAGGGCGATGAAAGAACTATTCCGCGCGCCGTCGGAAAATTCGTACTCGATAGCCGGAGAAAAATCAACAGCAAAGGTCGGTCTTAGGAGTCGCGAGTGAGATTTGGCGATATATTTGTGGCTGGTGATCTTGAGGTGCCAAGCCTATGTAGAATATGGGAAGCATAGAAGTTTTACCACACTGGTCCTCAAATGTAGGGGCGCGCACGGGAATTGGACCGACCCGGGAGCCGGATCCAAAAAGTCGATTTCTAGGTGGTTCTAGTTTCATTTGGAATCGGGAATAATAGGATCAGTTCCCGATTTCAGGTGCGGAACTGGAACCGCTCAGATCAGTATGTTTTTCTTTTTTTTTATTATTTTCTTTTCTTTTTAACAGTAAAGAAAAGGAAATTGCCAAAAACCCGAGATTGATTGGTCCGGTCCAGTTTCCGGTTTTAGAATAGAAGAGGCCTAACCCAAGAACGGATCACCCCTACTTAAATCCTTTTTTATTTGTATTAGGCAAGAAGATGATAGTAGGATTAGCAATTTAGCTCTTAATTCTTCTCTTGATGAACTGGGTAACATAGATAATCATGTAAACATCCTCAGATTTGATTAATTGCGCTCTCTTGCTCAACTAATCTTGAATTTTGTTGTTCAATATCATGGGAAAGTCTGTATATGAAAGGTCCAGTCCTTATTATTTGGGTTAATATCATAAAAAACCCTAAATTGATATACTTATAACAAATTTACTTAAAACTATTTTTTTTACCACAAAAAATCCCAAATTAGTACACCTATAATAATTTTACCTCAAACTATTTTTTTGATCATCAAAATTCAATATCGGTACACATGTGACAATTTACTCTCGAATTAATTTTTTGACCACCAAAAGCCATAAACTGATACATATGTAACAAATTTACCCTCTGGTAGTTTCCGTTAAATTTTACTGTCAAATTGCTAAGTTTAATGACACGTAGTAATTGACAAGTGTACCGGTTTTTGGTTTTACTCCTCTGTTTATCACAAGTTTACCAATTTGAGATTTTTCGTGATATTAATTCAATTTAACGGACACTAACGGAGGGTAAATTTGTTACAAATATATCAGTTTGGGGTTTTTAGTGATCAAAAAATTAGTTCGGGGTAAAATTATCACAGATATACCAATTTGAGATTTTTGGTGATCAAAAACTACAAAAAAAATAATTCGAGGTAAAATTGTCACAAGTATGTCAGTTTAGAATTTTTCATGATATTAACTCTTATTATTTATTCTCCTTACCCAAAAAAACCCTTATTATTTATTCATTTTTTTTGCCCTACGTGCAGGCCTTTTGGCGGCAGGGGGAAATGTCGGTTGAAATCATTTTGTTCGACCACCGATGAACAATTGATCGGCAACCTATGCCAATGGGAGCCGTAATCTTTCATGTATGCTAGTAAACAATGAATTATGTACTGTGACTATACGTGAACGGGATATTGCGCTACGTACTTATACGTAAACTTGATTTTGAGAGTTTTCCTTTTATGTAATTAGGGGATTTCTTTTAATTTCCATATTTTACATATTTGCTTGTAATATGCGCGAATTTTTACTTCTGCTCACAGGAAAAAAATGTATGGACGATATTAATTAGATGAGTGTAGGAAAAAAAAAAAACCCCTTGACATGGCGATAAACACAAATATCATATATATTTGTCGGGTTGGTCCGTTTCGCGGAGTTGTTTATAGAAAATTACATTTTCTAGTTTCTTTTTTCTTTTGTACTATCAAGTTATCAAACTAAGTAATGAGTTAATGACCTAGAGCTGCGAACGACTATAATTCAAGACTCCGTTTGTTTCGCGAAAAATGAATGATTTATACAAATTATTTAAAAAAATAATCATTTTTATCGTTTGAACTAATTAGTCAATGAAAAATATTTATATCTTCAATAGCAATTTATGTTTAAAGATTTTCATGAATAATGAAAATATTTGTCATTCGTTCATTTTTGTAAGCGATACAATCGATCATTTTGCGGAAAATATTTTTTAAATTATTTATTTTTCACAAAACATACAAAGTCCAAAATTCATGGGAATGAATATGATTATTTTTTTCACGTGACTAGTTCCGAATATGTTTATATATATATGAACGTGACATAAGAACACCATCACAGTTATAGTACAAAGTGAAATTTATCGAAACGAGAAGGGAAAAAGTCACAAAAAATCTCTTTACCAAAAAAAGAAAGTCACAAAAAATCTCAAAATATTCTCACCGTGCACTACCTCAAATTATGCTCATATTTACTCTAAACTTTTTCTCGTGAGATAAAAAATCTCAAACTTGTACCTACATAACACATTTGCCATTTGTTATTGTTTCGCTAGATGATTTTTAAATCAAAATAATATCGTTTTTATTTCACATAAGCCACATGGCCGCACATCTCAACACGGTTTGCTGTCTAGCATCCATGCAGATTTTTAATGACTATCATTGACAAAATTTTGACGAAAAGTAAATGTGTCGTATAGATATAACTTTATGATTTTTGATATTATATAAAAAGATTTAGAGTAAATGTGTTGTGGTCGGTATAATTTATGATTTTTCATAGCCTTTGCGCTAACGAGATTGTCAAATTGATTGGACGAACTTGTATAATAGGTATCACATTTTAATAGTTTGTATTGATTTGACATTTTCATTAGGCCTTCTTTTGAAGGATAATAAAGAGACTAATTTTCTTTTCTTTTCTTCTAACAAAAGCAAGTACATGGACTAAAATTTAGCATCGGCAAAATGCAAGGATCAAAGGGTAAATTTGCATTAAAAGGCTTGCACAAGTAAGGATCGCAAAAACTAAAATTATGACAAAATAAAACATGTGGACCAGAATTGAACTCTCTGAAAAACATAGGGATAAAAAGTATGATTTATCAAAGATAAAAGAGAAAAACACACAAAATCGCATGGCTCCCTAAGTCATTGACCCGTTTAAGAAGAAAACTAATTGGTTGCTCGTGCCTTTCAGCACGATCTGAATATTGGTAAGTGTAATAATTCTAATTACTTTTTCTTCACTTAATGATTATTTTTGCATTGAAATTATATTTTGAAAAAAAATGAAAGGAAATATACAACTAAGAATGCACAATTGATCATTTTGTACATAATCTTTATAGTATTTATATGTAATAATTTTATTTTCTCTTAAATGAGTGAAAATACATTTTTTAGTAATGTTTTATGTTATTTTGAAAGAATATTTCTTGATACCAAGGACGCCATTCACTTTAACGATGTATGCTGTGCAATTAGTGAAGAATTGACACATATTAGATATAATAATAACCTATTTTTCAGAATAATGTCCTCAAGTGTATGTGCAGTTCATATACCATATAATGCCTATAGGAATGAATACCTTATCCTATACTTAGTTACTTATGTTAAATCGATCAATTTCAATGACAAAATCGAGATAGCTAACAAGATTTTTACGATATACCCACTTTTTTAAATTCAATATGGGGATAGATCATGTAATTCTTATGCCATGTTGAAAATTAGTAAATGTGTACATAATAAGAGCATTTAATGTAAAAGCCAGAATATCCATTTTTAACTACAATTAAAATGTTCAACCAAATTCGTCGATTTTATGCGAGATTAAGTTGTGTCTTTTGTGGCGTATTGCGACACGTAGCATCATGTTAAGACTTGTCGGGAATATAAAAACAAATAAATCTATATTTTCTAGGTAGTTAAATTTAGGGAAAACCATGCCAATGTCCTCTAAACTATAATCCGATATGCAATGTCATCTCTGAATTTTTAATTTATTCAATGAGGTTCATAAACTTTGGTCAAACGTACTATATCGTTCCCGAACTTTTAATTTATTCAATATAGTTTTTTAATTTTGGTCTAATTTCAATATAGTCTCAAAACTTTTAAATGTTTTAGTATAATTTATGGATCACTTTGAACAAATTAAAGATCTAAGGATGGCGTTACTTGTTGGGTCAAAGTTCATGGATTATATTACATAAATTAAAAGTTTAGGTACGATATTATACATTAAATCAAAGTTCATGGACTATACGTGCAATTATCCCTTAAATCTATAGAAAAAGTGCAAGTTGCGGGTAGGAGGGCAACGGCGCTCGCTCCTCTTTTAGGAGGTCTCCAAAACGTCGCCGTTCCCAAGTTTCATGCGAATTAGATTTGAAAAGCGATTTTGCCCCACAAGGCGGTCTCTGTTCGCGCCTCAAAGACGACGCCACCACCGTCTCCTTCATTTCCACAGCCCCTCTCTCTCTCTCTCTCTCTCTCTCTCTCTCTCTCCCTCTCTAGCTGGTTCGACAATGGCGTCGGACGCAGTCCAATCGGCCCTCCTCTCCAAGCTCGAGGCCTCGCTCACCTCCCATTCCTCGGACGACATCCACTCCCTCTTCTCCGATCACCTCCGCCCGTTCTCGGACCTCGCCGCGACCGCTGCCGCCGCCGCGAAGCCCAAGAAGTCCTCGAAATCCGCCGCCGCCGCCGCCGGCAACAACCAGCTGGGGTCGATTCGGTCTCTGGCGAAGCAATACCTCTCGTTCCTCAACCGCTCTCTCTCCCTCCTGCCGAAGCTCCTCGCGGCTCCCCGCCCCGACCAGTCGCGCCTCTTCGAGACCTACGGGCTGTGCCTCGACTGCTTGGGCGCGCTCGCCTCTCAATTGGCGTGCAAGCCCTACTCGGTCCACGTCCAGAGGTCGAGGTACGTGCACTGTTTCGAGTCCTGCGGGCTGTACGCGGACGCGGCGATCGATGGGTTTAGGTTGCTGGAAAGTCTGCGCGGGATTGATTTTGGTGGCGGCCGCGGGAGGGCAGGAGGGAAAGGTGGATTGTTGCCGCCGGCGGTGAAGCCGGCGAGCGAGGATAGGGAATTTGCGGTTTTGGTGGTGGAGATGGTGGTGACGATTGTGAAGTGTGTGGCGATGGGGCAAAGTAAGGACGCTGGTGATTACTTGAAGTTGCTCGGGTTGGTGGATGAGGTCTGGCCATGGTTCGGGTTCGTGCACTTTCTTTGTAGTTTAGACCAGCATCTTTTTCCCCCCTGTTTATTGGCTGCCACATTGTTACGCTCGAGGGTTTCTGATATTGAATTGCCAGGGTCTTGGATGCAAATACACATGACAAATTGCAGAGAGCGCTTGTTACTTACCTGGGGAAATGTACTGTCTTTATGGTTGGTGAGTTAAGCAGCTTTGATGGGGATTTTGTGCGTTCATTCTGTACAGCAACTTTGATTGAGTATGGGAAGTCATCAATGAAAGATGAAATATTCAAGGTTAAGTAAATTTAAATCTCGCCTCCTTTGGCCAAGAAGGATGTGTAATTGTTTCTAATGGGTAGTTGCTTTTTGCAGTTTGCTCGCAGGATATGTTCCATATTAATTTCATTATCTGACGAAAGAACATCCCTCATATTTGATGTACTAACTTGTTTATTAGAATCAAGTGGCCGTGATGGAAAGGTAAGTCTTTCAGAATTGCATTTGAGTTTTCTTGAAAAAGTATATACATTCAAGTAAGGAAACGTGAAAGGGGACACTAACGAATTTACATATGAATTTTATGGGTACTCATAGCATTTCGCTCACTAAGTCCAACTAATGTTAACTTTCATGTACATGGTAGTAATTGGGGGTTTGATTGGAGAAATAGAAATTAAAATCTTGGAACTTATGGTCACAAATTCTAGATCAGTACGTTTGCAGGCAAATATTTTCCTAATTTCCATGCTTCTCGAAATGGAATCATCCACTTTGTTAGAAGTTCACATATTGCAATTTGGGTAGCCACATGCGAGTGGATAATGGAATTTGGATTTTGAAGCTGTTTGTTAATTATAGTAGGGCTAAAATGAAGCTGACTTTCAGTTCTACATATTGTTGTCAAAAGTTTGTTTTCGAGATCAAGGAAGATTAGTTTATAAATGCATTTAAAAGGTAGTATTTTTATGAGAGAAAAACATAGGTTTACGATGGAAGAAAGAATCAAAATTGAAGTGTACTTCACTTTGTGAGCCATGCTGATGAGTGTAACTAGGTAATCAAGACTTTGAGAGTGGAAAAGCATAGCTTGGGGACTATAGTTTTTTCCTCCCTTTTATATTTTTTATGAATATTTCTTTGTTTAAGAGTTACAGTAACTGTAGAAGTCCATGAAAGATCAAATACGCTTAGACAATGAGGTGGCAAAGCAAAGTCCAATCTTGTGATCGACAATGCAGATTTGTTTTTTTCTCCTCCTCCTCTTCTTCTTCTTCTTTTTTTCGGGGGGGGGGGGGTGGTCAAGTAGATGAATTTTCTAGATATCGTTCTGACTAAACCTCATCCAATGGTAAGGGCAAGCAAACAGTAAGAGTTGAAAGAATGAAGTAAGTTACTTCTGATTCTTTATTTGTAGATAACCCAATTGCGCGGATATGTGTTGGATTGGATGCCTTGAATGCCAATGGATAGTTTTCTTGGGCTTTAGGTTTAGTTATTATGTGCAGTTTTTGAACAAGTGATCCCTTGGCTAACAATAAAAAAAGG
Source organism: Syzygium aromaticum (assembly GCA_024500025.1). NCBI lineage: Eukaryota > Viridiplantae > Streptophyta > Magnoliopsida > Myrtales > Myrtaceae > Syzygium > Syzygium aromaticum. Next base: position 5,461,285 of record CM044891.1, on the reverse strand, counting down.
ACGTCACAAACTTGGCAAAGAAGGAAATGCATCAGAAATAGCAGCTCTTACTTTTAAAACAAAATGCATGAACTAACGAAGGCTAACCAAACTGGAAAGTAGCAAGTGAATAGCGTTATTTAAAACAAAGCCCTTCAACGTTGCATAACTCAATTTCAAACCTTCCAAAATCCTATTGCGCCTTTAAGCCCAAAGTTCCACTAAATAATGCGAGCTCATACTTTTAAACCTACTATCAGAAGCTGCAAGTCGTATATCTGGAGCGCACAAGAATTCCCTAACCACCCCTCTAGCGCGTTTGCTTGTTCCATAATCATGTGCTTTTTCTTGATGTAAATATCGATTTATGAAGTGAGAACCAATTATGTCTTGTCATGATTAAGGTAGGTTGATCATGTCCCCTTACACGTGACGGAAGTGTATAAATGTTGAAGTGTTGCATTATACTGACTTGAGCATTAAGTGTAACCTATCATCACATAGAGCATTGCAACTTTGTAATGTTCTTTTAGTGAGCTCTACTTGCAGATTGAGTTGTTAACCAAGATATTCTTTTGGCAGATTGAGAAAGGTGATGTTGGAGAAGAGATCATGGCACTTTTTGCTTATTGTGCCAATAGATGTCGAGATGTGACCACCAGTTTCTGTTGTAAATTGTCTGTATATATAAACGACATTGCTACTAAAAAGGTATCTCCTTGACAAAGCTTTTCTCATCTGGAAGTTGCACTTGCTTCATTGTATTCACCATTGCTTTCAGAAGTTTCGTGCCGTGCTAATGGTGATTCATTATAAATGGCAGGTTTCAATGCCAGTTAGTTTGATTTTGAAGCTTTATGCTCTTGGTTTGTATATACTTGATGGCAAGGTTAAACCAAAAGATGGTGGTTTGAGAACTTCCAAAGTTGAGGAAGATGGCTCTACAATGTCCACAATCTTAGGCAATGGGGACAGACTCAACTCTTTACCATCTTTATTCTGTTTATTGAGAGGTTACTTCCTCATCGAGTCCAAAAGAAATTATTCATCATCCAATGATCTATCCGAGGATTCTTTTAGCCATACATGTTCAAGGATGGATCTTGACTTTGGCACTTCTATATCCTTCCAGGAGAGAGGCGACGAGACTTATTTTATGTCTTACTTAAGTGCATTGAAATTTTTGTGTCAACTTCTTGCTGAATTGGTAAACTCAGAAAGGAAACACATAATTGCTGGAAGTCATGTCGATTCTGCTTCTCTCCAGTTCTGTGCCATTCAGGATGCTTGCAATCATTTCTTGGATGTTTTTGTTTTCTTTAAAAGGTACGTAAATCTTGCTTTTACCATCTGAAACATGGTTGTGAAGTTCCTCAGTGATTATTCTTGCCTTAGCTTTTTGGTTTCTTCAAAGCTTAGTGTCACAAAATGACAGATTGTTAAGTTACAAAAGAATTAGTAGTACCGTATATGAGTTCTGGACTATGAAGATAGCATTTACAGCACACGTTGAACTTTTCTCTGCATTACTTATGGAGTCGTGGATCCATTTTTATCTTCTCTGTATTCTTGCTTTCATTGTGTCATGATGGATTACTTGTTGACAAGAACTCGTCCATTAAAACCAGTTCTTTGATGCACCTTTTGCTGTTCTGCTTTAGTGGATTTGTAGTAGCAGGTCAGATCATTGTAGAAGATGATTTATGATCTTCGTCTTTGTATTTTTAGTATTGTCTTTCAAGTCTAGTATATCAAACTTTCATAAAAGGGGGCCTTTGACAGTTGAGGGTTTTGTGTGCAGTAGCAAATATGGGAAGGATAGAGATAGATATGAAGAATACAGTAAAGCGGTACCAGCAATATTGGTGGCTGCTTTCACTCTCTGTTTTGTGACGAAGCTCAACTTGCAGGTTATGCCTTTCCCACGTAATGCTGCCATGCCATTTTCTTTGTGATTCATGCTGCTTCTTGGTCCAACATATTGGCATTATACATGTGGCAATGGGATTGACACGTTTTCTCTTTCTTAGCAGGAGCATATGCACTTGATAGATTATGTCATCGCAAGTGAATGGGTTCAACCTCAGTGGCTGAAATTTTTGTTTGCATCACTTTATAATCTCAGCGTCATCCTTTACAGGAATAAGCAAGTAGAAGAGGTCAGTGGAAAGAGATCTTTGAAAAATTGATAGCTGAAAATGATAATTTACTTGCTTTGCCCATAACGTGTTGAAATGCGATAGAGCGAGGAGCACATGATTTCTATATGACAATGAGATTTGCTTGGCTTATCATGATGATTTTATCCCTTGACTTCATAATTACTCATCCTCTTTCCAAAAAAAAGTAAAATATGCAATTCTAACTCATCTGGAAGTTATTGTTTTCTTTTTAATCTTGAGTTGAGGAACCTTCATTTTATGAACCGTCTTAAAGGCAATAAGTGCCCTTAAAGTTGCTTATTAGTAGAAATATATAATGTGAGAGGAGCCAAGGTGTCTGTATTATATTAACAAAGCATCCTATTGTTCAATCAATGCTCAAAGTGTGTTGAGCATAATGCATTAATTGGTTGTACAGAAGCTAATTGTGAATGAAACTGGGTAAGGGTAATGATGTTATGATGAGTAACAAGTTTACAGGTTGAGCAGTTATGCCAATGTTCTTTTGTTTAATGATCACTTTTGTAAACTTTGTATGGCTTTTTCATAAGCAGCAAAAAAGACATGGAAAGAAACTCCAGTTTATTGTCAGTTAACATCTCTGTGTTGCTGCTAGTGTGTCTGCTAAATTTGTTTGAATTGCGGTGATATTGTGATGATATTATAGTCGATTTGTAAATCTAAATGATCAAAATGCTGATTTGTCTACTGAGTCTCTTTGGGGTCGTCATGTGAGTTACATTTTTAACAAGTTGGGAACATGTAGCAAATATTCTCCTACTTGAGGTGAGTGCTGAGGAGATCAGTATAGGTGTTTATGGTGGCATATTTTGTTAATAGTCAGTCTGTGTACATTATAAATAGAAAAGGGTCCCAAACATAGTTTAAATTTCTCACTTGTTCTTCTAATTTCAAAGGAGCAATGTGACAAAGGATGGTAATCATGATCATACATTGAAAAGAATATGAAAGGCTATTGTGTTTACAGCTTTTTTCCTGTTGCATGCATGTGGAATGTCGCTAATTATTTTCAGATATAGGTCACTTTTAAGATAAATTTTCTGTTTAACCCTTACAAGCATGCAGAAAAGTTTAAAAGTATGCAGTGTTGCTGCGTCGCTTGTCCTGACAGTTGATGGTTTGACACATGGATAGCAAGGCCATACTCAAAATAGATGCCTCAGCACAATCTTATGAGCTTAAGTTTGATCTGATTTAGTTGACTGGTAGAGACCAAATCACCTTGAAATAAAACGAGATTGAGCTTGGACCCTTGGGTTATTACTTAATTGAGAAAAGGTTTTCTTTTGTTCTCGGAGGAGTTTTATTTATGGAATTTTTCTTCTTCGCACAGGCTTCTAAGGCACTGAAACTGTCATGTAGAGCTTCATGGACATACATTATGCATAATTGCCAGTCGCTTGGACAGAATCCTAGTGAGCTCATTGGTTTGACTAGAGATGCCATTAATGATATTAATGAGGCGTGTGCGAGAAGTGCTTTTTATTTGGATGTTCTCCACCAATGTGGCGGCAATAAGGTTAATAGAGAATGTATAGGTGCCCTCAAAAATTGGTCAGTGGCTATGGACTTGGTTCGTGGATTGCCAGGTCCTCTGCCTTTGGTGAAGCAGTGGGTTAAGGTGAAGTGCTGAGAACTTTCAGCTATTTCCTAAGTTGTTTCTATTCTGATTTTTGGTTGTGTTTCAGATTCAGTGTAAACAACACAGACATGCAGATGCTGGGGATAGTCTGCCAATTTTATACCAATTGCTCTCATCCTGCGTAGAAGTTCCAAAAGCAACTCTTGCCATAATATCAGAGCAGGTTTGACCTTATATTGATACTTTTTGGGAGGAAAATCCTAGTTTCTCTACCACAGTACATGAGTATGTGTATGTTTCACAAGTGTTTTGAAATGAGCCTTGTGCTTTATAATGAATTGAGGATGGTCATGGCCAGCTGGCTGGGTGGTGCTAGTGTGTGTGCACACATGCACATTTTTTGGACTACTGATAGTACTCATCTTTCCTTCTATTGTGGTTAGGAGCTCCTTGCATACGAGGAAATTATTTCCTCAAATCCAGAGCTATGCAGTAGAATGCAAATGAAAATCATAGACGTGCTTTTGCAAGAAATTTACTTTGCAAAAGCTAGCTGTTTCCAGAAGGCAAGACTTTTAATAAAAAAAGGGAGGATTCTAAAATGCCGTGGAAGGGAAGGGTTAAACAGTTGCATTCAGTGTTTGTCTGAAGCAATATCCACAATAGTGAGTATTCTCACTTTACTTCCTGGTTCATACTAGAAGATGCATTCAGGTTGAATGGATTCGTGTCTTTTTCTTTCTAAGATGGATTGACGAATTAACAAGTGACTCGGCACAGGATTGTGTCAGTAAATCATCATCATGCTCTGCTGTCTCAGAATGTTACCTATTAGCCTCTGCATATTCTCTGCGTGCTCTCTGTACTCAGGAAGCTGAACCGAAATCAAAGGTGCAAATGCATGGAAGGCTAGTCCCTTGTTTTGAGCACTTTATTTCTAGCTGTGCATGCCCCAATCATGCTCTATTTAACAATCCTTTTGTTTATTTTCTGTTGGTTTATTTAAAAAGCAGGGAATACTTGAGGATATTAATGCAGCACTGAACCTCTGGTTAAGTATCAAGAATTTGGACAGTTGCTCTTTGGATGAAGATGACAGCGTGTTAGCAGAAATATCACTGCCATTATTATATAATATTATCGATATTTTGTCATTGAAGGTATTTTGAAGCTGTACATGCTCTAAGGGAGGAACTACCGCGAATGATTTTCATTATTCTTTGTTTATTTGTTTATTTTGATGTGGCATTTCTGGTATGCATTTCCAGGGGTGCTCTTCATTCAGCCATAAAGTATTTAAGCTGATAATTGGATATTTTAATTCAAAGAATTTAGCGCCACAAAAGTTCTTGACCCTCTTATGGGAGTCCAGAAGGATGAGTCATGCCCTTTGCTTCTCACCTATAAGTGAGGCATTCATAACAGTCCTTTCAGAACACCATGGTGCAATCTTCAAGTCTGTGGATCATTGGATGTGTTGTCTTAAGGAATCACCACCGTTGTTAGTAGGGTTTCAGAATATTCTCTCATTGTTACTATCGCTCTATTGCAAGGAATCTTCCCGTGAAATTACCTTGGAACCATATATTGGAGGTGATCGAGTTAAGGAGGCAGCCATTGGACTTATTTCAAGTGTAAGGTCCTCACAAGTAGTTGAATGGAACTTTATTTCCATATAGTTTGATCATTTTAAAAAAGTTTATTTGGACTTCCCTTGTAGGTCCCTCTGTCAACTCGTGCCGTGTACTTAGCTGGATTTCTTTGTTACGATCTATCTGAAAGAATGATCTTGAGTGGTCGCTTACATGAGGTAATGGTTAAGTAGGTTCGATCAGGAGTGTGGGTATGTGTATGTTTACGTATACATATATGTATATATGTTAAGGAATATGCTATAAAACATTGTTGACGCGTTTCCTAACAGTTTAAGCTTTTATGAGAAAAGGTTTGCCTATCTTGGTATCGGAGCACAGGCCAAGGGTTCAAATCCTGGCAGACCCTCTCAATTTTCTCTTTCCTTTTATCCCTGTTATTCTTCCTGTTTTCTTATTTTGTTGGCTTGATTATGTCCACATCCTGTTTGGCACAAGTAAGGTACCTAAACGTGCTAGGGCGGGGGGGTTCAGAAATATGCTATAAATACATTGTTGACATGTTTTATAACATCTTAAGCTATTGGAAAAAAAAGGGTTTGTGTAACGATATATATTGGCATTTCTAATTGAATTTGGTCCTTAATGGCAATGGTTTGTTTGTTGAGGGTTTTATAGTTGCTAAGTCTCTTCAAAGCAATTTCTATGTTCATTTTTTGCTATAACACCAAAGTGTTGACTGTGACAAGCAATTTTCCTTAGCTTTTCCATCATTTGTCTGGTATTACCAGTATTGGATTATTTTTTAATGTAGAACCTATGGTTTATCTGTAGGCCCTTTTATTTGCTAAAGAGTCGCATGAATTACGCACTAGACTCTTTCAAGAAAAATTCACTCACTCCGTTGAGCAGACTCATAAGCATGGTGAATCTGGAGAGTTTGCTCAGAAGTACAAGTATTCTATAAGGAATCTCCATGTCTCAAAAACTGAGGCAGCTGAAGTATGGTCATTTGATTCAAACTCATTTGATGTGGAAAGCTGTTATCTCAGTCCCTGGAATATAATGCAAGGTTACCTAGAGAGCACCTTACAGGTTACACTCCTCCCATAGCATGTAGTGATAACTGATATGCATTACATTTAGTTTATCCCCATGCTTTTTTCCAACTTTTTAGAGTGATTTGATGATCTTATCATGTAGGTAGGCACCATCCTTGAACTTATTGGAAATGGAACTGAAGCAGAAACCTTTTTGCTCTGGGGGAAAAATATCTCTTGCTCGCAAGACTTGCCACAGTTTGATGTTGCCTTTTCCTCTGTCTTAGGTACATTATCAGAGATTATTAGTGGCCTACTTTTCCTTAAGTACATGATATATTTTTCTCTGCTTTGGCTTCAAGGAAGATGATGGCATCCAATATAACATTTATTTATGTGTTTATTCAGGAAAGATTTACCGTCGAAAACGATGCTGGGATGTGGCCAGTAAAGAACTTGAAACTGCAAGACAATTATTGATGGACTCTGGAACAAACTTTTCTTGCTCTAAATGTAGATTGTTGCTTGAAGCTACTGTGGATTTACAATTCGGAGATTTGGTTAGAGCTCAGTCTGATGACAGCAGCTCTGTTTCAGCAGAAAAACTATCTCATGCAGAAGAGCTCTATCAGTCGGCACTAGACAGACTTTCTCTTCTTGGATTGAGAATTCCGGTAAAATCTCTTCAGCAAGGAAATAGCAATAGCCTAATGGTCCAAAGACCTATTGACAAGAGTGATGATAGTATGGCAACTAATGCTTCTCTCAACTCTTCATCTAATCAGCAGAATGGAAGATGTGTTTCCATGAAGGAAAAACTTACTGGCAAGGTGGATAATAAGAAGGGTAGAAAGACAAAGACTCTGCCTAAATCAACAGTAGAGGAACAGCCTGTAACTTATGATGGTAATAAAAGGTTAACTCGTTCAAGATACAGATGTTTAAGTCAGGGTACAAGCCTACCGAGTGATGTACAAGTACACCCGACAACTTTTTCAGAAAGCAGCCATTTATCTGGTTGCAATGACAATTCAGATAAGACAGAGTGGCTTTCGCATTGTGAAAGCTTAACCCACGATTCTGGCAATAAGGCTTTGTGCATTTGCAGCAAATGGAAGTGTTGGAATTGCCTACATGTTGAGAATATAAAATCAGGGTCCATGAACAGTTTTATACATATGAGATTGGAGTTTTTCTCCAGGCGGCTTTCGTCACGGCTATTCACTGGAATTCGTAAGTGTTACTTAAACTTATAGTCTCTTGATTTGACAATGTGCACGTTGGAGACATACGTATGCCTTTGTTTCATTTAATGACAAGAAAACTGAGGCTTAATGCATGCAGTATTGTCAAGTATGTGACATATCTTTTTATTCTCTTTTTTTAATGTTTTTGCATGTGAATGGGCTTGGATATAACAACGAATTTAAAAAGAATCATCGAAGTAGCATCGTGTTTCTTTGAAGAAACATCAACTGGGAAGTTTCCATCAAATGTTATGCAATTACTTAGAAGGTTTTAGCATGCGATTTTTGTTAGTAGTGTTAAGTTAGCCTGTATTACATGTCTATGGGGTTTGCATAGGCCTTATATACATATTCCCTTGTTCCATCTAAAGCTTAAGCTCTTGATGAAATTTCTAACATTGTATCGGCACTAAGTGTCAACTCTTCAATCTTCATGCCCACTTCATTTCAGATGTGATTCTTGTCTCATGTGTTCCCGTCATTAGTTCCACCTACCATTCTTCATTCTTTTTGCAATTGAGAGGGTTTGTTTAAAGTGTTCCAAATTGCTTGTCTATGGGGTTTGTATGAGCCTCTTACTATGTTACGGTATTCCACCAGAAAGCTTAAGCTTTGGGCTTGAATTTAACACAGAGGCTGCGGTTGTGAGGATGGCCTTTAGTTTTTCTCTCCATTCTTCTTTTGACAATTTGTCCACAATGCATTTTTGCTGAGCAAATTCTCTTAAAAGAATTTCTATCTTTAATTTCTAAAAGCAGCAATTATCTGAAAAAGGAGGCATATTTAAACTTTTGGGTTGTCAGATGGTGAAAAATTTGAATTTTTCTTGCATTGTGGCTGTTCCTAAAATAAATGACTTACTTTTGTTTCAATTTCTGCATTAGCAGAGGGTTGAAGGAGGTTTTGCCTGTAGCCTGCCAGGATTCTGCTTTGACTTATGAATGTGATATTTTGAGAAGGTGGTGATGATTTCTTTCTGTTACGTGACTATGCTGAGTTAAAACAAACTACATAAAGTTATCTCATGCTCTCTGCACACCCCTATCATTCATATGAAGAATCCAATAGCTAGTCTATGGTTCAGGGATCCATAATGTACAGGTTGTTGCATTTGGCTTGATTATTTCTCAAAATTACGCGATAGCAAATCTTATATTACTGTTGAACGTCTGCTTTAAAAGTACATTTTTCATCTTTTCTTTCTTAAATAAATGTTACTGAGTTGCATTTCAGGAAAATGCCGAGGAGCACATGATCAAATTCATAAAACACATGAGATATTGTTGCAGAGCATATCTAATGTAGTTAGTGGAGACTTATCAAGTCAATGCAGTGTTCCGGTCCCTCTACTGCTTGATTTAGTTGGGAAGGAGACTGAAGGAGACAGCCTTCGAATTGAACGTGCTGCTGTACTTTACAACATTAGTTGGTGTTCTTTGAAGAGTTACCATACACAGAATACACGGTAATCTTCTGGAGATTGTGTTTATGTCCCGTGTCTCCGGGTCCTTCGTTTGTCTTGTGTTCTTGTTTTGGAGTCATTTACTCAAGTTTCTCACTTCAATTGCTTTGTGGTTTTGTTCCTTTTTTGGGGAAATTCTTATGATTTATGGTCTCAGGTATTTACTTTCTTGTGTACCTTGTCCATATTTACATTCGCTTCTTTTCTTGTCCCTAGACAGTCCACATTTAATGGTCATATGGCACTGTATTCGTAATCTTAATCCCTGGTATTCCAAATATGCCAGCTGAAACAGCATTTTATTGAACTCTTAAGGGATGTATTTTACCAATTAAAGTTTGTTTTTGATAAGAAAACAGCGTTGAACTTCAGATTTCCTAAACTCTCTTATACATACTATACCTAACACATGCGGACATGGCATGCTTGTCTACTTATAATGTGAATTTGCTGACCTACTTTGATAGAATGCTTTTGTGGAACAGATGGCCGACAATTGTCTTTTCTTTATTGGTTTGTTGTTTGAGCAGGGTAACCTGCTGTGAATTATCTCGCATTCAACTTCCACAAATAGCGTCTTGGTTGAAGCTAGCCTTTGTACTCTGCCATGAGGTTTCAATACTGATGCAAAAGGTGAATATCTGCTCTTGGTGGTCTTTTTTCTAATCTGCTTTGCCGTCACAACTGCTGAACTAGGACAGTGCTCCTGCTCAACTGATGCTTCTTGCCCTTATCCTTTCCCTCTCCCTCACCCAGTTTGTTTTTCTTTCCTTTTAACATTACTAGCTTTCAATAGTGCAAAGGTGCACTGATGGAGTAAGTTTTTTATTTAACACTTGCACTATGTTGCTCCTAAGTTTTTGTCCCTCATCCGTTGAATTATCCCAATTTGTTGTTTTTTCAAACATGCATAAAGAATGATGAAACTTGATTGGATAGAGGACATTGTGTATGCATGCTATGTGGTATGGGCATTAGATGATAGTTTCCACCTTGATATACTTTTTCATTGAGCCTTTTATTTTTCTCATTTTGGATTGTAGCATGCATTTTGGCATATGTAGGAGAAATTTTGCTTTTATAGACAAGCATGTATGAATTGTCTTTATGGTAGTGCATATCAAAATATCCCATGAAAAATATACAATTCTACAGAAATTACTTGGAAATGGATATATTTATTTGATGATGTATATTTTTCAGAAATAGACATAACTCTTTTATAACGTATAATTGTCAGAAACTAGTTGAGACTCCAAGGGTGAAAGTGCTACTGCTCATTTCAACTTTCAAGTAGTGCCCATCTTCACTTACTGAAACAACTAGTATAGCACACAGCACCTCAGCGAATCATTCGCATCGGGTACTGCTATTCATGATGGGAGTGATTCTAAACCTGCAAACAAGCTTTTGTTGCATTCCTTCCAAATGCATCACTTGAGACAAAGTGGTACGGCACTCCAAGACTTCTTAGAAATTGAGGCTCCCCCACAAACACTCCAACAGCAAAAAAAACTTGATAACATGACTTGACTTAACCCATCCACCTTAGACGAGCTTAGGATATGAATGAGAAGCTTAAGAGCAAAGTCATAATGGAGAAAGAGATGTCAATAGATTACCCCTAATGCTTACACATGCAACACCAATCTGTGTGAAGAAGATTCCGTTTCCTGAGATTCTCAATAGTAAGAATATTATTCCAAGCTACCATCCAATGAAAGAAAGAGATTCTATGAGGTATGTGGGGCAGTCAGATTGCTTTAGAGGGGAGTGAATGATCAGTTGGAGAAATTCCCCAAGTTAGAATAACTTGATTTAGCACTGAATTTTTTGTTATTAACTGGGCGCCCCCCACCATCTTGTCATCCCCAAAACCATGAATGTTGAACAAATAAAGAAGAGTAGAGAGGAGTTAATTAAGGATGTTGCTTCTTTGTTGTACTTGTTTATTTGGCTTTGGACATCTTGTTCTGACCTCAAATAGTCTTTTGACGTTTTCCTTTGATTTTGCTTTTCTTTCTCTTTCGTTACTTGTACATTTCAGATGTACTTGAAATTTCATTTTAGTATAATCCTTTATTACCTATCTAAAAGAAAAAATGTATTGATGTATGTTAGTTTCATCTCCAAAAAGCATGCATTTAGACTCTTCCAACTTTATAACCGTTGTTGTTTTATATTTCGACCTTCATATGATAAAGTTGGATTGATCATTAACTTGTCAACTGAAAACAGGTTTCTAAGTTGCTTGCTCTTACGTACATACTCTCTGCCACAAGTGAGACTTATTCATCTTCTGATGCGCTTTCGGAAAACCATTGGGCTTCATTTTTTCATCAAGCTTCTCTAGGTGCTCCTGTTAACCACCTGTTCACCTATAACACATTTCAGAAATGCAAAGCTCGTACCATGTTGGATGCCGAGGTATCTCATGTTCACTTATTATTTCAAAGTAGGAGACAGATAGGAAGTACGATTCTCTTTTGTTTCTTCTCTAGGGTTGATCTAATGGCTAAAATGAACATCTTTTAGGGCCAGGGACTGAGTGCTGCTGGCACAACTTCTATCATGGAAGCAATCGGGAAGAAAGATCTATGCAAATATCTGAGGTCTCTTTCCAAGTAGCATAGCCAATTATTTAACTAGCTGATATACATATACCGATGTGAACGAGTAGTAGATCAATTCCATCAAGAAGATTGATTTTGCCAAATCTAAGAAGATTTAGATTTGATCTCCCTTATGTTCTGCATCAAATTCACTGAACCTGGTTTTGTTTTCTTGCAGCAGGCTTGCACCAGAATCTATTCAAAATCTTGAAGATCTTGTTAGAAGATTCTTTGGGTGTCTTCCTTGTGCCACAGTGCTCTGTATAAGTGTTGTTGATGGTTCTGATGCTAAGTTGTTGCAAGAGCTATTGCTTTATCCTTCTCATATCCATGCATGGATGATTTTATCTCGCTTGAACCGCGGCTCTCAACCTATTGTTGTCCTTATGCCCTTAGATCCAATATTGGAAGGTACTTCCAGTTTGCTCAATGAATATTAGTTATGGGAATCTTGCAGTACTTATGATGCAGTCTAGCATGGGAGTTAATTTGACTTAACCTTTTCAAAATTTCTCAGATGATTTTGATGCAGTTTCAAAGTCAGAAGATGAATCTTCTTCTAGCAACAAGTCGCTGGATAAACATTGGCATTGTCCCTGGGGTTCCAGTGTGGTCGACAATGTAGTTCCCACATTTAAGGAGATACTGGAGGAAAATTACTTGTCATGTTCTCTCCATACTTTGGAAGATACAAAAGAAAATAGGCTGTTATGGTGGACTAAGAGAAAGAATCTTGATCTCCGCCTGGGTAAATTGCTAGGGTGAGTTCTTCCAAGCATGCTCAGCCAGTGGACAGGCATGTTCATTACAGCTATGATGATACCGCTCATTTTTTAATGTTCTTTATTTTTTGCAGCGTTGCTGTTGCGGCATTCTGTCCATAAGCTTGAAATTAGACTAATGCTATTTGCTTATGTTTTGTCGACACTAACTAGGAAATTAGAAGAATCATGGTTGGGACCTTGGAGATGCTTGCTTCCTGGAGGATTGTTGAGTTGCACACGAATGGGGACTGTGCTAAAGAAACTGGTTCATGACCTGAAACATAAGTGCAAAATTAACATTGATGTGGGTTTGCTTAAGGTTATACTTGGAGGGGTAAAATTGGGCAGTAAAAGGGAAGCTTTAATACCACTGTTGCAGTCAAACAGAACTTGCTATATTGGTAGCACAAATCAATATGTCGAAGAAAGGGACAGGATTCCATTGTTTGCATGTAAAGGAGCTGGTGAATTGTCTGAGCTGGCCTTTCAATTGATTCATGCAGCAATAAAGGAGCTTGAAGAGGAAGATCATATGTATAGAGAGCCAATTATTTTAGTGTTGGATAGCGAGGTGCAGGTTTGTCTGCCCGTCCCTTAACTTTACGTCTCATATTAGATTTAATTCTCTAACTTTTCCTGGCTTAAGGGTGGCATACTTGATTGAATTTTTGCAGTATCTGATTTTAAAACCAATGGCTGGAATTTTGGTACTTAGTTTTTTTGGTGGCAGAGTTTTTGGGCTAAGGGCCATATTAAAATGTATATTCCTTCAAGTAATTTCTTTTTTTTGTTACATATTCTTTTTATGCTATCGGAAGGCAAAAAGTTAGGAGTTTCTAGTGTCATGTGGTCCTCAATTCTCAACCATAACCGCATGTAATGCTATCAACATTAAATTGAGGTTTGGCCTTATGTTGGTATTTCCCCCAGGGAAATTTTGACTTAGATGTGCCGTACCCCCGGCAAGGTGCCATCTATTTTCTGCACTGTCATGTTCCACTAGAAAATGCCTTTGGAAATTTTGTCATAGGTAATATGGAGTATTTAGATCTTTCATAAGATTTGACAGGAAATCAAGCGCAATGACATAAAAGGATTCATAGAGCTGACCCCTCCTAGTTGGGTAATGCTTATTTTTTTGTTGTAATTTTCTTGATTGGTGTTGTTTCACAAGTTATGGGGCATGTTGTAGTTTTTCCTTTATTGTCTTGCTTAGCAATTTTCATTCGATTCCTCGTACAATCTTCTGCAGATGCTCCCATGGGAGAACTTACCGGCTCTAAGAAACCAGGAGGTTTATCGTATGCCTTCTGTAGGCAGCATTTTTCTGACACTGGATAGGAGCTCTCAGCGCGAGGAGCAAGTTGGACCTCCTATTGCTTCTTTTCCATTTATAGATCCGTTGGATGCATATTATCTGTTGAATCCCAGTGGCGATCTCAGCAGCACGCAAGTTGAATTTGAGAACTGGTTTAGAGATCAAAAGCTGAAGGTACTCTTTGTAGTATTTAAAAAATGAACGGATAACGAATGCACATGCACCAGAGAGAACCTCCAACTTGAAATAAATTGCATTTTTCAGTTGACACTAGAGAATATGACGGCCATAACGTTAAATTGTTCGTGATCTGTTTATTTAGACGAAATCTAATGTGATTTACCAAACAGGGTAATGCCGGTTTTGCACCTGTGCCGAAAGAATTGGCCCTTGCCTTGACAAGCCATGATCTCTTTATTTATTTTGGCCATGGAAGCGGTAAATTTCCTTATTTTATTCTAAATTTTGACCTACTCCTGGAACTGATATATAATTCTACTACATATTCAACATGACATTGAAATGTTATATCGGGATTTTCTGACACAGGATCGCAATATATTTCACGTCACGAGATTCAGAAGCTGGACACTTGTGCCGCTACTCTTCTAATGGGGTGTAGCAGTGGTTCTCTGCTTCTTAATGGGGCGTATGTTCCGGAAGGTACATCGTTGTCCTACCTCTTAGCCGGTTCTCCTGTCATTGTCGCCAATTTATGGGAAGTGACCGACAAGGATATTGACCGTTTCGGCAAGGCCATGCTCGATGCATGGTTGAAGGAAAGGTCGAATTCCACTGGATGCGCTCTGTGTAGTTCCTTAGCAAATGAATTCAAGGCAATTGATTTAAAGAACAATGGAGGTAATCCCAGAAAGAAACTATCCAAAAAGAAATCGCCGGAACTTTCCAATACTAAGCAATGCTCAGATACTTGTTGCCATAAACCGATGATTGGATCGTTCATGGGTCAGGCTCGCGAAGCTTGCACCCTGCCATTCTTAATCGGGGCATCGCCGGTATGTTATGGTGTTCCCACAGGAATAAAGAGAAAAATGGATTTATAGCATTGTAGTTATTCTCACTGTGTCCTTGAATTTTCATTTTTCTGAGGAAAATTTCAGTCCTAGATCACCCCTTTGCAGCTGTACAATGCAAGTATTCTGTACTTAGAATAAATGTTACTCCCCCCACAATTTGCCGAAACCGTTGAAGTTCTTAAGATAGTTTTCCAGTCCAACATAGAATTTCTATACTCCCATCGACTTATCGAATCGTTGAAGCTATTTTGAC
The DNA here is from genome assembly GCA_024500025.1 of Syzygium aromaticum. Classification (NCBI taxonomy): domain Eukaryota; kingdom Viridiplantae; phylum Streptophyta; class Magnoliopsida; order Myrtales; family Myrtaceae; genus Syzygium; species Syzygium aromaticum. The sequence continues at coordinate 5,446,216 of CM044891.1, read as the reverse complement.
ATGTAAGTTTTTTGTGGGTAGAGTTTTTTCTTTCTGCTGGTCTGCAGAGAGTAGCACAATGAGTGATTTTTTCAGACCGTATGTGCTGTAAATACGATGGGTGTATTGTTATATCTTATACCGAATGTGTTGTGAATACGATGAAGTATGCCTTTTTATGCCCGTCAGCAATTAGTATACGGAGATCTCAAAAGTTTTCTTCTTGCTTGCCTGTTGAGCTCCGGAGACAAAGATGCAGCTTAGCCATTTCTCTATTCTGTTTAAATCTGACTTTGGGCGGTCGGTGCAATCGACCTGATCTGCGGTAGTGAATTCGATGCATCGTAGCTCGTCATCAGTGTTTGGATGGCCATGTTTCTCGACCTGCCTTCGAGCATATGAACGAATTCGATTTTTTTGCGCCGAGAAATGTTGTTTATTTTTCGGCGTGATTGCCTTGTTCCCAAGCTTGTGTGGGGATGGGAGGATAGCTGCTGTTTTTCAATCTATGAAAGTGCTTTTCCACAAAATGCTCTTCCTGCTTACCCATATGCTTCTACAATCCCCTCAGAGCAACAGTTCCTTAGAGTGGTTGGCGTGCCGTCGGACCACCGGGATAATAGAGCTCGGTTGTCTGCTCGAAAGCTTTCGAAGTCTTCGCATGTCGCCATGCTCTTGTATAGGGATCATGATGATACGCAAGGTGATTATGATGGGGATGCAATTGAGGGAGCGGTTTTTCAAGTTAACTATACGAGCGCATGTCATTTTCGCCGCCATTTTTTTTAGAAAGGGGAAGAGCTCGAAACTTCGCACATTCAACGACATTCATAAAATCATATTTGGTAATCGAAATACCATTAACAATACGGTCGATTCGGTGAGATGTCACTTCTTGATGTCTACCTTTATAGGTGGTATGGATGAGCGAAAACCGGGTTACATCGTGTTTTGCCAGAGTCCATTCTAAAGCAAAGCGTAGGAAAAAAAAGAAAAAAGTTCTGTTTGCATTTTAGGCGGGAAAGTCTCTACCCGAACTCAAATTCGAATTAATTTCCCATTTTCTGCAAAAAAGAGAAAAAGAAAAGGAAAAAAGAAATTCATTTCCGATTTTCCCCCAAATTTTGATCGGCGATCCGCCTCCTCGCTCCTGTCCTCGCGATGAAGAGCCGAGGCCGCGGCCGCGCGAAGCCGTCCTTCGCCCCTCCCCCCCCGCCGCCGGACCTCCGCCAGTTCGGCGGCGGCGGGGCCGGGGCCGGGGGCCGCGACTCCGACGCCAGCTTCGCCAGCAGCCGCCCCTCCTCCGCCGGCGTCGGCCGCTCCTCTGCTGCCGCCGACCTCGTCAACGACCGGTCCTACCAGCAGTCCGCCGTCCGCGCCGTCAACTGCTACCTCTCCTCCCACGCCTTCCCGGTCCTCATCAAGACCGCCCTCCCCTCGGCCAAGGACATCGCCGCCATCTTCAACTTCGTCGTCTCTCAGCTCGACTACCCGAACCCTAAGATGGAGGACGACCTCCCCGTCCTCCTCCGATCGCTCAACTGCCCGTTCAAGGTCAACAAGTCGGCCCTCCGCACGCCGGCCACCCCGCACGCCTGGCCCACGTTCGTCGCCGTCTTGCACTGGCTGGTCCAGATCGCGTCGTACAACGAGCACTTGGCCTCCAAGTCTCGCTCGTTTGGGGATAACAACACCATGGACGAGTATGCGCTCCAGAGCTACCTGCATTTCATCGGCGGAGACGACGACTCCGTCGATGCGCTGGATAGGGAGTTTGTTGAGAAGTTGGAGGAGGAGAGGAATAACCTCGCCGAGAACGTGAAGCGCTTGGAGAAGAACGCCGCGGAAGTCGAGGCGAGGGTCGAGAAGCTGCGGACAGGGCCATCGGAGCGGGAGCTGCGCGAGCAGGAGAAGAGCGTGCTCGAGGGAGACGTGAAGAAGTTCAACACGATCATAGGGGAGTTCGCCGCGAGGAACTCGGCGCTGGAGAAGGAATTGGAAGAGAAGGAGAAGGAGCTGAGGGCCAAGGACGAGGAGAAGGGGAGGATCTGCGAGGAGAACGAGGAGTTGAAGAAGACGATCCAGCTGCAGACGTTCAATTCGAGGGACGCGGAGAGGATGAAGAAGGAGCTGCAGGCGGTGGAGGGGGAGATCGCCGATGCTGAAATCGAGAGGAACAAGTACGAGGAGAGGTGCTGGGATCTTGACAGGACCCTCGCGCTCAAATTCAAGGAGCTGGAGGAACTTGCCAAGGAATGCAACAAGGCTGTCCGGAAGTAAGTTCTAATTCTTGCAGTTGCTGCAATCTTGTTAATTTGTTCTTCTTTATTGGTCTTGAAATTATCTATGTCATGTGCCTTTGGTATTTGGATGCCATCTTGGAAATCATCTGGTACCCATAAGGTTGAAACTGGGTATGTTTGCTGTTTTGGGTTATAGACAATGCACTGGTTGATGTCTCATGGAATTCTTCAAGATCAACAGACCTACATTCTCATGTAATTTGTGTGCTTGTATCTCTTCAGTGCTAGTTCTTGTGCCTATACAGTTTCAGCATGTGATGAGTTTAATTGTCTTGATCTCATCAAGAAGTGATGCCGTAGTTTTTGTTTGTCTTTTCATGCTATGTTGTTCTGAGGTTAATAACCATAAATAATGCGTTGAGTTATTCTAAGTGCCATGTTTGAGGTTGTACAGCTTTCGTTACGATGTTATCATCCCGTCGAGTGATTTCTTTCTTTTGGAATGAGTTTCTGGAGTCCGCCTCCTTCAACTACTCTTTTGTTTTGTGATTCTAGGTTAAAGCTTGGTTCAGATTACCAGTATATGTTGAATGCAAAAGGGTCTACACCTGCGGAGGTGATGGGCATTGACTACAAGTCGACACTGAAGCCGGCACTGGACATGCATGCCGATGACATAAACAAAAGCTCGGTGGAGAAACTTGAAGAGTTAATCATCCTTCAGCAACAGTCCAAAGAAACTGCTGCTAGAATTGAGGAGAAGAGAAACCGTGTTTTGCAACTTCATTCACGTGTTGATGAAGTAAGTGCTTAGATTAATTACCAACCCACGCTGTGTTCAGACTGTGCTTATATGTCTTAGACCTGAAGGTTAGTTTTTGACTTCTTGATGAAAACTATGATACTTAATGAAATTAAAAATTTGTTGGTGAAACTAAAAAGAGAAATTGGCGATAGCATCCAACCTAGTGTGGGTGTATTGACAAGATCACTAGAGGTTCGTTATGTAGAGCTGAGGGATTGAGTAGCAACAGCTTGTTCTGGGTAGTTAATGGCCGTTGAGAAAATTTTTGTTGATTTTAGTATTGAAGAGTTTCGATTTAGTGCTTGATATACTTTTAGAACAAAGCAGTCATAGAACTCACCATTACCTACACTAAGTAGGATTCTGTTGATGTTTGAAATTATTTTTCTTTCTGTTAATGCTCAGCATAATATGTGGAGCTGTAGAAGCATATGGTGTGGGTGTCCTTTGAGAACAAAACTAGCTAAAAAATGTTATCACTGGTGTCAGGAAACATATTGTATGTTAACAAATGCTGTACATATCGAAGTGCATAATCCCGTAACATCTGAAGGACGGTAGCATGATATTACATCATGATAGTTAGCATATTGCAAGAATTTTTGGTCTACTTGTCTCTTCTTTCCTTGTATTGGCAAAAGCTCTAATGCAAGAATTTGCGCAGCTTGAAGGTCAAATGAATCTACTGAAGCAAGAAATGCAAGACTACATTCACAGATGTGCACTGGAGGTGCAAAGGATGGTGGAGGATGTTGAAGTAGAAGCTCATAACTTGAACATCGTGGAAAGAGAAGCTGCAGAGGTCTTGAAGGTATGGAATGGTCTAATTATTTGAATTCTGGCACCAAAATATATGGCTAGAAATCTTTTGTGCTGAAAGTTAACAGAAGTAAAGTCGTGCCGTACAATCAGTAGGATTCCTGACTTTTGGAACGTGATCGATCGATCTTCGGTAGAGGATTGTTCTTGCAGAGTAAGCATGTATAGTTTCACGCGGCATGATTTGTTGTCACCACTTGTTTTTGTAGACATCTAAAATACAGCAGCAGGAAGCCATCAAAGAAAGCGAAGAAGAAATCCAGAGGTGCGCTTTCGAGCTCTTTTCACTGGTCGATATGGTCTCAAAGCACAAAGAGTATATGGAATGCAAAATCTCGGAGATGAAGACCAATCTCTCGGAGACTGCTAAATCTATCTCGGCAGACTACAGAGCCTCCTTGCCCGCACAAATGAGTTCGGTGATTGAAGCATGTGAATCATCAAAAACAGAAAGCTATACGACACCATCATAAATCCTCGTTTTCTCAGTCTTTTTTGTTTTCTGATCAAGCAACTGCCGTTTCATTGCTTGCTTCTCAACCGACTGGTCTCTCTGCGACTTGGGTACACAATTGCCTCATTATGTATATGCCTTATTGTACTTCAACAAGCAGAAGTGTCTTCTAGTCTTGTGAAAATGAAATTGTCAATCCAGTCAAAATTTTGCAGGGTTGTTTTTATTGCAATATTTGAGGTATCACAATGAAATACTTGAGCCAACGATTCCCTAAGGTTCGGTTGAGTCAGACATCGAGAAATGGTGTTTCTTCAAATTGAAATGTTCACAACCGACTCGGTGGACACACCTTTTGTGTACAATAGAAAAGCTCCGGCAGCATATTTTGTACTCTTGACAGTTGCTTTTAGACATGAATTGAGAGGAGTGCACGTTTGATTAACCCTCATGGTATCGTGGGGAGATTCTCAGCAATTTGAAGAAAATGAAGAGTCGATCTCAAAAGGCAAGAGAAAAAGGTAGCCTCAAAAGTCAGAAACCCGATTGCCAACTTAAGTGTAAGTTTTGTGATGTCAACGCGAGGATTTGATCATTTTCAAGCATAAATGGGATGAAAATGAATCGCCACTTTAAACTCCAATCGATATTTATGCAGTAGAAAATTTGGCCATTGGAAATAAACATTGAGAAAGGACAAGAAAGGAAATGCTTACCCAGATAGTGCCCTCATAACCCATTTATGCTCTCAGCCATATACTACACACTCCCCATCAAGAGACATTTACACAAAAGGAAGATCTAAAATGGACAAGAATGAAACAAGGATAGGAGAAAAAAGTTTGGAAGGACTCTTGGGAAGCACGGCTACGTTTCCAAGAGCCCTCCCCCCCTCCTAGATGTTGAGCGTGAGCGTATACCACAATTGTAAAATCAGTTTTCGCTCCTTGTGTCGACGGACCCGATTGTTGTTGGTATGAAATTTTCATCACACAATACGAGTGCTCCTCTTGAAGCGACATGTCGTTAAATAAAAACAAATGGAAAGGAAGCTAATGCGCATTCTGCCGCAGAACTCTGTGTGTCCAATCTTTGATCCTGTAGAAGATGGGTGCACCTATCTACGCTTCCTAGAGGCAGAAAAATTGTCATCAGATGCGCTGCCTCGTCGCCATCTTTGTTTTCTTCCTTTCTTTCTAACGGAAAATATAAACCAAGACAAGCTATTTGCAATTCCCAGATAAACAAGGCATGCTCATCTCGAGCAGACGGACACCAGAAAATCAGTTGCAGCCCAAGACTACCGTTCGCAAGGACAGTCGATCCTTGAGAAGTTCCAATTTAATAGAGATGGCCCTCCACTGAAAGAGATTTTACCTGGCAGAAGAAAAAGTACTACATTATAAGCTTGGCGACGCATTTGGGAGTGTTTGCCAGTCATCAATATGCCGCCGACCATCGAGTGGTTCAAAGAAATGCAGCAACATTCGAGTGCGCCACCTACAATTTAAGTAGGAGAAACCATGACGACACCCTCGGCATATCAGCTTATAAGATTTACACAAACACCAGAGAAAGCTGAATACTGCTCCATCCTATTTTTTCCTATCCGAATGTCTACCGCGGTGAGTTAAAACTCTTTAGCTGGAAGAACTTGGTCTGCAATCAAAATAACAAAAGGAGTCTAAAAATCAAAGAGTTTCGACACCATCGAGGCTGCTAAGAAAAGTCGAGACATGAAAAACATCTAATAACCGTCGCGTCCTCCCCGATGCTTTAAAACATGCGACCATTTGCTTTGGGAGACCAACAATCTTCCAAAAGACACCCACCCACAAAAGAAGGTGAGGCCATTCGATTAAGTTGCTCGTTTAAGTAGTCTGGGGCTTCCGTCCAGTGTCCAATAAAAGCTCTTTAGACATGAGGCCACTTTGTGAGAAGGTTCGACAATTGCAGGAAGTACGAAGCATATTTATCCACTTCCATTTCTCAAAGTGTCGTGGTCACTGTCACGCTACCAAAACTTTCATGTTGATATTCCTAAGCATATTTATCCACTTCCATTACTAAGGGAACCTGCAGATATGGCTGTTTTCATGGCGTGACAGTCACTTGCTCACACCTCTCCCTTATGGAAATGCCAATTAACCTATTGCATACCAATTAACCGCTACAGAAACTTTCGGGACGATCTGGAGGCATAATTAAAACTTATGGAGAAAACCATAGAACGTGACAAGTTTGCTAGGGAATTGGAAAATGGACCATAGACACTACAGATATATGGACTGATTGCTCCAATTTAAAAGTTTAGCGTAGACTGTTAAGAGTTATAAATCTTTGGAGAGTAGAGATGTGGTAAGTTGATGGAGATATCTTCAGGAGCAATGAATCGAAAAGAGATGGCATGGCAAAACCCTGTGACAACACGATTTTTTAACAAGGTGGAGCAAAAAAACCAGAAGAAGTAGGTGGCTTCCTCACAAAGGGATGGTCTAGCAACTTTGCAGCCAAAGGCCGATCCTTCGGGTCTACACACAAGCATTTGCGGATGAAGTCTTGAGCATCTGTTGATAAAGACTCCGGAACTTCAGGAAGTACGCCCGCTCTGATTTCTTCCAATGCTTCCCACTGCCACAGTAAGAAAGAACACGAAGCGGGGGCAATAGTGTTGTTAATCATAAATCCAGGGGGAACTAACATGTGACGGCTGGATAAACCAATAAGATCCATCGACAAATCTACGCGCATCATACTTCGGGCAATCATCTGCCATGCTAACAACAGTTCACAGGAACCAACTGCATAAATGTTTGCCAACTACTCCTAATTAAGCATAAGTATCTATTGCTTTTTGCTCGAAATTCTCGAATGTCCAAAATTGGACGGAAAAGTAAAAGACGGGGGCGTTAGTTGCATGTTTTATGATGGCTTTGAGTAGGATGGTACTACTTTTTTGCCTTTATAATAAACAAAATCCAAAGATAAGCACAAAGCAGTGCAACCTTCACAATTCACTCATAAGACCAGAGCACTCCAAACTTAAGCAGCAGCCATTCTATCAACAAAAGAGGGTTTCTGTGCTGTCGTGCCCGACATCAGTTAATTACCATCCCAGATGGAAAACTTACTATGTGTATGGAGAAGTTGCCAACTTGACATAGAACATGAAAATTGTCATAATATTCGAAAATTACCAACCAAATTGAGAAAGTACCGAACTTCCATATCCAAAGTAACCCACCCAAGCAGAGAAGACAACCATCCAGGTCAACAGTTGATTCAGAGAGAAGCGGCGGAGAATCAACACTCGAAGGCGATGAGGAAATCACCAAGGTCGATAATGGCGAGTGACAGATCGGAGGACATTACGCAATGAAAGGACTTAGAAGGGAATAATCACTGTCAGTGCTGCTCTCATCAAAACTGGAGCAGAGATGGCAATGACGATGTTAGAATTTGAATCTCTCTTGGTTGCTCAAGTACTGTGTGACAGTGAAGGAGAAGATGGAGAGATTCTTGAGACTGAATGGTAGGGTTACATGTGTACCCAATATCTACAGGTGGGATACTATTTACATATATACAATATGTGATAATCTCAACGCCTGCCACCGCACACTCAGTGTTACTAGTGATTAAAAGTATTAGACAACAATGCCAAATTACTTAAAAGAGAGAGTCAAGATTCAAATGTTCAGCCGAGTTTTCACACCATGTTAACTAATCATTTGCTCCAGAATCCCAACCAACCATCGGCCATAAATACTATGCATATCCTTCTGACACGACCCTACTCTTGATGATTGTCATTGAATTCGCTGTCCTCTCTCTTTTCTATGTAGTGCGCTTACTCATTTTGCTTTCTCAGAATGACAGCCTAATGGACTCATCACAATATGCGCTCAACTTATGGTAGTAACTCCGGCATAACATGGACCTCGAGTAGGGGTGTTAACGGTTCGGCTCGGTTATGTTAACTGAATCGAAATAAACCGAACCGGGAAAAAAAAAAGAATGGTTATTTTTTCAATTATCCGAGCCGAAAACCAAAAATTCACGAAATTTCAGTTGGGCTCTGACAACCCTAAATTCTTGAGGATATAAAACATAAAAAGAAGGTTACTTAATTACATACCGGTCCTAGGTGAGAATATGGAGGCTCTCGTGTTAACATCTCCAAAACAGTGCACCCAAGGCTCCAAATATCAGCTGCCAACTCATAGCTCCCGTTCTTTAAACTTTTGACGACCTGCAGCAACAACTGACGAGGATGAAAAGGAAATGGGAAAGATATGCGCCTTCTACAGCCAATGATGGTATTTTAAAACAATGGCAGCTGAGAGTGCAAACCTCAGGCGCAATCCATTGAGTATTTCCTAAGCAGGATTTAGCGGCCCTCATTTCCATGGCCTGTATGGATGAACACAGAGAGTTGACATGTTATCTTGGAAAAGTAAAGGGCAACACATGCTTCACATTGAGTATGTCTATGCCTGTGTATGTCGTGCGCGCATGAGTACGTATTTGTACATGCATCTTTGTTGCTCGCAAGCGGTTTCTGCGTGCGTATGTTTTTGTGCATGTGCCTTTGCTACTTGCGCGCGCACGAAGAGAGAGAGAGAGAGTTTACTTTCCCTGATGGGACATACCTTCGCCAATCCAAAGTCTGCAAGTTTCACAGATCCACTCGCATCAACCAGTATGTTAGCACATTTGATATCCCTACAGAATGAAGGAACTGGAAGCATGAGAAACCAGCACAGATGCAAGTAGGATATACAAAAGGTTAAAATTCTCATCCCTCTTCCACCTTCAATCATTCACATAGTAAAATAATCTTGTCCGTGCTAAATATTGCTGAACAAGCTCGTAATGTTACTTGGTTGTTTACTGATTATCACAAGAAATCTACTTCTCATAACACTACGTTTTGGTTTAAAGATTTGACAACTCCCTTAAATCCACAAAAAGTATTTGGATAAGTAATAAAATGTATTATCAAAAGGCACCATGGGGGTGTGCCGTGAAACAAAATATATATATTTCAATGTGCTCTTTGTTTGGTTATGATCTCTTTCCTTAACAAAATCAACCTTCCATCAGAAATGAGAAGTGGGAATCACTATTTCAATTAGTCAAAAGTACATGCAAAGTCAAGCATCTCTCTTATGATACCTGTGGACCACATTCTGGTCATGAAGATACTTCAAACCATTTGGAATTTGCCTAGTGAATGCAGAGACTTGGGAATCTGTCAAGTTATATTTGTGATAAAGGGTTGCAAGTGAACCTTTGGTCATGAGCTCAAGGAAAATGTAAAGCTTCTTATCATCCTGGAAGAGAAAAATCCAACCCAAAAATTTCAAATTATTAGGTGGAGGAAGACAAAAATGTATATAAAGGCACATTCAAACCACATAGGGAATACTTTAACACCTCCTCACACGTGCAAACCGAACTGAGAATGGCGCATAGAATTGATGAAAAGAGAGCCACGCATGGAAATAAATTAAGGGATAGCTCTGAAACAATGTTAGAACCTAGAAGAACAAGCTATGAGGTGGAAAGAGGCTACATGTATATAAGGCCCATCGAAACCCTGGAAACAAAGGATATGAGATATTTTAACAAGATACATAAGAAACAATATACCAACTAGCAAATAAAATAAAGCATACTACATCAGTGATGTTAAAGTTTTTTTCATTTTAATTGTGCTGGATGTCTAGGACTCTTATAACACCAAACTAATCATCGGATCATGACAACACCCTACCCACAGCAATCCGGTGTACCAAGGCAAGAGGCCCCTAGACAAGGCCCTGAGGTTGGTTACGCTTCCTCAAATGCACTTGGTATTGAGGACCTCCTCAACAACCAATCTGGTCATGAAGATAATTTAAACCATCTAGAATTTGCCTAGTGTATGCAGAGACTTGGGATTCTGTCGAGCTGCATTTGGCATAAAGAGTTGTAAGTGAACCTTTGGGCATGAGCTCAAGGAATATGTAAAGCTTCTTATTATCCTGGAATGGAGTGAAAATCGTATATGTTAGAATATCCAACTCAAAAGTTTAAGCTATTAGGTGAACCAATACAAAGGTTATAAGGCACATTGAAACTACATAAACAAGCGATGTGGAATACTATAACAGCCCCTCTCACGTGCAAAAGGATTGAGAACGGCACATGGAACTGCTGAAGAGTAAGTGATGTACGGAAAAAAAATGTGGCAGAAGCTGGTTCTGAAATTGTGTCGAAACCCAAAAACTTATGCTACTAGGTGGAAGGAGGCTACACCCATATAAGGCCCATCGAAACCCGATAAACAAAGTACATGGGATATTTTAACAAGATAGATTAGAGACAACCATACCAGATAGCAAATAGAATGAAACAAACATCAGTGACATTAACGTTTTTCTCATCCTAATGATCCTGGATGTCTGGGCCTCTGTTAACGCCTAACTATTCATTGGATCGAGACAACACCATCCCCACAGCAATCAAGGTACGAAGCCGAGAGGTTCCTAGACAAGGCCCTGAGGAAATTACTTTTGCAGAGACTAGAAATCATTGTTAAGTTGGTTATGCTTCCTGAATTGCACTTTGGTACTGAGGACCTCCTCAATAAACGATCATTGTCTAGTGAAAATCTGCTGGATGGGGGTTAATTTAGTAGATGTTTACATCAGATGAGAATTTAAAAGTAATTTTGTACTTAAATAGGAAAATAAGGCAAGAACGCATGGAACAGAGCTCTTCTTTTGTTGGTTTCCTTTTACAACACAAATATCCAAGTTATAAGCGTTCACCACGGTTTCAACTTGCATCGGTAATGACAAAAGAAAGTTGCGTAGCGCACCTGGCAGAAGAAGGAGGGGTCCTATTTCGTTAATCCTTAATTGCCACAAAACAATGTGGTGGAATGGAGGTGTAGTAAACCGAATTTGGTCTAAAAGCAACAATCTTTTCCATGTTTCATCTCCAAAAAGAAGTTATCTCAGGGCACTTCTTATAATCTGATGCTTCTTGCCAAACTAAAATTAGAAGAAAAAAACAGGTCCTTGAACATTTAAGCCACTAAGATGGGAACTACTTCCCTCACTTGAATAGTGATCAATATCATTTTCAGTTTTCTCTACTTGTAGAGGTAAGAACTATATGATGTTGCATAAAAATGAGTAGTAGAACAAAATACACGCTGGACTAGAATAGATGGAAAAAATCAGCTCGTGGAGGAACTTCATTGTTATTGCTACAGCTATGACCAATTATAGATGAGGAAGAAAAGGTCAGCACATTAGCCATGCGGACCATCAGATGGTCAATTAAAGGACCCATGAAGAATTAACTGACTTCACTTTCTCATCCTTTGATTCCTTTTTATTAGTACTGAGAGTTTGACCTGAATCTTCAGCTTGCAAGATATTGTAAATCATTCACCACCACAAAACAAAGGGTTAACTGATTACAAGACAGGCACTTTTTAGAAGGGAGGAAAAAAATTACTTTCAACGAGAGAGAGAGAGAGAGAGAGAGAGAGAGAGAGTCCATAAACTGACGTCTACTCTACGTATTTACTTTCTCATATAATTATTATTACGGGTAATAGTCAATTCATCACAAACTCTTCTCGTGGTGGAGGGAACCTAAAAATGCCTGTCTCTGTCATGAGTGGCCGTTACTGCTAAAAAGCCACAACTACTCCAATCTTATTCACAGGATAATTGCAGCTAATACATGCAGCGATGATGATGCCACCACTATATTGTGGCTGCAATCACAGCCATGTTCCCCTAAATATTTTGCTCAGTTCCAGTGATATCATAATTGATGCCAAAGTGAAAGATACTGCAGAAAACAACTTTTAGTAAGAAGGAACCACACCTTGTCTGTGCCGATATATTGAACTATGTTCTCATGTTCAAACCGTCTATAAAGATTAATTTCCTGAAAAGAAAGCAGAGCATCACTAGAAAGAAAGAGTCAAGAGAAAGAAAATCTATTTAACACACACCAGGTCTACGGTTGCATACACGGCAGTCTGATAAATATACATCAGCTTGGCAGTTATAAGATCGAGACAAGTCAAGTAGTCATGCCTAAGGGCCAGTTCACAAGATACAGAAAGAAACAAGCAGTTACCTTCCCAAGCTGCAATAACGTCAGCTTGCCTTGGTGTCCTTGATCCCACAAAGGAACCTCCTTTACAGCGAAAAAGAATCCATCACTGTTGAAATAGAGAAGCATGAGAGAGAGAGAGAGAGAGAATACAAATGCCAAGTCTTTCGTGAATGATGCCTAGACCAAACATAGTTAAGATAATTCGTACACTCTAGATGATATAAAGAGAAAAAAAAAAAAGAAAAAAAAATTGCACCCCATTCAAGCTAGTAAAGTCACAGAAAAACGATGGAGGACAACTAAATTTATGCGGTTTTTGAAATACAAGATCTTTACTTCATCAATCTGTTCGGCAATAAAGAATGGTCTTCAATAAGTAAGTACCATACCAGTCATGCTACAACTCCAATTCCCCAACGTGAAGATCAAGCAGATTAAGCAATTGGATAACCGTCCCTTTAAATGCGCCTCTTATGTCGACCAAACGATTCCATGTTCTACTGCACACGCAGGATTGGCCCAAGTGTTCCTAATTCTAAGCACAGATGAAAACATCACGATGGGCGAACGCCGACCGTGCTTCGCCCCCCGAAGATCGCTCGCTCGCTCATATAACGAGAATAAACTTAAACGGTTATCAAAGAGAGAAGCCAAGGGAATCTTACTCAGTGATGACTTTATAGACATCTGCGAGTGACCCCCTTCCCAACTTCCGGATCTTCCTCCAGGAGGTGAATTTTGGGTTCAAACTCCCCTGGGGAGAAACAGTGTGCCATCTGGGCGCAGAAGGGGTGCTCCGCACACCGTCCCCATCCTTAGGCTCCTTCTCGTCTCCAGCAGCAGTCGACCATAAACAGTCGGAATCTACTCCAGCCGACCCATCCACTTCATGCGAAACGCCGCTGTGGATGATCTTGGGAGGAGGAGGAGGAGGAGGAGCGGCCATCGACTCGGAGCCTTCTCCCTCCATCGTTTGCGCGAGCCTCCCTTACGCTGCTCTCTCCTTCTGCAGAGAGGATCGGTTAAGTATAATCCTACTCTTTCTCTTTCCTCTCACTCTCTCGCTCGGCGAAGTGTAGAAAAGCGAAGAAGAAATTCGGAATCGCGCTTTCCCAGCTCGTTTTGCCGCCAGTCGATACGGTGTCGTAGCGCGATTGGTATATGCGACGCGAAATCTCGGAGATGATGACCCGTCTCTCCGAGACCGCCGCGAATGCTGTCTCGGCAAAACTACGGAGGCCGTTTGCCCTGTCTTTACTGCTTGCTTCTCACCCGACTGGCCTCTCTACGCGATTCCCTCCCGTTATGTACATGCCATTTTTGTGCTTGAAAGTTGAAACGAGCGGTGTGTCTTCTAGTCTTGTTTATTTGGTCGATGTCTTCTTGCTCTCAATTTGGAAATGAATCCGTCAATCTAGTCAACCTTCGCAGGGTTGATTTATTGCAATATCCCTTTCCCCGGGAAAATTTCAAATAAAGATTTGAAATTGACATTATTTCAAATATGAATATAAGATGGTCATGCCAGTCTCAAATAAAGTGATCAAATCATTTCAAATAAGAACTTTTGGCCGGCCATTAACTATTCTGGCCATCGGAGAAGGGGTATTTCAATAAAAAAAAATTAAGAGTATATTTTTAAAATTTATATATTTTTACTTTCTTTTCCTTTCCTTTTTCTTTTTTCCTTTTCCTCTTCCCTCCCCTGACCATTATTGCACCTCATTGATGGTCAATGGAGGCTGCCAGACCCAAGTGAGGGTGAGGGTCACTTGGGTGGGCGAGAGCTGCCCTCGCTTGGGTCGACAAGGGTGATTTTTGCTTGGGCTGGCGAGAGCCATCTTTGCCTGAGTTTAGCGACTTCTGTTGGCCATAGATGAGGCGCGGCAATGGCTGGCGTTGAAAAGAGGGAAAAAGAAAAAAGAAAAAGAAAAGGAAAAGAAAAAAAAACAGAAAAAGGGAAAAAGAAAGGAAAGAAAAGAAAAGAAAAATTCAAAAAATCAAAAGACGGATATGCCCTTCGACCGAAGAGGTCCGACTCTTCTTTAAGACTGACATAGCCACTTTAGGCTCTTATTTGAGAAAATAAGAACACTTAAGAATCTTATTTGAAATTTTCCCAATATCTAACTAGTGAAAAACTGGAAACAGCATTTCTAGAGCGAGTCGACGTAAAATTCAAAAATAATAAAAAAGGAAATTGAAGGTTTCAACGTATTATGACGCCAATCAGACCATTTTTCAATAAAAAAGGAGAAGTGGAAACGATAAAAACCAAATCCAAACCCATTTACTTCAGACCATTTTTCCGGTCCAATCCACCAAGCCATAGCAAACCCGTTTAGCCCATGAGCTGAACTTACTATCATGAATAGCCCATCAGATAAATCCCATGAAGAGAACTGGCTTTTCTCTCTCTCTCTCTCTCTCTCTCCACTTCTTTCTCTCCCTCTGGCCTCCTGAAGATTAAAAGATCCGACAGCTGTTGCACTCCCCTTGCTGTTCTGGCATGAAGATTGAACCATCGACGCGAGTTTAGTCAGTATAGGACCATATCATAGAGAAAATATTGCATAGACACGTCCCTTACCGCTCCATTCATCGATCGCCACGCATCCACAGTGGGGCCCACTTTTCAACTCGTAATCTCTCCCCTTCCTCCCTCTTCTCACTCCATACGTTCTTTCGGATTTGAAACTGAAATTTTGAAGCCATGGTTTGAGTTTGAACTTTTTTGAGAGAAAGTGAAGGCTTGATCATTAAGATTTTCTTTGCATCTCGTACCTCTCTCTTATGCACTCACTTTCCTTTTTCTTTGTTAGATTCGAAGTTAAGACATGATGCAATGAGATTTTCAGTTTCAACGAATTTCCCAATATAACTTTTCTATTGCATTTTATAACTCACGGTGTTACGCAAATTGTGAACTGCCTAATGGTCTGCTTAGATACAAATGAAAAAGGAAGTTCACATCTAGCTCTGCATTTTAGATAACATTTAGTCAAACCAACCTGGGTGGCGACCACCGGAGAAAGGGACTCTCAAGTGGAATATTGACGGATCCTACACTCCAGGTACAATGGAAGGATCCATAGCTGGTATTTGCCGTGATTTCTCGGGGAACATTGTGGATGGATTTGCTAAAATGGTGAGAGCAAGTTCAGCTCTTAATGTGGAAACCCTTGCTTGCCTTGAAACTCTGAAGCTACTTCATGCACGAAGGGAGGAAGACAAAATGAGGTACCTGCTAGAATCTGACAACTTGATTTTGGTTAATTGCCTTTTAGGCTTAGATACTTTTCCATGGGAAGCCATTCCACTTATTACCGAATGCAAACTTCTGCTAGCCCATTTACCAATGTTCTTTTAGCCCACTGTAATAGGGAAGAAAATTAGGTGGTAGACTGGATTGCTAAGACTTAAAGGTGCAAATCTTTGCCCTATAATTGGGTCTTTAACCCTCCCGCAACCCTTTGGAACTTTATATATGCTGAAGCTTATCTTGATGAAATGAAATGATCTTGTTTTCGACCCAAAAAAAAAAACCTGGGTCATCTTGGGTTTTCCTCTAGAGCGGGTGTATTTGATTTCTAATAGTCTTGTTCATATACGAGAGATGTGTATTGTGCGAGAAATAGAGAAGACATTCGAACATGCGCCTGTCTTTGTTTCAAGACATCCAAAGGTTGTAGTTTAGCAAGATAGACTTAGGCCCGTAGCACACGTAGGAACGTTTTGTATTATAATTGCAATTCTAAGGCTTGCATGTAACCAAGAATATTCCTCACTTATAGTAGTATAGAGTCATGCTTAGGATTAGCCGATTTACTTGCTGGCTGAGAATTAGAAAGCTCGTTTTAATGCCTATTTAATGAGAATTAGTTGATGTAAGCTCATACATGCTTCAATTCAACGATTGATTAGCATAGGTGTTTATTTCAATGTGAATTCGTATGATTTTCGTTCTTAATTGATTGGTGAAATTCATGATGTAGAATGATGCTGGTTAGGAGTGACTCGAGGCCAATTGAGCTTGATGCTTGGAGTATTATTGGTTTAGTTAAAATGCACATTATGATGTTCTTCAATTTCGGAGTCCAATGAGTCGGTCCTAGTAATTAGGTGATCTGACTTTAGTAAACGGAAAAACCATAAAAAAAAATTGATGACTTGGAGAAACAATTCTGACATCCTAAGTTTCGATTTGATAGGTTGTAAGTAATTTAAAGGCTAGGAAGTTTTAACCTAAAAATCTCAAAAAGTGATGAACTACAAAAATTTAGAAAACTTTGCAGACAATAAAATTATTTTTTATTCATTTATTTTTGTAGGCGATCATTTTTATGTATTTTTTTTAAATTATTTATTTTTCGCGAAATAAAACCGTGCTCAAGTGTGTGACTTCCCTTGCTTGCTGGGCTTGATAATTGTGATGTGCTGAGTGCGATTTGCACCCTTCAATGATTAGTCGATGATTTGGAAAGCCCACCCTTTGACGTGTTTGTTTGATGGTTTTGTCTGATCGATCATTGTGTGGACATCATAATGCTTTCATTGAGTGTGAAGCATGAATGAATTCAATGAGATAGTGGGGGAGATCGAGTCATGGAGGAGGACTGGCGAAGGTCGGAGACTACCATCAGTTTTATTTAGGATTAGGGTTAGTTTTAGAGTTTGAACTCCAGATTAGGCTAGATCATAGTCCAAATTTCCACGAAAGAAGACCAGGCCATTCAATTAAGTTGGTCCCTGAAGTAGCCTGGGGCTTTCCATCCGGGGTCCGATGAAAGCTCTTAGGACATGAGTCAACTTTGCAAGGACAATTGCAGAAAGCACAAAGCATATTTATCCACTTTTGTTCCTCAAATGAGAATTGTCGCCACCAAAACTTCCATGTTAATCTTCTTATATTCTAATTTATTCTAAGGGAGAACCGCAGCTACGGTTGTTTTCTTGATGTGACAATCAATCGCACATGCCTCTCCCCCGTGGATAGGCCGATTAACCTATGGCGTACCAATTAACCGCTAAGGACAACTCACTCAATTCAAAGTTTCGGGACGATCTGGGGAATAAATAAAGCTTACGGAGAAAATTGTAGAACATTGTAGAAGGTGACAAGTTTGTAAGGGAATTGGGAAACGGACCATAGACACTATAAATATAAATACATGGACTGTTTGCTCCAATTTAAAAAAATTTGGAGTAAACAGAAGAAATGTGGTAAGTTGATGAAGGTATCTTTTCATTAGCCCAAAAGAAGAAATGTCCCACTAGCGATGCAACGGCAAAATAACAAACGGATAGTGTAAATTTACATTCAGAGCGATGAACCGAAAACGGACGGCCTGGCAGAACATTATGACCATCAGTCGTTGAAGAGAGGTGAAGCAAAACCAGAAGCAGCAGGTGGCTTCCTCACAAAAGGGTGGTCTAGCAACTCTGCTGCGGAAGGCCGATCCTTCGGGTTTTTTCCCAAGCATTTGAGGATGAAGTCTCGAGCGTTGCCTGATAAAGAATGGGGAACTCGAGGACGTATACCCTTGCCAATTCTGTACAATGTTAATATTAAATGTATACCCTTGCCATGATAAGAAAGGAAATGTAGCAGAGGCCAGTGTTACTATCAAATCCAGGGGGAACTAACATATGACAGCAGGATTAATCAATAAGATCTACAGGCAAATCCAAGGGTATTATGCTTCCGGCAATCATCTGTCATGATCATTTTGGAATCACAGTTATTGCAGAGTGGGAGACATGAATGATATGTAACCGTACGTTCACAGGGACCAACAACGTGAATGTCTTCCAACTACTTCCAACGAAAAGGTAAGTATCCATTCTTTTTGCTCAAAATTCTGAAAGTGTCCTAAATATAACAAAAGAGTAAAAGAAAGGGGGCGTTAGTTGCACCTTCACTAACCTTATGCAATAAATAAAATCCTAAGATAAGCACATAAGCAGTGCAACCTTCAGAGTTCACTCACAAGACCAGAGCAATCCAAACTTTAGCGGCAGCCATTCTGTGAACAAGGGTGTTTCTATGCTGTCATGCCCTAAAAAGGGATAACATCAGCAGGTGATTTACTGGCTAAAGCTAGTAATTACCATCCTTGATGGAAAACTTACTACGCTTATGGAGAAGTTGCCAACTTGACATGGGACATGAAAATTGTCATAATCGAAAGTTACCAACCAAATTGAAAAGTTGTTAACTTCCATATCCAAAGAAACTAACCCTAGCAGAGAAGACACCCATCCCGGTCAACAATTCATTCAGACAACACCAGCGGAGGATCAATACTCAAAGGCAACGAGGGAAACATCGAGAGTGATAATGGCAAGTGACAGATCAGAGAAGAACCACACAATAAAGGATGCAGTAATGAACACGAAGCAATCAATGTCAGTGCTGCTCTCAGGACAGAAGCAGAGATGGCGATAACAATATTAGGATTTCAATCTCTCTTGGTTGCTCAAGTACCATGTGACAGTGAAGGAGAAGACGGAGAGATTCTTGAGACTGAATGGTAGGGTTATATGTGTACGCAACATCTATTGGGGGGATACTATTTACATACATACAATATTCGATTATCTTAATGCATGCAACTGTACACTTATACTAGTTATTAAAAGTATTAGATAGCAATGCCGAATTACTTAAAAGAGAGTCAAGATTTAAATATGCAACTGAGTTTTCGTACCATGTCAGAAAACCATTTGCTCCAGGATCTCAACCGTCGGCCATAAATACTATGCATATCCCTTGGCACAACCTACTCTTGATAAATATCAATAATTCTCTGTCCTCTCTCTTTTCTACATGGTGCTCTTACTCCTTTTATTTTCTCAAAATGACGGCCTAATAGACTCGTCAAAATACGCGGTTATCTTAGCTCAGATTATAAGTAGCAATAACAAAAATGTTGCGACTAGTTAGTAATTCTGGCATAACACAGATCTCGAAGAGATAAAACATAAAAAGAAGGTTACTTAGTTACATACTTTATCTAATTTAGGATATGGACGCTGGTGTGTCAACATCTCTAAAACAGTGCACCCTAGGCTCCATATATCAACTTCCATCCCATAGCTTCTGTTCGACTGAGAGCTTCTTTTCTTTGGATTGACAACCTGCAGTTACGACCAACAAAGAAGACAAAATAAGGAAAAGATGTCAAAAAATAGCATGTTAAAAAATGGCAGCGGAGGGTGCAAACCTCAGGTGCCATCCAAAAAGCACTTCCTATGAAGGTTTTAGCAGCATTCATTTCGGTGGCCTGTATGAATAAAACAGAAAGTTGATATGTCATTTTGGAAAAGTAAAGGACAACACAGTCTGTACGTGTGTTTGTCATGCGCTCATCCATTTGTACGTGTGCTGCACAATTTCAATGCTTGCGCATATTCCTGCGCGTGTATGTATTTGTACATGCGTCTTTTGTTGCTCTCACATGCGCTTTGTGCATGTGCATGTATTTTGCATGTGTCTTTGTTGCTCGCGCGCGTGAGAGAGAGAGAGTTCACTTTCGCTATTGAGACACACCTTTGCCAGTCCAGAGTCTGCTAGTTTCACAGTTCCACTCGTATCAACCAATATGTTAGCACATTTAATGTCCCTACAAAATGAAGGAACTGGAAGCATGAGAAAACGGCACAATTGTCCATAGGATATGTAAACAAGTCGAAGCATTCAAATAGTAAAATAATCTTGTCTATGCTGAACATTGCTGTAAAAGCTCGTAGTGTTGCTTTGTTGTTTGCTGGTTATCACAAGAAATCTACTTCGCATAACAATACATTTTGGTTCAAAGATTTGACAACTCCCTTAAATCCAGAAAAGTATTTGGCTAAGGAAAAGAAGTATCATCAAAAGGCACCGAGGGAGTGTGCCATGAAACAAATTATATAAATTTCAGTGTGCACTTTGTTTGGTTATGATCTCTTTCGTTACCAAAATCAACATTCAATCAGGAATGAGAAGTGTGAATCACTATTTCAAATAGTCAAAACGACAAATGCAAAGTCAGGCATCTTTCTTATGCCTGTGTACCACTTTCTGGTCATGAAGATACTTTAAACCATTTAGAATTTGCCTAGTGAATGCGGAGATTTGGGAATCTGTCAACTTGCGTTTATTATAAAGGGTCGCAAGTGAACCTTTGCTCATGAGCTCAAGGAATACGTAAAGCTTCTTACCATCCTGCAGGAAGAGAGTAAAAAATATATATATCTTAGAATATCGTACCAAAAAATTAAGCTCTTAAGTGGATGAAGACTAAAATATATAGGGCACGTCGAAACCACGTAGACAAGCGATGTGGAATACTTTAACACCCTCTTTCATGTGCAAACCGGACAAACAACAGCACATGGAATTGATGAAAAGGGAACAAAGCACGAAAATAAATTGGGGCAGAACCTAATTCCCAATCTATGTCGGAACCCAAAAGATTAGGCTATTAAGTGGTAGAAGGCTATATGTATATAAGGACCATCAAAGCCCCATAAATCAATGATATAAGATATTTTAACCAGTACATAGACAACCATACCAGATAGCAAAACAAAAATCAGCGATGTTTACATTTTGCTGATCCTAATGATGCTCAATGTATAAGCCTCTTATAACGCCTATCTAATCATTCAAACATGACAACACTCTTCCCACAGCAATCAGGTGTGCGAAGGCAAGAGGCCCCTAGAAAAGGCCCCGACGAACAGGGACAAGAAATCATTGTTAAGTTGGTTACGCTTACTGAAGTGCACTTTGGTTTTGAGGACCTCCTCAATAACCGATCAGCGTTTAGTGAGAATCTGCTCGATCGGCGTTAATTTAGTAGAGGTTTAGATCAGATGACAATAAAAGCAATTTTGTGAACTTTAATGGGAAAAATAAGGCAAGAATGCGTGCCAACAAAAACAGTTGCATAGTGCACTGGAGGAAGAAGGAGAGGTCGTATTCCATTAATCCCTCATTGCCACGAAACAATGCGGAGGATTGTGGGTGTGGCAAACCAAATTTTGTTTGACAGCAACAATCTTTTGCGTGTTTCATCTCAAAAAAGAAGTCATGTCATGGCACTTTCTTAGAATCTGATGCTTCTTGCCAAACTATGTTTAAAGAAAAATAACTGGGAGGTAGTTGAACATTTAAGCCACTAAGATAGGAACTACTTCCCTCACTTGAACAATGATCAATTCCAGTTTTAGTTTTCTCTACTTGTACAGGTTAAGAATTATAGGATGTTGCATAACAATGAGTGGAACTAAAAGATACGCTGGATTTGAGCAGATGGAAAAAGCAGCCTGTGGAGGAAATCCATTGTTGTTGCTATAGCAACGACCAATTATTGACGAGGGAGAAAAGGTTGGCACATTAGTCATGTGGGACCATCGATGGTCAATTCTAGGATACCCGAAGAATCAAATCACTTCATTTTCTTGTCCTTGCCCCACTTTATGTTTTATTTGAGGGGGCTGCCATTTGTCTAAGCCTCAGATTCCTTTTTATTAGTCCTGAGAGTTTGACCTGAAGCATCAGTTTGCAAGATAACTGATCTATAAATCATCCACAACTATAAAACAAAAAGTTAATTGATTTTGAGACAGGCTCTCTTTAGAAGGGAGGGAAAAAATTTATTTTCATAGAGAGAGATTTCATAAACTGACGTCTACTCCACATATCTCCGTTACTCATATAATTACTAATTCGGGTAATAGTCGATTCATCACAAACTTTTCTTGCGGAGGGAGGGGGACCAAATATATCTGTCTCTGTCATGAGTGGCTGTTACCGCTGAAAGGCCACAACCGCCGTGATGCAGATGCTAACACTATATTGTGGCTACAACCACAGCCATGTTCTCCTATTTTGCTCAGTTCCGGTGAAATATACTGCAGAATGCAACCTAATAAGAATGAACCACACCTTGTCTGTGCCGAGATATCGAACTATGTTCTCGTGTTCAAACTGACTTAAAGAGAAATTTCCTGAAAAGAAAGCAGAGTATCACTGGATAGAAAGAGTCAAAAGAAAATCTGTTGGACTCGCACCAGATTTATGGTTTGCATATACGGCAGTCTTCTTAATAGTTTTGCTATATTCATTACCTTGGCAGTTATTAGAAAGAGGCGAGTCTACTAGTCATGCCGGAGGACCAATTAACAAGGAGACAGAAAGAAACAAGCAGTTACCTGCTCAAGCTGCAATTGGCTCTAGCTGCCTAGGCTTCCTTGATCTAATAAAGAAACCTCCTTTACAGCGAAAAAGAATCCATCACTGTGGAAACAGAGAATCATGAGAAAAACGAGAGAGAGTATAAGGGTGGGTTTGCTTCACGAAAAATGAGTGATTTGAAAAATATTTTCTTAAAAATAATCGCTTCTATCGCCTACAAAAATAAATCGTCTACAAAAATATTTAAATGTACGTTGTTGTCGGTAATGAAAATATATTTTATTGGCTGATTAATTCAAGAGATCGAAGCGATTATTTTTAATAAAATGCTTTCCAAATGATTCATTTTCCGTGAAATAAATGAAGCCTATATACGAATTCTTTGTCGAAGGATGCCTTGATAAGACATAGTTAAGATAATTCTTGCACTCCAGATGATACAAAGAAAAAAAGGATTAAAAAAGAGTCGTTTTCATCAATATCACAAAAGTAGTTCCCTAGCTCTCGGCATCTGAATTTACAATTAACTAACAGTCTCTAAAGCGTGTTCTCAGTAACCGCTGATCTATCACAACATCCATTCTTCAAAAAAACAGAAAAAATTGCACGCTGTACAAGCTGGTAAAGTCACAGAAAAACAATGGAAAACAACAAAATTTACGTGGTTTTTAATATACTAGATCTTATCTTCAGCAGTCCGTTCGATAATCGCGAATGGTCTTCAATTAGTACTACAACAATCACGCTAGAACTCCAATTCCAAATATGAAGATCAAGCACTTCAAGCAATTGGAAAAGCGCTTGTCATGCCTGTTTGAATGAGCCTTATATCAACCAAAAGACAACATCCTCTACTGCGTACAGATGATTAGCCTGAAGGTTCCTAATTCTAACCACAGCATGCGGCACTCAAAAGTGCCGTCGAAACTTCGAACCAACGTCACTATGGGAGAACTCCGATGGTACTTCATCCGCGAAAATGCTTATCGCGAGAATGGCGTACTGATGGTCAAAGAGAAAAGCAAAGGAATCTCACTCGGCGATTGCTTCATAGACAGCTCCAGGCGACCCACTTCCCAACAGATCGCCCTTTTTCCATGAGGTGATCCTGCGTCTGAAACTCCCATGAGGAGAAACAATGTGGTCTGTTTCTGAAGCGTTCCCCACATCATTCTGATCACCAGACCCCTCATCTTCAACAGAAGTTGACAAAGAAGAGTTTGGATCATGGCGAACAGGAGGATCCTCTGAGACCTTCTTGAGGCCCGGATGAGTTCAACAAATCTGGCGTGGGGTTGTCCACAACAGGCTGCACCTTAACTGGCGGCAGGAAAAGAAGTGGAAGCCTCAATTCCCTGATTCCTTCCCTATCCTTCTGCATTCCCCAATTTTTAGCAAAAACCAGAAATCCAAGCCAACTTCTACGAGGCCGAAGATCAATGCGCCTGGAGGAGGAGTCGCCATCCACGAACTTGGAGCTTCCGTTCCCCATTTTGCGCGAGTCTCCGCCGTGCCCATCGCGAACCAAAAAGGGTCAAAGAGAGGAAGAAGAAAGGGACCTGCAAAGGCTTGCAAAGCTTCGAGATGATCTTTTTCTTCTGCAGGACTGGGATGATATAGCACAAAACGACCGGAAGCAGAGTCCTACTGTGGCAAGCAAGGTCGAAGACGATGTCAAGCTCGGCGAGATTGACTTCTTCTAGTCTTGTTCGTTGGCCAATGTCTCTTTCACTCATTTGAAAATGAATTTCTTGATCCGGGTACACTCTGCGAGTGTCATGCGACTGTTAAGACAGAGAAAGGTCAACAGAGAGAGAGAGAGAGAGAGAAGTGTCATAAGGGTCAGATTCTGACTGATTTTGAGCCTTTATCTTCTTGCCGCCCACCATGAATCGCAGCAGCATTTCGAGTGCACTACCAAACAATTCTTAAGTACGAAAAACTATGAAGACACCCTTGCATTTTGGCAGCATTTTGGCCGATAAGATTACATAGAGACCAGAGAAAGCGGAATATTCCTCCATCCTGTTCTTTCCTATCCCAATGTCTCGCACAACGAGTTAAAAAAGCTTTCCAGCTGCAAGGACTTGGTCTGCAATCAAAACAACAAAAAGGTGAAATCTAAAAATCAAAGAATTCCGACACTTATCAAGGTGGCTAAGAAAAGTCAGTACGCGACATGAACAAATATTCAATAACCATCGTGTCTTCCCGATGCATAAAAGCATGAGTCCCTTTGTTTTGGAAGACAACACTCTTCCAAAAGACTCCCCCACCCGCAAAAGAAGACGAGGCCATTCGATTAAGTTGCTCCCTGAATTAGTCTGGGGCTTCCATTCGATTAAGTTGCTCCCAGATAGAGAACTTGCGGAGAAGAGGAGATGTACCGGGGATTAAGGTCGAGAATAAGCTGGCTTAGATGTCCCCCTCATCTTATTCTGTGGACTACAAAAAGTACCTTCAGCTTTTGATCTCTCTAAACCAGTTCTCAAATTCCCTCAGCATGTACATGCCATAGTGTTTTGCTCAGACAAGCCAGGAGTGTCTTCTAGCCATGTCCATCGGTCAATGTCCTCTTGCACTCATTTGTAAACTGAATCTGTCGATCCAGTCAAACTTTTGCAGTATCCAACAGTGAAATGCTGGAAACAAACGATTCTATAGTCACAAAAGCGGCGTGGAAAAGCCCCATCTTCTCCAAATGCCTACCCATTAGAACATTCTCACATAATCATCGAGCCAAATTGAAGGAGATGATCAAATACACAAGCTGTGGGTCACATCATTTGCTATACAAATCGCCAAGGTTGAATCTTTCGCATAGTTTCGTCAATATTATACACGATGTTTTCTTATTAATCAGCTTAAAAAGGTTACGTATCAGAGAGCTCTCTAACCGATCCTTTTTTTAAGTAGTCAGAAGTAGAAAAAAATCAAGACTCTGACGAAAGCTACTCGACATGGACTATCTGCGGATCAACATGTAGTGGTTAGGTGATGACGTTCCTAACTTCTTCTACCATAGACCTTACACATTTCCTCTAGCGTTCGTGAAGACCGCGTGATGATACATAAAAGCCGAAGGTGCTCGCACTCCTCCTCATCGCATTCATTTCATCAAGTTTGACCCGAACTTTAGGGTCTGTTTATTTGCAGAAGCTAAAGGATTTAAAAAATATTTTTTAAAAAATAATTACTTATATCGCTTACAAAAATGAATGAATGAAAAATATTCTCTTCCTTAACGAAAATATTTAGACATAAATTGTTGTCGATAATTCAAATATTTTTTATCGAATGATTATATCAAGTAATATAAGCAGTGACTTTTAGGAAAATGTTTTACAAATCATGTATTTTTCGTTAAACAAACATTTTTTTAATTTAATTTCACCAAACTTTGCAATATCCAACAGTGAGTCAACGTGATTGCGAGGCGGCGACGACGGCACTAGCGGAAAGGTTAACAGAGAGAGAGAGAGAGAGAGAGAGAAAAGTGTAATCGAGGTCAGATTCTGACTGAGTGCAATGTTTTCTTCATATTGGTGTTTGTGAAATAAACTAAAGAAAAACGCAAAAAAAGAAAAATAAATTGTAAAATCAGTATTTGCTCTTGCATCGACGGGCCTGATTGTCGTCGGTACAAACCTTTTATAGTATGCTACAAGCGCGCATCTTGAAGCGGCATGTCGTTAATACAAACACTTGAATTTACCAAACACGGCCTAATATCAAACGAGCAAAAACAAAGCAACATGCGCTTTCCGTTGCGGATTCCGAAGATATCCAATCTTGCTTATCCTGTAAAAGTTGTGCGCACCTATTTACGCTTCCTAGAGGTAGAAAACCCGTCGTTGGAGACCCCGTCTTGTTGTCGTCAACATCTTTGTTTTTCTTCCTTTCTGTCCAACGTAGAATATACAACATGACATGCTATTTACAATTCCCAGATAAACAAGGCGTGCTTATCTCGAGCAGAAGAAAGACACCAGAAGATCAGTCGCAGCCCAAGACTACCAGTCGCAAGGACAGACGATCTTCGAGAAGTTCCAATTTAATAGAGATGGCCCTCCACTGCCAAAAAAAAGTTATTACATAATAAGCTTGACGAGTTCAAAATATTGCAGCAGCATTTCACGTGCACTACCAACAATTTAAGTAAGAAAAACTATGATGGCACCATTAGCACTTTGGCTTATAAGATTTACACAAACACCAGAGAAAGCTGAACATTGCTCCGTTCTGTTCTTTCCTATCCGAATGTCTACCGGAACGAGTTAAAACTTTTTAGCTGCGAGGACTAGGTTTGCAATCAAGACAACAAAAGGAGGAATCTAAAAATTCAAAGAATTTCGACACTATCAAGGTGGCTAAGAATTTTGGAGTTGGCGCCCACATGAGTTTAGAGAAACTGAAGTGTTATCCGACGATATATGACCTTTGCGTGCAGAATGCGGAGGTTTGAGGGCAGCGCCCCCCGAAGGGGGTTCCGTTGCCCGGTCAGCAAACGGCTGCCCCGCTCGCTGGTGAGAGGGCAGGGGCTCAGGGGCAGCGCCCCCAAAACCTCAATGGGTTTTGGCTTTTATTTAAGGTGGCCCATACGGTGCGAGATTAAGAGATTTCATATAGATTTAGATTTTGGGCCCGTTTGGGACACATATATATTTTGCTTTTTTTTTTTTTTCTGATCGTTGTAACGAGTTAAGTAGCTGTAAACCGAAAATCTAGTGAAATCTCTTTGCAGGACGTAACCCTAATTCAAGGGTGAACCTAAATAAATTCGTGCATCGTCTATTTTCTCTGTCTTCTGCGTGATCGGTCTGTTTCGGTTCTCTATACATCCCTTCAAAGAAAAGTCAATAGGCAACATGAAAAATATCCAATAACCAAAAGAAGATGAGGCCGTTCGATTAAGTTGTTCCCTGAAGTAGTCTGGAACTTCCGTCCAGTGTCCGATAAAAGCTCTTAGCATACAAGGCAACATTGCGAGGAAGTTCGACAGTTGCAGGAAGTACGAAGCCTGTTATCCACTTTCGTTTCTCAAAGTGTACAACTATCGCGCTACCGAAACTTTCATGTTGATATTCCTATAACCTAATATGCTAAGGGAAACTGCAACTATGGTTGTTTTCATGGCGTGACGATTAATTGCACGCACCACTCCCCTATGGAAATGCCAATTAACCTATCCCGTGCCAATTAACCACTATGAAAAGTTTCAGCACGATCTGGTGGAATAATTAAAACTTACGGAGAAAACTGTAGGACATGACAAGTTAGTTAGGGAATTGGGAAACGGACCATAGACACTATACATACATGGACTGTCCGCTCCAATTTAAAAGTTTGGAGTAGACTGTTAATGTTATGAAATTTTGCAGTAAACAGTAGAAATGTGGAAAGTTGATGAAGATATCTTGCCATTAGCCCAAAAGAAGACCTTTAGAGCAATGAACCGGAGAGGGATCGCATGGCAAGACCTTATGACAATTTGCTTTCGTAACATGGTCAAGCAAAACCAGAAGTAGATGGCTTCGTCACAAAGGGATGGTCTAACAACTGTGCTGCAGAAGGCCGATCATTGGGGTTTACTTGCAAGCATCTGCAGATGAAGTCTCGAGCGTCTCTTGATAAAGATTTGGGAACTTGAGGAGGTTCATCCCTGCGAATTTTCGACAACGCTTGCATCTGCCACAATAAGAAAGAAAACGTAGCTGAGGCTAGCATGTTAATCATAATTCCAGGGGCAACTAACATACAGAAACTGGATAAATCAATAAGATCTGTAGACAAATCTAAGTGCATCATGCTTCAGGCAATCATCTGCCATGATTGTTCTGGAGTTACAATTACTGCAGAAGTGGGAGATGTGGATGATATGTAGCCGTTCACAAGGACCAATGCGTGAATGGTTACCAACTATGGCCAATAAAACATAAGTATCTATTGCTTCTTGCTCAAAATATTTAAAGTGTCCTGAATTTAAGAAAAAAGTTAAAAAGGGGCGTTAATTGCATGTTTTACAATGGCCTTGAGTAGGATGGTATTACATTGTCTCCTTTACAATAAAAAGAAATTCAATGATAAGCACAAAGCAGCGCAACCTTCACAATTCACTCACAAGACCAGAGCACTCCAAACTTCAGCAGCAGACATTGTATCAAACAAAAGAGCATTTCTGTGCTTTTGTGCCCTAAAAAGGGTAACGTCAGTAGGTAATTTACTGGCTAGAGCCAGTAATTACCACCCCTGTTTGAAAACTTACTATGTGTATGGAGAAGTTGCCAACTTGACAGACAACATGAAAATTGTCATAATATTCGAAAGTTACCAACCAAATTGAAAAGTACCAAACTTCCAAACTGAAAAGTTACCAACCAACCAAAGTAACTAACCCTAGCAGAGAAGACAACCATCCAGGTCAATGATTGATTCAGAGAAGAGCAGCGGACAATCAACACTCGAAGGCAATGAGGGAATCACCAAGGTTGGTAATGGGGAGTGACAGATCAGAGGACAATCACACAATGAAAGGACTTAGAAGGGAACACGAAGCAATCAATGTCAGTGCTGCTCTCAGAACTGGAGCAGAGATGGCGATAACAATATTAGGATTTGAATCTCTCTCGGTTGCTCAAGTGCCACGTCCCAGTGAAGGAGAGGATGGAGAGATTCTTGAGACTGAATGGTAGGGTTATACATGTACCCAATATATATAGGTGGGTTACTATTTACATACATACAATATGTGATAATCTATGCCACCGCACACTCAGTGTAAACTCGTAGTAGTAATTAAAAGTATTAGACAACAATGCCAAATTACTTAAAAGAGAAAGTCAAGATTCTAGTATTCAACCGGATCTTCATACCATAATAGCCAACCATTTGGTCCAGAATCCCAACTAACTATTGGCCATAAATACCATGCACATCCTTTAACATGACCATACTCTTGAAAACTGTCATTGAATTCTCTGTCCTCTCTTTTCTATGTAGTGCTCTTACTCATTTTGTTTTCTCAGAATGACAGCCTAACAGAATCATCACAACATGGCTCAACTTATTTAGTAACTCCTGCATAACACAGATCTCAAGGATATAAAGCACAAAAAGAAGGTTACTTACTTACATACCATATCTAAGTTATAATATGGACGTTTGCATGTTGACATCTCTAAAACAGTGCAACCAAGGCTCCAAATATCAGCCTCCACCCCATAGCTTCTGTTCTCTACATTGTTGACGATCTGCAGTTACAACCAATGAGGATGAAAAAGAAATGGAAAAGATATGCGCCTTCTACAGCCAACGATAGTATGTTAAGAAAATGGCAGCTGAGGGTGCAAACCTCAGGTGCCATCCAGAAAAGAGTTCCTTTGAAGGATTTAGCGTCATTCATGTTGGTGGCCTGTGAATAAACACAGAATGTTGATATGTTATCTTGGAAAAGTAGAGGACACCACATGCTTCACTTTGTGCATGTCTATATGTGTGTTTGTCATGTGAGCACGGATTATGCATTTGTACATGCATCTTTGTTGCTCGCATGCGCTTTGTGCATGCGTATGTATTTGGGCATGTGCCTTTGCTGCTCGTGCGTGCACAGAGAGAGAGAGAGAGAGAGAGAGAGAGAGAGAGTTTTCTTTCGCAGATGGGACAAACCTTTGCCAATCCAAAGTCTGAAAGTTTCACAGTTCCACTTGCATCAACCAATATGTTAGCACATTTAATATCCCTACAGAATGACAAAACTACAAGCATGAGAAACCAGCACAAATGCAAGTAGGATATATAAAAGGTTAAAATTTTCATCCCTCTTCCACATTCAAGTATTCACACAGTAAAATAGCCTTGTCCATGCTAAATATTGCTGAACAAGCTTGTAATGTTATTTTGTTGTTTACTGATTATCACAAAAAGTCTACTTCTCATAACACTACATTTTGGTTTAAAGATTTGACAACTCCCTTAAATCCATAAAAAGTATTTGGACAGGTAAAAGAATGTATCATCAAAAGGCACCATGGTGGTGTGCCATGAAACAACATATATAAATTTCAATGTGCTCTTTCCTTAACAAAATCAACCTTCCATCAGAAATGAGAAGTGTGAATCACTAGTTCAATTAGTGAAAACTACTAATGCAAAGTCAAGCATCTTTCTTCTACCTGTGTATCACCTTCTGGTCATGAAGATACTTTAAACCATTTAGAATTTGCCTGGTGTATGCGGAGACTTGGGATTCTGTCAAGCCATATTTGTCATAAAGAGTTGAAAGTGAACCTTTGGGCATGAGCTCAAGGAATATGTAAAGCTTCTCATTATCCTGGAAGAGAGTGAAAATCATACATGTTAAAATTTCCAACTCAAAAGTTTAAGCTATCAGGTGGAACAAGACAAAGTATATGAGGCACATTGAAACTACATAAACAAGCACTGTGGAATACTATAGCACCCCTCTAGTGTGCAAACAGATTGAGAACGGCACATGGAATTGCTGAAAAGGGAGTCATGTACGGAAATAAATTGTGGCAGAACCAGGTCCCAAAATTATGTCAGAACCCAAAAGATTATGTTATTCGGTGGAAGGGGGCTACATGTATATAATGCCCATAGAAACCCCATAAACAAACTATATGGGATATTTTAACAAGAGATATTAGAGACAGCCATACCAGATAGCAAATAAAATGAAGCAAACATCAGTGACATTTACGTTTTTCTCATCCTAACGATGCTGGATGCCTATGGCTCTTTTAACACATACTTATCATTGGATCAAGACAAACACCCTTCCCACTGCAATCAAGTGTACGAAGACAAGAGGCTCCTAGACAAGGCCTTGAGGAAATTAATACTACAGGGACTAAAAATCATTGTTAAGTTCGTTATGCTTCCTGAATTGAGCTTTGGTACTGAGGACCTCCTCAATAAACGATCAGTGTCTAGTGAGAATCTGCTCGATGGGGGGTTAATTTAGTAACAGTTTATATCAGATGACAATTTAAAAGTAATTTTGTGAACTTAAATAGGAAAATAAGGCAAGAATGCATGGGACCGAGCTCTTCTTTTGTTGGTTTCCTTGTACAGCACAAATATCCAAGTTATAAGCATTCGCCAATGTTTAAAGTTGCATCAGTGCCAACAAAAAAAGTTGCATAGTGCACCTGGTGGAAGGAGGGGTCATATTTCGCTAATTCCGCATTGCGACAAAACAATGTGGTGGATTGTAGCTGTATTAAACCAAATTTGGTTTAAAACCAACAATCTTTTGCACGTTTCATCTCCCAAAAGAAGTTATATCATGGCACTTTCTTAGAATCTGATGCTTCATGCCAAACTATGTTTAGAAGAAAAAGAAAGAAAAAACAGGTACTTGAACATTTAAGCCACTAAGTTAGGAACTACTTCCCTTACTTGAACAACGATCAATTCCATTTTCAGTTTTCTCTAATTGTAGAGGTAAGAACCATATGATGTTGCATAAAAATGAGTAGAATAAAAGACATGCTGGACTAGAATAGATGGAAAAAATCAGCTTGTGGAGGAACCCCATTGTTGTTATCAACTTGTGGAGGAACTCCATTGTTGTTGGTACACCCACGACCAGTTATAGATGAGGGAGAAAAGGTCGGGGCATTAGTCATGCAGACCATCAGATGGTCAATCAAAGGACACCTGAAGAATTAAATGACTTCACTTTCTTATTTTTTGATTCCTTATCTTCAGTTTGCAAGATATTGTAAATCATTCACCACCAGAAACAAAGCGTTCATTGATTACAAGACAGGCACTCTTTAGAAGGGAGAAAAAGATTAACTTTCGTCGCTATAGAGAGAGAGAGAGAGAGAGAGAGAGAGAGTACATAAACTAACATCTACTCTGCATATTTTCTTTACTCATATAATTACTAGGTAATAGTCAATTCATCACAAACTTTTCTTGTGGTGGAGAAGACCTAAAATGTCTGTCTCTGTCATGAGTGGCCATTGCTGCCAAGAAGCCGCACCTGGTGCGATCTTATTCACACGATAATTGCAGCTAATACATGCAGTGATGATGATGCCACCACTATATTGCGGCTGCTATCACAGCCATGTTCCCCTAAATATTTTTGCTCAGTTCTAGTGATATCATAATTGATGCCAAAGTGAAAGATACTGCAGAAAGCAACTTAGTAAGAAGGAACTCACCTTGTCTGTGCCGAGATATCGAACTATGTTCTCATGTTCAAACTGACTATAAAGCTCGATTTCCTGAAAAGAAAGCAGAGTATCACTAGAAAGAAAGAGTCAAAAGAAAATCTATTGAACATGCACCAAATATATGGTTTGTGTATACGGCAGTCTTATAAATAATTTTGATCTATGCATCAGCTTGGCAATTACAAAAGAGAGGTGAATCAAGTAGTCATGCCTAAGGACCAGTTCACAAGAGACAGGAAGAAAGAAGCAATTACCTGTCGAAGCTGCGATAAGCTCTGCTTGCCTTGGCTTCCTTGATCTAACAAAGAAACCTCCTTTACAGCGAAAAAGAATCCAACACTGTGGACAGAGAAGCATGAGACAGACAGAGAGAAAGAAAAAGAATATAAATGCCAATTCTTTCGCGAGTGATGCCTTGACCAGACATAGTTAAGATAATTCATGCACTCCAGATCATATAAAAGAAAACAAAAAGAGAGTGATTCTCATCAATATCACTAAGACAGTTCCCTATCTTTCAGCATTTGAATTTACAATCAATCAACGGTTTCTAAAGCATGTTTCCCGCACACACTGATTTAGCACACTACCGATTCTTAAAAAAAAGAAGAAAAACTAGTAAAGTTACAGAAAAACGATGGAGAACAACTAAATTTACGTGATTTTTGAAGTACAAGATCTTTTCTTCATCAATCTGTTTGCTAATAAAGAATGGTCTTCAAACGAAACATCATGACGGGAGAACACCGACTTGTACTTCGCCCCCAGAATTGCTTATACCAAGAATAATTAAATGATTATCAAAGAGAAAGCAAATGAATCTTTACTCAGTCCAGCCTTCAAAGACAGCTCCGAATGACCCACTTCCCAACAGCCGGACCTTTTTCCATTGGGTGCCTTTTCCTTTGAAACTCCCCTCGGGAGAAAAACAGTGCCACCTCGCAGAACGGGTGATCACCACACAACCCTCAGAATCTTCAGCAGCAGTTATTACATCATCGTCTTCATTCAAAGGGCCGCTGCGGGAGATGTCGATGAGCGGACGATCCCCGGGCGGGGAAGGAGGAGGAGAAGTGGCCATCGACTCGGGGCTTCCCTCCGGCGTTTGCGCGAGCCTCTGCCGTGGGCTTGCTTCGCCGACCGAAAAAGGGTCAGAGAGTGGAGAAAAGGGGGACTTACACAGGACTCCGACACCCTTTCGTGATCCTTCTCTTTTGCTTTTGCAGGGATCGAAATGGATACTTTACTCTGTTTCTCTCTCTTCCCTACGGTAGAGAAAGGCGCAAGGTGGCGAGCTGTGAATGGTTTGTTGACTGTTCCATTTGATCCTTCTCGGATTGAGTTTAAACCGTGGGAGAACTATTTCCACTGCAAGTCGCGTGAATCTTTCCACTCTGTGGTGATGTTTTGTTCTTACTTGTCCGGTCCGATGCAGCCGAGCCCACGTATGACCCCACCCCCCACCCCCAAGTGCCCGGAACTCCGCGGGGCTTCGCCGGGCATCGGGGGAGCACAGCGGGGAGGCGGCACAAAGCGGCTGGGACGCGTCCCAGGTTGCTCGAACCCGAGACGGGCACGTTGGAGTTGCTGTCAACAAGCATTGTCCGTGGCGTGTAATCGATGAATTCTTGTCCGCTTTAACATATATGGCCAGACATCTTTTGTGGCAGAGTGAGCATGTACGGTTTCATGCGGCAGCATGATTTGTTTTTCACGACTTGGTTGTTTTAGCAGACGTCAAAACTGAAGCAGCAGGGAAGCCGTCAAAAGAAAGAGAAGAAGAAGATCCAGAAGCGCGCTTTCGAGCTCTTTTCGCCGATCAATACTGTGTCGAGCACAAAGAGTACATGGAATGCAAGATCTCAGGGATGAAGGCCCGTCTCTCGGAGACTGCGAATGCTATCTCGGCGGACCACGGAGCCTCCGTGCCCGCACAAACGAGCTCCATGATTTGAAGCATGCGGAATCGTCGAGAACAGGGAGTTAGGCAATGCCGTCGTAAATCCTGGCTTCCTCGGTCTTTCTGGATTTCTGCTCAAGCTACTGGCCGTCTTACTGCTTGCTTCTCATCCGACTGGTCTCTCTCTGCGATTTGGGTACGCAATTCCCTCCAGTTATGTACACGCCAATCTGTACTTGAAACAAGCAGCGTGTCTTCTAGCCTCGTTTGTTTGGTCGATGTCTTCTTGCGCTCAATTTGGAAATGAATCTGTCAATCCAGCCCGATTCTGCACTGTTGATTTATTGCAATGTTTGAGGTGTTACGGTGGTGAGATGCCGGAGGCAACGATTTTAAGGTTCGAGCGAGTTGAAGCAATCACGAGGCCAGGCGAGGGCGATGGCGAGGCAGTAGGGTGATGCGAGTGAGAGAGAGAAATGTAACTAGGATCAGGTTATGATTAAGTTGAGCCTTGTTCATTTTGCAAAGTGTGGTTATTTCTTCGTATTGGTGTTTGTGAAATAAACGAGAACAAAAAATAACAAAAAGAAAAAAAAAGGAAACAATTGTCAGAAAAATCATAAACCTATTGCACTATTATCAATTTAGTCATAAACTTTTTGACAATATTAATTCAGTCATTCCAGCTAATTTTGATTAAATATTACTTACAAAGAAGCTGGGCTACTTACGTGACACCGCCGATGCTACCATAAATAATTTGTAATAATATTTTTCGATTTTTTTTATTATGTTATGAATTCTTTTCTTTTTTTTTCTTTTCTTCTTTCTTCTTCCTTTTGTTGATGACCCGTCACCGGCCATGGTTGAGCAAGCTAGCCTTGCCTAGGTGAGGGTCACCGTCGGCCAATCGAGGCGCAGCCAAACCCACCCAACCCTGGCTAGTCACCAACAAAAAGAAGAAGAAAGAAAAAAAATCAGAAAAATAGTTATAAAATACTAAATTATTAAAAATTATTCGCATCACCAATATACAACCAAAATTAGCCGAAATAACTAAATTGGCACTATATCAAAAGATTTAAGACTAAATTTGCATAAAAAAAATTTAAAATTAAATTAGCACCGATACAATTAATTTAGGACTTTTCCAACACTTTTTCCCTTGGAAATCAGTATGAGATCCGGCCACGATGAGCCTGATTGTTGTCAATACAAAACTTTCATGACATGATGGAAGCGCATATCTTGAAGCGCATATCTTGAAGCGACATGTCAGTTGATAAACTCCAAATTCACCTAACACGGCCTGATATCAAACAAGCAACGACAAAGCAAATCCGCATCCTGTTGGCGGATCCCGAGGGATATCCTATCTTGGACTGATTGCTTATCCTGTAGAAGTCGCGCGCACCTGTCTACGCTTCCCAGAGGCAGTAAACCTGTGCCATCGTCAACATCTTTGTTTTCTTCCTTCCTTTCTAACGGAAAATATACACCAGGGCATGCTATTTACAATTCCCAGATGAGCAACACATGCTTAACTTGAGTAGAATAAAGACAGCAGAAAACCAGTTGCAGCCCAAGACCGCTCGCAAGGACAAAGAGAAGTCACCTGGCAGAAAAAAGTATGACATTATAAGCTTGGCAACGCCTTGGGAGTGTTTGCAAGTAATCAATATGCCGCCAACCATTGAGTGGTTCAAAAAATTGCAGCAGCATTACCAGTGCACTACCAACAATTTAAGTAGGAAAAACTATGATGACACCCCCAGCATTTTGGCTTATAAGATTTATACAAACAACAGAGAAAGCTGAATATTGCTCCATGCTGTTTTTTCCTACCTGAATGTCTAGCATAACGAGTTAAATCTTTTTAGCTGGAAGGACTTGGTTTGCAATCAAAACAACAAAAGGAGGAATCTAAAAATCAAAGAATTCTGACAATATCAAGGTGGCAAAGAAAAGTAAGAGGCAACATGAAAAATATCTAGTAACCGTCATCTCCATCCCAATGCTTTAAAACATTGGGACCAGTTGTTTTGGGAGACAACACTCTTCCAAAAGACACCCACCCACTAAAGAAGACAAGGCAATGTGATTAATTTGGTCCCTGAAGTAGTTCGGGGCTTATGCCCAGTGTCCATTGAAAGCTCTTAGGGCATGAGGCAACTTTGCGAGGAGGTTCAACAATTGCAGGAAGTACAAAGCATATTTATCAACTTTCATTTCTCAAATTGGTGTGGTCACTGTCACGCTAGCAAAACTTTCATGTTGATATTCCTATATTGGGGAAACGGCAACAATGGTTGTTTTCACGGCATGACAATCGATTGCAGATACCTCTCGCATAGCAAAAGACAAATTAACCTATAGAGTACCAATTAACTACTACGCGTAACTCACTCAATTAAAAATTTTCAGGACGATCTGGTGGAAATTTTAGAGAAGACAGTAAAAACGTGAAAAGTGTGTAAGGGATTTGAGAAACTGAGCGTAGACCCCATAAATACATGCACTACTTGCTCCAATTTAAAAGTTTACTGTAGACTGTTATTAAAAGTTACATATGTTTGGAGTAAACAGTAGAAATGTGGTAAGGGTACGCATGGCAACGATTCTGTGTTCGGGAACTGATTCTGCTCAGAAATGATTTTTCTTATTCTGTGCTCGGGAACAATTTCTAAGCATTTGAAGGCATTTAGTAACTGTCTAAAATTTATATTCTTAGAATAAAAAAAGAACAAAAATGCATTTAGTAACTACACAAAATTTCTTTTTAATAATAATATTTCGAAGTTTTTAATATTTCTTTTTCTTTTTTCTTTTTTTTTCTTGGCCATGGCCGGTCGCCGGTGCCGGCCACGGTTCAGGGCAAGCGAGGGCGTCATGGCCCTCACCAATCGCGATGGCGAGGTCGGCTTCGCCTTGGCTAGGCAAGGCTCGACCTCACCCAGATCTGGCGAGGCTGACCTCACTGTCACCACCTCAGCGACGGTGGCGACAGCAAGGTCAGCCTCGCCAGATGACGGCGAGGTCGAGCCTCGCCTGGCCAAGGCAAGGCCGACCTCGCCGTCGCCGGGGGCTAGTGAGGCCGACCTCGCCATCGCCAAGGGCTGGCAAGGCCACCCTCACCGGCCCTAGCCGGTCGCCGGTGGTCAGTCGCCGGCTGTCGGTCACCGACAGTGGGCCGGTGGCAAATTGGGAAAAAAAATGAAGAACAAACAAAAAAGGAGGAAGAAAACCAAGAAAAATCAAAAATGGAAAAATTATTCCAGAAACAAGAAACTACTTTTTTTTTGTTTCTTGATTCTGTTCCAAAATTGATTATGGGAATAAGTTTTTGCAAATTTGTGCCCGGGTACAAAAATTTTAACAAACGGATTTCTATTCCCAAACTAATTCTGGGAACAAAAATTATAATTATTTGGCAAGTTGTCAAAAGCCCCCTAAGTTGATGAAGGTATCTTTGCCATTAGCCCAAAAGAAAAACACCCCAACTAGCAATCTAACAACAAAACTACAAGCAAAAAGCGTAAAATTACCTTCACAACAATGAACCAAAAAGGGATGGCCTAGCAAAACCTTACGACCATATGTTGTTGAAACGAGGTGAAGCAAAACCAGAAGAAGTAGGTGGCTTCCTCACAAAGGGATGGTCTAGCAATTGCGCTGCAGAAGGCCGATCATTCGGGTTTACTTGCAAGCATCTAAGAATTAAGTCTCGAGCCTCTCTTGATAAAGAATCCGGAACTGGAGGAGGTTCGCCCCTGCCAATTCTGAACAATGCTTGCATCTACCAAAATAAGAAAGAAAATGCAGTAGAGGCTCGTGTTAATCATAAATCCAGGGATAACTAACATATGACAGGTGGATAGACCAACAAGATCTGTAGACAAATCTAAGCGCGTCATGCTTCAGGCAATCATCTGCCACGTTAAAAGTTCACAGGGACCAACTGCATAAATGTTTTCCAACTACTCCTAATTAAACGTAAGTATTTATTTATTTTTGATCAAAATTTTTAAGAGTCCTAAGCTTAACAAAAAAGTAAAAAGAAAGGGGGCATTAGTTTTATGTTTTACGATAGCTTTGAGAAGGATGGCACTATTTTTTCTCCTTTATAATAAAGAAAATCCAAAGATAAGCACAAAAGCAGAGCAACCTTCAAAATTACTCAGAAACTTACTACGCATATGGAGAAGTTGCCAACTTGACTTAAGACGTGAAAATTCTCATAATATTCAAAAGTTACCAACCAAATTGAAAAGTTACTAACTTCCATATCCAAAGCAACTAATACTAGTAGAGAAGACAGCCATTTAGGTCAACGATCAGAGAAGAGCAGAGATGGATCAACACTCGAAGGCAAAGAGGGAAATGCCACGGTTGATGAAGGCGAGTGACAAATCAGAGGATAACCACACAACGAACTGACACAGCAAGGAACAAGAAGCAATCAATATCAGTGCTGCTCTCAGGGCTGGAGCAGAGATGGCTCTCTTAGTTGCTCAAGTACCATGTTACAGTGAAAGAGAAGATGGAGAGATTGTTCAGCCTGAATGGTACGGTCATATGTGTACCCCTCATCATTTGGCGGGATACTGTTTATATACGTACATTATGCGATTATCTAAGCGTATGCTACCGTACGCCATAAGCTTATACTAGTAATTCAAAGTATTCGACAACAAGGCCAAATTACTTGAAAGAGAAAGTCAAGATTTCAACTATTTAACCGAGTTTTCGTAACATGTTCAATAACCATTTGCTCTAGAATCCCAAGCAACTATTTTCCATAAATACTATGCATATCCTCCGACACAACCAGACTCTTGATAGATATCATTGAATTCTCTGTCCACTCTTTTCTAAGTATGCTCTTACTCATTTCGTTTTCTTAACATGATGGCCTAATGGACTCATCATAACATGCGCTCAACTAAGCTAGTTCACACAAAAAGTAGCAATGCCAAAAGGTTGCAACTAGGTAGTTATTCTGGCAAAACATGGATCTCATGCATATAAAACATATAAAGAAGGCTACTTAGTAACATACTCCTTCTAAATGAGAATATGGAGGCCGGCGGGTTAACATCTCTAAAACAGTGCACCCTAGGCTCCATATATCAGCTGCCAACCCATAAGTTCTGTTCCTTAGATTGACGACCTGCAGTGACAACCAACAGGGATGAAAAAAAAAATGGAAAATATATGCGCCAAATGCAGCTAATGATAGCATGTTAAAATAATGGCAGTGGAGGGTGCAAACCTCAGGTGCCATCCAAAAAGCAGTTCCTTTGGAGGATTTAGCATCATTCATTTTAGTGGCCTGCATGAATAAACACGGAAAGTTGATATGTCATTTCAGAAAAATAAAGGTAACACCTGTCACTTTGTGCATGTCTATATGTGTGTTTGTGAGGTGCGCACGCATATGTATTCATAAATGCATCTTTGTTGCTCGTGCGCACTGTGCATGCGCGTGGCTTTGAGTATGTGCCTTTGTTGCAGAGAGAGAGAGAGAGAGAGAATTCACTTTCACGAGTGAGACATACCTTTGCCAATCCAAAGTCTGCAAGTTTCACGGATCCACTCACATCAACCAGTATGTTAGCACATTTGATATCCCTACAGAATGAAGGAACTGGAAGCATGATAAACCAGTATAGCTGTGCGTAGGATTAATAAAAGGTTAAAATTTTCATAATTATCCTCACATTTAACAATATTGCAAAATTACATTTCCACCCTCAAGCATTCACATGGTAAAATAATCTTTTGTACGCTAGATAATGCTGTACAAGCTCATAGTGTTACTTTGTTGTTTGCTGATTATCACGACTAATCTACTTCTCAAACACCACATTTTGGTTCAAAGATTTGACAAATCCCTTAAGTCCAGAAAAGTATTTGGATAAGTAAAATAAGTATAATTAAAAGGCACCAAGGGGGTGTGCCATGACACAATATATACTAGTTTCCCCGTGTTCTTTGTTTGGTTATGATCTCTGTCCTTATTAAAATCAACCCTCCATCAGAAACGAAAAGTGTCAATCACCAATTCAATTAGTCAAAACTACATGCAAAGTCAAGCATCTCTCTTGTAATACCTGTGGACCACATTCTGGTCATGAAGATACTTCAAACCGTTTAGAATTTGCCTAGTGTATGCAGAGACTTGGGAATCTCTCAAGTTATATTTGTGATAAAGGTTTGCAAGTGAACCTTTGGTCATGAGCTCAAGGAATATGTAAAGCTTCTGATCATCCTGGAAGAGAAAAATCCAACCCAAAAATTTCAAATTATTAGGTGGAGGAAGATAAAAATGTATATAAGGCACATTGAAAACACATAGGGAATACTTTAAAACCTCCTATCATGTGCAAACCAAACTGAGAGTGGCACATAGAATTGATTAAAAGAGAGCCATGCACGGAAAGAAATTAAGGGATGGCTTTGAAACAATGTTAGAACCCAAAAGATTAAGCTATGAGGTGAAAAGAGGCTACATGTATATAAGGCCTATCTTAACCTTATAAACAAATGACATGAGATATTTTAACAAGATACATTAGAGACAATATACCAAATAGCAAATAAAACAAAACATACTACATCAGTGATGCTTACGTTTTTTTCATTTTAATTGTGCTGGATGTCTAGGCCTCTTATAACATTAAACTAATCATCAGATCATGACAACATCCCACCCACAGCAATCGGGTGTACCAAGGCAAGAGGCCCCTGGACAAGGCCCTGAGGTTGGTTACACTTCCTCAAGTGCACTTTGTATTGAGGACCTACTCGACAACCGATCAGTGTTCAGTGACAATCTGTTTGATGGGTTTAATTTAGTTAAAGTTTACATCAGATGACAATTTTAAAGCAATTTTGTGAACTTAAAAAGGAAAAAAAAGGCAAGAACTCATGGGACTGAGCTCTTCTTTTGCTGTCTTCCTCATACAACACAAACATCCAAGTTATAAGTGTATATCACGGTTTTAAGTTGCAGCAGTGCCAACGAAAACAGTTGCACAGTGCACCTGGCAGAAGAATAAGAGGTCATACTGCATTAATAACTTCATTACCACAAAACAATGTGGTGGACTGTAGGCCTACCTAACCAAATTTTATTCGACAGCAACAGTCTTTTGCATGCTTCATCTCGAAAAAGAAGTTATGTCGTGGCACTTTCTTAGAATCTGATGCTTCTTGCCCAATTATGTCTAGAAAAAATATAACTGGAGGTACTCAAACATTTAAGCCACCAGGATAGGAACTACTTCCCTCAAGATGATCGATTCCACTTTTAGATCTCTCTGCTGTAGAGGTTAAGAACTATATGATGTTGCATAAGAATGAGTGGAACTAAACAACAAGCTGGACAAGTATTGATGGAAAAAATCAGCCTGTGGAGGAACTCCAGTGTTATTACTACAGCCACGACCAGTTATAGACAAGGGAGAAAAGGTTGGAAATTAGTCATGTTGACCATTAGATAGTCAATTAAAGGATGCATGAAGATTAAATGACTTTGCTTTCTTATCCTTTTCCCCTTTTATGTTTTATTAGTCGGGGCTGCTGTTTCTCTAAGCATCAGATTCTTTTTTATTAAATCTGAGAGTTTGACCTGAATCTTCAGTTTGCATGATAGCTAATTTGTAAATCATCCACCTCCAGAAAACAAAGGGTTGATTGATTACGAGACAGGCTCTCTTTAGAGGGGGGAAAGATTTACTTTCATTACAAGACTGAGAGAGAGAGAGAGAGAGAGAGAGAGAGTTCATAAAATGACATCTACACTACATATTTTCCTTCTATAATTACTATTAGGGGCAAAAGTCAAATTCATCACGAACTTTTCTTGTGGTGGGAGGGGGACCTAAAATGTCCGTCTCTTTCATGAGTGGCTGTAACTGCTATAAAGCCGCAACTGCTGTGATCTTATTCATAGGATAATTGCAGCTAATATATGCAGTGATTATGATGCTACCACTATATTGTGGCTGCAATCATAGCGATGTTCCCCTAAATATTTTGCTCAGCGATAACATAATTGATGCCAAAGTGCAACATACTGCAGAAAGCAACCTAATAAGAAGGAACCACACCTTGTCTGTGCCGAGGTATCGCACTATGTTCTCG
Organism: Syzygium aromaticum; assembly: GCA_024500025.1. NCBI lineage: Eukaryota > Viridiplantae > Streptophyta > Magnoliopsida > Myrtales > Myrtaceae > Syzygium > Syzygium aromaticum. The sequence goes on along the minus strand of CM044891.1, from coordinate 5,403,344 downwards.
TGTTCAAACTGACTTAAAAGCGAAATTTCCTGAAAAGAATGCAGAGTATTACTAAAAAGAAAGAGAAAAGAATATCTATTGAACTCACACTAGGTTTATGGAAACAAGCAGAACATCAGCTTGCATATACAGAAAGAAATAGATTCGCATATACATCAGCTTGCAGTTATAAGAACGAGGTAAGTCAAGTAGTCATATCTAAGGGCCAGTTCACAAAATACAGAAAGAAATGAGCAGTTACCTGCTCAAGCTGCAGTAAGCTCTGCTTGCCTTGGTTTCCTTGATCTAACAAGGAAACCTCCTTTATAGCAAAAAAGAATCCATCACTGTGGAAACAGGGAAGTATGAGAGAGAGAGAGAGAGATAGAACATAAATAACAATTCTTATAAAGAAAAAGAATAAAAAAGAGCTATTATCATCAATATCACTAAAATAGTTCCTTAGCTTTCAGCATTTGAATTTAGAATCATCTAACAGTTTCTAAAGCATGTTTCCCATACATGCTGATTTATCACACTATCCATTCGTCAAAAAAATAAATAAAAGAATTGCACGCTATTCAAGCTAGTAAAGTTGCAGAAAAACAATGGAGAACAACTAAATATACGTGATTTCTGAAATATTAGACCTTTACTTCATCAATCTGTTCAATAATCAGGAATGGTCTTTAATAAGTACCATACTAATCGTGCTAGAACTCCAATTCCAAATATGAAGGTCCAGCACTTTTAGCAATTGGATAAACGTTTGTCATGTCTGTTTAAATTCGCCTTATGTCAACCAAATAATAACATGTTCTACTGCATACGGATGACCAGCCCTAGTGTTCCTAATTCCAACCACAGAATTCAGCGCTCAGAAGTGCCGTCAAAACTTCAAATGACATCACAGTGGGAGAACAGCGGTTGCACCTTCCCCCAGAAAATGCGTATAGCAAGAACAACATGCTGATTACAAAACATAAAAGCAAAGGAATCTTACTCAGTGAAGCCTTCATAGACAGTTCCAAATGACCCACTTCCCAATAGATCGCCCTTTTGCCATGAGGTGATCCTTCGTCTGAAGCTACCGTTGGGAAAAACATTGCGCACCGGTTCTAAAATATTGGCAGAAAGGGTGTTCCCCGCAACATTCTTATCCTCGGACTCCTCATCTTCGACGGAAGTCGACAAACAAGAGTACGGATCACCTTTTCTTTGGGAAGTCGTTTCTTTACCAACCTTCTCATCATCTCCATCCGACCAATCCTTTTTATTCAAATGGCAAACAGGAGAATCCTTGTCTCCTCCGGGACCTTCTTGAGGACCGAACAAGTTCAACAAATCCCAAGTGGAACTGACGTTGTCCACAACAGGCGGCAACATAACCGGCGGCGGAGTAAGGAGCGGAGGCCTCAATCCCCTAATTCCTCCCCCAGCATCATCCGCTTCACCGTTCTCACAATCTCCGCCAGCTTTAGCATCGAAAACACCGCCCACAAGGCGGGGGCGGCGAGACTTATCCAAAGCAGATCCCCCCGCCGATACATGCTTGAAACGAGTCCTGCAACTAGCAACCCTACCTCTATCTTCCACACCACCCGAACCGCAACTTCTACTCCCAGTCAACACAGCAGTCCCGCTCTCGAGCTCGATACCATCAACTCCAGCGGCCAACCCGCCGCCATCGCGCGGCGATTCGCCGCCGGCTGCGCTGCCGCCGTCGGGAGCCGAGAAGGCGGTCTGGAGGCGCGCGCGAGGGGTGAGGTCGCGGGCCTTGCTGGACCTCCAGGCGTCCACGGGGATAGCGAAGTCCTCGGGGGAGAGCCCCAGGTTGCGGCAGATGACGTCGAACTCGCCTTCCTCGCCCTTGACACGGAAGCTCGTGTAGACCGAGAGGGAGTCGAGAGACAGAGAAGACGGCAAGGACGAGGAGGACGAGGAGGAGGTGGAAGTAGACGACGCGTCGTAGTCCACGTTCTTGATCGCGTTCAGGCGGTCGAGCGACCGCCTCGGCGGCCGCGCCCGCCGCTGTTTGGCCTCCATCGGAGGAGGAACGGCCGTCCGATCGAGCGCCGCCGCCGCCGCCGCCCGATTCCCACTCCCTCTCGCCAACGCCGCCGCGCGGTGCAGGTTCAGCTAGAGAGAGAAAGAGAGAGAGTGTGAAGAGAGAGAATCCGAGCGTTTCCGCCGGCCTTTGCAGGGGGGGAATCGAGGAGTTGCAGAGGGCGGAGAGGAGGAAGACGACGACGAGCCGCGGACATGGAAGAGAGAGAGAGAGACAGAGACAGAGATAGAGACAGAGGTGAGGGGGGAATGGGTAAAAGCCCACGCGCTGCCACGTGGCGGCGCCTCTGAACCGGTCAGGAAACGTCGCGCGCTACCTAGTCGAAAACTTTTCTCTCCTCCTCCTTGTCTTTACTCTTCCTTTTTTTTAATGATAATAATTTCGCCCTTTCCCTTTTTTTTTTTTTGGGTCTTTTCTTTTTCCGGCGATGGGACCGCGAGTCTCTAAAAGAGTCGACGCTGCTTCCGAGCACGGAGAGAATATTCTTTATTTCCCACGTTCGGAATCATTTTCAAGAAACGAAAACGACACGAATGATCCCGAATTTTAATTTAAAGTGCAATACGATTCTTAAACTTTTAAATTATTTAATACGATCATTGAATTTTAACTCAATATATAATATTATTCCTGAAATTAAAATATATTCAATGTAATTTCTAAACTTTTAGTACAAATTTAATTTAATCTCTAGACTATATGAAAATATTCAATAGTTCTTCCATTAATTTAAGTTCAAGGACAATATTAAACATCTTCATATTGTTCAGAAATTAAATTGAACATGAACTAAAAGTTCAGGAACGACATTGCACGTTAGAATAAAGTTCAAGGATCAAATCGAACAAATTAAAAGTTTAGGGACCACATACACATTAGACTAAAGTTTATGGACTCTTGTTGTCATTTTCTCTTTTGAAAATTTATTCCTAGCCAATTTGGAGCCTGAACATCTTTAGCCCAAAGGTCCGGACTGGACTGGCTCGAATTTAAAAAAAAAAAAAAAAAAAAAAAAGGGGGAAGCCTAAAATCCCGACCTACGCCTCTTTGAACCTAAAAGGTCGTGTCGGTCAGGGCTAGGTTTTCTATCGCTCAGCCTGTTTTTTGCTCACCCGTTATGTTATGCGAGAGTTTTGTTGACGGAAACAACCATCGAGCTTTATAAATTTATAGTGGCGATAGCACGTTTCCACATCAATTCTCTGAGACGAATACATGTGAATAGGGACTGTCGAAGTTATATTTTCCTTTTGAATTCGTGCTACGATCATTAATCGATTAAATTTTCCGCTAAAAAGTGTCACGCACGTGACTTTTAGAGAGATTAAACGTAATTTTTTTTTATCTATTTCATACTAAATGCCATTTTTTGCAATCATTTCAGACGTGTCTGCCAATTTTTATGTTGTGTTTGGTATGTTGAAAATTGAAATTGAATGGAATAAGAATTATTTTTTCTTTATCTGGTTATCATAAAAACAAATTAGTTGGAATTGAATGGAATGGAGTTTAATTCGGTCTGGTTGTGGAGAATGGACTAAAACGAAAATTTATAAAATTATGGTAATATTTTATGTGATATTGATTAATACGTGTCATTATAATTATCAGATAATCAGCAATAATAAGAATTATAATACATTATTAGCTTCATGAAACAATTGATTAGTATAATATGCATTTAAAATAAACACCTAATATCAATTATTAATATTCATAAATAATTCCATAAATTACTATGATGTGTATTTACTTTAAAAAAAAATTAATTAACCTGAATTATATTCGTCATTGATTATAAAATATTTATTTAATGGCACATAATATAATCTATAATAGTTCTACTATCGGATTATTCAAATTTAGAAATTTAGTAATTAATAATGTAAATTATAGTCATTATCTTTTTAAAAGCATTATTTAACAACGAATTATAATCAGCTATATAATTAATACATTTTATTATAATGTCAGTATCAATAAATGAAAGATGGAATGCTGGTGGCATGTATATGTACATTTCGTTGAACATCAATAGCTATAATTATAATTCTTGCTATATTTAACAATTAGCGGGCAGACGACAAAAATCCAAGTAGAAAGTACCAAATTTTTTTTTTTATTTTCCTTCCACTTGTTTCTCAAAAGAAAAATCAAAAAAAAAAATTTGCCATTTTTCCACCAAATCTTTCGACCCGTTTTCCCTTTTTTATATATTCCAAAAAATTATATTAAAGCCGAAAAGTAGACTACCCAACAAGTAAAAAGGGCCTTTCAAAATAGTCAATGGTTGAGGAATAATAAATTGTAATGTTAGTAATTCATCGTCATGCATGATTCAGCAACAACATGTCCTAGGAAAGTCACTACGTTGACCACGTGTGCATTTGTTTATTTTTTTAATAATAATAAATTTGCCTATTTGTTCTTTTCTTTTCTTTTCCCACGATGTGGCCGAGGCTCGAAAAGAGAAACGCTTCCGAGTTCAAGAGAATATTCTTTATTTCCCATATTCGAAATTATTTTTCGAAAAAGGAAAAATAACACGAATGGTAGTTGAATTTTGATTTAATAAACTTTTAAATCATTCAATATGGTCCATGAACTTTAATTGAATGTATAATGTCACCCGTAAATTTTAAATTTATTCGATATAGTCCTTAAATTTTTTGTACAAGTTCAACAAAGTCCCTAAACTATATAAAAATGTTTCATATTATTCTTCCATTAATTTTTCGTATTGTTCAGGGATTAGATTGAACATAAACCAAAAATTCAGGAAAGACATTGCACTTTAGAATAAAGTTCAAAAACTATATTGAATAAATTAAAAGTTTAGGGATCACATGTACATTGAACTAAAGTTTAGAGATTATTTGTATTATTATCTCTTTTGAAAATTTATTCCAAGCCATTTTCAAGCCTGACCATCTTAAGCCCAAAGGTCCGGACCGGACTGGCTCAGATTAAAAAAGAAGAAGAAGGGGGAAGTCCGAAATCCCGACCTAGGCCTCTTCGAACCTAAAAGGTCCTGCCAGTCGGGGCTAGGTTTTCTGACGCTCAATCTGTTTTTTCCTCACTCGTAATGTTATACGAGAATTTTGTTGACAGAAACAACCATCGAGCTTTATAAATTTATAATGGAGATAGCACGTTTCCACATCAACTTTGGGATGGGTACATGTGAATAGGGACTTTCGAAGTTATATTTCCCATTTTGAATTTGCACTACGATCATTAATCAATTAAATTTTCCGCTAAAAGTGTCGCGCATGTGACTCCTAGAGAGATTAAACGTAATTTTTTTTTATATATTTCATACTAAATGCCATTTTTTGCCATTATTTCACATGTGCCTACCGATTTTTATGTTGTGTTCGATGTGTTGAAATCGAATGGAGTAAGAATTCTTTTTTCTTTATCTGGTTATCATAAAAATGAATTAGTTGGAATCGAATGGAATGGAGTTTAATTCGGTCTGGTTGTGGAGAATGGACTAAAACGAAAATTTATAAAATCATAATAATGTTTAATGTGATATTGATTGATACGTGTCATTATAATGTCATTATAATTATCATACAGTTAGCAATAATAAGAATTAAATACATTATTAGCTTCATGAAACAATTGATTAGTGAAATATGCATTTAAAATATCAATCTACTATCAATTATAAATATTCATAAATAATTCCATAAATTACTATAATGTGTATTTGATTTAAAAATTTTAAATTAACCTGAATTATATTCATCATTGATTATAAAAAAAATTATTTAACCGCGCATAATATAATCTATAATAGTTTGCTATTGGATTATTCAAATTTAGAAATTTAGTAATTAATAATGTAAATTATAGTCATTATCTTTTTAAGCACATTATTTAACAACAAATTATAATCATGTATATAATTGATACATTTTACTATAATATTAGTATCAATAAATGAAAGATGGAATGCTGGTGGCATGTAAATATGTACACTTCGTCAAACATCAGTGTATACAATTATAATTCTTGCTATATTTACCAATTTGCTAGTGGACGGCGAGAATCCAGGTAGAAAGTACCGAAATTTTTTTTTAATTTTCCTTCCTCTCGTTTCTCAAAAGAAAAATCAAATAATTTTTTTGGCATTTTCCCACCAAATCTTTCGACCCGTTTTCCCTTTTTAATGTATTCCAAAAAATTCTATTAAAGCAGAAAAATAGGACTGGCCAAAAAGTAAAAAGGCCCTTTCAAAATAGTCAATGGTTGAAGAATAATAATATTGTAATGTTAGTCATTCATCGTCATGCGTGATTCAACAACAACACGTCCTAGGAAAGTCACTTCACTGAAACTGAGATATTCAAACGGAAAAATACTAGGTTTTTGCGTCAATGCGTTGACTCCCTGTGTATTCCATTATTGATATGATTGTTTTTTTTAAATCATTGGCTCCTCGATGATGATTGTGGTTTTTTGGTGTGGACGATGTATTTCAATTGGTCAAAAGAAAAAAAAAGAAAGTCAAACACAATAGAAAAGAAAATGAATAAATGTATTAAAAGTTATAAAACTTGTCATATAAATACAATCGAATCCTAAAACTATCAATAAAGTGCATTGTAAGTCCTTAAACTTGTCGTGAAAGTGTAATCGAGTTCTAAAACTTTCAAAAAATACAATCGAGTCCAAAGATTTTCGCAAAATACAATCAAAGAAACGATTTGAGGGGATCAATTTGATAAATTATAAGACTTGATTGCATTTTTTGAAAAATTTAGGACTCAATTATACTTCACCACAAGTTTTATGACTTAATTTTGCACTTTTAGAAAGTTTATAGGATTCGATTACACTTTCGCGATAAGTTTTAGGACTCATTTGTAATTTCACGATAATTTTTAAGACTTTCGATGCACTTATCCCTAATTTTGAAACCAGGTGCAGAACATGTTGCACAGAGACACTAAGTTTGCTTGCGTATTGCATGATCTAAAGGTTAGGTATGGATGAGGATTAAAAACGCTTTGAAGGATGTTTTTCGTGACAAGAATTTTACACGAGTGGGTCTATATTATCCACTATTGATTTGAAGACTTGGTAGTCGAAGTTCTATCAACTTGAAATGTGCAATTCCGTTTTTCGCCCCAACCGGAAAAGGGGCAACGGGGTTAGAGTAGGGGCAAGAGCGATCAACGTGATCGTGGCACATTTGTTATGGAATGTTCCGATTCTCGTAGCTAAATGCAACATCAATATCAAAGACCCGTGCAGCGAGAGCCCTCCCCACATGGTGCATCCGAGCCCAAAAAATAACTCGCCTTTCCTTTTCGAGAATCAAAGGACGCAGAGTAAGGCGCGCGAATCACAGCCGATTTTCGATCACCTTTTCTTGCTCCCAAGCAAATCCGCAATGCAAATCCGATGAAGACAAGCCGACGTTCATCGACTTATAGTCATATGTAATTAGGGTTTTAATCAAGTGCAAAAAAATAAGCTATACATGTACCGTCGAACGATCGACACACTGGAGATAAGAAGCAAGTCAAATTAAAATAGTCGGGTACGCAGATGACCATCATCACGCCGCGAGATCCTTTCCTTTTCTACTCAAATTCGATAAGGCATGTCCCGATTTCAAGCGGATATAGAAAGTAACCGCGTATAGACTCTATCCTATATATTTTATATATATAGATATATAAAACCCCTAGAAGAAAGTAGACAAATTTCCAAATGCAAAGCTATCCCAATCCTATCCCCCCAAAATTTTTTTTTTCCCCCAGCCCCTTTCCAAATCCAAAAAGCTCACACTCAAAGAGCCCCTCGGAAAGGCAAGGGGCTCAGGGGCTAGAGCTTATCGGAGATAGATAGAGAGAGAGAGAGAGGGAGGGGTTTTTCAAAGAGGGAACAAAATCGCCAGCGGATGATAGAAAGAAAAACAAGGAAAAGAAATCCCAACTTTTTATTCTCCGCCTCCGCGTGTAAATAAATCCAAAAAAAAAAAGAAAGAAAGAAGGAAATAAAAAATCAGAGCAACGGAGAGGGAGGGGGGCGGGGGGCTATCGCATTCCTTATTTCGTCACCCTTCTCTCTCTCTCTCGCTCTGCGATACTCTCTCCTCGCTTCTCTTCTCTCGTCTTCTCTTCCCTCCTCTCGTATTTCGCCCAGCAATCAAATCGCCTCCTCTCTCTCTCTCTCTCTCTCTCTCGAGGACTTTCCAGAAGCAGTCGCGAGATACCTGAGAGAGCCTTTCTCTCTCTCTTCTCCTTCTTGTTGGGGGGGTTTCGAATCGTCTTCGGCGTTCTCGTGGTCTCCTCCTTGGGGTTCCGCCATTGCCGATTGGGTGGTCCGTCCGTCCGTCCGTCCCGTCCGTCCTTCCCCCGGCCCGCCGCCGAGAAGAGCCGCGCCAATCTTGGGTGGGTGGGTGGGTGGTGGCGCTTCGTGCGCCCGCTGTGCCTCGTTTCCCGATTCGTTCGTCGTGCGCGGCGTGGCGCTCGGGGTTAGCGGACGGGTGGCGGTGGCTTCGATCGCCCCTTTTCCGTTGGCTTTCGGTGGATTGGATTCGTGTGGGTACGCGTGCTTTCCTCCGTCGCTTCTTCGGCGGTGCTTCCTCTTCTGCTGCCGCGCGGAGTGCGCGAGAAACCCTAGTTTGTCCCTGTCTTCGGGACGGTTCGCCTCCCTCTAGTTTTTTGGGGGCGAGATTCTTAGGGTTTGTTCCTCTGGTTGTCTCGGCTCGATTGGTCGTGGGATCGTCTGTTTCGGGTGCGGGGTGATTGAGTTCGTCCGGGACGTTGCCGCGGACCGGGGGGCGCGGTGTTCTTCTCCGCGGGAGTTGTCGTTTCAATTCGAGCCCTGTTTTTGGGGGCAAAATTCGCCGTTTGTCGGATATGATTTGCTTCTTCTCCAGCATTGGCCGTTGATAGTAACCTTTTTTCTGGGCACCATCGTTTTTGAATGGTTCTCGGCATTCGTGCGTTGATAGCTGCGGAGTGACTGTGCATAGTGTAGAGAGGGAGCAAGAAAAAGCTGGGTGCTCTGCAGTGAGCAGGTCTGGCGAGCCCGAGATTGTTAGTCATGGCGACAATCGTCGGGTACTGACTGTTCTGAGAGGGGTTTTTCCTGCTGAAGGCTCGTGGAGTTTGTTGCTGACTGAGGGTGGAATTGGGGGGCTTTGGCTGGGTTGGGAGAGAATTTCTAGGACACTGGGGAGATTTTAGGAGGAAAGGATTTCAATCTCGGTTGTTGGTTTTGTCAATGATCATGTTATTTTATAAGGATGGATAGGAGTGAGCCTTCTCTAGTTCCAGAATGGTTGAAGAGCGGTGGAAGCCTCTCTGGAGGTGGCAGTAGACAGCAACAATCTTCTCTACGCTCAGGTACTTTTCATTAAATGCCAATGGCACGCTTCTTTCTTTCTGACGTCTGGTGTTGCCGGAAATGTCATATTTAGATGTTAAAGATCATTGGGAAGGGAAGGTAATTGTAGTTTAGGCCTATGAAGCATGATACATAAGATGGCATGCGGAAGCTTTTAATGATGTGGATGTACGATAGGATGGCAAATCTACCTACGGAAATCATTTGTTGGGATATAACAAGGAGGGAAGTTAACGTTGTTTCGAGATTGAAGCATGATACATGAGATGGCATGTAGAAGGTTTTTAATCATGCGGACATAAGATTGTTGGGGTTATCTGTTTACCTATTGTACTCTCGCGTTGCTATGCTGCAACGCAATTAAAGATGATCTATCCGTTACTTTGTAACCTTTCGAGTATAATCCTTCAACCTCACATTTGTTGAAAGTTTCTTACGGTTGTTTGCTTTCCTTTTTGTGGCAAAAATAATGTATTTTCCATTGACATTGGAGAAAGAAACTTTTGCAGGAACTATCGTATATGTTAAGGGTTTGGCGCATACTTGCAATTAATCCTTGTTTTGCATAGCTTTTTTTTGTTAATATACTTCCCCTAGGTTTTGCATCCAGTCGAGGTAGCGTTTGTATGGATACAACAGTAGTGCAAATTGTGAGCTGGGCTTTGCTTTGATATGTATGGCCTCTCCAAGTTACTATATAGTCTCTGCGGAAGCAATTATTTAGCTTTTTACATTATTGGACAACTTATTCGATTATTTTACTTTTCCTCTGATAGATGATCGTCCTGCGAATAAGAACGTGAGAAATAGGTCTTCTTTAAGCAGCGGAATCCAGGTGTCTGATCGAACCACTTCTTCTTATTTTCGTCGGAGCTCCAGTAGTAAGGGATCAACCCACTCACGATCTTACAGCAGCAGTAGAACTCAGCGGGATGAAGCTTGGGAAGATTTATATGAATTTCATCATAACGACAAGCCATTTTTTGGTTTACAGAAGAACCGAGACTATACTGATCCTCTAGGTAGTTTGCTGCCAGGTAAGCTCGACAAGGATGTGCTACGGCGTTCACAGTCTATGAATGGCAGGAGACAGGAAGAGACCTGGCGTAGTCAAGCGGTTGGTAATGTTAGTAATGCGAGAAATGGGGGCCAAAACATCAATAGTGGTTTGCTTACAAAAGGCAGAGATGCAAGTAGCACCACTGAAGCTGCATTGGGACAGGACTTTCCCTTTCTTGGAACTGAAGAGAGGCAAAGAGTTTCTGAAGTAGCAAGAGTACCTTCTCCGGGCTCTGTTACTGCCTTTCAGAGGCCTTCAAGTGCTAATTCAGACAAAACCAGTGCAGATGGGTGGACGGCTTTGGCAGAGGTGCCTGGAGTGGTTGGAAACAGTAACACAACTGGTTTGCTGTCTCAGCAAACTGTACCTGGAAGCTCAGCTATTTTAGGTCAAAGTATGAATGGCCTTAAAATGGCAGAGGCTGTTGCCCAAAGTCCCTCTCGTGCTCGCACGCCTCCTCAGGTAAATATAGTCCCCTGTTGGATTTTTATCATGGTCGTCTATATCTATCATGCCATATTTGAACATATGGCTGGATTTCTAGGCTCATGACTATAGAATTCGCAGGTATCTGTTGATAGTCAGAGGCTTGAAGAGTTGGCTATCAAACAATCTAGGCAACTGATTCCCGTGACGCCATCCATGCCCAAATCTCAGGTAATGTTTCCGATTTCATTGTTGTATTCATCGTTATAGAGGTTCTAATCTATTAGATGCATAGGTAGGCCCGATTAGACTGCTTCATATCCAAATCAAAACTTTTCATTGAAATGCAGTTTTGAGACAACATAAAAAATGATATGCCTCGTTATATGCCCGTAAAATTGTTATCTAATTTTTCTTGATAATTTCACTGATGCTTCAATTAGTCCAAAGCAAGAATATAAAGATCATAATACACTTGGCTTTCACCTCAATATCCGAAAGAAAGCAACCTTTTATCCATTAAACTGTGCCTCTTTGTATTGCGCATTCTCTTATAGGATCTCATTATTGTGCATCACCACTGTCCTTGCTTTGGTACTTCTAATAAGTTAAATGTTTCATCATGTTGTTGATTTGGGCTGCCTTGCTATGCTCCACCTTCAGAAATCAAGCAAAGTGTGGCGTCTCAACCCGTTCTTTGGTAGTTTTAATTTTGGGTCATGAAAACGGAAGAATTGTTTGTTCCCATCACCTGAATGGACAAATTCCCATTACGAGCTCCATATTGTTGATCTGGTTGACACAAATAGATTCTTGATAGTAACCTTATGGCGCTGGAACTTCTGATGTTGGGTATTCTTAGCTTTGAGTATGGTATAATTTTCCATTTGTTAAGTGCTTAATGGAATCATAAGAAAAATTGTAAGATTGATAATGCTCTTTTCTAGGGAAAGAAACCAGCTTTAAGCGCTTCTTGCTAACATCGTTAAAAGGAGAGAAGGAACCTGAGGCAGAGCATGTACTTTTGGTTAGCCAAGTTTGCAAGCGCTGAAAAGTAATACCAACGAAAACACTTGCAACCTTTCAATATAGTAAATAGTCCAAAAATATTTCCATGAGCCGGTATCCAACTTATAAATAAATCTATACCTTATCTTGTACTTGCAACTCGGGGCACCCCATTCCATGGCCTAAAATTACCATGACTTAAGCCAATAATCTCCGCTCTTTCTTACTCAGGTTGAAATAGTACTGTTGTTTGGTCTGAGATTGATTACATTGTGAATGTGTCAAATTGTGGGATTAGCCTATTAGGACTAGTAGGTCAGCCTGTCTAGACCAAGTGTTTTAATTTTAATATGGGGTTGAAAGAGAGCTTTATGTTCATGTATTAACTTTGTTGTGTATTTTGGTTGTTTGGTATATTTATAAGTGCGGCATGTACTCTGCAAGTTCCACCAGATAAATGTTTGGCTGCATGAGGCTTCTATAGAGTTTTTCTACGAGTTCCATTGCATTATTGCTGACAATGTTGGGAGCACGTGGTTTAGTGACAAGTAATACAAGTTCTTTTTCCCCTGTATGGGAAATCGTAAGAATAGTGCTCATGGTTTGTTATTTGCATCTTCATTTTAATGCTGTGAATGAAAATTGTTTATGTTGTCTGATATGTTCTGGTGGGGCTAAATGCTGGAGCATTCTCCCGGTCTGGATGCCTTGTCCTTCAGGGTGGCGTGTCATTTCCCTTCTACTCTACACCGTGTGGAAAACTCTACTTATACGCCACTTTTTTCCTTGCACTGTCTCGAACAAGCTGTTTGTGAGGCGGTGAAATAAGTCGTGGAGAATTGACCATCCTTATATTGAAATTGTTCGGATTTTGCTATGTATGCTTGAGTTTACAAATGTAGTAGTAGTGCATTCGCAATTTGATGTAGAGAAACGAAATTTCCTTTTTTGAAATTCTAAGTCGCAAGAGTTAATAATGCCCTTATAATACTTACAGTTTCTTAATTGTCCTTTTCTTGCCTTTAATGAGGTTGGACGGAGGGGTGAGACGGTCCCATGTGCCATGCATGTCACAGAGACATTCGTATTTTGTTGCCCAATCGGTCTTTTGTGTGTGTGTGTGTGTGTGAGAGAGAGAGAGAGAGAGAGAGAGAGAGAGAGAGAGGTAAACTACTTTTCTGTCCCTCTCAATTTCTCTGAAGAAGTTTTATGGAACAGATTTCAGAATAGCGAGTTCTAAATCTGAATGGATAGTGGTAGGATGTGATTTGTTCTATAATAAATTAGGATGTCTTTTGCCGGGATTTTATGAGAAAGAGAGATAATATTGGCATTAATTTTGTGAATACTGATGTTTGATGGTCAAATTTAATTTAATTGTCTTCTTGATGTTTTCTCATGTTTCTTCCAGTTGCTTAGTTCAATGGAAAAAGCAAAAACAAGAACTGGGCAGCAGACTACTAAGTTCTCCCCTTCGCCCTATGGCAATCAGCCTATGCGTGGTGGACCTGTGAGAGTTGATGTTGGGAAGACTACTAATCTAGGAAAGTTGCAAGTTCTGAAGCCATCAGGGGAGCTGAATGGTGTCTCTTCAACTGTGAAGGAGAACCTGCTTTCCCCAAATGGAGTCAAAGTTCCACTTAGCCCCCTAAATCTGGCTCCATCAACTGTTGGTTCTCACTTTAAGAATTCTGTCAGCAACCAGAATTTGGGAGGTTCCGAGCGTAAGCCAGCTGCATCACTGGCAACTTTGGAGAAGAGACCATCTTTGCATACTCAAAGCCGTAATGACTTCTTCAATCTCATAAAGAAGAAATCTTCTACGAGCATCAATCCTAGCACTGATGATACTAGTACTGCATCAGTTTCTGATCAGGAAAAATCAGAGCCTTTGAGTACTGAGGCTGGCACTGATTCTATCTCCTCGGAAACTAAGCTTCAATGTTCTTCAGTTATCTCTGTTTCAGACTTTCCAACTGAGAATGGCGGAGAGATAGTTGAAAATGGTGATGCATGTGAATGTACTTTAGGTTTTATCAGAAATGGAGAGGAGCGTTTAAACTATCCAAATGAGGAAGAGGTTGCATTTTTGCGTTCTCTTGGGTGGGAGGAGGGTGCTGCAGATGGAGATGATGAAGGCCTTACTGAGGAGGAAATAAGTGCATTTTATGAAGAGGTGGGTGTCTTGTTTTTTCAAAAAACTAGGGCAATAAATGTGTTTTAAGTTGCTATATGCTATATCTCATTTAATATGTATCTGACTGATGACATTCGTTGTTAATGTAGTATGTGAAATCGAAGCCATATTCTGAACCCCTCGGGGGCCGGCAAAAATTTCTCCATCTTAACATGGACGGAAAGATCTGCAATGGGTCATTTGGATTGAGCTCTACTGGGTCTCACGTGCAATCTTGATCTGCCAAGTGTAGCAGTGAAGTCAGAGGTTGTGATTAATTGTTTAAAGCTGATTATAATCTTTAATTATTTCAATGGATGAAAATCCAATCTAATATTTTGAAGGAGGTGGGGATGTGGCTATCTTTGCTCGGGAGGGAGTGGGAATAAACTGAAGAAGTGCGATCTTTGAATTAGCTTGTTATGTGCTCTGCTGCCTTTTGAGAGGTTGCTGTAGGAATAGCTGAGGGACATATAGGGAAAAGGGGAAAGAAAAGGAAAATGCTTCTTTCGTTAATATATTTGCTTTTGGATTTGGTTTTTTTTGTGAGGTTAGGCAATTGACAAATAGTTCACTGTTTTTGGTCATCTGATTAAAGGAATAGAAAGATGAGATAGTTTTTTTTGGCATCTTGTTCCTTGAGTTGTCTTCGTTTTCTCCTGCTGCGATTTCTTATCTTTCTCTTGATATTATCGAAAAGTTATCCACTTATACCATTAAGCATGGGAATTAGATTGAGACTTCTGTTCTCTTGTTTGGATGAAGCAGCTGGAAAAAGTACCTCCTTGCCTATGCTGTCCCCTGTTGTAGGGCTTTTTCCTTGTCGTGTCTATTATTAGATCCTTTAACAAGAGCACTCATGACCATATGGCATATGTAGAGGATACAGGCTGGATGACTGTAACTAATCTATGCTTTGATGGTGCTTTGTAAGCCTTTTTCTTCATTAATATGGGATGTAATGTATACATCGTCTCCAGAAAATAATGGTGCAGGAATGTTTTTGTTAGGAAATAAACTCATGACTGGCATGGTTCTTTGGGTTTTCTTGCATCATGATGCTTTTGTTTCAAAATACACAGTTTTACGTCATATTAATGGCATCAGGTAGGTTGCCAAATGCTTGAAGAAATAGGTTGTCAGGTATGACAAAAACTTAAGTTATTGTAGAATTTACTGTGAGAACATAGATTTGAGTGGCATTGTTGCTTTGAGTTGACTCACTGAAAGTGTTTGATTCGTGCTGGTTGATCTGCTAGATACCATGTCTTGTTCCTTCTGTCCCTTATATATCTCTATCTTTGGAAGATTATCTCTATATTTTCACCAACTTATATCAGTTTACCTTAGAATTTTTTGTACTTGTGGATTTTTCATCGAAATGTAGACACATAAGTAAATATTTGTTTATAATAGTCCCGAGAGGCTGTTTGGTGTAAACTTGCCGCTGAGTAGTAAGGTTTTCTTTGTTCTGTAGCTTGCACTAATCCATCTCTTTGGCGCTATTCGTACTACTCATTGTGCATCATAGACGTGACTTGATTTTGGCCATAGCAATTACTAGGGACGGGGGCATTTGGTATGGATATGAGCTTCAGGGATATATGAACATGAAGTGCAAGTTTGTTTGCCCTTCTGTGAAAAGACATGCTTAGGATTCTGCAAGGGGAGGGATTGGGAGTATCGAGTTCACATGTGATGTATCCGTCCTGTTCACGAGTTTGGGTTGGGTCGGGCCACATGCCCAAGCCTCACGAGTTAGTTCACCATTTCGCGATCATTCTGTTGTGACATTTATTCGAGCAGTAGCTGATTTTGACGACATCGAACTACCCTAGTTAGAGGGACGGCCTTTAAGTTCCAGGCGAATGTAGCTCGTAAATTTGACAAATCACGTCAATACCTCAATTGCGAATGCCCACTCTCTCGCTAAATTCATTCATGGTCCTGGTACTGGCAGTCCTACCTCAATTGCGAATGCCCATCCAATCAGACATATATTTTCTTTCGCCGATACTCGAGACCGGCTGATAGTTATACATTCACAAAGATTAAGCTGATGATATTATCCGATTGGACGGGCTCTGGATGAGTTTGCTGGAGCCCGTGTCGGGTCAGTTCTAGACATATTCTAGCCTTTTCTCCCAGAATAGATTGCCCATCGATTACCACATCACTGCTTCCGATCGATCAAACTTCCTGCACACAATAAATTGTTAAATTAATCTACTAGTAGATCTCATAAGAAAAACAAAGGTGTTTCTTGTTGTCATAGGCGATGACTATACATTTTTCAATTCTCAAAGGCGTGAAAAAGGGGGGAAGAAAGACGGAGGAAATTGCACAAATTCTCGTTGTCTACATCGTGAGAAAACAATGCCCAAAGACTCTGGCCACATCGCCTTATCTTAGTAGGATTTGTGTCAGCCATGCATGTTGACTTGGAGAAATATCTGCCAACCCAGAGATTCTTAATCAATATTCTAATCGATCAGAAGAATTCCTCGATAATGATTTTTTAAATTTGTTGGTCATTCATTATCCTTGTTTTGATTTGATTTGATTTGTTGGTCGTTTTTTAAATGATTCTTTAGTGTTGTTTTGATTTGAAACCTAAAAGTTGTTTGATCATCATCCGCTAAAAGGTTCTTGCTTGGGCTGCCCGTCAATGATTAGGCAAAAGGTTTCGAATTTTGATTGAGTTTGGGTATTGAAGGAGCATACTTCTCTATAAATTATTTAGGGAAAATGTCAATGGCTATCCTCGTTTTTTCACTTTAATATCACTTGGTAACGTCTACTTCTCAAACTATGACTTCACATCGTAGAATAAAAAAAACAACCCATAAGTAACAAAAACAAAAGAATACATGTTAAAAAGACGCATTAGCCTCTTCATCCAAATGCCACGAAAGCCAGGTCCTCGTGGTAGGCGGAGGGCTGAGGACGGTGGTCCGACCACCACAAACCCTAATCTACGACAAGCTGGGCAAAGGTCCTTGTGGCGGCAGAAGACGACGACCGAGGGCAGGAGCGCTAGTGGTGGCCGAGTTAGGATTAGAGTTGATTCAGGGTTTTTAGTAGGTGGGGGATTTAATATTGTGACCGGAGTGTTTTGGGAAGTAACATGGCCGCTCTTCATAAATAAGGCTACAATAGTAATTATTGTCAAGGCGTAAATTGGTGTCTAAACTTAAAATTCAAGGTGGAGAAAATTGTCCAAAAAGTCATAATCTTATTCTACAATCGTTAATTTAGTCCTAAATTTTTCAATTTGATCAATGTAGTCTTAAAATTATTGATAATTTACTAATATAGTCCATCCATCCAATTTAAGTTGGAAATGGCTAACGTGGAGGTCCAATCTGTACTGATCATCCTACGTGGCACAGCTGAAGATCTGGCGTGCTCAACAAAGCTCAAAACAAAGTTGTTTTGAGAATTTTTTTTAATTTTTTGATTTCTCCCTTCATCTTCCCAGATTTCCAGCCAAGGCCTCGGTGATGGCTGGCGGCGGCCCTTTGACCAAACTAGGCAAGGGTCACAACCCCCTCGTGCATGTTGCCCATAGGATCGATTAGTATCTTCATATACTCGCAAAGAAAGTTAAATGCGGCCCCGCCATTGGCCATCAGAAAATATCTAAGGTACAACGATGTATAGTAAGTTGTTATCATTACCCAACGGTTGAAATTTACTAATTAGTTGACCCTATCATGCAATTGGTCGTATTCAACAACCGGCTATATACGATGTACAATACAAATTTTTCTACTGGATAATAATTAATTTGACCACAAATTATTCCATCCACAATTTTCGAGTTAAAAACGAAGAGTTATTCTTCGATCGAGACTTTTTGGACAATAGGATCAAAGGAGCAGCAAGCCAAATCATAAGTCAAAGTTTCAAGCTCACAAGAAACCTTCGAAAAGACATGAGTAAATGATCTTGGCACTCATGTACACACCCAGAAAAGACCGACTTCGATTTTGACGAATTTCACGCGGGTTCCAGCAAGAATCCGGATCAGAAAACAATTATAAAACGTAGAATTATATTATAGCATAGCATGGAAGTTTTCTAGGTTGTTTACTAAGTTGAGTTGCGTATGTGCAATAACAATCGAGAAAGGTCAGTTGTTGTATATTGCAACGTGACATGCAAACCATTAAATTAAATTGGAATATCATACTGTAATATTTATGTATAGTTTAGAAGAAGGAAGACCTCGTTGGTGAGTTATTGGCAAAGGTAGGACGACCAAAGCTTGTGAGAGAGAGAAGAAAAATAATGAGTCTTGTAATGAATTTCACAGGTAGGCTGCGGAATTCGTTAATGAATTTCTTAATTGCAAACTAATATGAAAGGTTAAGCTATGCACCTCTGAGCCAATCGATGGTCTAATATTTTTTATTGATTTATCTCTAATATTGGTGAAAGAAAAATTGTACACATTGTCTAGTTTGTGACATGCGTAAAATGGCAATTTATTTTGGAGTAGTGACGCCAGTAATTCTCGAATTTTTACTCATTGTTCGATGTCCTCTCCGATTTCTATTTTTTAGTGTCGCCTTTAAACTTTCTTATATTTCATTCTATTTGGTTCTTCTGTTAAAGTTTTAACGAAATTTGCTAGCATGTCAATTGAAGGTACTAAACTTGTTATTATTTTTTATTCAATTTCGTCCTTTAACTTTATTTGTCCGTTCATTTTTGTCCTTAAACTCTAATATTTTGGTTATTTCTCTCGCGTAGCATGTGCTTGAGCATGGTGAAAGTCATTAGGTACTCTTCAAGATCAATGTCGATGACCCTTTTTGACAAGCCATACACACTACATGCTTTAATGTATCCGTATAAGTATAATGGTGGTGAATAATAAGTAAGGTATAAATCGACCCTTTCATCCCGTTTATCTTCGAATGGTTCGGTTTAACATTTAAGATGTTTCTTTGTTAACACGACATGCTTAGATACATTTAGACATGCTTACAACTTGTAAATACAAGTTAGCATTTTTATATATAAGAATTCATCCCTTAACATTTTTCTGTTGTATAATCCATTTAATTAACTAGTTAATTTGATTTTAATGATGTAACATAATTGATAAACATTTTGTATTGGGATTAAATATAAATTTGACATGACAAAATAAGGAGAGAAAAAAAAAAAAAAGAAAACAGTTCAGAGACTATATTAATCAAATAAACAAAGTATAAGGATGAAAATGTAAAAAAAAGACCAATGATAAGTCATGAACTAATTGGAATATTCTGCCTACGCCAGTGAATTTTGTCAATGATTTTAACAAAAGGACCTTATTGAATCACTTTAAAAAAAATGAGGGATGACATTTAACAAAAAGAGAGTTCATGGATGACATTAAATAAAAAGCAAAAAATTAAGGACAAGTGGAATCAGTAACCCGTTCGTTCATGAAATGAACAAAATATCTCCTAGAGTTATAATGGACTGTTGAAATCTTGACATCTTCGCATGTAAAAGCTCATAGAGGTGGTGGTGGTTGTTGTTGTTCAAATCTAATCACAATAGTTAATCAACTTTTGAGCATAGGGAGAATCATTATTTCAGACTTTAATTCATTCGTGTGGAATTGTCAAACATGGGGAAGGTACCAAGTGGAAATTAAGGTACCACATATGAAGCTTTAAGTCTCTCGCCCTATTGACTAGTTTTTTTAGGGCATTAGGCAATTAGGTATAGACGACTCATCTAGCCCCACGAAATTGAACTTGAAGGGTGAAAAGGCTTTTAATATTATTTTATTTTATTGTAAAGGTTGAGATCCTCAAAATTCGAGAGAACAAATTTAAATCTTAAACTTTCTTGATGGTCGACGATCTACTGTTGGGAAAACTTAATTCCCGTTCGACACATTCGAAACCTATTCGAAACGAATTCAATTAATGCGGAAAACGTGCCCGAGAATCATCAACATGTATCATCAATCGTACAGGTATATCACACAGCGAACATACCTGGTATTGTCACAGATTAAATGCCGCTTTGCACTTCGAGAGTTTTTCGATCGTCACGTTCTCGTTTTCGTTCCGAAGGAAAACCAGAGAATACGTTATTTTTCGAAGAAGTGCGTTTGCTTATGAAAAATGACATCATCTTTATTCAAGGGGTGCCTTCTATTTATAGTGATAGACAATTAACCATTTCATGGGCCCTTGTGGCTCACGGGCTGGGCTTGGCCCATCTTGGGCGGTCCACCCATTATGTTTTTTATCTCCCACTCGCTCACGATGGACTATGCACAACTCATATTGGCAAATAATCCGTACGACTAGCATACTACGAGAACTCGTTGTTATAAATCTGTTAGGCATATATAACAGCTCAAATTGGGCATTATCCAAAGTAGAATTAGTATGTAGTTTCCTAGATCAATCAGTCACATTTTATCTCTCTTGATCTCTTTTAGTATCTCGTATATTGTATTCACAACTATGATTTACTCAAAATCATAATTGGTCGACCTGTGAATACAAATATAGAATGTGACATCATATATTAAATTGATCTTCCTCTTTCCTTAAACTTCTCCATTTCGGTTCAACTCGCTTTTCTAGAAATGTTCCGTTAGACCGAATTATCATGATCATTAGCAATATCCTAAGATAGCAAACACTTAATAGAAATTTTGAGAATAAGTAAGAGTCGTGAGGACACTTTAATTGAGAAAAAACTATTTTCCTCAAGAGTCTTCACGACTTAAAAATTGAGGTCATAATTTTTTGTCACTCCTTATCGGTCGTCCCATACATACGTAATATGAAATACGTATTATGGTATTCTCTCATTTTCCCATAAAGCGTATGTTTTTACTCTCAATACCGTACAGATGATAGTTTAGACATACTCAATGTCTAACTTAAGTTCACAAATCTACTTTACTCATAAGCGTCTATCAGAACTTCCATCTAGCATTTAAAGACAGATAAAGTGAAAAATGTGGGTCATTTCACTTTCGGGTATAATAATCTATATATATCCTCATCTTAACATTCTGTTAAGGCGACATCCATGCTTCAAGCTTGAGCTCTTAATTATCACCTAGATAACAAGCTTAAAATTGTCTCATCTCTATTCATCACACAGTAAATAGAGGTGATTACCCGTGTAAGTAGGCTAATCTTTCATCTATCTGACATACCTCTTCAATGTAATGTACTCAATATCGACATTCACAAACGTCATACAAACTTATAGGCTTTGATAATAACAAACTTCATTAATAGTGAACATTCAGGGAAAATTATAATATTCAGTACATCATATTCTACACAGTCCTAGAGATTTCATACGACCATGGAAAACTTCTCTAGGAATCGGCTTCGTCATAGGATTTGCTATCATCCTTTGTGTAAATATGTACTTCACGTTCACTTCCTTTCGTGCAACCATGTCCTTGACATAGTTATATTTGATATCTATATGTTTAGTCTTTCCATGGTACTTGAGATCCTTAGTGTATGCTATTGCTGCTTGGCTATCACAATAAACCAATACTTGGTTTGCAGCATTCTCAGTAACATTTAAGTGATCCAAAAATCTTCCAAGCCAAATAGCTTCTTGTGCCACTGCTGATAGAGCCACGAACTCGGCTTCCATTGTAGATAAGGTTACACACTGTTGTTTCTTACTACTCTAAGATATGACGTCATTATTCAGTAAGAACATGTATCCAGAAGTAGATTTCCTTTCTTTTAAATCTCCTCCCCAGTCTGCATCAGTATAGCCTTCAAGGTGTAGATCACTTCCTTGATAAGTCAGCGCATAGTCGGCACTTCCCTTTAGATATCTCAGGATTCTTTTGACGGCGATCTAATGTGCTTGACTTGGATTGGATTGGTATCTACTTACCATTCCAACTGTATAACAAATATCAGGTCTTGTACATATCATAGCGTACATCAAGTTTTCGACAGCACTAGCATATGGAACCTGTTCCATTTGCTCCTTTTCTTGTGAAGTCTTAGGACACATTCTATTGCTTAATACTTCGCCCTTTGCAATAGGAGTATCTATTGGTTTACAGTCTTGCATACGAAATCGTTTAAGGATTTTATTCACATACGTCTCTTGTGAAAGGGATATGGATTTCTTTGATCGATCTCTTGAAATCTTAACTCCAAGAATGTATGCACCTTCATCCATATCTTTCATTTTGAAATTGAAAGATAACCAATTCTTGACTATTTTAACAAACTCCATACTGCTTCCGGCAATTAGTATATCATCAACATATAATAATAATATCACAAATTGATCTTTGGATCTTTTGATATATACACAATTATCTTCACTAATCATAACAAAATCATATGCCATTATGGCATTGTGAAAACGTATATACCATTATCTTGAAGACTGCTTAAGGCCATATATTGACTTCAATAGTCGACACACTTTGTGCTCTTGGCCTTTTGTAATGAAACCAGCAGGTTGTTCCATATAAATTTCTTCATTTAATTCTCCATTGAGGAATATAGTCTTTATATTCATTTGATGTAATTCAAGATTCATACTAGCTACTATTGCCAGAATAAGACGAATATAGGTAAATTTAACCGCAGGAGAAAAAGTTTCTTCAAAGTTAATTCCTTTCTGTTGATTATATCCTTTCGCCACTAGGCGAGTCTTATACCTCTCTATTGAGCCATCAGCCTTACGCTTTATTTTGAGAACCCACCTGTTCCCAATGGTTTTGCGTCCTTTTGGAAGATCAACCAATTCCCAAATTTGATTTGATCTTAATGACTCCATTTCTTCTTCCATTGCAAGTATCCATTTTTCCTTATCAGGGTACTTTAGAGCATCATTCACATTCTTAGGCTCATTTTCATCTTGTGGGGCGATCATGAAAACTTCACCTTCAATGTCAAAACATCGATAAGGAATCTTATTACGACTTGACTGTCGTATGGAATGTTGTACTCCTAATGATTCACCACGTTCCATTTCGCTCCCACTCAAATTAGATAATTGTGGTGTTATCTCTTTAGGTGGTTGCAGTTGAAACTGGGTTGCATTCAACTCTCCATTTGTCACAATGCTCCCACTAACTTCACTATCACGATTCATAAATTCGTATAGCGAGTAATCTCCACCTACTTCGCCCTTTTTAGGAAATTCATTCTCTAAGAATGTGACATCCCGTGATTCAAATTCAGTTATACTTCCACTTTCTTGTTCACCTATAAATACATATCCTTTTGAGTGCTCTGAGTATCTTATAAAAATACTCTTTTTGCCTCTTGGGCCTAATTTTTCGTACTTGTGAGAAGACTCACGAGTATAGGTAGCACAATTCCAAGGTTTTAGAAAGCTTAAATCAGGCTTTCTGCCTATCTATAACTCATCTGAAGTAAAAGCAACTGATTTAGAAGGCGCACGGTTAAGTATGTAAGCAGCAGTCAACAAAGTATCACCCTAAAAGGTAATGAGCAACTTAGCTTGTGCCATCATTGACCTAACCATTTCCATTAAGGTTCTGTTTTTTCTTTCCGCAACACCATTTTGTTGAGGAGTATGTGGAATAGTCAGTTGTCTTTCTATTCCCCTTTCATCACATAAATTTCTGAACTGATCAGACAGATATTCTCGACCTCGATCGGATCTTAATGCTTTTATTTTCTTGTCTAATTGATTTTCCACCATGCTCATAAATCTTTTAAAGTAATTTAAAGCCTCGGACTTATGAGAAATCAAATCGACATGTCCAAATCGAGTATGATCATCAATAAATGTGATGAAATAAATAGACCTATGCCTTGCTTTTATATTCATTGGACCACAGATGTCAGTATAGATTAATTGCAAAGGAAATTCAGCTTTTGTTCCTTTTCCAAATGGTTTTCGTGTCATCTTTCCTTTTAGGCAATGCTCACATATAGGTAAATCAACTCTTTTAATATTGCCCATTAAACCATCTTTAGCCAATCGATTCATTCTTTGTTGACCAATATGACCATGTCTAGCATGTTACACGTTTACATCATTTTCATATGAATCATATGATGTAAATAAGGAATAACTAATATTGACTTCACAATAATTAACATCTAATATGATGAAACCATCTAAAAAATATCTGGAACCATAATAACTTGTTCCTAAAGACAAGTCTACACCATTGTTATGGAAGTTAACATTAAAACTAAGTCTTACTAAAACCAACATTGAAACTAAGTTCTGACGAATCTCTGGAGCAAATAGCACATCATGAAGAAACAATGTGCGTCCACCACGCATAAGTAGTTGACAAGTGCCAATGTCTCTAACCTCTACTCTTGAATTGTTCCCCATGAATATCCACTTTGTTCCTTGTGGAAGTTATCGGAACTTCACGAAAGCTTCTTTGTCTTTCGTTACATGGTCTATGGCTCCTGAGTCTACAGTCCACAAAGGATTAAATTCAGTTAGAAATATTGAATTAGACACATAAGTAGCATTTTCAATAATGCTAAGGGTTTTTACCTTTTTTGGCTCACCACAGTTGCAAGCAAAGTGACCATTCTTACCACAGTTGTAACATTTCACTCTTGAAATGTTTTTTTTTAAAGGATGTTTTCCTTTCTCTTGTTGGTTGTGTCTCGGCTTCTTCCCTGAAGAACTTGCTCCCTTGCCTTTCCACTTCTTTGACCCAGTAGAGTGCTTCCTCTTGGAGCCCGAAACTCCATACGAGTTAGAACCAGCAAAGTAAATATCAGTTTTTGGCTTAACTACCATGAGACAATCCTCTTCCAGTTCAATATGCCGCATAACATCCTCGAAGGTCTTAATGCCCTCATTGTGGGTCAAATGGATCTTCATGTGTTCCCAATTTTGAGACAAGAAGCGGATTACTGCCTACACCTGCTGTTCATCAGTGAGTATGTGGCCGGCATCCTTTAGCTCACTAATCATATTCGACATCTGCCTTAAATGCTGTTTCATGGTCTTTCCATGGGACATCTTGTATGAGTCGAAACGAACAGTGAATTGTCTCGGTTTGGTCACAGAAGTTCGATCAAATCTTGATGCCAGTGCAGCTCACATGTCTTTAGCGTTTTGGAAACATCCAAACTCTGGCATGATGTCATTGTTCATGCTGCTCAGCAACGTAATGCGAACAAGAGAGTTCTTTCTCTTCCAAACAGTGAAGGCATCTTTGTCCTTCTTGTATTGGGCAGTTGTCCCATCTTCAGGTTTTTCCATAATCTGGTTAAGAGCTTCGAGTGCCTCTTGTTCTTCCAGCACATATTGAATCTTGAAACTCTAAATCTCATAATTGTCGTCATTCAATTTTTTTCCCTTATTAAGTTCAGCTACTATGTTCTTAGTTGCTGAAGCCATCGTATCCGAACATTTCAGACATATACGCACGAATTATTAAAGCCTATCCAAATGCTTTATCAACATCATGATTACATAAATTAATAATATTAATGAATAGTTTCACCAAAAAGATCTTAGAGTCGAAAGTTCACTATGTTCCTAATCATCGTCTAAAAATCTTAATTTGAAATTATCATTAACATGATCATTTATGTAACGAAATTAATTCTTGAAAAAGTTATACAAATTTTTAAGAATTTTCCCATATATGACATAACATATAATATGGCAATATAAAATGAGAAAGTACCAAAAATTCATAGCCATATATTTCATAACATATTCACAAATATGTAAGAACATGTAATATCAACTAAAATATGTACAAAATTGATTCTAAATCCTAAAAGAACAAAATCAAGTGTACCAATCTAACACATATACAGGAAAAGACTCATAAAAAAATTTTAGAAAATTCTATTTTCTTTGGAACAAAAATGGAGCTTCTCGGAAAATCCTTAGATCCGGGCCATGGTTTACGCTGAGACCCATTCAATGCAAGGGTTGATGTTCTCCTCGCTCCGACCTTTATGTATTCTTGCAGAAAATTCTCCATAAGCATCATATAGCTTGGACCCTTTAAGGTTTTTTTAACCTTATTAAGCATTCTTCCCAACTTCTCATGAATTGTGCATTTTAGGGCTCCGACTATTACATATTCCGGCATTACAAAACCGTTCCAAATGATATCCTGAATCATTTTGTTGACCTTGATGATGTGTTCCGTCATATCATCTCAAGCGTCCCATCGATAAAGGGCTAGCTTGTTTCTTAATTTCTCAAGCCTTTCGTTTTGAGCCGCCGTTCTTGGGATTATCGAAGTGTGTCTCAAATGTACCATTGTTCCTGCAATGAATGCAGAACAAAGGGATTACTTATAATCCATGATACATCAAGATAAGGAATGCTTATTCATATACATATGGCTTAGCACTTGTATTTCAAAAAAAAACTATAGAGAATTACTAAGAAAATGCCAAAAAATATACCCCTAAGTACGTGTACATAGGGTTTATCGTGCATTTTCACATTCATAAGTGTAGTAAACATGTCATATGAATATACCATAAGGTAGAGCATTCCGATACGAGCACGTCGATACCAAGAACGTCCAAATTGGAGTTCAAATGAGCTTGAACGGGCCGAAAGACTGCAATTGGTCATTCTGCCTTGTTTGAACCGGACCGGTTCGACCGATCAACGGTCAACCGGGTCGGTTAAAGGTCAAACGGGTCGGGTCAATGGTTAACGGATTGGATCTCGGGTCGGGTCAATCGGATCGGATGGTCAACCGGGTCGGGTCAAACAGGTCAACGGACCGCGCTCGATGACGTCATGCTGACGTCATTGTCGACAGTTGGCGGCAACCGACGCACCGTTTGGCACGGCTGCGCATGGGCCTCACACGCCGTTGCGCCCAAGGCCCTTGCCGGCGCGTAAGGGCGTGTGCGACCTCCTCCGGCGACGCACCGCCCATCATTTTGCTCGTCTCAACGAGTACTTTCTGTTTATGCAATAAAATTCAATTTTTGACGAAAAACAAAAATCGAAACACGCATGAACAGTTTGGCGACGCGAAGAAAACGAACAAAAAACGAGGCCGAAACGAAAAATAGGCAAAATACACTTCAATGTTAGAGACGATATACATGCATGATTGGGAAACAAGTAAATGAGCTCTGATGCCAATGTTGGGAAAACTCAATTCCCGTTCGACACATTCGAAATGAATTCGATTAATGCGGAAAACGTGCCCAAGAATCATCAACATGTATCACTGATCGTACATGTATATTACACAACGAACATACCTGGCATTGTCACGGATTAAATATCGCTTTGCGCTTCTAGAGTTCTTCGATCGTCATGTTCTCGTTTTCGTTCCGAAGAAAAACCAAAAAATACGTTATTTTTCGAAGAAGTGCGTTTGCTTATGAAAAATGACATCATCTTTATTCAAGGGGTGCCTTCTATTTATAATGACAGACAATTAACCACCTCGTGGGCCCTTGTGGCTCACAGGCCGGGCTTGGCCCATCTTGGGCGGTCCACCCATTATGTCTTTCATCTACAATAAGCAACATCGCTAAAATTGCAACTCTCCTGGCATATCTCTCTCTCTCTCTCTCTTCGCGCCAAAGATTAGGGTTGAGAGACAAAGTGAAGGTGCAATGAGGAGGCGGTGATGCTGGTGGTGACTAAAGGTGGCAGCCTAGCTATGGCCGGATGTGTTGATTTATCGATGCTCCCAAGTATATTTTAGTATAAACTGTCGAGTTGATCATATAAAAGAGGTACTCTCTCTCTCTCTTTGCATTGAAGATTAGGGTCGAGAGACAGAAAAGCTGCAATGAGGAGGTAGCGACGCTGGTGGTGGTTGAAGGTGGCGACCTAGCTATGGCCGTAGGTGATGAGTTATTGGTGCTCCTAAGTATATCTTAGACTAGCTTAGACTAGACTGTCTAGCAAATCATATAAAAGAGGTAAATTTACCATTCCCTAAATTAGAGGATTCCTAGCTATCTTCAATGTAAGGGAAAAAGCCACAAAAATCTTAAACTATGCCAATTATGACATATTTATCATAAACTTTTCTTATGATATAAAAAACCCATAATTATGCCTATTGTGTCACATTTACCCTAAACTTCTTCTTGTGACATAAAAAAAAATCACAAACTTGTACCTATGCAACGTATTTACCCTCTGACAAGGTTTCGTTAATTGATTTTTTAGCAAAAATAATATTGTTTTTATTTCACTTAAGCCACATGGATATCGTCTCAACACTATTTACTTTCTGGCATTCATGTAAGCAGATTTTGAACAACTCCCATTAATAGAACTTTGACGAAAGGTAAATGTGTCATTTAAGTAGAAGTTTAACATATTTGGTGTGACAGAAAAAAAGTTTAAGGTAGATGTGTCACAGTACGTATAGTATATGATTTTTGGTGGCTTTTGCCCTTACTATAATGTACCCCCTAAATTTAGAGAATCTATACACGTATTACTTATTATAAATACTAAACACAATACTAGTTACACTAAATAGTTGACAAAATAGAATGTAAATTTCCCTTTGTGTTGTTACGTGTCTACTACAGCCTAATGTAATAAATTACTTACGCTAACAGCCTTTTCTCATTCCTTCCTCTCCCGCAATGCTTATGAGGTGATTACATTTGATGATTAGTAAGTAAATATATAATAATTGAATTTGACATACACAAAGTTATTGGGAAAAGTGCCAAAAAAATCATAAACCTTTTGGATTGGTACCAATTCAGTCTTAAACTTTTTTATGGTGCAAATTCAGTTCTAAACTTTTCATATTTGTGACAATTTAGTCATAAATCTTTTGTTTTTGTCTCAATTCAGTCCTTCCGACCAATTTTGGCCGGATTTTGCTTACATGGACATCGGCCAGCTGGTCACCGGTGCTGACATGGACAATTTTAATAATATTTTAATATTTCTTTTCTTTTCTTTTTTTTCCCCCTCCCCTCTCTCCTTCATCCAGCCGGTTGCCAGACCGGCGACCAGTTAGAGGACGGCGCCAGCGAGGCGCGCCCTCGCCGACCACTAGTGAGGTCGACCTTATTAGCCACTGGCGAGGCTTGCCCTTACTAGTAACGACAAAGGCGAGCCTCGCCATGGCTGGGCGAGGCCGCCCTTGCCAGTGGTCGGCGAGGTCAACCTCACCGCCCTCTATCCTCTGGCCGATCGCTGGTCCGGTGATCGGCCGGAGGAAGGAGAGAGTAGAGGGGGAAAAAAGAAAAAAGAAAAAAAAATTAATAAAAATTCAAAAATATTATTAAAATATTATTAAAGTTGTTTATGTTAGACCTGCGGCCGGTCGCCCACCGGTCGATGTTCATGTCAGCAAAATCTGGCCTAAATTGGCTAGAAGGACTGGATTAGCACAAAAACAAAAGGTTTAGGACTGAATTGATACTAATATAAAAAATTTATGACTGAATTGATACCATAAAAAAGTTTAGGACTGAATTGAGACAAATGTAAAAGGTTTAGAACTAAATTGGCACAAAAAAATGGTTTAGGACTAAATTGGCACCGATACAAAAAGTTTAAGACTTTTTTGGCACTTTTCCTCAAAGTTATCTAAAGAAATAAATGCTAGAGAGCTATCTTCATTGTCTATTCTTTATGACAAGGAAGCCCACTTCAACTATGTGCATCTCGGATCCACGAAATACCCTACTTAACCACATGGATCAGGTACAAATACGTCTAAATCCGGGTGAGAGACTCAAACGTGGA
This sequence comes from Syzygium aromaticum, assembly GCA_024500025.1. Taxonomy (NCBI): domain Eukaryota; kingdom Viridiplantae; phylum Streptophyta; class Magnoliopsida; order Myrtales; family Myrtaceae; genus Syzygium; species Syzygium aromaticum. The sequence goes on along the minus strand of CM044891.1, from coordinate 5,373,554 downwards.
ATGATTTGCAATCGTGGCATGCGAAATCAAACTTGTGCCATGCAACCAACACCCACAGCCGGCTGCTGTTCGGACGCATTAGTCAGATATTTTAACACTTAATAAGCAAATCCCATAGGTAAAAATATCTTCTATCATCAAGTCATTTTTAAAAAGTTGGGGAAACTCAAGAAGGGGATTCGAAGAGTAAGAGAAAAGAATATCATGATGACTCCTAGAATGAATAATTTAAGGGGCTCTACCTTTATTCTCGACTTGGGCAAAATGATCACGGGGAGTCGATGCACGAGGCAAAGAGAGAGAAAGAGAGAGAGAAGAGAAAGGATTGACCTTTTGCATGGGGATCGGAGTCGCGAATGACATGTGACCACGCGTTAATCAAGCCTGAATTGCGAAAAGGCAAATTGCTCATGCATTGCATCAAACCGGATCAACAAGCACATGATTCGTTTCATTTTTTATATATTTGTTATTGTATGTACATTAATTATCACCACATACTATAATGATCCTTGCATGAACTCGGGCTTAATACATTGCATTAACATAATGATTCTCAAAAAATTATAACCATCTTCTCTCTCTTTATGCACATGTTACATCGGATAAAATTCAATAGGGTATCGTTTCAGCAGTGCACTCGTCAAATTTTAATAATCAGCCCTAAGTTCAGATGCCCGAACATTTAGTACTCTTATGAAATACTTGTGCAAAATGACTTACTTTGGCTATTTCAGTGTGTGTATATATAATATATGTTATGATTGTGTTAACATGCCTTTTGATGGGATATCATCTTTATGGATCGATAATGTTAAAAACATTAACAAACTTGACTACGAGAAATAACATCTACACGTATTTGTCGTGTATAAAAGTTTTAAAAGATTACGATGTGACGTATGCGATTCGAGCAACTTTCATTAATATAATTAATAGACAACAGAAGACTATGAATTGTCTGTCTTTTTCCCTCAAAATAATGAGCTTTGTTTTGACAAAATCACCGGCATTCTATGAAAAGCACGAGGAGAAAGGTTGGAAAAAACATCTTTCATGTTGTGTGAACTCAACTCGTAATATAAGGTGAAAATAATTGACTTAACAGAGATGTACAGATCCTAACCAGGTCCACGAGATATCCTATTAATGTCGTCATGGTGCGAATTAGCCGAAAAGGAAGATGACCCGGAAGGAGATTGCTAAAGGGAACCAAAACAGTAAACAAGCTGCAAATGTAGAGAGTTGGCCAAGACTTAACCCGGCGATGGCCTATGAAGCTACTTGGGTGGCCGGCGTGGTTGCGTTAGGGTTCGGCAGTGGGGTCAAACTTGGACCAACATTTGCTTAGCCCTAACCCTAGCAATCCAAGTAATATACTACAAACGACCCTCCTTTTCTTTTTTCTTACATTTACTTTTTTTAGGTACCCAACAAATGAAATTGGTAACCAAAAAGAGATGAGTAACGTTTCAAATCCTGAGGTTGGGATCTCTATCGATTCATGTTATTCACATGGAGGTTGCCAGGCTCGCATGAACAGAGATATGTGATCAAAAGAGGCAAATGAGTCACTTTAGAGTTTCACTCCCATATACGCGATCGTTGTGATCTCTACCAATGCACTCACATGTCACATGAATCCCTAGAGGTGACAACCTCCATGGTCGACTTAATAGAGAGAGAGAGAGAGAGAGAGAGAGAGAGAGAGAGAGAGAGAGAGAGAGAGAAGGGGGGTTGTGGTGGTGGTGTCGACGGCAGTAGGTGGAGTCGTGATCGCATGGAGTTGCTGCGGTGAAGAATAAGAAAGAGAAAAAAGAGGAAATGAAAAGTAAGAACAAAAAAAAGGATAAAGATGAAAGGAAGACGAAAAGAATCCGTCCAAGTAATTGAATATTTAAATACGATGACACGTCCTCTTTTAAATAAAGTAACTTTATCACGTATATTAACTCTCTATAATTTAAGAGCATGGTTTATCATCATCATCTTCTTCTTCTTAAACATAGTCAAATAGAAGGTATCACCCATCTAACCATATATACAATTCACAAGTTTAGCTTCGAGTAGAGAAGGAGCACAACTATTGACTTGTGCCACATTTAGTTTTCCTCCATGCTAACGTGGGTGATGATTCAATAGAAGAAGGAAAAAGACATAAAATAAGGGTTTCAAAGAGAGAGAGAGAGGGTCCAAGGTCTCTTCAGTTGACAATTCCTAAGATCTGATCCATAGGGCCCTCCCCTCTCTCTTTTCTCATGGGATTTCGTACGGGGCTCATATTCCCATCGCGATGATGACGTCACAACAATTCCCTTTTAAATTATATTCATGCACCTAATCTAATCTCATTATCAAATTACTTTCTTGGGAACCACAAAACGAACCTGGTTTTGTTTTCTTGTGTTGAAAAAGAATTTGAAGTTGCCCCACCATTATCCTTTTTAATCTACCCTTTTTCTTTTGTTATTTCCAATTTGCTCTATATATAAGTGAACAAACAGTTTTCGAAAGTCTAATGAATAAATCGAAAGTCTATATATAAGGATATTCATGCTCTTCTTGTACAAATTCTCATGGAATTTAATAAATTTTGTTAAATATTGACCAGTAGGTTAATTTACGCGATAATTATTTGAAATGTTGGGGGCATGGTTTGTGAATGTTGTAAAGTGATAGGGGAGTGAATTTCATTGGATTTGTGGTTAAATTACAAATTACACTTTGTGTTTAGAAAATCCTCCAATATATTATTTTCCATAAATGTGAGTGAGCTCGATTAGTCTCATATTTGTGTAGCCGCCTTGTCCCAAAAAGGGTTGGCTGGAATTTGTGGCACAACTTCGCATTAGTTGTGTGCGACCTGAAGAGGATTATTAACCCTAAACACAGTTGCATTAGCTTTCGAACCGAGTCAAATCTATCGCCTTGCATCAGTCAACGTCCACATTGCGGCCCAAGCTAATCCTTGATTTCGTACTTAATTATTCATGACTAAATGTCGTTTGTAGTTGTAGTCATATTTAGATAAATAAATTCAAGCATTTCTATTACATGTCTCGATAACAATAGATTGAATTCATATAAACTATAGGTGAGAAGTCATTTGTCTACAAAGCAAAGGTCACCATATAGAAACCCTAGTGGCTAGTCTTCGCTAGTGTGTGTGGTGCACGAGCGATGGAGTGTGTACGTCGTCATACATATCGTATACATTACACATACATATATATAATGTGTATACATATATATAAAAAAGAGATTTAATGAAAAAAATTTCACATTGAGGATGGGCCCACAAATTGAAAACTTTTAGGCGTCCCAACACAGGAGTCTACGTATATAACTATATCATCGCTAGTTGCTTATGGCTCTGTCACTTGTACGTATTTTATTGAAAGCTTTAATTAATGACCCAAATCAAAGTCAAAACCCGTAGATGCCTCGTTGGGTTTTTGTCTAATACACAAGTCTTTAGACGAGGGAATTGACTTCGGCGCCTCAAAAACTGTACATTACAGAGAGAGAGAGACAGAGAGAGAGACAGAGACGGAGAGAGAAAGAGAGAGAGACAGAGAGAGAGAGAGAGAGGGAGGGATAATATTTCAAGAACCTGCATCTTTCTCTCTCTGTCTTTATCGATCCTTTGAGGTCATGGACATCGATCTATCTTTGGAGCTAGACGCTGAAGAAGGCGGCGAAAGATCGACCGAAGATCTTAGCGGAGGGCAAGCAGGTGATCATCAGGATGATCAGGAACGCTCAGGAGGTCCAGAAGAAGCTGAGGGTGCAGTAACGACCGCTTCAGGCGAAGAACAAGAACGACAAGAAGAAGAAGAAGAAGACGAAGACGACGGCAAAGAAAATGGGTCGGCTGATTTATCGTCTCGAGATAGTTTGAAGACGGAAGAGGTAAATTGCCTTCGAATTAATACTAGTCTCTCTCATTTGTCAACTAATGTTTTTGTCTTGTGTGTTAACTTGCGAACATAAATATACATGTCTTTGTTCTGTGTAGTTATGTGTTTTGAAAAAGGAGATGGATCGGATGAAAGAAGAAAACAAGGCTTTGAGGAAGGTGGTGGAGCAAACAATGAAGGAGTACAATGATCTCCAGCTCAAACTAGACCATGTTCATCAATCCAACCAATCAAAGGCAAAGTGGTCTCTTTGTGTATCATGTGCATAAGTGAATTCTTACATGAAATTATACTGAGGTTTAATTGCTGCAGTTTTATTAAAAGTTCCCTTTCTATTTATGGTCTTACTGATTTAGGATCCTTCAACCTTTCTCTCGCTCTACACGAAAGGAAAACCCGATCACGAACCGAAATCTCTCTCTGGCCCGAATGAGAGCTCTCCATCGCTGTCCCCGAAAAATGACACCCTTGGGGAGAGCGATCTAGGGTTGTCGCTGGGATTACAAGTTGGCGCCGAACCACAAGGAATACAAGTGCATAAAGAAGATGGCATCACCAAGGTCCAAAATCACACAAATTTCCCGATGATACATGACAAGATCCAAAGGACCGATCAGTTTGCAGGCATAACAAGTCATGTCGCCTCCATGCCCAACAGGAAATCTCGAGTCACAGTTCGAGCAAGATGCGAAGCAGCCACGGTATGTCCAATTTCAATCGAAATTCAGTTGGTAATTGCCAAGAATATGACTTGTGGAAAAAATCGAATTAGTAGTACTGATTATGGGTCTGCTCGCGCAGTTGAGTGATGGTTGTCAATGGCGAAAGTACGGTCAAAAAATTGCAAAAGGGAATCCATGTCCAAGAGCATATTACCGGTGCACCGTGGTGCCAGGATGTCCAGTGAGGAAACAAGTATGAATGGTGCATGAATTCTTTTCAAAGTTTCAATATATGTTTACTCTGTCATAATTGGACTGATAAGGTTTCACTTTTATTGCGATGACGTTACTTTTAATTAGGTGCAAAGATGCTTGGAGGACATGTCCATCTTGATAACAACCTATGAAGGTACACACAACCATCCACTTCCAGTGGGTGCAACAGCCATGGCCTCAACAGCCTCCAATGCAGCCTCTTTTGTATTACTCGATTCAAGCATGAATCCTCTCTCGTCGGACGGATCTATGTCTTCAAATTTCGTCAACAAGCAACCGTCATTGCTTCCCTACCACATCACAAACCCCAGCGTTCTCTCTCAATTTCCGACCACTCGAAGCTTAAACCATAGCAGCGACCCCTCCAAGGGCATCGTTCTCGATCTCACCCACGTGAACCACTACGAGCCGCCGCACAACTTGCCGATGAGGATCAGTTCTGCCGCGAATTACCCGTTGCCTCATCTGGGTCCCTCTTGGATGAGCAGAAGGCCGAGCTATGACGCTTTCCCAGGAAATTCGAGAGGCTCGGACAAGCCGCCAGGATCGGCCGAGAACGCGAGTGCGAGCTCCATTGCTTGCGATCCCCAGTTTAGGGTTGCTGTGGCGGCTGCTTTGACGTCTCTCATTAATAACAAAGAGAAGGGTGGGACAATAATGAGCGAGAGTCGTCATCCTATGGAACCCTCATCATCAAATAGGGATGGTGAGCATGTTGGCTCATCAAATGGTGGAAGTAACGACCTGGTTCTTGAGTCTTTCTCTCCTAATGGTAAACCAATTCAACTCTTGCCATAAAGTTATCTTGCACCCAAAAAAGAAAAAAGAAAAACAAAAATTAATAAGTGCTGTAATTTAAATTCACAATCAAGTCGAAGCGTATACTTTCAGATCCTATGCACCTTGTCTTTTCGAGCTCTTTTCAGTCTGGTCAATTCTAGGGTTACTACATTCGGCAGTGGACTTGTTCAGTCTGGTTTTCTTTCCTTTTCTTGAGTTCCAGATATCTTTTTTTTCATGTGTATTTATATATTCCAACTCCAATCTCAAGGCAGAGCTCCCAGGATCTTAGGATCTTCAGAAGCGTTTTAATAGTACCACTCTCTCTCTCTCTCTCTCTCTCTCTCTCTCTCTCTCTCTCTCTCTCTCTCTCTACTGGTAGAGAATGAGGTTGTGCTTGAAGAGGAAGACCACCCTCGTGTGTTCACTGGCGAGATAACACTAAAGAGGGTCTTTAAGATATTATTAGGTCTACTGATGCAGAAGAAAAGAATCTTTTTCGCAGAGGCAGACTGTTCACGCATAAATATGGAGCGACCCTTCATTAAATTTTGCTGCATGTTTCCAGAGGTGAATGCCAATGGTTCTTGTGTAAAAAACAGAAAAAATTGCCCACCACCAGCATTTAAGTATAGGAAGTGCTGTTATTATTTATTTAAATTAGATAAAATAGAGCTTAATAGACAGCAGAAAATCGTATTGCGGGTTTGAGATGATTTTATTTTATTTTATTTTTACTTTTTGCTAATGCTTCTTTTGGTAGAACTTGGGCAAATATAGAACGAGTGATTTTAGACACAGTTAGCAAATTTTTTTGTAATTTTCCAATGGTAGAATATAAATTTTTGATTGTGGTAGGAGAGTAAAATAATTTGAGGGAAAAGTATCAAGAACTTTCTATGAGTCACCCCAAAAAAACCTGTAAATTTTTTTATTTTGGTAGGAGAGTAAAATTTTTTGACGGAAAAGTATTAAGAACTTTCTATGAGTCGCCCCCAAAAAACCTGTAAATTTTACTGCTTTTTCGCATTACGTTGAGTACTGTATATGGACTACGTTCCTACATGGTATTAGAGCATTTTGCAATTACTTTTCTATGATTCTTTGTACAAAGAGGAAACTCACATTTTAGTTAGGTAAACTCTAGAAGCATGCAATACCATATTAATTAGCCCAATAAGCTAGGTGAGACATGAAACAAAATTCGGTTAGATGACTGAAATATGAAATTGTTTTCGCGTTAGTGATGTGATTAGGGATCAAATCGATGGTTTGCACCTAATTCACACGTACACGGCTATCCCTTATTTATATTGCTATATAAAGTAAAAAAAGACCTCATACTTTTTAATAATTTCGAACCTTTTTCTTTTTTCTGAAAATACCCTCAAACATCTATTTTGTGACTATTGTAACTATGGGCATACGTGTAAGTTAATAATTCTATTTTATCTATTATATGTTTCGGTATTATAATTTTAATCGTTTCCATCCTACAACAACCTTCCTAAGAAGTAATTTTTTGCGCGTTCGCGTGTGCACATTTGCTAGTTAACAATTAAGCCAAACCCGTCATTGTCGATAATCGAGTTGATGCTGAAAATCTTCAACTTTTCTTGCAACCCAAATTATGAAGCATGTTTTGGATGTTTGAATGTTGCAAACATTGTTAGAGATTCCTTGCCTCTTTCTAAATCCGACAAGTTTTTCGCGTTAAGAGTAATCATTTGCGACACTCAAAGTCCAATTCCTCAAGCAACAATGCAATTTCTTTCTTTCTTTGTTGTTTTTTTTTTGCTAGCCATGAGAATTTAGTTTCAAATGTACCTTCTAGCATAACGATTAAACAGTTCCTTAATTTTAAGGCTAATTATTAATTATATTGGTCTCCACGATCACAATTTACATGTCCACTATGTAGTTAAAAAGGAAAAGGGCTTGTTAAAGAGAGATTCGTGATTGGCTATGAAGATAATCATGGCAAGCCTAATGAAACCACTAATTAATGAAAAACCATTAACCGCACATTAATTGCACCTTATCAGCTACACCAACAATAAGTCATGGAGGCATAGCGTTCCTAGAATCAGCACTAAGCCAAACTAGGAGGGAAAATAGGGTTTAGAGTAAGAAATGCAACAATCTAAGATTCTTATATGGATTAAGAAAGCCTAGAGATTGAATCGAGACCGCATACCTCGACTGAGACGTGCTGAATTGAGTTGCTGCCTTTGAAACGATCTATATGAACGAAATTATATGGAAATCGCAGCTCGGTCTTGCTCCCTTTTGCGCCCTTGGACGGTTTTGATGAATATACAGCCACATTATTTCAGAACGAGGAGGAAGGAGGAGACTGTCGCATATTTATTTAATACATCCTAATGGGCTTCTTATTCATCACTGAGACACTGACTACAACTAATTATCAATTTATACCAATTGCTTTGCCACATTACATAATAATAACCTGTTTTTTGTAAACTTGAAATATTCTGTGATCAATATTAACTCAAGTTACCTTACCAAAAAAAAAAAAATATTAACTCAAGTTTGTAGAAATTTGTAGGGGTGACATTACCTGTTATGCATGTTCTACCAAACCCTAGATGACCTGCCGCCTTTCCTAGGCAGAAGAATATAAAGATGTAGATGGTGGAGTCCTTTCAACATCATATAACCCAAAAAGCAATTTCAACATGAATTTCAAGAGGCTGGGCAGGATAAATGACTTCATGTTAGTTAGTGGAAAAAGCCCACTATATATGTAGTGAGAGTCCAATAACTGGTTTTGTATTGGGTATTAAATTAGATATGACCCTCGAGAATCGAACTGAACCGGCTTTCCTAATCGGTGCCAAGTATGTTTGCACGGGGAATAGGTAAGTCCCAGGTAAAAAAGTTAAGGAACTAGCCTTAATCAATGCGAGTGTGGTTCATGATATAAAACCAACTTTTCAGCCTTATTTAAACTTTTTAAAAAAAAAAACAGATGTGTTGGAGGTGCATTTTGAACCTGAAAAAAGGACCTCCTACTTTTCAGACATTTTAGATCTTTTTCTTCCTTCCTCAAATATTTACTTTCCGAATATTGTTCGTAAGTTAATTCATCTCTTGCCTATTTCAATATTAAAATTTGATTTTTTTCTCTCTTATACCAACCTTCCTGTGGAAAATCAAATCTGGAGATATTTTCCTTTCTGCGTCTACAATTTCTTTCGACGGTGTAGTTTTTAACCACTAATTTTTGTCCTATTAATTATTCAAATATTTCATAATGAAGCGATTTTGCCAATCTTGCAAATATCAATTCTTGTCGCACACATGCAATCCGTGTCCACATTTTCTAGTTAACAAATAAAGCCTACCCCCATCATTGTCAATAATCTAATCGATGCAGAAAATTTTCAACTTTCCTTGAAACCCAAATCATGGAGCATGCTCTGGATGCTCGTGCCTTGCAATTATTGCTAGAAATTCTTTGCTTCTTGGTTAATGGGACAAGCTTTTCGTGTTAAGATTTATCGTTTGCGACACCCAAAGTCCAATTCCTCGAGCAAGAATCCAATTTCTGTTATGAAGATGCAAGAATTGCTTAATTTCAAGGCTCTATAATTAATCATATTGGTTTCCACAGACATAGTCTCTTTCCATCTCTTGTTTAACACGCGAAATCTAGTCACAATGTCGGCCGAGTGAGCTCATCTTATCAACTACACTCTATTAATGGGTCATGGAGGCCTAACGTTTCTTGAATCAGCATTCAGCCGAACTAGAAGGGAAAATAGGAGCGACCGTAAGAAGTAGGACAATCTAAGATTCTTATATTGATTTGGAAAACCTAAAGTTCGAGGTACGTACCCCGATTGAGCCGTGTTGAATCGAGTCACTGTTTTTGAAACGATATGTTCGAACGGAGCCTGATCTACCTCTCGTTTCCTCCGTCATAAGGTTTTTGATGGATAAACCGCGATGTTTGTTGACGAACGAGGAGCGGAGAGGAGACGGTAGTCCCCACAGGCACATCGATCACCGATTACCATTGACAAATCGGCCTAATTATTGTTAACGAATGAGATGCGCATAGCCCAGTATGATTTGATCATGCACCTATCGTCCGTAAACGTGATTAAACCTTAGCCACTTTATTCCTTTCCTCTCGTAGGTGCCGAACCCTAGATGACCCTGCCCCCTTTCCTTAGCCAGAAGAAAATCCAGCCGTGGATAACAGAGAGCCCCTTCAACATCCTATGACCCTCAAAAAAGCCAAGTTCGACGTTAACTTCAGGAGGCTGGGGCTGATGGGCTCCTCCCGAAGAGCCCTGTTGATTCGGAAAAGGGTCACTCTTTCGCGCTAGCTAGTTCAAACGGATCTGTACAAACGAAGCCATGCGAAGGCCGCGGGCGCTCGATCGTCCTCCCTCTCTTTTGCTTCCGTAGCCGGCATCGATGGACAAAGCCGCGATGCCATCTAGAACGAGGGGTGCAGAGGAGACCGTAGCCTGTTCGTGTAGCGTATCCTTGCAGGCCCATCCATCGTCGACCGCCGTTGTCCATCGGCCTACATTAACGAACGAGAAGCGCAAAGCCCAATACAGTCCTGACTAATTAGCTGTACCTGGGCTAACATGCATTTGTCTCGTGTCGTATCTACTTAATAATGGCCTGCTTTTTTTTCGCGCGAGCTTGAAACATTATGCGATTAATATTGGCCCACGTTTATGGAAATGGCCCAAAGGCCATATGAGCCTTGTTAAATAAATTAAAAAAAATGGCCCACTTATGTTTAGTTGGGCTACATCTGAATGATCATTGTAGAAAGACGGCCCAATTCACTGGTTAAAAACTACTTGTGGGGTTCATTAATCCTCTCCAATGAATCCACTTCTTATCTTTAATCTTGTTTAATTATAATAGTCAGACCAGGCTCCATATTTGTCTTCAATCTCGAGCACAAATAATTGGTACTTTTTTAAGCCTTTTGGAGCATTTTCTTCTGATCATTGCCATAATTTTTTTTAAAAAAAACAGTATGAATAAATCATTTTTATCACTTACTCTCCTTTTTTTTTTTATTGTTAAGTGATTTATCAAAATCACGTGAAATTAAAATGATTTATCGCGTGGGATTCCTTTAATCATTGAATGAATTATTGAAATCTTCAACGTTAATTTCTTCGATATTTACTGTCTTGTCAACTGTAGACATATTTGATATCAAGATGGAGGTTGAAACAATTATATATAACGCACTCACTGTTTTAATTAACTTTAATTAGTTTTCACTGGTCTATAACTAAAGCTAGCCGACTCTCCATGATTTACCACGGGGACCGTCCTAGGACAACTCCGGATGATCAACAAATTGGAACAATTGGAGCAATTTGTGATGCCACATATCACCATCTCTTCCCATTTTGCCTTGATGCCACGTGATGCTGCAAGATCGAACCGAGTTTCAAGTAGCACGAATTTTTAATCAGGGGCAAGCTCAAATTCGGAAATGCCAGACTCAAATAGCTCAAAAGCCGTATCATGGAATTGCAACTTATATATATAAACTATACATGTTTATAAACTTAAACGGATACATAAAATCACTAATTCAAGTTTCTGCGCATGAACTCGGCATGAGCTTAATTTGAGTTCCCACTAACATTTACCAAGTAATCAATTCAAGTCGGCCCTGACCACCTTGATTCCAATCCCGACCTCAACCTCGTTTAGAACTTGTCATAGTCCAGCCCAAGATCGAGCTAGAAGAATCAAAAAAGCTCAATCGATTGTCGAGTTCTTGAATATTCCTACCAAAATCAAACTCAAAAAATCTCTAAATAGCATCGACTCGACGCCACTCGATTACGCACTAATTTGTATTATCTTCAATCGCTACGCAAAAACCAGAAACCTAAAGAAGGGTTTGCCTTCACCCCCTTGCGCACGCTCGCCGGCCTCTGCCCTGCTCCTCGAGTATCTCCATCGTCGCAACCTTCATCTTCTTCCGTCATCATCTTCATCTCGATCTGGGTATCTTCTTGGAGTGCTTCACAAGCTGCCCGCTGACGGCACGATCCTTTTTGGATCCACAAACAACCCGGAAATGGGGAGCACGGCGGCGGAGAAGACCGAGGAGGAGCTCCGCAAAGAGATCGACGAGCTTCATCGCCAGCAACGCGAGGTACCCTTTTTCTCTCTCTCTCTCTGGTTGAAGAGTTTGTGGGGGGCAGACGGGTTCGTATTGTTGATTGGCGTTTTGGGTGTTCTGTGTTTGTGGGGTTGTGTGGGAGCAGATAACGGAGAGGCTTCGAGACCCGAGGGGCCTTCGCAGAGGGGGATTTCCTGGTGCCGGCCCTCGTAACGTGGCCGCCAATGGAGCTCGGCAACGTGGTTTCGTTCGCCTTGTAAGACGAATTAGAATATCTTTCATCTGCCCTTTTCGGCTTCGGTTTGTGTTTTTGAGCTTGTGGTTTTGGATTGTTACTTGGGTTGCTGAGATTCTGGCTCTGGGTTTTGGTCTTCAGGCCGATAGGACTGAGAACGAAGATCAGCCTCCTGCCAAGCGCCGCCTCTTGTCTGCTGTCGTCAAGGTTCGTGTTTTTCTCCTTTTTTCGGGTTCGGTCATCAAATTATCAAGGAAAGTGAAGAGGGTGTTTAGCAGTTTTTTTGCTTTAAGTGGATGTACTTGCTGGTTAGGTGAGAGAGATGGTGTTGTGTAGTCAATTTGCTTGCTTTGCGTGAATCTTAGTTTGTATTATTGCCCGTTTCCTGATAAGCAAATGTATGCGCTTGCTTGGAATTGAAGGTGGAAGATGGAGAGATAATAGAGGATGCTGAAGCAGCAAAGGATGTGAAGACGAGGGATTCGTTGGTGGAGGGAGACGTCGTTGCAAATCAAATTGATAAGAAACCATCTGATTGGCAGCAGAGTGGTAGGTCAAGGAGAGATTTCACTAAGCAAGCAGGAAAGATGGTAAGACATGTTCATGATTATTCCATCACTTCTTGTAGGGTGCTGCTGCGAACTAAATATGTTTTGTTCACCTTATGACATAGGAATTTGAGGCTCCACTAGTGGAACCTCTTCCAAGGGTTTTACCGAAGAATGAGGACCCTAGCTTGGTCAATCGGAATAAAAGAATGCTGGGTCAGCTTCTAGGAACTCTGGAGGTATGACAAATTTACTTTATGTCCTCGAGTATATTTTTCTCTTGTGGTTACTATTCACTGATCGAAACAAATGATCTTTTTATTGTGACCAAATGATGGAGATTGCAGACAATTTCTTAGTTTGTGCTAGAATTTATCTTAACCGAATCATCGCGAGAGCAGTTTGGTGAGCTGTAAAGTCTGTTGCATGTAGTGGAAAGAACTTGTGTTAAGAAGTAATCTGAATGTAACTCAATACCTATTTGGGTCAAGGGTCTTGGTTGTGAAACTCGTTAATGATGCTAAAACTTCTACTTGATAATGTACTGCAAGTGCAACTTGTGGGATCCTTGTGTAACAGATGCAGTTAAGAAAGGTCTTAGTCGAAAGATGGTGCTTAGTTACTTAGTGTTATGTGAGATCAGGAATCAAGTCATCGAGAATTATAAAATTCAGTCTCTTAAAAAAAAAAAAGAAATGGCTTTTCATTCTAGTACCTCAAATTATAAGTATGTGCTTCTGAAGATTCATCAGAGAGAATTTGTCATGGGGATGCATTGTTCCATTACCAACTTGCAATTTGGAATACAGGTTTTTTGGTCCCATTTTAGAATGCCAGAATCAACGTTCTCAACGTTCATCTAGAGACTTTTATGTGTTTTAGTTGGTGGACTTTATGTTTAGTAAATAAGGTGTCTGTCTCATCTTAAGCATGAGGCATTCTCAGTGGCCTGTGCCTCACATATTACAAGAAAAAGGAAAATCCATCTAATTCCTTTCAGATTAGTGCATTTGAATCAACCGGCCAAGGTGATTTTGCAAATCTATTTTTTTTTAATATTGTGTCCTCTATCTAGATCTTTAGAACCATGTTGTTAAGTTTTATCCTAAGCTAGTATTTTCTGCTGAGGAGAATTCTTTGCTAGTTTAAGTGTGCCATGACAAAGCATTGTCTGGCATCTTTAATAGGTATTTTGCGTCGATCATTTTCTGCAGTTTTAAGGATCTGAAAATGGTGGGAGGTCATTACTCTGGTTTATATTGCTTTGTATTCTGAAAAACGTCTGTGCTTATCTTTTCTGCCCTCTTTGAAAATCCTCATGGCACTAACCCTGTGCATCATGTCTTTTGTATGTACTTTTCTTTGCTTGGTGTAGTTATGTTTTATGGACATTGTATTGTGGCAAGAAATGAACAAAACATGATAGTTAAAGAAATTTTGTTTGTCAATTGATTCCTACATTCTGAAAGAAATCCCATTTGTTCATTTGAGCCACTTGGCAATGTAAATTTGCATCTTCATTCTGTAACACGATTTGTTTTTGATCTTTTTAGTGCCATAAGGAATTCTAAAAGTGATTAATCTCTTCATTATTCTCTGCTGTGTTGAATTCTTCCAGAGATTCAGAAAGGAGGACATGCAACTGTCGGGATCTGATGCATTTATGCGGAGGTCAAATTCTTTACAAAGAGTAAGTACTTGTTAGTCTTGCCGGTTTCTGGTCTTTGAACTAGCCCAAAGCATCTGCATTTTATAAACTACCTATGATGATTTCTTGTATGGTAGGCTGGTATTCTTCAGGAACCTCATGTGAGGACATTCGATTACAAGAATCTGATTGGCTGTACAGTGTGCTACTATGAAGTAAATGGCTGTTATTTCCTTTTGTTCTGTGGTTAGACTAGTATGTCTGCATTATGTAATAATCTTTGCACTGGGTTGTGGTTGCCTCAAAAGAATCCCCTTTCTAATTTGGATATAAAATAAGAATATGATTGCCAATGTATCATTGGTGAAAGTGCTTTATCATTGCTCTTGACTTGGACCATAATAGCCTTAAGATGTGCTTTTTCGCTACTGTAAGTTGTTCATATTTTAGACATCTGAGTAGATCTGAACTGGCGTGAAACTACATAATCTGCTTGATTTATCTTTAGTTAAGTTTCAGAGAACCAACTTGGTGCAAGCAAGTTGGCTTTTTCTTGTCATCTAGTCTTAAACAACATATTTCTTTGTAGGCTGAGCAAAGAGCGCGTGAAGAAAGTGAAAAGCTGAGGCAGCAAGAGCGTGAGCAAATTGCAGAAAAGAGAAAGCAAGATTTGGTTTGTCTTTTCCTTTGATGAAGTTGTATTACATCAGAAATAAAGAGAAGAAAAGTGCTTGGCTCTTGTCTTGCTAGTTAATGAAGCATTTGACATTTACTCTCTTTTGTTTACTACCTCTATTCGCATCAGACTCTTAGGGCACGAATTGCTGCCAAGGCAGAAGAAAAGAAGTTGGAGTTGCTGTTTTTGCACTGGACTGAGCACCAGAGAAAACTTAGCAATTTTATAAGGTTGGTTGCTCACATTCCTGGAATACCATTATAATGTTCTTTCATTATGATTGATTTCATCTAAGTCATCCTTGGCAGGTACTTCAATCGTCCTTCCATATCTCTCACTAAGTATTGTATTCATGGTTTCTAATTATTTCCCCTGCTGCAGGTTATTTTTCCTTTTGGTCCAAAAGTGTCCCTATTCACAATTTTATTGAGACGAAGATAAGTTTCTGTTCATATGATGGCCGTGATAAAGCAACTGGATGCTGACTTTTCTGCTTTCATTGCCATAGGTAGAATTACTCTTATTTGCTTGTTGTTTTTTATGTGCTTATTGGGTGGTGCTCTGCGTATGTTGCAGGACTAAAACAAAGCCGTCCATTTATTATCTACCTGCAAAACCATTGGAGAAAGATGCAACCTTGATCGAGCAGCAAAAGGAGCAGGTTGGTTTCTTTCTGCTCTTCTTCTCAAGGAAAGTTGAGGCGCATGTGCATCTATAGAGATACGTAGGTATTTTGATCTGAATATGTGCACTAATACATAGTGCAGAGGAAATGGGTTCATCATTTTGTCGGTGTTTACAAGAACAGGAGAAAAACCTAATGTTTTCCTCTCCCATTACACGTCAACAAGTTGTACAAGGCAAAATTATGTCTGCATGCCCTTTTTCTCCATTCAGTCCTTTTGGCGTACATTATTAATCTGTGCTATCTGTGAAACAGGATTTCCTGGAGTGGAAGACCATTAGGCGACAGGAACTATCTGAATATCAGAAACAGATTGGGGATCAGTATATTGCAAATGTTGAGAAGCAGTTGGAGAGGTGGCAAAATGCAAGGAAAGTGAGAAAAGCAAATGACGATCTGAACTTACAGGAAACAATGGATAAAGAGCTGGAAACCCACAGGCTGGAGCATGGACCCAAGACCAGAAAAATCCCCGGCGCAGGTAGTAACGAGGATGAGGACGTTGAAGACATTAACGTTGGAGAGGATGACCTGATGGACGATGTGCTGGATGTCGACGAGAACCACCGCAGAGGTGATGAAATATCCAAGGCTGAAGCAGGTAATACCAGTCCACAACCCGATAATACTAGTCACTAGCTAATGAAGCCAGCATCTTTCCGTGCCGTTTCCCCCCGAGTAATTCCCTTTCATTGTGCCTTCTGTTGATTTGCTAGGTACTTTTTTCATAGTGTTTGTATTGTTGCTTTATTTTGTCTAAGTTCCCCCTGGTTATGAAATATGCCTGGTGTATCTTATGTGAGATTTAGATCAAACCGATACTTTCATCGGTGTGAGATCGGAGTTATTTTCCGGAGCCGTCAGTTGCATCTCAATGTGAATGGGCATCGTACTTTTGATATCAAAGTTCTCTTTTGCGAGCATTCTCTCTCAACGATGAAGCTTTACATGATAAACAAACTCTCTTGGACGATGCAACCACGTCGCTTTTTCCGGGTCTGTCTTTATAGTTCACAAGAAAAGTGCTAGTTTTTTAAGTGCAGGCGGCATATGAATCTAATGTGAATTCATTGGCGAGCTTCTTATGTTGCCATTCCTGCATTCTCACAGTACTGAGCCTTCAATAGCCTCCTCTCTTCCATCTTTTCTCGAGCCGACCGCCCGCCATTCCCTTACCAGCAATGCCGACATCTTTTCGGACCTTCGCCCCTTCTTTCCCCATTCCTCATGCAGGGATCCGATTCATGGATTTCGAATCCTCCGCCATTTGTTTTTCGGTTGCAACACGGGCTTGTTTAGTTGTACAATCTTCTGGTCGATGGACCGGCATTGGAGTGGCTTTGTATTTCGCATTTTGCTTGGACATTTGATATTTCCTATGTTGGCCGGAAGTAGCTTCGCCAATCGCACATATATTTTCGATTCGAAACCAAAATGTCTCTGCCCGGCACTCGCGGATCAGCGCCACAACTTCCTTTTCTTCGATCGGCTGAAGTGAATCAATCAAAATGTACCCAAAGGACTCTTGCCGTCGTTATGAATGTCATCGCAGGAGAAGATCTGTGAGACACCCTCATCTCCCTCCTGAATGGTTTCACATGCAAAATCAAACATGGAAATTTAGAAGACGTAATTCCGAAAACACGGCTCGTGAATTTTGGCTCGCGTCGTACGCGGTATCGGACACAAAACAAATCGAGGGTCGATGAAAGCGATCCGTAAGCCGCGAATCGCAAGCTTTCTAATGAAATTTGCGCTCTGTTGTAATCAGAAATTGCTATGCACAATTGGTCCTCCGTCACCGGGGAAAAAGGGAAATTATGAAAAAGGGCCCAAAGAAAGATCAAATCTAAGTAGAACTCGGCCAAAATTCGACAATAACAAGAGGTACCGTCGCCGGCGGCATGATGCACCCGCCATTATCCGGCGAGCCGTCAAGCCAAAAGGGTATCGTCGTCCCAAAACTCGTCGTCGTCGTCGTCGTCAAAGACTTCCTCAATGGACATGGTTTCCTCGTCGAAAGGCTCGGATATCTCGAGCGAACCCTCTCGTTCGCCACCGCCGTTAGACGGCGGCATCATCATCGGCGCTGGATCGCCTGGAAGCCCATATCTTCCTCTCCCGTCACTGTCGTCGCCGTCCTCACCCATTGGAGCAACGGAACTAATCTCCCCCGGGGCGGGCAAAGGTGCCGACGAGGGTTGAATCTCCGGCGCTGCGTATGGCGGAAACTCCGGCGAGGGCGAATAGCGATCTTGCGACTCCGGAGGCGACGAATCAGTGAGGTTGGCAGAGCGCTGACTGGAACGGTCATTCACGTGGCTGGCCGGCGAAGCAACCTCGGGGACGCGGAGAAAGATCGAACTGGGGATCCGGCGAAGCACCGGATGAGGAGCGCCGCCGTCCATGGCTCCAAACTGAGATTGGATGCTCAGAGCGCCGCGGAGCCCATGCGCCGCCACGTCGCGGCCATAGAAAACCCCGAGCACCGCCAGCTCGACGCCGTCCACGGCGATCGCGTGGGAATGCTGGCCCACGGTCACGCGGAGAGACCGCGAGGGGAGGAGGGTCGGGACCACCACCGCGGCGGCGGCGGAGGAGGAGCGGGCGCGGCGGAGGTCGGCGGCGGAGAGGCGGCGGGGGACGGCGTGGGACCGGAGGGCGGAGAGGTAGGCCGGGGCGGGGAGGGCCATGCCGAGGGCGAAGAGGGCGGAGTCGGCCGGGGCGAAGAGGGTGGCGGAGGCGGCGGAGAGGAGGTCGAAGCGGAGGTCGGAGGCGGCGGCGGCGTTGGCGGCGAGGCGGTAGCCGCGGGAGCGGAGGGCGGCGAGCGCGGCGTCGAGCTCCTCGACGGGGACGGAGGCGGCGCCGTCGGGGAGGCCGAGGAGCGCGAGGGCGAGCGTTCCGACGAGGAGGAGGGCGGCGGCGGCGGCGGCGGGCGGCGCCGCCATGTTTTTCTCGAAGCTTTTTTTCTTGGAGAGAGTTCAAATCGAAGATGGAAGGAAGGCGATTCGATTCGATTTGATTGGATTCGGTTCGACCCGACTTGATTCGGTTGTGTTGGCCGTTGGGTCGGTTCGTTCGGTTTTTTTCTTAGTGGATCCGGACCTTCTCTTCACATGTCTGGCGGGAAATGGGAATTTTTTAATTTCTTTATAATGATTTATTATCGAGATTTTCATATATATATATATATATATATATATATTTTAGTGATGTGCAAAAGAATCGGAACCTGCCCGGACCTCTCGGGACCACCCGGAACTGGTGGTTTTTAAGGGAACCGATCCAGTTCCGGGTTCCAATTTTTTGGAACCGGTGGGTAACGGTCCGGTTCCCGGTTCCCTGTGTGGGACCGCCCATCCGGACTGGATCGGTAATGTAATAATAATATATTTTATTTTTAAAATTTTTAATAAAAAATTTGACCAAAAAAAATTAAAATAATAAAATAAAATAAAATAGAAGAGTTGTTTATTTGCTTGCTGACTATTATGAACTTGTGGCAAACTCTCACGTGTGATATATAATATATGATATGAATGTATTTGTTGTGAAGCTTGTGAAATTGTGAACTTTGTGATGAATCTTGTTGTGAACATAACCCACCAACGAGCAAGAATTAGACCGGTCGATTTTTTATTTGTCTAGGAAAACTTAGTGAGACTTGTTCCATGACCCACCTGGAAACCAGACCGGACCGTCGGTCCGGTTCTTGGGTGGGTCCATGGAATTGATGGACGGTTTTCGGTTCCAATTTTTTGAAACCGGTCCTTAGCGAGCGGTCTACGGTTCTGAATTGGGAACCACCAATCCGGATCATGCTCACTCTTAATATATTTCGATCGCCCGTCTTTTTCGAGGGTATGAGCTTGAATTCCAGGAGAGTAGCCGGATTTTTTAAGGTGGGAGATGCGATTACGCGAGTAATATGATCGATCGGTCGGCCCAAATCCTCGATATGACCGACATATGAAATCCTTCCGGGGATTAGCGGGCTAATCACCAATTAATTAGCCCCATTAAACAGAGTTGGGATCTGGGCCAGGACCAAAAGAACGGTTTGGCCGAAGCTGAAGGCGGTCGAGTCGGTCAACTATCGACACTAATCAATTGGCGTATTCGATGCATGCTTAAAAAAAATTGGATGCAATTCATTGTAAAAATCATTAATAGTTTCTAAGAATTTATTCTTTTTTCTAGGTTGGGATAGCTATTAACTAAGTGGCTATGAAATTCTCATAAATTATTTCTGTACTATGCTATGCGCCGCGCGGTTGGAGAACGGTCGTCGCCCCTACTGGCCCCCAATTCGTCATTGCATCGCACGAATGTTGCGGATCGACAGCGTCGGCCTAGTGTCCATATTCCCAAATACGAGGTCATGTGCTGGAGTGGAATGGAGCGTGTGTATCTCATCTCAGTGAATGTGTCCGGAATCCTTGGCACCTTAGTGAAACGAGAGTGGCGGGGCTCATCCACCTTGAATCGATAAATCGCAAATGATCCCGACCGTCGAGGGACAACTTCTCTTCGGTCTAGATTCGAATGTTATGTGAAGATTAATATGACTCTTATGGTGTCCCTCAAAAGGTATTACGCTAGTTTTCTTATCACGGGGCGATTGATTCCAAAAGGGGTAAATTATCGATCTAGAACCAAAAATCGACTTTGTGACCCATGATTTCAAAAGATTAGAATTAGGAACCGAATTGGACAATTCTGAAACTGACAATTCTCGATTCTACTTGGGAACTGGCTCATTTGATGTAATAAAGAAGTTGCACCTCTCCACCCCAAAAATATTTGTTGGTCTAAGTGTTTATATAATTTGTTTATGTTTTTCTCAATAGGTGCAAAAGTATTTCTCTTTTCCAAAAAGAGATCTCAAAACCGGTTTAAAGCCGGCTCAACTCGAGAACCAAACCAATCCTACCTCGGTCCTAGATCCCCCGAACAGAATGTCGACCTAACTCTTTTGAGAACCAGCCACGAACCGGTCGATCCAGGGCCGACTCCAGGTCCGACTTCTTGGATTGAACCGGACCCGGTGCTCGCCCCCATCCCTATCCCTCATGACCCCTTGCGAGGGGCCCGTGGACCCCGGCTCTTTGGCGTGGCGAGGGGCGCGCGCCGCTGGGAAAGGGTCGTTGCTTCGGGCTGAAGCAACGCGCCACGCGGTGCGGGAGGGAGGGAATATGCCTTTCGGCAAAAGTTCCGTCCAATCGCCGCCGTCCGCCCGACCACGTCCGATGTCACTGTCATTTTGTTTTATTTTCGCACGAAATGAGCGACGATGGCGCCGCGTTAACAACGAAGGCCGCCAAAAGTCAAACCCCTAAAAAGTC
Organism: Syzygium aromaticum; assembly: GCA_024500025.1. Classification (NCBI taxonomy): domain Eukaryota; kingdom Viridiplantae; phylum Streptophyta; class Magnoliopsida; order Myrtales; family Myrtaceae; genus Syzygium; species Syzygium aromaticum. Next base: position 5,352,634 of record CM044891.1, on the reverse strand, counting down.
AACGCACACTTTCTCTACCTTTGTTCCTACCTGTCTCATCTCCTTGTCCTCTTATTTCACGCTGCCGCCATAATAGGAAGGGTCGAATGACCGTTCTGTCCTCCCTGTAATTACCATCTCCGAATATTCCTTGATTAGGGACCCGTTTGTTTCGCATAAAAAATAAATAATTTAAAAAAATATTTTCCTAAAAAGAAAAAATTTGCTTACATCGCTTGCAAAAATGATTGGCCGAAAAATGTTTTCACCGTCCATGAATATGCCGAGATATAAATGATATTCGCCGGCTAATTCTTTCGAGCGATTATTTTTTAGGAAAATGAAAGGGCATAAGTTCCGTTCGATTATTTGTATGTCCAGTCGATAGATTAAGCCGATAAATGGGATGGATACGTCGGCCCAAATGTTTAATTTGATGGATGAACCGCGCCAGAGTTCCTGATATCTACCGCTAAAAAACGGAGGATTCGTGCTTCATAAGGCATCGGAAATCCTATGGAACCCTTCGGCTTTACGGATTTCAAAACGATAAAAAACTATGGTAAAGTCACGAAATCTCCTTCCTTCCTTTTTGCTAAGCAACAAATGTCATATTACCCAAAGGAAAAAAGTTTCTCCCCATAGCATATTATTTTCCGGCTTTTTCCAAAATGGGTTTTTTTTTTCGAGAAAGAAAAGGAGAAATAAATTAATTAAAAAAAAAGTGAAGAGGAAAAGGAAATTTTAAAAGATGAAACGCGCTTTTGCCTTTAATGTGTTTCGCCGCAAAAGAGACGGACACCACCGGCCTTGGTGTGTCCTATCACCAAATCTGCCGACTTCGAAAGCCCCACGACCCTTCTCAAAGATCGTTGGGGGGGGACCACTCCGCCGCCCCAGCGAAATTACCGTCACGCCCTCCCGGCCCTCTGCTTGGCCGGCGCCGCCCGTTCTCAGCCGCTCGATGCGTGAGATCGAGATCTGCATCGACAGTCGGGACATGCCGGGATGTTCATCGGAATCTCACAGGGCCACGAGAGGCTCTTCCCGTTTTAACGAGGTGAGCAACGTTCCGTTGATAATTCGAGCGGCATGGTTTCGACGGTATTGCATCGCTAAAGTGCTCCACGGCGTGTGCTAAATCGGACCCCGAGCATATCCTTAAAATGTTCCGATACCCAATAAAGATCTTCACCTCGATACTTTTACTCTAACCTTGCACTTCGAATCTCACTAATTTTAAAGCACTAAAAAATTATCGAAACCCTCCAAATGTCCGAGGCCTAAGCGATTCCCTCAAGTCCGACCAAAAACCAAAAAACAAAAAAAAAAATTTGAGCTCCCTCAATATTTTTCCGGAAAATTCGATAATTAATATTTCTAATTCATTCGAAAAGAAAATCACAAAAAAAAACCCCAAAAAAAAAAAAACAAAAAGCGGGGAGCGATAAAATGCGGCAAAGAGTAACAGTGCCGTTCTCTTCTCGTGTTCATTTATATATCATTTTCAGTAAAAACCAGAAAAAAACACTTCCCACTCTCTCTCTCTCTCTCTCTCTCTCTCTTCCCTCCTTCCTGTTCCGACGGCCCCGCGGCTCTTTCTCTCTCTCTAAGAACCTCCGCCGCCGCAGCGGCCGCGACGATCGGCCGGAACCGCCGCCGGAGCCCGGATCGACGCCGCCGGGTTCGCGGTCGTTTTGGGGGGGGGGGGGGGGGGGCCGAGGTGTCGGGGAGGAGGGAGGGCGGTTTCGCGCCGAGCCGGGAGAAGCGGGGATCGGGGAACCGCCGGCCGAGAGACCCGGAGCCTTTTGCGGGGGTTGGGGGTGGGGGTGGGGGTGGTCATGGCGTCGTCGAAGGTGATGACCTCAACGACGTCGTCGAGGGGGGATCGGGATCTGCCGCTCCAGTCGACTATATCATCCTCCCTCTCCGCTCTGATCTCCGATCTCCAGGACCACCACAACGGCAGCAGCCACGCCGCCGCCGCCGCCGCCGCCACCGCCGCCGACGATTGCTCCGGCGCGGTCACCATGGACGACCTCCTCAAGAACATCTACTCCGACGACACTCCCGCCACTCCCGAGCCCTCGCTGTACCACCACGCCGGCGGCGGCGGCGGAGGCGGCGCGTCGCTGCCGGGCGGCGGCGGGGACGCTGGAGCAGGGAAGACGGTGGACGAGGTGTGGAAGGAGATCGTGGCGGGGAGCGACGGGGCGAGCGGCAGGGGAGAGGAGGAGATGACCCTGGAGGATTTCCTGACGAAGAACGGGGCTGTGAGGGAAGAGGACGTGAGGATTGGTGGTGGTGGTGGGGGAGCAGGGGGTTACTGCGGGGACGCGGCGGGGGATTTGAACGGGCATTTGGTTCAGGTGGGGGGGACGGTGGGCGTGGGCGTGGGCGTGGGCGGCGGCGTTAGTAACGACAATGGCGGGATTGTAGGGAGAGTGGTGGTCGGGAGAGGGAAGAGGAGGGCCGTGGAGGAGCCGGTGGATAAGGCCACGCAGCAGAAGCAGAGGAGGATGATCAAGAACCGAGAATCGGCGGCGAGGTCCCGAGAACGCAAGCAGGTAAATTTCATTTGGTCTTCCTCCTACTCCTTTGTGCATTTCTTGTTTCCTCCAATTTCACATGATCCAGTGTTGGTGAAAAGCGAGTTTCTTTAGCCTGGTTAGCGTGGCTTTCGTTGTGAAGCAGTGGCTCAGAGCAATCCAGTGACACTTTTGATAATTGGTCCGACTCGCGTTGTTTTGTTTCCTATTTTTTCTGCTATGAACTCTACGGACAATCGATAACAAGTTGTTTGTTGGTTGATGTCATTGTCTCCACCATCTCTGTTTGTCTTTCTTCCATCTGTCGCGCGCATAGTAATGGCCTCCATTGCCACAAACAATAGGACTGTTAAAATTTGTTCCCTTGTCTAAGGCGAATGGTTGCTTAACTCCGCGGTTGTTTTCATTTTAGCAAAAAGAATCCCGACATGTTTCTCTCTGCTTTTGCAGGCATACACAGCTGAATTAGAATCTCTGGTGACCCAATTGGAGGAGGAAAAGGCACGCCTTTTGAGGGAAGAGGTATGCTTTGTCTAAATCAGGTCTCCCCTTGATTCTGGCCATCTGATCAAATTGAGTAAAAATATTTATACAAAGTTCATTGGGTGGCTCTTTTCGTTTAGCTGACGGCAGCTCTTTTCATAAACGTACTGTAAAGGGTAGCACCTAATGGGCTAATGGGATTATGATCCGTCATTGATTTCTTATTCCATCAGAACTTCAGTCAACAGAAACCATTTTTTTAGCAGCCTCAGCAGAAACAGACGGTCACGCCATGATGATTAATTTGTTGTAAATGGGGAAGGAACGTGCGGATTTTGTTTCCTTAATGTATGAAAAAGAAAATCTTGAAATGGACGACAATTTATCAGGTAAATACAGAACCAGCTTATGAGGTAGTAGCAATTAATGACTATGGCACTTGGAGAAACTCGGGACGGCCTTAGTTTCGAGTCATCTAGCGTTGGAGGAGCAATGCCTTTGGCCTGTCCCCTGTTGGGGACTGTGCGGTTTGGTTGGGGTGGAGTTCTGATTATCGACCTTCTTCCCTGATAAAAATAGAATAAGGGACTGTATATGCTTTGCAGGTATCTGCCTCCAACATATATACTCTAGGTCAGGTTGTCCACATCCATAACGTACTCATCATCGGTTAGTGATGATGAATCAGATGAAACTTTTTCTCAAAAAGACATTGCATGTAGATAAGTACGAGTATTCTTCATTGAGAGAGTTCTAAGAAGTCTATGCATTATATGCAGGCTGAGCAGAGCAAAGAGCGGCTTAAACAGGTAAATGCCGTGGCAATCTATGCTCATTGTTTTAAGCTGGAGTTTTTTAAGACTCCAGGGTTGTCCGTGTCTTCCTCTGCTTGACTTTCTTTTACAAAATGTCGGATGATTTTCCCTGGTAAAAGATGCAGCTAACTTTATTTTGGTGGACCCTGTAAAGCGAAAATAATTGCATCGTAGTTAAGACAATTGTTCAAATAGGGAAGTATAGGGCGATGGATAATGTGCTCGGAGGGTTTTTATACATGAAAATCATCAGTCTATGCTCTCTTATTGATGCTGTGGTGTCTTTCCTGAGAAAAGAAAAGACAATCTGTTGGTCCCTGTCTCCTTGATTCATGGTAATTGATTTAAAGACCCTTTGAGCAATCTATATTGTGTCATATAGAAGCGATACCCTCTTTTGATATGTGAAAAGGCTATTTTGTGCTCTATAAGAAAAACCTATAATGATGTGCCACTGTAATATTAAGCTTGTTTTCTCCCTTGCATTCACGGAATTTCTAGTATTTACATGATTGGGGCATGTGTTGAGAATTGCTAATATTCAGTGGTCAAGGCGTTACACTAATGCATTGACGAAGAATATATAGAAACTTTATTATTTACAGGGACGAAAATTAATTTCTCCTTGCGTTCGCTGTATGGCAAGTTCTCGCATCCTTTGAATTTTTTTTTTTCCAATTTTTGGGATTCTGTCCTAACAAAAGAAGGTGCTGGATATACTTGATTATCTTGCGACTTTTGGTTGTCTTGTTTGTCTCCCTGATCTTGAAATATATCCTATCACAACGTTGTATCTCTTTACTCAACTTTTTGTGAATGGACATGATCTTTTCCAGTTTGGTTCGCTTGCGCAAGTCTAAAGTCGAATACATTCTGTTACTCTCTATCATCCCGCTCTCAATTGGTTTTCTTCTCCAGTCTGGGTGATGTTGCAGAGATAAACCTCACTCTCGTTTCATGCAGCTGGTGAAGAATCTTGTTCCAGTGGTCGAAAGCCGCCGACCGCGACGCCCTCTCAGGAGGATCAACTCCATGAATTGGTAGAAGTGCTTTCCGATGCCCGAGCACTAACGGAGAGGTGATTGATTTACTTGACATGCCACCAACAGGACTCAGATGATTCTCTGAGACAAGAGAATAGTGTGTGCAGATGATGGAGACAAGAAAAAGTGGCCAGAGAAACATGATACTATTAATTTACATTTACTTTGGGGAGGTAGTTATTTCAGGAGCTCAGGAAGTTCATATTGTGAAGAGGAGCTTTTGTGCATTGTGCAGCCAGATACGTCATTGTCATTTTAGATTGTTACTTTGATTATGTAGTAAAAATCGTGGTTATCAGTTTGACATAGAGTATAGCGTGTGTATTCATCAATATTTGCCCACTCTCCAACTTTTATCTTTTTATATGTCCAATAAACTATTTTAATAAAGGAAAAAAAGCCGTCAAGAATCTCAAATTATGTCCCATGTGACACATTTACAAAAATCCCAAATTATGCTTGTTGTAACGCATCTATTCTAAGTTTTTTTTTTGGCGACATAAAAAAATCCTAAATTTATACTTACATAACACATTTACCTTCCATTAAGATTTCATCGGATTATTTTCCAGTCAAAACGATGTCATTTGTCAACACCTGGGCATGTCAACACCATTTGCTCTTCGACGTTTTATGTATGTAGATTTTTAATGGTGCTTAATGTGTCACACTGGTAAAAGCTTGAAAATTTTTGTATTACAAGAATAAATTATAGAAAATATGTCACAATAGGCATAGTCTGAAATTTTTTGTGGCTAATTTTCTTAAAAAAAATTCTGCTCAAAGTCCAAGGTCGGAAAATTAAGATGACAAATCTATAAAATTGTGTTACAACAAAGTTTTTCTCTAAATTGCGCTACCTGAATCAATAAAATCGGGCTCTCTTCGTTGTGGGAAAAGGTTTTGATACTTTCTTCACAGAAGCAGAAAAACACACGTGTACTAATTCGTGGCCCCTTATTCTTCTTTCTCCCTCAATGTTTTACCATTCAATTGCAACTCTTGTATTTAAGAAATACATTTTGTTTTAGCATCATAAAATAATTCAAATATTTTCTTGTATTAGTTAGCAAAAAAACGTTTTTTCCCGTTATTTACATGCATTGCAGAGATAGTATAATAATTACGATGGTGAATTTCTTAATTTTATACTAATTGGTTTCTTTAGTAATTTGATAATGCAATTTTTATGTGTCCTTTTTGTAACTAATGATACGTTAAAATAATGTTATATATGCTAAAATATTTCATGCTTCATTGCGATTATGTTTTTGTTCGAGGACGTGCACGATTCAAGAGTAAACATATAGTAGATAATTCTTCATTTGAAGCAAATTGAGTGATCCCGACATCGACCGATACTTTTGATGATATTGAATGAACAAATGAATATATCGGGTTTATCAACGTTTAACAATATTCTCCTTCACTGCGAGGGTTTTTGTCGGGTTATGTTTTGTGGATTTTCATGCTTATACTCAACCAAGAAACGATAGATTAAGGTGCGTGCCCTAGTAGTAAAAAATGTTACTTATCTTTTACAGGTTCACTAATTCGATTCACGAATGTTACTTATCTTTTATAGGTTCGCTAATTTGATTCACATCGTGAGTAAACTTATGAACGACTCATGTTGCATTACGTTACTTTGATATATCTCACGTGCAGGGACTTCTTAAGTGCTAATATATCGGTGGATTGCGATGATAGGCTCGCCAATGTCGAAGCTTTGAGCCTAAGCTACCGTGAAGTAGCTAGCTATTGCTCAGATTGAATATTTTGTAATGAGTGTGAGACTCTCACGATAACACTGGATTTTTAATGACGTTCATTCCTCTCCACCCCTTTGCTATTAAAGATAGACTGATAACAGGCACGAGTGGAAACTTGTGGCCGAGTCTACATTTGGAGGATGATCATGATGTAGCATTCCTCCAACGGAAGATGGAGAGGTTATGAAACCAACCATAACTTCTTCTTCTTCTACTTTTTGTCAGAAGTAACCGTAATCTTAAGGACTCTTCTTTGAGATGTGCAAATATACATTTATCTCGGGATTCCGGGTCGTTACAGATGCCCCGCCCATCGGCTCGAAATGGGCACGTGCTCGCCACGCGGTGGTTATTTTATCGGTGCGACGGGGTCAGGGGAGGGGTCAATTGCAACGACAATGATTCACAATAGGGGGCAGGTGAGGGGTCTTCTTGCAAAAAAGGGGCGACCGATTGGAGGGGCCTCTTTGAAAAAAACCGCGACAAATTGGGGGGGTCTTCTGGAATTATCCAAACTCGCCATAACCATGCCCATGGATCATCTCAGGCCCGGCCCACCAGCCCATCTGATCGGCCTCTCCATCTTCTTCGTTTTCCCAAGCTCGGGAACCACGCCCCGGTAGTTCTCCACCGTTTCGTTCGCCATCGTTTCACCGTGCACGGGAGTTCCCCCGATTCGGTGGATGTCGGGTGCCGGCATCGTCGTCGATTTGAAGGGGGTCGTCTGTCGACTTCGACGTCAGCAAGTAGCTCCGTCCTCCCCTCGGTAACACTGTCGTTGTCCGATCGGGTGGGGGGCGTGTGGCGTGTCTGCTTTCCTCGTTTGGACTCGCGGTTTCTTTGGTTTTTGGGGTGCTTGTTTTCGCGCGTTCGCTGCGCTCCTCGGTAACGATGGGGGGTCTTGCCTCTCTCTTTCTAATTTCGTGTTTTCCGAACGTTAAAGCGTGACGTGATTTGTTGCGTGTTGCGCCGGTGCGTCGCGTGTTGTTTTGGTGTCTTCTGCTTGGAGCCTTCTCCTTGCTCGCCACGTGTTTGTGAAAATGTCGGATGAATAATTGACGATCGTTTCTTGTATAGATGGGACGTGCGTGGGGCAAGGGGCCCCTTGTATTGAAAATGCTCTCTCTCTTTCTTGCGCGAATTTCTTGAAGTGGCATTCTTTCAGAAAAAGCTCCCGTGGATCAGCTTTCTCGCCTTTTGATTTGCTGTTCTTTGATTCCCGGTTGCTGGGTTTTCTTTCATCCGCGGCGCTCCTGGGTGATGGGTCTTGCTTCTCTCTTTCTAATTTTGTATGACATGGTTCGTTCCATATTGCTCCGATGCCTCACGGTGTTGTTTTGTTTCTTCTGTTTGGAGCTCTTCCGTTGCTCATCATGTGTTTGTGAAAATGTCAGATGAATACTTTGCGCTTGTTTCTTGTGTAGAAGAGACGTGTATGGGTCAAGGGGTCCCTTGTAGCTTGTCTCAGAGCTGGACCCGTTTGGCATTGGAAAATGCTCCTCTTTCTCGTGCAAATGTCTCAAAGTAACGTTTTTTGAGAAAAAAAGCACCCCTAGGTATTGGTGGGCATTAGATTTGAACGTCATACTCTCATGATTCACTGAGCTAGTTATAGGTCAGAATTTGGAAAGGGGGTCATGGGCTTCATGGTGCCAAAAACAGCTTGTGATTTTGTTGGAATTTTGTGGCAACTGAATTGGCGAAAGCCAAATAAGTGGGGCTGTTGATACAAAATAAAGGGTGATCAATTTTGATTGACAGAGTCAAAGCTCAGTTCTTTTGTTGAAGTAAATGAGTTTGTATCTGTGAGGGAAAATGAGGCTAAATTTACTCATATGGAACTTCTATCAGTGATTTCGGAAATTAGAGATGTTACATGGTTTCTTTTTCTCCCTGATGCATTCACACGATTATCCTCCTCATCAGATCTCTAGGGCAACCTTTGAAGCCGAAAATTGTAGCAATTACTGATAACTTGTCAATATTGTGATCATCAGTATTTGGAAGTTCAAGCAAATTACCATTTTTTTATAATCTTTTTTCCGGTCAATTGCTCAAGTAGAAATGACCTTCCTCTTTAATGATTTTATTACATTTTTCTCTGATAAATCTAACGGTGTCATATTTGTCAGGAATGTTGATGGAAAATCTTGAGGTGTTGAGGGGTGACAAGCTCATATTGAAGGGCTTGTTGTTCCATGGTTTCCATGGGGTGAAACCAGAAGAAAGGGAACTGGGTCAGAAATTTTTGATTGATGTAGATGCTTGGATGGATCTGCAGGCAGCTGGAAAATCAGACGAGTTGTCTGATACTGTCAGTTACACGGACATCTATCGGTGAGTTAGTTCATGCTTATTTAGTAGCGATAGTCGAAATGCCTTGGAGAATGTCATCCATGTGAAAGTTGATTTGCTTGCCAAGTTCTTGCCGTCAAATTTACTTACATGTTATTGTTTGATTGAACTTGTTAAAGTGGGCCATGATTTCGGTTGATTGTGAGAAATGATTATATAGCAAGAGTGCGCTCCTCCTTTAGTGGCATTATACTTATCTTGAGTTGATTGATTGTCTGAACTATAAACAGTTTAACTTTCTGTATATTTTACAGCATAGTTAAGGAAGTTGTGGAAGGACTGCCCAAGAATCTTTTAGAGGCAGTGGCAGAACGCATCGCGTCCACTACCTTGGCGAAATTCCCCCAGATAACGGCTGTTCGAGTGAAAGTTGGGAAGCCTCACGTTGCAGTTCCTGGTCCTCTTGATTATTTGGGCATCGAGATAACAAGGTACAGAAGTTCTTCTAAACCGGATCAAGTTGTTTGTGCATAATGTGAAAGGGTCTTCATATTCAATAACCCTGCCTATATTCCGGGTATATTGGAATTCGACTAGTTTTCTGTAATGTTGATTTTCTTTCAGAGGCAAATTACTTAAACTAAATTTTTCAATGTATCTCGATGATCGACTCATCGTTATTGGGAAAAAAATTACACCACGCGTGACTGTCAAGATCCATCTCGATAAGTTTATGGTCCTCCGCTCATTACTAATCTGCGATGAACCGGAGATGCTGAGCATTCGAGACTTGTATAACTAGCCTTGCTCAATCCCCCAAACGAACTGGAGCTCTGTGTACACTGGCTGTTCAACGCATTCCCAGGACCAACTTTCTTTTGTCTCTTCTTTTCCCCCTTTTTGGGAGAAAAGGGTTAGGTCAAGTTTTTGGCCGATAACTAGTAACATGAAGTTGAACTCTAATGCTCCAATTAATGAGTCAGGGCAAATTTTTAGCTCCTTCAAAAGGAAAAAAAAAAATATCGAAAATTAGGAGACGTAATTTTCAGATCATTTTGAAAAACGGGTCGATGCGTCGACGTTTTCATTGGCCAGTATTTCGATTACTGATTGTTCGGGATGCAAGTCCGCGTCCCGCGTCGCTTCGCTTCACGTACATCGATTCTCGATATCGTCATGCGGACCTGACATGCTCTCAAAACGTCGAGACATCCGTCCATTGATTCTAAAGACGTCATGTGGACACGATTGATGTCAAAAGGCGTAGAGGAGCTTTCCAAATAGAAAAATCCTATCGATGAAAACAACAATGAAACCTCGATACTGAAATTTGACGGGCTGTGGCCGTTATTTCGGTTGGCGGAATCCGCCGCCCTCTTTCTCTCTCTCTCTTCCCGGCAAAACACAAACGCGAATCACACGGACACACACGAAACATACACAAAACTCCAACCGAACAAACGAGAGAAACCCATCGTTTTCGAAAGAGTACCTTGTTCTTTTTTATCATCGTAGGCGCCACCGGCGATTAACATCTTAGCAGAGGATGCCGATCGAGCCAGAAATCGTGTAATCTTTCGCGTGGATTTTATGAAACGAGCGTCTCGAAAGCCACTCACAACGTAAAATTAAAGGAATTCTTGTAATTTTCGAACAATGCATTGAGTAATTTCCCATTTGATATGCGATTTTTCTAACTAGGGCTCCGTTTGTTTCGGTAAAACAACGAATGATTTGGAAAATATTTTTTTAAAAATGATAAATTGTATCACTAAAAATAATTAATCAGCGAAAAAATATTTTTCATTCCCAATAACAGTTCTATGTCTAAATATTTTCGTGGACAATAAAAATATATTTCGTTTGTTATTTTTGTAAGCGATACAATCGATCGGTTTTAAGAAAATACTTTTCAAATTATTTGCTTTTCACAAAACAAACGGAGCTTAGGATTTTTCTTATTCATCTTATACTTAATGGATTGCTGAAAGAATTTCACAATCATTTGTCCGAGTAAGATGCATAATGATCGACACGCCCCTTTCAGAATTAAAAACAAGGATTAGGTCGGGAGCAGCGGGATACAAAAGGTTCCTGCTAGATGCGCCGAGGTTTTTTCTTTTTGGGGGTATTCGGTATTTTAAAAATCGAATTATAGATTTTTATTAGGTACACGTTAATACAATGTATCAAAAGCATAGAATTTGGAAAACAATAATTTTTTTAGGGGGCAAGAAAATCTACTTATATTACTTAGCATTTAATAAAAAAAAAATAAGGGTTATCCAAATCGATACATCTGCGATAAATTTACCAAAAACTAATTTTTTAATTACTAAAAATCCCAAACCGATATACTTACGATAAATTTACTTTTTATCAAATTAGATTATTATCACGAAAAATTACAAATTAATAAATATGTGAATAACGAAGGGGTTAAACCCGCCGTCACGCGTCACCCAATTTAGCAATTTGACGATAAAACTTAATAAAAATTAACGAAGAATAAATTATTTGATTAAGATAAATTTATTTATTAATTTAGAATTTTTCATGAATTTTTCAAGAACTATATTTTCTCCCCCCGACAACAACAAAGAACGGTTCAGGGTGGGAGCCAAAACCTCTGCAAGCCTCTGGTTTCCCCATGGCTCCCTCCTCCCTCTCCTCCCTCCATCTCTCTCCCCACCAAGCCAACCCTTTCCCTTCTTCTCTGAACCCCAGACCCTCCTTCCCTCGCCTCCCTCTTCGTCTTCTTCGTCCCCGGACCCTCGCCTTCTCTTCCAAACCCTCCTCCACCCACAACCACAGCCAGACCAAGAACGACACCCAGGACCAGACCCAGCACCAGAACCAGGACCAGGGCCGGACCCAGAAGCCCAATTCCCCTCAGCTGGACAAGAAGTCGTTCGCCATCGCCACCGGCGAGCTCTTCCTCGGCATCGCCTCGCGGCTGATCAAGAGCCGCAACAGGAAGAAGGAGGCGGGTGCCGGGTCGGGGACCGGTCTCCTCAGGGACGGCCCGGACGGAGCGACCGTCAATGGCGGCGGCGGCGGGGGGAGGGGCGCGAGGTACGACAGGAAGGAGAGGATCGGTATCGTGATCGAGGACGAGATAGAGCCCGGCGTGATATGGGAGCAGAGGGTCAAGGATGTGGAGGCAGAGCAGGGGAGGAGAGTGGTGACGAGTCCCGGGTTCAGCTTCTCGGCCGCCGGGCTCTTGTTCCCGTACCATCTCGGGGTCGCCCATTTCCTCATCCAGAAGGGCTATATCAAGGTTCGATTTTTAGCTTTCTGGACTCTGGGATACTTTGGTCCCTTGGTAGATTCTTCTTGGCTGATTGGGGATAAAAATGATATCGAAGCGTGCTTATTGGAAGTCGAGTTAGGTCTGAACTGAAGTTTGTTTCTGGCTCATGTCTTGGTCCGGTTCGGCCGAATTCATGAGATGACCCTCTTCATGGGTTTTGGTGTACCTGTAACTAATCAGGACGATGAGGAGGGTGTACTTGCTGATCATTTGCAAGATGATCCTCTTTATTGGGTTTGATGTGCCTGTAACTAGTCGGGACAATGAGGAGAGTGTACTTGGGATTGGCGATGTCGAATGCTTCAATCTGTAGCCCTGTCAGTAATTTCCGACACTATGCTCTCGCCTGCTTTTATTTAACCATATATGGGCGTTTAGACTGCAATACCATGTCGGGTCCAAGTTAAGGCGTATAGCAGATATATTTTTCAATTCCTATATCGTGGTCGAATTCAGTCCATGGCCCAAATGCCACGGAGCTATTAAGTGAATCTATTAATTGCCAAGTCACATGGCAATCATTCATTTCGCCACTAGTCTATCCAGATCATATTAATCTATCAGTTTGACTTATTTCTGATATGTCACTCATCAAATCTTATAGTTTCTATCACGATTGTTCATGGTAAGCTACTGGCATAAACTTTTGATTTTGTTACAGTTTCATGGTAAGTTGTTAACATAAACTTATCATTTGTTGTATATATGACAATTTCCAATCGTCTAAAATATACACTCGTTGACAACATTCTATTGCTGTCAAAGTCCAATTTTTGTTTGAAACATATCATGTGTTTTTGAATTTCTGATCAATAGAAATTCAGGACATATATGTGAAAGATATTATTCTTTTGTCGTTGGCCTCCAAACTACTTAATAAGGTACAAGGGTTTTGTTAATGTCACCTGATGGAAAAATGAGGTACTTTAGCAAATTTTTTTTCATCATTCGTTTTAAAACATCCTTTTGCGATCCATGTCTCGATATGACATCTATGGTATGTACTAGCAGAGTCGACAACTGTTAACTGTTAAGTCCTTTATTGTGTGTTCCTTACTCTAGACTGGTTTAATTGCCGAGGAGGAGCAGGCAGTTTGCTAATATTGAGGATTGTTAAAAAGATTATAAACTTTAGTCAGCTAAAGTTTAACTTCTTTCTCATGCTTTATTTCCATATATTGTTTGTAACTAGTAGCTTCCCTATGCATCGCACGGGTCTCTATGTATATGTGATGTGACTTGTCCACTTAGTAACTCAGTCTTTAATGAGGTTAAAGATTTTCTATTCTGTCTCAGGAAACCACACCATTGGCTGGTTCATCAGCTGGTGCCATAGTATGTGCAGTGATTGCTTCTGGAGCCAGCATGGAAGAGGCTTTGATGGCTACTAAGGTTCTAGCTGAGGATTGTCGGAGAAGAGGAACTGCTTTTCGGCTCGGGGTATGGACCGTATTTGTTCACATGATACTTCGTTTATATTGTTAATCTCCATATCATCTTTCCCAAGAATTGTAGGCATAACTTTTACTCAGTTATCTTGTTAAATGAGGAGTCAAAAAGTTTGTGCGGACTTAAAAAAATACTGTGTTTGTTTATCCACTGTTTCTGCAGGATTCTGTTTTGTCATCAAAGACATTTTAGCCCTGCAGAAATGGCACTCATTTGCATTAATATGAAATTTACGACTATTTTTGCCTTAAACATTGGCATTTCTTGTGCTCGTTGCGCTTAGGCTGTTCTTCGTGATGTGCTTGATAAGTTCCTTCCTGAAGATGCTCATACCAGGTCCAATGGAAGGGTCCGCAGTAAGTGTGAATTCCGTCTTTCATCCTCTCTTCTCTCTCTACCTGCTGTCCTGTATGCTCTATCTAGCACTTTTATGTTGTTGTGTGGTGGACAAAGAAATTAGGGTATCAGTATACTTTAATTGACAAATGACTATGCCGGAGCCTATCCTAACTCAATTCCAACTCTAAATGATCCTTGGAGTTATGGGCCGTCCCCTATTTCCTCTTATTTGTTTTCAGACTTCTATAAGCAGGTAGTCTTGTTTTAAACTGCTCTCTTTTCTCCCCTTTTTTGTACATCCTGCTTTGGGTTGAGATTAGGATCTGTCTCGATGGGCATTAATTTTCTAGTAATCACCGGCAATTCATAGCAGGAAACAGTTGCAGATTTTGCTTCTTCATAGGAGAAGTCTTGAACTGAAGCTTGTTGTTATAAGCTAGTGAAGTGGTGTTCGTGACTGGAAGATGTGTTGTATGTTGCAGCAGTTATGCTTTTCTCTGGTAGCTGAGACTACTATGGATAGAAGTTTGTATCGTACTGTTAGGGGTTACAGGACTAGATTGGAAAGACTCTTGTCAAAGTTAAGCATACTCTTCTCTATGCCATCAGAGGAACTTAACTAGCGGCCTATGTCTGCGATAGTTCATGAAAGTCACCACTTAAAATGAATCTTAATTGAGTCATTAAATTTTTACTTAAGTACTATTTGTAGCATCTTCTTAAGATTTTGGTGTTGCAGTTGCTGTTACCCAGATCCTTTGGAGGCCTAGGGGTTTACTGGTGGATCAGTTTGACTCCAGAGAAGATCTTATCAATGCAGTAGTCACTTCTTCCTTCATCCCAGGGTGAATAGTTGCTAAATTTCTTTTCTTTGTAGTAAATTGCCTTTTCCAATGCATCTTATGGAGAGATATACTCTGGTGCAGATATCTCGCACCACGGCCAGCTACATTTTTTCGTAATCGACTGTGCATTGACGGGGGTCTGACGCTGTTCATGCCACCTACATCTGCTGCTCGAACTGTATGTGCTTATGATATTATAATTCTTTACCATCTAAAAGAGCAAGAGCTGATTTGTCCCGAAAAATCATGTAAACATTTCTCTGTTTACCTGGCATCCAAAGTAACATGTTTCTACAACGTAGCATCTCACATATGAAACATGGTCAGGTGATGGAGACCTATTAGGGAGAAGGGTGGACTAATTACTTGGTTATGATCATTTAGGTCGATTCCAATATCTGCCATTGGGAGTGGAAATGTCATGATTAGTTTTGGGAACCTTTAGCTTAGTGTCGATGCTTGCCTTGAGTTTTTCCCTTGACTTCCGTCAAGATGACTATTTATATGTTTATCCTTAAGGAGATGTACAACTTTTCGTTGTTTGGTAGTGCGAAAAGGAGGATTTAATAGTAGCAATAGCGCCATAGTGTGAAATTTTGTGAATGGCTTCAGCAGTTCCCTAATTTTTCTCATGCTTTCTTCTAGCATTTTCCCCCTGCTGGTGAGTTTACCTTGACTTGTTTTACCCTCTGCTATGTAGTATTCTATTTTGTGTTTTTCTACCCTGGCCCATTTCCCTAATTGGTGACTGGTAAATCTGATTGACATGAATTCTCATGCATGCTGCATACCTGTTTAGTAGATATATCTTCTTGTTTTCATGAACTTGGTTACTGGTAAAGTATCATTACTTCCTGTGCAGCGCATTCAAGCACCTTTTAAGGCAGATATCATTGCGTTTTTAGCCATAGTACCAGTATTGCAAATTGCATTCGCCAGTATAGGAAAGTGGCAAAGTCAATATTCTCCACAGTACTTAGGCAGAGCACCGTTTGCCTGTATTTGGATATGATGTTTATTTCCGTCGGATGAGATGTTCTGTTATTTTCCGAGCTAGACCATTCAAATTGATTATGAAGTGACTCATGAACGAGTCATTCTCATCTTTGTTTTTCCCCCTACAGGTCAGAGTGTGTGCCTTTCCGGCCGCTCAACTAGGTTTGCAAGGGATTGGGATCAACCCAGATTGCAATCCAGAAAATAGGGCGACCCCTAGAGAGGTAATCTTAGTTCCTGCAGTAAGTTTTGATTATTGATGGTGAAGATAACTGACAATAGGATTTTATCAGCTTTTCAACTGGGCGCTTGAACCTGCAGAAGATGATATCCTTGACCGGCTGTTTGAGCTCGGGTACCTTGATGCTGCAGTCTGGGCTGAAGACAACCCAGTTGCAGAAGTAGTTGAAGATGATTTTTCTTTGCTTGAAAATGGTTCTGCAGAGCACAGCTGATTGATAAGATGCTTGGACTAAGATCCTCGTAGAAGATGCGAAGAATCATGCATTATGCCTCACCCCTGTGAATCCAGTTGCATCATGCCTGACTAGTGGACAAGATCATTCTTCTTTCTTATAGAGTAATACCAGATGCAAATTGAAGGGTTAAAGCCAAATAGCACATAAGCTTTGTATAGTAGTGGTAACATTTAAGTTATCCACCCGCATATATGTAGAAGCTAGTAAGAGGGATAAGAAGAACACAAGAGAATATCAGACAGTTTAGGTTTATTTTTCAGGGAAAGCTCAATTTTTTAAAGTCGGAATTTAATTGTCCTCTGCATTTTTTTTTATGTGCTTTCCATCTTCATTTTCTTTTTTAATGTGTAAGCCAAATTGATCTATCATCTGCAAGAGAAGGTTGAGCTCTTTTCTTGAAATTTTACTACTAATGACTTTGAGATTTTTCCCTACTTTGTTGATGTGTGATTTACTTCCTTTCTACACTTCAGTGGCAACAGACATCTGTTTGCGAGAACCTTGGACCGTCTAGAGTTAAATGGAAGAATGTCCACTGTTGGATTAGATCAGATGACACAAACATGCAACTCTTGAATTAATGCTATGTTAGTGCTTTCACGATCTTCTAGTGCCGGTGTCAAGATTCTTCACTGCTGTATCTCAAATTTTTGTTCAAGCATTTTAATCTAGAGGGAAAATGACACATACGATCTCTAAAATTTAGGCAAATGTGTAATGTTGTGCTTAAATTTTTAACATGTTCAATATGATTCCTAAACTATAGGTAAATGTTCAATATAGTCCTTTCGTTTGTTGAAACAACCAATCAAACATTATTTGATGATGTTGATTATTATACATTGAGAGCATCGTTTGAGAGAAGGAAGAAAAGATATCAGCCCTTTATTTTTACTTGATTTGTGGTTGGAGATTTCATTTTTAGTACTTCTGTGATTATAATCCATGCAAAAATTTTATTTTCTTGATTTTAGATGAATATCTTAAGTAAATGATCAATGTGTAATTTTTTTTGGTCCACCATCCAAACTTAATGGATTGGAATCAACATTAGCAAATTTTGTTTACTTGAATTAATGGAAAGACGACATAGAATATTTTTTCATAAAGTATAGTGACTAAATTGACTATTTACCAATAGTTCGGCACCACATTGTACACATTAAAAATTTATGAATGATTTTGCACATTAAGCCAAAATTTATGGATAATTTGTGTCATTTTTCCTGAGCTAGGCATCAAACAAGTACTCTGCTTGTAAATAAACAATATGGCACTTCATCCAAACGAGTTATCATTGTAGGTCTTACGTGATTATCCAGGCAAATTCGATAATTCCACTATTATCTCAGCCAATGGATATAATAGAGTTTTCAGGCCCCAATTTGATTCCTTTGCCGTTCCTTTTCGAATACTTTCTTGGTTTCATCATTTCTCATGGCGTTATTTTGGTTTATTGCTCCATCATAACATCACTGTCCTTTCCATGCTGTAGAACTAACATTGTCGTGTAGAGCTTGGAGGGTCGCATTGTCCCTTCTGGGTCAATTGTGTGGCCGTTGGCCAAAAAGGAAACTTGTGTGGTTGATTCTTGTGGTCAGTTGAAGTGCCATTAAATCAATTTCTTGCTGGAATCTTCTTCTGTCTGCAGGCAATTCTTAATTGCACCGCAACAATGTTTCCCATCATGTAAAAGTATTCTAGACATCCAAACACAGTTGTTTCCATCCCTGCATCTACTGTCTGGAATACAATCCATTTCATTGCAGTGTATACGCTGAGCACTGCATATCCAAAACCCCTATAACAACATAAAGTACAGTTTAAGGAGCCTTCCACCTTAACAACATATCTCCCTTTTCAGAATCTTCACAGCCTCCGAGACTCCATCCTAAGAATTGACGACAATTAAACTTTATAAATCATATTTTATTGAACCGTGCAGTAAAGGAACATATAATAAGGCTCAGGAAGAATGTTGGTCCTCTAACTTGCAGTTTTTTAATTTCATCACAGAATTTTTCTTTTATGCAATCAAATCTTCTAATTTGCTCAATTTGTGTAACCGAGTCTTTGATACAACATCAAATGAGGCTGAAGTGCCAAAACTTAACATCCCACTTTAAGCACCACCAGCCGGCCACCCAAAAGAGCCATTTGACCCATGACAGGACCTAGGCCAGTGAAATTATCAGCAGCCAGTGTGCGAATCCTGAACATTCTACAAGCAGATAAATATATGCATCTAGGATAACCAAGCATGAAAGTCATTTTACCTGGTGAGCAATTTGTGAAGATATCTCTGAAGCACGTGCTTGGACTGTAGCAGAAAGTGCAGTGTGTATGGAGCCTGTAAACACATCTGCCGCCTCCATAATGCACATGTCATCAGTACTTTCCAGGAGCAAATTGCACCTTTTAAGCGGTTCCGGGGCCACCCCAAGCCAGAACATCCTCTCAGCCCAGTAGAATTGATCCAGGAGAAATGGACAAATTACCTTAATATTGTGAGAAAGAGAAAGAGAGAGCACAATCACTCAGAATGAAACAGGTGCATGAAGCCAGGGTAAGGAAACAAGCGTTGCGCTTCATACATCCAAATCAACATACCAGAAAATGAACAGAAGGTGACAAATTTTATTGCAGGCAAGCAATGGTGCGCTAGATCTTTGTATATTTGATGTTCACATCATGGAAAATTACATCCATGATTCCCAATTAAGCAAATTGAGGTTGTAATCCCCAAATTTTTACTTCTTGTGAGGTTTTTGTCCTTGACCCTCTCCAGGTCATCTTACAGTTTTTTCACATGACCTATCCGATGAGATTGGGCTAATTCAGCACTTAAATAGGGCAGGCAAATATTAAGATAATCTCCCATCCTTTACATGTTGATAGTACCATAGTTGCATTCGTGATGATAGAAAGCAAGTAATAACTCCAATGTGTTCCCCAAACAAAACAGAATAATTGACAACTGGCCATGTCATCATTTTATGTATCAAGCCGAATATTTACAGCCATTTTTACCCCTAATAGCAGATAAAATCAAAGAAAAAATTCCAGTTGGCACTTTCTCCTATAATTACCACGCTGTCTTAACGATGTCTTTTTACACAATCCACCGTATAAAAAGGGCACATGCTTAATTTCTCAAGATCCTCAAGCAATTTCAAAGGTATGGTCCACAAATGAATTAATCATGCAATGAAGCGATTCCGAGACAACAAATATGAGTTAGAAAGACATTAAATACGCAACTAACCTGGGGAATACCAGTTTTAAGTGCTGCCGCGGTTGACCCACTACCGTTCATTAAGAGAAAATAATGCAGCACAAGTGAGTGAAGGGAGTGGCAATGTTGATATTGTAACTACAGAACTAGTGGATAATGATGAAACACCTCACCTTCCCCCATGGTGAACTGCAACTGCACATTTTGGGAACAGCCAGAGGTATGGAATGCTTCTAGGATACACAAGAAGAAGCCCAACAAACTTTCAGATTGGAAATTTATACACGTGCATGGAAAGATGGTAATTGTATACCAATTAAGGTAGCTGGTTCTATCCCATATCACATACATGCATGGAAGAATAAGATGCGCAACAACAGGTATGATTAGCCAAGGAAACCAATCAATTCTTTTTTATCTTCTCATTTTTCTTTCAGAGCTTCAGGCTAATTGCCAAAAACAAATGGTATATAGAGATTCCGGTATCACTAAAAAGTTGCAACTTATTTGTCAGATATAAGTTCCTTTGCTCTTAAAAAGTGGATCATCATTCCCATGCTACTCATACAGAATAGAAATGACCTAGCCTGGAAGACCGTTGCATCAAAGGCATGACAAATAAAGGAGTTAGAAGTGTCCCGAAATCATATTTCCCCCCTAGGTGGATCTCCAAATGTAAGAAATTTTGTTAATACAGTGTCCTAGATTCCCCCTGCCGTCTGTTTGTGCAAGGATTGGCACCCAGTATGTGCCCAGCTGCCAGTTAATAAATTTTTACTCATCAAAAGGAAAGGCTAAATTAAGATGGCCACCAGCAATTCAACATAGCACAGAATACCAGTTTGACAGGCAACCCAGGCAAAGCTGAAGGTGAATTATATTGATACTGAGCAGATATTACATTTTAATTTCAAAACTTAAAAAAAAAACCGGATAATAAGGATAAACTCACAATTTCACTCTAATTCATAGCTTGGTTTCAATTGCCAGACTCCAAAGTTTTCTAATCAGACACTCATATCACCTCATCAACTTTTTACGTCATTCTTTCCTTCTTAGTTCTCCTAAATTCTCACTCATTGACGCTCACGTAAAATAGAGAAAAATTTACTGACCCACTAAAGCAGAAGAGTCGTCCATTGAATAGGATTACCCCATCTTCACTAAACTGTCTTCGAGTAAAGCTCGATGAATTCTCTGCAGCAGCAGCAAGAACTGCTGCTTGTAAGGGTTCGTGACCAGCAGTAAAAAGAATGAACCTGTAATTTGTAATTCTGATAACAATTTGCAGGACAGCAAGAAAAGCTTGAGGGTTCCGAATAAAGCCCATGCTGCAGACAATCACACATGGTAGAGAGAGATTTAGAGACATAGACTGACAATGACAGAAACAGAGTGTGTAAAAACAGTCACTTGGCACCAACACCAAATTATGGAAAGAAACTGATATTTATTGAAAGTGGTTTAGATATCATACAAAATCAATGATTGCAAGTGAGACTGTCCCAAGTGCTGGTATGATGTCAAGAGTTGAGAGTTCCTTGGCTAAGGAATTTTCTAATACCACCACATACACTTTGCTTATTCAGTTACTACTCCCGTTTTTCTTTTACTTCTTTTATAAAATGTGCCAGCTCATTTTTTGCCGTCTGTACACAAAGAAAGAGGTAAAGGTAAGATGAAAAGAACTTGCCTCCCAATTGAACTCAGGCCAACAAAAACAAGTGGCATTGAAGTATCGGTCTTTAGGAAAGAATGCAATTGAACATGAACAGAACATGTTGAGCATTCTGTCCTTGAATGCTCTTCTAAATCAAGTGTTGCAACTTCAAGACACTGTTGACAGGAAAACTGCCACTCGATTGGGGTAAACCAGAATCCACAAACTCGAACATTTGATGGCCAATAATCTGTTAAATATACTTAAAATGATGAGAAATCAAACCATGAGGTGCAAGTTGAATGACAAAGGATAACTTTCATGCAGACTACCACAGAAAGAAGGGTCATGTAAAAGCTTTCTGAGCATGGCATTGTGGATTCATCATTTTTTAACCAAGAACCAGAGTTTTCTGTTAGCCGTAGTCAATGAAAACCAAAGATACACTTAATCATTGAAAAGGCAACGCTTGAGAACTAGTTCTAAGCAGAGAATTTGTATGAAGGGTTAATGGCTTGCATGTCTAAGCATTCCTTCAGGCAAATGGCAGCCCAAGAAGAAAAGTTGATCTTTTCTGTGTGAACTAGAAGCATGTAAGGAGCGACTCCCAGAATGTATCATACCAGGGTGTTCAACAATATCCTCGCTAAACCCATACCTGTCAAACAATATAATAAATTGGTTTTAAACATTGTCCAATTAGAGAAACAGTATTGCATCAATAGCACTTGACAAATTGGCCAGAAGCTGTGAAGTAGAAAAATCGACGATAATATAGTTAAGCTCCATTTTATAATAACTTATATGATGGACAACTTGTTTGTGGTTAATTAAATGAGAAGCTCCTACGCGTTACAGGAAATTCATTGGGAAATAATTCATCAAAGTTTATAAAGTTCTGCAAATCGAGATGACAGACCATGTAATCAGTCCCATAATTCCTTCTCTGCAGCAACAAAAATTGTTTTACAGGAAGTTGTCGATTGAAAGAAGATCTGCATTCAACTTTCCAAGCACCATCAAAGGATGGACTGAATTATCAAGAATACACTATTATCATTAGAAACATAAAAACACACAGAAGAGTTTCTGAAATTACACAACAAAAGGAGTTTTCAGACTACTGGTTCTTTTTATACCAACAGGTCACTCACAGTGTAGATGCCTAACTCCCTCCATCTCTCTGGTGTTGTTTGGGTAAAGATGTGGTTGTATACGCATGAGGGTGTGGACGCACATGTGTGGCCATGCTAATAATATTTCACACTTTTCGAATATAATAATGCAGCACAAAGCTTGTTTCACTCTCAAAATCTCTCAATCAGCAAGAATCAGTTTCAAACCTGTAGATCTTTCGCTAATCCTGGATGCATACAATGATCTTAATAGCATAGAACTTGTGATAAGTATACGACTACTAAGTATAGAAGCAGTTACTCCCCCCACCCCAAAAAAAAAAAAAAAAAAATCAGCCAAAACAGAGATATTTATTCAGATCCAGACATTCATTCCTGTTTAATTATTAAAGGGCCTATAAGATAGCTTCCAAATGAAAAAAGCCTGAAAACTTACAAGAGTAGAGGAGATGGATCCCTGTCGTGCCACATCGGAAGACTTGTCACTGGATCCTGCACTGTTGAACAGAAATCATATTGCCAAGAGGTTCACACAGCATCCCAGCCAAAACACATCATTGTTTATTCACCTATAAAAGATGTATAAGCCAATAATAAAAGCGTGAAAGAGTTTACAAGTGTTGAGAGCACTGACTGTAAAAGGAATGGAACTTAAATGTAAGACATCACTTCTCCAATAGCCCCAACTTTCAGCAAAAAGTGGCCACATCCAATGCATCACATCTTTCCAGCAGACCTATGAATTTGTAAGGGGCGATGAATCAATATAGGAAGTAGGTAAATATCGTAAAACCTTCACTCACATCAGTAACAACCAATATCAAATTTTATATAAAGCAAAACTTTCGAACTAAGATTTTGTAACATCAATTTATAAGTTATCATGATAATAAATACCTTGCCACTAGGAGCTTCTTGGAGATAATTATACAGCAATGGAAATTCCTTCCTGAAGTGGCGCTCAAATGATGAAGGAGCACTATGCAACAGATGATAAATCAGAAAATGAATATTTCGTGATCATCCTAGCATAGAGACCAGTAGAATAAGGAATTAAAACCACTTCAAAATATTTCTGAAAGGGGATGTGGAAAATAAAGAGAAAAACAGAAGCAATTACATTTATATTCCTCAAAGTCTCATGCTGATTCTTATAGAACAATGGGAAAATGCTATTAGAGGTCCCTGTCCTACAATAAAATCTCCCACAATCCCAGTATGCTGAAACCAATCGTATTTATGGTGGAAATCCAAGTTATACACTCATGTCTCACAAAGAAAAGCATCCTACGTTTCTTCAGTTCTAGTGAACTGATCATTTAGCCATAAGTTCAGGTAGCAGCAACATTCAAGAGTAGATCCATAACTTTGAGTTGAACCTTAGCTGCCTCTATGGTCAAATTCAGATGTTTACTCGCCTTTCATCAAGGACAGCAAAATGCAGGGAAGAATAAATAAAGTTGAACACGTATTTGCAATATCAAACACTCAGCAGACATCCAGAAAATACACAATTTGTTTGACGCAAAAGTGCGGCATGACAATACCAGCTAAGTTGATGCCTTTATAGTTTAAAGTTGATGTAATATGTGCTGTGAAGCGAGACAATATGAAGAAAGAAAGAAACAGCTATAAATTTATGAACCCTTCACAATGATGACCAGGATGTGTAAGAAATTTTCCTTGAATGGAAATGGAAAGGCAATATCTCAAGGAAAACAAAAAAGTTCCACACACTAACTGCATTATAAAAAGTTGAATGACACAATTACATAACCCCTTATGGCTTAAGTGGCTGTGTTGAAATTGGAAATTCTAACAAGTTGGGAAAGGATTAAGCATGAGGTTGACTCAAACAAATCATATGGAAATGGCAACATCAGCAAACACAACCAACAAAGAGCTATAAAAGTGAGACTACAAGTTCGAAATAGAGGATAATCACTCTATTTTTCACCATTACCTATAAGGAACGACATATGGAGCAGCAACCACACAACGGACCTGAAAAAGCTCTGCAAGGTTCCATCCCTCCTATATTGTCAGGGAAAGTGATTCTTTCAGTTTCAGGTACATAAGTACTTCCAATGGTCTACATCCTTTTCAGGTTGTAACTTACCTATGATAAATGACTAGTATTCTACATCAATTTAATAACTAAAAAGCTTAAAGCAGAGGAAGAGATAGGCATTCTTCCTTTTGTTTTTGCTTTTCCAATCGGATCATGATATGCTGCGATAAACAGATGTTATCGTCACAACTCGATATAAAGTTGTATTTTTTTAGTAGTATAGTGCCGGTTTAAGACTTATGAACGCATGTTCATATTAACAGCAATAGTTACAGCTTTTTGGCCAGGCAGAAATGCATCTTCCCATGTGAAATAAAAGTACCAGAGCAAAGAAGTTGATCAAAACAAAGTCACTGGCAATGACTTCTTCGAGTCCAAAGATACTCTCAACTGCGGATAAGCATTCTTGTCTGTGTGTGTCGGTAATGCTCCTCTTCTGTAAAGAAAACGATGGTGCTGATGATCCTATATAAATGAATGGTAGATCTTCATATTAGTGATCAAGGATAGAATCTTCTCTCTGCATTACATAAATATGTATCTTTTTTTTTTGTAAAATACCATAAACAATGTCCCCTATAGGAACCAAATGTATTGAGTAACCAATACCTGCACGGGTAGCATCTTCATCTTCCTGAACAGCAAGAACAGGCGGTGATGAAATTGGCACATGAGTCACACCACTTTTGGCCAAATGGGCACTCAAACTCTGCAAGAAACAGCAAGAAACTTGAACTGTCTGACAAATTCGTGCATAGAACTAATTGATAAGCATAAGAGATAAAACATCTCCCAAACAAAGAAAACTAGTTGATCTCAACTCGTCTCCAAATGCTTGACCATTAGTCACTCATAACATATCAAAGTTAAAAAAAGAAGAAAAGAAGTGACTTCTTGATCAGGTTGCACATCTTCATCTTCAGTGTCGATGAGATGTACCTGGTGCGCCGAATGGGTGACGAAGAACACTCTGTAGTCCTTCATTTCACCACCAAATGCAGCGGCGATCGCCTGGAGATTGCAATGGATCCAAAATAGAAAAATCAAGAACGGTTGAGCACTTCGCTAGAATTACAAGAACGTAGAGAGACCAATGGAGCCGTGACGGTGAGGCGAGGCCATTACGGCGATGGGAAAGACGTCGCCTTTCGTGCCGAAGGCCATGAACAGAGCGATGGGTTTCGTCCTCTTCTTCTTCTCCTTCTCCTCCTTCTCGGATTCGCTCGGATTCGACATGGAGGAGCGCAGGACAGAGAGATTCGACCAGCTGAAGGGGAAAGACGTCGTTGGACTATGCTTGCTTACTGCTCTTCGGTGTCGAGCGTCGAAAGGACCTGATGCTTCGTTTGAACAGTCAAGCATTTCATGGCCCATTCGGCCCATTGGCCTGGCCTGGGGAGATCGATCACTCGAGAGGCGTTCGATGAGCACCGGAACCAAGAACGGCCGGGACACTGCGACACGCCTCTCTCCGACGGTCCCCTTCTAGGCTCGTCGAAGTTTCGAGGCAACCCATGAAACCTCTGTCTCTCTCTCTCGCTCTCTCTCTCACGTTTCCATGGAATGGCTGATGCTTTGAGCTCCAGTGGGTGACGTTGCTTCCGACAGTTCGTTTTGGGTTTTGGCTGATTTACCGCCAAATTCCGCCGACCATCCTCGAGCTTGGGTCCATGGAGGATTTGAAGACTGCCCTTCACGAGCGGTGCCTGGCGGTCGCTTCTCTTCCGGAGAAAGGCCGTTGTCTCGTCGCCGCCAGAGACTTCCGCCCAGGTCCCTCTTTCCCTCTATCTCTCTCTCTCTATCTCTCGCTCACCAAGCAAACGTTGGTATTGTCGACGTTAATATCGTTGTTTTGATGCAGGGGAAGTGATTATCAGCCAAGACCCGTATGTTTTCGTGCCGAACTCGGCGGAGCCGAGTTGCGATCTCTGTTTTGCCTCGA
The DNA here is from genome assembly GCA_024500025.1 of Syzygium aromaticum. Lineage (NCBI taxonomy): Eukaryota > Viridiplantae > Streptophyta > Magnoliopsida > Myrtales > Myrtaceae > Syzygium > Syzygium aromaticum. The sequence goes on along the minus strand of CM044891.1, from coordinate 5,326,233 downwards.
CTCACCTGAGGAGGTGTTCGGCTTGCCAGGCGGTTTGGTACTGTGGGAGCTCTTGTCAGGTATGCAGCACAGAGCTGGCAATTTCAGTGAAGTTGCCTTGTCTTGACATTGTCTCTCATTGGCATTATGCTCAAATAGAAATTTTTTGCGGGCAACACCTGATAGTATAGTGAAATTAATCTATTCGGTACTTCGCTTGTGAGGAATGGTTTGATCTATGAAGCTAGAAAGAATCGCGGAGAGAAGTTTCTGTGAAGTGGACAGTGATCGCTTTGCAAGTCCTGATTTTGAGTTAAGTGTAGTGGGTGATTCTGTTGAGTTGTTATTCACTAATGTGTACAGAAATCAGAGTGGAAGGTGCATCGTCTCGAATGCATGGCTCTAGCGAGGCTCGATAAGGAAAAGAGGAAATCTGTTACCCCGTCCATACGTTTGATGATTAAGCTCTACATACGAAGAAAGCTGCAAGATGAGAAGGTTTTTTTTCCCTAATGTTCTTCGCCGGTAGTTTCAAATTTCATTAGACTTTATTTTTCATCCATTGAATTTGTTGATTTTCTCTAGCTTTTGACTTGGCTATTAACTGGCCATACTTCTGTCTTGCTGCGAGTTGTATTCTCAATCTTGAACTTCATTTGAAGATCGCTTCTGGAAGAAGTTTTTTGGGTTGTCCCTGTAAATAAAACGGTTGTTTGTATTCTGTTGTACTAGTGCTTGGCTAGTTTATGCACCTCTTAGGCAGAAGTCCAGTCAAGTTTCTTTGCTATAAACTTTAACTAGAAAAATTAGAGAAGTCAACTATTGGCAAAGAACAAATCAGATCTCATGTATTTTTGATGGAGCGAATGAATGGTATTATCAGGAGGATATGAGCAATATAATCACCCTTTGCGCTTTACTTTATCAATTTGTTACCGAGCAGATTACTTATTCATGGTTAGAGTGAGATGTGATATTTTGAAATTTCTTAAGTTGAACATTCATCTTTAGATAGTTAGAACTCAAATAATTTTGATTTCTTTTTTTGCTGACATAGTCAGCATAGATGCACATGTTTGTCTTGCTTTACAGAAACAGAAAATATGGATTCCCACTTTTTGGACCTGGTAAGATTGGAGTCTTTGCAGTGCTGTGACTAGCATAACAAAATCAACTGTATTTTCTTGTATAAACTGTTTGAGTTTCCAGTTCTTATGATGTTCTTCTATGGAGAGAGAATGCTTCCAAATTTATTTGGTCAGTATGCAGAATAACTTCTGGCATCCATACAGGCGAGCACATCGTTAATCAATAATTTGTTTGCTCCTGTGCAGATCATATCGACTACTGCAATGGACAATTATAGTCTGGTGGATGCTTTGGTGGCCCGTATCCTTTTTAGGCTTCTTTGGTGTAGTCATTGGTCATAGTTTGGTATTAAGACGTGTTATTGATTATCCAGTTTACTGTTTTCCCTGAACCTCTCTGATAAGACATGTCAGAAATTGATGAGAAGCAGTTGGTGCTCTATGCACAAATGGCTAACCTCGTTAACAGAATACTCCAGTGGCCCAAGATCAACATGAGAGAAGTTGCAGAGAACTTTTCCAAGGTCCATTCTGAAAAACTCCATGCCTGCTGTCTTTGCTGCATTGGCATAGATCTTTGTTACGAGTGCAAATATAAATTTCTTTCAAACAGTAGTTGTCCCTCTCCCAAGTGCCTAGAGTGTACTCCAGTTTTGCATGGAGTGCTGCTTTCTAGAGAGCTTTCTGTATCTTATATTTTTGTCCCTTAAAGCGGTGGGCAAATCATGGAATTTGGAAACATAAAGATTCGTGTCTTGATTTGTAACGTAGCATGTAGATTAACTGGTGTAGTGTTGGTACATTTGACAATATGTCATAATCATTTGGAAGCAGACGGGAACTTTTACTTTATGAAGATTATATGCTGCCTATACTTGCAATGTGCATCAAAGCAATTGTAACCAGTGACATCTGGAAATATCTTTTTTGTTTTGAATTTGTTTTTGGTTGAGTGTTTTGAAGTTGGTTTACCTGCTGATGTGCTAAAAACCCAGCTAATATGCAGCTTTCATGTAATGCACATACAATCTGTGATAGTGAGCTCAGACCACTAGGAACTGGACTTTATCCTGTCATCTCTATAATCAATCACAGGTAGCTGCCCTATTGGTCTGACATCTTCTATGCCTGCCATTACAATATTTTACTACTGACTTGCTCGTATAGCTGCTTGCCAAATGCAGTATTGCTATTTGAGGGAAGGACGGCTGTGGTTCGTGCTGTACAACAAATAGTGCAAGGTTCTGAGGTAGTCAGTGCTCCTTTTCTTGGTTCACCTGCTTCCCTCTTGAACTGGAGACTGACTTATCATTTTTCAGTTCACTGCTGAAATTCCTACTTAACGATAGGGTAATTGGTGGTTTTTCAGCGGAACTTTAACATGACATCCGGGAATAATCACGGATAAACTCGTTTCCAGTATTCCGACATGGTGATTACCGTTGCTAATGCGTCTTCCAGTCCGTCAAACTCTTGATTATTAAATGTTTAACTATATTACGCTGCATGAAATTTAGCTGTCAGGCTGCAGAATTCTGTGATCTTTTATAGATTAATCGGGAATTCTTAGCACTCAGCTATATCTTATCTAATTTAGGAATATATAAAAGATCTGATTCAGGAAAAATCACTGCTTCTGATCAGTCATGAAATAAGGTTTATGGTATTGTAGATGCAAATGCACGTCAATGCGGAATTTTGACTTGGACCTTCTATGAAAGAAAATTTTCTGCTTTGGACATTTTATGAGTCTAAGATTTGATAGTACAATCCAGCAGAATTATATGGAATATGTAGTGGAACTGAAACAAATGCTAGACGCCATCATAAGCTTCAAGAAGAATTAAGGTTGGAAAAAACAAATTCCAAATGTTTTCTCGAATCAAAAGATTTTCAGTGTGAATTTCACTATCGAGTTTGATCAGCAGATTCTTATTAATGGATCATACTTCTCCAATGGTTGGATAGAGACTATAAACAATCTAATAAGTAAGTGTATTGGTCAGTGTATTGGTATAAGCATTTTATTGCTCGTGGGTTATGTAGCACTAATTCACATAAATGTGGTCAAATTGCCTGTGCACAACCTTGTTGTTGTAGGATTATAACAAATCAGAATTTTGAGGCTGTTTGTTTTATCGTGTATTTCCTTTCCCATTACTCCAACATCTCATGGTGTAGAAAAAAGCTTTGATGATTATACCTCTGTACGAAATACTTTGGTGCATCGAGCAGTGTTGTGCTCATACGGCATTCTGTCATGTTGACCAGAAATAATTTTTCTGCAAGGTCTTGATAAGCTACATAGAAACTGCTGGAAGCACTACGACTAGACTGAAGTCTCTTAGAGAACAATACCACTTTGCTTGTTCATGCCCTCGCTGTGCCAAATTGGTAACTTTCTACATTAAGAGTTTCATTATTATTGCTCGTGTTGTATCTTTTCTCGACATTTGAGAATGTGCAGTTTGTTCACTGTTTGGGTTAACAAAGGTAAATTCATCATTAAGGGGCAACCTGATGATATCAAAGAAAGTGCAATTTTGGAAGGCTACAGATGTGAAGATGACAGATGCTCTGGTTTCCTGCTCCGTGAATCTGGTATGTGGATCAAGCTTCAGCTCTTTCATTGAATAGCTGAAGTTTTTCACATGGTTTTCCTTGCATATGCAGTGAAACAAGGATTTGTGTGCCAACAGTGTGGACGTGTAAGGAACAGAGAAGAGATAAGAGGCATTGCTAGTGAAATTAAATTGATGTCAGAGAGGACGTCATCGTCCATGTCCCCTACCCGTATCCTTTTGTCACAGCCATTGCTGTAACTAATTTTGGCAGCATGTTTATGTAATGTCTGTAATACCTGAATTTCTCTCACTGCATTTTAATGAAGTGAAATTTCACCTAGGACAGCTTATTTTTTCTCAATTTTCCCATTTCAGAACAAGTCATAGAAAGGTTTAAACTTGACTTCTTATAATGCATGAAGAAGCTGTTTCCGTCTATAAGATGATTGAGAATCTTCAAGGGAAACTATATCATCCTTTTTCAATCATCTTGTTGCAAACCCGAGAAAAGATATTGAAGGTAGTCTGTTTTTCTCCTCAGTCCTATATAGCGTCTATCTCTCATTAAGAGAATTTTATAAGCATCTGAGACTCTGTTGTCTTGAACATTTTCACTTTTGAAAGGTAGTTTGTTTTAGTGTTGTCTGGCTACCAGAAATGAATTTTCTTGATTCTAAAAGTAGGAGATATACCGATATGTAGAAATGTGTAGTGGAGAACTAGTTTCAGCAAACGAAGTAACACATGATTTGTCAAATTTTGAGGTAATGAATTTGCGTGAAGTGGGAAATGTCTTTTCTACGGCATCGTTTGAATGATTCCACTTTTCATTTTTCTCAAGATTTGTCTGCCAACGAATAATGCATCAGATAGACTGCGTCGGTTTTCCTCGTTATTATTATGTTTTCTCTGTAGAGTGCTCGCTTCTGTGAATTGTAGCTAGTCGTTATCTTATCCTTTAATAAGGAATGAATGTGTCTGCAAACTTCTTGTGGTTCCAAATTGTGATCTGACTAGTCCTTGTGTTAGTTGCTTAACGTTTAAAGCTTTTGTGAACTGCAGATGTTGATGGATCTGCAAGGTTGGAAGGAAGGTCTGGTGTACTGCAAGCTAACAATTCCAGTTTATGAAAGTATGCTGTTTTTTTTATGGATATTTTATGGAAATTTTCAGAATTTTTTGAACAATTGAAGGTACACAAATTATACATACACGATACAAATCTTATCAAGTTTGCATGTCATACTCTATTGACACTCACATATAAGGTAGAAATAAATGCACGTGAAATAGCGAAACCATTCATCTTTGAGTTTATTGAGTGGAGTGCTATGATAACTAATGAGCCTTGCTAAAACAAGTTCTGCTGAACAATCTGCTTTTCCGTTGGTATTTTCCCTCTGAACTCCTCTCTTTGACTTTGGGCTGCAGGAGTCTATCCAGGGTGCCATCCTTTACTTGGGTTACAATACTATACCAGCGGAAAACTTGAATGGTCTGTATGTTTTTCTGGATTTTGATTGTCCGTCTTCCATGCGCCTTCCTTTTCCTTCCCCCCATTAAGTCTTTTAACGCTAGGCAGTTGGATTCACATAACCATTGATTTTTCAATGAGGTACATGCAGTACCTTCGCTTTGTTGGACAAGTTGCTGACATAAAATATCGCTACATGCACTTATGATAGATTTGAGACCAAGCAATGCGCGATCTGTTACAGAACTATTGATGTGCTCAGTCAAGAATTTGTTATGTGTTTTAGTGATGTTACTTCAAAGAGCAATACTAACAAGGCATCACCTGGAATAGAGAGGATTTTTAGGACATGGAAAGCAGCTTTACAGGATGAACGTATAACCATAGCTTGTTTTGTCCAGAAATTAGGCACTCTTAACACAATCACTGTGTTCTTGCAACCACAAGAATTGTAATAGCTATAACAATGTTTATCAGATTTTCTTCGTTGTAAGCCCTCTCCTGCTCTTTTCTGAAGTTGAAAACGTGACTTCATTGTACTCCTCTCGTTTGAATTTTGTAACTGTTCATCAGTCTGTTGTTTCTTTTGGAAGTAATGATACATAGTCTGCTTAAAGGACTTGCTCAGCCATTTTAACGTTGCTTCATGCATGAAAATGGCCTTAGAATTCCCCCCCACCCTCTATGGAATGAACCCAGCTTTTCCCTCAGTTTCAAGCTTTGCTATTTAACATGCGGCAGGTTTCTTGGCGACACGATAAATGCTATCAAATCACTGACCAAATCAGTTGACATACTTCGGGTGACTCACGGGACAAATGCAGAGTTTGTGAGAGACCTCATGATGAAACTGGAAGAAGCTCGTGCCGAAGCTTCTCACAATCTTTCATGTGCAGATGAATAGCACATCAGGACTCGCATGCAGAGCACTTACAAAGGCCGGTGTACGATATGGAAGTTGCCCATTTTGAGAGTTTCCTTGATTGCTTGTGACATTCATGGTTTAGTAAATGGAGACATTCCGTTCCAGAGTCTCCCTCTTGAACGTTTTCGATCTGCTTGCGAGTATTTCAAATTGTGGACTGTGTATATTGCGAGGTGATTCATCTCGAACTGTCAGGCGGGTCTATTCAGCCTCTCTCTTGGTCCGAACAAGGCGAGGAAGGCTTCTGTTCCAGAGAGAGGAAATTTCTTACCTGTCGATTAAAGCAAAAGGAGAGAAACTTGATAACCACAGTAAGGTGAGTGACAGGAAACTTTCAGGCCCTGTTTGTTTTCTGCATAGGAGGTGGACTCGAATCTCTGGTTTTGTTTCCCATTCATCTAAATCATATAATTAGTCGTTGATTAATTATAATCATACACCGTACAAGAATATTATTTATAATTCAATAGTTATGTTTTACTAATATATTTTTGTTATTAGTCTAGTGAGAGGGAAAAAAAGAGGGGGGCTTTTTCGATAACATATTTTGATAATATCATAAAATATTAAAATATCCCGAATGCGCGGTTCTTCCGTGTACAAAATTTGGATATTTTTTTTCCATGTTGGTAAATCTTAGTAAGAGTTTGAAAGTGTCGAAAAACTGTTGGTAAAACAAATAACAAATAATTTTGTTTCGGGTAACTTATTGGTAACTTATCGAGAGTTTATGAAATTACCAATTTTTTTTTATTGTTTGTAAGTTAGCATTTCTTGTGGCAACTTACCAATTTTTATTTGGATAAACTTAAATTAGAGTGATCGATCGACTTTTGTTAGATTGAATTATCAAACAGTAATGGGTTGCCAATCCTCATTTTATTTAATTGCCTGAGTTTAATTCTTTTTTAAATTCATCGACTTTTTCTGTATTATCAATTTTTATTAGCCTTTTTCTTTTTTAGCAATGCCGAGTGGGGTGAACTCGATCGGGAATGCCGGGTAACTGGCCGAGCCGCCAAAGGCGACGGCATGGCAAATCTTTGCATGGCACCGGATCCCCCGCCTTGCTCCGTGCTCGCCCTCAGGTCCGTGCGGCTCGGACGGGTTAATGATGATGATCGTCGCCTTTTGAAGGTAATAAAAGAGAGAGAAAGAAAGATTTATTTCACAATATACTCGATATTTTGCTCGCTCGAAAATGAGTAGCACCGGATTCTTCTGGCGTTTGCCGAAATGGAAAGGAAAAAAAAATTCCAATGACACTGATTAGGTTGGTCATGGAAGTACTTTGAAAAGAAATTCGGCTTTCCAAAATTCTTTTCCGCGGAATAGTTTGTGCTTGGCATTTTTGAAACGCCTTGGACCCACGACTGCCTTTTTAAAGCCCAAAAAGCTTGGCTGGTCCCTGCAGGTAGACATGGCCACGGTTCGGAACTGATTGGTTTCGGTTTGTGGTCATGTATGAACTAGAACCATAACCCCCCCTTGCGGTTCCGGTTCCGGTTCCGATTCCGGCCTGATTTGGAACCGGCTGGTACAAATTTAAAAAATAAATTATGAAATAAAAAAATAATGAATTGTCAAATTATGAAATAATGAATTATTCGATATAAAATGTAAGCAAAATGTATATTATACTTAAATTTGAGGAAAAAAAAAGTTTCTCCACTTATCTGCAATTTGTTTTTCGGAATCGGGCCCGTAGGCCACGGGCCGGTTCCAGTTCCAAACCGCGGGACCTGTCAATAGGCCGGTCCCGGGTTTGACCCGGGCCGAAACTGGCCCGTGGCCATGTCTACCCATGGGTTTTGGCTTTGAGCATTTTCGAAAAGCGACTTCAGCGGGTTAACCTTCTTCCAACGTTGCCCTCCTCAAGTTATTCGAATTTCGATTTTACCCCTCAATCAATGAAGAGAGAGGAATGCAAAAAACGACGGCTGTTTACAGGATATGGTTTATTGATTTGGTATTGCGCAGATCAGGTATAGTTGTATCTAGGTGTTTGCTTTACTGCATACAGTGTACTCGATGATGACGTTTGTCATTGCTGATGAGGAAATGATTAAGGTCTGTGAAACTGCTCTTGAAAAATTAGGATTGACAATCCTATCAGAAACCCTTTATTTTGGAGAGCGGTTCTGCCGAATTTGCCAAGAGATCCTGAGTTCGAGATTGAAGCGTGGACCTAAGTCCTACCTCAATCAAGAGCTTGATGAATTCCCATCATCCATGTATCACAAGCCACTGGGAACTCATGTTTCAAATATCAACTTATCAAAGTTTAAGTGTTTTTTTCCGGAAAACTGGACCTCCACGATAATAAATAGGGACATGCAAAAGAATCGGGACCCATCTGGAACCGGATTGGAACCGGTCCGATTCTCAATTCCAATTTTTTGGAACCTGTGGGTACCGGTTTGGTTCCTGGTTCCCGGTGTGGAACCACCCATCTGGACTGGACCAGTAATATAATAAAAATATTTTTTTATTTTTTATTAAAAAATCTGACAAAAAAATTTTTAAAAATAAAATAAAATAAGAGAATTGTTGTTTTGTTTGCTTGTTGACTATTGTGAACTTATGGCAAACTCTCACGTGAGATATATTATATAGGCTATAGATGTATTTGTTGTGAAGTTGTGAATTTTGTGACGAATCTTGTTGTGAACACAACTCACCAACGGACAAGAATTAGACCGGTCGATTTTTTGATTTGTCAAGGAAAACTTAGTGGGACTGGTTGCATGGACCCACCCGGGAACCGAACCAGACCGGCGGTTCGATTCTTGGGTGGGTCCATAGAATCGACGGGCGGTTCTCGGTTTTAATTTTTTGGAACCGATCCTTAGCGGGCGGTCCACGGTTCTAAAACGAGAACCACCTATCCTGATCATGCTTATCCCTAATAGTAAGTGTCTCGTTAGTAATTTTTAGAGTCCTGGAAGTGACGTGACCCATGGGACAATGTCGGCTTTGACTTAACTAAAGCCACATCAGAGTCACGCCAGCTTTGTTAGCTTGTCGGATTATTGACGACCGTCTTGAATGGAGCTGTGATAGAATGTATCTTCGAGTCATCGGTACGAGTTCGGGGATGCAACAAAAGAGAACTTTGAATATTGATATGGTGATGGACAAAATTTAGATTTTCTTGATGGAATCTTCCCAATCCATGTAGCTTTGCTTGCCTTTTATCGTCCCTGCGGCCACATCAAATTTTTAATGGTCGCCCGAGACAAAATTGCGAAGGAACACGATTTTGGAATATTGGTGGCATGAAAAAGAAATTTGAAGTATCAGTGTCACATTGACAATAGACAAAGTTTAAGCTTCTTGATGGAATTTTTCCCTTTTATTACTTATTTTATACTTTATATAGAAAGTTACTTTTTAAATGTATATTTTATATTGTAAGTGGTTCCAAAGTCGATCTAAATTTCACTTGGAACCTTCTAGTCAGAATCAGATCTCAAATGTTTTGTATTTGGAACCTACCGTGCATAATTTGAAACGCGGAACCTACCCACACATTCCAAGATCTTCCAAGATCCTTTGAATATTCTTAATCGAACAATTACAATGAGCCATCACCTCTAATGACCACCATATACTACTACAACTCATAGATAGCAATTCATATTTAGGCACGCGAAGTACGTGAAATATTAATAAAGTAAAAGTCACAATCACATATGTCGTCGACAATGAAAAGTCAAGCCGTTCCACATTCATCATAAGATGCTTTGGAATATCGCGGAATTGCACGAAAACATAAATCAAGAAAAACCACAGACTTGTTTCATGTTGGAACACCTGCTTGCCGGAACTAATTTCCCCAATTTTCTATGTACCCTGAAATCGAACCACTTCACTCAGGAATCCGGTTCCCAATTCTATCCTGGAATCATGCTCGCCCCGAATCATCGGCCTTGCAAAGCACGAGCACAATCACGAGCACAATCTCTGACCTTTTTGCCCCTCCGCCGGACAGCCGCGCCGCCCACGTTCGGCGACAATCCAGAGAAGGTTTAAGTCTCCCGCACGTCTCTCTCTTCTCTCTCTCTCTCTCTCTCTCTCACTTCGCGCACCGCACCGTCCGACGATGAAAAAGCGAATCGCGATTCGCCGAAGAAGATGATGCAGTCGAAGCTCTCCCTCGCCGCCCGGCCGAGACCTCCGCCGCCTCCGCCGCGACCTCCCCCCTCGCCGTACCGCGGCGGCTCTCGCTCCTCTCGCGGCGCTCCGGCCGCCTCCTCCCGGCGGGCCCAGCGGCTGAAGCTCGCGTGCCGGTCTCTCGGCCACGGGTGGAAGCTGAGCGACATCGACGCCGGTGAGAGCTGTCTCCCTGTGGTTGTTCGTTCGTTGTGATTCAAGTCCGTAGTTGTTCTCGGTGAGGTTGATGAGCGAGCTCTACCTACGTATCCCGGATTGTCGATAGTTCGATAACCTGATGGTTATGTTTGCGGCGTGGACTTAGCGAGGTTCCGCGGAATCCGGTGCTGTTGCTCTTGTGGCAGGTGCGGTGCAAGAGCAAGTGACGTCGTGGCTGTCTAAGACGCAGGACTTTCTGAGGGAAGCGGCTTCGCCGCTGGTGAAGAGCGGTCAGAGTAGGAAACCCGATTCGGAAAGTGTCTCCGACGCTCGCGACATGGGGGAGATTTTCGAAGGCGAGCGGACGGTGGACCGAGGGATGCCGAACGGGGTTCTCTCCTGGGAAGCTGTTTTGGCCATAGAGCAATTCAGCAGGTGAGCACGTCGATCGATGATGGTCGGAGTTTAGTCGTTCTTCGAGGAAGCTAGGGTGAGGCGCTTGGCGCCATAGTTTAAATGCTCTTCGCTTCTTATTTCTCTTTTCTAATCATCCATGGCGTGCTTCATTTTCCATTTGCGTGTTAACTAATCCATGGTGCATGTACATACCCTTTTAATGCAGGGTGAAGGGATTGACTGAGTTGCCTTTTTGTATCTGTTTGAATTTTCGTTTATCTTTTGTATCTGTCAGACTAATGAAGGAAATGTGTTTGACGTTGTGAATTTAAGATATGCAGGATGAATGGATTGACTGGTCAGAAAATGCAGAAGATATTCAAAGCCCTGGTTCCTGAATCCGTATATAATGATGCAAGGAACTTGGTGGAGTACTGCTGCTTCAGATTCTTGTCAAGGGATGGTTCCCATTTTCATCCTTGCCTTAAGGTTTGTAAGCTTGGCATGGGTTTATGGAAACTATATTTTTTTCTTTATCCACAACCATGGAATGCTCTGTGCTTGATATTAAGTACAAGGATGCCTGATATATTTTGCACGTCTAATAAGATTAGCAGTTTAGAATAACATGAAGAATGTCAAGGTTCTAAAGTGTCGCTAATGGGCCATTTGACTTTTAGATTTCATTGGCATCCTCCTACTGCAGAGTTTGATGATTTCTGAAGTGTCCTCTTTAAAATCAAGTGAAATCATATGCTTTTCTTATTTTAAGCAACTTGATAAGACAGGTTTGATGCAATGATGTGCAACACCAAGACCACCATCATTGCTAAAGAAGGCAAGAAGTATATCTTCAAATCCCCAATCTGTCCGGAACAGTGCATAGGGCCACTACTTGTTGGTCTTTTAGTTCTGTTGTGCTAGTTATATCATGGTCGTCCTTTTCAATTGTGGACCATCCACAAGGCTAATATATCTGAAATCTCTCACATCAGCCTCCCCTTTCATGGTCATGGGCAAGGTTTTGACTCGGCTGTTGATATCGTTTTAGATGCTGCTTTTGATGGTTATGGTGGTGGAGTAATATCTATAGGAATTACTACGGACCTGTTTTATGTTTTCCAGGGACATAGGAAAGATATATTTTCTGAACCTCTCTCTTAGTGTATTCTTGTTCTCATTTCCATCGTCGAGGTTATTTGTTAGGCTGGGAAATGATCCTTAAAGTGTGTTTCTCTAAATGGATAGCTTATCTTTTGGCATGATGTGATCTCTGGATGCCTTTATAACTTGTTTCCAGGAACCTGCATTCCAGAAGCTAATTTTCATAACAATGCTAGCCTGGGGGAATCCCTACTGTGGAGATGCCAACCAGGATGCTGTAAAGAGAGCTTCCTTTCAGGTTCTTTTCAGCATAATCCTGAAAAAGTGTAATTTAACATGGCTTTAGTCTCGTTATTTCATCCCGACTTGCAAATGTCGAAGATATGTAAACTTAGGGCTTCGAAGGAGGAAACGTTTCTCTTTTTAAATGATGTTAAAGCTCAAAAGTCAGATTAATTGGGGGCCTGCCTACTACCTTATTGACAATTTTGTAAAAGACATTTAGTGTTCTTCCGCCTTTAAATCATCATAATACTTAGCGTTTTCTTCACTCTATTTGAGGGCAGTTATATTTTTGTCTCTAATTACTGACGAAAAGGTTTCATGGACATGTAACATTAAGTTGTCAAGAGTAATAATCTCAATTTGGTTGGTTGTTTCTAGGCTAAACTCGCCAAATTTTCATTGCAGCTTCTGTGAAATGGCTTTTTGAAAAAACTAAATCAAATTGCAATGAAGCAGGTCAATCCGTGCAGAGGCTCTAGATTGTCATCTCTACCACATTATATCGCACGAACTTGATTAGTTCCTTAATGTTGGTCCAATACAACCTAAATTGCTAACTGGAGTAAGACCTATGTGCTTTGAGGGGTACTTGGCCTCACAACTTAGTAATGGGCAAATAAATGGAAGTTTAAATGTCCTTGGTGATGCTTTCAATTCATGAGGCTCATGCATGTGTTTAAAACTTAATTCCAAACATTGTTATGTCCGATGTATGAAGTGTACAATTCACAGCTGCCCTTACACAGACGACTCCAGTCCAGATCCCCAATGAATTTTTAAATTATATTTAATTCTATTTATCCATGTTAAGAAGGCAAGGCTAATTGGAAGTTGACATTTTAGATCTACCTTTAGATCTGCTCATATAACCATAGCCCAAATGTCTTATTAGATCCTACAATTTGCTTCCTCTTCTGTTGTTGTTTTGCTTTTTAATCATTTATTGTATGTGGAATTCTACTCTATTGATAATGCTTCTTTGTACTGTTAAAGGCATGAAATAGTGGAGTTGTTTTTGCTGATGTGTGAATCGGTGGTCAAATAATTCAGACTAAGATTCACTTAAAGCTAAAACTTGCTTTGCCTTGTTTTCTAGGGTAAGCTTGTAGGTGAAGAGGCTTTTACCCGAATTGCTCCTGCTGTCCATGGAGTGGCTGATTCATCAACAGTGCATAATCTATATAAGGCACTTGCTGATGATAATGGCATCTCCTTGAGCTCATGGTTAACTTACGTAGACGAGCTTCTCAAGTAAGCATTGCTTAGAATTTAATCTTAGATTATGCTTGTAGAAAGGAATATGATCAGCTTTGTAGATTTTCTATCATGAGGATTAAAGTTACCGGGAAATTGTACTGTTTTGCTGTGATGTTGTAAATGTTTCTTTCAAATTAAGTAATGAATTATTTGGTTTTTATATATTGTCTCATGGTGTTTAGTTTTGCATCTTTAGCCTTCCATCATGCGATGCCCTTCCCATTAAAGTTAAAGGCTTGCAGCTAACTGTGATACTTTCTTTTACGAGTGAAGAAATATATTGAATAAGAAAAAAATGTCTAAGAAACCTTGCTAAATTTTAGAACTTCGGTGGTGTTGAGCTATTCTGACTCTCTTACAAGAATGTAGATTACATATAGTTGTATTTTGAGACATTTTCCCTCCAGTTAAATTGACTCCCATGTGTGCAAATGCATGTTGCTAGTTTTTTCAATGGCCCCAACTATCTCTTAGCAGATGATAATTGGAATTTGTACTGTTGCCATGTAGGGTACATGAAGGACGAAAATTGTATCAGGCTCGAGAATGTACAAAGATCTCTCTGGAGCAGGTCTTATGTATTGGCTCTAGCAGGAAAAGGCCTGTGCTTAAATGGGAGAATAATATGGGATGGCCGGGAAGTGTTATCTTGACAGATAAAGCAATCTATTTCGAGGTAATAATATAGTAGGGTGTCATGTATTTGTGATGGTTCATAATGTCACGCAATGTTTCTGGCTTGTTTGGTTTACTATTGTCCTTCCTTTGACGAACATTGTGAATCGGGTGGCCTACCCTTGATGTCCCAAAGTATTATGATTCACTTGCATATTAAGGGTACTAAAGCAGATGAAGTAATGAAAGTCAGCTTCACAGTTTTGAAAATTAGCCCACTTTCATTAATGGGGAAAATCAGAGAAATGAAAGGAAACCCCGCAAAGTTTACATACAACAAAGACGTTGAGAATCACAGAGGGGCTGTATACACCATGTGCACGTGCAAAAGCATTGTTGGCAATTTAAAAAAAGTTGTGATAATGTATCAAAAAAATGATAAAGGCATCAGAAATAGAATTTAAGATAGTGAATATAAAGATTGATTTGAAGTTTTAAATTTCCCTTGCCAAATTGTTGTTCCTCTGGACTTCAGCTTGAAACTGGGTCAGAAGTCCTTTCCACCTAATAGCAGATCTTCTAAATGTTCATGGACCTTTTTGACTCATAGAAAGGACCCTAAGGAGTACATGATGAATTATCCCAATTATATTTGCCAAAGCTGTTGGTCCCACAGAGAGGGAATTGTACGATAGCTTCACAAATTCTGATGTTTATTTTGTGCGAGAAATTCTTGCTTATAACATTTCACTTCATTGGCCCTGTACTGTAGGCAGTTGGTGTCACAGGACGCAAAGATTCAGTGAGGTTAGATCTTACAAAACCTGGAGCATGTGTGGAAAAAGCAAAAGTTGGGCCTTTGGGATCTCTTCTTTTTGACTCTGCTATCTCTATTTCTTGCGGTCCTCAGTGAGTAAGCTTCTGTTGTCAGTCTCAGTGGCATATTTTCTATTGTACCTGTTCTTTAGTTGTTTATGGGATAGTCGTTGAAGATCGACTGTTCAGAGAAATTCACATATATGGATGAAGATGGACCAAGTTGACAGAAAAGGCAGTCTGTTGCATTTTTTCTTATACCTGCCAACATCTGCTAGTACAGTTCACTGTGATGGAGAAATGAAGGAATCAGCATGTCTGGTTTAGCAGAATGTAATTGTTAAGTACAAAAATAGTGCAAATATTCGATCCAATTATCTGTACACTTAGGAAAGAAGTTTTGGGGGTAGTTATAGAACTATATCTTTGAGTATTGGATGCTTGTTGATGCCTACTTTTGGTGCTATTGATCATATTCAGACAAATTTTCCCATGCTTTTATCTGATGATTGTTCTGGAATGATGTATTGCATTTATTATAGTATACTCATTTGTTTTGCTTCCTGAGTTTGACCAATTGAAGTAAATGTAGAACTACCACTCTCAGGGTATAGATTAATGAAATCTGTTTTAATGAGACAGAAGGCAAGTTTATGGTGTAGATTAATGAATTAATATTAATTACACACAAGTGGTCATTTTGCTCTGGGATTTATGTCTCCTCTGGACTTGCTGTCGAGCATTTAAGGATGCGATAAGTGGCAAGGTCATCTCACAAGCCCTTGTTGATCATGTTGCCACTGTAGATCTATTGCAAAATAGTGAAAGCTTCCATTGTAATAGTGAGAAAATTAATCTCAACTGACTAGTGGTATAGTCTACATTCTACTTGTCAACTGTGTTGTTTCCACCATTGCATATCACCTACCTCTATTTTTAAACTACTCTCTTAACAAGATTGTCAAAGCTAAACAAACCCTTGGACCTCATTCAAAAATCTTCTAAAAATCTGAATAGTTTTCAGAAGTATCTTTGCTTTTTAAAAAAAATTTCAAAGCTAAACTGTATGTTGTTCTATTTTTTTTCAATCAGAATTGTTGCTATACGAAATACCAACCACATAATGGCATGGAGAGGTATTGTTTTGTCCAATTTGGTCACAATGTGAATACGGTAACTGATTACTTTCATGTTTTATGTGTTAAAAAATAATAGGTGATTACCTAAATCGTAACATATAGCTGAACCCTAAATGATAAGGGATGAAATCTGAAAGGTCTTGACTGTCAAATCTTCAAGAAGCAATGGGAAAGCGAGCTTATAAGCCTCCTTTAATAGCTGAAATTTACAATTCATGGTTCCTCGCTTCTGTAGATTCTAAAATAAGCCCTGATAGTCAACAATGACACGCGACCACTGATAAGTTAACTGTGAGTTTTAAAGCACACAGGTTGGCAAGTAGAACTTGACTGACATTATGAGGGTGTGGTGTTTTTTTCTTATACAAGATATTCACATGCAAGTGGAGCTATTGTAGGAAATAACTTCATCAGCACATGGAGAGTACATTTATGTTATGTATAGGAATTGCCGGTGTAATGCCACTAAAAATTGTCAAAGCAGGAGTGGTTTCATTGCAAGGCTTGAATGTTTTCCATTGGTTTATCTGCATTAATCCTCGTAGATTGTTCTTTTGCTGTGTCTGTATTTTCAGCTCAGAACAGTGATGTATACGTCGTCCTAAATTTCTATGCAATTGCATGCAGGTCAAAGACATGGGTTTTGGAATTTGTTGATTTGGGAGGTGAGATGAGAAGAGATGTCTGGCATGCCTTTCTATGTGAAGTAATAGCTTTGCACAAGTTCATCCGTGAGTATGGACCTGAAGAAAGTGATCAATCTATCTTTCATGTGTATGGAGCCCATAAAGGAAAGGAACGAGCAATCATGAGTGCCATTAATAGCATAGCTAGACTTCAAGCTCTTCAATTTATGCGTAGGTTGTTGGATAATCCCCTCAAACTTGTTCAGTTTTCATACTTACAGAATTCACCCTATGGTAGTGTTGTTTGCCAAGCTCTGGCTTTGAATATTTGGGGTGGACAGCTAGTCACAAGGTATACAGAAGCAGGTTCTCCATCAGATCAAGAATCGTTGCCTTCTGATGTAATATCAGAAAATACTGGTCATATTTATGACATAGATGGAAGCATATACTTGAGAAAATGGATGAGATCTCCATCTTGGGTTTCCAGCTCTTCCGTCACTTTTTGGAGGAATGCATTAATAAAACAAGGTCTTGTATTAAGTAAAAATCTTGTTGTGGCTGATGCAAGCGTGGTAGAAAAAGCAGCAACTACATGCAGAAAGAAAGGCGAGATGGTTGAAAAAACACAAGCGACAATAGATGCTGCAATGCTGAAGGGAATCCCTAATAACATAGACCTTTTCAAGGTAGGATTTTCTTTTGTCCTTTCCTTTCTCATGTCTCTTGGTCAACTATAATTAGTTAATTCGTACTTTTTTTTTGCATCTAGTGAAGCTGGTTGTGTTTTTTTTTTTTTTTTTTTTTTTTTTGGGGGTGGGGGGGGGGGGGGGGTGTTGTTTGTGTTGGGGGTTGTTGCTCCCTTGGTGCCGTCATTGTGAGATTTCCTTTTTTTGATCAACAAATGTTAACTTGATGCTTCTTATTGTGGTATTTGAAGATCGTCAAACTATTGTATTTTGGTTTAAAAACTTTTCATTTTGCAGGAAATTATATTTCCTTTGACAATCGCTATCAGAAATTTTGAAAGGCTTAGACGCTGGGAGGAGCCTCACGTCACCATCTCATTTCTTGCATGTGCATATACCTTGATATTCAGGTAGGCTTTTGACATGCTGTCATTGTCATCATCCTGTAATCTTAGTCGTGGAGAGAAACCTTCAAAGTTTTCTTTCAACTATTAGGAAGTTGATACTTGATTTAGAGAACAAAACATGCAATGCAATGAGATGGTTTGAAACTATAATTTGACAAGTTGGGATTCATATATTTCATGTTCACAGATTGTTCTTTCTCTGAATTTAGTACTTTGAACTGATTCTTAAATCATTTGTGCCCACTTTCAACTCGCAAGGCGACAAAATTGTTGCGAACACTTTTCCTAGATGACCTAGGGACATGCAGATTGTGATGCTGAAAAATCCGAAAGTTTAAAATTTGCTTTCTGTACCTTGGAGATTAGAAGATGACACTTGGTTTTATGATGTTTCAAGTAGTCTTTTACTTTTAGCACTCCCTTGTCTTTGATGATTTTTCAAGTAGTCTTTAACTTTTAGCACTCATCAGCGACATGATGTGATGCTTTGCAGGAATTTATGGTCATATGTATTTCCATCGGCACTAATTATTCTTGCAGCTGGTATGCTGACATTAAAAGGACTAAAGGAGCAGGGCCGCCTTGGAAGATCTTTTGGATCAGTTACGATTCGTGATCAGCCACCTTCGAATACCATTAAAAAAATCATAGCTGTGAAAGATGCTATGCGTGATGTTGAGAACTATCTGCAGAATCTCAATATTTTACTTCTAAAATTACGAACAATTGCGCTTGCTGGTCAACCTCAGGTACGTTGACACGACTGACTAATAGATGTTCTTTCTTTGAAGCATTTTGTCATATTCCTGGACATCCTTTTTTTGGCTCCTAAGATAACCAACAACAACAGCTACCGATAGCCTTTTATCTCCAAGGATAGTTGGATACATGGATCATTTTGTTCCTTTGCACTCTATCATGTACATTGTCCTCTCTAGTGGTACTTAAGATCTTTCTTCAAATTCAAAGAACTCTGCTCATTTCATTTGCCCTTCTCACTTGCATCTTCATCATAATAGTACATGTCTGTGCCATTTAAGTAAATCTCGCTTGTGTCAGGTAATTTTTGTGATTCCATTTAGTGACTTTTCTTCTGATATAGTATGTGATGTGATCCATTATTTCCCAATCTCATTATAGTGCATATTACTGTACATAGTTCCACCTTCTTGAAAAAAAGTGAAAACACGAAAACAATTAGTTCCTATCATTTATTAGGTGCATTTAGTATTATAGTTTCTACCTTACTAGAGGAGTGAAGATCTAAAGCTGGAAGAGAGTGAGTCCTTGTCAACACATTTATTTGGGAAAAGTTAAACTTCGGGTGTGTTTGTTTCGCGGAAAATGAATGATTTGAAAAACGTTTTCCAAAAAATGATTTCTCGTATTGCTTACAAAAATGAATGGACAAAAAATATTTTCATCGTCCCCGAAAATATTTAGACAAAAATTGTTGTCAATTATGAAAATATTTTTCATTGATTAGTTATTTCAATCGATGCAAGTGATCATTTTTAGAAAAATATTGTTAAAATCATTCATTTTCCATGAAACAAATGGAACCTTGTTTTATCTATTCAAGTTTGTGGATTTAGTACCATTGACATATTGTCTACTTGATCATTTAGTACAAATTACATATTTCAAATTAAAGTTATTGTGGCACATTCTGAGTTTGTTTTAATTAGATCAAAACCCTTGCATTGTTATAATTAAGCTGAAACCTCTTATTAGACCAAAAAAATAAAATAATGAATATTCCTTAACTTTGTTTTCGTCTTTCATCCAAGTAAACTGAAATTGTGATGTAATCTATTCTCTTATACAGCTCATAATAGCATGTGGCATCATGTAATAGGCTTGAAAGCTTGCCGAAAATGAAATAGAATCGACCCACTATCAGGTGCTTTGCTTTGGTTTTTGCCTAGGACACACGTTGGGTTCTATTTCCTTTCAGGCAAGCATTCTATCCTATGGGCATGATGCTCTGAGTTGCTATGGTTTTTGTTCAAGGACTTGTTGCATTCATGTCATTGCTTAATTGGATTAAGGCATACACGAAAAGTAAAGAAAATTCTATTATTTCAAATTACGCACTGATAAGAGGTGTTGGTCTAGTTTCTATAAACACAGGGTTGTGACTATAATTTAGCCAATCCTCGGGATGTGTCAAACTAAATTATGCTAAAGTTATCGCAACTTTTAATTTCCAGGTCATATTTTTTGTAAAATCCTGGAGCAATTAACTTGAGAAGCTCTGGCTTTATGGCTCGCTTAATTCTTATCTTCACCAAATTCACATATGTATGAACTCTTGGATAGTCCACAGTTGAGTATGACCATACATTACTTCTACTAAACTCCCATTATTATATATGCTCAATCCTGTAAGGCAGATATGAATTTTATAATTCTAAATCTGTTATCAACATGTATTCTTGTAAATTACTATTTCTTGAATTTTTAATTATGCTTTTCCCTCTGCAGCATGCCCGCAGGTTTCCATCACTAGTTATCTAATTCTAAGATAGTAATGTTAGGACTTAATACGATCCTATTCACAACTTAGATGACTGGTGCTGTCCCCAAAGGTAACATTTGACCGGCCTGATTTTATCCCATCTGCTGTTATATAAAGGTTGTGTCTCAAGCCACAATGAGTTGACAACTATGCTGTTGTCATTGCTTTCAAGTCTTGTATGATCGCATTCTTTCTGCAGCTTGATATTGTACTGGTTTCTCGGTTATAATTTAGTCTTCAACTCTTCAGTAGCAGTAGTATAGCATAGGTGTAGCTAATGACTTATCTAATGCTCTGACCTTCTACCTAATTGACATATGGGGCTGTGCCATACTGAGCTATATAAATAAATAAATAAATAAAGGATTATATCGAGATCTCGGGAAGTGCCGATGCTTTGTGTAATGTTTTGCTTATTACCTTCTTGGGTCTCTATATGGCATTAGTCTCTCGATATATCTATATTTGATGTTTGACCGATCCTCTCTCTCTCTCTCTCTCTCTCTCTCTTGAGTATACCTTCATGAACCATTTCCCGAAGTATGTGACTGGAAGGTCCTTATATAATTCTGGCCTCTTTACAGATAACAACAGAGGTTGCCCTGGTCCTGTTATCTTCGGCGACGATCATGCTCCTTGTCTCGTTCAAATATATTTTTAGTTTTCTTCTGTTTGACCTCTTCACACGGGAGCTAGACTTCCGGAAAGAAATGGTTCGGAAGTTCATGAGTTTCCTAAAGGAGCGTTGGGATATGGTACCAGCTGCACCTGTCGTAGTCTTGCCTTATCAAAATGAAGTGTCCGGGTCGCCCAACGGAGGAATGGCAATTGACAAACAAGTAAGATCGCAAGGCAATTTGAGGGGCGGCAATCAGCTATAAGCGTTGAACTTTCCCTGCTTCTTCTTCCTCGTTTGTGCACATAAAATATTTTTCGAACGTATCTGTTAATTAGGACCTTTTCTTCTCTTTTCTACAAAAAAAAACAAAAAATAAGAAAATAAGTGATATTGCTCGCCGTTCTTCAGTTCATCATGTATGCTTGCATTTTCGTTTTTTTTTTTTTCCTTGCAGTACTTGCTATGCACTTGGTGCCCACTTTGAGATATCACTGGGACTATGTAAACACTGGAATGAGCCTCGAAGTTCTGTACCATTCTTGGCGCTGTCTAAAACGCATGAGAAGTTCTGAAACCAGAAACAAAAATAAGAAAAATTGAGCAAGGTTAAGATGTACAAATGCAAAATTGACTTACGGAAGAAATCCTAAAAATTGTCAGTGCCAAGATCATCATGGTTATAATCAAGTGGTGATGTACTTGTGGAAGTAGCGTGCAACAAAGATCTAGGGGCACAAGCGGAGAGATCTTATTACTTGGAGATCCATAAAATACTCTACTAGTCTCACAAATCGATTTAGTCTGTGCCTTTTAGCCTAGGTAGTCTCAATTAAAAACAATTTACATGCAATTGGTGAGATTTAAAAAGGCGAAATTTAGTTCCCAAGTTGGAAATTCTCTCTTTCAAAAGAAAACAACATTGAACGTAAGGTTTAATGCATAGTGAAAACAATTTCAAGCGAATGCTAAATAATTTCTTTCAATTTGAGACTGTAAACTGGAAACAAAGGAATAATATTGCTTGGAAATTCTCATTTGGAAGAAGCTAGAGTGAATGCCTGCAACTTAACTTAGAAAAGAACACGCACAATTTTATTTCAAATTTTTCAACCAAGTTCAAATTAGAAACTTTTGTGATTTCTCATTTTTACTCGAAAAGTTGCAAATATTTTCCTGAACCCAAAGAGATTCAAAATTTGAAGAGCACTTTGCTTATGAAATCACAGAATACTACTCCCCAAACCTTATTTAGCTGTGATTTGGAGATTTGTACAAGGTGGAGAGCAAGGTATCTGCGCCAGTTTATAAGTTGCAGATATTCATTTTGACCACCTGAATGTGGCAAGACCATGTTGGCTTAATCCATTGCCAACCAGATTCACGTAATTTCTTGTTTGGCCTTACATAAGGCTTTGCATTTGTTGATAGATTGGACAGACCAGAACTTTGTGTATAGGCAGGTACGAATGAGAACTCTCTCTCGGTACACTTTTGTGTAGTAGCTGGACCCGTCAAACAGGTGAGTCGGATCGGATAAATGGTCTAACCCAAATCAACCAATTTAATCCGTTTTCATGCAATGCAAATCTAATGATCCACATCCAACCCATACCCATTTCGATTCATATTGCCGGAACACTTCCATATTAAACCCATTTTATGAAAACTCATACTCAAATTAAGGTCTCTAGTGCGGAGCGAGCAAGCATGAGATCGAGTGAAGGTGAGAGATGTTGAGGAAAACTCCTATTAATTTTGAAGTTGACAAAACCTTTCATATTATTATAAGTCTGATACTTTTTCCGAACTAATTTATTCCAAATATGTATATTCTGGAAGTTTAGAAGGAAATTAGTCAGACTTTACAAGTTGTCATATACCTTATTGAAGACCCACATAATCTAAATTCTTCAGACGCATAAGTTTTGCAGACGCAGAAATTCTTCAGATGCCGACGCAGAAGTTTTTCAGATGCAGACGCAGAAATTTTTTAGATGCAAACGCAGAAAATCAGATGCAGACGCAGAAGTTTTTCAGATGCAGACGCAGAAATTCTTCAGATGCAGAAGTTTTTCAGATGCAGACACAAAATGCAGAACCAAATATAACAACTAGTAATCTGGTATGGATTTCACAAAAAGAAAATTTTGATATTAATCTAAATCAAATTGATTGACAATCAAAGATTACGACAAGCATGCATTAAAACGGACAAAGCTTTACTTATGGAAACCAAGATTCTGATTGTATGAGCGACCAGAATTAGCGGGATTGAGATTTTATCAACCAACGGCTACTCAATCCATTTTATACAAATTTGTCCAAAGGTGAATATTGGAAGATGATCCTCTGAAAACTGTCCAACGGCTAGTTTGGAAGTCGAGGAGTATAAAAGGAGATCAACGAGGAGCAGAAGGTAGAGAATGAAATCAAAAATCAACAAGTCCAAAGTCTGAGCATACTCCGAATCAATCTCTTGTCTTTCGTAAGCTTAAACGTGTAATCATTTAAGAGGTGTAGACAATGTTATAAGTGTGTGCTTAGGTGTGAGATAATATGATCTATCAGCTTGGTATAAGCAACACCAGCTTCGGGAAGAAGTGCTTGAGTTTTAGTGGCACAACTTGCTGTAACTTCCCATTGATTTGATTAGTGAAATCCAGCCAGTAGGCTGTAACGTGGGAGAGTGGACGCAGGCTTGCTATAAGCCGAACCACTATAAACTTGTGTGCAGTTTTTCTATCTCTATTCTATTACTTTGCACACTGCACATCAGGAGCACTGTCTATATAAACTGCTTTGAATCTAAATTTTATTCAGACTCAACTGTGTTATTTCATTTCCGCATAAATTGTTTAAAATCACCTATTCACCCCTCCTCTAGGTGATCCTTGCTAGATACTTCAAGAGAGTATGAAAACAGAGTTATAGAGGTGAGTTTGGTCTATGTAAATTGTAAACCTATTTAACATCCATATCATGTTGCATTTTACCATTATAAACCCATTTAATGAATATAATTAACTAATACAACAACTCAGACAATCATATACCGGTTAAAAAATGGGTATATCACCCATTTTGACAAGCCGAGTAGTAGCAATCTCTTTTGGGAGTGATTTGGATTTCTACGTCTTCTGCATAGCTGCAATAGATTGGTGTCGCGGCCATATTTTCTGCATATGCGGCATAGAGAATCCAATCATGCTCGTTGCTTCTCCGAACATAAGCGGCTTGTTCTGCATCTGCCACAAGCTGGGTGTCTCGGTTCTGGCCACGGCCTCTTCTTTGAGGATTATATCTTGGTCTAGAATTGGTTGCATTATTTTTCAAGTATCTTTGGAATTTTCGCGGTCGGTGGCGACCATCTTTGACCGGAAAGCTTGCTCTGAGTTTCAAGCTGAGAATCTGCTCATCCGTTTCTTGTTGTGTCTCAAGGGAGCTCGTCAACTCATCTACTGTATAGGTTGTTATGTCTTTCAATCTTCGATAGCAGCAATGGCGTGTTCAAACTTTTGTTAGTGAGCTTCACGATAAACTTTTGTTCCGGACTAAGCGCGATTCATTTATGTGATCTATACGCTCTTATTGCTTTGTCCGCTGAACGAATTACCGATGTAGACATTCTTCTGGAGGACGAACGATCAATCTAAGCCTTCATGAATATCACATGACGATATTCATATATCGTAGGAGCTCTAATGTCGATGGCAGACTGACGCATCTCGTTTTTTTTTTTTTTTCTGAGTTTCTTTCTTACATTCTTCTCGGATAACTTTTATTTGCCCGCGACTACTTGCTAGACTTTGCTCTTACCTCTCTTTTACTATGTAAGGTGGCCTTTCCTTCGATGCTTTCAGTAAAAAAGACATGGAGAATTAATTTTTGCGCGAAGCGCTTGTCCAAGATAAGATGAAGCCAATTTTCAGTAATTTTTTCCCCTTCAAGATTTTTCATTCGGCATCAATTGAAAATGGATGAATTCTTTGCCAAAGTTGCAGATACTGCAAAGCTTCGATTGCAAAAACTACAAATGCAATGACCACATTGGAAGAACAATGGATGTTCATGGCCAAAAGTGCATTTCCAAAGTTCTTGAATAAGGACTACTATCAGGTTTACCGTTATCGTGAAAAAAATACTTAAACATTCACTGTTCATTTCAGTGATTTAGCGATGAATGTGTGAGTTATGTTTTTAATCCCAGCAGCGGACCTAATACAAATTCGTTAGATAAAAGCCACCCATAACTCAATAATAAATGATCGCAGTATATACATGAACTTCTTTCCTTGCATTTACCTGTTCATATACTTCCTCATGCAAATAGCTATCACCATGCATCCCGGTGTGAACATCAAAAGTTCTTTTGTTATCAAGCTCGGCACTGTTTAAAATCACACGAGTTGTTTGGAAACCAGAAACACCATCAAATTATAGTCGCAATCACATTAATGTACAAAATTGAGAAGTCGATTTACATGATGAACCCCAAAAACTGATGGGTGCCGACAATCATGGGCAGCACGATCACCAGAAACCACCATCCGTAGAAGGATGCCCTCAAATCAGCTGATCCATTGCACTTCAATGAACCGTCATGATAAGAGCATACCGTTGCATTCCTGGATTCAAGATGCACATATGTTTCATGAGTTGGTATCATAGCATGTCAACCCCTTATGATAAGCTAGCAATTATCGATAAACGGTTTCGTAATTTCACAATGAACTCGAATCCGCATGAGTTGAGCATTTCATTTTTCTGAAAGGTTTACTCTAACTTATGGTGTAGACTTGAATCATTTCGGATGATGTGTGGTTAGGCTTCTGAAAATGGTAGTCTTACAACTTCTTAGCATTTCTTCATGCCCTCGAGTACCTTTCTACATCAATATTCACAAGTAAATGATGATGGAGCATCATTTATTATATTAAAACAACGAAAAGAGAATAAATGGTCGAGATTTACCTCGACGAGCAGAAGCTCACAGCGTATTCTGGGCTAGTGCATGTTTTGAGGCTCGTGGGGTCGTCTTTTGCGTAGCTATAAGCATCCGGGCAGACAGACTTGAAAGCCTTTGAATAGTTACTTGGCTGGCAAGTCTGTGCGGTTGCGAACGCGCCCCTGCAACATAACTCATCCGTGTTGAACATATCGCATGCGCTATTGCAAGCAATCACCTTCCCATTGGACTTAACAGTGAGTTCCGAGGGGCAATTCGATCTCAAATCTCCGTCGCACCCTGCGTTGCTGCAACTTTCCTTGGCATTTAGAGCTTTTATCACCACGGGCAAATTGAAGCCGTCCACGAGGCTAACGTCATAATAATCTGGTTCTCCGAGGGTGAACTCAGCAATCGAAACAGGCGGGGTCCCGGGCCCGGTGCAGTTCATGGAAGTGCCACATCCACCAGTTTGGCACTTGCCATTGCCGTTCTTATCAAAATCACAGCCGGTTCTGCCCCAAATCCGCCCGGACCAAGTGGCTGTAGCAGTGTAGACGGCAGATTGGCCCGGTTTCAATGCAAAGCCACTGATGTTAAAACTTTCACTATTTGTTATCCCGGGCCATACAGTCTCTTTGCAGTAGTTTGCTATAGTAAATTTTCTGGTCCCTTGAGAGGCTACTTCTGATTACACAAAACCAAAAAGAAAGGAAAAGAAAATATTTAATGCTTCACGTACTAAGAAGCTAAGTCAACATACGGATCCAACAGTGAAGAACTCGCAACTACGGCAAGCACTGAAACTGGAAATCGTCTGCTAGAATGATGCGATTAATGGCGAAATAAAGCGACGAACAATGTTGTTTATCCTTGCCCTCCCAAAAAGAATGATAACTATCAGCTGAACACGCCAAGAAATCAAACTTACCGGTTTGGTTCCATACCCATGCAAAGCAAGCATGTTGTCCTAACTAAGCAAGTACCCTTGATTTATATTGTTTAGTTTGGACGAAGATATACTCCCATTGGTACTCCTATTCGGTGCCTCAATGATCTCAACCGTCGACCCATCTGAGGAAAGTTAGTTCTGAAGCTCATCGCCGGATCAAATTGTTGAGAATAACCGAGGCACCGAACGAGAGCACATAGAGAGGTAAAGGATCTTCGCCCGACTAGCTCTTCATAATCAGCTTTTAAAGCTAGAGAGATTCATACTGCCACATCTTACCTGTCGCGGCTACGCCTAGTACGAGCAAGACTTTGAGAAGTAGACAGACGTGAAAAGCCATTTCTCTTTGGTCCTTCCTCTGTCGCCGATGGCCTACACTTCGACGTGCATGGGAGGTATGTGTGTGTGTGTGTTTATATGACCAGCCAACGCTGGAAAAGAAGAAGAAGAATGCGTGCGGAGGAGAGTGAATCTACGAACAGAACATAAGACAGCACAGAAAAGTGGGTTCCTTGCTTAGTTCAATGGTCAACAAGATACCTTGCCCTTAACACATCATCGGCAGATTTTCACATATATTCCACCGCTATACCTTTTCACTTTTGAAACTATATAATATATGTGTAGTGTGTGTTGTGTCGTTTCTTGTATAACCAAGGGACATCCCATTTTGCAAAAAGTGCTCTTATGTCGTCCAAACTCTGAAATAGAACTCGCCTTTCATCTTTTGAATTGGAAATTTCCATGTCATAATTCAGATATGTGTATCTGCTGGGGTGTGATTCATACTCCTTTCCGAGAGGAAAGCACAAGGTTTCTGTTCCTCGGTAAGTGAGAGTGGGTCGCAGGGGGTAGTGCCCCACGAAACAAGATGATTTTTATATTTTGAGTATGTATTTTATTGGTAATTTGGACTTGGGCTTATGAATAGTTACTATATATTTTCTTTCTCTTGTAATTGAGGAAGAGAGATACGAGGTGCTAATTATAGTAGAATCCTTTGTTGGACATAACCTTAGTTTAAGGGTGAACCAGGATAAAAATCTTGTGTCTCAATTTTCTTTTCTCACTTTTACTCTCTATTTCTTTGTGATTGTGCGCCAAATTCTAACAGTATTTACATATGATAAAGGATTCAGGATTTCTTTTCTTGTGCCGTATGCTTGTCATAATTTAATGCATGTAATATTGTTTTTTTTTTTTTGATAACCTAGGGAACCCCCGCACGGCCAGCAGCCGGAGGGTAAATCCTAGGGGCGACACGTGCTAGCCACCACACACGTGCCACCAGTTAAGTCACATTGCGGCGCGCTGGATTCAAACACTCAACCTTTTGCGAGAGGAAGAGTGCGCGAACCAGCTACGCCACCCAGGTGAGTGGTTAATGCATGTAATATTGTTTGTTGCGCCTTTTACTTAGAAGGCAAGGAAAGGAAAAAGAAGAGACAGATTGTAGATCAATGACATTGTCCTTCAAAACTGTTCTACTTGCCACAACTTTTCATGGAAATCCATGAACAGAGTGAGTTGATTCTGGTTCATGCCAAACAAAATCAGACTCGATATTATTATTCGTAACCCCGTAAGTAGTTTCCATTACTTAAGAACTCCATGTAGCGGTATGACTTTTGGCAATGGCTCTACACGGGGAAAATTGTCAAATCAGTCATAAACCTATTGTCCATCACGTCAGCGCCGACCGGCCAAAATTGGCCGGAAGGACTGAATTGGCAGGAATTCAAAAGGTTTAGGACTGAATTGGCAAACTTAAAAGGTTTAGGACTGAATTGGCCGCCGTACAATAGGTTTAGGACTGATTTGACAATTTTCCCGCTCTACACGAGACTAGACGCTAACCCACGCGATGCACGGTCCAAGTTAAATTACTCTTAAACAAAAGTAAAACAACAAAAAATGGTCAGACAATTAGATAATCATTCCATAAATGAAGAACTCTTTCTCAAACATCATCAATCAGTGTGCCAATGCTTAAATTTAACGAATTTCTCAACTTGTATCAAATCTTATTTTTCAGTGGTCCTTTCCTTTATATGTCAAGTCTTTGATGAATCACTTGATCCTACAAATGTTATCATAAAAGTCGACAGAGAAAGTGTGACTGATAGCGGCAACGAATGACATTTTACCTTACATCGTACTGAAGCAAACTAAACATTCGCCTTCAACAAAAGGATGAGAAGGCAATTGAATCCATATTTGTGCCCAATATATAACACAAAATTGTACAATAAGAAGCCAAAAAAAAGAAGAAAAGAATACGACTTTTTAAATCACAATCTACATAGCAATGAATGATATCTTATGCCAAAAAATAAGGCATGATTTCATAATTATAACTCCAGACTTTTTATTATGGGATTTACGGAGAGTTGAAAGCAAAAAATATTGTGAAAATCATATGTAAAATAGAAATCTCTTCGTATATTGATGCAGGAAACAGCCTTATAATTTTTCGCAAGTGAATTTGCGGAGAAGAAATTAAAAAATACAAAGATTCTCATCCTTCTGTTATAGCAAAATAAAAAATCAAAGGAAAATGAAATAGAATGTTCAATGTGATTGCCCTCATAGTCAGTGGGGGACATGTAAATAAATAGAATAGTGCTTGCAACTTTAAACTTTGAAGCTTAAGGTGCAAAGTCAAAAATAAATGAAAATTTACGGCGGGCAATTAATTCGAAGCGTAAAAAATATTCGCTCAGGCAATAGCCTTTTTCTTTGGAAAATGCAACAAATCCACTTTCGTGCAATGAAAGGATGCATTTCCAAATATCCAAGAGTCTTAAATGTAAAGTTTAGAGCCAATTTTCGGAGCAGACATAGTTATAAATATTTATATAGATGTCCTACTTCTTTGCCTTCATTCAATAATCAGGCCAGCCATCCTCGAGGCATATCATGTGGTGACTTCCTTGTACAATATATACATTGCACAAAAACAAAACAGCAGTCCTTGGATCATTCTTTACATGGTTTGATCCCAAGATGACCATGGATGCACCAAATGTCAGTGAGGGAGACGAACCCCCTCCGAATGTCTCGATGCTGTGAGTGTCCCACTTGTAAACAACGTTGCCAGTAATGCAAAAGAGCCAGTAATATGACTTCGCAGCACGAGCTCTTATCTTTCCTGTTCTCACCAAAACGCCCGCAACGCAATCTGTGCAAAGACAATTACCCCGGCCTCTCTAGGCACAGAATATTAAAGCATCTTGTTTTGAGATTCTCAAGTTTGTTGCCCTCGTTTACCATCCCCTCCAATCAACTTTTCCCAATAATCAGACCCGATGGTGACAACACTACAAAGTCCAGATGCTCCCGGATAAAGCCGATAGCATCTTTGTGTAGCTTTGCTTATACAATCCAAGACGAGCAGAATAAAGAAACAGCAAATGGCGATATGACCCGAAATTCAGATGATTTATACATGTACAAGACAAGGTCACACAGGCTGCCAGCTCCATCTGGATGTAGCCAAACACCAGATTTATGTGAAGATGTTAATTCAATGTGCAGTTAGGAATGGAGATGAAACCTGCATGATTCCTCCCGCTGCAGGTGTCAAGAGTATCACCTCTTATTCTAAAGAAATTACAATGAGAATTTCAAGTAAAACTATAGGAAGTTGTCCCACTGTCAAAAACAAATCAATAAGGGGAAAGAGGATGCTTAACAAATTCAACCGTCCCCGAACCCATGTATCTAAAAAGGAAAAGAAAAAAAAAAGACAAAACCCATCTGTCTAGCCATATCTCATGTCTTCCGACTTCAGCTCCGGACAACCTGGCAACCAACCCCAGTAATTCACGGTCTTCAAGGTTAATTGAGCAAAGAATGTAAGGTCATATATCTCCATTAGAAGGCAAAATTGGAGGCAAAACACAGGTACGACAAAGCTATGCTCAACTTGCTGACACCTTCTTCCTGACTATCCTCTTCCTCCTCGCCTTTGGAGGCGGTGCTTCCCCATTGACAGTACCTGCATTACCTTCCTTGCTACCAAAAAGTCCAAGACCAGAAACAATGGCATTTTTCGATATTAACCATTTGGGAGAGGACTTAGGTACTTCTTCCGGCCTATTATAAGCCTTCAGAAGGCTATCTGAATGAGCCAGTGGATCAGGCTCCATGCCAAGCCAGGCATGCCTCAATGTCTGCCCTACATTGCCATTCATAATCCTACATGAAATAAAAGATGAATTTAGGACAAAAGCAACGTTAAGATCCAAGGCATATTCAAAGTCAATCAAACAATCATGCAGCACTTTCAGCTTCTATGAATTCATATTCACAACCACAAAATAGCTGATAACTAGCCGAGGAAGTGCCAGATGAAAGGATCCTCACAAAATTGCGGAGAGAGAGAGAGAGAGAGAGAGAGAGAGAGAGAGAGAGAGAGAGAAAGAGAGAGAGAGACCTAGCAGCCTGATTAGGTGAAAAGGAACAACACACATTGATTGGGTAGTATAAATTTGCATCATACAGCACAACATCCAATAAGTGACTTGATTCCCCAGGAGAAAGGAATGATCCATGTTCTTAAAGTTAGTATAAGTTTTTTGCATATGGCAAAAATACAATGTAACTCCACACGCGCACGCACTCACAGAGAGAGAGAGAGAGAGAGAGAGAGAGAGAGAGAGCACCTCATAGCAGTTCCAAAGAACAGGGCCACTCCAATAACATCAAAATGGTTTGTCAACAATCTATCAGATCCACATAAAAGCTGATAACTCAAGTTTGCATATATGCCCAGGAAAGCACCGTAACCAAGTGCATTTGTGCTCACTGTGGGTATTGTCACCGATAGCCTGTCAATTATTTTCAGGTCAGCAAATAAATCATAGGACTTTCTTCCATTGTAAGATGGAACCTTATTCCTGTTATTTATGTTCTTTTCAAAGCAGCATTAGCACACCAGGAAAAAGTTGCCTCAGAAAAATGCGTACCTTTCCTTCTTTTTACTTGCTAGAAAATTGGACAAAGAACCTTGCACTGTCCCCACAGTCAACCCAATCATACACAGCTCTGCAGCTCTGAAACAGAAAGAATGGAACCTCTTTTGCAGGTCAAACTCTCTCATTGGGTAACTCTTCTCAAATATATTGTTGGGGAGCTTCTGCAATGTATTTTGTAGATCAAACCGGAATGTGTCCCCATATGAACGACAAGGGGCAAGTGACCAAACAACAAGAGCATTGCACAGAGATGCTGTGAGAACATTTGTAAGCGCCAAATCCCACTCCTGCTTTATCCTGTAAGAAGTACAAAGAAGTCATTTGTGCATATCCAAGAAGCACATCAATTACTCCTGCGTATCCCGTAACGAAAGAGAGAGGCACAAACCTCTCTTTACGATTCTTCAGTTCCCATGAAACAGCAAAACCAATGGTGGCAGCTTGCTCTAGGAGAAGCTTATATAAAAATGCAGGATCTGCAATCATCCTATTAAAAAATGTAACAGACAGGAGAGTAAGTTTGTTGGCAATCACAAGCAAGTGCACGTGAAAAAATTGAACTATGCATCTCCACTTTCTTCTTTAAACAGAAAAGAAAGTTTATTGACAGCAACTGGCTGTGATGGTCCTTGAGAAATTTTGCTAATCAACAGCAATGGTTTAAGGAGCTTTTTCGTTTCTGAAATAGCTAAATGGCGCAGTTTCCCAAGGAAATCGAGAGATGGGAAGAAATCTAGTAAGAAGTGGAAATCATCCCAAATTATGAATCTAGACTCATCGGATATCTAGTGTACATGGGAATCTGGCTCTTCAACCTTGTTAACAAGATCCATTGAAGGAAGGCATCATACCTACCATGGTTTAAGCAGCTTCCCATCCCCCCTTACCGTCAAATTGGGGAAAAGAACATCTACTAACACCTGGTACTCAGAACGTTTACTAAAAATTTGCTTCACTATTATGAAGATAACCAGAACTTTGAACAAATTCATCCTTTAATCCTGCTCTCCTCCAGAAGCAACAAGGTTACTTGATCTAAGATTCATAATTGCACAATCCCCAAAATTGCTGTCTGCTCACAGACATAGCAGTTCATCCAAAGATTTAAAAACTAAAGTTGGGACTGTTTCTGACCAAATTACAGTATGAGGAAGTTCTTACCTGCCAATAAATGCCCTAGAAATAGCTTCCGGTAGCGATCGTGATATAAACCTGGCAGTTGTTGGTCTAGCATTGATTGCCAGAAACTTAACCATTTGAGCGGAGCTGACCAAACCCTGCAGGCCATTTTCAGTATTCTCCTGGAAATGTAAACAGTTAATAATAGATAGAGAGGAAGAATCCACACCATTTCACATGCTTGCCGGAAGCCAGCAGGCAAATCCATCATCGTCTTCTGCCATTCGTTTAATACTGCATTAATGAATTTGCGGTCGAATAGCTGGGAGAAAGAAAACAATGATCAGGCCAGTGCATAAGATATATTGACATTTCTAAAGTATAAGAATGCGTATCAGCATAAATGCAACCTCTTCAAGAAACATCCTTCTCCTAAATAGCCCTCCCTCATCACCTTCATCGCCATCATCGAAGTCGTCAAAATAATCATCATCATCGCCATCGTCATCACCTCCGTCACCTCCCCCATGACTGATCCTCTTTCCAATATCACCACCACCTCCCCCCGTTGCAAGCTGTAAAAAAAATTCAGCACTTTATCTCAAATTGTGAATTATAAACAAACTTACAATCCTACACCTGGGAAAAACTAAGAAGCCAAAGAAAATCAGAAAGTTGTATTTCTTCAAGGATTTTATCCATGCAAAATTGCTAGAGTAATTTCTCAGTTCGTTAGATAAACGTAAAGAATTTCCTAATCATCTTATAGAACTCAAGAACTGACTGTTACTAGCCTAAAATACGACAATGGATAAAAATCCATAAAAGAGTCCGATCAAAACATCCAACTTAATTTTTTTATTGCATAAGTATGCTAGAACTAGATTACCTATAGAAGATTTCAAAATCGTCACGAGCCTCACATTTTTCTATTTCCAAATCTGGATTGTTACATAATTAATCCTTTAACTATCCATACATAAAATTAGAAGATACAGACTACAAAAGATATCTCTTAGGTCAATGACACCAAATAACATTAACTGAACGGATTTGTAACGTATATGGAATATAATGCAAAAGAGCCACTTTACGGTGGAATTTCAGTTTTAGTTTTTAGTTGACAATTATGTTTCTCATGATCAAGGATACAGAGAGGTTTTTTGCTAATGAGTTTTTTCAAAACTTCCATGCTGGGATTAGTTACCGTGTCACACTTCTTCAATGTCCTTGGACAAGAACTTTTTGGTCTACCTGTTATGCCTCTATGGGGCATTGATGGGTTATAGCAAGATCCATTGAGCAAGAACTATGGATGCAGCAAGGTATTCTTATCCCTTGCCATAAGTCGATGTATATCCACAGTTCTTCTTTCCATTTTTTGGTTGGTTAGCTTGGAAAAAGCAGAACAACAAAGCTTTTGAAGGAAAAAGAGTTTTTTGTTCAAGATTATTCAAAATTGGTTTACAATTTTTCACCTTTGGTATATTGGGATTTTACTCTAATATGTAAATATTTTTATTGACATTGTAGATTCCCTGTCTCATAAACGAGCCCTTTATTATTTCGGCTTTGAGCTCTTTTGGTTTCAAGCTCCTATTGTAGATGGGTTGGCGCCGTCTTGGTGCCACGTCGTGAATTTCTACCTAACTATTAGAAAATTTGTGCGCGCGCGCGCGCGCGTGTGTGTGAGAGAGAGAGAGAGAGAGAGAGAGAGAGAGAGAACACAAATCGTTGTTACACTGTTGCCAGACATGTCAAACAACCAAATACGCCAAGTCAAGAGAAATTTATTATCCTTAACAGGCAATAAATCTTGAGTTATAAGGACTACCAACAGCCCCCTTGCTCCTAATTATCCAAGAGCCAGACACCGTCAATAATTGTGAGAAAATCTTGACAAAAGTAATCCCCTGTACTTAGGATCTAGAAACATATTCCATTGAAGGTTTTTTTTTTTCACTTGGTAAGCTGCTTGAGGATGTACTCTTACTTTCGATACTCTTCAGAAGATAGGAAAAAGACTGGCTAATAGGTTCTTTTTTGCAAGATTGAAGAAAGTGCGAATCACTTACTTTTACATTGAAGCTGGACCATAAACATTTAAACTACATTTTTTACAATTTAGGAGTAAATTATGTGACCTGAGGCACGGTGCGACACAAACTTTGGGCTTGGTGAGGGACTTTCAGTTCGTGTGTTGGAAAGAAGCAAATTACTAAAATGATCCCTGGAAGATTTATCTAAACCATAAAATGACTCACCTCGAAATTTAATCAAAACCACAAAATGACACCACTCGAAGGTTGATCTGAACCATAACAAATTACAAGAGCAAGATGTTGATAAACCAACATTAATTTCGGTCAGTACGGGTGAAGGGCACTCAGAGTTTGTATTGATCTATGGTATCAAAGTGAATAAAACAATTCACCCCTTAGAAGTTGAAGTTGTGAATTGTGGAATAATGTAACATCACACAATGCACCGACTGCTGTTACCAAGTGCCCAAAAAAAACTATTCTAGAGTACTGAGTGCAAACCCCGACCATTAACATCGACTTGACCATGAAATGAATAGTCTAGTCTGTGAGTCTGTGGAATCCCATATCCAACGACTGCTTACATCATGTCTTGTAATTTGTCCGTGTCCATCATTAACAAAGAAGAAATGAGCATGTCTTCTTAATGTAAATGGATAGAAATGAGGGGTTTATGCTTCAGCAATCGACACCATAAGGTTTTTCTTTATTGCTCAAGCTTCAGAAGAGTTTGAGATGAAGTTAAAGCAGAATATATCACACCTTTTAAGTCAGATTGTCCAATTTTATGCACCATAAAGCACAGTACTTCAACTAACTAAAATCTTTGGAAAAGATCCACCAATAGGCTCTTCAGACAGTCCAATTGAATTTCAGTCTTATAAAATAGAACACTCTTTACGGTCATCCCTCGATTTTCACATCATGATGTCTAATTGGGACTGAATGACAGTATTGAGAACATCAACTCTAATGGTTATGAAGTTCCAGGTCAAGAAACCTAGTAACGAGCAACCTTTTTTGACATGTTATCTCATTCAGTCTTTCTTCCTTCTTTCCCTTCCAAATGCAAAGGCAGTACGCCATCCACCAAACCAGACACTGCCCACACCACAACCTTAATCTCCTCTGCAGAAAGACCGAAACTCTACTGTTTTGTTCATAAATTCCAATTCTCCGAACTCCACAGTCGTCTGATAACATTTCATTTCCTACCTTTCCTTCGTGTCTCCTAACGCACAACAAAGACAACAACAAGAAGACCACGAATTCCGCGAGAAACACACCACAGGAAACTCATAAATTGCAAATTGTAACCGAGATAGAAAAAGACCGACCTCAGGGCTAGACTGGGACCGCTTCTGCGTCATGTCGAGCTTCCCCTTCTCGAGAGTCACCGCGCCAAACGCGCCAAACTGCCCCCCCTTCATGACTGGCCCGAAATCGCCAGAACCGGACGAGCTCGGCGCCTGGAAGCACCGCTCCAGGAGAGCCCTAGACTCCCCTCCGCGGCTCCCGTCGACCGCCGCAGGCTCATAAGCCGAAGCCGAGGAGCACCTGACCGCGACGCCGCCACCCCTCCGAACCGCCTTCCCGCAAACCGGGGGCAGCAGCGGGCCGAGCTTCGGAACGGGCGACACGGGCCTCACGAACGGGCAAGGCAAGGGCTGCTGCTTCTGGGTGGTGGTCACTTGAGCCTGCGAGCTCAGCGGCATGATCTGCGCCGTCCTGAACACCGGGTGCGACATTCTGCCGCCCACCTCCCTCACTTCGATCCTCCTGCTGAAAAACTGGGCAAGAGAGAGAACGAGAGAAGACGATCAATCCCTCCTTCTTCCTCCCGTTCCTTCCTCACTCAAGCACAATTCATGGCGGTTCCGAGGTGGGTTTCGCCGCAAGGTGGCGACTTTCTCTCTCTAGGGAGATGGGTCTGTAGAGAGAGAAGGGGAAGAGAGAGAGAGAGGGTTTGTGGGTCGGGTGGGGTTTTGATGGATTTGCTGCAGCGGATAACGAAGGAAGGAAGGAAGGGGAGAACCGGTGAGTCGACACGGTGAGTCCGGCGCGAGAGTTGGCGAGTCGCGTGGGGGGCTGAGTCGGCGGTCAACGAGTTGGCCTTTGCAATTTTAGGTAAGCCCATGTACCGGCCGGTCCTTAGACAAGAGAGATTAGCGGTTGATGATGTCTTGTTGGGAGAGCTTCATCGTTTTTATCAATACTGCATCCTCCCATTTTTAGGGAAAATTGAATTTGTCTAGACAGAGAAGAATTAGAAGGATCGGCTTTCATGGCAAAATACATTCTGCCCCGGGTCTCGATACTTTGCTGCTGCAAATTGCCCCGACTTTCCAATTTTTTATAGCTCCGTCGTGACATATTGTAACCGACAGTAATTTCCCTAGAAATTGACTCTAATAATCTGTAATCCAATCGGGTCTTGGGCCACCTGTTGATCAATTGACTAATTTTTCCAAATTATCTCGGTAAATATTTTTATGGATATATAAAGAATGATTTATTATCGGATGATTGCTACACAATTTTCTACATTCGATTTATTGAGATGGAATGGATTACTATGGAAAGAGATCTTGGAGTCATTTGGATACAAGGCTTTTGATGAGGTTAGAGCTATTAGGGTAAACTACTCAATTTGGTATGATGAGATTTTCCAGATAATCAAAATGAAATCTTCCCTTTTTGGCATCAATCCCTTTCTTTTGGTAGTCCCAAAAAGTGCACTTGACTTGGAGGTGTATCCATGCTCTTTCCACAAAATTAATAATTGCTCGAATTGACCATATACCTAAAATGTGGACTGAAAAAGAGAATGTCAATTGAAGGAAAAAGTTGAAATGTGGTGAATTTCTTTTTCTTTTCTTTCTTTTTTTATTTGAGGTGCTCTCGAACTTAGCAATTCTATTTTCTTGAGTGGATAAGTTCGTTGAGCTTTAAATAATCTAAGCACAACGAAAAATAACCTTCATTTGTGATAACTAGATTACCATAAGATCGATGCCGACCTAATTCCAGAAAGAACAAAAAAAACATAAACTTTACTTTCAATGACAATTCTGGCCTGAACTTTTTTCGTCTCATAAAAAATCACAAAATTTCACTTAAATCTAAAATCTAATTGGAATTATTTAAAAATTAAACATCACAAAGGCTAGATTTTGGACTCGAGTAAAAGTTTATGCTTTTTATTGAAAAAGAAAAAAATTCGGATCAGAATTGTCACTCAAGATAAAGTTTTTGTTTTTTTTGAAAGTAGGCCGATCAATGCCACTCTATCGCACAACTCGATCCAAATTTATTCTACGAAACATCTTATTTAGATAAGAAAAATTACTCAAAATGTAAATACTCCATCGTTACTCAAGACGACTTGTCTAAATTATGCTAGACCCAATCGAAGATCTTGATCATCTTGACAAACTTGGGAGCCTAATCGAGCGGCATCGAGCGTAACTTTTTATTCAAAAATTTTCATAGTCATAAAAAATAGACAAGATAATCCTCATAATTTCATGGCATACACACATAATACAAACGGACAATATTCAAGCTTATTTAGCTCACTCCTGAGTTTATTCATAACTCGATTGGAATCGTGAATAGTTGATTCGAGCTCGAAAATCCGAATTTTTCGTTAGAGTTACAAATACTTTACTACTCGATCGATTTCAAGTCTACTTTCTAAAATCAAATATTTGAAAGGAGTTGAGCTCGCCACAAAATCTAAACAACCCAACTCGATTATACTCCCGAATATTTGCTTTACTCTTCCTAATTTTTTATGTGTATCGATATTTTTCAATATTTTTACGAGGTGAAGGATGATGGATCTTTTTCGATGACAAGCAAGGCCCTTGGTCTGATGAACCAGTGCACTTCCAAGCATTGGCCGACCACGGTGGTCGGGTCGAATATGGCCCATACTCGACCTCCACTGGACCCAATATATACCCAACCCAACTCGCTTCGGCCACATATATTTATTTTTTTGGGTAATTTTGGCCGTATCGATAAAATAGAACAGCTAGCAGGTAGTTTTTTTTTTTTTTGGGCTTAGAATTAGGGCTTGAGACAAATTGGGTCTTCAAATTGCATGTTACCTCTTTAATGCTCAATAATTCGAATTCAAGGCGCTCCCGCTCTTAACACGGCACAGAGACTGAGAAGTGAAGGAAGATCAAGAAATGCAAAGTGTGCAGAGAGGTGGAGCAGAACTAGAATCACAAGGACAAGTGAGAATCAAGGTGGTGTTACTCGTATTGATTGGGGGTCTGGCCATCAATCAGTTGCTGTGCTCAGTGAAGGAAGATGAGTACTGGACTTCATCGCGTGTCTAGCTCGGCCAATACAGTGACCTCCGTCCGAGCCCCCACGACGCCATTGTCAAGCCCCCAAACCTTGTCGTCGCGTGGCCCCGCTCTCTCTCCCTCTCATGACGCCGGATTTGAGGTCGCAAGCCCAAATCTGACATTGCCGGTCACTATAGTCACGGCCTCGTGATCACCTTGGAGCCCCTCTATCATTGTTTACAGAAGGCACAGTCAAGGCTCAACGAGTCAGGAGCGAGCAACTCGAAGTAGGAGTTAAGCAGAAACACATGATGGCAAGCAAGACACGACGGCGGCGTCCGCTATGTTGGTGTGAACTTTGGTGGAGGGCGACGAAGAGCTTTCTACCTTCTTTGATTTAAATGGGTCAAAAATGAGTCATGCTGAAACACACTAAAACCTAGTCTTATTGAATCTTTGAAGCCAATTAGGCCTGGCCCTTAAAAAGTTTGAACAACTCGTATACGACCCAGTTTTCAAAATATGAGTAAAAAAAAAAAGGGTCATGGACCCATTTTGACACCTCTGGTCAGACGGTAAAAACCCCATTTCAGAAACTGGCAAGTAATTCAAATTGAAGATCCTAACACCAGTTATTTAGTGGACCAGTATACGCAAATCAGAAGCACAAACTCTGAACTGATATTCGCGTTACAGCACTGTCAAAACTTGCATCTAAACATAAACTAAGCGGATTTGACAGAAGATACCGCAAAGGATTGCCAAAATATATTGCTCAATCGAGACAGAAATCAAAACAAACGGCCGGTAATGGGGATGTTTAAACTGGAATTCAACGTTTTCCGCCACCACCTCCAAGCTTGGGGCCCTTAGGTGCAGCACCCTTGGGCATATTTCCCTTGGATTGTGACTTCTGGGACTTGGCTGTCGTCTCAGCTTTCTTTGCCTTCTTCTCATCCTTCGTCTTCTTGTTCCTTTCCTTAATTTCCCTGAAATGAGAAACGATATGAAAAGACTGGTCAGTAGGGAGTACAAAAACACTCAATGGTGACGAGAGAAGAGCTTATAAGTCATATACCTCAGAGCAGCCTCACGTGCAGCATCTCGAACTTCTGGCTTCTCAGTTCTTTTCTTCTGAATAACTTCCAAGGTGGCACCGACTATGGACCTGGAATACGGCTTCTTGGTGGCCCGGCGCTTCTTCTTCACAGCCTCAGCAGCAATATCCTACGAGTATCATTAAAGGGGAAAAGATATCAAAATTCTGCTGTTTCCTCATAACCCCATAAGCCTGCTGGCTCATGCTTCACCTTCTTGTGCTGCTTCCGGTACATGGCCGTCCACGTGAGCTTTGAAGGCTTCAAGCGGTTGTGGAAGTACCTCTTGCATTTCGAATTGGCAAAGAGGAAAACCTTCAAATGCAAAGCTGAGAAGTATTATTCATACAACATATGACCGACGAGGCCATCCATCACAAAGACACCATGCAACAAGTCTTACCTGGGAATCAGAGCGGATAAATCTGATTCCTTTGCCGGGGTAAATCTTGGCACCGCTGAAGCGGCAAAGCTCAGTCCTATTATTTCAAAGAAAGAGTCAATCCTCGCAATCAGAACAGATGCAAAAGAACACCGAAACATCTACGCTTTCGAACAAGCTAATATTAGCACCAGCAAAATTACAAAGGAAACACGCGAGAATCATCTAAGAAGACTAACAGAGCCGACGACAAACGGTACAGTAGCAGATAGACAGACAGCATCTTTCATCTAACATTCACCGTCACCCGCAATTTTTCACACCATCTATGGCCCAAAAGGATCCAACCCCATGTCTAGTCCCCTCCTAATCCCAGAAGACCAAAAAGTTTACTTTTTTATCCTCGAGTTCATGTCAATAGCAAAGCCAAGTCGAGCCCTCGAACATTTAATCTGCAGATTCGGCAATTCCAAAGATCTTCCCACGATCGAGAAACGCAAGCAAAATCTTTCACAATATGCACACTCACGCACGACCCCAACCCCGAAACACAGCGTTCCCCACGAACACCCAGCATTCAATCAATCAATCAATCAATCAAACAAACCAACCCTCCATCGCCAGGCATCAACAGAACCCAAACCCACAGGAAGAATCCGCTGATTCCGCCAAATTACATCTATCTAACCCAATGTTCCACCCAAATGACACCATATTAGACCGATTCAACGACCACAGAGCAAGCAGGCCGACCGGATTAACCATGCAAGAGAGAGAAACTAGAGAGAGAGGCGTACTTGAGGACCATGGCGGCGGCGGCGGCGGCGACGGGAGCTGGAGATGGAGGTGCGCCTCGCCGCTTCTGCTGGGCAGTTCGAAAAACCCTAACTCTGGCGCTTGCCAAACCTTAAAAGCGGAGAAGAAGACAGCTAAATGGGCTTAAACGACGTCGTGTTTGGTGGGCCGCAGCTATTGGGCCTCTTGGTCAAATGCCAAAGAGACAAGGGGCCATTTGGCTCACCATCACTCCTTGTAGATAATAACTAGATATTACAAATTTCATATCAAGAAATGCCAAAACTAAAAATTCAAGATTAATTCACGGAATCGGTGTACCAAATGACGCGACAAGATCGTATCGAATACTCGCCTAGAGTTTGTCATACTCGCGCGACGAGCTGATGTTGCGAGCCGTTCTTTATTTTACCGAGCATTATTGTTCGTATCATATATCGCTCGGTCTGTGTTGATTCAAATAAAATCGAGGGTAAGCGTTAGGTTATAAACGGGAAAAGAAAAAAAAATTTTAAGTTTGCGCTCGTATATAAATAATTATCCTCGATTTTCAAAGTCTTAAATTTGTATCCTCTCCGAATTGAAGAGACATGTTTTACTCCCCAGCCTCTACATTCATATCTTATTCACTCAGTCACACATGACAAACTCTCTCTCTCTCTCTCAAACTCATAGCTCGTCGCGAGCTCGACCATCTCGAACCTTCGTGAGCCGCGAGCTCGGTGAGCACAGAGCTCATCTGAGGTGGTGACTATCGCTGGCCTCAAGTCCGAGGCTAGCGAAGGTTAAGGATGGCGGGGGACTGTGTCGAGAGGCAATGGCCGAGCTGGTGCCTGGTAAGAGAGAGATGGTAGAGGAGAGCCAAATATCCTTTAGGGTCAACGAGCGTTTTTTCTTTTTAAAGGGCAGTTTAAATAAGGCAAATTACCAGTTTTGTAAATAAGTGAGGTTGTAAGGATGCGAGGTGATATAAAATTACAAGACTCAATATCCAAATTACGGTTTTTACAAGTGCAATGGCATTGGATTTATGGATGCAAACCTCAAAAAGTTAACTCCTAATAAAGTAATAAGCTCGAGCTTGACCGGCCTCGACTCGACTCGATGTGCAGAAACTTCTGGTCTTCCCTAGTCGAGCTCGAACTCAAGATGCATGTACAGAAGTTCACATATATATGAATTCGATTTAATCACGGGATCGACATGGAAAAGCATACTTGACAAGCACAGAAAATGGGTTATGCCTGAGGTGCACCTCTGTCTGAAGTCAATTTTGATATTCATGGCACACGTCCATTGTGCCAAAGACAAAACACAAAATGAGTTTCATCTGCACATCAGTTGACTAAAAAGGTACAACAAGTTATTGCTTCCCCTGTTTTCTATTCGACTAACGAGAGATCACAAAGCATGCTGTGACATGAAAAGGAGCCCTCAATGAAACACCGCTTAGCACAAGGAACTCCATCCCACATTCACTATGAAGCCTCTCCCAGATCACTAGACGCAGCTCGAATCTGCGCAGCTTCTGGTGCTAAGATCTGCGGTTATGCAAGATGATGCAGATTCACTTAGGCTTGGCTCTGGTGCTAGGATAGCTCCCGGGACTTCCCTTCTGGTTCTCAATTGTAATATTTCCACTTTCAAGCTTCTTACTTCGTCTAACATCGTTAACAGGACCCTGCGCAATTCGCGTACACCTGATTCCAGCTGGTCCAATCTTTCATCAAGATCCTACACAAGAAGCAACATTGTCACGGTACCCCTATTACATATATGGATCATTATGCTCAGTTCAAATGGGCCAGCAATATACCAATTCTTGAGAGGCGATATTGGGAATGTCCGTCGTCGTCTTCCTTGTCCTTTTCTTGTTCCTATGAGAAAAATTCAAGAGGAAGGTGATGGGATAGACTCAGTCAGAAGGCCAATCTTACTAATTATCCGTCCAAAGGAGTGACAGAATTCCACAAAAGAAATTAAGCAGGACCAAGAATCACCCGAGGCGTGGAGCAAGAACCTGACTTTTCTCCGGTCGGGTAACTGCAGCATCTTTCTCAGCAACCATTGGGGTCAAGTCAAAGCAGCTAAGGTGCACAATCTGCAAGACAGCAATGCACAAGAATGTGATTTTTCGCCAGTTGCACAACAACGGTATTGTCCACATTGGGATCAAGAAGTCCAATGATTGTCCTAACGCCTGCCTGCAGTCCGCCTCATCACTTAGCATACAGTATCATCTATCAGTCCCACACGAGTAATGCCAGGTATACTAAGGGCAAGCGCCGGGCATACTTCAATAGCATAGCAATTCGTGTTCACATGTCACAATTGGGCTTTCAAATTGTGTCGAGCCGTGTCATTATAAACACTATATTTTTTAACGTCGTATTTACATTCAATCGCGCATATACGGCTTAATTCGTATCAGAAATTGCCGGCCGGCCCAACTTGCAGTCTGCTACATCACATAATATATCGCCCTTGTGTGCACTAGTGTCACTGTATCAGTATACCCAGCACCCACCCACAACCACAACGGACGCACAAATGACAAACCCACGAAAAGGGAATTGGGCAGATGCCCACGATCAAAAGAGAAAACCCAGACGACACCCTCAAATTCAAACACAGAATTCATCAACTGCAGCCCACCAAACTCAAACACAAGTCAACCGAACTTGGAACCACGAACTCAGAGGGCAAGAAACCACAACCCCCATCTGGGCGATTCCTCACGGGATCAAGAAACCGACCCACAACCAGAAATCTAGAGAGAACGCT
This sequence comes from Syzygium aromaticum, assembly GCA_024500025.1. NCBI lineage: Eukaryota > Viridiplantae > Streptophyta > Magnoliopsida > Myrtales > Myrtaceae > Syzygium > Syzygium aromaticum. The sequence continues at coordinate 5,282,016 of CM044891.1, read as the reverse complement.
GCGGAAAGGGAGCGTGAGCGGCAGGGGCCGGGGAAACCGACCCATGACCATGACCATGACCATGGACACGACCAGACATCAGAGGAACCGACACTGACCGATGATGGGCGGCCCCTCCTTCCTCGGAGCTTGGCGGAGAGGCTTGTTGGAGTTCGGAGAGCGGAAGCGGGAAGAAGATCCAGCACCGTCGGGTTGCGGAAGTATGGAATCAGTGGAGAAGTGAGGAAAAAGGCACGACCTTTGTGGACCATTTTCGGTCTGAGCTGGGCATGGAGGAGCCGCACTCTCAGCTATATTGTCTTTTTTTGCTATTTTTCTCTTTTGAGAAATTATACCAAAAACTCGAAACTTTCAAGATAATACACGTTTCACACCTAAACTTTCAACCATTACATTTAAGAAAAATTGTTGAATATGAGATTGTTGATTATTACTATTGATTAAGGAACATTGTGCATTTTAAGAAAGATATGTACTTCCGAATGGAGCTTTCAAAATTATGAGCTGTAAATGAATGTTATGATAATTGAGATGAGATGCTACGAATAGGGAAAAAAACAATTTTACCGTTAAAATCAAGTTGTTTACGATATTTCAAGGAAAGTTACGAATAGGGCTTTGAGGTTAATTACTATGTTTGAAGGATCATCATTGACTCGCTATTTACAAGGGCTTAGAGGGAAATTGTAATTATTGGGGAAAATTACAAAGCATAGGTACCATAGCTTACGACCATTTATGGTATTTTAATGTATTATGAGTTAATTACAAATTGTTAACGCTTTCATGTTACTCTTAGTCAAATTAGCGTCCGTAAAGTAAAATTACTAGTTATGCACGAAATCGATTTACGGTGACCATAGATTAGATGTGTAGAACTCTTTGAGCATTTGACTAGTCCTCACCAGATATGACAGTCGACCCCTACCATCACGACGTAATTGGTGTCCAATTCTCGGTCAAAGACAAGAAAGAGTACTTGTAAAGCATTTTCGAGCGGTCAAAACAAAAGAAAATCGATTTTCCTCTAATCTCTTCTACCTACCACTTTACTTCTTTTTGCATGTTGGGCTAATCTTAAACACCAAGTTACCATTCATTCAATGTATGAAAACTCAAAGGGGTCCAGAAAAAAGTGGAAGTATACATATTTTCTTAAGGAAAGTGGCACTTTGATTCGACTTGAAGTTAAAAAGACAAGCTCAAGTCCAAATTCAAAGTCTTGACATTGAGGGGCGTAATTAATATGTCGACAAAAGTTAGGGAGGGCTATGAATATTCCTTTCATTTTGGAAAAATATTTAGCATTTTCATGAAATGAGCTATTTTCTTTTGAGGGCAACATTCAGATGTAAGCCTTAGTGAGAGAGGCGAGTAAAATAAAAACATTGAAATGCTAAAAATAGTAAATGTTTTCGCCTAAATTCTTTCACCTAAATGATTTGGCAAGATCGTGTTGAATTTCAATCACTTTGTGCATGAGCAATTGCTATCCTTTGCTCTTGCAACATTATTACCAAGTATCCGGATGAGACATTGATGTACGAAGTTCGCAATGGAGATTCATGTGTTCACGGCCATCCTTACTAAAATGCGCGGAATGACGTCCTCGACGACTTGGTATTGAAGATGTCGAGCCAAAGTTACAACTCTTTCAACAATGTATACCAACAATGTCCTGCCGGTTACTCATGTACCTGGTTAGCTATCTTGGCGAACTTTGCGGCGCATCAACCGAATAAACTTCCTTTTTTTCCCACTGAACAATGTTAAACTGAAAAATGATGAATCAAGTCATCGTACAATTGACCTGGCCAAGACGCTTGACAGACTCTGGGAATTCCTCCAGACATGCATCATTTTGCAGCAAGAAGGGATGATCTCACGCAAAATACATGCAAAAGATGTTGAGCTCATGATCAAGCAATCCAAAGTCATGTTTCGAGCCGTCATCCACTTGACTCGTCAATTTTCTGTACAAACTTATGCATAAAGATCCAAATTCAAAGCGAGATGACTACAATCAACTTAACGCCGACACAATTACTACCTAATCTTAAATCATGGCATTGAACTAAAATTCGCATTATTTTGGATTCACATGCATAAGACCAATGGAAAAATTAAATGGGTCGGAAGCGACAAGAAGGGGAAGAACAGTAAGCCGAAGTGGAGAAAGAGATAAGAGAGAGTTGTCCCACAAAAGATGAGGGAAAGTGAAGGGCAAACCAGGCTTCGGGATCAGTAGTTTACTCTAGCAAAGAGTAGTTTCTACTTGAGATCAAGCATACACCATCAATCAGACAAGACTCAAGAGGATGCATAAGTTTAACAATGGCATTCTTTCCACTATCATTTTCGTGTTAAATAACACTATTAGTATTCCATTCCTTTTCTTTTATGGCAATAGCTTCCGCCCTGCATTGCAGATGCTCAAAAGGAGCCTTGGGTTATTTTTTACAATTGCATTGGCATGATTAAAGTTCCCTTTGGAACCTGCAACCTATGTTTCTCACCTATTCACAAAATTACCCTCGAGTCATGTTTCCCTTCGGAAATAAAGTTTACATAGTAGCAGAGAATAGATGAGTGGCCCGCCACCTTTGTTTGGCTTTGACCGATTTACCTTGATTGGATTGCCAAGAAAAGAAGACACTTCTTCAGCTTCTCGAATAAGAGCAAAACTGGATGTTAGCATGTTGACATTGTCCTCATCTCTCTTCCTCTGAACACATGTTTAACAGATTTATGAACTCAACCAGCCCAGCAGATTAATCAGAAATGTAGACAGTACCAGCAACCACATGTCTATATGAGACAGACGCACTGCAAAAGCTGCAAAAGCACATGTGGTGTCAAATACAAATGGAAAGGCCAACAGTAGAGATAGCCAGTTGAAGAAACAATTGGAATCTAGACATCCAATGATAAATACCAAAAAACACTAGATGTAGCTAATTTTCAGAATGGAACATGTCATCTCATGATTCTCATCTGATGATAACTTAATCGGATGTCATTATTATACAATACATGGTAATTGAAGGACAAGTTCAACTTCAACATGACAGAACCATGCCACAATACAAAGATAGAAAACTCTTGAATTTTAAAAGGTGAAAACATAAGGAAAAACCAAATTGAAACAATAAAAGAAAAAATGAATGAAAATTCTTCCCCTTGCATCTCTAGACAACATATTATAATATGAAGATCCATCGAGATGTAAAAGATTTTGTCACTGTATTTACCAACTGTACGCTCAACATAAAGAAAAGCTTGCAGAGAAATCAAATTACAATTGGACACAGAAATCAATATTGTTGTGAGATAATACCGAAAGAAAGAAAAAAAAATGACTTCCGGATCGGGAATGACAAATAAATTGCACCAAGTACCAGCAACTACCATGAAAGCCAAAAGTCAAAACCCTACGATTGGGTGAAGAACATTCAATGAAAATTAAAGTCTCTCACTATGAATTAGTCGAATAACTTGATCAAGATAATTAGAGGATAGAACAACAAATTGCAGCCAATAAGTGCACTCATTAATGCAACATAGCATAGCTATCCACTGGTGTCCACCCTCACTTCATTTATCAAGTACTGAATAATACTAACAGATGGCAGAATCTCAAAATAATTACTCTGAACTTAAATTAACCTAATGTATTAGACCTTTCAGGAGATAAACCGCCCTTTTTCGCCGATAGAAATCAGGAGATGGTCAACCTCAGTCAGTGTAGCAACGATGAATAAGAACTATCTACTTCAAAATGATTGCACCCGGAAGATGGAATTGAACTATGAACACAAGCTGGATCAATCAAATTGTGAATCATTTGGAAGGCAAGATGTGAATTATCACTCTAGTGCAATCCTAATCAATCAACTCAATGTTCCAATGTTTCCACATGGCGATCCATCACTCCTCTGACAGCGAATGCCCTAAAATACCACTCTACTTAAACATAATTGAAGTTTTTTTTGGGTAAAAGTACATGATTGATGTTGTGCTATTACTACATATATTTCAAGCTCATGATCACTGATCACAATTTTCAATTTCCGACGGCATTAAGTCATGATGCTTCAAAAAGGAGAGTGCCAATTTTAAATCCCATTCCATCTGGACGCATCAACAAATCTTACCTACCGTGGCTTATTAAGAAAGCATATACCATAGCATAACTAATCTTAAGAAAGAATAAACACTTAAGAACTGCATTCTTCACCATGATCTTTCACTTAAATTATTTCACAATCCATCCCTCACATTCAATGTATTAAAAAAGAAATTATCAAGTAAGGTAAAAAGAGAATGTCATCTCAAAACTAAGAAGCTTACACGATTGAAGTGGCGCAAGAGAAGGGGATACAGGGCCTTCTCCGAGTCCTTTATCCTCAACTGGAGGGGAGGCAATGGACACCGTTGGTGCTGGCGAGAAAGCTGGAGAATGGTGTGATGTTGGAGACACAAAAGGTGAATGCACAGCAGGTGCAGGGGGTAGAGAGGTTGGAGTTTGAGCTGGACTAGAATGAAAAGGTGAGGCGGCCGGAGCGACTGTGGTCCCACCACATGTACAATCTGCTTTGAGACCTGAAATAGGACCCATCTTTCGAGGACTTGAGATAAAAAGGTAGCCAAAATATAAAGATATCTCACAATTAGGACAACGTGGTACTGGATGCAGGTTAGGTGAGGGAGCTGGGGAATATGAAGAAGGCGAGCTATATGGGGAAGCTGATGGCACAAAGCCAGGCGATGGAGCTGGAGAAGGGGTAGGAGGGCCAGAATGAAGGGTACCATTCAAATAAGATGATAAGCTGACACCCTTAACATTGCCAAAAACCGAATTATCAAGACCGAGATTTTCAGGAGATCCTGAGATTATTTGAGCTAATTGCTTTAATCTTTGCGGTAGAAGATTCCCAGAATCAGAAGTAACGGAAGCCTCAATTGTGACAAAGGGAGCAACTGTTGAACCCTCCGTATTCGTAATTTGCACATATACATTCTGTTGGAGAAACACATCAGCAAAGTAGAAAAAGGAAAGAGTATCAGAGTAGAAAAATTCAGTTACAAAGAACAGCTTATGTAAGGAGTAATTCGTATGAACATATTAGATACTTTACTCATGGTGGAACATAAAATGCAAGTACAAGCATTGTAATGCTGATCTTGAATCTCATTTAGCAGCTCTTGTTGTAAGCTTTGGAAGATCAAGAAGATCTTGAACTCGATGCCATGTACCTTGTGTTTTGAAAATTAACATTTTTGAACAAAGAACGAACATGCTTCATGTACATAGGGAAGTGTACAGAAGCAGGTATATGATAAGTGGCTCATCAAACAATTTTACCTAGAAAACAAATGAAAGGGGATTCTTCCACTATCCAATTTCAAATTACTTTTTGCAAAACGACAGCCTTCCAACATTATGCTATTTGTGAATTTTTAACTTTTCAGTCACAATAGAGCTCAAAATGGTGGTTCAGATGAATTCCCAAACACTAAGATGGTGCAGATCCGTCCATTAAATTCTTAAAATTCATCTGGACAACTGGCTTACCTCATAAGACTGTAGATGCAACCCGTATTTCAGCTGCCCCTTGAACTCAAGAAAATTCTCCTGTATATCATATATAGACTGGTAGAGAGTAAAATTAAATAGGATCTGGGGCATCTGCCAAATTGAAGTAGATGGGTTTACAGTAATTCCCCCAGGAAACTTCAAAATCTGAAGCTCAGAAAGTTGCCCAAAAAGGGATGCTGTAACAGTTAGATTAGATTGCCGGAGGAAGAGGTCAATCAAATATGATCTCAGAACACTTAGTGACACTTGATTAATTGGAACATTCATCTGGTCAGACAGAACGCCAAACACCACGTCAGTATAGTTAGTCGAGTCTGATTGGTGCGCCGATAATACTGCCACCTGCTCAAAACACTTGTGCGTTAATTTCATCTCTGATATATAATTAAACCAAATATGCAGTGTAACAGTCAATTACCTTTGTATCTGGAACACCAATTTCACTGTAGATGTCATATTCTAACCTTCCAATGAACATAACAATCTCCGAAACTGACTTTTCCAGCCTAAAAGATACCTGAACTGCGGCTGTTAAACAAACATATCAAAAGTGAGTGAGTATTCAGAAAGGAAAGAGTCATTAACAAAAGAACAGATAACAAAAAGAAAGCACAGGCCACTCAATAGTATTATTCGTAAGAGCTCAAAGGTAGGTTGATTTTTCCAGTTCAAAGGCACTCACAGGCTTGGGTGTAAAACTAGTTCCTTCAATGTTGTTTCTCACTGCTCAATTTTCGGTCACAAAAAGTTGTTTTAAACCACAACCAGAAAAGCTTGACTTGGACGGCATATGCCCATTTGGGTTTCTATCACACAAACTGATGGAAAAGGTGAGCAGGACAAAGAGGCCAGGAGAGGAAATCCATTTGACCTTTTTGACAGGTAAGAGCTGCAACGTCAACGAATGCAGCAATCGATACCTCATCACAAAACGTGTCTGATAAGTAAAAGCATGCAGTCATTCACCAATAGACCTTCTAAAAATATGTAAAGGACTTGTGACCAGAGGGGCAAAAATGAACATGCCATTATCTCATATCAATCAAATGAAAACTATATTCTAGAAAGGGGGGAATAAATTGTCTTGTTACATAGCGATGTAGAGGACACCTTACCAGCTGGATTCGTTATTTATGACCAGGTAAAATATTCTTGTAACACGTTAATCAGACACAATAGAAACAGAGACAAGGGTGATGGAAGGCTTGCCTACTAGTGAAGGTAAAAGTAAATCCTTGACTATTCACATTCTATAAATCTAGTATGGAACTGATCCAATGATTATTAGTTAGGAGAAAAAGATTCAAACATGAGTATTTACAGGTTTCGGCTTGCAACACAATTCCATACTTTTGCTATGGTTGGAAGCATGATGGTGGAGGAAAATCCAAAGAAAATGCCCACTATTTTAAATTTTCCCTCCTTAACATACTCAAAAAATTTAAAATTTTTAAAATATGTCCACCCAAATTTTCTTTCCCTCCATTTTCCCCAATTTCCCAAACAAAGCATTAATCTATGTTGAATAAGCCAAAACTGAAGAGAGTACAAAAGGTCTATGAAGTTAAGAGCTTTATTATTAGTGCCTATCAAGCTAAAAATTGTGCGCAATACTCGAAAAAAAAAAAAATCCTTTGGATAGTATGTCCAAGAGTCAACAGATCAGCCTTTTATTAGATGGCCCCTCTTTTTACTCTATTTTCTCATGTGCATAGCATACTTCATACTCTTATCCGACTCAACCAGTCTGCAATCAAACTTTTCTCTGACTTACAGCACATTATTATTTGGTATAACACTAGTATGTACAGATAAAACAACTTTCTTGTCTTCCAGAAAAGTGACTTTTCATGAAATGCATCCCTCCAAAAATTGCAATTTTGGCGAACCAAAGGAAGGTGCTGTTGATTGGCCTCTCTAGATTGGCCATATCACTTTTCATGAAATGCATTCAAAGTTATTTCTTTGAATGCTCGCATACTAGTAGATTGGCCTCCTTTTGGGCTACAAAATGTAACCTGCCATGGCGCAATTGGCCTTGGCAAGAGAACATTACTTGGGCGATGAAAGTATGCGGTGGATCTTCCTTTGCCCACTGCCTCTCTGGATTCTCCTTCGCTGCATTATGCCACATCATATGGACTGAAAGAAATAACTTCCTATTCAGAAACAAGAGTATCTACATCCCGGGCATGCGCAAGCATCTAATCAAAGTGGTGAAGGATAAAGCTGTATCCATTGGGGGAATCGCCGATACACCCAGGAACCGCAAACTACAAAGGAAATGGGGACTTCCACAGTTGATCTTCCGAGCTATGCGATGACTCTTTAATTTTGGTCTATTTGTCCCGTTCGGGTTTTGTCGCCTTGTCCGCTTCTTGTATAGGTCTTGCTTAGCCATCCTTGACCCCAGTTAGACATATTTTTTGTCCTACTAGGGTCAAGGGTTGTCCTAAGTGCTATTTTGTAAATGGTGGTTTGAAAAGTAATATTACTCTTACCTTTACCGAAAAAAAGGAAGGTGCTGTTGATGCATCTTCTTTTACCTTGTTGTGGAGCATTTAAACAAAGTAGGGATTATGAACACGAATGCTGTCAAGCTCGGACATACTGCAATAAAGTCATTTGGATTTGCCAGATTTTGGGTTTAACTAGCTCCAACTACTTGATAGAATATCATTTGAGAGAAAAACCATTGTATCATCAATACACATGTCAAAAATTGTTCCTTCCCCACACGTGAACATTCTTGCCATCCATTTTTATTATTGTCCGATATAAATAAAGGAGTTCAAAGGACAACACTGAACTAACAGAATTGAGCTTGAATCATCAAATATCGAACTCCTCGACTTATATGACTTTAAAAAAAAAAAACAACTTATATGACTTAAATGCCCCGCCTCTCAAAAGACATACCAGCTATTTGATTCAAGAAAGTGTTGAAAAAGCCAATAAATACAATGTCAACCAACCAGAGCACTATCATAAACTTAAAATGCATCGATCACACTGGCCATACAAATCCTCAACTGTGTGACTCAATTGACAAACTCTATAGAACACATGGCCATTTGTTTTCACATAATTATGAGAAGTCGGTATAAAAAATGTGAGCCCACCAAAGGACTGACGCACATTGAAAACGCATGAATCCCTCCATCTGTGCTAAGCAAATCATACATCTCAACAGCCTGAGATATTATAACAATTCATCCTTGAAAAACATCCCTCAATTTAAGAGAACGCTGCCTAGTTTGAAAACAACATTCTAGAATATCCTTTTGTTTCTTTGGTATGTACATACCCTGTGTTCTCTCAACTGTCGTCTGAAGTCAAGTGGATCCGCACGCAACCTAAGTGTTTTAAGCGCATTAATTTATATGACTTTGGCATTGATGAATAAATATCAATGTCAACTGAAAGTGGCTGGAAGCAAAATTGCTCAATCAAAGCAAACTAGGGCAGTGAATGCACAGCTCGATTCGATGTAAAAAACCATATATCTATTGACACTTTTCTTAAAGCTACCCTGATCAGGAATGGCATTTCATTGTACTTTCTTCTACCTCGAAGATAACTCAAGAAATGCCACTACTCTCAGTGGCTATAGATCCATCAATATTATTAGTGCAGGGACTATTTCTAGTAAAGACCACTTGATGTTTATGCAAGTAAAGGGAGATTTGGCCACAACATGATCCAATGGGTCCAATGAGAAGAAAGAGTCCAAGTGGAATTCTAGAAATTTAAAAATAAAGGCTCTTTTGGCTGAATTAAAGGCCTGGGGGTCGGTTCTAAATTAAGTAGGTTTCCTAGCTTAATATTTATTAAATTAAGATTTCCTAGTATAATGCTTCCTAGTTCAGTGTCCTAGTTTAGTGAATTCTCAGTTATATGGATGCAAATTCATGAATTGATGATATATGAGAATTCTCTCAAGTGTGTGATTCCTTCGGTTCTTTATCTAATTTGTTGACGGTGAACCTTAAAGTCCTTCTGTTCTTTATCTAATTAGTCGGTGGTGAACCTTAAAGTTCTTTTTTTTGGCAAGTGGAACATTCCTTTATGCTTTAATAGTGAACTATTTTTTCCCAAAGTTATTTTTTTTCACAAACACATCAAACACTTTCTTTCCATCAAACACATTCCACATTCTCGCCCAAACTCACCACGCATCAATTATTTTATCTCGGTGGCCTCAATTGTCGAAAACAAAAACAAAAAAAAAAATGACATCCCTGGCCATTTTTGCCTTAGGACACAGCTCTTGACTATTCTAATCGAAGATTTCCTATCCTGTGTTTTTGTCTGGGTCCTCAGTGAATCAAACTCATCTCAAGATATCAGTTGGAACTACAGAAGAAGCTGTACCCACAAAGCTCGTCAACAGTATCGACCATTTCGTCGTGGAAAACGACATGGAAGTAACCAATTAGGTTTACGACCCACGAACCGCAGTATTAAATTCTGCCAGCAGATTCGCGCAGACAGCAGCAACGCCCAACCTCTGGGAAGAACATTACATATCGGTGAACACGAGACCCGCAAATTAGACACCTTTACTGCTAGTCCGCTAGCATGCACTAAACCCCCAAAACCAAGCATATGCCCATCAAGTGCAAACGCTGAAACCCTAATTATGTCCCCAGGCACCATGAAACCGAAACCCACCCCCCGGCTCCTAGAACCCTAGAAACCAAAATCATCAGCAGAGAGCGAACCGCACGGCATCAGCTCCTAAAATCGGACCCGGAAAAGAACGCAATCACACCAAAATAGTGACAGTCCACTGAATGTAAGAGCAGCGACTGAGGTCCGAGAATCGTACCGCCGCGCTTAACCGCTTCCTTCGCATCGAAACCAGATCGCGCGCGGCTCAGGGGAACGAACCAGAAGACGCCGGAGAGGAAAACGGCGAGACCCAGGAGCAAGAAGAAGACGCACCGGAGGCTGAGCTCGCCGGCCACCCGGCGGAGCCCCGCCGAGCACCGCGCGCAGCAGAAGAGCGGCGGCGGCGGCGGCGGCGGCGACCCCCCGCCGCCGGCCCCGCGCTCGCCCCCCTGTGGCCGCCGCTGCAGGTTTTGCTGCTCAGCTTTGCCCATTCGCAGAGCATCTGGGACTCCTCCCTCTCTCCTCGCCGCCGGCGCGCACGGACAAGGACGGCCGCCGAGCTCCGCTCTCACTCGTGGAGTGGAGAGGAAGTTTCAGTGCGGGGCGCTTCACTCTCTCTCTCTCTCCTCGGGCCGCACCGGCTGAAGCTCGCCGACGATGACGGGTGGAAGATGGGAAACGAGTGAGACAAAGCGTTCATGTGGACAATATGCCCGTATTTATCTAATTATTTCATTTTATTTTTCTTTATTAATTTCGAGGGAAAAAAATATAATTTGATTCTTCCTTTTTCCCAAAAATGATTATTTCTTCTTTTTTTTGTTTTTATAATTTGGAGGAAACGCTTTGCAATGACCCCTTCTGATGTGATATCCGCGTGCCAAAATCAAATTTAGAAAGAGGATTTCTTTCCGAAAATATTACGGCGAAATTCCGCGCATCGTCCTGATTTTCTCTATTCAACTATTTTCAAACCTCCGTTAAGTTTGGTTAGAGGGCGTTTCTTTCGATCGGGATCGGAGGAAGATGGAGTGTTTTTTTTTTTTTGCGGAATTTACATTCTTAGTCGAACGTGTTTTTTTGTCGCGATAGAAAACATATAATCATTCATTGAATTCTTCTTTCGAATTTACTATCGAGGGCTTATACCTAAAGACTTATTACGGGTACATCTCGTGTGACTAGGGCCGTGCGTGGCGATTAGTGGTAGGATCCGGACTTATCTCTATTCATTTGGGGATTATTTATGAATTTCCGCTCAGCGGGCTGCAGATGAGATTAAAAGATCCGACTCGATACATGCCTTACCTTTTTCCTAGTGGACTTAATGTCGATCTGAGTGTTTGTGCCAATCTAGTTGCGTTTTCTCGATACGTGGCCCAACGAGCTCCATTTGATTTTAATCTGGATGGTTCGTCACGTGGCAAGACATTGTTCGCCTAACCATTTCTTTAATCTATAAATACCCTTAAAGTGTTAAGCTAAGAATAAGAATCCGTACCGAAAGAGCCGCCACTAGAAATCTCTACGGCATTCTTAAAGTGTTAACCCAAGAATAAGAATTCAAAGTCCTAAGAGACTATCCATATCTTTTCTGGACCGCACTCTCCACTTCATCCCATTTTCATATTAATTATGCGCAACCCCTGTAATAAAGAATCGCTTGTGACCTTATCACAAGCTCATCCAAAGTATTCATGTGACAACAATCCAAAAAGAATAAAGAGCTTTTTGATCCGGTACCTCTTGCCCCACCCTTTCTCTTCCGATGTGATGTGATGGTATGGATGTTACTTTTTTTTTTTTTTTTTTTCTCGTGGGATTAAACTGATAATTTGAAGCACTATAATTGGTTTGGTTCAAGATTTTTTGCAAATTAATTTGTTTGGTCGTGATTGAAATGTAGGTCAATTCAAATTAAGTCGGTGACGATGAGTACAAAAGGTCGTGAACAATCGCTTGATAAAAGCATTGTATTAGCTTTAATGTATAAAAAAAATTAAATTCGGAATCTATTTAAGATCTAAAAAAGCATTTTGCATCGTTAAGAAATATAAGAAAAACAATCACCGAAGAGAAAGCAGTAACATTTTCAATATCTAAACAATAGAACACGAGTACAAGGAAAATTTCAGTAGTGAATTTGATGTATATGCCATTTGAACTACAAGGATAGAAATTATTCGTGCTGACTTACACACATGGAAAAAAAATTTAACGTAGAAATATCGATAGTTTCGTCAATTTATCGATTTCCTCTGATTCAGTCAACAAAAAACAAAATTTAAACCATTCCAATTAACTGTTGATTAGTCGGTAAGAAGTGCGATTAGATTTGGGTTGAAAATTGAATCTAATGATATAATTTTAGTTTCGAGCTAAATTTTCCTTTTCCTCCGGCGTAAATCTATCGGGTAAAAAGAAAACCATATTACATCGGTCCACTAACCGGACCTAGACCCATTTTGAATCCATTCGATCGGAATTAAATGCAATCAGAAGGCCTACCCTTCAAGAAAAAAAAAAAAAAACGCATCTTACCGGGTCAACAGAATCACGACAAACATTTCGAATTCAAGTCTCTTTCACATATGTACCGGTAAAACCTCACGTAACGATAGGGTGCAGTTTCACCATCTCTCTCCGTGTGAAATTCCATGTAACACCTCCATACGAGCCATCACGGGATATCTCTTAACGGTTTCGATATTATTTCTCTCTCTCCCCCGTCCCTCTCCTCTTGCTACCGAACGTTGAGGACAAGCAAAGGTGAAAGCAAAAGGGGAGGAGATAGTGGGGCATCATTGGACTCTACAAAAAAGCGGGAAGGCTCGTTCTTTCCCACCCACCACCAAACAAAAATCGGAATTCAAACTCTCGCCCTATGGCAGCACGTTTGTTCCATTATTCCACTGGGAATTTGGGGGCTTGGTCGTTATCATTCCGAGGATCGGCGTCGGCTGTTGACCAATACGGGGCTCCCACGTGGGCAAATGGAGGGAGAGGATCGTGGCCGATGGACTCAATGGAGGATGATGATGATGATGATGATTTCTTCCTTTCTTGGGTGTCATCCACATTCGCAGTGGAGGGCACGCGCATTGGTTTGGTTTTCTAAGTGTTGATACACGATGTCCGTTTTTCATTGGATACTTAGTTTTATGGCCCGTGTGATCTTTATCCGGTAGTTTTGTGTTTTTTTTTAAGGATCATGTTAACGCGTGTCCAGAAACACGAATCGAAACTCAGGGGGATTGGAAAACGGCATTGGAATATGAGTTTTCACGGTCCCGAAGCAGAACTGATGATGGCCCTTTGACGGTGCGTAGAGGGGGGCGCTTTTAACATTTTTGTTAGCTAACGAGGTTTTAATTTTTGAGAGCCATATTGAATTTTTCATGATAAATTACACTTAATGTCAACGCCGTCGAGTAAAAAAAAGAAAAAGAGAGACCATTATCGAGGCTTTTAATTTTAAGATATGTTTTTTTTTTTGCAAATGACTTACCGACAGACTCTTGGTCAAAACAACTTTAGTCTCGAGATGTCGAGACATTGATTTTCGTTTGTTATTTTCGGGATCAGATCGAATCGTCTAAAATCGATCAATTAAATCCAGAATCATGCTTGAGCCGAGTCCTAATTACCCATTCAATACGCTATGGATAAAGACCAACCGTAAAAACCTGGTTCGAACCCAGTCGATAGTGACTTTTCCTACCGAAATTAAGTTTGGTTTTTCACTAATTACAAAGAAAAGTATTTATTTTCATATTAATTAGCAACTTTTTAAAATTTTGGAAAAGTAAGTATAGACATGTGTATCACCAGTCAGTCACCACCGACGCTTCAAAGTATTCGATAATTCCTCGAAACACAAAAAAACTAAATTCGTCGAGCAAATGAGTTGAGGGTCCCCCGTTTCTTCGCACGATCTGATCAGACGGCGGAGATCAATTCATCAAGATCGTACGGTGCTCCAGCGCCCACGAATCCAGATCCATTTTGACTGGGATGGTATGCTGTAATTGCCCCTAAGATTCAAACAGATTGACTTCGTTCCGGGCGCCATTCACGGTCGGCGCCTGTCGCGAGGGCGTGGAATTGACCTGGGATTCGAGAATAATCCAATCATGTCAGCGTCAATCAAGCAAGCCCTAGTTTTGAAATCTCTGTTTTTTTTTTTTGTTACGTTGCGCTTATTGATTTATTGAAATGTGATGCCCTAGGTTTAATATGTTTTTTTTTTTTTGCAACATCATAACTATAAAGTTCAATGAAAGTTTTGGGCCCGAGTGTCAATGAACGTTGTGGTCTTTTTTTTTTTTTATTCCCCAATCTAAAGGGGCCTTTTCAAGGCCCTGGAAATTGGGGGCCCACATCCGATCCTAGAATTGGGGCTGGCAATTCGTGTCACGTGGAAATAGAAGTACGATATGAATACGACTATCTTGAAAATGTCGCGTTTAATAAATGCATTGAATTGAGCTAGTACAAATATAACGAGTTTAAGGAATCGAATTACATGACGCGACATGACGTTATTAATGCAATTATTGAACTTGTCCTGTTAGGGGCTGACTTGACATGACGGATCAACTCATTTTCAAATAGATGTTAACACGTGCAAAATATGTTTTATACACGATAATTTGTGTTAATGTGCTCAACGTGCTTAAACCCGCTTTTAGCAATACAAGTAATCCCACTTTACATTAGATCAAGATATGTTGAAGACTTATTTTTTCCATAGATATATATTTTATGAATTTTGTCTCCCTAAATATTCTTGTATTTTACTTCTTTTTCACGTGAGTGTCATTCCTATAAATTATTGAGGTTTAAAAAAAATCTCCAAACACGAAGTAGACGTGGCAAAACATATTTGATGTCCGGTTGTGTTAAAACAAATGACACATTTGCATCATAAAAATGAAACGCATCGATTCGTGTTTGAATTGGTTAAGTGGTCGATCCTGTATAAGGCGCGATTTTTCGCCGATCATAAATGGGCTGCCCCTTTCAGACACGAACCCGTTTATACCACACCCAAACGTATTAAATTACACGCCGTGTCGAGAATCGTCGGTCTTGAAATGCACTGTTTCGGGTCTATTCGGGCTTGTGTCCCCATTACTCGCTGTATACTCTCTCTTTCAAAGTAGAAAACAAAAGCCGTAATTAAGCTTTCGGACAAGATCAAGCTTTCAATCGAAGTGGGCCGAAACCGATATGGCCCATTTCCAAGCCCATATTTGGGCCCACTTTGAATTTTCGGGCCCAAACATTGATTTTGGACGCAACTGATTATGCAAGTACTAGGATGTTTGTTAAGGAAAAATGGGTTCAGTGGCAGCATAAACGTCTCTTTCCATGGATTGCTTCCTGGAAATTTCATTTGAGGGTACTGATCTAACTTCGTGCTGCTTTTTACACTTCTGCATTGTCAAGGAAAGATGGGTCAAACGTGACTGGCACGGCTACTTTTTCTAACTATTGTTATAAGATTCTCGCACTATTCACGAAATGTTTGGATTCAGAAATGCGCGACCCACTTGTATTGTTGCTCCGATGTAGTTTTTCGAACTTATGATTTACGCTAAGCAAGCCAATCGAACCCGCATAGTTTTTCCAAATCAAGTCCCGCCCGTCTCCAATCTCAACAAATTGAAGTCGGCCGCTCGCATGGCGATTGGTGCCTAGCCAAATATCTATTGCTAAAGTAAAACATTGCCACCGCGGAATGACGAGTCATTGACAGTTTACTCGACTTGTTTCGGGTCATGGTAGCTACAATTTTAATCACACAGAAAGATTTTTTGGGGTGGCGCCAACTTATCTCCCACGCCGGACTTTCCCACCGCTGCTGTCGGCACATCGGCTTGAACCGACCGGAACCGAACGGGGACGGACATGATCGAGAGAAATGTATGAATTGAAGGACTTAGACTGGATAAGAAGTTGATGACCACGTTGAAGAAACCGTGTAACTTGAGGGACTGCATGTCTTCTTTCTTCCGAGAGGGGGAAAAAGAAGAAGAGGAGTGCATGGATGCAGTGGCAGTGGCAGTGGCAGTGCCAGTGATTTCTCTGCAAAATGGAGGGCACGTACTCATACTTTTCAACGTCGTCGTCATGATCAGCAATCCGAACCAGCAACACGCCACCAAGCTTTTCCCGCTAAGCGTGATCAGCACACTCACTCACTCTTCTCGTTGCAGAGGTTGGAGTTTTGTCGCTGCACTATCGAGCTCGCGCTCCGTTTCCGTCGAATTCGAGAGAGACGATAAGACATGGGTTGCCGATCGCTGATCTACAGCTTCGTGGCTCGTGGCACTGCGGTGTTGGTAGAGTACGCCGAGATCGGTGGGAACTTCACCGGCATCGCCTTGCAGTGCCTCCAGAAGCTCCCTCCCACGAGCAACAAGTTCACTTACATATGCGACGGCCACACGTTCAACTACCTCGTCGACAACGGCTTCGGTATGCTCTCTCTCTCTCTCGTCGCCGGTTGTCTCTTCGGTTCTATGGTCATTTCGTATATTTGATGTCTGTCTAGCTGCGATAGCTCCGAGCTACGTGCGAAAGCTGCTTGTGTGGTCTCGTTCACAGTTTTCCTTTGACAAACTGACTTCACCATCTCAATTCCGCAGCATACTGCGTGGTGGCAGTCGAGTCCATCGGTCGTCAGATTCCAATGGCCTTTCTCGAGAGAATCAAGGACGAGTTTACTAACAGATATGGCGGAGGAAAAGCCGCGACTGCAGTGGCGCTTAGCTTGAACAGGGAATTCGGGTAAAAATCGCCTTCTCTTCATGAATGCAACTTATTTACTCTCCAACACGTAATATGCTGAGCGGAGCTTTGACACAGGCCCAAACTGAAGGAGCAAATGCAGTACTGCGTGGATCATCCTGAAGAGATCAGCAAACTTGCCAAAGTGAAAGCTCAGGTATCAGAAGTGAAAGGAGTTATGATGGAGTATATAGAAAAGGCGAGTCAGCATACCTCGTGTTATACTTTATAGCTAAGTTAGAAGTATGAGAGAAAGGCATGTAATGTCGGACTTATGTCGTTCTGTCATGTAGGTTCTGGATCGTGGTGAGAAAGTTGAGCTTCTGGTCGACAAGGCGGAGAATCTTCGATCTCAGGTGAGCAATCTACTATATGTGAGCAATGTTGGCTAATCTTAGTAAACGAACTATAATTATTGCATGCAAGAAGCAGGATCTGGTGTTCAGAAACTGAATGACTCTTGCATCATGAGTGATGGTTTAGAGGCAACGATTAGATTGCAAACACAAGTATATCACAATGGTAGTCTTCTTCCAGTCTCCTGAACCAGTCGAGCTACTAGTACAGCCTACTTTTGCTGTATTGTTGAAATATTGTCCCACATCGCTTGACAATTTGTTCTCCCTCCACCTGTCCTGCAATTCAGTGGATTTCTTTCTGCTGATCTACTTTTGATTCTATGTTGTGGATTTCTTGCTGCTGATCTACTTTTGATTCTATGTTGCGGAAATCGGTGATGAATTTGGAGCTAGAACAAAGACTAGAGTCTTTCGGTATGATAGAACTAAGGATCTCGGTGTCCGACTGATGTGGAGTATCTACTTTCAGGCCCAAGATTTCAGGCAGCAGGCGACCCAAATGAGAAGGAAGATGTGGCTGCAGAGCAAGAAAGTAAAGCTGATAGTTTTCGGCATCATCGTCGCTCTGATTCTGATCATAGTTCTGTCGATTTTGTGGTGGCTTCATGCGTGGTGGTAAATAATGGAGTGACACTGACCTTTATATTCTTTAAAACCTCCATAAGTCTCAAAGTGTTCTCTCTATACACAGGAGTCCTCATTGTGCTGTAGGATAATGGAACAAATTGCTTGTATAGTTCTGTATTCTTGGAAGAGTTCTCTGATCCAGTTGCGCAGCATTATGATATCATCAGTATGCTTTATATTCAAATTAAACTTACTAAACCCTTTTGTTTAAGACAACGGAAAATTCCATTGAAGGCCTCAGAGTACGTATGGGATGCGATACGTCATGGATTTTTCAACATGTGTAATCAAGTCGGAAGCCTTTCAAAATGGTATAGTGGTCGGAGAGCATTAAAGATAATAAGAATATTTGTATTGATTCTCAGTATCTCTCGAGATTGCGCGTATATCTTCATGTGGTCATACATATCTTGATTGATATATATGTTATCTTAGATAGTCATATAATAAAACTTATAAATATTCTTCGAGATTCCATCTTTTTTATTCATCCTCTTGTCAATTTCCCCAGAGAAGATTTAATTTTTATTCGTAGTCTCATCTTTTGAATCACAAAGGCTATATTGAAGAATTTAGAATTAGGAACGTGACTAAAAATGTCTCATCAATAAATGTTCAACCAAATTGGACGTCGAAGGGATATATTAGCCAATTTCCTCAAAAAGGTATGCTTTTAGTCCAACCAAAAGGGAGTGTGAAATTAGGAACTCTCTTCATGGAAATATGTGTCAAATTTTATTTCAGTCACTATTTTTAATTAATACGAATTTGGCAATTAAAATACATTTGAGTATCCAAATAGGCCTATAGACTCGGATGACATGCAAAAAGAATCTAACTCGTTAACGTGCATTAATTGACGGTGTCACTGATTTTTTGATCAATAGGTGTCACGATCTATTGAATCATTGTCCCCGTTCAAAGGACCGTGCAGGGCGCGGTGTATTGTCATCGGGCCACAACTAGTACACCGGCCGACTTAAGCGCGCAACCCTCGGATGCTAAGGCGCGCATAGTTCGTAGAATCTTTTGCAAGAAGGAAACAATGAAAACGGGTTGGGAGAAATTGTTCTACTCCGCTGAATTAACCAACTGTGGAAGCAATGCATATCAAGAATGTGAAAAGTCTAAAATACCCCTAGGCGGTGTTGACGCCTGCAGATCAAGAAACTCGCAAGAGACTTATGGCAATAGGCCCCGTTCGTCTTATTATATTTTTCTTGTTGGCTTCATTCTTTAATGTAATTGGAGAATTACTTGGTTAATTACTTTCCAGAACGAATACCAAAGTAAAGGATATTAGCATGTGTCAATTGCCCTTTTTTTTTTTGTGTGTGTTTGTAAATGATTTCAATTATAATAAATCTGGTGGAAAGTGGCAATAACTACTTTTTTGGTAATTGATCTGAAATAAAAGAATTTCGCTAACTTTCTTTTCCCAAGAAATTAGATACTTAACATATTCTTTATTATTGCGCGGTGGGAATTCAGTCCATTTGTTCTCCACCACATAATATCCTGAGCTGAGCTTTGACATCCTGAAGGGATCTTCAGACTTAGTAAAGGGAAAGGGAAAGCTCTGGTATTAGAAGTTGTAAACTTATTGTACGGTGGCCAATTCAGTCCTAAATCTTTCAATTGTGTCAATTTAATCCTAAACCTTTTGACAACTTGTAAATTTAATCATAAACATGTTAATTATGTCAATTTAGTCATAAAGTTTTCTAATGATTTGTCAATTTAGTCATAAATCTTTTAACGATTTGCCAATTTAGTTTTTCCGGCTGAAAATTGCTAACATACCTATTATATGAGCAAACATTTCAAGTCCTTAAAATAGGGAAAATTGTCCAAAAAATCCTAAACCTATTGTATAGTTGCCATCCTACATAGCTTGACGACTCTGGACAATGTTTGTAATTTGGATGACCGAAGAATTGAAAGAGATGCTGGTATAATATCAGGTCTCCCCCTCCTGCGGGATTAGAAAAGGTTTTTTTTTTTTTTTAATTTACGATTTTTTTCCCTTTTCTTTTTTTTCCTTTTCTTTTTTTTTTCCCTTTTTCCCTTCGTTAACCTCAGGCGAGGGCGGCCCTTCCTAGCCCAAGTGTGGGTGCCCCTGGCTCTAGGCTGGTGAACTCCTCTGACCATTGACAAGGCCCGACGATGGCCGGTGGAGGGAAAAAATGAAAAAGAAAATGAAAAAGAAAAAGAAAAATTTCATCAAATTCTAAAAATTGCAAAAATTGTCCACTTCAGTGTTGGTCATGCCACGTAGGATGGCCGATGCTGATTAGACAACCATATTAGCGATTTCCGATTAAAATTGACTGGAAAAATTAAATTGGCATATCGTTAAAATGTTTATGACTAGGTCGACAAATCATTGAAAGATTTAGGACTAAATTGATACAATTAAAAGGTCTAAGACTAAATTGGCAAGTGGTCAAAAAGTTTAGGATTAAATTGGTCCAATTGAAAGATTTAGGATTCAATCGATCGGTGTACAATAAATTTAGGACTATTTGAACAATTTAGCCCTTATAAATGGTTTTCTATTAAGTAGATTGCTGGTGTAAAAAATAATCTACACGTTCTTTATTGATTGAGCGACATGTAGTATAATTCCATTATAGAGTAATGACAAGAGCACAAGCTCAAGTGCCGGTTAAATAAAGTTTACCACCACAAAGCTGTCTTTATTTTTACCAATCTAGTAAAATAAGCCCATAAATAAAGTAAATAAAAAGGGAGTTTTCCAAACAACGCGGGACAAGAGAAAGTACGGGAAACAAATTCTTTTGAAATACTCTAACACTGCAAGAACTACTTAATCTGATTTCGTTCTTTTCAGAATGGAACTTTTGCATACATCATATCTTGTTCTTTCAGGTTGTATTGTTGCCATAATTAAACTTATTTCATACTTGTTGCCATAATTAAACTTATTTCATACTAAAATCTTAGAAACAGAAGGAACCGCTTAACACACAATCAATCCCTCTTCCATAAGGACGACTCCTGCCACACTCCTTCATCTCTTCCGTTCCGTTCTTTCATTTGGGTGGCTTGCATTTACCACTTGTAGAGCTGTAGCGGCACGGATTTCCGGGATCGGGAACCAGACCCTTTTGCAGGATATGGAAAGCTAAACGACCGCTCGGCTGATAAGTAGCCCGCGCCGCTCCTCTTCCTTCATGTTCACCTTGAACGAGCATCCTTCCTGCTTCATTTGGCCGTAACCACATTCCCAGCAACAGAAGCAAAACCGAGGCGAAAGTTACCGATGAACTCAGCAGCTTCTTCATCTCTCCTTTCCTTTTCCCTCTCTCTCACTCTCTCTCTCTCTCTCGTTGGGCAAAATTTGTGTGTAGTTCAATGAGAGGAGGTGTTACATGAAATGCGTGACATGTCCGATGAGGACGTCCTGTATTTATAGGGAAATCGCTTAGTCCTGTATTGTAGGCTAGGTGGGGTCTTGAGATTGAGATTCGTAGGACGTGAGGAACGGGTTTTCGAGAACGCTTAGTCCTGTATTGTAGGCTAGGTGGGGTCTTGAGACCTAGATTCATAGGGCGTGAGGAACGGGTTTTGGAGAACTTCTATCCTGAAGTTGGAAAAACCAAGTGTTTCCCTCTCAAGCATTTAGCGCAAAACACCCGTCCTCGCTACGGTTTTGACTCCTAACGAGATTCCCAGCTTTGGCCGCCATTGTAGCTTGGTCTAAAAAAGCTTTGCATTCAAGGGGCGTCTAAGTAAATGCTACTAATTGGTCGCTCGGATGTAAACAGGTTCAGCCCATATTGACTCATTTTTATGTGATATATTTTTAGCGACTCATATCCTATTCGACTCGAATCCAACCCTTACCCAACGCAACCAATCCGGGCTTAAGTGATCATAAGATATTCGAAGATTTGAAAATACTCGGACCCATCAAGACTTGTAATATTAAGACCGTGTCCAGCAACATACACTTCGACAAAAAGAATTTAAAGCGACGCTATATATATATGTGTGTGTGTGTAATTTTTATAAGGGTTAATATCACGAAAAATCCCAAACTGGTATATCTAACAAATTTACCAAAAATTAATTTTTTTGACATCTAAAAACCCCAAACTGGTATACTGTGACAATTTTATCCTCCGTTAGTTTCCGTTAAATTTTACCTTCAAATTTCTAAGATTGATAACACGTGGCAGTTAATGAATGTACCGGTTTGGGGTTTTACCCTCCGTTTGTCACAGATTTATCAGTTTGTGATTTTTTGTGGTATTAATCTAATTTTTTTTGGTCGACAAGTATTAATCCAATTTAACAGAGGGTAAATTTATTACAAATATACCAGTTTGGAATTTTTGGTGGTCAAAATATTAATTTAATATAAATTTGTTGCAGGTGTCTAGTTTGGGGTTTTTCGTGGTAAAAAAATTAGTTTAAGGTAAATTTATCATAAGTATATCAGTTTGAGATTTTTGGTGATATTAACCCTTTTTATAAACTAGTTAAGAAATATGTTATCAATTGATGGGTTGGTTTTTGGTATTCGTACAGCCATGAATCACAGAATATTGAACGCTATTTATTGCTATATCACTTTCGTAAGAGACTTAGGGATGGATATGTGGCATCATGTGCCACCATGCCTGGGGTACTCATTTGTTGTACAATCTATCCATTTCTTGAATATATATAGAAAATAAAATTTGGTCCACATGTCCTAATCTATTTGTTATCTGCGAGTAAGGACATCATAAAAGCATACTATTTATGAGAAATTGTTCAATTAATTCTTAACTTATCGTATGTGTGTTAGTTCGATTATATACTTTCCAATTTTATCAATTTGGTTCTAAATATTTGCGGGAAAATTGAATGTAGTCTTCTGGCCAATTTTCATCCAAAACTACTGTCGTGGCGGTGTTTCACGTAGAACGGCGGTGTTCCCCCCTTAAATGATACTTTCACGCATCTTCATCATCCCAATATCTTGTTAACTATGGCATTCTACATACATGAAAGATTAACTGATCGGCTCATGTCAATTTATCCTCATCTATAAGCAATTAGTCCTTTTGACATAGAAGGGGAAATTTATTTAATCAGTCTTGAACTCATTGTACAGATGTCAATTCAGTTTTAAAATTTTCAATCATGTCAATTTAGTCATAAAGTTTTGCACAAAATTCCAATGTAGTCATTTCTGTCAATTTTCACTGGAAATTGATAATGACTGTTCCACTTGGCACACCGCAATGTCAGTGATTTTCAACAAAAATTAACTAGAAGGACTACATTGGAATTTCACGCAAAGGTTAGGACTAAATTGACATATTTGGAAAGTTTAAGATTGAATTAATATAGTTGGAATACGTTTACCAGGGCGGGTGTGTTTCTATGACTTCAAATATGTTACTGGGTTTTCGTTTTTGATTAGATGATAGTAACAGATCATATATGTTGATTAACTTTGAACAGAGAGAGAAGGGGAAAAATACAAGTATTATAAGAACGAAGAATGTGAACAGGTCAAACGTGTATAAAGAAAAAGTGAAGGCTTTGAAAGCGAACTACCAAAAAAAGCTATGATATGTCCCCCATGCGTGAAGGAGTATGTAATACAATGTCTCTCGCCATAGACGTTCTACGATCAAATTTTCTTGAAGTAAAAGAATTTAATTTTGACTAAAAATCGCTGATGTGATAGTCTAGTTAGCTCTAATCATCCTACATGATACGGCAGAAACTGACGTGGATAATTTTTTTTTTAAATTTTTTTTATTGATTTTTTATTTTATTTCTTCACAAGGCCAATGGGGCTACCGACCAATGGGTGAGAACTGCTAAGCCCTCGCCTACCACAGTGAGGGCGGGCGAGGGCCGCGATGCCCTTGCTAGATTTGGCAAGCCGAGGGTGTCATTGCCCTCCCTCGGGCCCTCACTGAGCCCTTGCTTGTGGCCCTGGCCTAGGGGCCGGTGACTCTGTTGGCCATGCGAAGAAATAAAGAAAAGAAAAGAAAAAAAATCAATAAAAAATATGGAAAAATTTTAAAAAATTAAAAAAATTGTATACGTTAGCAATTTTCGGCTAAAATTAGCAGGAAGGATTACGTTGACAAATCATTAAAATGTTGAATTAGCAAATTGTCAAAAATTTGATGACTAAATTGGCACAATTAAAATTTTTAGGATTGAATTGACCGTTATACAATAGGTTTAAGATTTTTTGGATAATTTTCCCTCTTGAGATAAGCCATCATCTTGAAATTATGAAAAATAAGAAATATAGGAAAAATCTAAAAAACCCCTAGACAGCGTGATGCCGTGCTTGACCCAAGCCGCCATGGACAAATCCGGATCTAGACACTCACAAAGAAACTTATGACAATAGGCTCATTCGTCTTATTTTTCCTTTCTTACTGGTTTCATTCTTTAATGTAGTTTTCAGTAATAATTAGACCACTAAATAGTTCAGAGGGAAGCTGTTTGACATGAACAACGTTGGGGATTGCCAATTCACTACCATCTGTTCCTATTCCTCTTCTCATTCCTTTTGCCATGTTGTTTCTCGCAATTCAGCTGATTACATGCTGCTGTCTCTGCCGATCTGCTTTTGATTCTTTGTTGCTAGGTTTTGCATCAAATTATGCCCTTTAAAGCGCAAAATAACATTAGGGATATAGACTTTCCTAAGAAAGGTTAATTGAACTTTTTAAAGATTTAAATGTCATTCTACGTTTTAAAATGAGAGTTCCAGCTAAAAACTACTCATCTAATGGTTATAAGTCTCTACTGCTTTCAATAGTCCGCTTTCCTCTACCCAATCTTGCCATATCAAATGTATGGAAGGATGAGCGGAAATTCATGATCAATGTTATTTAAATCTTGAAATTCAGCAGGAGAACTGCATGACCTACATAGCTTTATTCGTTTCCATCTTAGTTTAAAAGGTTGATAAGCAACGGAAGGATGTGTCGTGGGGAAAGCATTTTTTGTGAAGTGCTTGAAAGCTCAGATGCGCATGGAATAGATGTATTTGGAGCAAAAAGAAAGATTACTGTCTTTTGGCCAATAGAATTAAGGATTTCGGCGTCCGAATGACGTGAATCTTCTACTTGCAGGCTCAAGATTTTAGGCAGCAGGGGAACCAAGTGAGAAGGAAGTTATGGCTGCGCAACATGCCAGTAAATCTGATAGCTGTCGGCACGGTTGTAGTTCTCGGCACGGTTGTCGCTCTGATTCTGATCATAGCTTTAAGTATTTGTGGTGGCTTCAAGTGTTAATGGAGTGACACTGCTCTGATATTCTTTAAATCCTCCATAAGTTTGAAGTTTTCTTTCTGTACAATTTAATATCAAATTATAGGAATAGGGTGCCCAGTCAATGCTTGAAATCTGGTATCCGGACGGCCAGATGTGGGGCCATTACTTGGCCAGGTACCCGACCTTGTTCACCTAGTTCTTCGGGGCTGAGACGATCTTGAAATCTTGCAAAAGAATACTCAAATATAACAAATATAATATTAAATAATCAATAACGTATTTGAGTGGGTCTTGTAATCATAAAAAATTAATTAGGGTCAACAATCATTAAACAAAAGTAGTTAATTCACATCAAAAGGTTAAACATACATTCACGCGAGGATACTTTGAAAAATTATGAGCTAACATCTTCTGCAAAAACCTCAAGATTCCATGACTACATTACACGGTGTGATTTCATTAGAAGTAGATGATGATTTTGTTCATGCTCTAATGGGAATTTGATAAATTAAACCGTATATTTCCCGTCTCGTATTATACTAACAGAGCTCAAAATATCTATGAGATTGGTAAATTGTAGAAGAAATCTGTCTAAATGGATACATATGTCAAGTCAAATGTACATTATTTAACATAATCTCAAACTCAAGGAGATTGTGGGGAGACCAACTGGACTTTGGAAATTAGGCTGCGACTACGTCTTGGATAATCAACTTTAGTAAAGATGTCAGCAGTTTGATTTGCGCTTGAGATAGGAGCAAAAGGGCAGCGCTACGTCTGAGATATTGTCTAATGAAGGAGTAATGCTTCTTAGTGTACTTTATTTGTGATGGGTTATATCTTAAACAGAATCAGAATAATCATACGGATAATAAAAAAATCGACACATGAGTTTACCCAGATTCACTTTAGAATAGGGTTACGTCCTGCAAAGGGATTCTACTATGATATTTAGGTTTATAACCTTAACAATTCGTCACAATGATCTCTCATATGAGTACAATATATATGACTTAAAATGGGTCCAAAATCCAAGCCTATCCGAATTTCTTTGATCCCACAACAAACAGGTCAGTTTAACTTCCGACATTCCGTGCGTGAGGGTCATATGTCGTCGGTTCATACTTCAGTTTTCTTAAGCTCACGTGGACGTACCTGGTATGAGAAACAAGGGTCCACGAAGTATTCGCCAACTCCGATAATTTGTCCATGGAAGACAGCATTATGGGCGATCTCTTTAGCACTCTTATTATTGATGATACAAAGTGGCGTCTGCCAATGGTTTAACGCCATCCCGGGTATTCGACTTGGCATTTGGTTTGGGAGGCATCAAAGCGATCTGTTCATTAATAGAAAGAAGATTGGAAGTACTTGGCTTGAGTAAGATAGTATCCATCGCAGAAAGAAGGCAGACACCTCAAGCCCTAGAAAATAACTCAGCTGGCCCAGATGTTTCATCTCAAATGTTGAGTCAATTGCCGGTTAAAACCCCAATTTGCTGGAATGGTCGTCTCTGGTGATGATCATGCTCTCAACATAGAGTAGCAACAAGATGATGCCTCAATCAAGCTTCTGTACGAGCAAAGCTGTAGGGCGAGGGCCAAAAAGGAAACCAAACTGTTCGAGAATAGCACTGAATTTAGTGAACCAAGCACATGATGCCCGTTTCAAAGTCATATAAGGCTCGTCAAAGACGACAAATCTTGCCTGGAGGACAATCATATGCCATAGGGGGTTGCATATAAACTTCTTCCTGTATTGGAAAAAAACATTTTCTCTGTCAAGAGTACGGACAGATGTCCAATGGCGAACTCCTATGTGAAACCTTTCGCTATTAAGGAAGCCTTATACTACTCAATAGATTTATCAGAGCGAGTCTCAACTTAATAAACCCATTTGCAATCTACGGTAATCTTTCCGAGCGGAAAATCAGCAAGCCCCACTTGTGAGTCTTTGCCTACACAGTTCCTCAAACATAGCTTTCTGTTGATAAGCTCACGACAAGCCTCACGGCAGGATTGACGTCTATCAGAGTGTCGTGCAGGAGGTTCAACATGGGAGGTAGTTGTGACAAGGTGATGTTTGCTGCCTCTCTCTCTCTCTCTCAACACCCCCAACACGGTCACACGAGAAGAGAGACACGGAGCCCCCAACATAGTCACACAGAGAGAGAGACACAAGGAGCCCCCAAGAGTCGCTGGATTATTAAGCAATGAAATTTATTACCAAAATATTTATTCATGACATGATTTAAAACCAAAATATTATACACCTTCTCTACCGTTAGAAATTTGAGAATGTGCGGAAGTATGGTTTTGATATCGATGATAGTATTTGATTAATCTGCAAACCATATTTCGTAGAGGATGGACAATGGAACAATGTAGGATAACTTCAAGGGATGTCGGCAAGGTTTCATGGGATAAGGATAGTTTGATTAGTTGTTAGAATCGGTGTTACGGTAGTTGGAGGAGATGCTGGTGAAGGAACTACATGATATGGAGTTTATTTTCACGCTCCTCACACTTAATTACATGAACGAGTGCAAGCTCTATTTATAAAGCAATTCCACCGACACATATTTTAAAGTTCCTGTTTGATCAGATTTTGTGCTCGTTTGCTTCGTTTCGTGCATAAAACGGTTTGATTAGTTTGTTGAGAATAAAGGAAAAGTCATGTAAATATATGATGCGCTAGAAAAGTGGATCCTCATTAATGATACGGTTCCATTTTGGAATTCTTCACTAATAGTCAAACATGGGGAAAAATGGCAGTACAAATGCTATAACTCTCATTTGGCGCTCACTTGAGGGTTATAACGTTTTCTTTTACCACTTGAGTGTGACAACATCTAAAAAACGTTTACTTGAGTACTCAAACTTTTGATCGATTACTTAAGTGTTATAACTTTTTAAAAATGGTCACTCAATGCCAAAATTCTGATGTGACATAGCACTTGTGATTAACGTTTTGAAAAAGTTATGATACTTAAGTGATCGATTATAAAGTTATATGGTACTCAAATGAACAATGTACATAGGTTATAGCATTTATATGATTGAAAAAAGAGTCAGGTATTCAAGTGAGCGCCGTACGAAAATAATGATATTTGTTGTGTTTTTATTTGCGCCAGTATTCTCTTCATGGATTGATCTAGTTAACGGGGTCTTGGTCTTTTTATGCCTTCCAAGAGAGTTGTCTCCACATGAAATATCTCTTGCCACCTTCAACCAAAAGACTAAATGATCCATCTGATTTTGATTCGAAACAAGAATTATTAATTCTTTGAGAAGTCACTTATATTAAAAAGAGAAAGAGAACGCTGCATGCATGCAAGTACTTGTACTTGACTGAATACATCGGTTTTACGACGGGGCTCCTCTATTGGTCAAACTTACCGCGCGAATAACTTTCAAATCCCATAATAAATTATCAATTGCCTTTAAATTTCACAAGAGGGCCCGTTTTGTTATTAGTAACTTACCAATGAACAACAATTTTATCACTTTCGAATTCTGCGGTAATTTTAATTGCTTTTAAGATTCAAAAGTAGGCCTATTTATTCGTTAATAAAGGTGCGTTTGGCAACAATTTTGTTCTTGAAAACTGATTCTGCTTATAAATGATTCTGTTTTATTTCGTACTCGGGAATAACTTCTAAACATTTGAAGGTGTTTAATAACTGCTTAAAATTTTTTTATTAATAATATTTTAAATATTTTAATATTTTTTGTTCTTCCCCTTCCTCTTCCTTAGCCATGGCTAGGGTCGGTGATGGTGGCTAGCGGCTTGGGCGAGGGTTGCCCTTGGTGGCCTGGGTGAGGGTTGCTTTCACTAGATCCGGTGAGGGCGATCCTCGCCTAGGCGTGAGCTGCCCTCGCCGGATCTAGTGAGGGTAGTGGTGGCCAGGGTCGTCCACGCTAGATCCGGCGAGGGTTGTCCATGCTAGATCTAGCGAGGGTTACGACGCCTTGCCGGCCCTAACCTGTGGCAAGTCGCTGGTGGCCGGCAGCTGGCGATCGGTCACAAGCCAAGAAGAAGAAGAAGAAGAAAAAGAAAAAGAAAAATTTATTTTCCATTTCTGATTCTTGTTCCTAAAAATAGGAAGCAACTTTTTTTTGCTTCTTGATTCCATTCCAAAACTGATTTTGGGAATAAAAAAATTACCAAATGGATTTTTGTTCCAAAATTGATTTTGGAAACAAAATAATAGAAATAGTTACTATTTGACCGGTTGCCAAACGCTCCCTAAGTTGCCAACGAAATAATCATTTAGAGCCATTGAGTTTGGAAGTGTATTGTAAACCATTTTGAAATTTTACAAATGGGCTTGGTTAATCATTAATAGGTTATTAGAGAAGAAATAAATTTACTGGGGCTTGCCAAATAGACTGCATCATTCTTTGGCCTGCCTGGAGCTTGACAATTTCTTTTAGGGTGGAGGTTAGGCTACAAAGAGATCGGGCTGGCCTAAGCAAGGCATGGCTTGGCCTATCACATAAATGGGTTGAGCCATCCCCCGGCTCACCTAGCCCCTTTGGTAAGGGAGAGCATGGTTTCTGAGTAGAATTGGAAGTTGGACTGAACTTGCCATGTGAATCGATTCGGTTCCAGGTTCCAGTGGGAATAAGTTCGGTTCTTGGTTCCATATTTTTTGGAAGCTGCACTATGTGGTAAAGTTCCCGGTTCTCACTTGAGAACCTAACCTAACCAGGCAGAGAACTAAGGTAACCCTCAACTAGAGCATGACATATACAATATAAGATGAGGCTTGAGTGAACGAAAAGAAAATTCCTTCCTCCCAGAGCGACTGCTTGGCTTTCATCATGGTTTTTGGCTCCTCTGAGAGCATGACATTCAAGGTTTATGTTATGTGTTATGGCCTTGCTTAGGGCCTTTACAGCCCCACCGGCTGAGGGCAAGGCCTTTGCGGTTAGTGCACAGAAAAAAAAAAGAAAAAAAGGAAAAAAATTTAATAAATAAAAATTCAAAAAATAATTAAAAAAATCAATTAAAAAAATTATACAAAAAATTCACGTAGGATGATTTGTCGGAAGTAGCACTCAAATAATCGATTTTATTCCGATGTGGCATTTAAGTAAACAAAAAAAAAAGTTATGGCGCTCAAGTGAGTTCTGTACGAAAGTTATGACATTTCTTCTGCTCTTATCTCCATAGAGGAGTAAGCAAATGCTGCTCCCAACTACTTTGAGAATTGCTTTTGCTTTCCTTTTCATAAACTTCCTTAGCGATGGTAACAGTATCTAGTCCCTTCGAACTTCTGCCTAATCTCTTAAATTTCATGTTTAGGGATGGTAATACTATCTAGTACCTCCGATCTGGGATAAGTACAGTGTAAGTATCATAACTTTTGTACAGAGGACACTTAAGTGCCATAATTTTTTTTTGGCTCACTCGAGTGTTATAACTTTCAATAAAAAAATCATTTAAGTGCTACTTACGGGTTGGTCATAAGGGCTCGAAACCGCGGCTTTTCTAGCCGAATAATGACCTTCCCGGTGAGACAAGCACCACCAGTTTAAAGAGGGGGTGTCGGTGAATCATTCCATGGCCTCCGTTTGTCTCAAAATTTCCGTTTTAGCCTCCGTTGACGAAGGTAAAAATGCTTTATAGTCATACATTTATCGAGCCGATTTGTGTAATTACGAAGTATTTTTACCTTTGTTAACGGAGGCTAAAATGGAAATTTCGAGACGAACGGAGGCCATTGAATGATTCACCGACATCCCCTCTTCAAGCTGGTGGTGCTCACCTCTCCGGGAAGGTCACCGTTTGGCTAGAAAAGCCGCTGTTTCGGGCTCTTACGACCAACCCCTCTGACAAGCTAGTCGTGAGGGCCTAAAACCGCGGCTTTTTCGGTCGAACGGTGACTTTTTCGGTGAGGTAAGCACCACTAGCTTGAAAAGGGGGTGTCGGTAAATCATTCCATAGCTTTCATTCGTCTCGAAATTTCCGTTTTAGCCTCCGTTGACGAAGGTAAAATGTTTCGTAGTCACAAAAACGATTCGATAAATTGTGTGACTATGAAACATTTTTATCTTCGTCAATAGAGGTTAAAACGGAAATTTCGAGATGAATGGAGGCCATGGAATGATTCATCGACACCCTCTCTTCAATTCTAGTATGTATTTCTATCATGGGTGTTGCATCATCGATTAAATTCCGGTGCTACATCTTTGCACGTTCTCGAGTTTTGTCGTCGATTAAATTTCGGCACAGTTCGTATACACGTGTTGCTATGAAAATGACTATATTCTCAAGCTTTGTTGTCAATTAAATTCCGGCACGGTTTGTATGTATAGTTTAGTTCAAAGTAAAAGTTTGCAATTATTTCTTGTTTGCCTAGATATTTCATGTTTGGAATTGCCACAGAACCCGTCTCCTCTCATTAAAAGCTAAAGAATGACTTTCGGTGAAAGATATTTTGTCATGGAGCAATTTTGACGAAACACAAGAATTAATGCTTAATATATCGAGAATTTCTTCATAAAATTGATATATTAATTGATATAACAGGCTTTTAATGGTTTTGAGTATAACTCACCTGCATCATTACTTATAAGTGAGGGCCATCAATTCTCGAGCCAAACCTTTTGCACGATACAACATGCAATTAAATAGGTTTCCATTTAGCATAGGTGGGTTAATGTCATAAACGTCAAGACACAAGAAAAACTGTGTCTTATGTGGTTGAAGTCGCTTAAGCAGTTTATACCTGAATCGACACATTTAAACTTGATTATGACACGATAAAAATCGTGGCTTACGTGGATTGACCCGCTTATCCCCATTTAAGCACGAAGCGTCATGTTTAAATTTCAGGTTATATGTGTTTCGCGAATACAAGTTAATGTATCCAATCATGTCGACTCTGTGATGTCATAGAAGCCATATTCGTTTTATATCCCTATTTCGACGCAACGTAAATAACAAGACACAACACCCCGGCCCAATCACCGAAGTAAACTAATATTAATGTACCCAGCATTACTGAATACATTTAAAGTCTCCACAGGTCCCCACACAAATCAGATTAGTTATGGGGGTGTATAAATACCACCAAACTCTCGAAATTACAGCACACATTCTACATTCCAACTCCTCCCACCTCTCACATCTTCCTAGACCTAACGCGAAAGAGGTACGTCCAGACACCATAAAAATGTCTTGCCACCATTGTTAAGTAAATAATCTGTTAGAGAGGATAAACATTACTGTGTTGTGCTTTCTTCTTTCCCCTCCAAATAGAAAAATAATACGCATACGTAAAATAACCTAACTGTGATTGAAGGAAGGGAGAGATGTGGAGGCTAAAGATTGCACAAGGCGGGAATAGTCCATATATATACAGCACCAACGAATACGTTGGGAGGCAGATATGGGAGTTCGATCCGGACGCGGGAACTCCCGAGGAGCGCGCCGAGGTGGAGCAAGCTCGCCTTCATTTCCACAACAGCCGCGTCAAGGTCAAGCCTAGTGGAGACCTATTATGGCGAATGCAGGTAAAAGATCGATGACACCCACCCAATCACCCAAGTGTTATTTCAATCTCGATTAATGTCCACGTAGCAAAAATTCTCAGGAATCGACCCATGGTTTCCTGCACGCTATCCGTTCTTTTTAATTGGGTCAAAACGGGCCGAGAAGTGGGTCCGGACCTCCTTCCGATTTGGCCTAGGACACGGACTCTGCTTCAAGATTCTTTTCTGGAAACTCATAATGATGAGTTTCATTAGCGAGGAGTCCCTTTAAACGGATTGAGAATGCTTTTAAGTTTATTTCATAAAAAAAACTATGGTATATTGTTTTGTTTTATTCACAAACTAATAAAAATGATTCGAATGAAAGGATTAGCCTTTATTCATTAGTGACGCATCACGCCACCCGTTGTGCAGAGAAAAAGAATCTGTCGCCAGACCTGCTAAAAGTTTTTCATTGTGCAATTGCAGTTTCTAAGAGAGAAGAACTTCAAACAAACCATTCCTCGCGTAAAGATAGTGGACGAAGAAGAGATGACACATGAGAAGGCATCGGCCACTTTGAGAAGAAGCGTCTATTTCTTTTCAGCCTTGCAAGCCAGTGATGGCCATTGGCCTGCAGAAAATTCTGGCGTTCTCTTCTTTCACCCTCCTTTGGTTAGCTTTCTTTAGTCTTCTCGGTTATTGTTTGCATTGGTTAGTGTAATTCTTTGTTCGAACATGTGGTTTTATCGTTACCTCCGTGTGAAATATAATTATTTCTTGAGATGTTATTATCAACTTTGTCGATCGAATTGAGTCCAACTGATATATTCTACTTACTCGATGCAGAGAGCCTAAGTGTTGCAAGAAAGATATTTTGACTACTTCTTACATGATAGGACACTGAATGCAAGCCAAAATAGTATTAGTCAGACAATAACCATACTTTGGTCATGATCATTTTGTTATTCTTTTTTAGAGTAAGGACTGATCATCACCTGATAGTCGTACTTATGCAATTCGTGCCCTTGACTTGTTCAGTAAAAACAAAATGCAGGTGATATGTTTGTTTATTACTGGGCACCTCAACATTGTCTTCTCTACAGAACATCGAAAAGAGATCCTTCGATATGTGTATAATCATCAGGTACTTGATTTTTGTCTCTTTTTGCGTAATCCTAACGTAGATTTTGAGAATGGAAAAAGGAAAAAAATTGTACTTCATCTTCACATTGTTGGTTATTAAATATTGTATTGCAGAATGAAGATGGCGGGTGGGGCTTGCATGTAGAAAGCCACAGCACCATGCTCACTACAGTACTTAACTATATATGCTTGCGTATACTTGGAGAAGGTCCTCATGGTGGCGAGAGCAATGCTTGTGCCAGAGGGAGAAAGTGGATTCTTGATCGTGGCGGTGCCATAAACATATCCTTCTTGGGAAAGATTTGGCTTTCAGTAAGAAATTTTTTGCTTCTAGTGGAAATGAATAATCCTTTAATTGATAAATCGCCTTACTAGATGATATTATTATATTACAAGCAGGCACCAAACTGAACCATTGAAAAAAACTCGGAGCCTATATGCTCCCTACAAATTTAAAACAAGTTTAAACAATATGTTTTCCCACATGCCAAGTGCGACTAACACATTACGTTTTCCTTTATGGTAGGTACTTGGTATTTATGACTGGTCTGGGACCAAACCTGTGCCTCCTGAGTTACTGATACTTCCCTCATTTCTTCCCATGCATCCAGGTTTGCCAAGACATTTCCCTGTACCATACCAGATCGATTGCTTGAGCTTCCACGCTTATTAATGTATATTCAAATTCGTGAACATATAGAAGAGAAGTTATGGTTTCAATTTTTTCTGGCAAGATGTGCCCTTGTCTCATTGAAGATCTACGCTTTATGAATTCGCTAGGAAGTTTAGATTTTTTACATCAGAATTTTGTTCATTATATATGGTTGTGTAGATTAGATTTTTTTCTGTGTCTTAGAGTGCTGGTGATTTCCTCTCCAATATGCAGCTAAGTTGTGGTGCTATTTTCGGATCCTTTACATGGCCACATCATATTTGTATAGAAGAAGATTTGTAGCACCAATTACACCTCTCATTCGACAATTGAGAGAGGAACTTCTAACTCAACCCTATGGCAACATCTCTTGGAAGAAAGCTCGACATCTATGTGCCGAGGCAAGAACTAGCTTGCACCAAACTATTAATTCCCGTGTTAGTAAGATTCTAATATATTTTCTTAATTTATGTTCATATAGGAGGATCTCTACTATTCACATCCTTCAGTGATAGATTTGCTGTGGGATGGTTTTTACATACTAACAGAGCCTTTTCTAAACCGTCGGCCACTAAACAAGTTGAGAGAAAAGGCTCTTAAAACGGCAATGAAGCATAATCATTACGAAGATGAGAACAGCCGATACATCACTTTGGGATGTGTGGAAAAGGTAATGAGAACATAGATTTTACATGACCATATCTTTACAAAACTTAATGGCTCTAATTAACAGGTATTAAGTATGCTTGCCTGTTGGGTGGAGGATCCAAATGGTGAGTACTTTAAGAAGCATCTCGCCAGGGTTCAAGATTATATATGGGTTCCTGAAGATGGAATGAAGATGCAGGTTGGTTAAATGATTCATTACAATTAAGGGATTTAATGGCATTTTTGGTAGTCAGAACCAGCATCTACCAAATCTATAATGTCTAAAACCCACTGATTATTGGCAAAAAAAAAAAAATGACTTGAGTTTGATGGTCGCACTCCATACGCAGAGTTTTGGTAGTCAACTATGGGATACAAGCTTTGCTTGCTAGTAATCTAGCCAACGAAATAGGACTAGTACTCATGAAAGGCCACGACTTCATTAAGAGATCACAGGTTAAATCTTTATCTCAGCTTGCGGGAATCTCCTAGCATTTCCTTTCGTTGCACCAATATATGTATTTATTGGTTGGCATTGAAGGTCAAGGATGATCCTTCTGGTGACTTCCACAGCATGTATCGTCATATTTCTAAAGGATCGTGGACTTTTTCCGAGCAAGATCATGGTTGGCAATTGTCTGATTGCACCACAGAAGGTTTGATGGTAAGATTCTTTTGAAGATTGTGAATAGTCTGCAGATCTAACATTGTTCTAGTGCTTAATTTGATCTCCTTTCTGCTTATGCAGTGTTGCTCGCTTTTTTCACAAATGCCACAAGAAATCGTAGGTGAGAAGGTGGAGCCAGAGAGACTATATGACGCGGTCAACATTATACTTTCTCTACAGGTAAGTGCTAACGCTAGGAATCAACTATGCTCGTGTTCCAAAAACCTTAAGATACGTAGGCAATACGCACAATATCTTACTTCAAGTCTTAATATGTTTCCACTATTATATCATTACTAATGGATGCATCACTGTTTTGTAGAGTAAAAATGGTGGATTGTCAGCATGGGAGCCTGCAATTTCTGCAAAATGGTTGGAAGTACGTACTTCGACAAATAAGAAGCAGCTTATGATATAAATAAATTGTGGCTCTTATTTCTATTTACACTACTAGAAATTTGGATATTACCTGTGGATGGTGTAGCTCCTCAATCCATTTGAATTTCTCGAGGACATTATCATTGAGCACGAATACGTTGAATGCACTTCATCAGCTATCAAGTCTTTAGTTTTGTTCAAGGAATTGTACCCGGGGCACCGGACAGAAGAGATCCAAGATTGCATAACTAACGCAGTCCGATACCTCGAAAGCGTACAAATGACAGATGGATCATGGTGTATGTGTCCATATTCCCTTGTGGTTGATCATCAGTGTAGATAATTCAAAAGCAATCAGACAAGATGACTCGAGAACTGCATGTGCAGGTATGGAGAGTGGGGAGTTTGTTTTATATATTCCACATGGTTTGCACTCGTGGCACTCGAAGCCGCCGGCAAAAGCTACGAGGATTGTGCCGCTATTCGCAAAGGCGTAGCTTTTCTCCTTCAAATACAATTACCCGATGGTGGATGGGGGGAGAGCTACCTTTCTTGCCCAAGAAAGGTGATCACTTTTGTAGCACCTGGAAATTGTTTGATCGACTTTAATAACTCCACCGGGAAAACAAGAACCGAAGATGTTTAATAGATCCAAAAGCTCGAAAATCCTTGAAGGCTCTTTTATATGGCTTGATTCATCTAAAGGAAAAAAAAAATATGAATAAGACTTATTTGGAATTGCCCGATGAAATGTAAACTAAACGAATATGGTAAATTGGTAAATCCACAGGTATTAGACCTAATAGAACATTGCTCTGATAGTAAATTTCTTGTAATAGCAAGAACTTGTGATCTTATTCCTAACACGAATCCGTAAAAGAAATATCAAGCATGATTATATGGTAATATTTTTAACTACTCGTTCTTCGATCGAGGCAGATATACACACCACTTGAAGGAAATAGATCAAACTTGGTTCAAACTGCATGGGCTATGATGGGTCACGTTCATGCTGGCCAGGTCTGTGTATTCTCTTACAATTTATATATTAATAATTTGTACAACTTTCTTGATCTAAAAAATTCTTCTTATCAGGCAAAAAGGGATCCAATCCCCCTGCATCGAGCAGCAAAGCTGATAATTAATTCCCAGATGGAAAATGGCGATTTTCCTCAACAGGTGATATCTCCTCATGATTATATCTCAATACAAAAGTAACTCGAAGTTTTCAACTGACATTTTAAAAATAGTTAGTGATTGTTTTCAACTGACATTTTCAACTTTCTCGATCTAAAATAGAGTGATTGATTGTATACATAATTAGTACCACAAACATTTTTTAAAATAGTGAAGATAAGTTTAATGAAACATGTAGAAGATAGGGACAATCTATTGGAGTTTTGAAAGTGAATTAAATTAGTCACACCACAAACTGTCAGTTGGGTTAACTTCGTTACTTCTATATTTTTTTTGGTTGGATACTTCTATATTTATTTACACATTGCTGACGGTGAATAACTTTGCACGACAGGAAATTACCGGAGCTTTCAAGAAGAATTGCATGTTGCACTATCCAAATTATAGGAATATTTTTCTCATATGGGCACTTGCCGAATATTGCAACTTGGTACTTTTGAATCCTTGAAGAACTAAATAAATCTTGTCTTAAACTGTGTCCATCTCATTACAATTGATGGACACATAAATGTTGAATTCTTGTGCAACCTTGCTTTAAGAATAGACGTGTAACCATGGATACATTTTTCACTTTGTAGTAAGTGACACTCCGAATCTCGCACTAATGGCTGGGGGATGTGGCCCACAAGAGTTCCCACCTTGGATACTCATTTTGACACTTTAGCCGCAATGAGTGTTTCGGGCTCTTGTGCATGTATTGGAGAGAGAGAGAGAGAGAGAGAGAGAGGAATTAAATTGTCCGATGCAAGCACTTCTCGACTATTTATAGCCTTCGGAAGAGAATGCTTCGCTCCCCCTAGATCACTCTAGAATTTGATGGCTCACCATCCTCAGTTCATTCTAGTTATTTATGTTTCACTCCCATTAGTTCATTCTAGCTATTAGTGGTTCGTCCCCCTAAAAGCATCTAGAATTTATCAAAGAAGAGAGGAGGTGAATCACTTTCTTCAGTACTCTTCCTCACCGACTACTCTTCTCTCAATGCGGATCTATGCCAAGTTGCCTTTCGGAACTCCTCGGCTGCCTTGTAAGCTTCATCCTAACGTCTAGTATTTCTTCTTGGGTTTGCCCCCGTCCAGTGCTAGCTACTAAACTACAAGATAAAGGCCAGTTCGACCTGCGCTTTGGTCTCTTTTTCCTCCATCTGATGACTCAATTCAGCCTTCTCATACTGTAAATCTTCTGCAATTCATGTGGGCAAGCCTTTCCTTCGCAGTTTGTTATCGGGGCAAAGTCCCACATCGGGCAACTAAGGAGATTGCATATAATCCGTTGGGTTCCGGCAAACTAGCGTTTTTGGGATGAGTTCTTCCAGCTATTGTAATCCGTAAAAATGGTATTAGAGTCCACTCTTTGGGTGCCCGTGTTCTAGGATTGCATGCTCGAGGATAGTGCTTGCTCGTGAATAGGGAGGTTTAATTTTAAGTTAAATGATATCTAATTCAGTTCATGCAATGCAATTGTCGGCAAAATAGATCTCAATGAGTATAGCCCTATTGTGTATCAAAATCCGAAAATGTAGATGCAAAGATAGAATGCGTACGTGTCGTCGCTTACCTAGAGATTTGGGAAAGCATATTTGGGTAGGAAACAGTTTCTTAGAGATTTGGGAAGCATATTTGGATAGGAAACAGTTTCTTCGGAACCATTAGTTTTTGGAATAGGCTAACGGTGTACATGGCAACGATCTTATGTTCAGAATCCCAAACATATTTGGATAGAAAACAGTTTCTTCAGAACCATCAGTTTTTGGAATAAACTAACGGTGCGCATGGCAACGATTTTATGCTCAGAAATTGATTTTGTTCAAAAATAATTCATTTTGATTCCGTGTCCGGGATTAATTTTTAAGAATTTAAAGGCAATTGATAACTGTTGAAAATTTCTATTCTTGAAATAAAAAAAGAATAGAAATGCATTTGGTAATTACATAATTTTTTTTATTAATAATATTTTAAATTTTTTTTTTCTTTTTTTCCCTTCCCTTCCTTGGTTATGGCCGGTCACTGGCGCCGGTGGCCGGTGAGGGCATCGTGACCTTGTTGCCAGCCTCGCCGGTCATGATGGTGAGGTCGACCTCGCCTTAGCTAGGTGAGGCTGACCTCGTCATCGCGGCCCATCTCCCTCGCCTGGGCTGTGACGGCAAGGTCGGCCTCGCCATGGCTGGGTGAGGCCTTACTGTCGTGGCAACGAGTCGCCCTCGCTCAAGCAGTGAGGGGGACCCTTGCCGGCCACCGACGAGGGCCGCGATGCCCTCGCCAGCCCTAGCCTGTGGTTGGCTGGCGGTAGGTCAGGATGAAGAAGAAGAAGAACAAACCAAGAAGGAAGAAGGACAAATTAAGAAGGAAGAAGAAAACCAAGAAGAATTAGAAATGGAAAAATTGTTTCCAGAATTAAGAAGCTACTTTTTTTTGTTTATTGATTCTATTTCAAAATTGATTTTGGGAACAATTTTTTGTAAATTTGTGCCCGGGAACAAAAAATTTAATAAATGGATTTCTGTTCTCAACTGATTCTGGGAACAAAAGAGCAGAAATTTTCACTGTTTGGTAACTTGCCAAACGGGCCCTAAATCAATCGAACACCTGGATGGGCCTCAGGTCCTTGAAAAGAATCACTTAGATGGCCTTAGGGTTTCCAAGGTCGGGCAACTTGAACACCTGGATGGCCCTCAAGTCTTCGCAATAGTACTGATAAACAAGTACCCGAATGGCACTCAAGGCTGGGAAAACCTTAACAAACATCTGGATGGCCCTTAGATATTTGAAATGTCTTAAGAAATAAGCATCCGGATGGCCCTCAGGGCTTGGAAAATATTAACAAATATCTAGATGGCCCTCAGATATTCGGAACGTCTTAAAAGGAGAACACCCGCATGGCCCTCCAGGTTCACTAAGATCTTTGACAACGGGCTCCTGGGTGACCCTCAGGGCTATGCAAATTCTTGGGAAAAGAAGCACTAGGATGGCCCTCGAGGCTTTGAAAAGTTAGGTACCCTGATGACCCCCGGATGCCCGAAATATCTTGGATTGGGGGCCCGAAATATCTTGATAAAGCACCTACCTGGATGGTCCTCAGGTCTCTGAAAGTGATGCACTCGGAGCTTCGAAATAGGTAGGAAGTCGTTTGAAAAGATTCCGGTTTACCGAAGTGTTTATCGGTCAGAAGGAGGGGCTTTGATCTCCAAAGGGGAGCTTCCTATCAAGCAAAGATAGAGCAAACCTACGTATGTTCAAGGGATAAACAATCACAGTCGATCCTAGAACAAGCACACATCTCTAGAAAAAAACTCATTTTCATTCATTAAACTCATCAGTTGGGGGTTTATGCATGATAATTCTACAATGTCAGCATCACCAGATTTCCATAGAAAAGATTCATCATCAAGAAGATCTTCATTCACGATGTGGATCTACTCAAAATGTTAAATGAGGATCTACTCAAAATGTTAAATGAGAGACTTTCAGTCTCAAAAGACTTTTCACTCACTCTCATTTAGAAGGTTGTTTTGTCTCATCCATTAATGTGGAAAAGAAAGGTAATCACTTGATCTCACCATTATCGTCAAGTCGACAAAGGTCTTAGTTTTCTCGTAAGTGACGACCTCTCCAAATTGAGTGGTTTTTTTTATTAGGACCGTAATTGGTCAGCGGTTTAGCAAAAGGGATAATTCAATTTGTATGGATTAGAAAGAAACATTCTTTATTCTTTATCTCCGTCAGGGTTATAAGTTAAGAACCCTGCAAATGGGATGAAAACAATCTTGCCCACACTACTTCAGTTAAAGCTTTCAACTTTTGAAATTTTTACGTTAATTTAAGTGCTCTAATATGAAGAGATTTTATAAGGAACATAATATAGGGTTGGTTAATGGGTTGAGAAACGAATGTGACATTTCAAAATTTTGCCCGTTTGGGGATTTTTGAAATGAATTATTTATTAATGTACTTATAACTAGTCTCACCTGGAACTGATTATTCCTAGGATACTAACCTTTAGGGAAAGGCTAATGATGGATTTAAATTCGTACGACTAGAGGAATTCGACTGCGAACTGATTTTCGATCATAAAATCGTCGAGGTGACATTTGGAGCCAGTGTAGGCCGATCTTAGAATAGTGATGGGCCAATTCGTTATTATCATACACGTGGATCACGGATGATTCCGTTGGACATTGAAACGAATTGACGAACGACCCTGAACCTATTTCGAACAATCGTACTCATTGGAACTAGTGATTGATCATCGCGATTTTATTAACAACCGAAATCATTACAGTCCGAATAAATTGCACATGACTCGATTTAGTATCAGTCGCCGGTCGATTCTGCGAATTTCTCTGAAAGCCGCCCGTTAGTCAGAGATATGCACGAGTTACATTATATAGGATTCGATTATTAAATTGAAACCAAATTGGGTATCAGAAAATTAGGAAGTCACGACAGAACGTTAGGACGACGTTGCGATTGTAACGTGTAATTTCGGGTGAGCCTGAATCCTTCAGAAAAATTCGATTTTAGCGAGAAACGGAGAAAGTGACCATTTTACCCCTAAGGATTTCTAAAGGGCTAGTTTTATGAGCAAATGATATTTTGGTCATTTTACCCTCAAATTTGGAAAAGACTATTTTGCCCTTGGACTTTTTGAGAAATTACAATATTGCCCTTAGATATTTTGGATAAGATTTGATCTGGGTCATCGATTTCAAGATGAAATCAAATCTGGACCGTCGGATGAAAAGTAGAGAGAATGGCATTTTGGTCATTTTGCAAAAATGGTCAAAACTTAGAGATTAAGTTTGAACAATTCTCTCTCTCTCCCTCTCGAACTCCCCTCCCCTCACCGTGAACTCTCTTGTCGCCGCCCTCCCGCCGCCGTGCCGCGCCGCCGGTCATCGTGCATTGCACCGCTGCCGTCCATTGCCAAGCTTCACCACTCTCACAGCTGTTCCCTCTCTCTCCCTTTCGGTTTCTCTTTGGCCGTGAGCCTTGCTAGTCACGCCGTGAGCCGCCGTTGTCCGCCGCATGCCGACCGTTGCCCACCTCCACTGCAAGCTACCGCCGATCAACACCCGTTTCGCTCTAATCGTGTTAGTTTAGAGTCGGGTAAGTTTAATCTAAGCCTCGCCTAGTTTATCGGGTATTTTCGGACCCGTTTAGGCGTGATTCGGTAGAAAATATGGTTTAGATGGATGAGTGGGCTGTAGGTTTTAATCCGAGGATTTTTGGGAGAAATTTTAGAGGCCAAGTATGGCTGTGATTGGTTGTTCTCTGTGCCGTGAGGTGCTGTTGGGTGTGTGATTTGCACCATTAGGTCCGGCTCGGGATTTTATGCAAGTGTCGTGAAGAGCCGGAAGTGTGATTTTGTGATTTTGGGTGCGGAAAACGACTGTTTGATGGCTGTGACGTGTGGTTTGTTGTGCTGTGGGGCACTTTTGGTCGCGTAGTTGGTGCCGTTAGGTCCGTCTCGGAAGTTTGTGAAAGTCCTGTGAAGGACCGGAGTTGATTTGAGAATGTTTGAGTGTGGAAAAATGCTGTTTTATGCGTGATCGTGTGTTGTGATGCGATTGTGATGTTGTGGGGTGTGAGGTGCAAGTGTGTGCACGGAATTCAATGTGATTGTATGTGAACGTGAGATTGGGATCGGGCTGAGGCATTATAAACTCGGGCGGCGATCGCGTAGACTTGCTGCATTTGGCACAGGCTGAGGATTGAGAAAGTGAGAATGAAATTGGTAAGAGGCACGATCAGCTCGGGTGAGACCGAGATCGGACCGAGGCATTATAAGCTTGGGTTTCGATCATATAAGCCTGTCGCATTAGGTGCGGGCTGAGGAAAGTGTGAATGTGGGATCGGACCGAGGCGTGTGATACTTAGGGCGCGATCGAGAAAGTGTGAATATGGGATCGGACCGAGGGGTGTGATGCTCGAGGCGCGATCGAGTGTGAATGTGGGATCGAACCGAAGTGTGTGATGATTGGGGTGCGATCGAGTGTGGCTGGGAAAGAGTTTGAGTAAATGTGGGCACGACGAGTTAATTGGGAGTGTAGTGTGTTTC
Organism: Syzygium aromaticum; assembly: GCA_024500025.1. Lineage (NCBI taxonomy): Eukaryota > Viridiplantae > Streptophyta > Magnoliopsida > Myrtales > Myrtaceae > Syzygium > Syzygium aromaticum. The sequence continues at coordinate 5,238,531 of CM044891.1, read as the reverse complement.
ACGTGTGATTGGGTTGGCGCGTGAGACTTGTTTGTTATGATTATGGGCTATTGTACAGATTGTGTGTGCCGTGAGTCCAGGTGTGTGTGTCTGTTTGTGTGTGTGTGTGTGTGTGTGTGTGTGTGTGTGTGTGTGTTGGTGAATTGTTATTTGCGAGTTGATTGGTTGTATGTCTTTTCGTGTTTGGAATTACGTGGTAGCCTAGGTGGGGTTTATATTACAACTTATTGAGAAGTGTCTCATGGTTGTATAACCAAGCCATTTTAGATAATGCGCCTGAACAATAAATCAGCCGTCACCGCCGCCGCCAAAGCGTTTTGGCATATTTATGCACATGGATTACAATTTTGTGGAGTACCCAATGGATGAACAATACACTTGGATTAAGCATACATCGATTGTGTGGGTAGATGTAGGACATCTCCCTTGGCAGGCTCATATCTATATAGCTTGGACGTTTAGAGATGGGGCCTGATGAGTTCGGCCCCATTATCGGTTTTGATGTTCCATTTGATGGGGTTGGGGATTGAGACCCAGCGGCTGTTCCCCTGCCGGATGGAGAATTGACGAGTACGGAGCTTAGTTTAGTCCAGTCCAGACATCACCCCATTCTAGTAGCTCCGGGTTTTTTAGTGAATGACTTAGATCCGAATTCGGAAGAGTCCTAGGCAGGATTTGACCCTATGGATATAGATTTGGACGAGATACCGGAGAGTGAGCCGGAGGAGAAGCATGGCGAGGATTTAGGCGATGATCCAGGTAAGGACGAGCCGGAGGTAGGAGATGAGGAGGGCGAGGAAAACATACCGGAGTTTGAGGTAGAAGCTGATGAGGGTGAGGAAAACATACCCGAATACGACTACAATCCTTTCTATGTGCCAGAGATCGAGCCAGATGAGGCACCCGTTGCTGAAGAGCCGGATGAGACCCCTGAGGAATCGGGTGACATAAATCACCCAATAAAGATTGGAATTGAGTCGGAGTCCTCAGTGGAGGCGACGATCCAAGAGGAATCAGATTTAGGTGACAGTGAGTCGGATTCGGAATGGATGCCGTCGCGAAGACGTCGGGGCTAATAGAAGAGGCTGGGAGTTGTTGATCAGGGATACCATTTTTGGGAAGTAGGGTGTCTACCTCTTTTTATGTGTGTGATTATGGTGAGATTGGTTGTGTTGTAAGTTGCTTGATAGACAAGGTTGTGAGAAGAAGGGTACAGTGTGCTTGTAAATGGATTATGTAAATATTTTGGTATGGTAATGTTTAATATTGGCAGTTGGGCGTGCTTAGTTATTATGGTGTTCTCCAATTTATTTGTCTGGGTTTAATTACTTATTTCTGCCGCGTTTAACTCTGATGTGAGAAAATTGAGTTGGCGACGTATTCCTGGGATGTCGCACCGTTCGACTCAGGGAGGTGATCAGTGGAAAGCATTGGAGTAGAGTCGGGGAGTGACAACGAAAGGATTCATTAGGCTCAAGGAAAATTTTCAATGAAGGAGGTTTTGAAGCTGGTGATCGTATCAGCCTCAATACCGATCTTCTTCTTTCACTGGGGATTGTATTCTTGTGTAGATGCTTCATCGACTACGGGAGTCCAACACTAATCCTTCCTTACTGGGGATGATTTTCCGCATGCTTGATACAAACACTTTGACTTTCTATTCCCATCAATAGTTAGGCCTCATATCAACATTTTTTTTTACTCTTCTTTTTTTCTCTCTCTCTTTTCATTTTTTTACTCTCTTTTTTTTCTTTTTTCTTTTTCTTTGATTTGATTTTTCGTTTTTTTTTTAAATTTTCTTGCAGCACGTTCTTTTGCCGAAAACTCTCAGACTCTTCAAACCTTCATGTCTCTTGAACAGTTCAACATTTTGGATTCTCGGGCTCTCCATCTTCAACAAATGCTCTGGATCATGCTGTTTAATCATGGTGACTCATGTGCCTTGCCCTAGTACATGGGATGATCACCAACTGGCTTTATAATTGAATTTACATGCCCAAATGCGTTATGCAACGGATAGAAGTGTGTAAAATAGATAAAGAAATTCTTTTCATTATTTCAGGACACTTAAATTCTCTTTTGAGTCCAATTGTAATAAAGACAATCGAAGATTGATTCAAGTGAGAGTAAGAAAATTTTATCCATTTCCTACTATGTAAAGTCACCCTACCTCCATTCTGGCCTGTGTGGAGTATGTCATGATAGGGTTAAGTTGAAAAAAATTCTTCTAATATTCAGGCTCAATGTGGTTAAACAATGGTTTACCTGCATTATTTAGGATAGAGAAACAAAATGGCCCCTAGTCATCATGTGCCCCCTTGTCATTGGCAAATTTAATTTTTTTTTTATTGTTGAATATAGTCTTGGTCATATTCATCATATGGCTCATACTTTTCCACGAAAGACGTGTAATCTGTAGAGTCTTCATGTGGTTCTCTATCTCTGTTCTTAAGTAATTGCTCATATTTAGACACTCTCGTTGTCAATTGGAATAAATTGTCAACATTTTGGCCTTCGAATTTTTCTCTAAGATTGAATTTTAATCCACTGAAAGTAAAATTTGTGAATTCTTTCTCCAAGAGTCAAGTAAGGTATCTATTCCTAGCCCTCTTGAATCGAGCAACAAACTGATCAATTGATTCATTATTGTATTGATAAATTCTAGCCAAATCAGCAATCCATATAACATGTATTAGTCTATAAAATTGAGAATTGAATTGTCTTTCCATCTCAGCTCAAGTATGGATTGAATTAGGAGATAAATTCGTATACCAAGTAAAGGTAGTTTTTGATAAAGACAAAGGGAGCAATCTAAGTCTAAGGAATTCATTTGTTCTTGCCTCTCCACATTGGGCAATAATTGACTAATGTGTTCAATAGTCGATTGGTCATCTTTGCTAGTGAAAACAACAAAGTTAGGAATTTCGAATTTTCTTGGGTAAGGTATAGTGTCAACCCAAGATGTGGCTTCCTTTATACTAGCTTGACCATTCCTTTATCGACGCCTAAATGTTGTAATAGAAGTTCAGCCACTTGATCAGGATTCGCAAGTTGACACATTTTTTGCCTCCTATGTTCAGGGTAGATAGGTCAATAGACTTTAGATTCCTGCAAGGGTAGATTGGATTTTCAGGCCTTTGTAAAATCCTTATGTGCCTGAAGCCTTTTGTTTTTCTTCTCCACACGAGCGCAGCGGCGCAACCCCGACTTCGCCACGCCTTCCTTTGCTTGGGTCTCCTTTGACAGCCCACTTTCGACCAAATTGAGTTGTGAGTTTTGGAGACCATGTTGGCACGACCACATAGGTCTAAGAATCGGCAAAAACGGCAACGAAATTGGTTGGAATCGAACAAAATTCTGTCGGATGCATGAACCCTAACTGGCAATTTCCGCCGCACAATTAGCCTCCGGCGATCACCCAAATGCCAAATTGACTAAGGACTTTTGTTGCCCATGGCGGTGCGACCGCACTGGTTCAAAGTTGAAAGGTGGGCTGCCGAAATTTGGCCAAAATCGGCAATTTCCCTCTTGGTCCCAAATTGCCTGATTTTCAATTCAATCAAAATCTCACAAAATTCATCAAGAGAGAGATTTAACCATGCTCTAATACCAAATGTTAGAAAAACTAAGGGACTGAATATCTCGATTTTGCATGGATGAACAAAACTCATGCATAATCATGATCAAATACGGAAACGTGTAAATTCTTTACTAACCTTCGGCCATTCATGAAGTTCAATTGATAACTTGAATCGTCAAGCGTTGAACGGTCGATGATTGGAAATCTCTAGCCAATTGCCCTCTTGACGTCGATGGTGTGTTTTCTAATAATGAGAGGATTTGGCTTAGAAGACCATTTTATATCCATTTGCACCCCTTCACATAACATCTTCCATCAAGATGTTATCGTGACTTTTGGGCGGTCACCACATATCTTGAACGTGGACAATGAACGTTAATGAAATTAACTGAATGTAAGAATAATAAATTAAATGTGAGATCACATTATTTATATTATAACACCATGATCTAGAGATTTGGGGTGATGATGCCAATGAGTTCAATCCAGAGAGATTCTCCAGGAAGTCTCAAAACTTTGCTTTGCTTGAAACCAAAGTTGATTTGACCTTGATTTTGCAGAATTTCTCAGTGCAGCTATGTCCTCCTTATAAGCATGGCCCTAATCCTTTGATCACTCTTAATCCCCAATATGGAGTCCCCTTGATTTTAACTAGAATCGGATCGAATTGCTCAGTTCGTATGTGATCAGATTCCGTGCTCTTGTTTTCTTTGTTGCGTACATAAAACGGAATGTTTTGTTTGTTGAGAATAAAGGAGAAGTCATGCAAACATACGATGCCTTCTTGACTAAAAGTTCTCACTTAATAATACGGTTTCATTTTGGAATTCTTCACTACTCGACAGCATGCTCCTCTTGGATGGACTATTAACTAGGTTTTACGTACTCTTTTGGTGTCTCGTAAAAGAGTTGTTCCCACATGAAGTATCGCTTGCCACCTTTGGCCAAAAAATGAAGAGTTAATATCATAAAAAATCATAAACTGATATATTTGTGATAAATTTATTTCAAACTAATTTTTTGACCATAAAAAATCCTAAACTGGTATATCTGTGATAATTTTACCCCGAACTATTTTTTTGACCACAAAAAACCCTACATTGGTACACCTGTGACAATTTTATCCCTAACTAATTTTTTAACCACAAAAAATCTCAAACTAGTACACCTGTGACAAATTTACCTTCCGTTAGTTTTCGTTAAATTTTACTGTCAAATTGGTAAGTCTAATGACATGTGATAGTTGATTAGGTGTACTAGTTTGAGGTTTTACCCCTATGTTAGTCACAAGTTTATTAATTTGTGTTTTTTTATATTAATTTAATTTAATGGACACTAACGAAGAGTAAATTTGTTAAAAATATACCAGTTTGGAGTTTTTAGTGGTCAAAAAATTAGTTCGTGGTAAAATTATCACAGGTATACCAGTTGGGGGTTTTTGACGGCCAAAAAATTAGTTTAAGGTAAAATTGTCACAAGTGTACCAGTTTGGGGTTTTTAATGGTCAAAAAAATAGTTCGTGATAAATTTGTCACAAGTGTACCGGTTTGAGATATTTTGTGGCCAAAAAAATAATTCGGAGTAAATTTATCACAAATATATTAATTTGGAATTTTTCATGTTATTAACCCAAAAATGATCTATAAATCTGATCCTGATTTGAAACCCGTACTTCTTCTGAAGTCAGTTACATTAAAAAGCGAGAGAACACTGCACGTGAGCACTTGTACTTGACTGGATACAAAAGCAACAAAACCACAAGGAAGAGCACATCCCAAAAACCACATCTAAGTTGGGAGAAAGTACCAAAAAAAAATTTCATAAACCCATTACGTCAATACAAATTTAGTTTTATGTGGCACAACTCTCCATCCTACGTGAACGTCTTATGTGGTACGACTGATGCTGACGTGGATAATTTTTAATATATTTTAAAAAATTTGAAAATTTAATTTTTTTATTTTTTGGCCAAAATGAAAGTAAAAAAATAAAGAAAAAAATGTAAAAAATAATAAATAAAAGAAAAGAACAAATAAATTATAAAATTCAAAAAACTATTAAAATATCATTAAAAAATGTCCAAATTAGTGCCGTTCGCCTCATATAGGACAGTTAGCATTTATATCAGCGTTTTTCAGCCAAAATTTGATGGATGGACTTAATTGGCATATATGTAAAAGGATTTATGACTAAATTGATCTAATTGAAAAGTTTAAGACTGAATCGGTACCAATGCAATATGTTAATAACTTTTTTGGTACTTTCCCCTCTTAATTTTGAATATCGAAATAGAACATTTTTTATATGGGAAATTATCAGGATCACAACCAACCTAACACATCTGTTGAGAAAAAAAAAAGATGGTGGTAGTTTTAAGACAAAAAATTTATATAAATGAAAATAAAAATAAAGCTATCTAAAGTTCAAAAGTTATCTATTATATAATAATTTCAATGAAGACCTATCTCTATGGAATCTCACTTTGAGCACTAAACTCGCCGAGTTGTAGAGATAATAACCTTATTATACCAAGAAATACTAATTCACTAAGTTAATTGAACAATCGACAGACTAAACTTCCAACCATAATTGTCTTTTTCTTTCCGAATTCGAATAAGATTAATATAAAGAAAATTTCTCAAAACATCACTCTTTTTTCTTGGAGATTGCACCGACCCGAAACTGTTTTACTGATCCAATGAGATGAAATACGAAAAAGCGGTTAAAGAAGAAATTTATGTTAATGCAGTGGTATTGTCAAAGACCACTATTTTTCCATTAACATGCACGATGCTAAATGATTAGTTACTCGATTGGATTATTTATTGTTTAGTCTATTGCAATGGTTTTTCTAACAATAGAGACCGTGCGGACCCATAGAGGGGCAAGCAAGTGCTGCTCCCACTACTACGAGAATCGCTTTTGCTTTCTTTATCATAATATGACCAAAGGCAAATTATTTAAACTTCTTTAGGGATGGTCATACTATCTGGTCCCTCCAAACTTCTGTCTAATTTCTGAAATTTCATGTTTTGGGACTTCTGCCTAATCTCTTAAATTTCGTGTTTAGGGATGGTAATACTATCTAGTCCCCCCAAATTTCTGCCTAATCCCCTAAATTTCATGTTTAGGGATGGTCATACTGTCTAGTCCCCCCCAAACTTCTGCCTAATTTCTTAAATTTATTTGTTAAGATGTGCCCGTTCCTTTTATGTTCCTACTATCTATGATTACTTTTACATGTCAATAAAATCCTTTTATTCGCTTTTTGTGATTAATGACAAATAGGAAATATCTATTTTTTTAACATAACCATTTCTAATCTACACAAGTAAAAGACTCACAATCTCTGATAAAATTCAGCTTTAATATACTAATGTTTTAATTAGTATGCCTTTTAAAAAGATCAAATTTCATATAATAAATCTAAAATACTCTTCTTGTAAATTATTTTTTAATTTAACTCATCGTTATTTTTATTGTAATAAAAAACAAAATATATCTCATTATTTCACGTTTTATGGAACAAATTGTGAATATGCATCGCGAAATCAGAGATTAACCCTAACAGCGCCAACTTGCTTGGAGCGCCAACTTGCTTGCTGGCCCAATCAATGGCTTGATTGTGAATTGTCCTGGCCTGAAATTAGAGAAGCCCTAATCTATTTTAGAGATTTCTGCGGACACCCAAGCAGGCAACGGAAACTTCCAAAAAAGAGAAATCAAAGAGTGTCAGTGATTTCATTGATCTCTAAAGTTTGCTTGATTGCGCATTTTGATTTTTGAGATGTCGTCCCCGTATTGATTTTTGAGGTTTGACAAGTGAGCAATTTAATTGGTAGGTAACTTGAAATAATGGTTTTACTACTTTCAAGTTCAAGTAGAATATTAGCTACTTCTTCACTTGTGAAGGATCAATTGCTTTTAAATTGACCAAAGCCAGTTAGGAAAGAAGAAACAATCTTTACTAGGGCTTGCCGAACAGGCTACACCGAGCATGACCCCGGGGTTCGTGCCCAAGCACGGATTGCGTCATCGCTATTACCACCTTTTTCTATTGCGAGAAGCAAGCTGTAATCACTCATTGAGAATGAATATTTTGTTGAAAAATATTGGTCTAGGGTCGTGTCCAGAATTCTGCTCCCCAAGAGTCCTATTTAAATCCTCTCATAGAAAGAAGACAAGCGTGTCATATGTTTAACGTAGAATATGGAAATGTCCTTGACTTATTCAATTGTTCTCTCCCTTGTTCTGGTCACCTTCTTCACTTGCGCATGGAAATTACTGAGTTTGTTTTGGCTGAAGCCGAAGAAGCTAGAAAAATGTCTAAGACAACAAGGTCTAAATGGAACTGCCTACGGGCTTTTGTTTCAAGATCTGAGAGACATCATCAGAATGACCAAGCAAGCTCAATCTCAACGCATTACTCCTTTCTCCGATGACATCGTGCCTCGCGTTCTCCCTTTCTATCATCACTCCATCAAGAAATACGGTACGCATCCTATCAAAGTTGAGATGCAGTGGAATTTTTCTGGCCAATGGTATAATATTGTTGACTCGACAAACTCGATTTCCTAGTACAAAACAATGTACGATTTCCACTAACTAAAGGTTGTAATTTCTAGTTAAAAACCTGCTAAAGAAAATATATTTCCGGTATCTTTTCAGCAATTTAACTGAGATATTATCATGAAAGCAAGTTGACTAAATCCTGCTATAGGGCAGATTTTCCAACATTAAGCGTGTTGCTTTTAGGGGCAAAGTCACATGACAAATTAATGGCAGCTACGTAGTCAGTGACCGTCGGAAGGCTACTAAAATTGCTCATTTTCTCATGCAAATCGATCTGCTGGATGGGTTTTGAGTCGGGTGTTTTCGATGCATCTAGTTGACACACCTGACACACAAATGGGTGAAATATGGAATCCGGTAGCCATTTGACGCCTAGATAAATGATGTCTTTTGAAAATGGTTACTGCAGGGAAGCTTTGCTTTACATGGTTAGGGCCAATGCCTGTGCTAAACATCATGGACTCAGACATGTTGAAGGAAATATTTTCACGGGTCAATGATTTTGAAAAGCCACATCCCAAGGCCATTGCAGATATCTTGACATCGGGGGCTCCTGAATATTGAGGGGGAGAAATGGGCCAAACATAGAAAGGTCATCAACCCAGCTTTCCATTATGAAAAGTTGAAGGTATTACTGCTTGGGGCTAATAATTTCCTGAACAGATGCAACTTCTAATGGAACTTAAAATGATTAATAATCCCATGACATTTCATGGTAACAGAACCTGAAATTCGTGGTAACAGAACCTGAAATTCGTGGTCCATGGACATCTAACATATAGAAACTACAGACATTCAATTCATTTACCTTTTTGATTTAATGAAAAATTACAGCATGTAGTGACAGCATCATGTTCAAGTGGGGAGGAGATGATTAGGATATGGGAGAAGGAAAGTTTGGCTGGTGAAGTGGACGTGTGGCCTCACCTGCAGCATTTGACGGGTGATGTGCTCTGTAGAGCTGCTTTTGGTAGTACCTACGACCAAGTCAGGGGCATCGTCCTCCTTCAACAAGAACAAATTGGGCTCGCAAACAAAATTCAGCAGACCGCATTTATCCCTGCGTGGAAGTAAGTTCAGATTTAGTCTCCATTTATTTTGCGAAAAATAAATAATTTAAAAAATATTTTTAAAAAACGGATCACTTGTATTGCTTGAAATACTCAACTAATAAAAAATATTTCATTATTGATAACAGTTTATGGATGAAAATATTTTTCATTTATTCATTTTTTAAAGTTATCCAAACGATCATTTTTTAAAAAATATTTTTCAAATAATTCGTTTTTCACGAAACAAACGCACCCATATTAATAATTTATTTTGAGATCTTTTAGTTGTTGTAAAAGTATAAATACAAGAGTAACAAACCTCAGTTCGACTTACTCGATCCCTATCCATGGAATCTATGGGGATCACTACAATTTTGACCTATCAAAACAATGTATGGTAAGGCAAATCTTCTATCAAATTCTTATCTCGATTTCTGTCTTCGAACTTCTGAACTTAGTACAATAGATGAAAATGATTGAGTGTATTTATCTAGCAAGACCTACAAACTGTAGAAACCATATTAACGTATAAAGCTTTCATCTTGAAGTTGACTTGGATAAAAAAAAAATGCAGCCTCTTGCCGACCAAACTGCACAAGAGGATGAAAGAAATCGACCGTGAAGTAAAAGGATTGTTGGAAGACGTAGTGACCAAAAGAGAGAAAGCAATGAAGGAAGGAGAAGTAGATGACGATGATCTCTTAGGACTGTTGCTAAAATCAAACATGAAAGAAATTCAAGAATCAGGGCATCAAAAGGTTATGAGCATAGAGGATGTGATTCAAGAGTGCAAAGCGTTCAACATAGCGGTTCAGGCGGCCTCTATTTTGCTTACTTGGACTCTGATTTTGTTGAGCAAGTACCAAAGCTGGCAAGACAGAGCAAGAGAAGGAATTCTGCGAGTTTTCGGCAACAAAAAACCTAATTTTGATGGGTTGAGCCGACTGAAAATTGTAAGGATTCTCGTTGTATTGTAGTATGCTGTATATCTTGATTTCACAACATATATTCCTGAATTTCAAAACTCATGTCTAATAAATAGATTTCTCCAAAAAAAATGGACAAACAAAAAATTTAAAAGCGAAAAATGCAGGAAATTGTAACTACCTGACCTGAAATCTAGTTATTGCTCTTACCTCAACTAGTGACAGAGGCGAGACCTACGGATTGTACCTTTGCATTCGAAGTAACAAATATTGAGCACATGAATGATATTCAGTTAGATGAATTAGGTCCACTAGGCAAGGTTTAGATAGTTTTGTTGCTTTCTCAATGTCTTTTTGGCCAAAAACAGGCCGACAACAAATTGGTTTATATGCAGGTAAGCATGATACTGAACGAGGTGCTTCGGTTATATCCGCCTGCATTTATGACAGCGAAAACAGTTCACAAGACAACCAAATTGGGAGATATGCAAATACCTCCAGGAGTTCTGCTTTTTTTGCCCATTATCCTGATCCACCAAGATTCAGAGATTTGGGGGGATGATGCCAAAGAGTTCAATCCGGAGAGATTTTCCGAAGGAGTCTCAAAAGCAACCAAGAACAAGCTCTGTTTTGTCCCTTTCAGTTGGGGTCCTAGAACTTGCATTGGCCAAAACTTTGCATTCCTCGAAGTCAAAGTTGCTCTGACCTTGATTTTGCAGAACTTCTTAGTGCAGCTATCTCCTTCTTACAAGCACGCCCCTATTCCTGTGCTCACTCTGCATCCCCAACATGGAGTCCCCTTGATATTGACTAGAATCGGATCCAATCCCTCGATTCGTATTTGATAAGATATTGTGTTCTTGTTTGCTTCGTTATGGGCATATTGTTCTGTTTGTTGAGAATAAAGGAAAAGTCAAGTAAACATATGATGCCTTCTTGACTAGAAAAGTGGTTCCTATGATGGGGTTTCATTTTGGAATTCTTCACAACTCGCGAGCATGCTCTTCTTGGATTGACCTAGCTAACTGGATTTTACGTACTCTTTTGGTGCCTTCGAAAAAGAGTTGTTGCCACATGAAATATCCCTTGCCACCTTTGGCCAAACAGTAAATGATACACTTGATTCTGATCCATAACACAAATTGTTAACTCTTTGTGAAGTCACTTATTTTAATAAGAGAAAGAGAACACGGCCTAATATCCAAAAAAACCCAAAACTTTAGCTTTTGTCCCAATTATATCCTAAAATTTTTTTTGTCCCATAAAAAACCCAAAACTTATCACCTAATATCGGCCTAGTACCCAAAAAAACCCCAAACTTTAGCTTTTATTCTAATTATATCATAAACTTTTTTTGGTCCCATAAAAAACCCCAAATTTACCACTTAATATCCAAAAAAACCCAAAACTTTAGCCTTTGACCCAATTATGTCTTAAACTTTTTTTGTCTCACAAAAAACCCCAAACTTTTATTTTTGCCTCAAATCTACCACTGTTAACTTTTCCGTCCAATATTATCGTTAATGACTATTTTTTTATTTTTTCGAATTTTTGATTTTTTCTTTTATTTTCTTTTTCCTTTCCTTTTCCTTTTTTTTTCCCCTTCACCTTCAACTTCTGGCCGGCAAGGTTAGCCTCACCTGCCCCTGGCAAGATTTGTCCTCGCCGTGGCTTGTGAGGCTTGGCCTTGCCCAACGCTGGCGAGGGCTTAGTCCTGCCGGCCTCGTCCTCACCGGCCGCGACGAGGCTTGACCTCGCCACTAGCTGGCGGGACCAAGTCTTGCCAGTCACGGCAAGAACGAACCTAGCTAGGGGCGGGCGAGGATGAACCTTGCCAGAGGCAGGTGAGGCTTGACCTCGCTGGCGTTGGGCGAAGTCGGCCTCACTCGCCTCTAGTGAGGGCTTGGCCCTGCCGACCACTGGCAAGGCTCGACCTCACCGACGTTGGGCGAGGCCAAGCCACAGCAAGGACAAACCTCGCCAGGGGCAGGAGAGGTCGACCTCGCCCAACACCGGTAAGGTCGAGCCTGGCCGATCGCCGAATCGGCAACCGGCCAGAGGTTGAATGTAAAGGGAAAAAAAAGAAAAAAAGGAAAAAGAAAAAAAATCGAAAAAATAATATTAAAATAATTATTAATGATAATATTGGATGGAAAATTTAACGGTGGTAGATTTGGGACAAAAGTAAAAGTTTGAGATTTTTTAAAAGACAAAAAAAAGTTTAGGTATAATTGGGACAAAGGCTAAAGGTTGGGGTTTTTTATGAGATAAAAAAAAGTTTAGGATATAATTGGGACAAAGACTAAAGTTTGGGGTTTTTTTGGGTGTTGACCTCATAATATCCAAAAAACCCCAAACTTTAGCCTTTGCTCCAATTATGTCATAAACTTTTTTTTATCTCATAAAAAACCCCAAACTTTTACTTTTGTCTCAAATCTACCACCGTTAACTTTTCCGTCCAATATTACCAACTATTTTTTATTTTTTCGAATTTTTGATTTTTTCTTTTATTTTCTTTTTCCTTTCCTTTACTTTTTTTTTTTCCCCATCACCTTCAACTTCTGGCCGGTGAGGCTCGACCTGCGAGGCTCGCCCTTGCTGGCATTGGGCGAGGTCAGCCTCACCCGCCCTTAGCAAGATTCGTCCTCGCCGTGGCTAGCGAGGCTTGGCTTTGCCCAACGCTGGCGAGGGCTTAGTCTCGCCAGTCTCGTCCTCACTGGTTGCGGCGAGGCTTGACCTCGCCACTAGCCGGCGGGATCAAGCCTTGCCAGCCACGGCGAGAAAGAACCTAGCCAAGGGCGGGCGAGGATGAACCTTGCCAGAGGCAGGCGAGGCTTGACCTCATTAGCGTTGGGCGAGGTCGGCCTCGACCTCATTAGCGTTGGGCGAGGTCGGCCTCGCTCGCCCCTAGCGAGGGCTTGGCCTTGCCGGCCACTGGCAAGGCTCGACCTCACCGACGTTGGGTGAGGCTAAGCCATAGCAAGGACGAACCTCGCCGGGGGCGGGCAAGGTGGACCTTGCCCAACACCGGCAAGGTCGAGCCTGGTCGATCGCCGGACTGGCAACTGGCCAGAGGTTGAAGGTCAAGGAAAAAAAAAGAAAAAAAAAGGAAAACGAAAAAAAAAAAAATCAAAAAAATAATATTAAAATAATTATGAATGATAATATTGGACAAAAAATTTAACGGTGGTAAATTTGGGACAAAAGTAAAAGTTTGAGATTTTTTAAGAGACAAAAAAAAGTTTAGGATATAATTGGGACAAAGCTAAAGTTTGGGTTTTTTTTTTTGTATTAGGTGGTAGATTTGGGATAAAAGTAAAAGTTTTGGGTTTTTTATGAGACAAAAAAAAAGTTTAGGATATAATTGGGACAAAGGTTAAAGTTTTGGGTTTTTTTGAGTATTGACCCAAGAGAACACTGCATGCAAGTACTTTTACTTGGTTGAATACAAAACAACAGAAACACTAGGAAGACACATCCCGATATTTTTTTTTCCTCTCATGAGTTCATTATTCTCTGTAAGAGCTATCCCTGCTTATGCAATCTTACAAGTACAAATTTCAAGAATACGATTTGCTAGTTAACTGTAGCCCAGATATCCGATGGCCAAAAAAGACAAAGAAGAAGGAGCATGAACTTGTACTCTCGAGACAAAGATGATCCCAGTTATCAAATTATCCCAAAAGAGCACAAAAAACATCCACAGAAGAAAAAAGGCACAAAACTTATGTTGCATCAGGTGTGGTTAATGACATTGACGTGTACAATGGACACATTAGTGGAGCCAAATCGATGCCATACGTTTTTAAACAAAGACGACTTGTTTGAGTAGGATTTTGTTTCATTCTTTTCACGTAACGGAGAGAGAAAGAGTTTAGTCTCAAATCAAATTCACAGATTGGATGACTAGGATTTTGCCACAAGATGAGTTCGCAAATTAGGGTTTTATTAAACAAGGATTTTCAAGCTAATCGTGAAGTTTAGTTGGTGTTTCAAGTTTTTAGATCTAAGGTTTCAAATGATCAGTATGGAAGAAAATCAAGCAAATAATCCATTATAGTCGAAGCGAAATGGGTGTAACCTAATGAAATTTACTATCCATATATTATGAATTATGAAAAATTTAAATATATTTTGAAATATTTTTCTCTATCGCATCACTGTTATTCCTAGTTCATTTACTATATAAAAATATATAATACAATAAGATGTTTGTGATCAAATTGAGACTTTAAGGATGTGTTTGTTTTACGGAAAATGTAATGCTTTGGAAAATGTTTTTTGAAAAATCATTTTCCAGGAAAATAATTAGTTTTCCTTTGTTTGGTGATATGTGATCGAAAACATTTTCTGGTGTTTGGATTTCATTTGGAAAATTATTTCAATACCATGATTTTATCTCAAGCAAAAAAAAAAATTCGAATTTTTAAAAATAAAAAAAGAAATAGAAAAAAATAAAAAAAAATTAAAAAAGAAAGAAAAGAAAAGAAAGAAAAGAATAAATATTAAAAAAGTAAAGGGAAGCAATTCCGGAAAGTGTTTTCACTTTTTTAGATTAGGAAATTCACTTTCCTAATTTTATACATAAATGTTTTCCTTAATCGGAAATTATTTTCGGTTAACTGATCATTTTCAGCGAACTAAATAGGTGAAAGTCCAAAAAACGGATTCCCGAAAATCACTTTCCTTGAAACAAACGCACTCTAAAAGTATATTTTAACTTTTTTACTTTCATTTACCAAATTTTGAACTTTTATTTATAGAAGAAGTAAATGCATTAAATATTCTGAGAATCTAATTTACTAACTTACAAATTTTTTTAAACTTTTATTTGGATAAAGAAAGACTCCTCTACTAAAATTAAATGCATTAAATGTTCAAAAAGTATATTTTAATATAATTTATTATATTAGTTAGATACTACTTGCTTTGCGTGGGTTTATCCTAAATACTGAATTTTAAAAAAAATCATTCAGTTAGTTAAACTAACATATATAGATGATGTTATATTTGTTTATGTGAAAAATAATATTTTTTTTTTTGGTAAGGTATGTGAAAAATAATATTGATCGCAACTAAAGTCAATAATACATCAGAAGAATTAAATTTGAAAACCAACCAGAGAGTATCCAAATTGAATAATCTTAATGTGTTCTTCCCATAATATATTTGTTGACACCCAAAAATAATCTGAGTAATAATGGATCGATGAGAGTCCATGGTGCATTGTCGACAGAACAGCTGCAGTCTACTATTACAAATCGGCAACTGAGAAGGGTAGCTGTCATTGATGGAAGAAAATTTGTACAAGGATATAAAAGGCCTAGAAAGACTAATTGTAAAGGATCCACGATTAATAACACTTACAAAATTTTTCTGCAATTTACTTTATCAATTCTTTATTCGTATTCGTTATTCTTTATTACTTGTAGTTCTTTAGTTCATAGTATAGCTATACCGATCGTTTCCTACTGATTGTTTTCTATCCAAATCGTCATAGAACCGTGTTCATTTCTAAAAATCAAAGATCTAACCCTTGGTGAAAGATCTTTCATTGACGATCAATTTCGACGAAACATCTTTTTGGCACACTTGGTGAGATCATTGTGGTTCGATTTTAGGAAGTGAAAATGGCAAAAACAATGAATCGAGAGCTCCGAAATGGCACTGGTGAGAATAATCAATCCCCACAGAGCATCAATGAGAGGTTACTCGGTTGGAATCGTCATATGCTAATGTAGTGGGAGACGATAACCAAGGTGGGAATATATGAAAATTTATTTTGGAATCTATTTACGATCTATAAAAGCATTTTGCATTTTTAGAAATATGAGAAAAAAGTTATTGAAGAATTACAATTTCAGTTTCAATATCCAAAAAAAAAAAATATGAGTACAAGGCAAAATATCTGTGAATTTTACGTACATACCAACCGTTATTCTAACTACAAAAATAGAAAATTATTGTATGAGTTACACACACGAAAAAATATTAACGTACGGTTTCCTTTGATTCAATTGACAAAAAAAAATTCAAATTGTCCCATAAACTAATAAACCTCATCTACCGATTCGATTTGGCTTGTGATTATCAATTCGCCTCTATGCATATACCGTCATAGGACAAACTAATATCTCTAAAGAGTATGTCAATAATACTCATTTTAATTCAAATAACCATTGTAATTTTTCCTAGCTTTTAATTTTATTTTCTCCCCTCCCTCTCTGTTTGCTACCGAACGTTGAGGACAAGCAAAGGCGAAAGCAAAATGCGAAGATAGTGGGCATCAAAAGGCGTACTAGATAAAAGCGGGAATGTTTGCTTTTTCCTTTCCGCCACCAAGAAATCGAAATTCAAACTGTGGCCATATAGCACGAGTCACTTGGGAGCATATTTGTTCCATTATTTTATTGGCCTGAAGAGGCTTTGAGACAATTGTCGCAAGGATTACAACCGTATTTACAGTCTTCCCGATCCAAAGACTCGCCAAAGTGTGCCAGTAAGGTTTGGCGCCGACACTCATCCTGAAAATTTCGCAAATTAGAGAGTCAACACATGTTTATCGATAGATTTTGCTCCATTCAGGTACATGGAAGTTGAGTTTAGCCCCAAGGTTCCATTATGATTTACATATGTTGCCAACAGAGCCATCTAATGATCTAGCACCCAAACTGGTTAATGCCAGACTAAAACTAACAACAATCAATAGAACAAAGTGGAAAGTGGAAACACAAAATAGAAGTATCACTTAGTTGAGATCATTAATGAGAAGTTGAGAAGACAAATTGGATTACCTTGAGTTCACAATATTGCTGCATTTTCCTAGCTTCAGCCATTGCAGATTTAAAGATAGCAGTTTTACATCCTCGACCACTCCTCAACATGCACATGACCCGGCTGAAATCCTTTTTGGCATATAGAGCTATGCACACTGCCGGTAGATTATCTCTTCCTGCTCTCCCTGATTCTTGGTAATAGCTTTCAATTGACTTGGACATTGTGTTGTGGATGACAAAACGCTGACCACATGCCATTAAAAAAAAAATTACTGAACCAATAAAAAAAAGTGGAAATGTGACAAAAACATTATAACTGAAGGTCAAGTTAGATCAGAGTCATTTGCCACTTTGACAGTAAAGAAAAGACCTTTTATCCTAGTCTAACTCAATTTCAGCACACCCAAGTTCCATGCATGGAAGAAAAGAATTTGACTTGAAAAAATACATAATTCACTAGTTCCTACAATCAATAGCCAAGAATGACAATTTAGCAGGCCACTGGACCATGGAACCAGCAAAGTTTACTTCCAAACACACTAAGAAACCAATTAGCGAAACTTAAACATTAAAAGAAAAGTGGATTAGTTGAGTGTTTGTCAACATGTCAGCTTGATTCTAAAACTAAAAATAGGCAAAGGCCCAGAGTCCATTTCAACTTACCACATCTGGTTTGTCTATTCCCATCCCAAAAGCAATGGTAGCGCATACAACCTGGACCACTCCTGTATGCCATTTCTTTTGAACAGCTACTCTTTGATGGGCTGCTAATCCAGCATGATAGAACACCGTCTTTATACCGTACTTATCATTCAAGTATTTTGCAACATCCACACATTCACTCTTTGAGAGGCAATATACTATGCCACAAAAATTAGCAAAACGATTCTTTAGCAGCTCTCCAAGCTGCTTCAGTGGTGCCTTGGCCTTAGCTATGACCTCATACTTTAGGTTTGGTCTGTCAAAGCTTGTCTCAAGAACAAGAGCATGGGGGATCCTGAGAGCTTTTAGGATATCCTACAATGGATGCACATTTCAATCAGTCTCAAATGATTATTTCAACATAATCCGGAGGTTAATGTGCAAGTTTCTTACCTCACGAACTGGCTGAGTGGCAGTTGCAGTTAAGGCCATCACTGGGACGTATGGAAAATTTTGCTTGAGACATCCCAGTCCCCTATAATCTGGACGAAAATCATGTCCCCATTGACTGCAATAATGACAACAAAGAAAGTAACAGTCAATAAGCTTTACTAGTTTACAATCATTCAAATATACGAGAAAAGCTCAAACCAGCAGTACGTTCCTTTCATGAGATGGCACTGGCAGTGCAGATCCAGTAAAGACCTCATAAGAAACACAATCAATGATCACATGGGTGAACTTTTGCCATATATCTCAAGTTGTTAATATACAGTATAAATGCTAAAAATAAATACAGACACAAGAACCAGCTTAAAAGACCTCACTATCATGCCAAACATGGACACTTCCAATTACTTCCGAAAGTAATTTCCGTTGGAGTTTATTTTGGTTGTGCGCATTTTGCTTAATATGATTAACGATGTGCCACTGACTTTTCCCAAAAGAAGGAACTAGATTATTTTAGAATTAGTTATTTCAGCATTGCATTCTGTTATACTAGAACTTCACAGAAGGTCTGGGTTTCAGAAGGTTCAGTGAAACACCGACAATGTAATTAGGCTAGAAATACAGAAAATGCAAAAACGTTTGAAAAAAAGAGTTAGAGTGCGCATATATAAAAATTAACTCGCTTTTCTTTATCTGGAACAAGGATAGTAGTTTTGCAGTGTTAACATCATAAATACTTATTCGTTTTGAAGTAACTCTAGCAAGATCTTTGCTTTAGATACAAGGATGCCAAAGAGTATACCTCACACAATGTGCCTCATCAACAACAAAACCAGCAAGTTGTGCCTGCAATGCGTGATGGTCGAGTATCAAAAAGTTAAAAAGAAACTTTCAAAAAAAGTAACAGTGAATCAGAAATAGTACCTTTCTATGCAAGCATTTCAATATCTCGAGAAATGATGGATTTCCCACAATCCTTTCGGGAGTTACATACAATAGCTTGCATGATGGTTTATCTTTCCTGAAAAGACAAGCAAAGCAGTGGAGATTAATGACTTGACAGTCACAACACTCAGCAATTTTTTTTTTTTTTTGAAGTCCAATAGAAACCCTATTGCAACATATGGAGCATAGCCCAACATTTTATGGTGGGATAAAGATTCTATGGTATGATATACTTCTCTAGGAACACTAAGATCCTAAAATTTATTTTTAAGGCAAATATCTTAGGCATGAATCTTTTCATTAACTACATAAAAAATGTGCATCCATTGCAACATATGGAGCATAGCCATTTTATGGCGGGATAAAGATTGTACGGTATGATACACTTCTCTAGAAACACAGAGAGAGAGAGAGAGAGAGAGAGAGAGAGAGAGAGCTAAACCTTGCCTTAGTTCTTGGAGGACAGCTGCTGCTTGGGCAGAAGTTTGCTGAGAGTTCAAGAAAGTAGACGGTATTCCATACTTGAGGGTTAGAGTAATTATTTGATCCTGGATGAGAGATAGCAGGGGGGATATAACAATTGTGACACCTGGTTTGAGAGTTGCTGGCAGCTGAAACAAAATGTAAAAACATCAGAAGAGCACATGAAGAAAGGAAGGGATGAGGGAATTATTCTTTTATTGACCTTAAGCTGATCAGAAAGTACCAGTTTATATTTGTCTTATAATTACTTCAGCTAGAAACATATATGAACTACTTCAAGACTGAACAGAAACACTTCAGGATAATTCACCTTAATCAGTTCAGATTAATATCTTCCTTTGTGATTCAGTAGATCAATTCAGATTTATATGAAAGGACATCAATTTCAAACCAATTATGGGAAATAATCACCCCTAGTTGACATGATGCACATACCTGCATAGGAAATATAGACATCTACAATCTATATTTGGTGCACATAATTTGAAAACTTATTCCTCTTTGACTTAATAACCCTTTTGAATTGGACATGAACTATGACCCACAACAACACTTACATGCAAAAACAAGATAAATTTTCCAGTAAGTAATTAGAAGGTCCTAGAAGCATAGCATAAACCTCAAATTCTAGAAATTATAGAACAGATAGATCTGTGCAAAGGTAGAATGAGAATGTCCTATATTTCCTTCTTTTCCAACTTAGTCCCATCATGTACATTGGAACCCATGGTTATGTCCCCGAATCACTTCCTATTGCTTAATTTGCATTTGGAAAACATTTTCTTCCTTTATTTTAAGCACACAGTGCTAACAAAGCAGATTACGAGATCATTTTAAAGCTTAAATTTCAATATACAGGTCTACCCATCTAGTATTTAATTGGCGGAACCATGGAGCAAAGTGCACAGGGCTTGTGCTCTAAACATTGTCTCCACACGTAATTCTACATACGATCATTACACAAACGAAATAATGTTAACATTCACTAACCTGGTAACATAAACTTTTACCACCTCCAGTGGGCATGAGAATGAAGCAATCTTGCTTGGCTACGGAAGCTTTACAAGCCTGATGCTGCATTGGTCGAAATGCCTTGTTTCCGAATATTACAACATTTACCAATTCTATGTCATCCAAGGCTTGCAATTCCTCATAAGTCAGAGTTCCTTGTTTGCATGTCGAAATCCGAGAGCAATGTCTTTTATTTGAAATTGATGATATTGAACCTTGAGTGATTGTGCTCTTACAGTCCTTCAACACAAACAAGCCTCTTCAGCACCACAAAAAGTTTCTGACGTGGAGTGATGGAAAATGAAAATTGTGCACAAAGAAATCCCAAACCTTCATCTCGCAAAACACTCCTATCAAGGACGCTGGATGCTAAGTTCCACACTTGGATGATGTACCATACTCTCAAAATATTTGAGAAATATAGGCATTGTTACATCATCCAACACAAAAATCAACTGTTTTTACTGACCATACAGTTCTAATATAAGTCATTTTAGATGTTAAAAGACTGTGGAAGTAACTGGCAAAAGTTAGGAGTGTCTATTATACATTGATCGGATGAGAGCCCTCATAAGCAGTTTACTGAATGCTTTTGTATAAGTACCCTGTGTAAGGTCCTCTGCTGTGAGCAGAATTACAAGCAAACTGGAAATGATCAAGGAAAGACATAATTTTAAGAGCAAAGGACAGTGACACACTAATTTAAGGGGTTGGGCAGTTTCGTCTATGTCAATGGGAGGAGTTGTTTCACAATGACCATGAGGGAATTGAAATAAGAAATAAATCAATTTCTCACTAACCAAAACCCCAATTGCAAGAGTCAATAAAAAACGAATGAGATGAGCGGAAAGCGTTTCCCAAGAGTTTTCTCAGAAGGACACTCTGATCTCTTTCTATCAAAAACCCAGACAATTGGTTCTCAATTCTTCTCATTTTCCTTGTCGGCCCAAATATACCTCAGCAACAAAAATATCTAAAAATATGGGTTGCAGAATCATTGTTAAAAGAATAAAAAGTCATGCCGAGGTATGCCAAAGTTTTGTTAACCTCCTAAACAGCTGGACCATTGTGGCCAGACTCCCGGGATTTGCCCGGTAACTATTGTGGCTTCTTCAGGTGTCCACAGTTGCTTCACTGAACAGCCAACCCTGTACGATACTCAGACATTCTTCAAGCTGCGTATTTGGTCCATGAAATTACACAGGCCAATCCCAAGCCAAATCTAGGTCCATGAATCATAAACTCGAGCTACAAGCTTAAAAATTTCAAACTGGTGGGGCAAAAAGGAGTGAGACAACTTCACAGTTTTCAAAAGCATACCATGGATTCTAAAGCTCGTTTGGCCAGAAGTTGAGCGGATGAATTCCTCCGAGTACTGCTTTGATCGGGAATATAGCATGTGGATTTCCTGCCCATTTTACTGCTAAACATATCATCTTCGTCTTCACTGTCAGTAGAGGAATCCACCTCGAGAAAAGTTTGATTTTTCTCAGGTCGTGGAGAATCTTCTATAATAGTAACATCGTGCACATCATTGCATCCACCGTCATTAGGGATATCTTGGCCAACCATATCAGCCAAAACTCCACAAGCTTCCGATTCCGCAGCTTGCAATTCCGCCAGAAAGTCATCGCCACAGTGCTCCACAGTGATAAACTCTCGACCTTCGTCACCTTTAAAAAAAAAAAAAACCAAATGAAGAAAAAGATGATTTTGCAAGTCAATAAGACCACTCCGCCAAACCCACAAACAAACAGGAATGAGATTAACGCTCAACGAACGAAATCTTAACCAGCTCCGGTCCATTCAAATCCAAAGCAGACCATTTCGCGACCATCATCGGAACACCGACTAACCGAACTGCAAATAAATCTCCTTATTTTAGGAACGCGCAATCCATCAATTCACAAATTCTCCAAGCAGCACAAGCAATCGCGCCATCCCCTAATCACCAGATATCACCCAATTTGGCCAATAACCAAGACAAAAACCTACCATCCAAAGCAACCTCAGCGTGTCGAACCGGAACCGTGCCGGACATTGTCGCTCGTCACAGCGAGCCTACTTCGCTAAGCCAGCTCCGATCCACTATTAAAAACCTACAGCACCCTATTCCTACAGCCATCGTCGTCGCGGGGACGAGAAACAAAGCCAGTACAAGAAATGGGGGCGGACGAAGTAATGATTTCTCGGCGTACCGTAGAGCGAAACGAGGCGGTCGAGGCACCTGCCGGCGGACCGCTCGTCGAAGCCGAAATCGAGAGCCAGGCTCAGCAACCGAGCTCTCTCCACCTCCTCCAAGCCCCGCCGCTCCTCCATGGGGAATCTCTCAACCCTCTTCGATCCGAATCGATCGATGATGCGCGAGCGCCCAAATCGAATCGATCGCTAGGTCTCTCGCGAGAACGCGCGCGCTCGAAGTGGTCTTGTTCGAAAAGCTTGACGGCGACGGCGGGACTGACGATGTTCGTTTTGCCCTTTTTGTATATGTGTGTGTGTGTGTGTGTGCTGGAGAATGGGAGTTTTCAAAATTTTTTTTGACAATTCCGTTTTCGCTCCTGAAGTTTGTTGGAAGTTCTACTTTTGCACCCCGCGTAAGTTTTTCCGGTTTCATTTGACACCCTTGGGCTGGGTCTCTGTGCGGGGGGAGCCTTTTCTCTTTGCGTTATTCTTCTCTGGTTTTCATTTGACGTTTACTTTATTTTTTACCTTCATATATATATATATATATATGTTAATATAAATATTGCAATGGAATGATTTTTCAAAAATGTAGGAAGAATAGCGTTTCCAACACTACTTTACTGTTCGGCAAAAAAAATAAAAAAAAAAACAACTTTGTTGTGGCCAAAACCTCTTGATAGCGGCATGAATTTCATAAGTCGAAGCTCTACCTTATGGAATTGACCCTACATTTGACGTGATGGACCGTTGGATAAAATGGGGAAAAAATGTGATCCGCCAGATCCGTTTTGCAAAATTGATTTTCCGTCGTCACTTCCGGACATTAAAAGGAAAGTTACGGACGAAAACGCGATCAAATTATCATTTAATTAAGAAAAGTCACGATGAGTAAGGAAATTTTACGGAGACATAGGTCTCGAAACTTGACCAAGTGCAAAGGAGAGTTACGGTCAATTTAGATATTTTGCTAGAAATTCACAAAAGAAATTTACTATTAACAGAATAGATATTATTTTTGTGGAATTTTACCAAACATAGGCTTCCGGGGATCTTATGACCTCCAAAGAAAAAATGAAGAAAACCTGTGAAAGGATGTTTTGCGGGTAAAATTACTGTTAACAAGGACAATTTAATCGCCATGATCAATAAGCATAAGTTTGCCCCCTTGAATCTTGGAATCAGGAACGACATTATCCATCTTCGTGATAGTGCGATGAGCCCAAAGATTTACCCATTTTCCTGTAGAGACTAGCCAAACGATGATCCTAACAAGTACATGCTAAGAAAATCAAAATTGATTCATTTTAATCGCTAACATATATTATGTTAGAAAATTTTGTTTTTTCTCATTTTAGTAAGATGATGTATTTCACAAAATAAATAGCAAATGATATTGAACTTTTAAATATCTTAACATGATCACATGCTATCATGGCATTGTTCAATTTTTCGGTTGTACTTACCGTAACTATAAGAATAAATTTAGGAATTATAATTGTGAATGGTCTATAAATATGTACATTTAGAATACAAGAAATTGAACCGGTTCACATTGGGATCTTTCATTTTGTGTCCTTTCTCATGACATCAGAGCAAATATCGACCCCCATGTAGTTTCTTCTTCATGGCCGATCAAAACACTCCCACTGTCTCTTCCAAAGATCGATGTAAATTCTCTATAGTTTCTTCATTTAAGTGACCATCCGAATGCTCCTCTAGTCTCTCCTCCTTTAGAAAGAGACAATTATCCAATATGGCAACATGCCATGCTCATGACCCTTGAGGCAAAATATAAACTGTGCTTTGTTGATGGGTCCTTGCCGCGTCCTGGTTCAAACTTTTTGGATTATCCTTATGGATACGTTGCAATAGTATGGTGAGGTCTTGGTTGATTCATTCTACTATACCAACAATCTCACATAGCATTCTTTGGCATGACTCAGCAAATGATATTTGGAATGATCTTCACGAGCGCTTCTCCCCTTGTAATGCTCCTAGGATTTTTGAGCTCCGTAGGGCTTTATCTACACACCAACATGGTACAACTTCAGTATTTGCATTTTACATTATGATTAAATCCGATCGAGACGAACTATTGTCGTACCAAACCTTGCCAACTTGCAGTTGTGGAGCAATGTCGACCTTGCTACAGTTTTTTGAAATGGATACGTTATTAGAATTTCTCTAAAGGCTTAATGAATCTTATGCCGCGATTCGGAGTCAGATCTCCCTTATTGATCTACTCCCTACCGTCAATAGAGCATTTCGCCTAACTATTACAAGAGGAACGAGAGCGCACTATTCAAGACAGTTGCACTGTTATTCCCGATCCTACTACTATGGCCGCACTTTTGTCTTAATGATACTCTCACTTCTCTACCTATGGGTTCTCCCAAACTCATTTTACATTGTACTAACTGCGGAAGGGATGTGTTTTAAGAAACACAAATATTCTAAATAGTGCGACAGATCATATATCTTGTGATGCAATCTTGGTTTTTGAATTTTATGATAATATAACTTCCGACCCTGTGTCCCTCGTGATGGGACTGTGGTTTCTATTCAACGAATTGGGTGGATTTCTCTAATACCGGATCTAACTCTTGATCGTGTTTTATTTGTTCCCCAATTTCGATTTAATCTTCTTTCAATCAATAATCTTACCACCGCCACTTCTCTCAATATTACATTTACCTTTGACACTCGCCTTTTTTAAGACCCAATCTCGACGAGGAGATGGGTAAGCAGCACGGTGGTTTATACTACCTTTCCATGCCCCAACCCACTTCTTTGACATCCACCACCATACCAAGCGCCCACTTTGACCTTTGGCATTGGCGGTTGGGACATCCGGGCTCATCTTGCCTTCATCATCTACAAGCTTTAGAAAATAGAATTTCATTTTCTAATACTTTTCCTTGTACTGTGTGCCCACTTGCAAAACAATCTCGCTTGCCATTTCTTTCTACTACCATTTCTACTATTCAAGCTTTGATTTGATTCATTTGGATGTTTGGGGCCATATTGGACCACCTCTATATCCGGGGCATGTTTTTTTTTTTTTCTTCTGACTATGGTTGATGATTATTCCCGTAACACGTGGCTTTATTTAATGTCTTCTAAATCTGATGTAAATCATTGTATCATTAATTTCTTCTTCATGATAAAAACCCAATTTGGTAAACAAATTCGTTGCATCCGCTTTGACAATAGAAAAGAATTTTTCAATCAATTTACTATTTCTTTTTTAGACTCCATGGGCGTTACTATCAATTGAGTTGCATGTCCACCCCTCAACAAAATGGAGTGGCGGAGCGCAAACACCGGCACATTCTAAATATTGCAAGTGCCTTATGCTTCCCTTCCTATTGAGTTTTGGGGTGAACACATTCTCGCTGTCGCCGACATCATAAACTGACTTCCTATTGCCGTCTTGAAAGGGAAAACTCTATATGAGGTTTTACATTATTAGTCATCGAATTTCACTCACCTTCGAGTCTGCGGTTATTTATGTTTTGGGCGCAACACCTCCATTCAAAATAAATTTAATGCTGCGCTACTCTGGGGTTTTTTTACGATGTCCAATGGTCAAAAAGGGTGTCGTGTTTTGTATCTTCTCACCACAAAGATATATGTGAGTCGAGATGTTGTGTTTCATGAAACCATTTTTCCTTACTTGATGCTCCCCAACTCTATCTTGTTAGGGTCACATTTATCACCATCACCTGTCACACAATGTGATAAGATAACCCAACCCTCACCAACAAACCCCTCACAGCCACACCCAATCCTTACACCACTGCAAACACCCTTACCTACACCGCCTGAACAATCCGCTAGACCACAATGGACACGTCAATCTCTCGTTACCTCTAGGACTATTGTTGTTCACTTACTCAAACACTAAGTTCTGCCGAAGATAATGGTCTAGGTATTTTTTATCCCATGTTTAATTTTCTCCAATATTATCATGTTAAACAACCCCATTTAACATTTCCTACTTCTTTGTCTACTACCACTGAGCCATCCACTTTCGCTATGGCAATGTGGCATTAGGAATGGAGATATGCGGTGTAGGCTGAGATCAAAGCTCTTTCTCAAAATTGTACATGTTCCCTTGTACCACTTCCACTTGGCAAGAAGGCCATAGGCTCTAAATGGGTCAATAAAATTAAACGAAAATTTGATGGTAATATTGAACATTTTGTGTACTCTTGTACACACTTAGTTGCTAAAGGCTATACCCAAGTTGAAAGGAAAGACTATCACGATACATTTGCACCTGTTGTCAAATTGGTTACGGTTTGTGTATACTTGGCTATTGCCATAGCTAAGGGATGACCTCTTGAACAAATGGACATTAACAACGCCTTTTTACATGACTACTTGGATGAGGAAGTCTATACAAAACCTCCCTCTGATTTTTGGCGTAAGGGAGAGAATCTTGTGCATCGACTTCACAAATCTCTATAGGCCAAGGGTTCTTTTACCTAGCTAAAAATAAACTTAAACTCTCGGCGTTCAACAATTAGGTATTGCATTTTATTGGGTGATAGACCTATTCTTGGAAAATCAAGAAACACAGCACAGTCTCATGCTCTTCTGCTGAAGTGGAATATCGCGCAATGGCAATAACTACTTACAAAATTACCTAGCTATCATACCTCTTATGAGACATTGGCATGCCTCTTCAAGCCCAAGTTTTCTTACACTGTGATAACCAGGTTGCCCTCCACATTGATGCCAACTCAGTTTTTCACGAATAAACGCAGCACAATGAAATTGATTGCCATCTCGTTCATTAAAAGTTACAAGCCAGCCTCATTGCTCCATTGAAGATCGTTACGGGGTTGCAACTAGACAGGTTTACCAAACCACTAGGCCGAGATCAATACATGTGGCTATTTTCCAAGTTGGGCATCCGTAACCCACACGTGCCAACTCGAGGGGGAGTCTTGGCGTGATCATATACTACCATGGCATTTTTATCTCATGAGTTGTTTTATTCAATCTTTCGGTTGTACTTACCATAACTATAGGAGTAGATTTAGGAATATAATTGTGAATGGTGTATAAATATGTACACGTAGGATACAAGAAATTGAATCGGTTCACATTGTGATCTTTCATTTTGTGTCCTTTCTCAAAATAGACTCATGACGTTAAGTTTTTTTTTCCCTACATCACTATATGTCGGCTTTTTAGATTACTAACCCATTCGAATTTTTTCCTAAAGAATCTCCCGTAAAATGTCAACAGTGCGTACTTTTTTTATGGATAGCTCATATTACCAAAATAGAGATAGACCGAATAGTAAAGTTCTCCATCTATACCAAATAATTATTTCTCAACCATCTATACCAAAGCATTACTCTTCTCAAGTTTGGAAACAATTGCTCGTCATTATCATCGACAACTGGAAGCACGATTGTAGCAAAACAGAGCTCTTAAATTTGGAAAATTTTGCTAAAAGTTTCTAACAATAATTCTTTAAACTTTTGGAATGTAAAGAACCTAGAAAATTTTGGTGGGGCCATGATTTATCAGTGAATATGAAATTTTTTGTAGATACAGAAAAGGGGGCCACGAACCATTCTTAGGGTAGATATGACAGCCATTGAGAGACCACGAATAAGCGAACACGCCTAGAGAGAGAGGAGTTGACCTTTTCGTCTCTTCACGTTTCTAATTTCTAAACGAAAATTTCTTATATAAAGATCTACAAATTTAACTATCATTTTTGTTGGTTTTTTTTCCTTTTTGATTAATTACAGATATTTGGTGCAATATTATATGAATATTAAGTAATCCTTGCTCAATGAAGACAGAAATAAAATATATGCACATGCTTTCAAATACATACTTACATTGAACCACTGATTGAAGATAATGATTGTTGATTGGACCAAATATAGAAAAGCTCTTAGACGATTTGCGAGCACGTCAGTCCATTGCGTTTGAGCCCTCGATACTGGTGATACCACATGAAACCCACATAATCTAAGGATTGAGATGCATTAGGTTTACATGCACTCAAGAATGTGGTCACCGCCCATTTTAACTTTTGTCAATACTACATGTGAGCGATTTATATTACTTCCAAACCAACCATCAAATACATAACTGAAGTGCGCGATCCTAAAGGGCAAGGTCCATTAGGCAATAAACAGGAGATGCAACATTAGTTTGGCTAATGAAAATGGGGCCGGATAGACGGGTCGGCGAAAATGAGGTGTTGGAGATAATGAGGTTTGTTTATATACTAGGCTAAAACAAATTAAGAGTAAGGTTGAAAGCTCATGATAAGGATTTGGTAACGTGTGAGCTTTGTATTCAAAGAGGAAGACGCTTCTTCCATGGAATTTTCTACTTATTTGAAGACTCTTGATGGATTAAATATCTTAGGTGTGAGCTAAAGGAATTGTCTCTAAATATCTTAAGATGTGCGTGGAGACATCTAGTTGTTCAAACAAGCGCTACAAGGAAGTTAATTGCGCGTGGTAGTTAGGAGCACTGGCATTTGACGTTTTTCGCTCAATTACTTCTTTCAATCTGTTGTGGCTTTCTGACCAAGGAAATGATGTGGACTTTATGGGGACACCTCTCTTTAGGGGCCATCACCTAATCTTCCGCAGTCAAACCTCTCAAGGAGCACGAACCTTCTTCGGCATTTCCAAGGGGAGAACTTAGGCTCCATTCGTTTCAAGAAAAATATTTTTCTGAAAAATATTTTCCGTGTTTTCTGGTATTCGGGGGCAGACCTACCCCAAAATCCTTTATTGTTTTGAGAAAAATGATTTTTACTTCTGAAAAGCGGAAATCATTTTCTGCCAAACTCCTTCTTCCCCTCTCCGATCGTTGGTTGCCGGCCGCCGGTCGCCGGTCGCTGCCGCCGCTCGTCGGTCACGGCCTCCGCTCGTCGGTTGCGGCCTCCGCTTGTCAGTCGCCACCACCGCCGGCCGCGGTTGCCGGTCGTTGGCCACCGCTCATCGGTCGCCGCCCGCCTCTCGTTCGTCGCCGTGGCTGGTCAACGGCCGCCGCCGTCGGTCGCCGCTGCCACAGCTGGCAATAAATAGTTTTTTAAACATTTTCATATTAGTTGCCAAATACCGGAAAATTATGTTCCAAGAAAATATTTTATAGGAAAATGACTTCCGGGAAAATATTTTCCAAAAACACAATATTTTCTGTCAAACGAATGGAGCCTTAACGTCCCCTTATTCGTGATTGGACCAAGCCAACAAGTTTGATTTGACTAGAGGATGAGGCCCAAAAGAAGATAAGGCAAGGACTAAAAGCATCTAGAAAAAGGCATCCTAAAAGCTATCTTTTGTTGTTCATCAATCCTTTTGAGCAGCAGCAAAGCATCTTTTCATTTTAACTTTTCCCTCTCAGATCACCTTGGACATAGAGCAGAGTTAGGGAAAGAGAGAGAGAGAGAGCAGAGGAAGAGAGCACTGAGGAAGCATCCACTTCTTCGTTCATTTCACCTATACCCACTAATGTAGGTAGCGGTCAATACGATGTGTTCTTGAGCTCTAGAGGCTTCGATACCCGCAAGACATTCACCGATTACCTCTACCACAATTTGATCAAGGTGGGGACTATATCAATTTGCGTGTTTAGGGACAATAACAACATACCGATTGATGAGGAATTTGATTTAGAGATTCTCAATGCCATCGCACGATCTAAGATTTCGATCTCCATCATCTCCAAAAATTATGCTTTGAGCAAATGGGGCCTCTGTGAGCTCATTCATACCATGGATCGAGAGAAAAGCACGTCACACATAGTCTTGCCCATTTTTTACAAAGTTGCTCCATCGGATGTGCAGCATCTAAAAGGAAATTTTGGAAATGCCTTCCATTTGAGTCAGTTGCGTTTTGAGAAGAAGGATATCCAAGAAGGGCAACGAGCACTTCATGAAATCAGTTACTTAAATGGATGGGAGTCAAAGAAATTTGCCAACGGTTACTTCACTGAACTTTCCTTTTTCTGATTAGTAAGTTTTCTTCTTCATGCGGAACCGATGAAATGCTGATGAATTACTTTCACTGTAAGGTCAGAAAATATCCCCAAAATTGTCCCAATAAACAACCATAGTGCCTACAGACCCAAAAAAAAAAAAAACACAATCATAATGCCTCGAAGACAACAAATTAGTACTCCCCAGGATGTCCCTTAAAACTAAACCAACGACATAAAAAACCAAAGCATCCCATAGTGCCCAAGAATTTTACATTTTCATCTGGTACAGAGCAAAAAACAAAGAAACCATGATGCCTTCGGCCAATAGTATCAATCGCCAAACAATAGGCCTACAAAGGACTCCAATGCTCGGTCTTCCGAAGCTTGATCACCACCAGATAAAATCGACCTCCTATAGCCAACAAGGGTTAGCTCAGTTGCCAAGGATCAAATTCTTCGCATAGACTATGTCTAGGTTCATAATCTCTCATTGTATTTGTTGTTTGACAAGCATGAGGGAAAATTAATAGAATGTGTGGTCGAAACTGTTACAAGCAAGTTGCAGGCAGATTTTCAGCTAGATGTGCCAAAGCAACTAGTTGGACTTGATCGTTATCTTGAGCAAATTATGAATTGGATAGACAGTCCTTCCATCCGTGCTCGAATGATTGGAATTTATGGCATGGGTGGCATAGGCAAGACAACCCTTGCCAAGCGCATCTACAATCAACTCTTGAAGAAATTTGTGCATGCAGCTTCCTTCCAGATATTCGCGAAACTACCAGGCGCCACGGTATTATGTATCTATATAGTCAACTAATATCGGATATACTACGGAACAAAAGTCAAGTGTTTGGAATTGATGATGGAATTAATATAAAATCTAGATTCAAAGGAAAAAAGGTTTTCATTCTTTTGGATGATATAAATGACAGGAATCAACTAGATGCGCTGGCTAGGGAAAGTAATTGGTTTATGGCAGGAAGTATGATTATTGTTACAACTAGAAATAAAGCTGATCTTGATCAATCTGAATTTGAGGAAGACTACAGGTATGAATTGACTGAATTGGATGAGGAGCATGCTTTGCTTTTGTTTAATAGGCATGCATTTCATATGGACCATTCTTTGAGGGGTTTTGAGGGTATAATTTGTGGTATCACATCCACCATGGGTGGGCTTCCCTTGGCATTTCAGGTTATGGGTTCATACTTGTATAAAAAAACGAATAAAAAAGTATGGAAAGATGTGCGCAAGCAATTAAAAAACCATCCACATAGAGATGTCTAAAAGATATTGCAAATAAGTTACGATACATTAGAAGATGGACATAAGCAAATTTTTCTCGATATTGTTTGTTTCTTTATTGGCGAAACTAGCCATTATGCCATGTACATGTGGGAGGGTTGTGGGCTTTATCCAAGTCAAGGAATTGAAGAGTTGAAGTTTAGGTGCTTAATTAAAATTGGAGATGATAGCACATTTGAGATGCATGATCAATTGAGAGATCTTGAAAAGAGCATTTTTTACCAAGGACAACCGCTTGAGAAACGTAGCGGACCATGGGACGATGACTACTAGGGAGTCACAAGAGTATTAAGAGAGGACGAGGTAAAATATGGCGCTCCTTTCTTTTTCTCTTCCTCTTAATTTAATATATTTAATCTGATCTATTCCAACATTTCATCGAGGATGATCAGATGCTTTTACTTTCTAGGGAAAAAATGTATGTATGCATCCATTTATGTCCATGTAGATTAATTTTGAAAGCTAAATGGATTATAAGTATCTCAAGGATGAAAAAGTTATATAGTTTGATTCGATATCATTGACATAAATTACATTCGTAAAAATTTTATTTACAATCAATTTAAGATCCTTTAACTACAATTTTACACTATAAATCTCATTTATTAAAAGCATGTTATTGTCATATCTAGTTGAACATATTGATAATCTGAAGGACTACAATACCAAAAGAAGATGAAGTACAAACATCTTAGATCAAATAAATGAAGATTTCTTGGTTAAAAAACAAGATAGTATGTGACAATTATAACATCTGATAATTAAATCAAAAAAATAAGATTGGAAAATTTTTTAAACTTATTGCTTGTGCTTGCTTTCTAGTAGGGCCGAATGTATTGTGGTGCACTTATGATTTAGGATTCCAATGTTTGATATTTTTTTCTCCATTTTGATTTTGAATATACCCATCCTTCTACTAGTTATTTCTATCTCTTTTCATTCTTAAAAAATAGTAAGATTTTCCTAAATATTTTAAGTGGATTTTTGCTATCTTATCTATTAAGAGGAAATACATGTTATTGTCATGTCTAGTTGAAAATATTGATAATCTGAAGGACTACAATACTGAATGAAGATGAAGTATAAACATCATAGATCAAATAAATGAAGATTTACTGGTTAAAAAAAAAGATAGTGTGTGCCAATTATAACAACTGATAATTAAATCAAAACAATAAGATAGGAAAAAATTTAAACCTTATCGCATGTGCTTGCTTTCTAGTACGGCTGAATGTATTGTGGTGCTCCTGTGCTTTAGGATTCCAATGTTTAATATTTTTTTCTCCATTTTGATTATGAAGATACCCATCCTTCCACTAGTTATTTCTATCTCTTTTCATTCTTATTTCCTCTTAATAGATAAGATAGCAAAAATCCACTTAAAATTTTTAGGAAAATCTTACTGTTTTTTAAGGTTTCATCCCGTTGACCTTGCTCATTTCATGGATTCGGTTAGGTGTATGATAATGAGTGGATTTTCTTATAACAAACATTTCTATCTGCTATAAGTTGTTTTATATTATTTATATTTTTTTGGGACAATGCCTCTTTTGTGATAGAAACCGTTAGACTAACTTAACTATTTATAAATAATAACGAAAAGAAAATTTAGCCAAGTAGAGGAAATGTCGTGCTTATTGTTATATCCGCACCTTTGTATTCGTAATATATGATTTTCAGCATGAAGCCAATTTTTTCAATTATGTTTTATCTTTTACTTAAATTATCAATGTTCGTGTCGTTTTATTATTATATATTGTCATAGGCTCCTGGCTGATCAATGGCAAGGAATTAACCCTAGCAATTAACCAAGAGATGTTGAGCAAAGGAAATGGCTTTATATTCTTGATATAATTTGAAATGTTTGGTTCCTATGATTCAATATCACACTCTTTTGTTGATCCAACAACTTCTTAACATTAGCAAAAAGAGCACACAATACGGGTGTTTGAAAAATGAAAAGAAGTGTCAAATTTGTTTTGAACAGAAAAAATGTTGAAAGATGATAATTAGTGTAGGAAAAAAATTGAATGATTGTAAGATGTGAGAGATTTTGATTTAACTTTGGGAAATAAACTACTTATGGGACAAATTTCTAATTGTCTTAATTATTTAAAATATGATTCTGTCTATTTTGTTATATCCTATTTCTTCGGTTGATTCTGGAAAAATATAAGCAAATTGTGTGGAAACTTTTGATGAAAGTCTGAGGTTTGAAATTCCCTTTCCATATAATATATTTTCTAAATATAATATACATTATAGATTGATGTACAATCGAAAATTATGAAAGATGGTGTGGGATGATGATTATAATAATTTAGTGACTTTTCCTGCGAACAAACTTAAGAGAAATTATACCCGTTGCAGGTTTTTCACTACTTAATATTTAGAGTAGAGATAACGATAGACGAGTTGAACTGTGAAAGTAAATCAAACCAACAAAAAAAAACAATTATAACCAATTGAACTTTTGGGGGAAACTATAGGTATTATCATTAAAGTCCATCAAAGCCATATGGGATTTTTTTCACCATCTTCAACTAATTAAATGATTTGTTTTAGCAAGAAACCTAAACTGTATGTTTTGACTTATAAGATGCAAAAAGAAACAGTGCCATTTTTATGCAAACTGACGTATGTGTCTTCACTTTTTTTTTTTTGGTAAATAAAAATAAGTAGAGTCATCCAAAAACTTTCATATAGCAGGCTTTGCTTAAAGATATTGCTTAAAATAAAAAGTGCATTGCTGACCATTGTCACCACGTCCCTTTTTAAACATACTTGACAAAATTTTTTTTTTTTTTCAGTTTTCAAAGAAATGATTAAACACTTTACAAAAATAGTTAATGGAATGAAAATTGGGTTCTTCCTTTGCTACTTAAAGGTGGCTCACTAGAACTCTTTGACAAATTCTTTTGAAAAATTATACACAAGTCATATTAAAAATTTACAAGTAAATATCTGTATGTTGTAAAATGATTTCATGTATTTTGTCTTAAGTAAAAGGGTTAATACCACGAAAAACCCTAAACTAGTACATTTGTGACAATTTTACCCCAAACTATTTTTTTTATCATAAAAAATCCCAAACTGGTACACTTGGTGCATTTGACGGGAGAAATGGGCCACATACCTTTAAGTATGTGGCTACTTAAAGGTATGTGGCTTTTCGAACTCCAAATTCAAACTTCGGGAGAAATGGGCCAAACATAGACAAATCATCAACCCCGCGTTTTGCTATGAGAAGCTGAAGGTATTACTGCTTGGTGCCAAAAGTTTCATGACCGGATGCAATTCAAAGTCCATGGAAATCTAATATCAAAAACTACGTACATTCAATCCAATTAGCTTTTTAATTGTGGAAAAATTACAGTAGGTAGTGACTGCCACGTGTTCAAGTTGTGAGGAGATGATCAGGGGGTGGGAGAAGCGAAGTTTGGATGGTGAAGTGGATGTGTGGCCTCAGCTTCTGCATTTGACGGGTGATGTACTCTGGAGAGCTGCCTTCGGTGGTACCTACGACCAAGGCAAGAGCATCTTCTTCAACAAGAACAAGTTGGCCTCGCTTCCAAAATGCTTCAGTCTGCATATATCGCGGGGTGGAGGTAAGTCAAGATTAATTTAGCTACAATTTACACGAAGATTTTTAACTGTTGCAAACGCATGTAGCAAGAAGAAAGAGTAACTGTGACATTTCGAAATTTCCATCAATTGGAATTTATTGAATAATTGAGTTTTATGAGATGTGCTCGTAGTAAATTCTCGCCCGGAACTGATCATTACTGGGAATGCTAACCATTAGGGAAAGACTATTAGAGGAAATTAAATTCACGCGACTAAAGAAAATTCGATTGTGAATGGATTTCGACCATTAAATCGCGGAAGTGATATTTTGAGTTACTGTTGGCCGATTCAAGGATAGTTAGGGGTCAGTTCGCCACTATCCTAGTAATGGATCGCGAGTGATTCCGTACGACCACGAAACGACTTGACGAATAATTCTGAAATTATACCGAACGATCGTACCCCTCGGATCAAGTGATTGATCTTCACGGTTTTATTGACAACCGAGGTCGTCACGTGCCGAACGAACTTGCACGTGACTCGATTCAGTATCAGTCATGAGTCGATTCCGCAAATTTCCCCAGCAAACTACTCGTTAGCTTGAGAAATGCTCAAGTTGTGTTTAATAGAATTTAATTATTGAATTTTTTGCCCAAATTGGACACAGGAAAATTAGGAAGTCATGCCGGAACGCTAGAACGACGTTGTACGTGACATGTGTGAATTTTTGGTGCGCTCAAATCCTTTGGAAAAACTCGATTTGGACAAAAAATGGAGAAAGTGACCAAAATACCCCTAAAGATTATTAAAGGGTATGTTTTAAGGGTAAAGGGCATTTTGGTAATTTTGCCCTAAAATTTTGATTGGACAATTTTACCCTTGGATTTTTGGAAAGTTAAAAGTATGCCCTTGGATATTTTTGTGCAAGAATTGATCTTGGCCGTCGGATTAAGATAAGATCGAATCTGGGCCGTTGGATAAAAATTTTGAGATAAAGGGTAATATGGTCATTTTCCACTTGGGTCTTTGGACACTATGTAAGTCAAAATGTGGTCTTCCTTCCCCCTTCTCTCCTTCATTCACGATAAGTCCCTTCCCCCTTTTATTTTTCTCTTTGCCGTGAATACTCTCCCTCCACCGTGAGCTCCTCACTGGCGCCGCTGCTTGCCACACTGCCGGACCACCCTCTAGCCGCCGCCTAGCCGCCGTACCAGCCCCAAACTGCCACCACCAGCCACCGTTCCCCTCTCTTTTCCTCTCTCTCTCTCTGTGAAACCCCCCCCCCCTCCACCCCCGGCCGTGCAAGACCCACGCCGCCGCCGGACCGCCGTCACTCAAGCTGGACGCCACCGTGAGTCGTATGCCGTTGCCGTAGAGCGCCACCGCTTCCCGTTCTAGCCGATTAAGTCTAGAACTTTGTAAGTCGCTTCCTAATCCCGATTTAGGATTTTGGGTATCGCCGAATAATTCGATTTTGGGTGAAGTTGGGTTTATGCGGGTGCGAAATGTTGGGGTTTTAGACCGGACATGTATGGCGGGCCTTAAGAAATTAATTTGGAATTTTTGAAGGACAATTTGAGTGAATTCCAAGCTAAGAATCACTGTTCACGAGCTGTGATTTACTGTTCATGGGGCTATGATGATTGGTTCAGGACGCAAGTTGGATTTTTAGAACCG
Organism: Syzygium aromaticum; assembly: GCA_024500025.1. Classification (NCBI taxonomy): domain Eukaryota; kingdom Viridiplantae; phylum Streptophyta; class Magnoliopsida; order Myrtales; family Myrtaceae; genus Syzygium; species Syzygium aromaticum. The sequence continues at coordinate 5,201,387 of CM044891.1, read as the reverse complement.
GTATTTAATGGCGAGAAAGTCCCGTGAAGGATCGGAATTAACCCGACGCCATTTGGTTGGAGAAATATTGCGAGTATTGTATTTGAGGCGTGTTTGATTTGTTAATAAATTGTGGTGATTTAATTGAGCGTATTGCTGTGCATTTGAGTGACTGTATATGCTTGTCGGGTGCACACATGAGTTAGATTAAATTAATTATTAATATTGCCATGTCCTATGTTGAATGAACATGAGCTGCGTGCATAATAATACATGTGCGGGCCACGTGTAATAGGCCAGGAAAGTGTGGCAATTGGGTGTCGAGCGTGTGCATGAGAAAGAAAGAGATGGTGTGTGGCATGGCATGAGAAATTGCAGAACGTTGTGCCGTCTTGATGCGAGTACTTTAACGCGGGACGATGCCCGGTATTACCGGAGAACTGCCAGCTTGAGGCGTGTACTTCAACGCGAGTTGTGCAGTGGGTGCTAGATGTTGAGCTTGAGGTGTATACGTTTACCCGGGCAAGAAACATGGCCTGAGGCGTGTACTTCAACGCGGGTCGGAAGTGATGTGTCGAATGATCGCAGTGTACCTGAGACGTGTACTTCAACGCGGGTCATTGGCGAGTGAAAGTGGAAAAGGAAGGGTCGCAGTGTGTCGGAGGCATGTACTTCAACGTGGGTCACTGGCGAGTGAAAGTGTAAAATGAGATTGGAATGAATAATGGGATGAAAACAGTACATGCGCGTGTTGCATATGACATATTTGTGATTGAGTATGGGTGTGCGCATGATTGAGCCTGACCATATTAATTGACATGCCTGCTTTGTGATTATTTGGTATATGTGAATGTGTCTGATTGTGTAATTATTTGGAGGTACATGATAGTTTAGGTTGGGTTTAGGGGTGTACTTGTTGAGATATAATCTCATGGTTGTGTAAACCAACAATTTTCAGAACTCTGACCTGAACGATGAACCATCCACCACCGCCACCAGTACGTTTTGGAGTGCCAGTGCATATAGAATATGAGGTAGCAGAGTTTCCGATGGGAGACGGATTAACTCGGATAAGACACACGACGACCGTGTTTGTAGAAGTGGGAAAGCTTGCCTTGGATGAGAACCATTTTTGAAGTTGAACGTCAGGTCATCGACTCCTTTTTGATTTTGGTAGTTTCAGTAAAGTGTGCACTGGTAGACAGAGGTTTGTTTTATTGTATATATGATGGAACAAGTTTGATCAAGAAATGGAAATGTATATATTTTCCCAATTCTTCCCCAGTTTGATTTAGTCTGGGTGTTTTATGGTTTCCGTGTGCTTAATTAAATCTCTGATGTTTAGATGAGGTTGGCGACAACCTGGGACGTTGCAACTGTTCGACCGGAGGCGGGATGTCGCGGGATGTCGCGGGCTCAACGGGAGTTCGGGGCGTGACAACAAACTTCAGTTGACTTCCTTAATCCTTAACAATGGAGTCAGTTGCAACCTTCCACAATTTTCTCATGATTTTACAAATCATGCGCCGATCTTTAAGCATATTGAAATTGACTTGTATGAAAAAAATTGCAGTCTCTTGCCAACCAAACTGCACAAGAGGATGAGAGAAATCGACCATAAACTAAAAGGGTTGTTGGCAGACGAACTGATCAAAAGAGAAAAGGCAATGAAGGAAGGAGAAGTAGATGATGATGATCTCTTGGGACTGTTGCTAAAATCAAACATGAAGGAAATTCAAGAATCTGGGGATCAAAAGGGTATGAGCATAGAGGATGTCATTCAAGAGTACAAAGCGTTCAACCTAGTGGGTGGATCGACTTCTATTTTGCTTACTTGGACTCTTATACTGTTGAGGAAGTACGAAAACTGGCAAGACAGAGCAAGAGAGGAAGTTCTGTGAGTTTTCGGCAACAACAAACCTGATCTTGATGGATTGAGCCGACTAAAAATTGTAAGGACACTCATCATATTGTAGTCTGCTACTTTATATTGATTTCAAGACATATATTCCTGAATTTCAAAACTCGAATCAAATTAACAGGTTTCTGCAAAAAAAAAAAAAAAGACGAAATGAGAAACAGAAATGAAGGAAACTGCAACCTAGTTGAATCCAAAACTTTATCGAAGAAGAAATTGATCGACATTAAACTTTATCGACGACTTACAATATTTGCAGGACATTCTTGCATTGCCTTTTAATTCAGGAAAGAAAACAAAGGAAACACGAGAAATAGAAAGAAAGATAGAAAGAACACAAACTTGACTCTTCGACTGCAGTTTCTTCTCTGCAAGCTTTCCTTTGGTTTTTCATAATCATTTTCTCTCTCTCCCTCCGACCCTGGATCTAAAGAGCTAGTTATATACCCACTATTCTTGGATGTTTGTGCTTTCTTGTGTTAGATTAAGAGGAGACCTTGGAAACGTCTTTGCTGGAATATTTCCACTTGACGTGAAATCTAGTTTCTGTTCTTCCCTTCCCCTTCCCCCCAACCAAAAAAATGAGAGTATTTAGTTGATAATTATTCAAGTTAGGTTCTGCTAGTGACAGAGGTGAGACATGGATCTTACCTTTTTTTAATTCGAACTGACCACATAGATCACATATTGATATTCAGTTTGATGAGTTAGGTCCACTAGCCAAGGTTTAGATAATCTAATCGTTGCATTCTCATGTCTTTTTGGACAAAAACAGCCTGACGGAAATTGATTTATATGCAGCTAAGCATGATTCTCAATGAGTTGCTCAGGTTATATCCGCCTACATATATGACGATGAGAACAGTTCACAAGACAACTAAGTTGGGAGATATACAAATACCTCCAGGAGTTCTGCTTTTTGTGTCCATTAGCCCGATCCACCATGACTCAGAAATTTGGGGTGATGATGCCAAAGAGTTCAATCCGGAAAGATTTTCTGAGAGTCTCAAAAGCAACCAAGAACAAGCTCTGCTTTTTGCCTTTCAGTCGGGGTCCTAGAACGTGCATTGGCCAAAACTTGACTTTGATTGAGGCCAAAGTTGCTCTGACCTTGATTTTGCAGAATTTCTCAGTGCACCTATCTCCTTCTTACAAGCGTGCCCCTATTCCTTTGCTAGCTCTTTGTCGCGACCTAAGATTTTTTCAGGCTAATGGATTTTAAGACTAAACTTAACTCGAGCCCTCTCAAGTCCTACCAATTCGCAATTTAGGATTTAAGTTTTTAATGTGCAAATATTTTTATGTTTGGAGTCGCTACTAATCTATTTGCAATAGGTCGATTAGAAACCTAAATAAAACATATGGATATATGTTTTATTCTTACGAATAAGAGATTCTAAGCTTGGGAATTTGATTACGCTAGATCCAGTCTAACGCCCTTTTGGTATCTTTTCTTTTAAAAAAACGTTTTAGCAAACAATTTGGATTCATTTTAACTTAGTCACTAGCATGTGAGGTGATCATATGGATGCGCAAGCCACTAAATTAACACCCAATAATCAAAACATTGAATAAATTGCAAGATTGAAAGAATTACTTACCTCGAAGCAACATAAGTATCTACATTGTTAGCTAGAAAATCACATCAATAATCCTAATATGATTTCTAATTAACAAGCAGTTCACTCAATATTTTTTTTGGATTTTCACTTATTTAAATGAAAGCTAACCTATATATAATGATGTGCAAAAATTAACATGCGATTAATGCAACCTAACATGCAAACTATATGTCATGCGACGATGTGACATAATTCTAATGACGGACAAATGATTTATTTTTGGTAATTTCAATTGAAATTCTGAATTAAAAATTACTCAAATTAACATACAATCTATCGTAGAGAAAATGATTTGATTTATCTTAAAGTGATTCCTTTTTTTGGGATTTTTATTAAAATTCGAAATTATTAAATATCCTAAATAATCCACTAAGATTAAAACAATCTTTAATTTAAACTAGGAAATATGCTACCCTAAATCCCAATTTAAATCAAATAATTATTTTATTCTTTAGGATATATTTAAGATTCCCTAAGCATGCAAAATTTCTAATTTAAATCCTAACTAACATATTTTTTGATTTTCTTTATTTAAAAGGAAAACAATTAAACAAATATAACAACTATGTTTAAACAATCCACGCAATCTGCAAAATTCTTCTTATCAAATTCAAATTAGGCAAATAAATCAAACGAACGGTCATATCTATAGGATTATAGATATAAACGGAAAGCTGATTGTTCAAATTTGGAAAGCAAATAAAATCTATTATCGTATCCAAGTGATTATAAATAAGATAACGATTTTCCGTGTCACCGCGTATCGTACCTTAGGGATAAGGTCGGATAGTCGTCCAGATACGTTGCCAAATTAGGAATGATTCTTAATTTCGGGCATTTTTAAATATTGCGGATATCCCAAAATTACCCTAAGATATCTAGCTATCCACCAAAATATTCATGAAATATTCAAACACCCAAAAACTAGGAAATTAAATATTAAAAAAAATTCAGATAATCTTACCTAATTGGCAGATAATTTCAAATTTGAACTCGGATTGAACTCAGATCGGAACGGCAACCAACGGTGGGTGGCCTAGGGATTGACGGCGAGCAGCGACTCCCCGTGGGACAATGGCGGCGGTGTTGACCGAGCTTGCACGGTGCTCTAGTCAATCTGCAAAACAAGAACACTGGCCACGGCGGTGTAAGGATGCCACGGCCACAGAGGCAACGAGGAACACCGAGATGGATCGGGACAGCGCTGGGCGATGAGTTCATGTCGGTAACTTCTTGGTGTGGGCTTGTGGCGCACGGTCACCAGCGAATGAAAAGTAGCAACGGCAAGGCCAAAGCAACAACGAGGGCTGGTCTTCTCGAACATGGCTATGTCAATTTGGACTCCACGTAATAACAATAGACAAATGTGCTAGAAAACAAGGGATAATAGTCATAGCATAACATGTGGTCTTCCACCAATATGAACCGAAACCAGAGGACTAAAGAACTCTTGCAAAAGGGAAATTAAACATAAAAGCGCAAATTTTTATGACTTCAGAAACAAGGAGTGGTGGTTCTCTTGGTGCTCGGCCGTGTAGCAATTCATTGCTCGGCCGGGACTTCAAGACCTCGCTAGGACGTTGAACTGGAGCTATTGGTGGTGGCGAAGACTTGAACGCTACAAGGGTGTTGCAGTGTTGCAACGGCTTCGTGCAAGGCACAGTTGCTTCGTTGTTGACGCAGGGACTTGCAGTACAGGAACCTTGCGGCCACCGGTCTGGTTGTGGGGAAGGTGGTGGTGATGGCTCGGGCATGCTGTAGCAAGGAGGCACATACGGAGGAAACCGCGGCGCAGGTGCAGGCGGCCAGGCGCGGGAGGCACCTTCGAGCACACGCGTGACCAACTCTCTTTCGTTGGTTGTTCTCACTCTCACTATATCCTCACATGTATCTCGTGCTTTCTCTAAAAACCTTCATCTTCGAAATTATGAGAGCTCCCTGATTATGACGCATGACCATATATTTATATCGCAACCCTAGATTAATCAACCGGGCTTCCTAGTCCTAATGGGATTAGACCTAGGCTTTATTATTTAATTTTATTTTAATTCCAAATGGGTTAAATTAATTTGGGCTGATTAATTTAAGCTCAAATTAAAATAACAAAAGCTTTTTAGACTTGTGAATTTCGACCCCTAATCCCTTGAGTGAGCCGAGTGCTCGAGCTTGATTTATGCAATGAATTTTCATTTTTCTCGCCATCGCCGATCCGATGCGGAATGCAATTAACTTATATGAACTTAAACTATATGTTATGCAATTTTAATATTTTTGTTTAGGGGTTAAAATTTAATCCCTAATTTTATATGCAAATTATTATTAAATGGTCGGTCGTAATTTAGGTGTCAACACTCTTCATCCCCAACATGGCCCTTGATCTTGACAAGAATAAGATCCAATTCCTTGGTTCGTACTTGATCAGATTCTGTGCTCTTATATGTATCCTTGCGTGCACAAAACAGTTTGTTCTACTTGTTGAGAATAAAGGAACAGTCATGTAAACATATGATGCCTTATTGACCGGAATAGTTGGTTCCTAATTAATGATACGGTTTCATATTGGAGTTCTTCACTACTCGCCAGCATGCACTTCCTAGATTGAGCTAGCAAACTGGGTTTTATGTACTCTTTCAGTTCCTATCAAAAGAGTTGTACCCACATGAAAATGTCGCCACCTTTAGCCAATAAATAAACTACATAAATAATTCTGATTCGAAACATGGATCTTTAACTCTTTGTGAAATCACTTATATTAAGGGGATAATATAACCAAAACCTCTTTGTCAAATCACTTATGTACTATTACGAACTTTTTTTTGTGTAACCAAAACCCTCGAACTGGTAACAGTTGAATATTCCCTCTGTCTACAATAAAAAAACAAAAAAACACTGAATTTTGGAATCAAAACATTCATAGGATATCTTGTTCGGGCTTTAAATGTTTCAGTTTGACCATGATATCTCATGGAAAAAGGTTATGTTGTAGATAGAGTTGGATCATTGTCGAAGATGATGCTTATCATTCCTTATCTCTTTTCCACGATGATCTCATCATCATCATCATCATCATCATCATCATCATCATCTTCTTCTTCTTCTTCTTCTTCTTCTTCTTCTTCTTCTTCTTCTTCTTCTTCTTCTTCTTGAGATGAGGAACCAAGCTTATAGGTCTGTATCCTGTCTCATCACTGACAAAGCCTCCTATAAATTGTTCATGTTGCCTAGAGGTTCTTTGATGACCTTGAATGTCCTTACTTGAGATTAACACATTGCATCATGTGTACCAGATTTACTTTACTGTTAGAAGACAGCATAGGAAATATCTCCTAATTGCTTTTGCTGTGCATGTCCCTGAGCACAAATGCTACAGAACTCCCACTATGCATAGTTTTTACAAGAATCTGCTGTAACGGTTTTTCACTTGAGGTTCGTCTGAATAAACGATAATCAGTTTTTGTCCTATGGAATAAGGAAAACAAAAAAAAATTAAAAATTATGAACCAGAACTTCATGTGGAGATTATCTTATCTTTACCAAAAAAAAAAAAAAAACTTCATGTGGAGAGAATTGCCTATGGCGGGTCAAAAGGCATTCTAGTGCAAGAGCAAAGTGATCGTGTTGCTTGCGTCCTGTACAAGCGAATGAGGTTGTCATTTGTCATTTGTTCCCAAACATAGAAACAAATTTACCTGCCGACATTTTGCCAGTCGAACTATTGAGCATGTGAATGATATTGTTGCAGTAACTAGCTTTCAGTCTAATCGAATGGGAGAAATCTTTTTAGGTGGATTCATCTCATGGCCAAATGACTAATTTTATTTACGTTAGTTATCGAGTTCTGAGAATAACAGCTGATAACTCGTTAGCATATAAAAATGAAAGAAAGACGGAAAGAACCAACAGAAAAAAAGGGCTGATGATTTACTGATGATTTGTCCCCGTAATACCTTGCATCAATAGGTGCAGTTGGAAATCTATGCGGGTCGGCTTTCAAACAAAGATTTCAGGCACTCCTTGAGATTAAGCTCCTGTTGGAGTTGCTATAAATTCTTTAATTCCTTTTTGTTAGAATATCTTTTGAGTTTGAGTTTATAAAAGAAATTCGATTTGAGTAGGTTTTCTAGTTTTAACAGGTTTATAATTTGAGTAGTTTCCCAATTTGAATAGGTTTACTACAAGGCGACTTTTTTTATTCTATATATATTTATATATATATGGAATTCTCCTCGGTTTTACGGATTAGACCCAAGTTGTGATTGGTATGGATTTAAGAGAAACTGTGGCAAACTCATTTTTGCTCGCCTAGTAACTCATTAGTTTTTCTTTAGTGGTTCACGTCAAGGATGGTCATGGCATATCAAAAACACTAAATATTGCCTGCTGTGATACAAATACCATAAACTTCTTTTTCGTGTCACAAATACCTCAAACTTATACAAATGTGACCAAAATAGCTCATGTCTACCACCACAAACCCTAAACTTTGCCCATTGAAATATCAATACCCCAAATTTCTTTTCGTGTCACTGATACCCTAGACTTGAATCCATGACGGAGGGTATTTTTGTCAGAATGCATTGGAAAAATTTTGATTCCGAAGTTTTGCGGTTTGTGGTAGTAGATTGTTGACACCTAAAATCTAATTGCCCAATTAAAATTAATTGTACAAAATTTAGGAGTTAAATTTTTAATCTCCAAAACAAAAATATTTTTTTTATTTAATTGCATGGCATATAGACATTACACATATTTGCATTGATTTCACTAATCAGAACATAATTTTATTAAAATAAAAAAATTTTGAATTGGGCCAGGTCGATCCGCCCCTCTCTTTTTTTTTTCCCCTAAGGTCCGGTCCTTTCCACCTTTTTCTTTATTCCCAACCTACTTGCCCTCCATGTAAGCCAGGCCTGGCCCGTCCCCTCTCTCCCTCTTCCCCCTTTCGCTCCTCTTTCCTCCCCTGTCGCGGTGGCTGATCCATAGTCGAGCATATAGGCGACCGCCGGACGACCGAGCGAATTTTGCGCAACCAGACTTGAAGACAAGAGCAGAGATTGAGCAGCCCAGAGGGGGCAAGCATATGGCTGCTGGCAAGTATAAAAGTCGGAGAGGAGAGAGAGAGAGAGAGAGAGAGAGAGAGCAAAGAACGAGAGTCGAGAGACGATAGGGAGCATGAAGAAGGCCCAACCAGCGTTGTCGTTGCACGTGAGCTTCGACTGACGACCTCCAGCCATCATTTCAAGCCCCAAACTAGTAAGTCCCTGTCTCGGGTCTTGTTTTACCCTATTTTTGGGAATGCCGAGTTGGAGCTTGCGGCCGTCCGGCTCGTGTGAGTTCCAGCCCATGCCATCCTTGTTCTTAGTCCAAGTATTCCTCTAGGTGGCGCGTCGTGGTCTCCGGCTTAAGTTTAAACCCCGACTTGGGTCGGATCTCCTCGTTTCAGTCGCGCACCCCACTTGTTCAACAAATTGCTTGAATGAGATTTGAAAATTTTGGACCTTGGCTAGCGGCGCAAGGGCCGGTTGGGGAGCTGTGGCTCTGGTGGTGGCCGTTGGGTGGCTGGGCGAGGTTGAATGGAGGTCAAAAGTGGCCAGGTGTGGCCAGCCAAGCCTCAGCCGAAGCTCAAGCGCGAGATGTCAGAGTTGAGACTTAGCCGGCGATGGCAAAGGCTGGCCCAGTGGTGGTTGGCCAGGAGGTGGCCTCCTCGGCCTGAGGCGCCGAGGTAGTCGTTAGCAAGTGGCCGGGTGAAAAGCCGGCCAAATGCTGGTTCTCGACCCATGCCGGGCAGTGCGTGTCTAGGTGTGAGAGCCGGGTTGGACTCGATCCATGGGTCTTGGCCAAACCGGGCCGACCCTTTCTTGGCCGGGCTCTCCTTTTTTATTTATTTCGGTTAAGCAGTGGATCCGGGTAGGTGACCCAGGTAAGTCCCGACCCGATTAGGATCCGGAGATCGGACACGAGTCCGTTTATTATATAATATAATATAATTATATTATTTTAATATAATATTTAATTAAAAATATTAAAAATTTTCGAAAATTAAAATATGTAATTTAAACTACAGAATTGCCTTTCCTTACCCTTTTGTGTGATTAATGCTATGCTTGATTGCACGTTATTTGCTTTGCATGTTTGAATTGCGTGTTTAATTCAATTTTGCATGTGAACAATTAGAAGCATGCTGGGCCGTTCCTTGCATACTTTCTATATATTGATTGTTGCCTCCCTTTAGTTTGGTTAGGAAAATAACCTCATGGCTCCCAACTTGCAAGTTTGTTGCTTTTATTGTTTTTTTGGTAAGGTTGTTGCTTTTATTGTTTTGATTGGTAATTGAATAAGTTTAGGTACTAAAATGGCACTAGTTGGATAACTAGTGCAATCAAGTTCTTGAACTCATTGAATTTCTGGTTCATAGGTGTAAGATGATTCTCCCATTGTTTTACTTGGGATTCTAATCGACTCACCTTAAACTAATTAATGACGACTCCTAAATAAAATTGATTTGCATATTAATAACTTGAACCTTGAACCCCTCGGCCTAAACAGCCTCGGGGAAGTCGCGACATAGATTGAGGTTATTTTTGTTACATTGGTATACATTGGCAATTTTGGTAATGCAAAAAAAATTTCGAGATATTGACGTCATGGTGGGCGACCCAACATAAATTTGAAGTATAGTGTCACAATGTGTATAATTTAGGTTTTTTTTTTTATGACAAAACAAGTTTCGGGTATTGATGTTATAGTGGGCATATTTCATGATTTTTGGTGGTATTAATCATGTATTTAAAGGAAAGAAAAAACACTGCATCCAAGTACTTGTACTTGACTGAATACAAAACAACAGAAACTCAAGAAAGACCACATCCCCAAAAGCACATCTTATTTTCGAATATCAATACCTAACACTTTTTATTTGGGAAATTATCGGAATTACTCATAACCTATATCAACATGATTAGTTAATGCAGGGACATTATCAAAGACCACTATTTTTGCCATCAACATGCATGATGCTACATGATTTTTTACTCCATTGGTTCTCTTCCAATATAGTATCTACGGAGTCATGGAGGGGCAAGCTAAGTGTTGTCGCCCCCAAAAGGTTAATCATTTAAACTTCTTTAGGACTAGTAATGCTGCCTAGTCCCCCCCAAACTTCTGGCTAATATCTTAGGTTTCATGGTAAGATGTGGCCGTCCCTTCGATGTTTTTACTAACTATTGTCTGCGTCTGATGCGTGCACTGTTCTTGGACTAGCTTGGTTCCCTCCTTTGGCTTCTTCACAGCCGAATCTGTGTTCACTTTCTCTGAACTTTTTTGCTCTGAAATTATCAGTCTCTGTCTCTCCAATGGCCGAGATTATGAGCTCCACGTTTGGAAAGGATTGGTCAGCTCTACATGCTGCCTTGTTCACTTATTCAACATGTCACGCCCCAAGCTCCCGTCGAGCCCGCGATGTCCCTCCTCCGGTCAATCAGTTGCGACGTCCCAGGTTGTAGCCGACCTCATTTAAACATTAGAGATTTAATTGCGTAAACAGAAACCATAAACACCTTAACAAATTAAACTTGGGAGAATTGGGAGAATATACAATTCCATTACTCACTTAAACTTGTCCCACCATATTTATAAAATACAAACCTTAGTTTACCAGTGCACACATTACTAACTCTTCAAAAGTAAGAACAAAAACCGATGACCTGCCATCCAACCCGTAATAACCTTTAACACCCCTTGCTTGGCGTCCACTCAGAATCTATCTCCACGTCATCTCGTCTCCTAGTTGAAACTCAGTTGTCTCATACTTTGTATGCACCGGAACTCCAAAACGTACTGGGGGTGATGGCGGTGGAGGATTCATTGCTCATGTCGGGGATCTGAAAATTGTTGATTGATACAACCATGAGATTACATTTCAGCAAGTATACCCCTAAACTCAACCTAGACTATCACATACCTTCAAATAATTACACAATCACACATGTTCACGTATACCAATATCACAAAACAAGCATATCAATTAAGACTGTCAAGCTCAATAATGCACACATTCGCACTCAGTCACGATCACGTCGTATGCAACACGCGTATGTGCCAATTCTCATCCCACTTTTCCTTCCATTCTCATTTTCCGCTTTTTCAATCATCGCCAGTGGCCCGCGCTGAAGTAGACGCCTCAGGCACACTGCGATCATTCATCACATTACTTTCGGCCCGCGTACTCGTTCACGCCTCAAGCCCCGATCGCAACCTGAGCATCACACGTCCCAGGCCTGATCCCCACTCAGCTCACGCCAAATGCGACAGGCCTACATGATTGAAACCCAACTCAGCCCACGCCAAATGCGACAGGCCTACATGATTAGAACCCAACTCAGCCCACGCTAAATGCGACAGGCTTACATGATTGGAACCAGAGCTTATGATGCCTCGGTCCAATCCCGATCTCATCCGAGTTGATCGTGTCTCGGATCGATTATCATACATGCTTTTTCAAGCCTCAGCCTGTGCCAAATGCAACAGACCTACGTGATCGCTGCCCGAGTTTACAATACTCGGCCTGATTCTATTCTCGTTCTATCACACCTTCACATACTTTCCCACAATCACTCGTCACACTACACTTCTCCTTACTCATGCACATGCTCGATATGCATTTACCACACGTGACTAGCCCATCACATGCGATCCATGCACGTATTGAGTCACACGCAGACTGAGCGCACTCAACAATTCACATGGGCAATCTCAACAATTAATGTAATCAACTCACGTGGGCACTTGACAAGCATAATCAGTCACTCAATTGGACAACAACACTCTCAATTAAATCACCACAATTTATAAATAAATCAAACACGCCTCAAATACGATAATTGCTATTTTTCTCCCACCAAATGGCGTTGGATTAATTCCGATCCTTCACGAGACTTTCTCGCAATTAAATATCGGTTCTAAAAATCCAAATTGCGTCCCGAATGGAGTATCACAGCCTCATGAACAGTGAATCACAGCTCGTGAACAGTGATTCGCAGCTTGAAATTCCCTCAAATCGTCCTCCAAAAATTCCGAATTAATTCCTTAAGGCCCGCCATACATTCCCGGTCTAAAGCCCCAATATTTCGCACCCGCACAAATCCAATTTCACCCAAAATCAAATTATTCGGCAATACCCAAAATCCTAAATCGGGATTAGGAAGCGACTTACTGCGTTCTAGGCTAAAACTGCTAGAACGGAAAGCGGCGGCGCTCTACGGCGTCGACGTACGGCTCCCGGCGGCGTCCGGCTTGAGCGGCGGCGGTCCGGTCCCTTGATTGGGCTCACGGTCACTTGGGAAAAAGAGAGAAAAAGGGAGAGAAAGAGGGACGGTGAGGGCTGGTGGTGTGGCGGCTTAAGGCTAGTACGGTGGCTTGAGGGCGGTCCGGCTTGTGGCGGCGAGCGGCAGTGCCGGCGATGGAAAAGAACGGCCAAAGAAGTTCACGGCAAGGAAGGGGGGTGTGTTCACGGTGGAAAAAAAAAGAACCGAATGGGAGGGGGAAATTTCACGTGAGAGAGAGAAATGGAGGAGAGAGAAGACTTGGTCTTGACTAAATAGTGTAATTTGACCACTTTTGGCAAATTACAATCCTACCCTTCTCTCACAAATCAAACCGACGGCCCAGATTCGATCTTATCTTGAAATCGACGGTTCGAATCGAATCTTACCAAAAAAATCCAAGGGTATACTTGTAATTTCTCAAAAAGTCCAAGGGCAAAATTGTTCAACCAAAAAGTTAGGGCAAAATGACCAAAATGCCCTTTGCCCATAAAACATGCCCTTTGTTAATTCATTGGGGTAAAATGGTCCGATTCTCTGTTTCTCATCAAAATCGAGTTTTTCCGAAGGATTTGAGCGCATAAAAAATTTACACGTGTCACATACGACGTCGTCCTAGCGTTCCGTCGTGACTTCCTAATTTTCCGATGTCCAATTTGGGCAAAAATCCAATAATTAAATTCTATTAAACGTAATTCGAGCGTTTCTCGAGCTAATGGACGGCTCGCTGGAGAATTTCGCAGAATTGACCCGTGACTGATACGAAATCGAGTCACGTGCAAGTCCGTTCGGTGCGTGACGACCTCGGTTGTCATTAAAATCGCGAAGATCAATCACTTGATCCGAGGGGTACGATCGTTCGGAATAATTTTAGAATCATTCGTCAAGTCGTTTCGTGGTCCTACGGAATCACCCGCGATCCACTACTAGGATAGTGGCGAAATGACCCCTAACTATCATTGGATTGGCCAACAGTGGCTCAAAATATCACTTACGCGATTTAATGGTCGAAATCCATTCACGATCGAATTTTCTTTAGTCGCGCGAATTTAATTCCCCCTAATAGCCTTTCTCTAATGGTTAGCATTTCCAGGAATGATCAATTCCGGGCAAGAATTTACTGCGAGCATATATCATAAAACTCAATTATTCAATAAATTCCAATTTGTGGAATTTCGAAATGTTACAATCTTCCCCCCTTATGAAATTTCGTTCTCGAAATTTACAATCTCACCTCTGCTAAAATTTACAACTCCTTACTGCTGCTCAAATAATTGGGGGTACTGACGTTGCATCATTTCTTCACTTTCCCAAGTTGCGCCTTCAATCCCGTGGTGCTCCCAGATAACCTTAACCATCGGGATTGTTTTATTTCTCAGAACCCGATCTTTCCGATCTTCAATCCTGATCGGTCTCTCGACTACGATACCTTATCGTCTACCTCTATCTCTTCATAGTTGAGCACGTGCGTCGGCTCCGGTTCGTACTTCTTCAACATTGATACGTGGAACATGATGTGTACTTGCGACATGTTTAGCGGTAACGCGAGGCGATACGCCACATCTCCAATCCTTTCTAATACCTCGAATGGTCTCACATACCTCGGACTCAACTTCCCTTTCTTACCAAATCGGGACAATCCTCGCATAGGCGACACTTTTAAAAATACGTGATCTCCTACTAGGAATTCCAACGGTCTCCGTCTTCTGTCTGCATAACTCTTTTGACAGCTTTGTGCTGTCTTCAACCTTTCGCGGATGATCTTAACTGCCTCGATCGACTACTCAACCAACTCCGGCCCTGTTATAGCTTGTTCTCCCACTTCATCCCAACACACTGGCGTTCTACAAGCACGGCCATATAACACTTCAAATGGTGCCATTCCAATGCTCTGCTGGAAACTATTATTATAGGCAAACTCCACTAAAGACAGTTGCTCTTTCCATTTACCTTGAAAATCTAGCACACATGCCTTGAGCATATCCTCCAGGGTCTGAATTGTCCTCTCAGACTGGCCATCTGTCTGAGGATGATAAGCTGTATTGAACTGTAGCTTAGATCCCAATGCCGTCTGCAGACTTTTCCAAAAACTGGCGGTGAATCTAGGATCACGATCCGAAATTATAGACACTGGTACCTCATGCAAGCGAACTATCTGCTGCACATACAATTCTGCATACCGTTCTAACACGAAATCCTTTTGCACTGCTAAAAAGTGTACCGACTTGGTCAATCTGTCGACAATCACCCAGATGGTGTCATGACATCTTTGACTTCTCGGCAATCCTGACACAAAATCCATGGTTATATGCTCCCATTTCTACTCTGGGATTTCCAACGGTCGCAGTAATCCTCTAGGCTTGCAATGTTGCACTTTCACCTGCTGACACGTCAAGCACTTAGCCACATGTTTAGCAATATCTGATTTCATACCATTCCACCAATAATACTGCCTCAAATTCCTGTACATTTTAGTACTACCTAGATGGATACTGTACTGGCTACGATGCGCTTTAGATAGAATTTTTTCCTTAACTCCCATATCATCTGGCACGTACAACCTCCCACGAAATTTCAACACACCATCCTCAGATATCTGAAAATCCGGTTTTCTCTTAGCAGCGTCCATCCCAACAATCTTCTGTATCTCTGGGTCCGTAGACTGCAAAGTTTTAACTTTAGCCTGGATTTCCGGCTCAATCCTTAACGTAGCTAACAGACTTGAGATTCGACTCACTTCCAACTTGAACTCTGAATCTCGCACTTCTTTCAACAGAGTCCACTCTTTGACCAACAAATGCGCGATACTTGATTTCCGGCTCAACGCATCCGCTACTCGGTTTTTCTTTCCAGGGTGATATAGAATATCACAATCATAATCCTTCAACAATTCCATCCAACGTCGTTGCCTCATATTCAACTCTTTCTGCGAAAATAAATACTTGAGGCTCTGATGGTCAGTATAAATTTGAAATCTTTCTCCACATAGATAATGTCGTCAAATTTTCAGGGCGAACACTATCGCTGCTAACTCCAAATCGTGCGACGGATAATTCAATTCGTGTGGCCTCAACTGCCTGGATGCATAGGCTACCACTTGTCCATGTTGCATCAATACACATCCTAGTATTTTCAATAATGCATCACTATATATCTCATACCCTCCAGGTCCTGACGGAATCGTCAATACTGGTGCCGTTGTCAACCTCTGCTTCAACTCCTGGAAACTCCCTTTACACTGATCTGTCCATTCAAATTTCTTGTCCTTCTTTAATAATTGTGTCAACAGCATTACGATCGGGATGTAGACTGACCCCCAAGCCATTTACCCCTTTTTGTTAGTAGTGGCCTTGACCCGCTTTTGATTTTGATGTTCGGGATGTATAAGGATATTGTATATGATTTCTAGTACTAGTACAAGTGTTGATTTCTGTGGCTATCCTCGGTTGTGTGTTTATCTCTGTACGGGTGTTGATTTGCTTCCGCATGTACTTTAAGTCTCTATGTTGGGAATTAGGGTCGGCGACGCGTCCTGGGACATCGCTTTCAAATTGACTCTGGTAGGGATGCTCGCGCACCGTAGGGTTCGGGGCGTGACACCTTTCATTCATCACTCCATCAAGAAATACGGTATGCATGCCATCAAAGTTGAAATACAATTGAAATTAGACAAACTCAATTGATTAGACAAACTCAATTTCCTGGTAGAAAACAATATACAATTTCAACTCACTAGAAGCTGTAATTTTTAGCTAAAAACCTCCTAAAGAAATATATTTCTGGTGTCTTTTCAGCAATTTAATTGATATATATATATATATTCATGGAAAGCAAGTTGACCAGATCCTGCTATAAGTTAGATTTTACAAGATTGACCATTGCTTTTAGAGGAAAGTCACATGACATATGAATGACAGCTATGTCGTAACCGATTGTCAGAAGGCTACTAAAACTGCTCATTTTCTCGCGTAAATCAATCTGCTAGATGGGTTTCAACTCGGGTAGTTACAATATATCTGCTAGTTTAAGCACTTGACATACAGAAATGGGTGATATATGAATCCAGTAGCCATTTGACGCCTCAATAAATCAAGTCTGTGAAAAAAGGTTATTGCAGGGAAGCTTAGCTTCACATGGTTTGGGCCAACGCCTGTATTGAACATCATGGACTCAGACATGTTGAAGGAAATATTTTCACGGATCAATGAGTTCGAAAAGCCAAACCCCAAAGCCATTGGAGATCTCTTTGTATCGGGGCTCATCAGGATTGAGGGTGAGAAATGGGTCAAACATAGAAAGATCATCAACCCAGCTTTTCACTATGAGAAGTTGAAGGTATTATTGCTTGCAGCTAATAATTTCTTGCCAAATGCAACATCTAACGGAACTTAAAATAATTAATTATAAAAAACTCCGTACGTTCAATTCATTCAGGTTTTTAATTGTTGAATAAATTACAGTATGTAGTGGGCGCAACATGTTCAAGTTGCGAGGAGATGTTTAGGGAATGGAACAAGCAAAGTTTGGCTGGTGAAGTGGATGTTTGGCCTGAACTTCAGCATTTGACGGTTGATGTACTCTGTAAAGCTGCTTTTGGTGTCACCTACAACCAAGTCAAGAGCGTCGTCCCCCTTCAACAAGAACAAATGGGCCTCACTAACAAGATTCTTCAGTTCGCATTTATTCCCGGGTGGAGGTAACTTGAGATTGGTTCAGCAATAATTTATCCTGAGATCTTTAACTATTTCAAAAGAATATGACAAGCAAAAAAAGTAACAAACTTCAGTTTGACTTCCTCAATCCTTATCCATGGAGTCTCAGTTGCAACTTTCCACAATTATCTTATGATTTTGCAAATCATGCGCCGATCTATAAGCATCCTGCCACACAAGGAACTTGATAAGTTTCTGAAGACAGTGTTCTTATGATTTTTCAAATCATCGATAGTGGTTGGATTGTAATTGCAAGGTAGTATATAGGGCTCGCTGCAATTTTTTCCCGTCACAATGTTTAGTAAGGCAAATCTTCTATCAAGCTGTTATTGAGATTGTTGTTTTCCAACTTGTAAACTCAACAGAATGGATGGAAATGGTTGAGTGCATTTTTGTAGCAAGAAAAAATGTAGAAACTAAATCAACGTGAATAGTTTTCATCTTGAAGTTAATTTGTATATGAAAAAATGCAGCCTCTTGCCATCCAAAATGCAGAGAAGGATGAAACAAATCGACCACAAAGTAAAAGGATTGCTGAAAGACATAGTGACCAAAAGAGAGAAGGCAATGAAGGAAGGAGGAGTAGATGATGATGATCTCTTGGGACTGTTGCTAAAATCAAACGTGAAAGAAATTCAAGAGTCTGGGCATCAAAAAGGTATGAGCATAGAGGATGTGATTCAAGAGTGCAAAGCATTCAACTTTGCGGGTCAAGAGACGACTTCTGTTTTGCTTACTTGGACTTTGATCTTGTTGAGTAAGTATCAAAATTGGCAAGACAAAGCAAGAGAGGAAGTCCTGCGAGTTTTTGGCAACAACAAACCCGATTTTGATGGGTTGAGCCGACTAAAAATTGTAAGGACTCTAGTCACATAGTCTGCCGTTTATCTCGATTTCAAGACATATTATCCTGAATTTCTAAACTCACATCCAATAAATGGTTTTCTGCACCAAAAAAAAAAAAGAAAAAAGAAAGAACAAACAAAAAGGAAAGGCCAAAAAATGATGGAAAAGATTGTAACTACCTGACTTGAAATCTTGTTGATGTGCTTCCCTGCGCCTTCCCCCAAACCAAAAGAAAAAAAAAGGAATATTTAGGCCATAGTCACTCAAGTTAGGTTCTGCTAGTGATAGAAGTGAGACATATGTTTGTGCATTCTCATTCGAAGTTACAACATAGATCACGTCAATGATATTATATTTGATAAATTTGGTCCACTAGGCAAGGTTTAGATAATTTAATCGTTGCATTCTCAATGTTTTTTTAGACAAAAACAAGCTGACAACAAATTGATTTATATGCAGGTAAGCATGATACTGAATGAGGTACTCAGGTTATATCCGCCTGGATTTATGATGATGAGAGCAGTTCACAAGACAACCAAGTTGGGAGATATACAAATACCTCCGGGAGCTGTGCTTCTTCTGCCCATGATCCTGATCCACCATGATCCAGAGATCTGGGGCGATGACGCCGAAGAGTTCAATCCAGAGAGATTCTCCGAGGGAGTCTCAAAAGCAACCCAGAACAAGCTCTGCTTTCTCCCTTTTAGTTGGGGTCCAAGAACTTGCATTGGCCAAAACTTTTCTTTGGTTGAAGCCAAAGTTGCTCTCACCTTAATTTTGCAGAATTTCTCAATGCGGCTATCTCCTTCTTACAAGCACGCCCCTATTCCTATGCTCACTACTCATCCCCAATATGGAGTCCCCTTGATCTTGACTAAAATCGGATCGAATTCCTCAGTTCGTATTTAACCAGATTCTGTGCTCTTGTTTCTTCGTGCCGTGCATAGAACGGATTGTTCTGTTTGTTTAGAATAAAGGAAAAGTCTTTTAAACATTATATGCCTTCTTGACTAGAAAAGTGGTTCCTAGTTAACGATACGGATTCATTTTGGAATTCTTCACTTGTCACTAGCATGATCTTGTTGGATTGATCGTGTTAACTGGTTTTTACATACTCTTTCGGTTTCTTCCAAAAGAGTAGTTCCCACGGGAAATATCACTTGCCACCTTTAACAAGAGAAATAAATGATACGTATCTTTAAAATACGAATTGTTAACAGAGAGGGACCACTGCAGGTGACATTCCGAAATTTTGCCCGTTTGGGGATTTATGAAATGAATTATTTATTAATGTATTTGTAGCTAGTTTAGCCCGGAACTGATCATTCTTGGGATACTAACCATTAGGGAAAGACTAATTAGGGATTTAAATTTGTACGACTAGAGAAATTCGACCGTGAACTGAATTTCGATCATAAAATCGTCGAGGTGACATTTTGAGTCAGTGTAGGCCGATCTTAGGATAATGTTGGGCTGATTCGTTATTATCATACACGTGGATCATGGGTGATTCCGTTAGACCCTGAAATGAATTGACGAACGACCCCGAACCTATTCCGAATGATCGTATTCATCGGAACTAGTGATCGATCCTCGCGATTTTATTGACAACCGAAGTCGTTACGGTCTGAATAAATTGCACGTGACTCGATTTAGTATCAGTCACGAGTTGATTCTGTGAATTTCCCCGAAAGCCGCCCATTAGTCAGAGATATGCACGAGTTATATTATTTAGGATTCAATTATTAAATTGAGACCAAATTGGGTATCGAAAAATTAAGAAGTCACGACAGAACGCTAGGACGACGTTGCGGTTGTAACGTGCAATTTTGGATGTGCCCGAATCCTTTAGAAAAATTCGATTTCGGCGAGAAACGGAGAAAGTGACCATTTTACCCCTAAGGATTTCTAAAGGACTAGTTTTATGGGCAAATGGCATTTTGGTCAATTTACCCTCAAATTTGGAAAAGATAATTTTGCCCTTGGGCTTTTTGAGAAATTTCAAGATTGCCCTTGAATATTTTGGATAAGATTCGATCTGGACCGTCGATTTCAAGATAAGATCGAATCTGGACCGTCGGATGAAAAGATTAGAGAGGGGCATTTTGGTCATTTTGCAAAATTGGGTTAAAACTTGGAAGATAAGCCAAGACTTATTTCTCTCTCTCTCCCATTCTTGGCTCCATCTCTCTCTCTCTCCCTCCCGAACTCTCTCTCCACCGTGAGCTCTCTCGCCGCCGCCGATCACCACCGTCCGATCACCGTGCGCCGCACCACCGAACCTCACACCACTCTCACCGTCGTCTCTCTCTCTCTCTCTCGGTCTTTCTTTCTTTGGCCGTGAGCTGCCCAAGCCACCGCCGTCGCCGCCGCCGCTTGCCGTACGCCCGCCGTCGCAAACCGCCATTAGATTTTGGTTTTTGCTGCCGCTTTCACTCTAATCGTGTTAGTTTAGAGCTTGGTAAGTTCAATCTAAATCTCGCCTAGTATATCGGGCAAATTTTGGACCCGTTTAGACACGATTTGATAGAAATTAGGGGTTGAACGGAATAACGGGCTGTAGGGTTGATTTCGGAAAATTTCGGAGGAATTGTAGAGGCTCGTGTTGGCTGTGTTGGACTGTTTGATGTGCTGTGGGGTGCTGTTGGGTGTGTGATTTGCACCGTTAGGTTTGGCTCGTGATTTTATGAAAGAGCCGTGAAAAGCCGGAAGTGGAATATTGTGATTTCGGGTGCAAAAAAGGCCAATTGATGGCTGTGACATGTTGTTTAATGTGCTGTGGGGCACCGTTTGTTGCGTGGTTGGTACCATTAAGTCCGTATAAGAATTTTATGAAAGTCCTATGAAGGACTGAAATTGATTTGAAAATATTTGAGTGTGTAAAAATGCTGATTCATGCGTGATTGTGTGTTTGTGATGTGACTATGATATTGTGGGATGTGAGGTGCAAGTGTGTGCATGGAATTCGATGCGATTGTATGCGAACGTGAGATTGGGATCGGGCCGAGGCATTATAAGCTCGGGTAGCGATTACGTAGGTCTGTTGCATTTGGCACAGGCTGAGAATTGAGAAAGTGAGAATGAGATCGGTCCAAAGCACGATCAGCTCGGGTGAGACTGGGATCGGACCGAGGCATTATAAGCTCGGGTTTCGATCACGTAGGCTTGTCGCATTTGGCGCGGGCTGAGGAAAGTGTGAATGTGGGATCGGACCGAGGCATGTGATGCTCGGGGCGCGACCGAGTGGGCTGAGGCGTGAATATGTGGGCCGGGAAAGTGTTTGAGTAAATGTGGGCACGACGAGTTGGTTGGGAATGCGGTGTGATTGATGTGTGATTTGATATGTGTAAAATTTGCGTGTTATGGTATGTGTGTGAAAATCGATTGTTGTGGTTGTGGTTTGGGTTTGTGTGGATTGATTGGTTGTGTGTTTATACGTGTCTGGAATTATGTGATAGCCTTGATAGGGTTTAGGTTGTAACTTATTGAGAAGTGTCTCATGGTTGTATAAACCAAACCATTTCAGATCACTCGCCTGAGTAATGAATCAGCCGCCGCCGCCACCGCCACCGCCACTGCTACCGCCAGAGCGTTTCGATATAGTCATGTACACAGATAATAATTTTGTGAAGTATCCCATGGATGAACAGTACACTTTGATCAAGCATACTTAGACTTTGTGGGTAGACGTAGGACATCCCCCTTGGCAGGCTCACACCTATACAGCTTGGATGTTTAGAGATGGGCCTGATGAGTTTAGTCCTATTACCGGTTTCGACGTTCCCTTTGACGAAGTTGGGGACTGCGACCCAGCAGCTGTTCCCCCGCCTGATGGAGAATTGACGAGTACAGAGCTTAGTATAACCCAGTCCAGACATCACCCTATTCTAGCAGCGCCGGGTTCTTCAGTGAACGACTTAGACCCAAATCCGGAAGAGTCATAGGCAGGATTTGACCCTATGGATATAGGCTTGGATGAGATACCGGAAGGTGAGCCGGAGGAAGAGTATGGCGAGGATCTAGGTGAGGATCCAGGTGAGGATGAGCCAGAAGCAGAGCCTGAAGATGGCGAGGAAAACATATCTGAGTACGACTACAATCCCTTCTTTGTGCCAGAGATCGCGCCAGACAAAGAACCAGTTGCAGAGGAGCCGGATGAGATCCCTGGGGAGTCAGGTGACATAAATCACCCGATAGAGATCGGAGTTGAGTCGGAATCCTCAGTAGAAGCGACAATCCAAGAGGAATCAGATTCGAATGACAGTGAGTCGGATTCTGAATGGACGCCGTCGTGAGGTCGTCGGGGCTGATCGAAGAGGCTGGGAGTGGTTGTTGAGGGGTACCATTTTTGGAGAGTTGGGTGTCTACCCCCCCCCTTTTTAGGTGTATGATTATGGTGGATGGAATGTGTTGTATGTTTGTTTGGTAGATCAAGTTGGTAATGAAGGGTACAGTGTGCATGTAAATGAATATTGTAAATATTTGGTATTGTAATGTTGCAAGAAGTTGGCGGTTGGGCGTGCTTAGTTATTCTGATGTTCTCCAATTTATTTGTCTCGGTTTAATTACTTGTTTCCACTGTGATTAACTCTGACGTGAGAAAGTTGAGTCGTCGACGTATTTCTGGGATGTCGCACCGTTCGACTCATGATGGTGAGGTTTCGAAAGCATTAGTAGAGTCGGGGCGTGACACTGTATGCAAGTATTTGTACTTGATTGAATACAAAGCAATAGGAACACAAGGAAGACCACTTCCCAAAAAGCACATCTTATTTCAAATTGACGTACAAATTGTCGGGCATAAAGAATGTCACTCTATGAGTCCAAGAGATCACAACGGTTTTTTTTTTGGTCGATAGATCACAACCTTATTTTACCAAGAAATTCCGATTCACGTACTTAATTAAACAATCAATAGACTAAACTTCCAACCATTGATTGTCGTCTTCTTCGAGATTCAAGTAATCCCAAGATAAATGATATATTTCAGAACATCACTCTTTTCTCTCGGAGATTACATTGATCCCATCTGTTGATCCAGTGTGATGAAATATGAAAGGTAGGTTTTTTGAGTTAATGCAATGAGATTGTCAAAGACCATTAATTTTTATATCAACATGCATGATGCTACATGATTACTTATTTCATTGGATTTTTTATTTTTGTAACAGCCCGAATTTCGATGTAATTCCGGGATCAATAAAACTGATGTTACTTCTCATTTCATTTTAATAAGTTTCGCCGAGCTGATCACTCTCGGGATACTAACCAATGGGGTATGGCTAACTAGAAAACGGTACGTAGACCGGGGACCCTGTCTCGAAATGGACATCGATCACGAGAGACGCTGAGGGAATATTTTGGGCCAACGTGGGTCGGTTTTAGGAAAGAGTAATGGATTGGGTTTGGCCAAGGCCTACGTTGTATAATAGGGACGCGGGTGTTTCTGCAAGACCGAAAATACATGAGGCCAACCAGTCCTGAACTCGAACTAAACGATCGTGACCTCTGGAACTAGTGATAATTTCTCATTCTCTTAATGATCGAGACCATCACAATACGGATAGCTCTAGGTCGATACACGTAACCTCTAAATAGCCGCCCGTTAGTGAGAGACCTTGAAATTGAAAGTTTAGCGAGTTTTGTTCACGGAATTAGGCCCGGATTTCGATATCGATTTTCGAAGGCTTAAGAGACTATTTTTGGGAATCTGGCGTCATACACATATTTGGAGTTAGTACGAGTAAAAATTGGAATTTCGGTCCGGGGGTGAAAAATTACGATTTTGCCACTCTGGACTCCGGCGTTGCTTTTCGAGGCCAAACGAGATTATTTATCGAGGTCGATGCCATTTTTGGGTGGCCACGCATACCAGGAGTCATTATAGCTAAAAATTGGAATTTCGACAAAAATTGGAAAAATTGACGTTTTTGCCCTTCAAACTTCGACGTGGATTTTCGGGGGCTTACACGATGAATTTTGCGATTCTGAAGCCACATTATATTGGCCACGCACATGGAGAGTTAGTACGGGCGAAAAATGGAACTTCGACCCGGGATCGGAAAAATAACGGTTTTGCCCCTGGGCTATTTTTTATTCCGAATTTTGGGGAATTAATTAAGGTATTAATTATTTTTGGATAAGCATCAATAATGTGGGCCAAAGACCATTTTGCCCTTGAAATTTTGGATAGGGATGAATTAGAATATTTAGATTAGGGGCATTTTAGTCATTTTTGCGGATTGACGACACTTGGCACCCCTAGTCTTCATTGTTTGACTAGAATTTAATTTTCTCTCTCTCTCCTCACCCTCACTCTCGGCCAGATCTCTCTCTCTCCTCCTGATCACTCTCTCTCTCTCTCATTTTCTCTCTCGACCAAGCCTTGCCGGAGCAAGTCGCCGGCCGCCGGAGTACCGCCGCCGGCCACCGTGCCTCACCGTCGACCACCACAGTCCCCCGCTTCAGCCCCGCCTCCGTCCGACCCCTTTCACTCCCCCTTTCCCTCTCTTTCTCTCCCTTTCTCTCTCCAGGTTTAGCATTGCCGCCATGCCGGAGCTCGTTCGGCCAAGCCGTTGCCACAGTGACGTCCCTGATATCCGTACGACACTGTTCACTGCCATCCGTACGGTGTTCGTACGATGTCGTCCGTACGCTGTCGCTGGGAACGTCGCCGCCGGTTTCACTGTTCACCAGTGATCGACCGCTGTTCCTCAACGTCGTGACCTTGGATTAAGTGAGTAAAAATTCTTAAATCCAGATTAGGATTGATAGTGCAAATTTTTGGACTGATTTAGGAATACTAATACTAGCAGGAAAAATTAGGGTACCGATTGGTAGAAATTATTATCAGGAAAAATTTAGTGGACTAATGAGAATTTAATTGGGGAGATTAATTGAATCAATTGGCCAATTTAGGAGTCCATTGGTGACATAGCTGGATATGTCCGGATTGACTGATTGCGCTTAATTGTGATTGATTGTGCATTGCCATGTCGTAGGTTGCGTGGCTGATTTTGTGGAGTGCGATTGGCCACTATTTGGCTTGCAATTAATTATTGATTTGTGAATCGCACGTTGGGCCACACGATATTAATTGGGCCAATTAAGCATGTGTTGTGACATTGGGTGTTTGAATTATATTGGTGCTCGTGGTGCATTGCATTGCATAACATGGACACGCATTATGTATGCTTAGAATGAGGCATATGGTGACATTGTGCGGGAATGCGTGTCTGCCATGAACATGTGATCACTTAAAATATCCTAAAGCGTTTTACGCTGGGTTCAGATAATAATGAATTATGTGATCACCTAAGGACCTTCGGGTCGTGACCTTCGGGTCGATACCGTCCTCATGCACTTTGAAGCAGGACGATGCCCGGTACGTCCGGAAGACGACCATCTTCATGCACTTTGAAGCAGGCTCTGGTTCGTAAGGTGATCAATGTTGCGCCTCATGCACTTTGAAGCAGGCTAGAGACACTGGGCTAGATCGGTGCTGTGCCTCATGCACTTTGGAGCAAGCTAGATGCACCGGGCCGTGAAAGTTGATGACTTGAGTCATAATTAATATTAATAAATTGGGCAATTGCCAGTGTGGGCCAGTGGGCCGGAGATATGCGCATGACATGTCGACGACATTTGCATGCATAAACATGCAGTGATTAGCATGCAAGTGTGTGAGACTCGGTGCATGAATATGTGCTTGGCATACGTGTGACTATGCATGCCACGTATGTGCCGTGATTATATATATTGAATTGTCTAACCTGTAGGGTCATTGATTGTGTGATTATTGTTGTATTGCGATTTTGAGTGTCTTTTTCCGATCAGGAGATTGCACGCTAGCCTAGCCTAGGTTTAGGGGTTGAACTCGCTGAGATTCGTCTTATGGTTGTGTAAATCGAAACTTTTCAGACCCCCAGCCATAAGGATGGAGAGACCACCGCCTTTTTTTGGGATCCCTATGCAGATCCGACAGTATACCAGTCCCTACCCCTCAGGAAATGGGGAGGCTTTTGTGAGGTATTGATCAGGCGAGTATTTTTACCAGAAGCAAGAGTACGTGGCATGGTGTCATCGGGATGCCAATGGGAATGAGGGAGAGCCCCTCAGGACTTTTGATGTCCCGATCGAGGGTGCGAGGTTGATGCAACCGATTATAGCTGATGGTGAGGTGATCGACCCTAAGGTCACACCCGAGTGGATGATGCAAGACGAGGAGCCTAATGTAATAGTAGAGGACCCCGAGCCGATGGATGAGGAGGAGGATGAGCCCGAGGCCATGGAGTAGGACGTTGAGGAAGACGGAGAGGTTGAAGAGCTTAACTTGGATGAGGAGTACACTAGTGATGAGATATCAGATGATACTGCTGGGTCATCTGATCCTGATTGGGAGCCATAGGATCGCCCAGTATTCTTAGCTAGTAGTGAGGGTCGCTAATTTTTGGACTGTAGCCTTCCCTCCGAGTTTTAGCCTGATCTCCCTAGCCGCTTACCCCTTTTTGACCAGGCGGCTACTGACCGTTTGTATCTTTTGTTGTACTTATAAATATTGTATAAATAGTTTTTAATAGTAATATAAATGTGTAATTATTTTCTTCAATGGTGATTGTTGTGTGGCTATCCTTGGCTCATAATTGTAGTTGTCTGGGTTTGTTTATTTATTGCTTCCGCTTCCACTTGTGCTTGTTCTTTGTTCGGGCATGGGTCGGCGACGCTTCCTGGGACGTCGCAGTTTATCGACCAAGATAGGGATGTTGCATGCCGTGGGGTTTGGAGTGTGACAATTTTTCAGTCTATTTCAATATTTACAAGCGACCCCTTAATTTTATTAGTTAGTTACCAAACGAATATGATTCTTTCCCCTCAAATCCGACAATAGATCTCCTATGGCTTTTAATTTTTACAAGTGGGTCCATTAGTTAGTAACTTACCAACAAAGTAAAGATTTTATAAGCCTAAGTTCCAATAATATATTACCATTGGGCCCATTCCTTATTTAGTACGGTACCAATAAAAAATGATTTTCCGCACCTTAGATGCAATCATAAATTACCCTTTATTTATAAACTCTGCAAGTGGACCCATTAATCAATTATTAACTTGCAAGCTCGTTGTAAATTTTACGAGTGGTGGTGGTAACTTATGGAAAAAAAATATTATAACACTATAAATTCATAGTAGATTATTAACATTTTTTTTGAATTCCCGAGTTTGGCCGATAGTAGATTAGGAAATGCTGAGGTACTTACCGTTGGTTAATGGTTTTAAATACTTTACCACTCCAAATCGATAGTTGATTAGTTATAGTAGTTCAAATTTACAAGTCCTTTCCATGGTGAACTATGAAGTGGCGATATACTTTACTAGTAGTGTTAGTGCTTGATTTTAGTCTGCTGTTTATCTCGATTTCAAGACATATATTCTTGAATTTCAAAACTCACATCAAATAAATGGTTTTCTGCAACAAAAATAAAAAAGGAAAAAAGAAAGAACAAACGAAAAATGAAAGGCCAACAAATGAAGGAAAAAATTGTAACCACCTGACCTGAAATCTAGCTATTGTTCTTCCCTACGGCTTCCCCCCAAACCAAAAGAAAAAAAAAAGGAGTGTCTCGGGGCAGTTGAGTCCATTGGTGGAGGAATAGCTGCGACCGCAGTGGCGCATAGCTTGAACGGGTCATTTGGGCAAACATGGCCTTCTCTTCATAAATTTCATGAATACAATTTATTTGTTGTTCTCCACCGCATAACATGCCGAGCGGAGCTTTGACATCCGTAAGAGATCTGCAGACTTGCTAAAGGGAAAAGTTCTGGTATCAGAAACGAAAAGGGTTATGATGGAAGATATAGAAAAGGCGAGCCAGCATGCCTTGTGTCGTACTCTATTGCTAAGTTAGAAATATGAGAATTTGGCGGGTAAGGTTGGACTTATGTCGCTCTGTCATGCAGGTTCTACATCGTGGTGAGGAATTCGAGCTTCTGGTTGACAAGATGGAGGATCTTCGTTCTCCGGTCAGCAATCTACTCTATCTGATTTCCATCCAAGAGCAATGTTTTCTTATCTTGTCAAACAAACTAGTTATTGGATGTAAGAAGCAGGATCTGGTTATCAGAAACTGAGTGATTGGTGCATCATTACTGATGGGTTAAAGGCAATCAATTAGATTGCAAAACACAAGTATGCTACAGTTGTAGTCTTTCTTACAGTAGTTTGTTTAGTCACATTCTCCTAAACTGATTGACCTACTAGTCCAGCCTACTTATTCGGATCATCCAACAGTTATTTAATTGGTAGCCTAGAAATTCCGCTTGTATGTGAACATCAATTCTTCCCTGTTCGCTCAATTGAACAGATGCTGTAACGAAACACGGACAGTCCGTACTTGCGTCTTCTTTTAGGTCTTATGCAAACATTCCGTTTTCTGATCACTTCAGCCTAGATGATTGGTCGAGTGCAATTGTCCGGTGATCTAGTTTAGAGTCTTCGGACCACTGTACAGTTCAGAGGGAAGCTGTTCAACATGAACAATATTGGGGATACCCAGTTCACAACCAGCTGTTCCTACTCCTCCTCTCATTCCTTTCGCCATATTGTTTCTGGCAACTCAGCGGATTTCATGCTGCTGTCTCTGCCGACCTGCTTTTGAGTCTTTGTTGCTAGGTTTTGCGTCAAATTATTTCTTTAAACCACAGAATAAAATGAGGTTTATAGACCTTACTAAGAAATGTTATATGAACTTGTTAGAGATTTAGCTACCAGACCAGCAAAAAACTACTCATCATAATGGCTATAATTCTCTACTGCTTTCCAATTGTCCGCTTTCTGCTACCCAATCTTCTGATATCAAATGGATGGAAGGAGGGGCGGAAATTCGTTATCAATTTTTATTTAGATCTCCAAATTCAGTAGGAGAACTGCATGACCTACGTAGCTTTAGTCGTTTCCATCGTAGTTTATAAGGTTGATAAGCAATGGAAGGATGTGTCGTAGGGAAAACACTTTTTTGTGAAGCGCTCGAGAGCTCAGATGCGCCTAGAATAGATGTATTTGGAACAAAAACAAAGATTACTGTCTTTTGGCCTAAAGAATTAAGGATCTTGGTGTCCGACTGACGTGACTTTTGTACTTGCAGGCTCAAGATTTCAGGCAGCAGGGGAACCAAATGAGAAGAAAGTTGTGGCTGCGCAACTTGAAAATAAAGCTGATAGTTCTCGGCACCATTGTTAATCTGATTCTGATCAAAGTCTCGACTATTTGTCATGGCTTCAAGTGTAAATGGAGCGACGCTACTTTGATATTCTATAAATCCTCCATAAGTTTAAGGTTTCTTTTTATATTATTGGCACATGATTTTTAGTCAATACGTTATACAAAAAGGTAAAAAATTGAGATTAAGGTTTTTTATCGCGACATGGCCCATTTCTCATCCAAAAAGAGCCGTTTCTGTTTTTTTTAGTCAAATTTCAAGTTCCATCATACTTTGTTTAAGTCAAGACATTGATTTGGCCAATAATCTTGAAAAGTGTTAAGAGTTGACTTTTTGGTCAAATTACAAAAGTTAAAATTAAAATATGGAAAAACCTCTAAATCAACTCATTTTTCCTTTAGGGTGCGTTTGTTTCACGGAAAATGTACAATTTCTGGAAAATACTTTATAGAAACTCATTTTTCAGGAAAATGAGTGCATTTTCTGGTGTTTGGCTAAAACTTAAAAAAGACTTGAAAAGTATTTTCCGTTGTTTAGTTAAGAAAATCTGATGGTGAAAATTATTGAAAATTTTATTGTTTTAAAATTATTTAAAATTAATATTCCTCTTTTTTTTTTTTTTTTTTCCTTTTCCTTCTTCTTCCTCCCATTTGCCTCTTCACCTCACCTGCCGCTCCTTCCTCCTCTCCACTAGCACCACCATAGCCATCTCCGACGACCTCGCCTCCCTCTATGCCGACTCCATCCACCTCAGCTGCCTCGTCCTCGACCTCTAGTGAGCTCGAGCTCGCTGAGATCTAGCAAGGCCTTAGGCAAGCTCACTCCACCAGATTGACCTCGACCTCGAGCTGAGGCCGGCGAGCTCATGGCTCACCGGCCTCAGTGGAGCTGAGGCTTGCTTGGATTGGTCGAGCTTCGAGCTCACTAACTTGCGTCTTGGCTAGTCGCCGAGGCGGCGTGGCTGATAGAGGAAGAAGGAGGAAGGAAAAGAAAGAAAAGAGAAAAGAAAAAGAAAGAAGGCAAAAAGAATAGAAAAGAAAATGAAAAGAGAAGAAAATATTAAAAATAAAAAAAATTCAATATCTTAAAAATTCGATTTTTTTTAAATTATAAAAATAATTTCATTATTCAAGGACCCATGCATGGTCTTTGTGAGCTAGACTAGAGCAAGAGCATCAGGGACTAAGCACGGCTTTTATGGACCCGAGTTCGGGTGTCGAAGTAACAGGTATGGGCATGAGGGGTTTGGGCTCGGCCTTGATGGTCCCGGATGGGGGCTGGTGAGCTCGGTCTTGTTGCTGGCCTACGCTTGTGGCCGATTGTCGGCCTTGGTGGTCAGTGACTAGCGGAGGGAGGATGAAGGAAAAAGATAAAGAAAGAAAAGAAAAGAAAAAGAAAGAAAGAAAAGAAATTAAAAAATCCAAGATGAGCAATTCTAGAAAATATTTTCACCTTCTTAGATTAGGAAATTCACTTCCTAATTTTATACATAAATGTTAATATTTAAATGAATACTTTAGGATAATTAATTGTATAATAATTTGAGAGTCGAAATATTTAAATATTAAACTATGTATTTATCTAATGGCTTAAATTTTCAGAGTTGATAGTGAATCTACAAATCTCACACTAGACATTATTTTGATAGGGAAAAATTGCAGTGAGCCCTACATACTATCTTCCAATGGCAATCCAACCACTATCCATGATTTGCAAAATCATTAATTATTGTCTTCAGAGACGTTTCAAGTTCCTTGCATGGCAAGATGCTTAAAGATCGGCACATGATTTGCAGAATCATAAGAAATGTGGAAGGTTGCAACTGAAGCTTGTTATTCTTTTTTCTTGTTAAATGCTTTTGTAGCAGTTAAAGATCTCGGGTAAATTGTACCAAATTAATCTCGACTTACCTCCACCTGGGCATAAAGACGAATTGAACAATTTCGCAAGCGAGGTCATTTTGTTTTTTTGAACGGGGAGGATGCTCTTTGCTCGGTCGTAGGTACCTCCTAAAGCAGCTCTATTGAATACATATGTGGCATCCCGAATTTTGGCCCATTTTTGAGATTTATAAAACTTGTAATTCGTCAATATGCTTGTAATAAAATCTCGCTCGGGAACTGATCACTCCCGGTTATTATTTTTGAATTAGAGATTTCGCTAAAATCGCATTCGATTGGATTTTGTCGTTATTTAGAGCCCAAACTTTAGTGTCAAATTTCTCGAGTTCCGGGACGAATTTAATTAGACGGTATCGATATTATCATGGCCAACCTCGATATTGCCAGGAATAATGGAAAAGTGAATTTTTGGACCAGGTATGAATTTGGATTAGTAGACCTCCTTCGTAGTGCATCTTAGCTAGTTTCTTATAGCCCTTTGTCCTAATTATTATTTAGGATTTTTGTGGACCATTAGATCGATTTCGAGTTTGAATCGCGACCGTTGGATTTGCATTCGAGGACAAATTATGACTTTTGTCCTCTCTCTCTCTCTCTCTCTCTCCTCTGCACCGCTTCGCATTCGAGGACAAATTATGACTTTTGTCTCTCTCTCTCTCTCCTCTGCACCGCACGTTCCCCCCTTGCAATGTCCCCTCCATGCACGTCCTCCCCCTGTTAGACTCTCTCTCTTCTTTCTTCTCTTTCTTCCTTCTTTCTTCCCTTCCTCTCCTTTCCTCCCTCCCTCGACTGGTTCCGCTCCGCTTACCGGCCCTCAGCTCAATCACTTG
Source organism: Syzygium aromaticum (assembly GCA_024500025.1). NCBI lineage: Eukaryota > Viridiplantae > Streptophyta > Magnoliopsida > Myrtales > Myrtaceae > Syzygium > Syzygium aromaticum. The sequence goes on along the minus strand of CM044891.1, from coordinate 5,169,043 downwards.
CTGTGCCCAACCACCGCGCTGCGCACCGTCCGGCAGCCGTGCATCGCCCTAGTCGCCGTTTGTCAACTACTTTCGTTTCCTTCTCGTGTGTGCAATAGAAAGCTCACCGCCGCTGCCCGTCACTCCTGGTGTCGTCCGATTGTGCTATGGTCACCACGGCCGTCGCCGTCCCCGCCAGCTCGTCTCTTCAGCCCCAGCCCCCTCTCACCCTTGCCACCACCGATTAGCCTTCCTTCTCTTGTCCTTTGCGCCGTCGCCATGCCAACTCGCTAGGACCGGACAGCCGCCGTTGTCGCCGTCGCTGCCGCTATCACTGTCGCCAGCCAACCAGCTTGCCGGCTAGCCAGCCCAGCCCGCTGCCAAGGCGCCTAGGCCACTGCCCAGCCACCACCCGGCCGTGGCCGAGCAGCCTAGGCCACGCCCAGGCCGTGGCTGAGTCGCTCGAGCATGTCGCCCGTCCAGCCGGCCCATCGCCTAGACGCGTCGCTCGTTCGACTCGCTTGTGCGTTCCCGAGCACGCCGCGCGGCCAACGTGCCTGTGCCCCAGGCACACCGATTGGCCGCCGCGCTCGTGCATTGGGCACCTAAGTAGCACCGACATGCTTGGTAGGCGTCCGTGTTGGTGTCTAATGTGACATTCCAGAATTTTGACCCAATTTTGGGATTTAATAAACGTGTAATTCGTCAGTGTGCTTGTAGTAAGTTTCGCCCGGGAACTGATTACTCCCGGTTATTGTTTTTAAATTTGAGATTTCGCTAGAATCACACTCGATCGAATTTCGCCGTTATTTAGACCCCGAACTTGGCAGTCAATTTTCGGGAGTTTCGGGACGAAATAAATTGGACGGTGTCAATATTGTGGTAGTCAACGTTGAGATTGTCAGGAATGATGGAAAAATGAGAGTTTTTGATTATGTGCAAATTTGGACTGGTAGACCTCCCTCGTTATAATTTGGTTTAATTAATTTGGCCTTTTTCCATTTTTATATGCGAGACTTATATTAGACCGGTAAATCGTTTTCGGTTTTGAATTTGGGCCATCGGATCGCGTTTAACATTAGAATGAAGTTTATTTTCTTTTATTTTTCCCTCTTCTCTCTCTCTCTCTCTCCCCGCGGTCCCTTTTCCCCTTCGCACGTCTGCCCCTCCCCTTGTCAGACTCATCCATTTCTCTCTCTCTCTCTCTCTCTCTCTTCCTTTTCTCCCTTTTCTTTCTTTTCCTTTTCTTTTCTTTTCTTCCTCCCTTCTTCTTCTTATCCTGGGCTGGCTTGCTCCCGACGCTGCTGCTTCTGGTTTTTTTCGCTTCTGGCTTCTTCTCCTGCTTGCTGCTCGCTCGACCACGCCTTGCCAGCGACCAGCCCAGCCACCGTCGCCTGGCCGCCGCGCGCCGCCGCCGTCGCCCGATCAAGCCGTGCCGCCGCGCTGTCGCTGACCGGTTTTCCCTCCCTTGTCTCTCTCTCTCTCCTGGTCGGTCTCTCCCCTGTTTTGGTCCCGACGAGTCTAGTCGCCGCACCCGACGAGCCCAGCTCACCCGTCGCCGGCTCGTCCGGCCAGCCACCGCCGGTCCGCACCCCCCCCCCCCCCCTCAGCCCCGATTCCTCTCTCCCTCACCCTTTCCCCTGTTTTTCTCTCCCCTCCCGAAGCCTCCCCTGTTTTGGGTTTTCCCTGAAGCCGCCGCCGCCGCACGCCTCCCCCAGCCGACCGCCAGCCCGCTGAGCCGCTTCCGAGCCCGTACTATTCATTCGGGGGGTACTGTTCATCTGGGCCGTTATTGTTCACCCGAGCACTGTTCACACCCGTTATTGTTCATCCGAGCACTATTCATCCGGGGTCCGTACTGTTCATCCGAGCACTGTTCATTCGGCCCGTCTTGAGCCCGTGCGGGTTTTTCTCCGGGCTAAAACCTGGGAAGTGATATCCTAGCTCCTATTTAGTACAATGGGTACTATTGACATGCTTATGGATTTATTTTAAATTAAATTATTGAATTAGAAATTTGATAAGTCGGTGGGATGCGATTAGCGCAGGAATTATGTGGAGAATTGAGGAGATAAATTTGAATGACTGCGTAGCTTGTTATGGTGTGTTAATTGATTGAATTGTGATGGTGCGTGTGGTTGGAAAATTGGAGTTCGGATGTGATTGACCTGGATACCGATTATGCGGATCGGTGTGTTGGATGGGTGATGTGACTATGATTGACTTTTGCTGGGATTGGTATGATGCATTGATTTGGCGAATTGGGATGTGATGAGTGTGTCTTGAGTCGATTGTTATGATGTGTAAGAATAACGAATAGTGTTGTGGTGCATGTGCATGTGAAAAAGCCCGGATCAATCGGAGGGCTGCCAACCTGAGGCGTAAGTTACGCGGGTGTGGCAAACAAGGCATGACTAGACCTGAGGCGTAGGTTACGCGGGTCATTGGAAAGAAAAAAAAAAATGTCCTGAGGCGTGGTTACACGGGACCGAGCCCGGCTTGATCTGAGGGCTGAGCCTGAGGCGCAGAGGCGCGGGCTGTGAGATGGGGCCTGAGGCGCAGTGGCGCGGGCCGAGTGAAAGGACCTGGGAGGTCGTGGAAAGCTGTTCGACCACGCATGCGACTCGAGTGTGATTGAAATTGATTAATTTGAATGATTAACTGATCGAACGAAATGTTGGAATTGATTGAGTGTTACTGCGGCTGGCGTATGAATGACTGTGATATATTATTGAATTATTAATATTATTTTATTTTTTTTACTACATTTGACTGATGTGCAGAGCATGCGTTTAATGGCAAAGGTGAGTACAGTGTGTGAGCTTGTAATGTTGTTGACTAGATTGGATGTATGACTTGTCTGGGTACGCATTGGCCTTCGTAGGGTTTAGGGTGTTGCTTATTAAGACTTGTTCTCATGGTTATTATATAACCACTTTCAGATCTGCGACCGTGATCGATTTGGAGATGTCGCCAGAGTACCACAGGGATTGAAGAATAGGTTAATTTACCCTGTCTTTTGAGTACCTTTTTATAGAGGAGATAAACTCGTCAACCACCGCCCCCTTTTGAAAAGCGTGGTTAGAAATTATTAGCCCAAGTTATCGTTTTGTAATAGTGACTACTTTATGATGTTATGTAATTATTATTTTGTGCTATCCCTATGTCATATTTTATTGTCTGGGTTGTTTTAAATTCGCTTCCGTTTGCCTTTATCGTTGGGTGTTTCGTTTGGGGTCAGCGACGCGTCCTGGGACGTCGCATTCAACACGACCGTTGAAGGGGTGTCGCGAGCTGTTGGGGTTCGGGGCGTGACATTTGACACGTTCCAACACACTCGGACACACGGTCAACGAGTGTCGGAGATCTGATACACAGTCAACGCAGCTGACACGCCGGCGACACGCGAGTTGGGAATTTCGACATGTGATTTCGACACGCGCAGGGTTAATTTTATAAATTTCCAAAAATTTAGGGGTCAAAATGTAAATTTATAGAAAAAAATTTAAAAAAAGAAAAGAAAAGGGAGAAAGCTTACTTAGTTCTATTGTGCCCTAACCTTCTCAGCTCTGCATCTCCGATTCTCCATCTCTCAAATTTAACACAACTAGCGCAGGAGTGCGAGAACGATTCAGCACGGAGAACTTGATGAGCACGGAGAATGACATCAACGCGGCACGATTTTGAGGCAAGGTCGTTCTGGCTGTCACTCGATTTAGCGACTCCTTCAAGAATCGCAAGTCAACCGGACGCTCAAAGTCACCGAAGTCCTTCAAGAAGTCAGTGAGTCGCCTCACTTTTGTTGGGATCTTTGGGTTTTAACGGGATTTCTTGGTGAGAAGAGGATATTTGGTGAGATTGCAGAGAGAGAGATGATGATGCCCATTTATCTATGCTATCATTCAGATGCAGCGCAGCAAGAATAATACTAAAGGTAGGTTGTGGAAGCATTTATCTTAGAGACTGAGACCACTGAGAGTTTTCTCGAAGGGCTTTTCGCTTTGTGAATGTTGAATTCCTTGTCGAGAGCTGTGCATGGTGAGAGTTGATTTGTTTGTTGTCGCCGCTATCTTTGTCGAATTGCACGATCGATTTTTGGGCCACTATTTGGGCTTTTTAGTTTTCATTTTTCATAGCACGTTATCTGTTAATTGCTTTGCCGAGGCGGCTTGCTGTCTGACTTTAGCTTTGATATCTGCTGGTTTCGTGTTTATATTCATCTTGGGAGTTCGAAATTACTTTTAGTTTGCGATGATTCTACTTATTTATTGACATAATTTGAATAATATGCCTAATGTCCTGTGTTTTGATGAATGACTAGTTGTGATTTGCATTGCAATATCTTTTATTTAAGAATTTGATATAGTTTTTTCAGTCTATGGACATTCTCAAACTTCTCTATCTTGCTTTCTCTTGCCCTTTGTTGAAATGTTGGCCCTTCACTTGCAAATTTGACAGAACAATTATTATATCAATATGTTTTTATTTGTAGTATATATTAAATTTATGATTCTTGTAATTGTATTTTTTGTAGAGTGATTTCAAGCATGAATAGTAGCACTTCTAGTACATAAGGGCCTACGGCTACATTCACCAATGAAGATTCCAATAAACCACTATGGAAGTATGTTACTAAGTTAGCTACAAATAGCGATGCGGGGGGAAATTTGCCTTGGAATTGCAATTATTGCAACAAGGATCTTAGGAGTTCATACACGGGAGTGAGGGCCCATTTGTTGATGATAAGTGGAAACGGAATTGGAAGATGTGGAAAAGTAGAAAAAAAAAGATCTTTTGGAGATGGAAAGATCAGATGAAGAGGTCAATACTAGAATAGCGAATCTTGCGCCTAAAAATGTACCTTTGCGCCCTCTTCGAGTTTATCAATTAGTGGTGGTGGTAGTGGCCATGGTGGGATAGATTCATCCTTTGACCCCAAAAAAAAGGAAGATTGGAAGCAGTAGTGGTAGTGGAGGGTCGCTTGAGAAGGCATTTAACATGTCTCAATGAGAACATTTAGATTATGAGATTGCTAGGATGTTTTATTCAGCGGGATTGCCGTTTAACTTAGCAAAGAACCAGTACTTTCAATCCACTTTTACTTATGCCGCTAATCATAATATTGCCGGGTATGTACCATCGAAATATAATTTGTTAAGGACCACTTTGTTGCAAAAAGAAAAGGCAAATATTGATAGGTTGTGTGCACCTATTAGAGACATGTGGAGGGAGAATGGTGTAAGTGTTGTGAGTGATGGATGGAGTGACTCACAAAGGAGACCACTTATTAATTTTATGGCGGTGTTGGTTGGAGAACCTATGTTTATAAAATCGGTTGATTGATCAGGAGAAAGAAAGGATATGCATTTCATTTTTAACTTGTTGAAAGAAGTAATCAATGAGATTGGCCATGAGAATGTGGTTCAAGTAATTACGGATAATGCGTCAAATTGTAAGGGTGCGGGACAACTCATTGAGCAAGAATTTCCATCCATTGTTTGGACGCCTTGTGTGGTATACACCCTTAATCTGACTTTGAAGAACATTTGTGCCGCAACAAATGTGGAGAGCAATCAAGTAATTTATGATGAATGTAGTTGGATTTCAACGATTGTTGATGAAGTTATGAAAGTCAAACATTTCATCGTGAACCATTCCATGAGATTAGCAATATACAATGAGTTTGTTAACTTGAAGTTGCCTTCTGTAGCGGATACACGTTTTGCTTCGATGATTGTGATGCTTAGGAGGTTTAAGTTGATAAAAAGTGGTCTTCAAAGCATGGTCATTTGTGACAAATGGAATATCTATCGAAATGATAATCAAGGGAGGGCTAAGTTTGTCAAGGAGAAGGTGTTAGATGGTTTTTGGTGGGATTCAATTGATTATATACTTTCCTTTACGACTCCTATTTATGACATGCTTAAAGTTTGTGACACCGACAAGCCTTGGCTTCACTTAGTTTATGACATGTGGGATTCAATGATTAAAAAAGTGAAGAAAGTTATATATGAGCATGAAGTGAAAAGGCCAGATGAGGAGTCTACATTTTATGAGGTGGTTCATACAATTCTTGTGGATCGTTGGATTAAAAACAACACTCCATTTCATTGCTTGGCATATGCCTTAAATCCTAGGTAAGTTCTACAATTGTATGAAATTATTACTTTATTAGTTGTTCTTTCTTTGACATGATAATATAGTACTCCTCTTACTTATTATGATTTTCTATTTTTATTTTAAATAAGGTACTATAGTGATCAATGGCTCAATGAATACCCTTCTCGAGTTTCTCCATACAAGAATAACGAGGTCATCAAAGAGAGGAAAAAATGCTTTAGAAAATACTTTCCTAACTTGGATGAGCAAACCAAGGTGAATTTGGAGTATGTAGATTTTGCATACAAAAATGGGGAGCTTAGAGAATTTGATTCCATTCAAAGTCGATATTCTATGGATCCTAAAGCTTGGTGGGTTATTCATGGTGGAAGTGCACCTATGCTTCAAAGCATAGCCTTAAAGCTTCTTGCACAAACATCTTCTTCATTATGTGCCGAGAGGAATTAGAGTACTTACTCCTTTGTGCATTCGATGAGGAGAAATAAGATGACCCCAAAATGTGCAGAAGAATTGGTTTTCATTCATAGTAATCTCCGTCTTTTATCAAGAAAAAGCTCACAATATGCACAAGAAGAGACCAAGATGTGGGATATTGGTGGAGATGCATTTGACATGTTTGAAGATGTTAGAGTGCTTGAAGTTGCGAGTCTTTCACTTGATGAGCTGGAGATGGAGTCCGATGTATTTTTAGAAGAAGTGGATGATGTAGATGAATAACTTCTTGTTATATTTGATGATGAAATGTGGATTGTTTTTTTGTTTTTGACTTCTTTTTCATTTGCCTTGTTAGTTGGGTCAGTGAAGTGTTCTGGGTAAGGTGCTGATGCAGAAAGATTAGGTTCGGTGGTATTGATGTTTTCACTTTGTAAGACTTTGCCGCAGCTTCTTAACTTTGTGAATTCATGAATCTAGGGTGGATATTTGCTCTTTGGAAATGACTTGTTACTTTCTGCGATGGAAGCTAACTGTGCCAATGTGTGGAACTTTGTCATGAGCAAATGATTCAACACTTGTTCGGCCTTTGATTCGACCACTGACCCTTGTTTCAGCCTTTGACAAGGATTGGCACAATGCCTCTTAAGGCTCGTTTGGTAATGTGTCAAATAATGAAAATTTCTGTTCTTTTGTTCCCAGAAATAATTTGGGAACAGAAATTCGTTTGGTAAACTTTTTATTTCCAGGCACATTTTTGCAAAAATTTGTGCCCAGAACAGTTTTGGAAAAAGAAGCAAGAAGTAAAAAAAAGTTGCTTCTTGTTTCTCGGCACAATTTTGAGAATGAGTTCATTTTCTTCTTTTTTTTTCTTTTCTTCTTTGTGTTGTTCTTCTCTAGGCTGTGGCCGGTCGCCGGGGGCCATGAAAAAAAATATATTATTAATAAAGAAATATTTTATTGGCCATGACCGACGACATGGTAAAAAAAAGGAAAAAAATATTTTATTAAAAAATATTATTAAAAAAATACTTTACCGGCCATGGCTAGCAACCAGGCCACGGACAAAAAAGGAAAAAAATATTTTAATAAAAAATATTATTAATAAAAAAAATTTTACCGACCATGGCCAGCAACTAGGCCATGGAAAAAAAATTCAAAAATATATTTTCAATAAAACTATTTTAATAAAAAAATATTTTACCAACCATGGCCAAAAAAGAGAAAAAAAATATTATTAATAAAAAAATTTTATCGGCCATGGCCAAAAATAATAAAAAAATTATTTTTGAATAAAAAGTATTATTAATAAAAGAAATTTTTTATCGATCATGGCCAAAAAAAATAAAAAAATTATTTTTAATAAAAGTATTATTAATTAAAAAATATTTTACCGGCCATGGCCAAGAAGGAATAGAAGAAAAAAAGAAAAGAAAGAAATATTAAAATATTATTAATAAAAAGAAATTTTATGCCGTTACCAAACGCATTTATGTTCTTTTACTATTTCAAGAATAGAAATTTTGAGCTGTTACCAAACGCCTTCAAATGCTTAGAGTCAGTTCTTAGGCACAGAATAAAAAAGAATCATTTCTGTTCAGAAATAGTTCCCGGACACAGAATGGTTGTCATGCGCAGCCTTAACCTACTACATCATGGTCTTGTTTTATTATTTATTTATTTGTGGATTTGAATCAAATTAATTTATCATGTATATATAAAATATACTTTTAATATACAATGTGTCTGAACGTGTCGGAATTCTGTATTTTTTGAGGAATCACGTCTTGCGTGTCGTGTCATGTGTCGGTGCTACGTAGTCCGACACACAGTTCGGCTGTCGTGCCCGTGTTGGCCGGTCAGCGCGCCCGTTTGGCTGCACCCGTGCCAAGTCAACCGCCGCTTTGACCGGCCCCTTAGCTGTCCTTGGGACATTTCTCGGGCTAAAACTTAGTAAGTGACATTCTAATCCCTATTTAGTATAATAGGTATTATTAGACTCGTTTAGGGATTTGTTAGGATTAATTTAGTGACTAAATTAGAAAATAGATTAATCGGTTAGAATATGATTAGTACATGGATTATGTGGTGGGTGGTAGATTAATTTATGGTGATCACGTGGTTAATTATGGCGTACAAAATGACCGGATTATTATGGCGTGTATGGGTGAAATTGTGGATCGTATGTGACCAGCTTGGATGTCGGATGTGTGAACTAGTGTGACGGGCTTGTGATGTGATTGAGATTGGCATAATGTGTTGATTGGCGAATTGTGATGTGGTGAGAATGTCTTGAGTTTGATTGACGCAACTTGTGAGAATGACGAATTGTGTTGTGGTGCATGTACATGTGAAAAAGCCCGGATTGATCGGAGGGTTGCCAACCTGAGGCGTGATTACGCGGGTGTGGCGAAAAAGGCATGATTAGACCTGAGACGTAGTTACGCGGGTCATTGGAAGGGGAAAAATGTCACGAGGCGTGGTTACACGGGATCGAGCCAAGCTTGATTTAAGGGCTGAGCCTGAGGCGCAGTGGTGTGGGTTGTGAGATTGGGCCTAAGGCGTAGTGGCACGGGCAGTGTGAAATGACCTAAGAGGTCATGGAAAGTTGTTTGGTGTCACGCCCTAAACCTCATTGAGCGCGCGACACCCTGAGCCTCGAGGCGAATACGGTGCGACGCCTCAAGAATACGTCGTCGACCCAATAATCCTATTAGAGTTAATTCGCGGCAGAGCAAATGCAAAATCCCAGACAATAAAATTCGAGAACACAAGGAAGAAATAGATTGCCATACCACCAACATTTTACTATATCTCGATATAAATATGTACAACATCTATTTACAACATACTTATACCTTACCGCCAACTTATTAGTCCACATTATATACATGCATACCCACTACTATTCACAATTACCATTACTTCAAAAATAGGTAGACAACCTGGGTTCTCTATTTTTCCAAAAATCGTACTCCTCAAAAGATCTGCTCTTAACCTTCCCACTAGCCCCGGCGTCCACGAGACAGTGTCTACTCAGAGTCCGACTTGTTAGAACTCGAATCTGACTCTTCCCGAATCGTTGCTTCCGCTGAGGACTCCGACTCGGCTCCGATCTTTATCGAGTGATCTATGTCACCCAACTCCTCTACTGGGACCTCATCCTGTAACATTCCGAAATTTCACCCATTTGGGATTTATGAAATGACTGAGTTTATTAATGTACTTGTAGTTAGTCTCGTCAGGAACTGATCATTTCTGGGATACTAATTATTAGGGAAAGGCTAATTAGGAATTTAAATTCATACGACTAGAGAGATTCAGTCGTGAATTGACTTCGATCAGGAAATCGTCGGGGTGACATTTTGAGCAACTGTAGACCGATCTTAGGATAGTATGGATCGATTCGCCAATGTCATATTAATGGATTACGGGTGATTCCATTTGACCACGAAATGAACTGACGAACGATCCATAACTTATACCGAACGATCGTGCTCATCGGAACTAGCGATCGATCATCGCGATTTTATTAACAACCAAGGTCATCATAATTTCAATGAATTTGCATGTGACTCAATTTAGTATTAGTCACGGGTCGATTCTGCGAATTTCCCCGAAAGCCGCTTGCTAGTCTGAGATACGTACAAGTTACATTATATAGAATTCAATTATTAAATTGAGACCAAATTGGGCATTGAAAAATTAGGAAGTCGCGACGGAACGTTTGTCACACCCCAACTCTACTAATGCTTTCGATACTTCATCTTCTCGAGTCGAACGGTGCGACATCCCAGGAATACGTCGCCGACTCAATTCTCACATTAGAGTTAATCGCGGTGGAGGCAAATAATTAAACCTAGACAAATAAATTGGAAAATACCAGAATAAAACTAGCATGCCAAATCTTCAACACTAAGAACATTACAAAACCAAATATTTACAATATCCATTTAAAAGCACATTGATACCCCTCCACTGTCAACTTAGTCCGTCAAGCATACATACACTATCACTATCACCTATAGTCACACACCTCAAAAGCGGTAAACACCCAATTTTCCAAAAATGGTACCCTTAGACATCAACTCCCAGCCTCCTGGTCAGCCCCGATGTCCTCGCGACGGCGTCCACTCAGAATCTGACTCACTGTCACCTGAATCTGATTCCTCTTGGATCGTCGCTTCCACTGAAGACTCCAACTCAATTCCGATCTCTATCAGGTGATTTATGTCACCCGACTCCCCGGGGATCTCATTCGACTCCTCTGCAACTGGTACCTCGTCTGGCTCGATCTCTGGTACAAAGTAAGGATTGTAGTCGTACTCAGGTATGTTTTCCTTGCCATCCTTAGCCTCAGCCGTTGGCTCGTCCTCACTTGGTTTCTCACCTGGATCCTCGCCTGTTGACACCTAAATTTCGACTCACCATTTAGTTGTAATTTGCATAAAAATTAGGGATTAATTTTTAACCCTTAAAAAAAATATTTAAATTGCATAACATATAGTTTAGGTTCATTTTAATTTAATCGCATTTTGCATCGGACCGGTGATGACGAACGAGCTTAAATTTCAATGAATGAGACTCGGTTCGCTCGGAAAGGCAAGGGCCGGAAATCACGAGTCAAATAGGTTTGGTCGTTTTAATTCGAGCTTAATTCAGCCCATTATGTTCAATTAAATTAAAACCCAAGTTAATTCAGCCCGCTTAGGAATTAAATAAAATTAGAAATTAGATTAAGGCCTAAGCCCAAGCTCAAGCCCAAGCCCATTAGGATTAGTAAGCCCATCTAATTGACCTAAGTTAGCACTATATAAATATGTTTAGGTCAGAAATTAAAGGGGGAACACAATTTTTTTGATCAGAAAATTTTAAAAACAAGTGAGGCACACGTGAGAGAGAGAGAGAGAGGGAGACCGTGCCGTCGTACGCCGCCACCAGGGGCATGCCGCACACCGCCACACCGAACGCTCAGCCGCTGTCCACGCCGCGCCATCGCGCCGCACAGTTGTGACACTCCTTGCGACGCCGCTTCCCGACGCCGAAGTCGTACCCCCCGATGATTCGCTGCTGTTTGTCTTTCGCTAGACCACCAACAATCCCACGAAGACAACGTCGAAGCTGCTGTCTCGCTGTTCGTGCTTCACGTCTGGACGCCCCATGTGACATCCCGGAATTTTGACCCAATTTTGGGATTTAATAAACATGAAATTCGTCAGTGTGCTTGTAGTAAGTCTTGCCCGGGAACTGATCACTTCCGGTTATTGTTTTTAAATTTGAGATTTCGCTAGAATCACACTCGATCGAATTTCACCGTTATTTAGATCCCGAACTTGGCAGTCAATTTTCGGGAGTTTCGGGACGAAATAAATTGGACGGTGTCGATATTGTGGTAGTCAACGTTGAGATTGTCAGGAATGATGGAAAAATGAGAGTTTTTGACTAGGTGCAAATTTGGACTGGTAGACCTCCCTCGTTATAATTTGGTTTAATTAATTTGGTCTTTTTCCATTTTTATATGCGAGACTTATATTAGACCGGTAAATCGTTTTCGGTTTTGAATTTGGGCCATCGGATCGCGTTTAACATTAGAATGAAGTTTATTTTCTTTTATTTTTCCCTCTTCTCTCTCTCTCTCTCTCCCCGCGGTCCCTTTTCCCCTTCGCACGTCTGCCCCTCCCCTTGTCAGACTCATCCATTTCTCTCTCTCTCTCTCTCTCTCTCTCTCTCTCTCTCTCTCTCTCAATTCCTTTTCTCCCTTTTCTTTCTTTTCCTTTTCTTTTCTTTTCTTCCTCCCTTCTTCTTCTTATCCTGGGCTGGCTTGCTCCCGACGCTGCTGTTTCTGGTTTTTGGCTTCTGGCTTCTTCTCCTGCTTGCTGCTCGCTCGACCACGCCTTGCCAGCGACCAGCCCAGCCACCGTCGCCTGGCCGCCGCGCACCGCCGCCGTCGCCCGATCAAGCCGTGCCGCCGCGCTGTCGCTGACCGATTTTCCCTCCCCTGGTCTCTCTCTCTCTCCTGGTCGGTCTCTCCCCTGTTTTGGTCCCGACGAGTCTAGTCGCCGCACCCGACGAGCCCAGCTCACCCGTCGCCGGCTGGTCTAGCCAGCTCGCCCGTCGCCGGCTCATCCGGCCAGCCACCGCCGGTCTGCACCCCCCCTCAGCCCCGATTCCTCTCTCCCTCACCCTTTCCCCTGTTTTTGGTTTTCCCTAAAGCCGCCGCCGCCGCACGCCGCCCCGAGCCGACCAGCCGACCGCCTGCCCGCTGAGCTGCTTCCGAGCCCGTACTGTTCATTCGGGGGTACTGTTCATCCGGGCCGTTACTGTTCCCCGAGCACTGTTCACGGCACGTTGCTGTTCATCCGAGCACTATTCATCCTGGCCCGTTACTGTTCATCCGGCCCGTCTTGAGCCCGTGCGGGTTTTTCTCCGGGCCAAAACCTGGTAAGTGATATCCTAGCCCCTATTTAGTACAATGGGTACTATTGACATGCTTATGGATTTATTTTAAATTAAATTATTGAATTAGAAATTTGATAAGTCGGTGGGGCGCGATTAGCGCAGGAATTATGTGGAGAATTGAGGAGATAAACTTGAATGACTGCGTAGCTTGTTGTGGTGTGTTAATTGATTGAATTGTGATGGTGCGTGTGGTTGGAAAATTGGAGTTCGGATGTGATTGACCTGGATACCGATTATGTGGATCGGTGTGTTGGATGGGTGATGTGACTGGGATTGACTTTTGCTGGGATTGGTATGATGCATTGATTTGACGAATTGGGATGTGATGAGTGTGTCTTGAGTCGATTGTTATGATGTGTAAGAATAGCGAATAGTGTTGTGATGCATGTGCATGTGAAAAAGCCCAGATCGATCGAAGGGCTGCTAACCTGAGGCGTAGGTTACGCGGGTCATTGGAAAGAAAAAAAAAATATCCTGAGGCGTGGTTACGCGGGACTGAGCCCGGCTTGATCTGAGGGCTAAGCCTGAGGCGCAGAGGCGCGGACTGTGAGATGGGGCCTGAGGCGCAGTGGCGCGGGCCGAGTGAAAGGACCTGGGAGGTCGTGGAAAGCTGTTCGACCACGCATGCGACTCGAGTGTGATTGAAATTGATTAATTTGAATGATTAACTGATCGAACGAAATGTTGGAATTGATTGAGTGTTACTGCGGCTGGCGTATGAATGACTGTGATATATTATTGAATTATTAATATTATTTTATTTTTTTTACTACATTTGACTGATATGCAGAGCATGCGTTTAATGGCAAAGGTGAGTACAGTGTGTGAGCTTGTAATGTTGTTGACTAGATTGGATGTATGACTTGTCTGGGTACGCATTGGCCTTCGTAGGGTTTAGGGTGTTGCTTATTAAAACTCGTTCTCATGATTATTATATAACCACTTTCAGATTCGCGACCGTGATTGATTTGGAGATGCCGCCAGAGTACCACAAGAATTGAAGAATAGGTTAATTTACCTTGTCTTTTGAGTACCTTTGTATAGAGGAGATAAGCTTGTCAACCACCGTTCCCTTTTGAAAAGCGTAGTTAGAAATTGTTAGCCCAAGTTATCGTTTTGTAATAGTGACTACTTTATGATGTTATGTAATTATTATTTTGTGCTATCCCTATGTCATATTTTATTGTCTGGGTTGTTTTAAATTCGCTTCCGTTTGCCTTTATCGTTGGGTGTTTCGTTTGGGGTCGGCGATGCGTCCTGGGATGTCGCGTTCAATACGACCGTTGAAGGGGTGTCGCGAGCCGTTGGGGTTCGGGGCGTGACACCCCCACAGCCCCGAAGATAGCATCCCCATGCAGAGTACGTAGAGCACGCAAAGGAGGAAGAGGACGGGAGAAAGAAGAAAATCGGTCAACTAAAGAAATAAGTCAAAGGGGAGGTCACAGAATTGAAAAACAAAAAGCCACGGAGCACTCCACACAGCCATGCACACAAAAGGAGAAGATGTCCGCGAAGATTGCTTCGCTCAACGCTATAGCAAGTTTCCAAGCGATTTCATTAAGTGTGACAGATTTTCCAGCGATCCTAGTCGCGCTCATGGGGACCAGACCAGTTGAAGAGCATTCGGCGATCCCATGCAAGTTCCTTCAATTCTGAAGAACGTTGAAGCTTCCTCGCTGCATCGCCGCATCAGCTGCCGCAGGACCTACCGTCGCCGAAGTCGCGCCATCCGTCGACCACCGCTCGTGCATCATCGCCGGAGCCACCTATCGGAACAGCCGCAAGCCATACGTCATTGGAGACCTCGTCGTCCCGCCGTCGCCATCTCGTCACCGACGTCGCCGATCCCGATCCGCAAAGTCGAGCTCGATCCCGATCGATTCAAATTTGGTAATTATCTGCAAATTAGGTAAGTGAACATTATCCAATATTTTCAGAATATTTGTTTTCCTAATTTTCAGACGTTTGAATATTCTGTGAATGTTATCCGAATTGTTAGATATCATAGGATAATGTTTACGATATCCACAATATTTAAAAATATTCAGAATTAGGAAACTTTTCTAATTCAGCAACGTATCTGGACGACTATTCGACTTTATCCCTAAGGTACGATACGCGGCGATTCGGAAAATCATTATCCTATTCATAACCACTTGAATATGATAATGATTTTTATCTGCTTTCCAAATTTAAATGATCGACTTTCCATCGATATCTATAACCCTGTAGATATGATCGTCAGTTCGATTTTTGTGCCTAATCCGAGCTTGAAACAAATGTGGCGGATCGCGTGGTTGATTTGAATGTGGATGCTATCTTTGTTTAAATTATTTTTCCTTTTCAAATAAAAAGAAAATTAAAAAAATATCAGTTAGATTTAAATTAAAATTTTGCATGTTTAGGGAACCCTAAATATATCTAGAAGATAGGATAACTATTTAATTTAAATTAGGACTTGAGATAATATGTTTCCTAGTTTAAATTAAGCAATATTCTAATCTTAATAGATTATTTAGGTTAGTTTTTAATTCCGAATTTTCATGAAAACCCAAAAAAAAGAATGAATTGCTTTATGGTAGATTAGGATAGATTGCATTCTTAATTTAAGTAATTTATTATTTTGAATTTTAACAAAAATCCCAAAAAATAAGTTGCATGTTAACTTAGGCAATTTTAAATTTCGAATTTTAATATAAAATACCCAAAAGAGAAGTCATCATAGGTTGCATGTTATTTTAAGCATATTTTTATTCCGAATTTCAATGAGAAAAATACCAAAAATAAATCATTTGCCTGTCATTAGAGTTAGGTCACGTCGTCACATGACATATAATTTGCATGTTAGGTTGCATTAATTCGCATGTCAATTTTTGCACGTCATTGCATGTAGACTAGCCCTCATTTAAATAAGAGAAAATCCAAAAATATTGAGTGAATTGCTTGTTAATTAGAAATCATATTAGGGTTGATTGATGTGATTTTCTAGCTAACAATGCAGATGCTTGCGTTGGCTCGAGGTAAGTAATTCTTCAAACTTGCAATTTATTTAATGCTTTCCTGGATGTTAAATTGGTGGTTTGCGCACTCGCATGAACACCTCACATGTTAGTAACTAAGTTGAAATGGATCCAAACTGCCTGCCAAAATATTTTTTGAAAAGAAAAGGTACCGAAAGGGCGTTAGACTAGATCTAGCGTAATCAAGTCCCCGGGCTTAGAATCTCTGGTTCGTGGGAATAAAACATATCTCTCTATGTTTTATTTAGGTTTCTAATCAACCTATCACAAATTGATTAGTGGCGACTCCAAGTATGAAGACATTTGCATGTTAAGAACTTAAACACTAAGTTGTGAATTGGTAGGGCTTGGGAGGGCTCGAGTTAAGATTAGTCTTAATAATCCATTAACCCAAAAAAATGAAAAAATTTTTTTAGGTCGCGACATCGCCATACTCCTTCTCCGGCTCACCCTCCAATATCTCATCCAAATCTATATTCATAGAGTCGAATCCTGCCTGGGACCCTTCTGGATTTGGGTCTAAGTTGTTAGAATAGAGTGGTGTTCGGACTGGGCCATACTAAGCTCTGAACTCATTAATTCTCCATCAGACGGGGGAATAGCTGCTAGATCCTAGTCCCCAACTCCATCAAAGGGGACGTCGAAACCAGTAACAGGGCCGAACTCATCAGGCCATCTCTAAATATCCATGCAGTGTAGGTGTGAGCCTACTAAGAGGGATGTCTTACGTCTATCCACAAAGTCGAGGTATGCTTGATCCAAGTATACTGCTCATCCATGGGGTACTCCACAAAATTATTATCGGTGTGCATGACAATACCGAAATGCTCTAGCGGCGGCGGTGGCAGCTGATTCATTGCTCAGACGAGTGATCTGAAATGATTTGGTTTATACAATCATGAGACATTTCTCAATAAATTGCAACCTAAACCCTACTTAGGCTACTACGTAATTCCAAACACGTATAGGCACAAAACCAATCAATCTACACAAACCCAATCCACAACCACAACAATCAATTTTCACACACATGCCACAATATGCAAACTTTCCACATATCAAATCACACGTCAATCACACCATATTCCCAACCAAGTCGTTATTCTCACATTTACTCAAACACTTTCCCGGCCCACGTATTCACGACTCAGGCCTACTCGATCGCGCCTCGAGCATCACATGCCTCGGTCTGATCCCACATTCACACTTTCCACTTCACACATCTCATGCTCAATAGCATTCTCGGCCCGCGTCATCACGCATCGGCCCACTCGATCTTGCCCCAAGCATCACACGCCTCGGTCCGATCCCACTTTCACTTTCATTCCTCAGCCAATGCCAAATGCGACAAGCCTACGTGATCGCGGTCCGAATTTTAGAACGTATCGGCCCGATCCCATTCTCACTCGAGCTAATCATGCCTCGGGTCAATCTCATTTTTCACTTCCTCTTCCCTCAGCCAGCGCCAAATGTGACAGGTCTACATGATCGCGACCCGAGCTTATAATAGCTCGGCTCGATCCCAATCTCACTATAGCACACAATCGTATCAAATTTCGTGCATACTATTGCACCCAATACCCCACAATGACACAATCACATCATAAACACACAATCATGCACAAATCAGCATTTTTCCAAACTCAAACATTCTCAAATCAATTTCAGTCCTTCACGAGACTTTCATAAAATCCCGAGTCGGACCTAACGGTATCAACCACACAACAAACGGTGTCCCACAGCACACAAAACAACACGTCACAGCCATCAATTGGCCTTTTTCGCACTTGAAACCTCAATATCACACTTCCAGCTCTTCACGACACTTGCATAAAATCCCGAGCCGGATCTAACGATGCAAATCATGCACCCAACAGCACCCTACAACACATAGAACAACCAATCACAGTCACCCTCGACCTCTAAAATTTCTCCCAAAAATCCTCGAACTCAATCCTATGGCTCGCTCATCTATCCAACCCTTAATTCCTACCGAATCACGCCTAAATGGATCCAAAAATACCTGATAAACTAGGCGAGGCTTAGATTGTTACCAAGCTCTAAACTAACACGGTTAGAGCGAAAATGGCGGCAAAACCAAGATCTAACGATGGCTTGCGGCGGCGATGACGAACGGTGGCAATCGAGAGGAATGGTGGGCGGCGGTGGCTTGGGCGGTGGGGCTCACGGCCAAGAGAGAGAGAGAGAGAGAGAGAGAGAGAGAGAGAGAGAGAGGGAACGGCGATGAGGGTGGTGAGGCAGTGCGGCAAGGCGACGGGCGGCGTGGAGCGGGAGCGGACCGGGACGGCGGCGTCCGACGAGGGAGAGCTCACGATAGGGAGAGAGTTCGCGAGGGAGAGAGAGAGATGGAGCCGTGAGTGAGGGAGAGAGAAATGAAGAGAGAGAGAGAGAAAAGTCTTGACTTATCTTCCAAATTTTGACCATTTTTGCCAAATGACCAAAATGCCCCTCTCTAATCTTTTCATCCGACGATCTAGATTCGATCTTATCTTGAAATCGACAGCTCAGATCGAATCTCATCTAAAATATTCAAGGGCAATCTTGTAATTTCTCAAAAAGTCCAAGGACAAAATTGCCTTTTCCAAATTTTGGGATAAAATGACCAAAATGCTCTTTGCCCATAAAACTAGCCCTTTAGAAATCCTTAGGGGTAAAATGGTCACTTTCTCCGTTTCTCGCCGAAATCGAATTTTTCTGAAGGATTCGGGCACATCCGAAATTACACGTTACAACCGCAACGACGTCCTAACGTTCTGTCGTGACTTCCTAATTTTTCAATGCCCAATTTGGTCTCAATTTATTAATTGAATCCTATATAATGTAACTCGTGCATATCCCTGACTAACGGGCGGCTTTCAGGGAAATTCACAGAATACCAGTGACTGATACTAAATTGAGTCACGTGCAATTTATTCAGACCGTAACGACTTCAGCTGTCAATAAAATCGCGGAGATCGATCACTAGTTCCGATTCGTACGATCGTTCGGAATAGGTTCGGGGTCGTTCGTCAATTCATTTCGAGGTCAAATGGAATCACCCGTGATCCACGTATATGATAATAACAAATTAGCCTATCACTATCCTAAGATCGGCCTATATTGGCTCAAAATGTCACCTCGACGACTTTATGATCGAAATTCAGTTCACGATCGAATTCCTCTAGTCGTACGAATTTAAATCCCTCATTAGCCTTTCCCTATAAGTTAATATTCCAGAAATGATCAGTTTCGGGCAAGAACTAGCTACAAGTACATTAATAAATAATTCATTTCATAAATCCCTAAATGGGCGAAATTTTGGAACGTCACAACGTTAGGACGACGTTGCGTTTGTAACGTGCAATTTTCGGTATGCCCGAATTCTTCAGAAAAATTCAATTTCGGCAAAAAAAATGGAAAAGTGACCATTTTACCCTTGGGAATTTCTAAAGCGCTAGTTTTATTGGGCAAGGGTATTTTGGTAATTTTGCCCCAAAATTTGGAAAAGACACTTTTGCCTTAGGACTTTTTGAGAAATTCCAAGATTGCCCTTGGATATTTTGGATGAGATTTGATTTGGGCCGTTGATTTCAAGGTAAGATTGAATCTGGACCGTCGGATGAAAAGTAGAGAGTGACATTTTTGTAATTTGCCATTTTTGGATCAAAACTTGGAAGTTAAGTCAAGATCCATTTCTCTCTCTCCCATTCTTGGCTCCATCTCTCTCTCCCCTCCCAACCGCCATCTCCCCCGCCAAATGCCGCCATTGCCGATCGCCTCCGTCTGGCCGCCATTCGCCGCACCACCTCCGTCTCTGCCGAGCCCCATGCCGCTGCTCCCTCTCTCTCCCTCTCGATTTCCCTCCCTTGGCCGTGAACCAGCCCAAGCTGCAAGCCGCCGCCACTCACCGCCGCCCGCTGATCACCGCCTGCAGTGGACCGTACGTCGCCGTCGTCGCATGCCACCGTCGATTGACGCCCGTTTCGCTCTAGCCACTTGAGTCTAGAGTGGGGTAAGTTCAATCTAAACTTTGCCTAGTATATCGGGTAAATTTTGGACCCGTTTAGACGTGGTTTGATAGAAATTAGGGACTGAACGAAATAACGGGCCATATGATTGATTTCGAGAATTTTCGGAGGAATATTAAAGGCCGAGAGGCGGCTTTGTTGGTCTGTTTGATGAGCTGTGAGGTACTGTTGGGTATGTGGATGGTACCGTTAGGTCCGGCTTGGGATTTTATGAAAGTGCCGTGAAGAGCTAGGAGTGAAATATTGAGGTTTCGGGTGCGAAAAAGGCCAATCAATGGCTGTGATGTGAGGTTTTATGTGCTGTGGGGTGTTGTTTGTTGTGCGGTTAGTACCATTAGATTCAGCTCGAGATTTTGTGAAAATGCCGTGAAGGGCCTGAACTGATTTAATAGCGTTTGGGTGTGGAAAAATGCTGATTTATGTGTTGATTGCGTGCTTATGATGTGATTGTGTTGTTGTGGGGGTATTTGGTGCAATTGTGTGCACGAAATTTGATGCCATTGTGTGCGAGCGTGAGATTGGGATCGGGCCGAGGCATTATAAGCTCGGGCAGCGATCACGTAGGTCTGTCGCATTTGGTGTAGGCTGAAGATTTAGAAAGTGGGAAATGAGGTTGGTCCGAGGCATGATCAGCTCGGGTGAGATTAGGATCGGGCCGAGACATTCTAAAACTAGGGCTGCGATCATGTAGGCCTATCGTATTTGGCGCGAGTTGAGGAAAGAAAATGAAAGTGGGATTGGACCAAGGCGTGTGATGCTTGGTGCGCGATTGAGTGGGCCAAGGCGTGGATACGTAGGCCGGGAAAGTGCTTGAGAATGAGGCATGTGGTACGGAAAGTGCGAATGTGGGATTGGACCAAGGCGTGTGATGCTCGGGGCGCGATCGAGTGGGTTGAGGTGTGAATATGCGGGCCGGGAAAGTGTTTAAGTAAATGTGGGCATGACGAGTTGGTTGGATATGTGGTGTGATTGACGCATGAATTAATATGTTGAAAGTTTGTATGTTGTGGCTTGCGCGTGAGGATTGTTTGTTGTGATTATGGGCTAATGTGCATGCTGCGTGTGACGTGAGTCCAGGTATGTCTGTTTGTGGATTGTTGTTGTGGATTGGTTAGTTGTGTATCTGGATGTGTCTGGAATTATGTGGTAGCCTAGGTAGAGTTTAGGTTGCAACTTATTGAGAAGTGTCTCATGGTTGCTTCAACCAAACCATTTCAGATCACCCGTTTGAGCAATGAATCCGTCGTCGCCGCGAGAGCGTTTTGGTATAGTCATGCACACTGACAATAATTTTGTAGAGTACCCTGTAGATGAGCAATACACCTGGATCAAGCATACCTCGACAGTATAGGTAGATGTAGGACTACCCCTTTGGTAGGCTCACAAGTACACTGCGTGGATGTTTAAAGACGGGGCTGATGAGCTCGATCCTGTTCGGAGTTTTGACGTCCCTTTCAATGGAGTTGGGGATTGAGATCCATCGGCCATACCCCCGCCTGATGGTGAGCTGACTAGCTTTGAGACTAGTCTGACTCAGTTTGGACTCCACCCCGCATCTGCAGTGCCGAAACCCTCGGGAGCTGAGCATGAGCCGAAATAAGAGAAATCCCAAGCGGGATACGATTCAATAGACGTGGATCATGAGGTAATTCTCGAGGAGGACCAGGGAGAAGCAGAGGAAAACCAAGATGTAGAGCCGCAGGAGGACCCAAAAACAGAGCTTGAAAGCGAGCAGGAGGGTGTACCTGTGTACGATTACAACCCCTACTATATGCCAGAGGATGAGCCAATAGAGTAGCCGGCCGAGGAAGAGTGGAATGAGGCCCCAGGAGAGTCGGGTGACATAGACCACCCGATTGAGATTGGAGCTGAGTCAGAGTCCTCAGTAGAAGTGACGATCCAAAAGGAGTCAGATTCGAGTGATAGTGAGTCGAATTCTGAATGGACGCCATCGCGAGGACGTCAGGGCTAATTAGGAGGTTGGGAGGCGATGTTGAGGAGTACTATATTTGGAGAGTAGGGTGTCTACCCCTTTAGAGGTGTATGACTATGTGTGATAGTGGTGGTGTATGTATGCTTAGTGGACTAAGTTGTAGTATAAGGGTACAAGTGTGCATGTAAATGGATATTGTAAATATTCGGTATTGTAGTGTTCTAAGTATTGGCGGTTTGGCGTGCTAGTTTGTTCAGGTGTTCTTTAATTTTATTGTTTGGGTTTAACTAATTGTTTCTGCTGCGATTAGCTCTGATGTAAGAATTGAGTCGGCGACGTATTCTTGGGATGTCGCACCTGATCGACTCGTGATGGTGAGGTATCGAAAGCATTATAGGAGTTCGGGGCGTGACACATCCCGCTCCTCTTCGACTGGCTCCTCAATTAGCTCAATTTCTGGCACATAGTAGGAATTATACTTGTACACGGGTACGCCATCCTGTTCATCCTCAGACTCTGCTTCTGGAACCTCCAGTGGTTCCGTTTCAGGGTTTTCTTTTTCTCCTTTTTGTCCTTCCTCGGGAATTGCCTCAAGATCCACGTCCATCGGATCATATCCCGCCTTGGATTCTTCTGGTTCTGACTCATGCTCGGCTCTCGAGGGTTCAGGTACTATAGAAGCAGGGTGGAGTCCAAATTGAGCCAGACTAGTCTCTGAGCTAGTCAACTCGCCATCGGGAGAGGATATGGCTAATGGATCCTAGTCCCCAACTCCATTAAAGGGGACGTCAAAGCCTCGGACATGGCCGAACTCATCAATCCCGTCTCTAAAAAACCAAGTGGTGTAGGTGTGGGCCTGCCAGTGGGGTAATCCTATATCTACCCAAACTACAGTCGTATGCTTAATCCAGGTGAAATTATCGCCCATCGGATACTTCATCATGTCATGATCGGTGTGTATGACTATCCCAAAATGCTCCGGCGGCGACGGAGGCAAATTCATGGCTTGGGCGATGGCTCTGAAATGGTTTGGTTAATGCAATCATGAGACACTTCTCAATAAGTTACAACCTAAACTCTACCTAGACTACCACGTAATTCCAGATATATTCAGACACACTACTAATCAATTTACGCAAACATCAATCCAACAATCACATATACCTGGACTCGCGGCATACGCAACCTGTACATTAGCCCATGATCACAATATACAATTCTCACATACACATATAGATCACACCACATTTTCAAATCCCACACATCACACTCGTTCACGCGCCACCACATCATTTTCATTTATTCACCCTTGTTGTACCAACACTTGTCCACTTACTTTCCCAACCCGCGTCAACACGCTTTAGGCCCACTTGATCGCGCCCCGTGCATCACACGCCTCGGTCTGATCTCACATTCACTTTCCATACCACACGTCTCATTCTCAATCACATTCCTAGCCCGTGTAAACACGTTTCAGGCCCACTCAATTGCGCCCCGAGCATCACACGCTTAGGTCTGATCCCACTTTCACACTTTCCTCAGTTTTCGCCAAATGCGAAAGGCCTACATGATCGTAACCCGAGCTTAGAATGCCTCGGTCCGATCCCAATCTCTCCCGAGCTGATCGTGCCTCGGGCCAATCTCATTTTCCATTTTCTCATTCCTCAGCCAGCGCCAAATGCGACAAGCCTACATGATCGCGATCCAAGTTTAGAATGCCTCGATCCGATCCCAATGTCACACTTGCACACATCCGGACATTAAATACGTGCACACAATTGTACCCGATATATCACGACAATACAGTCACATCACAAACATGCGATAAACACACAAATTGACATTTTTCCACATCCAAACGTTGTCAAATCAATTCCGGCCTTTCACGGCACTTTCACGAAATCTCGAATCGGACCTAACGGTATAAATCGTGCACCAAATAGCACACCACAGCCTTCCGAACAGCCAATCACAGCATATCATCGGCCTCTAAAATTCCTCCAAAAATTTCCGAATTCAATCATACGGCTTGTTAATCGAGTCAACCGTTAATTTCTACTAACTCGCGTCTAAATGGGTCTAAAAGTACCCGATAAACTAGGCGAGATTTAGATCGCGACTTACTCGAATCTAGACTCACGCAGCTAGAGTGAAACGGGCGGCGGCTTGCGACGGCGGCGACAATCAGTGAGTGGCAGCAGGTGATCGACTTGGACGGCAGACGGTGGCGTCTTGGGCGTGGCTGGCAAGGGTCACGGCCATGAGAGAGAAAATGAGAGGGATAGGGGGAACGGCGGCGTAAGGGTGGCGAGCAGGTGGTGCGGCGCGGCACGGCGGCGGTCCGAACGGCGGCGTGGCGACGGGCGGCCAAGGGCGACGTTTGGCGGTGAGGGAGGCGATCGAGAGGGAGAGAGAGAGATGGAGCCGAGAGTGAGAGAGAGAGGAAATGAGGAGAGAGAGAGTGGTCTTGGACTAAATAGTCCAATTTTGACCAAAATGGCAAATGACCAAAATGTCATTCTCTCTACTTTTCATTCGACGACCCAGATTCGATCTTATTTTGAAATTGACGGTCTAGATCGAATTTTTTCCAAAATATCCAATGGCAATCTTGGATTTCCCAAAAAGTCTAAGGCAAATTGTCTTTTCCAAAATTTAGGACAAAATGACCAAAATGCCCTTACCCATTATAACTAGCTCTTTATAAATCCTTAGGGGTAAAACGGTCACTTTCCCATTTTTTTGCCGAAATCGAATTTTTCTGAAGGATTCGGGCACATCTAAAGCCATACGTTCCAACTGCAACGTCATCCTAATGTCCTGTTGTGACTTCTTAATTTTTCGATACCCAATTTGATTTTTAATTAAAAATTGAATTTTACGTAACGTAACTTGAGCGATTCTCATACTAACGGGTGGCTTTTGGGAAAATTCGTATAATCGACCTGTGACTGATATTGAATCGAGTCACATGCAAGTTCATTCAGATCGTGACGACCTCGGTTGTCAATAAAATTGCGAGGATTGATCACTAGTCCCATCAGTACGATCGTTCGGTATAGGTTCTGGATCGTTCGTCAATTCATTTCGTGGTCAAATGGAATCACCCATGATCCACTAGTATGACAGTGGCGAATTGGTCCATAACTATCCACGATCGGCCCTCATTGGCTCAAAATATCACATCGACAATTTTATGATCGAAAGTCGGTTCACGATTGAATTTCTCTAGTCGAACGATTTTAAATCCCTAGTTAGCCTTTCCTTAATGGTTAGTATCTTGAGAATGATCAGTTCCAGGCGAGAATCAACTACAAGTACATTAATAAAATCAGTCATTTCATAAATCCCAAATGGGCGAAATTTCGGAATGTCACATTCGGCCACGCATGCGAATTGAGTGTGATCGAATTAATTGAATTGAGCGAGTGCTAGTGTGGTTGGCGTTTGAATGATTGTGATATATTATTGAATTATCATTATTGCATTATCATGTTTGACTAACGTGCAAAGTCGGCACGCTTTTGATGGCGAGGTAAGTGCTATGGTGTGGATTTTCTATTTTAGGAGTTAGACTGCGTGTATTACTAGTCTGGATACGCATTGACCTACGTAAGATTTAGGGTGTTACTTATTGAGACAAGTACTCACGGTTATTATATAATCATTTCAGACTCCCGACTGTGAGGATGGCAGGATGACCCTTGCGTTTTGGGATCCCATATCGCATAGAGCGTTCGGTGATCGGATATCCCGTAGGGAACGGGGAGACTTACATTAGGCACCTTACCACTGTTTGGATCGACGTAGGCGAGTATCAATTTCAGGCCCATTGGTACCTGGGTTGGTGTTTTTGAGACCCGTCCAGCGTGTGCGGACCTCTTAGATCCTTTGACATTCCGTTCAATGGGTTAGGGCAGTGGGACCCTCAGCCAGTCGACGGGGAATTGGCGAACCTCGAAGCCTCATCCGTAGTTCAGGCTGCAAGCCGATCATTTAGGAGATGGATAAGCAGGATTGATAGATGAGGAACCGGTGGATTGGGATTCCGACCCGGAGCCTATGGAGTCGAATGGAGAGCCAGAGCCTATGGAGCAGGACTCGGAGCCAGAGGAGGATGAGCCCGCAGAAGCCAAGTCCGAACTGGATTCCATGGACTCCGAGGATGAGCCCTCCGATAGCTCTTCCGAGTATTCGGGACCCAACCCGGACTGGGTGTCGTAGGGTTGAGCCAACCGTAACCCTAGTTTGGTGGGACCGACACTTTTTGTTAAGAGCCTTCCTCAATCTTAGTACCCGACTGCCTGAGTCACGTACCCCTTTTTGATGTTAGTGGCTCCCTGACCTGCTTTTGGTGTATGCATATTTCTGTTAATGGATATTGTAAGTTCTCCCTGGTTTTATTGTAAGAATACTCATTCGTGATGTGGTTGCTACCCTTGGTCATGTTTTCTATGTTCGGGTGTATGATTGCTTCCGCTTATGT
Source organism: Syzygium aromaticum (assembly GCA_024500025.1). NCBI lineage: Eukaryota > Viridiplantae > Streptophyta > Magnoliopsida > Myrtales > Myrtaceae > Syzygium > Syzygium aromaticum. The sequence continues at coordinate 5,142,586 of CM044891.1, read as the reverse complement.
ATTATTCTCTGATTTGGGTTAAGGTCGGCGACGCGCTCTGGGACGTCGCGTTCAATACGACCGTGGATGGGTTGTCGCGGGCTCAGTGGGATCCAGGGTGTGACAACATCACCGGTCAAATTTGAAGGTGAGGCCACACATCCACTTCGCTAGTCAAACTTTGCTTCTCCCATCTGCTAATCATCTCCTCGCAACTGGAACATGTTGCGGTCACTATGTACTGTAATTTTCAACAATCAAAAAGCTAATAGATTGAATGTAGGTAATTTTTGTTATTAGGTTTCCATGGACTCCCAATGTCGGGTTCGGTTACCTTGAAATATGATGGGATTATTAATTATTTTAAGTTTCGTTAGATGTTGCATCTGGTCATGAATCTTTTAGCACCGAGCAGTAAAACTGTTAAACTTTTCATAATGAAAAGTCGGGTTGCTGATCTTTCTGTATTTGGCCCATTTCTCATCCTCAATATTCACGAGCCCCGATAGTTAGAGATCTGCAATGGGCTCAGGATACGGCTCTTCAAACTCATTTATCTGTGAAAGAATTTCCTTCAACATGTCTGAGTCCATAATGTTCAGTGCAGGCGTTGGCCCTAACCATGTAAAGCAAAGCTTCTTTACGATAACCATTTTCTATAGACATCATTTATTAAGGCGTCAAATGGTTACCGGATTCCATATACAACCTATTTGTGAACGTCCGGTGCTTAAACTAGCAGATAAATTTTAGGTACCCAACTTGAAACACATCTAACTGATCGATTTGCATAAGAAAATAAGCAGTTTTAGTAGTCTTCCGACGGTCGCTGACTACATAGTTGTCTTAGTGTGTCATTGACTTTGCCCCTAAAAGCAACACTCAGTGTCGTAAAATCTGCCTTATAGCAGGTTTTGGTCGACTTGCTCTCCATGAATATATCTCAATTAAATTCCTGAAAAGACACTAGAAATATGTTTCCTTTAGCAGGTTTTTAGCCAAAAATTACAGCGTCTAGAGTTGAAATTGTACATTGTTTTTACCGGGAAATAGAGTTTGTCAAATCAGTAATGTTATACCATTGGCTTGAAAAATTCAACTGTATCTCAATTTTGATGGCATGCGTACCGTATTTCTTGATGGAGTGATGATAGATCTGATTTTGATTCGAAACACGAATTGTTAACTCTTTGATAAGTCCCTTATATTAAAAAGAGAGAGAAAACACTGCGTGCAAGTCCTTGTACCTGACTGAATACAAAGCAACAGAAACACATGGTAGACCACTTCCCGACGTACTTTTTCCTCTTCTGAATGCACCCTACTCAATACGATTTATTCCTGCCCATGCAATCTTACATTTATAAATTTCAGGACAGTTTGGGAGTGAACTGTAGCCCAAATATTTGGTGGCCAAAAATGCCAAAAAAGAGCAAGAACTTGTACCCTCAAGACATAATTATGTCCTTCCGACAAATATAAACCAGATTTTCGAATAACCCCAAAAAGAGCACAAAGTTGTGCTCGGGGAACAAAAACATCCATTAGCATTTCCGGCAAACAAGGTTATGTGGCATCTGTTATAGATAAGGACATTGATGTGTACAATGAACATACAAGTTGAGTCAAATCGGCGCCATACACTTTTAAATAAAAACGACGATGTTTGAATATAATTTCGGTTTATTCTTTTTCGATAACTGAGAGAGAAATGTTTAGCCCCATATTAAATTTGCAGATTGGATGGCTAGGATTTTGCCACAAGATGAGCAAATCGTGAAGTTTGGTTAGTGTTTCGAGTTTGCATTTTAGGGTTTCGAATGATCAATATTGTAACGAATCAAGCAAATAATCCATTCTAGTCGAAGTGAAATGCTATTGCATGCGTACAATCATTAGTCACGTAAGATTCCACATAATTATCTTTGGACGGAAAAGCCCGCGGTTGACATTTTTGTTACTCGGGCAGAAGACCATGCCTTTTATGGGGGTTATTTCTGTCTCGAGGGTATAAGCTCATTTTCTGTAACATCCTGAATTTCGACCAATTTCCGGGATTCAACGAAGTGAATATTATTTCTCATCTGATTTTAGTACGTCTCGCTCGGAGTTGGCTCCTCGCGGGATACTGACCAATAGGAAAGGCTAACTAGGAAAACAGTACGTGGACCGGGAACCTGATTGCAAATCGGGCACTGATTCAGAGAAACGACAGGGAAGTATTTTGGGCAAGTGTAGGCCGATCTTAGGAAAGTGACAGATTTGGTTTGGCCAACGACGTGCGATCGGATTGCGGATGATTCCGCTCGACCGAGAGTACGAGTGGCGAACAAATTCCAAATTTGAACCGAACGAACGTGATCCTTGGAATAACTAATAATTCCTTGCATTCTCCCGGTAATCGAATCCGTCATGACTCGAGTGACCCTAAGTCGATACGCGTAACCCCTAAACAGCCACCCGTCAGTAAGAGGTTCTAAAATTTTAAATTGAGCAATTTTGATCGTCAAATTGGACCCGAACTTCGATGTCGAAATTCTATGGGTGTTTGTGAATATTTTGTGAGGCTGACGTCGTTTTAAGAGTGGCCACGCATATTTGGAGCGGGTACAGTCGAAAAATGGAATTTCAGCTCGGAAGTGAAAAATTACGGTTTTACCTCTCCAGATCTTGATGTGGATTTCTGAGGTCATACGCGACTATTTTTCGCGGCCAATGTCATTTTGGTGTGGCCACATACATTTTAAGCTAATACAGCCAAAAATTGGAATTTCGACTAAAATTGAAAAAATTTACGATTTTGCCCTTCGATACTCCGACATTGATTTTGAGGCCGTATGGGACTATTTTTCGAGGTTGATGCCATTTTAAGGTGGCCACACATATTTGGAGTAGGTATGGTCGAAAGTTGGGATTTCGACCGAGGATGAAAAATTATTACGTTTTTGTCCCTGGACTTCGATGGTGATTTTCAAGGACTTGCGCGACTAATTTCGCGATTCCGACGCCATATTATGTTGGCCACGCACATTTGGAGTGAGTACGGGCGAAAAATGGAACTTCGCCCCGGGACTGGAAAAATGACCATTTTGCCCCTAGGTCATTTTTTACTCCGAATTTTTGAACTATTTTTGGGATTAAATTGTGGATAATTATCAGAATTATTGAATTACCCATTTGCCCCTCAATTATTGGATTGGGCTAATTATAGACCATTAGATCAAGGGCAAAATAGTCTATTGCATAGGATCGCGACACGTGGCGCCACTTTTTGACCCATAAGACCCCTTTGACCACTCTCTCTCCTCCCATTTTCCTCCCCCATCAGCCGGCAGCCCCTTCCTCCCACGCCACTTCTTCCTCTCTTTCATTTTCTTTTTTTTTCCTCTTCCTTTGGCCATGAATGGCCCTCGCCGGAGGAGCTCCGCCGCGCCACCATGCCGTCGCCGCCGCACCACCTCGCCACCACCAACAGTCTCATCTTTCTTTCTTCCCTTTTCTCAACCGCGTGAGCAGCCCTCACCGTGGACCGCCATCCGCAAGCCACTGTCCGTTCCCGTGAGACGCCGGAACGCCACCGCCGATTTCGCCGTTTACCGGCAATCGGCCGCCCATTCCCATCGATTAGAATTTTGGGGAGCATAATTAGATGAGTGGAAACCATAACCCTTAATTAGGCTTGTGTGCACTTTGGACAAGTTTAGGGGTTATTACGGTACTTTAAGGGTTAATTAGTGATTTGTTGAGCTTGGTGATGCATATTTGTTGATTTCTAGTACGGTTACTGTTGCATGGCCGAATTTTGTTATTTTTGGTGTGACCTGTGTGGGCAGAATTTGGAGAAGTGTTCTTCATAAAAGTTGTTCCCAACATCTTTAAGTATAACATACTTTAATTTGGGAATTTTTGGAAATCATTTGAGGCCATTCGGGAGTCCATCTTTGGACCGAAATAAAACTGCCCGATTTACTGTTCATCCGACCTTTTGGTGTGTTCGAATTTTTATAAATTTTTCCGAGCCTATTTTCAAAATACTTCCTTCACGAAAATTGTTGGGGACATTTGTGGCTATAACATATAAAAATTTCAAGGTTTTGCAAAATGATTTGTGTACCGAATGAGTTGTATTTTGATGGCCTGAGGGACTGTCCGAGCGAACCGGATTTCGTCTGACTTTGAGTGTCAAAACGAGGTGTTTACAGTTTGAACTGGATTTCGAGTTCTTCACGGAAAATGTTCATTGAAATGTTTGTTCAACATATCCAAATTTCATAATTTTTGGAATTGATTTACCATTTATTTCAAATGGATTTCGGTTACTGTGCAACAGCCCAGTTTGGACCCGATTTTGTATATTCCCGATTTTCTCTCTCCCGGACCGAGTAGTGGCTGTCCATTGAGGTTTAATTGGGCCAATTGAGCATGTGTTATGACATTGAGTGTTTGAATTATATTGGTGCTCGTGGTGCATTGCATTGCATAACGTGGACACACATTATGTATGCCTAGAGTGAGGCATGTGGTGGAATTGTGCGATAATGCGTGCTTGTCATGAGCATGTGATCACCTAAAATACCCTGAAGCATTTTACGTTGGATTCAGATAATAAGTGGTTGTGTGATCACCTAAGGACCTTTGGGTCATGACCTTCGGGTTGATTCCGTCCTCATGCACTTTGAAGCAGGACAATGCCCGGTACATTCGGAAGACGACCATCCTCATGCACTTTGAAGCAGGCTCTGGTTCGTAAGGAGATCAGTGTTACGCTTCATGCACTTTGAAGCAAGTTAGAGACACTAGGTCAGATCGGTTGCTGCGCCTCATGCACTTTGAAGCAGGCTAGACGCACCGGGCCGCGAAAAAAAATTGATGACTCGAGTCGTAATAATAATAAATTGGGCAATTGCCAGTGTGCCAGTGTGGGCCAGTGGGCCAGGATATGCGCATGACATGCCGACGACATTTGCATGCATAAACATGCATTGACCAGCATACGAGTGTGTGAGACTCGGTGCATGAGTATGTGCTTGGCGTACGTGTGATTATGCGTGCCACATATGTGCCGTGAATATTATATGTTGAACTGTCTAACCTGCAGGGTCAGCAAGGTAAGCAATACAGGCTCAAGGGCCTAGGTCATTTGATTGACATTATGGTCTGTTATTGTGTTGATTTGCTTGTCGCAATGTGCATGTTAGCCTAGTTTCGGTTTAGGAAGCCTACTCACTGAGATTTGTCTTTTAGTTGTTTAAACCCCACTTTTCAGACTCTTGATAGAGATTGCCCGAGGTACCCGATCCATATGAGAATCCGGAGCCCATAGAGCAGGATCTCGATCAGGTTGGCGAGGTCAAGCAGATGGATTCAGAGGATGAGATAATCGAGGCTGAGTTCGAGTCATTAGGATCTGATCCCAATCAAGTTTCCTAGGATCAGCCTTAGCCGCTCTTAAATCGGGCCAGTAACCCTTTTGATTATAGCCCCACCTTAGACTACGCCCCTTGGCCACTTAGGGATTCTGTTAGTAGTGGCCATCGACACATTTTTGTTGGGTGATTTGTATTGGCAAATAGTGGACCTTATATATGTTTTGAAGTCCAATGCAAGTCTTGATTTTTAGGCTTTGAATTGTTCGTCGTTCCTGCTACCCTTGGTTATGTATTGTTTTGTAATGGTGTTTTAATTATTGCTTCCGCATGCGCCTTATGCTCTGTTTTGGGAGATGGGTCGGCGACGCGTCTTGGGACGTCGCATCAAGATAAACCGGTACGTGGGATGATTGTGCTTCGAGGGGTTCGGGACGTGACATTTTCTTTTTATCCTATGGATATTTTCAATTCATGCTTTTCTTTTTTGTCGTTTGAAAAGTAAAACTATTTTTATCTTGAAGTATAAGTAGGTGCTTTTATTTGACATTTGTCCAATATATGAATGACAATGGAATGTAATCCTAATTTTTGAGTGAAGATGCAAGTTCTCACTACCAAATTTATTTTGAAAATTTTTTATGTGACTATCCAATTATCGTTCGTCTCCCGTCTTATGTGTCACACCACAATTTGACACGGACGAAAGATGCTGTTTTTCTTCTGATTCTTCTGATTTGTTTGTTTTTTTTCTCTCTCTGTTCTTTCCTTCTTTTCTGCGCTGGGAGCTCCTTTTATGGTTCGTCATCTTCAAACCTCTCGGTTGCTCGGCCAAAACTCCTTCACAGCTCAGAATGGGCTTACTTTGGCTTCGGGAAAATTCAGAGCTCACTTTGCCAGAGCACGCAGTGGGCACCGTGGTTCTAGGCAGAGAGACGGCTTGTTTCGTCGGCCGCTGCTGCCGCCACCGCCGTTGACACGAAAGTAGAAAGCCGTCGCCACATCAACGGTTGCGGCCGCACGCTGAGATTTCACGACCTTAGCCTTGACGCACAAACGTCCCTCACATAGTCGCCCACACAGAGAGGGTCGAACACTGCCTCGCTGTAGATTTGCAGCAAATATGGGGAAAAAACCGCATTCTCTGATGAATATCACGTTGTTGTTGAATAACAGGTTGCTGTAGCTTTGCCCAGAACATGTAATTTTGTGTACTGGGCATTCTATCCAACGAGTAGAATGCATCGGCTAACTTGAAATGAAAAGAAACACACACGAAATCAACGTCTTCACTCTACCATAAGATTCGACGAGTAATGCCCACAAGAATCTTGAAGGGGAAAAAAAAAAAGCAGAAAAAATTCAGGGTGAGAAGACTGACATGGGGAAGTGCAGTTTTCTCAATGGACATATCGCGTTGGGAAAGGAGGTGGGCATCAGCTAGCGTGAGGAAGTTGGGGGCGCCGTTGGAGGTGTGGGGTCTGAGAATGCGCCTGTAGAGGGCGAGAACGGATTGCCGGCGAAGGGCCCCGGAAGGAGCGGGGCCTGGTGCGTGGTGAGCGACGACCATTCGAGGGCGTGAGAGATCACGATGTTGAACAAGATCAAGGCGTTCTTCCGTTCCGCACCATGAACTCTCCCTCCTTCGAGTTGCTCGAGATCGGCACTTTCCCGCACTGCGTGTTTGTCTTTGCCTAGGGTCAGAGACGACAGTGGCCGCAACATCGCCCGAGCCCTGCGAGCGACGTCCAGCCAACGCCGGTGGCTGGGCGCCCCCGTCATCACAACCGCATTCTCCCTTCCGTTGTTCTTGCTTTTTTTCCGTTCTAATTTTCCTATCTTTTAGTCCGAGTCATCATCCTGGCCACCAAAAAAAAAAAAACATATCATGGACAATAAAGTCCTTTCAAAGCCCACGTGGTACTGACGTGGCGGTTAACTTTGCTAACTCTGTTTACTCATTTAATAGAAGGAAAGAAAAGAAATAAAAATTCAGAAAAATCAGAAAAGAATCGGAATAGTTTCGTCCATGTTAGATTGCCGGTTATGATATGTTGGACGGTTAGCGATAATTGGACTACCATGTTAGAAGTTTCATGTAAGACTTGGTTGGGAGGACTTGATTGTATTTTCATTCAAATATCTTAAATTGTTGATAGACAATTAGCATGACTAGATTGTCACGTCAGAAAATTTGGGTGACACTTGGTCGGGAAGACTTGATTGCATTTTTACTAAAAGTTTCGGGACTATACTGATTCAATTGAAAGGTTTAGAAATTATTGATCAATTATTCCAAAGTTTAGAGACTAAATATATTCATTTCCTTAAAATCATATCAGTGTAGCCCGATGAGTTCAAGAGATAATAAACAATCGACAAACTAAACTTCCAATCATGATTGTCAATTTCTTGAAATTCTATTATGATTGATATAAAGAATATTTCTCAAAACATCACTCTTTTTGCTCGGAGATTGCATCGACCCAAACTGTCGAATTAATCCAATGAGATGAAAGATGAAAAAGAGGTCGACAAGACATTTAAGTTAACGCTGTGATATGGTCAAAGACCACAATTTTTTCCATTTGACATGCATGATGCTACATGATTAGTTCGTTCGATTGGATTCTCTATTGTTTAGTCTATTGCAATGGTTTTTCTTTGAATATAGACTCTACGGATCCATAGAGGGGCAAGCTAGTGCTGCTCCCCGCTGCTACGAGAATCACTTTTGCTTTCTTTATCGTAATATGACCAAAAGGCTAATTATTTAAACTTATGGTAATACTAATGAGTCCCCCCCAAACTTCTGCCTAATCTCTTAAATGTCATGTTTAGGGATGGTAATACTATCTAGTCCCTCCCAAACTTCTGCCTAATCTCTTAAATTTCATGTTTAGGATGGTCATACTATCTACTCTCTCTCTCTCCCACCCCACCCCTCCCCCTCGGCAAAACTTCTGCCAAATTTCTTAAATGTCTATGTTAAGATGTGCCCGTTCCTTTCCTTTTATGTTCCTACTAGCTATGATTACTTTTACATGTCAATAAAATCCTTTTATTCGCTTTTTGTGATTAATGATAAATATGAAATATCTATTTTTAACATAATCATTTCTAATTTACACAAGTAAAAGACTCACAATCTCTGACAAAATTCAGCTTTAATGTGCCAATGTTTTAATTAGTTTGTCTTTTCAAAAGATCAAATTTCATATAAAAAATCTAAAATACTCTAGTTGTAAATTATTTTTAATATAACTCATCGTTATCTTTATCGTAATCAAAAAATAAAAATATATCCCATTATTTCACCTTTTATGGAACAAAAGGAGAAATAAACCCTAACAAAGCCAACTTGCTTGCTGCGCCCAGTCAAAGGCTTGATTATGAATTGTCCTGGCCTAAAATTAGAGAAGCCCTAATCTATTTTGAGAAATTTCTTAAGACACCCAATCTGGCAACGGAAACTTCCAAAAAAGAGAAATCAAAGAGTATTATTGATTTCATTAATCTCTAAAGTTTGCTTGATTGCGCATTTTGATTTTTGAGATGTCGTCCCCGTATTGATTTTTTTGGTTTGACAAGTGACCAATTTTATTGGAAGGTAACTTGAAATAATGGTCTCACTACTTTCAAGTTCAAATAGAATATTACCCGCTTCTTCACTTGAGAAGGATCGACTACTTTTAAATTGACTAAAACCAATGAGGAAAGAAGAAATATTTCTTGCTAGGGCTTGCCAAACCGGCTAGACCGAGCATGACCACGTGGGTCATGCCCAAGTGCGGATTGCATCGTGCTTCGAGCCTACCTCAAGCCTGACAAATTCTTTTACGGTCGAGGTTAGGCTACAGATGAATAGGGGAAGCCCGGCCACGACATCGCTTGGCCTGTCACACAAACAGGTTGTACCATGCCCTAGCTGGCCTTGCCCTTTTGGCATTCGCTTATCTTGAGATCCAAGTTATGTAAACCAAGCGTTGAGGGTCGAATTAGTTGAAAATGAATATTTATGCCATTTCAAAACTGGAGTATCAATGATGCCATGATCATCACGTGTTCTTCAATTTGACACGGGCAATTTTATCGGTAGGTAACTTAAAATAATGGTCTTACCACTTTCAAGTTCAATTAGAATATTAGCTTCTTCTCCACTTGAGAAGGATCGACTGCTTTTAAATTTTACCGGTGGGCTTGTTTAGTTGTTAGTGAGTTACCAACAATATAATGATTTATAGCCGTTGAGTTTGGTTGTATATTACAGATTATATTCGAAACTGACCAAAATCAGTTAGGAAAGAAGAAATAATCTTACTAGGGCTTGCCAAACAGGATAGCCCGAGCATGACCACGTCGGCCGTGCCCAAGCACAAATTGCGTCGTGCTTCGAGCCCACCTCAAGCTTGACAAATTCCTTTGGGGTGGAGGTTAGGTTACAAATGAATAGGGGCTGCCCGGCCACAACGCCGCTTGTCCTGTCACATAAACGGGTCATGCCATGCCCTGGCCAGCCTTGCCTTTTTGGCGTTGCTGATCTTGAGATTCAAGTTATGTAAAGAGTTTACCTAGTATAACAATTTTTGAGTCACTGTGAAAGTTGTCAATCCTGGCCGGCCTTGCACTTTTGGCATTGCTAAACTTGAGATCCATGCCCTGGCAGGCCTTATTGACAACATACCAAGCAAACAAGTTGCCAGTCACCTAATTCTATCAACAAGCTTTGAAATTTACCAACAATTTCGACTACTTACCACTTACGGATAACTTGTTTACTTTACCACTCCGGGGATGTAACAATTTAGAGTCGCATATCAAAAGAGTGAGATCCCGTTAAGTAATATATAAGTTAACATTCACCCTCAAATGTCATCTCTCGGATGGTCACTTTGAGTTATTTTGGTGTGTTTATAGTTTTGCTTTCGGCCGATGAATATGGTTAACCAATGGTTTTCGTCGTGCATTGAAACAATTCGAAAAGAAGGGTGGAAGGCTGGAAATAACAATGACATATTCTAGATCTAGAGACATTTGATGTTAAAACCGCTTAGTTTTTAATCCTCATTCTAGCATGCTTCGCTGGGCAAGTAACAGGTCAACTAGTTCCTTAAAATATCATGTAAAAAATATGTGATAATAAGAAACAAAGAAACATACTAGTTGAAGAAGATTCTTCTTTATTAAAAGCAAGTCAAGGAATTCCTTTTTCCGATACACGCAACAAAAGGTTGATACAATACCACGTCTTTCTGCTCCCCAAGAGTCCTATTTATTTCCTCTTAGAGAAACAAGACAAGCGTGTCATATGTTTAACGTTGAATAGGGAAATGTCCTTGGCTTATTCGATTGTTCTCTCCCTTGTTCTGATCACCTTCTTCACTTGTGCATGGAAAGTACTGTGTTTGTTTTGGTTGAAGCCTAAGAAGCTAGAAAGATGTCTGAGACGGCAAGGTCTCAACGGAACCTCTTACGGGCTTTCGTTTCAAGACCTGAGAGACAACATAAGAATGAGCAAGGAAGCTCAATCTCAACCCATTACTCCATTCTCCAACGACATCGCGCCTCGCCTGCTGCCTTTCCTTCATCACTCCATCAAGAAATACGGTATGCATGCCATCAAAGTTGAGATACAGTTGAACTTTTTAGCCATTACGTATGTATAATATCATTGATTCGACAAACTCAATTTCCTGGTAGAAAACAATATACAATTTCAACTCACTAGAAGCTGTAATTTTTAGCTAAAAACCTCCTAAAGAAATATATTTCTGGTGTCTTTTCAGCAATTTAATTGATATATATATATATATACATATATATTCATGGAAAGCAAGTTGACCAGATCCTGCTATAAGTTAGATTTTGCAAGATTGACCATTGCTTTTAGAGGAAAGTCACATGACATATGAATGACAGCTATCTAGTAACCGATTGTCAGAAGGCTACTAAAACTGCTCATTTTCTCGCGTAAATCGATCTGCTAGATGGGTTTCAACTCGGGTAGTTACAATATATCTGCTAGTTTAAGCACTTGACATACAGAAATGGGTGATATATGAATCCAGTAGCCATTTGACGCCTCAATAAATCAAGTCTGTGAAAAATGGTTATTGCAGGGAAGCTTAGCTTCACATGGTTTGGGCCAACGCCTGTATTGAGCATCATGGACTCAGACATGTTGAAGGAAATATTTTCACGGATCAATGAGTTCGAAAAGCCACACCCCAGAGCCATTGGAGATCTCTTTGTATCGGGGCTCATCAGGATTGAGGGTGAGAAATGGGTCAAACATAGAAAGATCATCAACCCGGCTTTTCACTATGAGAAGTTGAAGGTATTATTGCTTGCAGCTAATAATTTCCTGCCAAATGCAACATCTAACGGAACTTAAAATAATTAATTATAAAAAACTCCGTACGTTCAATTCATTCAGGTTTTTAATTGTTGAATAAATTACAGTATGTAGTGAGCGCAACATGTTCAAGTTGCGAGGAGATGTTTAGGGAATGGAACAAGCAAAGTTTGGCTGGTGAAGTGGATGTTTGGCCTGAACTTCAGCATTTGACGGGTGATGTACTCTGTAAAGCTGCTTTTGGTGTCACCTACAACCAAGTCAAGAGCGTCGTCCCCCTTCAACAAGAACAAATGGGCCTCACTAACAAGATTCTTCAGTTCGCATTTATTCCCGGGTGGAGGTAACTTGAGATTGGTTCAGCAATAATTTATCCTGAGATCTTTAACTATTTCAAAAGAATATGACAAGCAAAAAAAGTAACAAACTTCAGTTTGACTTCCTCAATCCTTATCCATGGAGTCTCAGTTGCAACTTTCCACAATTGTCTTATGATTTTGCAAATCATGCGCCGATCTATAAGCATCCTGCCACACAAGAAACTTGATAAGTTTCTGAAGACAGTGTTCTTATGATTTTTCAAATCATCGATAGTGGTTGGATTGTAATTGCAAGGTAGTATATAGGGCTCGCTGCAATTTTTTCCCGTCACAATGTTTAGTAAGGCAAATCTTCTATCAAGCTGTTATTGAGATTGTTGTTTTCCAACTTGTAAATTCAACAGAATGGATGGAAATGGTTGAGTGCATTTTTGTAGCAAGAAAAAATGTAGAAACTAAATCAACGTGAATAGTTTTCATCTTGAAGTTAATTTGTATATGAAAAAATGCAGCCTCTTGCCATCCAAAATGCAGAGAAGGATGAAACAAATCGACCACAAAGTAAAAGGATTGCTGAAAGACATAGTGACCAAAAGAGAGAAGGCAATGAAGGAAGGAGGAGTAGATGATGATGATCTCTTGGGACTGATGCTAAAATCAAACGTGAAAGAAATTCAAGAGTCTGGGCATCAAAAAGGTATGAGCATAGAGGATGTGATTCAAGAGTGCAAAGCATTCAACTTTGCGGGTCAAGAGACGACTTCTGTTTTGCTTACTTGGACTTTGATCTTGTTGAGTAAGTATCAAAATTGGCAAGACAAAGCAAGAGAGGAAGTCCTGCGAGTTTTTGGCAACAACAAACCCGATTTTGATGGGTTGAGCCGACTAAAAATTGTAAGGACTCTAGTCACATAGTCTGCCGTTTATCTCGATTTCAAGACATATTATCCTGAATTTCTAAACTCACATCCAATAAATGGTTTTCTGCACCAAAAAAAAAAAAGAAAAAAGAAAGAACAAACAAAAAGGAAAGGCCAAAAAATGATGGAAAAGATTGTAACTACCTGACTTGAAATCTTGTTGATGTGCTTCCCTGCGCCTTCCCCCAAACCAAAAGAAAAAAAAAGGAATATTTAGGCGATAGTCACTCAAGTTAGGTTCTGCTAGTGATAGAAGTGAGACATATGTTTGTGCATTCTCATTCGAAGTTACAACATAGATCACGTGAATGATATTATATTTGATAAATTTGGTCCACTAGGCAAGGTTTAGATAATTTAATCGTTGCATTCTCAATGTTTTTTTAGACAAAAACAAGCTGACAACAAATTGATTTATATGCAGGTAAGCATGATACTGAATGAGGTACTCAGGTTATATCCGCCTGGATTTATGATGATGAGAGCAGTTCACAAGACAACCAAGTTGGGAGATATACAAGTACCTCCAGGAGTTGTGTTTCTTGTGCCCGTGATCCTGATCCACCATGATCCAGAGATTTGGGGTGATGATGCCAAAGAGTTCAATCCGGAGAGATTCTCCGAGGGAGTCTCAAAAGCAACCCAGAACAAGCTCTGCTTTCTCCCTTTCAGTTGGGGTCCAAGAACTTGCATTGGCCAAAACTTTTCTTTGGTTGAAGCCAAAGTTGCTCTCACCTTAATTTTGCAGAATTTCTCAGTCCGGCTATCTCCTTCTTACAAGCACGCCCCTATTCCTATGCTCTCTACTCATCCCCAATATGGAGTCCCCTTGATCTTGACTAAAATCGGATCGAATTCCTCGGTTCGTATTTAACCAGATTTTGTGCTCTTGTTTTCTTCGTGCCGTGCATAGAACGGATTGTTCTGTTTGTTTAGAATAAAGGAAAAGTCTTCCAAGCATAATATGCCTTCTTGACTAGAAAAGTGGTTCCTAGTTAACGATACGGATTCATTTTGGAATTCTTCACTTGTCACCAGCATGCTCATGTTGGGTTGATCGTGTTAACTGGTTTTTACATACCTAGTCGGTTTCTTCCAAAAGAGTTGCTCCCGCGGGAAATATCGCTTGCCAACTTTAACAAGAGAAATAAATGATATATCTGATTTTGATTCGAAATATCAATTGTTAACTCTATGTGAAGTCACTGATATGGAAAAAGAGAAAGAACACTGCATGCAAGTACTTGTACTTGACTGAATACAAAGCAACAACCAACAGGAACACAAGGGAGACCACTTCCCAAAAAGCACGTCTTATTTCAAATCGACGTACAAATAATCGGGCTTAAAGATTGTCACTCGCTGAGTTCGAGAGATCACAACCTTTTTTTTTTTGGGTCAATAGATCACAACCTTATTATACCAAGAAATTCCGATTCACATACTTAATTGAACAATCAATAGACTAAACTTCCAACCATTGCTTGTCATCTTCTCAGAACATCACTCTTTACTCTCGGACATTTCATTGATCCCTGCTGTTGATCCAATGTGATGAAATATGAAAGATAGGATGTTTGAGTTAATGCGACCACTAGTTTTACCATTAGCCTGCACGATGCTACATGATTAGTTATTCCATTGGATTCTTTATTGTTCAGTCCATTTCTATATTTACAAGTGACCCCATAATTTATTAGTAAGTTACCAAACGAAATATGATTCTTCCCCCTCAAATCCGACAATAGAGCCCCAATTGCTTTTAATTTTTACTAGTGGGTCCGTTAGTTAGTAACTTACCAACAAAGTAAAGATGCTAGGATTAATACCATGAAAAACTCCAAATTGGTACACTTGTGACAATTTTATCCTAAACTAATAATTTAATTAGGAAAAACCCCAAGCTGATACACCTATGACAAATTTACCCAAAACTAATTTTTTGACAATCAAAAACTCTATATTGATACATTTGTGACAAATTTTACTTCTATTAGTTTCCATTAAATTGAATTAATACCAAAAAAAATCATAAACCGGTACGTCTGTGACAAATGGAGAGTAAAATATAAACTTGGTACATCCGTCAATTGCCGCGTGTCATTTAACAAAGCAATTTGACACTAAAATTTAATGGAAATAAATTGAGGGTAAATTTGTCACTAGTATACCGGTTTAGAGTTTTTGGTAGTCAAAAAATTAGTTTTGGGTAAAATTATTACAGGCGTGCCAGTTTGGGGTTTTTCATAGTATTAATCCAAGATTTTATAAGCATAAGTTCCAATAGTATATTACCATTGAGCCCATTCCTTATTTAGTACGGTTCCAACAAAAATATGAGTTTATGAACATTAGATCCAATGATACATTACCAATTATTTAAAAACACTACAAGTGGACCCATTAATCAATTGTTAACTTGCAAACTCATTGTAAATTTTACGACTGGCGGTTGTAACTTACATAAAAAAATATATTGTAACACTATAAATTCATAGTAGATTATTAACATTTTTTTGAATTCCCGAGTTTGGCCGATAGCAGATTAGGAAATGCTGAGGCACTTACTATTGGTTAATGGTTTTAAATACTTTAGCACCACAAATCGATACTTGACTAGTTACAAGTCCTTTCGATAATAAACTATGAAGTGATGACATACTTTACTAGTAGTATTAGTTCTCAAGTGTAACTTACGGCAGTAATAGATATTTTATGTCATGCCCCGAAACCCATCGAGCATGCGCCATCCCGAACCTCGGTCAAATATGCGCGACGTCCTAGGAATACATCGCTGACCCAACGATCCCATCAGAGTTGATTCGCGGCGGAAACCATTATTAAAAATCCGGACAATAAAATTTGGAGACTACCAGGGATATCTATATTGTCGAACCGCCAACAAATATATATAATACACTTCGAAAGATTTACAATATCCACTATAATTCACAGGCACACCGAACTAGAAACTACTAACTTCCAAAATACAAAAAGATCAGTACCCTAGGTCAGCACTATCCAAAAATGGGACACTCTCAAACTATCACCTTGCTCCTAGAACTAGTCCCTACGCCCTTTAGAGGGTGTCCACTCGGACTCACTGTCACCCTTTTCTTCATCTGCATCCTCTTCCTCCTCCTGCTCATCTGACGACTTTGAATCCGGCCCAATTTCAATCGAATTGTCCTCATCACCTGACCCAGGCTGATCCTCAGCCTGCACCTCCTCCTCAGAATTCTCTCTATCCTCCTCTAGCTCCTTTGCGGGCTCATCCTCCGGCTCATCCTCAGCTGGTTCCACATCGGGATTCTCACCGTACTCCTTCTCAGGTTCTACCTCAGGTATCCCGACTAGGTCTATATTCATCAGATGAAATCCAACCTGGAATTCTTCCGGTGCTGAGTTTGGTTCGGCCACTAAAGAACCAGGTACAATCGGTGCAGGATGATGTCCGGACTGGGCTATACTAACATCCACACTAGTCAATTCCCCATCAGGAGGGAGTATAGTTGCTGGATCCCAATCACCCACGCTATCAAATGGAACGTCAAAACCGCGGACGGGATCAAACCCGTCCATCTCGTCTTTGAACATCCACGCGGTATAAGCGTGAGCTTACTAGAGGGGTAGCCCAATGTCTACCCAAACTATAGAGGTGTGCTTAACCCAGGTGTGATTCTCGTCTATAGGATATTCTACCACTTCATGATCGGTGTGTATGGGGATTCCAAAATGCTGCGGCAGTAACGGTGGGAGATTCATGGCTCGGGCAGTGGCTCTAAAATGTTTTTGTTAAAACAACTATGAGACACTTCTCAATAAGTTACAACCTAATCCCTACCTAGGCTAGCACGTTTTTCCTGACACATCCAGACACGAAATCAAGTAATTCACACAAATACCAACCAAACAATTACACTAACCTGAACTCTTGGGCACAAGCATCCTGCACATTAGTCCACAATCATAACGTTTAATTCTCACACACATTTCAAATAGTAAGTACTTTCCACACCCATTCACATGCCAAAACATGTCAATCACACTACAATTCCAACCCACATTTCACGCTCAATCACACCCCATCACATCAGTTTCATTCACCCCTGCCTCGTCGTACCAACACTTGCTTAATCACTTTCTCAGCCCGCGTAAACACGCCTCAGGCTTTTACTTTCTCATCGTGACCCGCATAAATACGCCTCAGACCCGATCTCACTTCCACTTTCTTTCCTCAATCCGTGCCAAATGTGACAGAACTACGTGATCGTGACCCGAGCTTGAAATGCCTCGATCCGATCCCATTATCACACTTTCCTCAGCCCTCGCCAAATGCGAAAAGCTTACATGATCAAGACCTGAGCTTAACATACCTCAATCTGATTCCGGTCTCACTCGAGATGATCGTGCCTCGAACTGATCTCATTTCCCACTTTCTCATTCATAAGCCAGCGCCAAATGCGACAGGCATACGTGATCGCGACCCGAGCTTATAATGCCTCGACCCGATCCCATTCTCACACTTAGACATTCCATTCTCACACTTGCACACACACTCGGGCATTAAATCCGTGCACACCATTGCACCCAATCACATCATGAACACACGACCAACACACAATTTGGCATTTTTCACACTCAAAACTGCAATATCTCACTTCCGGCTGTTCGTAAAATTCTGCACTTGTCAACGAACGTGTTGAACAAGTAATATAATGATAAGAAGAGTATCATCCCATAGAGATTGATGACAATAAACCAATTAAATATTAAAAATAGACTAATTCTAAAATTTATCTAACAGATCAAAATATAATTGAGAACAAATAAAAATTGACAATTTTTTAAAACGAAATTTTATAAACTAAAGGCAGATAATCAATCAGGTAAAATATGTTAGAGCATCCGATTTCACCATAATCACTAGATATGAATTTCGGATCATTATGTATACAAGAACAATATCAATCATGTGATAGCGGAATTTCCTAGTCTATTTACTATCCTATCTTTAGATATAGCAAACCTACTCAGTTTATCTTCTATGTGAATTTAAATAAACATAAGCGCATTAAAATCTGTAAATATTCCGAATTTACAATGAATCTTTTGGACCACCTTATCACTGAAAGCTACACAAATAACATGGTATATTTCTATCTACATTTAATTCATGGTTATATACTATAAAGAGCAATTGCATATTATTACTTCCCAGTCTCAAACATGCACATCAGATCATTCAAGTGATGGCCAGTCACCTAAACACATTAAGCACAATAATATATAACTCACATGAATGAAATTACTTGCAAAGCATAAAACACATAAAATTCATATCATCATGGTTAGGCTACATCGTAGCTCTAACAAAGAAAATTAGAACATAATAGAAGAAAAAACGACAATAGAAATTAAACCAAACATCTTGAATCAAAGAACAAGAATTATGTCACCACTTTTGTCTTCTCTTCAAAATACTTGAAAAACTCTTAGAACACTGAAAACAAAAACGATCTCTCTCTCCCTGAAAAGACTCCATGTTCCCCCAAGTTATCATATTTATATAATAACATCCAAGACTCCTCTCACAAGGCAATTGCTTCTTTTTTCACATAAAATTAGGGAATAAATCGCAGAATTCCCAATGTGATATCCGCTTTCTAACTCTTCTCTGGGTTGCATATTCCTTTCCTTCTTTTTGCCATATTTTCCTTATTTTCTCCATATCTCAATATTCTGCATAAACAAGGAAATATTAAGTAAATAAAAGGAAATCCAAATATATTCTAACAAATATTGCATTATTTATTGCCTAAAGTAGATAAAATAACTCTATTTTTATAGAGTTATCAAACCCCCAAACTTAACATTTTGCTAGTCCTCGAGCAAAAGCAAGATATAAGGCATACTCAAGCTAACAGCCCCCTCCATGACTTCCTTCCATAATTGCTTAAAATCACAATTCAAAGAAAAACACAAATTTCATCCAAACATTGAAATAGATTCATAAGTTAAAACTGATACTAACTATGTGATCCAAGTGTGTGTGAGTCCTCATCTTTTTGAATTATATGCAATCCAAATAAGTTCACAATGGTATGCAACCTCTCAACAACTCTTTATAATTATAACCAAATCTCATAGGTTTGCTTTTCATTCCTCTCTCCACTAATGTAAGCTAATCATCCAACCAAAAATCAATAGGACTTTTCTCAAGTTGTAATGTAAGGCTGGACTAACGATGAGATAATGGTAAATTGAAGCTCAAATCACCCATGAACACATTGATTTCTAGGATCTAATTAGAGCACATGCCACTATCTCTAATTTCACATCTTCAAAATAATCTTTCTGCCACTACGGATTATCATTATTCCTCTTTTTTTTTTCTCTTTTTTTTTCATTGCTTTATGATGGAGTTCCTCCCTAAGTCCCTCCTAATATAATGTGAACATTCCCAACCCATTTAGTATCCAAAAGGCTCACTCAATTGAAAGTTGGATAGGGAACCATAAAAGCAATATTTTCTTTTTCTCTTTTTTTTTCTTTCTTTTTCTTCTTTTTTTTTAAGACGAAGATACACCCAAACAACCATAGCAATCAAATTATTTCCATGCTCCACCCTTTCTCCCAAATTGCTATTATGCTCAAATAAACTTTTATCCTAAAAAAATCAACATGTTCATGGGGCATGGGACAATGATATAATTTGGCAAAAGGTAAGCTAAAAAAGTACGTGGGTGCCAATAAAGATTGGATAATAATTAAGGCTCAATGGGGTGATTATGGATAAATAAACAGGGTTGGCTTAAAAGGCTCAATCAATCCAAAAATTGCCTAAATCATTTTCTCAGTTAGATGTAGTCTAGGATTTCACCTCAAGAGAAAATCAAACAAATTCTAAGATTTGGGTAAGATCTAAGAAAAGCACATACTTCATATGAATGTTCTCTAGATGTACACACTACTCAAAAATTAAGGACTTCTAGTGCTCAGTAAGTGGATCGACATCATCAGAATCAAAATTAACTCACATATCATTCGCAAGTTTGAACAAAATTTAAATTTCCTAAAAATCACAAAAATTCACAACAAGGAATGCAACAAAAAAAAAAAAACAAATTCAAATTTAGCAAACAAAAAAAAAATTTTGAGCAAAAATTTTGTCTCCCCCCAAACTTGAATGAAGCAGTGTCCTCGATGCGAAAAACAAAAGAAACAAAAGAAAAATAGGAATAAGAAAACTCCCCTTGCAGTAGGATGTGTCCATAGATGGTCTTGATGACTAAACTCCAAAAAGTGATCCTTCAAGAAAGAAAATTAACCTGGATAAAATTTATAAATCATGTTTTTTTGTTTTTTTTTAAAAAATTTGAACGTAAAAATTAATGAAGAAACATAATAAAAATGCTTGGGTTGCCTCCCAAGAATCGCTTGCTTTATAGTTTTCAGCCAAACTATCTCAGATGTCGCTATTCTGGAGGATGAAGTTCAATAGTGGTCTTCTGCTTGTTGTAACCACATTCGAAATAGGGCTTCAAACGTTGACCGTTCACCTTAAATGTGCCTTTGGTATCATGTGCAATTTCAATTGCTCCATATGGAAATACCGGTGTGACTGTATAAGGACCAGACCATCAAGAACGTAACTTTCCTGGAAAAAGTTTAAGACGAGAGTTATAAAGTAAAACTTTTTGGCCAATTTCGAACGCTCTTCTAAATATGTGTTTATCATACCATCTTTTGGTACGCTCCTTATACATCTTAGCATTTTCATAGGCCTCATTGCGAAATTCCTCCAATTCATTTAGTTGCAACAATCTTCTTTCACCTGCAGACTGCATGTCAAAATTCAGAAATTTCAATGCCCAATATAATTTGTGCTCTAATTCCACCGATAGATGACAAGCCTTCCCAAACACTAGTCTAAAAGGAGACATCCCAATTGGGGTTTTAAATGCTGTCATATAGGCTCAAAGTGCATCATCAAGTTTCATTGACCAATCTTTCCTAGAGGCATTCACTATTTTTTCTAAAATTCTCTTGATTTCCCTATTTGAAACCTCTACTTGACCACTAGTCTGAGGATGATAAGGGGTTGCAATCTTATGTGTAACTCCATATTTACTCAAAAGTGCTTCAAATTGTTTGTTGCAAAAGTGTGTCCCCCTATCACTTATGATTGCCTTAAGAGTGCCAAATCGTGTAAAAATATTTTTCTTCAAGAATTTGACAACAGCCTTAGCATCATTTTTTGGCAATGCTACAGCTTCTATCCACTTAAACACATACTCCACAGACACTAAAATGTATAAATTACCATAAGAAGATGTAAAGGGTCCCATGAAATCAATACCCCAAACATCAAATAATTTACACACAATAATGTTGTTTAAAGGCATCTCATTTTTTCTAGAAATATTTCCAGCTCTCTGACATCGGTCACATAAAGTTACAAAGAAGTAAGCATCTTTAAAAAGTGTGAGCCAATAAAATCCAGATTGTAAAACCTTAGCTGCAGTTTTTGTGGCACCAAAATGATCACCTACCTCTCTATCATGACAATGATGCAGAATATTTACCTTTTCTTCGTCTGGAACACATCTCCTTATGACCTAATCTGCACATACCTTAAAAAGAAAAGGTTCTTCCCAAAAATAATTTTTAACATCAGAAAAGAATTTTTTCTTCTGTTGATAGGACAATTCATGAAGAAGAATATTACTTACCAAATAATTCACAAAATCAGCGTACCAAGGAATTTTTGTGGATTTGACAGAAAAAATTTTCTCATCAGGGAACTCTTCCATAATTGGACTTACCTCTTCCTTTAAATTCGGAATTCTTGACAAGTGATCTGCAACTAGATTTTTAGTCCCCTTCTTATCTTTGATTTCCAAATCAAATTCTTGCAGCAATAGAATCCATATGATTAAACGTGGTTTTGATGCTTTCTTTTTAAGTAGATACTTAAGAGCAGAGTGGTCAGAATAAACTAGAACTTTTGAGTAAATTAAGTAAGAACGAAATTTATCAAAAGCAAACACTACCGCCAAAAGCTCATTTTCAGTTGTGGCATAATTCAATTGAGCTCCAGATAGGGTGCAACTTGCATAGTATATTGTTCGAAAAATTCCATCCTTTCTTTGTCCAAGTACGACTCCAACAGCCGAGTCACTAGTGTCACACATCAACTCGAAAGGCAAATCCCAAGTAGGTGCAGTCATGATAGGGGCCGAAATTCACTTTTCCTTCAATGTGTTGAATGCCTGCAAACAATCATCAGAGAAATCAAATTTAGAATCTTTTTCCAATATTTAGAAAGGGGTCTAGCAATCTTAGAAAAATCTTTAATGAAACGCCTATAAAATCCTGCATGTCCCAAAAATCCTCGGACAAGCTTCACGGAGGTAAGAGGCGACAGTTTTGAAATAACTTCAATCTTAGCTCGGTTCACCTCAATTCCTCTTATAGAGATCTTATGGCCTAGCATAATCCCTTCCTGCACCATAAAGTGACACTTCTCCAAATTCAAGATAAAGTTAGTCTCCTCACATCTTTGTAGCACCAAAGCTAAACTATTCAAGCATGAAACAAAAGATGAGCCAAAAACAGAAAAATCATCGATAAATATCTCAATATATTTTTCCATCATGTCAGAAAAAATAGCCATCATGCATCTTTGAAAAGTAGCAGGCGCATTACAAAGACCAAAAGGCATCCTCCTATAGGCAAAAGTACCATAAGGACAAGTAAAAGTAGTTTTTTATTGATGCTCAGGTGCAATAGGGATTGGATTATAACCAGAATATCCATTTAAAAGCAGTAAAACTCATGCCCTGCAAATCTCTCCAACAATTGATCAATAAAAGGTAAAGGAAAGTGATCTTTACGGGTGGCATCATTCAATTTTCTATAATCCATGCAAACACGCCATCCAGTAACGGTTCTAGTATGAATTAATTCATTATCATTATTTAGTTGAACAGTCATACCTCCTTTTTTTGGAACAACTTGCACAAGACTTACCCAGGAACTATTAGAGATAGGATAGATTATCCATGCATCAAGTAACTTAATTACCTCAGCTTTCACCACTTCTTGCATTTTCGGGTTCAAATGCCTCTGAGGTTGGATAATGGGTTTACGTTGTTCCTCCATCAAAATTTTATGCATGCAAATTGAAGGACTAATTCCCTTGATATCAGTTATTTTCCATCCAATTGCACATTTATGTTCTCTCAATACTTTGAGCAATTTCTCCTCCATCAAATCTGTTAAAGAAGAAGATATAATTACTAGCAAAGAAGAAATTCCATCTAAAAAAGCATATTTCAAATGAGAAGGTAAGGGTTTGAGTTCAAGAATAGGAGGCTCTTCAATTGATGGCTTAAGCTTCGTTGTGTGTTGTCTCAACTCCTCAAATTTTGTTGTCTTAGGCCTTGAATATATTGGATTTGCCTCCATAAAATTTGCATACTCCATTATCTCCTCATTCTCAATTTCTCTATCTTTTGGTTGAACCAAACATGCTTCAAGTGGATCTTTAAAAATATTTTCTTGAAAAACATTATTCACCAACTTGTCAACTGTCTTAACTCTAAAACAAGAATTATCATCAGAGGAATATTTCATTGCTTTAAAAACATTGAAAGAAACAAGATCATCTTGAACTCTAAAAATCAACTTCCCCTGTTGTACATCAATAAGAGCTTTTCCTGTTGCCAGAAAATGGTGACCTAAGATAAGTGGTACCTCAAAATCTTCCTCTATGTCAAGAATTATGAAATTTGCAGGAAAAATAAACTTATCAACTTTTACCAATACATCTTCCACAATATCTCTCGGATATTTAATTGATCGATCAGCCAGTTGAACCGACACTATAGTTGTTTTTACTTCACCCAATCCTAATTTCTTGAAAATAGAGAAATGCATCAAATTAATACTTGCACCTAAATCACACAATGCCTTTTCAAAGTAAGAATCTCCAATAGTGTAAGGAATTGTAAAACTCCCTGGATCTTTTAACTTCAGAGGTAATTTATTTTGTAGGATGACCAAGCATTCCTCATTCAACTTCACAGTTTCGTAATCTTCTAGCTTTCTTTTATTTGCCAAAATCTCCTTCAAAAATTTTGCATAGCTAGGCATTTGCGCTAAAGCATCTGCAAAAGGAATATTAATGTGCAATTTTTTAAAAACATCAAGAAATTTAGAAAATTGCTTATCTATTTTATGCTGCTAGAGTCGCTGAGGGAATGGAATTGACGGTACATATGGCTTGGGATTATCTGGAAGAAGTTTGCTCTTACCTATCTCCTTTGGTTGTTTCTTGACCTCTTCTTCTTTGTCTCTGGAAATCTCTTGTTTGGTATCTTCTTCACCCACTTGTTTACCACTTCTCAAGATTATAGCTTTTACATTTTTAATTGGATTTTTCTTCGTGTTGCTAGGCAAAGAACCTTGTTGTCTCACAGACATCATGTTTGCTAACTACCACACTTGCATCTCCAGATTTCTAATTGAAGCCTCTTGGTTTTGAAATCTCACATCTATGCTCTTGATGAAGTTCTGAGTAGTGTTGGCAAGTTTTGTGACTATATCTTCTAGACTGGATTTTGTCTCTTCTGGTTGTTTGAATCCCGATGGCAGTCTCATCACATTTTGATTATTCCATGAAAAATTTGGATGATTGCGCCATCCCGAATTGTACGTGTTGGAGTAGGGATTATTCTATGACATGTTAGAATTCCCAACAAAGTTAGCATTTTCATTAGATTGAGCAAAAGTGTTACCTACCTGACATTCTGTGCTAACATGTCCTCCACTGCAAAAATCGCATGTCATATTTTGAATTTTCATGCCTGAAACACTCATATTATCTATCTTTTTGTTGAGTTCTTCAATTTGCGCAGCAAATGCTGTGAAAGCATCCACCTCACGAATTCTGCTAGTTTTTTGTATTGATATCCTCTCAGTAGGCCATTGATAACTATTGGATGCCATCTCCTCTAATAAATTGTAGGCTTCTTCTGGTATTTTATTATTCAGAGTTCCCCTTGCAGCTGCATCAATCATAGAACAAAGATTTGTACTACACCCATTATAAAAAGTTTGTACCTGCATCCATACGGGTAATCCATGATGTGGGCATCTTCTAAGAAACTCCTTGAATCTTTCCCATGCTTCATACAATGATTCATTATCCATCTGTATAAAATTAATAATATCGTTACGTATTTTTGCAGATTTTGCAGGTGGAAAGAACTTACCAAGAAATTTTTAGGCCATATCATTCCACGTAGTGATCGATCCTGTAGGAAGAGAAGAGAGCCAACATTTAGCTTTGTCTCTAAGAGAGAATGGAAATAATCTCAATCTAATAGCATTATCTGAAACTCTATTATATTTAATTGTGTCACAGATTTCAAGAAAAGCATCGACGTGAGCGTTTAGATCATCGCTTGGTAGCCCACTAAATTGCACTGATTGTTGAAGCATCTGAATCAGTGATGGCTTGATCTCAAAGTTGTTCGCTTGAATTGCAGGTCTCCTGATACTTGATGTGGTGCCCTCAATTGTTTGCGCAGCATAATCTTTCAAGAGTCTACATTGATTTCTATCATCATCAACTTCCTCCATCTTTTTAATGTGATTTCTCTGCTCTCTCAGTCGCCTTTTAAATGTGCGTTCGATTTCTGGATCAAACTTAGTAAGTTTTCCTTGTTGGCTATGTGTCATGCACTAATGTATACACTGAAAAAAAAAATAAAATAATAAAAGCTAGATTGCACTTAGAATTATCCGGTATCAATATTAATTGGTATTAAATGAACAATCCCCGGCAACGGCGCAAAAAACTTGTTCGTAAAATTCTGCACGTGTCAACGAACGTGTTGAACAAGTAATATAATGATAAGAAAAGTATCGTCCTATAGAGATTGATGATAATAAACCAATTAAATATTAAAAATAGACTAATTCTAAAATTTATCTAACAAATCAAAATATAATTGAGAACAAATAAAAATTGACAATTTTTTAAAACGAAATTTTATAAACTAAAGGCAGATAATCAATCAGGTCAAATATGTTAGAGCATCCGATTTTACCATAACCACTAGATATGAATTTCGGATCATTATGTATACAAGAACAATATCAATCATGTGATAGCGGAATTTCCTAGTCTATTTACTATCTTATCTTTAGGTATAACAAACCTACTCAGTTTATCTTCTATGTGAATTTAAATAAACATAAGCGCATTAAAATCTGTAAATATTCCGAATTTACAATGAATCTTTTGGACTACCTTATCACTGAAAGCTACACAAATAACATGGTATATTTCCTTACCAAAAAAAAAAAATAACATGGTATATTTCTATCTACATTTAATTCATGGTTATATACTATAAAGAGCAATTGCATATTATTACTTCCCAGTCTCAAACATGCACATCAGATCATTCAAGTGATGGCCAGTTACCTAAACGCATTAAGCACAATAATATATAACTCACATGAATGAAATTACTTGCAAAACATAAAAAGCATAAAATTCATATCATCATGGTTAGGCTACATCGTAACTCTAATAAAGAAAATTAAAGCATAATAGAAGAAGAAACGACAATAGAAATTAAACCAAGCATCTTAAATCAAAGAACAAGAATTCTGTTACCACTTTTGTCTTCTCTTCAAAATACTTGAAAAACTCTTAGAACACTGAAAACAAAAACGATATCTCTCTCTCTGAAAAGACTCAATGTTCCCCCAAGTTATTCTATTTATATAATAGCATCCAAGACTCCTCTCACAAGGCAATTACTTCTTTTTTCGCATAAAATTAGGGAATAAATTATAAAATTTCCAATGTGATATCCACCTTCTAACTGTTCTCTAGGTTGTATATTCATTTCCTTCTTTTTGCCATATTTTCCTTATTTTCTCCATATCTCAATATTCTGCATAAATAATGAAATATTAAGTAAATAAAAGGAAATCCAAATATATTCTAACAAATATTGCATTATTTATTGCCTAAAGTAGATAAAATAACTCTATTTTTATAGAGTTATCACCGACCCTTCACGACACCTTCATGAAATTCCGAGCCGGACCTAACAACGCATACCACACGCCAAACAGCACATCACAGCATACAGAACAGCACGTCACAGCTATCGATCGACCTCTAAAATACCGCCAAAACTTCCCAATTTCAATCCTAAGGTCCGATAATCAATTCCACCCCTAAAACCGTACCAATCCGTGTCTAACTAGGTCCGAAATTACCCGTTATACTAAATAAAGTTTAGATCGTGACTTACCGAGCTCTAGACTAACGCGGCTAGAGCGGAAAGCGGCGGTAAGTCGGAGATCTAACAGCGGCTCGCGGTGATGGTGACGATCGGCAGTGATCTGGAGGAACAGCGGGCGGCGGCCGGCTGGCTCACGGCCGAGAGGGAGAGGGAGAGAACGGCGGTGATGGCACGGCGTGAGAGTGGCAAGCCGGTGCGACGGCGGCGGGCGGCGTGGCACGGCGGCGCGGCACGGCGGCGATCGGCGGGGAAGAGGGCGATCGGGAGGGAGAGAGAGAGCCAAATGGCGAGAGAGAGAAGAGAGAGATGAGGAGAGAGAATGGGTCTTGACTTTTAAACCAAGTTTTGACCCTTTTTGCCAAATGACCAAATCGCCCTCATCTCTACTTTTCATCCGACGGTCGAGATTTGATCTGATCTTGAAATTGACGGCTCAAATTGAATCTTTTCCAAAATATCCAAGAGCAATTTAGGAATTTCTCAAAAAGTCCAAGGGCAAAATTAGTTTTTCCAAAATTTTGGGCAAAATGACCAAAATGCCCTTGCCCCTTAACTAATAAGCAATTATTGTTCTGCGTGATAAACAAAAATAACTCTAACCTCAGACACTGTCTTTGAATTTTCTGAAATGTGGACGCAACTTTTTGAGTAGAATTGCCAACCGCAGGATCTATCAATTTTAGACGCATGAAGATCAAAAAATTAACAAAGGCATGCATAAGACCACAAGGAACCTTCGTTCATCAATAGCCAACTATACACATTTGTATGCTGAACAAACATGTATAATTTTTGCAATTCTAGCTGTCGCTGACTTGAAGCTCCGGCTTAAATTAGGACATGATCAGCTCTTTTTTTAGCCTATTTTATCGCTATAGCTAGTACGATGAGGTCCAAGGAAATTACTAGTTGAGGTCATCCATATCCTTATAGCAAACCTTCCCATTTTTTACCTATGAAGGCACTGACTTGGAGTAAGTGAAATATTATCATTATGTACGTAAATAATATGAAAAAGCATCACCGCATATTCCTAGATGATCGATCAATTAATTCATCACATGGAAGCCAATCACGAAACTTGCTTATAAATTGCATTGGAGATGGAACCTAGAAATGCATTCCCCTTTAAATTTGAGAAAATCTTCCGATCAATCTTAAATCTCTTATACATATGTCAATTAAGTTCTAAACTTTTCGATTTTGCTGCATCATCCTCCCTCCTCCATATCATGGCGAGCTGGCGGCTCTTCATTATCTTCATACTGTGCGTAACCGGGGGAATTGTCCAACCTCCTCCCCCAGATCAAAAGGCAGACGGAAAAAAGTGTAGGGTTCCGCCCTTTTGTTTTCTGCCGGTTAGTCCCCTGTCAACCCAAACTGCAGTCAAAGGAAGCGGTCCTCCCACCAAAGAGCTTGTCGGTTGGCGTAAAAAGATGTAGTTACTGCTCTTATTTGTCAATAATACGCTGGGCGGAGATGTCATGCTCTAGTCGTGGCTTGTACCGAAACGAAAAGTGAATAAAACTAACGGTTTTTTGCCCTCTTTCTTTCCCTCCTCGAATCTTCCCACTGCCATCGCTTCCCCCCTCGCCCCCCCTTTCCGATCCTCTCGGAATCAACCCCACTCCGACACGAAGACCTGCGATCTTCCAGCGGGATCATCGGCGATGGCCGGCGACTTGGATTTTTATTAACCTCTAGGGGTAAAATGGTCATTTTCTCATCCTTCGCCAAAATTGAATTTTTCTGAAAGATTCAGGAAAATCCAATGCTGCACGTTTCAACCGCAACGTCGTCTTAATGCCTTGTCGTGACTTCCTAATTTTTCGATACCCAATTTGGTATCTAATTAATAATTGAATTCTATGTAATGTAACTTGTGCGTATCTCAGACTAATTTGCGGCTTTTAGGGAAATTCGCAGAATCGACCCGTGACTGATACTAAATCAAATCACGTGCAAGTTCGTTCAAGTCGTGACGATCTCGGTTGTCATTGAAATAGCGAGGATCAATCGCTAGTTCTGATGGGTACGATCGTTCGGTATAAGTTCTGAATCGTTCGTCAATTCATTTCGTGATCAAACGGAATCACCATGATCCACTAGTATGACAGTGATGAATCGGCCCTTCACTATCCTAAGATCGGCCTACATTGACTCAAAATATTACCTCGACGATTTTATGGTCAAAAGTCGGTTCACGGTCGAATCTCTCTAGTCGTGCGAATTTAAATCCCTAATTAGCCTTTCCCTAATAGTTAGTATCCCGAGAATGATCAGTTTCGGGTGAGAATCGACTACAAGTACATTAATAAAATCACTAATTTCTTAAATCTCAAATGGGCGAAATTTTGGAATGTCACATTTTACCACTCTAAACACGTAGATTATCGATATTTTGTGGAAGCATGACTCTGATAATGCAGTTAGTTTTGGGTACTGATGTGGATGGGACAAGAATATATAGTTTCTTTAGTTTATAAAGATAGGTTTTACAATCCAAGCTCTCTACATAAGAGATTTTTCTTTGTTCTTTTAACCTTGTCCACTACTTTTCCTTCAACTCTAGAACTTTGTAGACGCCGCTAACTTATAATGCCATCAGATTTTTGCAGAATGGATATCTCTAGGATAAGGATATCACAAGTGTCATAATTTTTGTGCGATACTTACTTGAGTGCTATAATTTTTTTTCGATCACTTGAGTATCATAACTTCTAAAAAAATGTTCACTTAAGTATCATAACTTTCAATTGATCATTTGAGTGCCATAATTTTTCAGCAATTGTGATTGAAAAAAGTTAGGCACTTAAGTGATTGCCATACAAAAGTTACGATACTTATGGTGTTCTTTTCCCGATATCTCTAGATATTTTAGAATTCTTGGAAAAGGATCACAATGATTAACAATTTTTGACATTTTTTTTTTAAATTTATGACTACATAGAAATTTGTTCTGTCCATGGTAAACTTGAATAACTAATAGTAAATATAAACTATCGTTGGTAAGTAAAAACTGATTGGCAACTTAGTAGTCTGGTCATCTGTTAGTAAAGAAGGGTCGAAGACTGGAATACTCTACATTAAAATTATCCCAGAGTCCTCGAGTTCTATTTATTTCCTCTCTCGGAAGAAAGACAAGCGTGCCGTCTGGTTAACGCAGAATATGGAAATGTCCTTGGCTTTTTCAATCGTTCCCTCTGTTGTTCTGATCACCTTCTTCGCTTATGCACGGAAATTATTGGGTTTGTTATGGTTGAAGCCGAAGAATCTAGAAAGATGTCTAAGACGGCAAGGCTTGAATGGAACTCCTTACAGGCTTTTGTTTAAAGACCTGAGAGACATTATCAGAATGACCAAGTAAACTCAATCTCAATTCATTACTCCTTACAGGCTTTTGTTTGCCGTTTTGTATTGATTTCAAGACATATATTCCTTAATTTCAAAACTCAAATCAAATTAACAGGTTTCTGCAAAATAAAGATGAAACGAGAAACACAAATGAAGGAAACTGCAACCTAGTTGAATACAGAACTTTATCGAAGAAGAAATTTATTGACATTAAACTTCATCGACTACTTACAATTATTGCAGGACATTCTTACATTGCCTTTTAATTCAGGAAAGAAAACAAAAGAAACATGAGAAATAGAAAGAAAGATAGAAAGAAGACAAACTTGATTCGAGTCCAGTTTCTTCTCTGCAAGCTTTCCTTTGGTTTTCCATAATCATCTTCTCTGTCTCTCCCTCTGACCCTGGATCTATAGAGCTGGTTTCTCGATATGCCTTACGTGACATTCCGAAATTTCGCCCATTTGGAATTTATGAAATGACCCATTTTATTAATGTACTTGTAATTAATTCTCGCCCAGAACTGATCATTCATGGGATACTGATCATTCCTCGGATACTAACCATTAGGGAAAGGCTAATTAGGGATTAAATTCGTACGACTAGAAAAATTCGATCGCGAACTAATTTTCGATCAAAAAATCGTCGAGGTGATATTTTGGGCTAATGAGAGCCGATCTTAGGATAGTGAAGGACCGATTCGCCACTGTCATACTAGTGGATCACGGGCGATTCCGTTTGACTACGAAATGAATTGACGAACGATCATACCCATCGGAACTAGCGATCGATTCTCGCGATCTTATTGACAATCAAGGTCGTCACTATTTGAACGAACTTGCACATGACTCGATTTAGTATCAATCACGGGTCGATTCTGCGAATTTCCCTAAAAGCCACCCGTTAGTCTGAGATACGCACGAGTTACATTATATAGAATTCAATTATTAAATTGAGACCAAATTGGACATTGGAAAATTAAGAAGTCACGACAAAATGTTAGGACGACATTGCGGTTGGAACGTGCAATTTTGGATGTTCCCAAATCCTTCAGAAAAATTCAATTTTGGCAAGAAAATGGGAAAGTGACCATTTTACCCCTAATGATTTATAAAGAGTTAGTTATAATAGGCAATGGCATTTTGGTCATTTTGCCCTAAAATTTGGAAAGATAATTTTGCCCTTTGAATTTTTGAGAAATTCCAAGATTGCCCTTGGATATTTTAGAAAAGATTCAATCTAGGCCGTCGATTTTAAGATAAGATCGAATCTAGATCGTCGGATGAAAAGTAAAGAGAAGGGCATTTTGGCCATTTGACATTTTGGTCAAAACTTGGTCTTCAAGTCCAAGCTCTCTCTCTCTCTCTCTCTCTCTCTCTCTCTCTCTCTCTCTTCTCCCTCTCTCTCCATTCAGCCCCCCCTCCATCTCTCTCTCCCACCATGAGTTCTCCCATCGCTAGACGCCGCCCTTACGTCACCGTGCCGCACCGCCCGTCCGCCAAGCCCCACGCTATGCCACCGCCACCGTTCCCCTCTCTCAGCTCACCCTCTCTCTCTCGGTTTCTCTCTCTCCCTCTCTTGACCGCAAGCCGTACGTCGCCACCGTGCTCCAGCCGCCACCGCCGTGGACCGTACGTCGCTGCCGCCGCAAGATCGCCGTCGATCACCGCCCGTTTCACTCTAGCTACATGAGTCTAGAGTCGGGTAAGTCGCAATCTAAACCTCGTCTAGTTTATCGGGTAAATTTGGACCCGTTTAGATGTGGTTTGATAGAAATTAAGGGCTGATTAGAATATCGGGCCGTAGGATTGAATTCGGAAAATTTTTGGAAGAATTTTAGAGGCTGATAGTATGTTGTGATTGGTTGTTTGGAGTGTTGTGGTGTGTTGTTTAGTGCGTGGATGGTATCGTTAAGTTCGGCTCGAAATTTCATGAAAGTCTCGTGCAGGGCCAGAATTAATTTGACAACGTTTGGATGTGGAAAAATGTCAAATTGTGTATTGTTCGCATGTTCATGAAGTGACTGTATTGTCGTGATATAATTGGGTGCAAATGTGTGCACATAAATTAATGTGAATGTGAGTAAGTGAGAGAATGGGATCGGATCAAGGCATTCTAAGCTCGGGTTGCGATCACGTAGACTTGTCGCATTTGGCGCTAGCTGAGGAATGAGGAAATGGAAAAAATGAGATCGATCCGAGGCACAATCAGTTCAGATGAGATCGGGATTGGACTGAGGCATTCCAAGCTCGGACCGCGATCATGTAAGCTTATCACATTTGGTGCGGGCTGAGGAAAGAAAGTGAATGTGGGATCGGACCGAGGCGTGTGTTGCTCGGGGCGCGATCGAGTGGGCTTGAGGTGTGTTTACGCGGGCCGGAAATGTGATTGAAAATGAGACATATGGCATGGAAAGTGAAAGTGGGATTGGACCGAGGCGTGTGATGGTCAAGGCGCGATCGAGTGGGTCTGAAGCGTGTTTACACGGGCCAGGAAAGTAAGTGAGCAAGTGCGGGTACGATGAGGAAAATATAAGTGGAAATGATGTGTTTGCGCGTGACTGAGAGTGATTTGTGGGTTGGAAATGTGGTGTGATTGATGTGTGTATTGTTATGTAGAAAGTATGTGTGTTTCAGCATGTGCGTGGGAATTGTATGTTGGGATTGTGGGCTAGCATGCAGGTTGCGTATGCCGAGAGTCCAAGTATGTGTGATTGTTGGGTTGCTGTTTGCATGAATTGTTTGGTTATGTGTCTGGATGTGTCTGGAATTACGTGGTAACCTAGGTAGGGTTTAGGTTGCAACTTATTGAAAAGTGTCTCATGATTGTTTCAATCAAACCATTTCAAATCGCCCGCCTGAGCAATAAATCAACTGCCCCCGCCACCAAAGCGTTTTGGTAAAGTCATGCACACCGATAATAACTTTGTAGAGTACCCAATAGATAAGCACTACACTTGGATCAAGCACACCTCGACGGTGTGGGTAGATGTAGGATTACACCCATGGCAGACTCACACCTATACTGCGTGGACGTTCAGAAACAAGATGGATGAGTTCAGTCCTGTCATAGGCTTCGACGTCCCCTTTGATGGTGTTAGGGATTGGGATCCATCAACCATACTCCCGCCTGATGGCGAGCTAACTAGCTTGGAAACTAGTCTAGCCCAGTCTGGACTCCACCCTGCGTCTGCAATACCTGAACCCTCGGGAGCCGAGTATGAGTCGGAACCAGAAGGATCCCAAGCGGGATACGATCCAATAGACGTGGATCTCGAGATGATTCCTGAGGAAGACCATCAAGGAAGGGAAGAAAATCCTGAAGCAGAACCGCAGGAGCTCCCAGAAGAAGAGTCGGAGGATGAACATGAAGGTGTACCTACGTATAATTACAATCCCTATTATGTGCCAAATGATGAGCCAGTTGAGGAGCAAGTTGAGGAAGAGCGAGATGAGGTCCCAGTATGGGAGTCGTGTGACCTAGACCACTTGATAGAGATCGGAGCCAAGTCGCAGTCCTCAATGGAAGTGACGATTCGGGAGGAGTCAGATTCGAGTGCTAGCAAATCAGACTTTGAGTGGACACCGTCTCGTGGACGTCGGGGCTAGCAGGGAGGTTAGGAGCAGACTTTTGATGAGTACCATTTTTGGAGAATAGGGATTCCGAGTCATCTACCCTTTTTGAGGTGTTGATGTCTATGGATAGTAGTGGGTGTGCATGTATGTTTGTGAATTAGTAAGCTGGCGGCAAGGTTTAAGTATGTTTGTAAATGGATGTTGTACATTTTACTATTGAGGCTTAGTATAATGTGATTGATATGGCGATCTACTTCTTCCTGGTGTTCTCCAATTTTATTGTCCGGGTTTAATTATTTGTTTCCGCCGCGAATAACTCCAATGAGATTATTGAATCAGCGACGTATTCCTGGGATGTCGCACACGATCGACTTGAGGTAGGGGGATGTCGCAAGCTCGATGGAGTTCAGGGCATTACACCTTATACAAACACAATCAAAGGCCTCTTCCAATGCCCTTCTTCTTTTCGGATATTTGTGTTTTTTTGTGTTAGATTAAGAGGAGACCTTGGAAAAGTCTTTGCTGGATTATTTCCCCTTGACCTCAAATCTAATTGCTGCTCTTCCCTTCCCCTTCCCCCGAACCAAAAAAAAAAAAGAGGTGTATTTAGTCGATAATTATTCAACTTAGGTTCTGCTAGTGAAAGAGGTGAGACAAGTGGATCTTTACAACATAGATCACATGAATGATATTCAGTTTGATGAATTAGGTCCACTAGACAAGGTTTAGATAATCTAATTGTTGCATTCTCGATGTCTTTTTGGACAAAAACAGCCTAACGCAAATTGATTTATATGCAACTAAGCATGCTTCTCAAGGAGCTGCTAAGGTTATATCCGCCTGCATATACGATGATGAGAACAGTTCACAAGACAACTAAGTTGGGAGATAGACAAATAAACTCCTGGAATTCAGCTTTTTGTGCCCATGATCTTGATCCACCATGATTCGGAAATTTGGGGTGATGAAGCCAAAGAGTTCAATACGGAAAGATTCTCTGAGGGAGTCTCAAAAGCAACCAGAACAAGCTCTGCTTTTTACCTTTCAGTTGGGTCCTAGAACTTGCATTAACCAAAACTTTGCTTTGATTGAGGCCAAAGTTGCTTTGACCTTGATTTTGCAGAATTTCTCAGGGCAGCTATCTGCTTCTTGCAAGCATGCCCCTATTCCTTTGCTCGCTCTTCATTTCCAACATGGAGTTCCCTTGATCATGACAAGAATCAGATCCAGTTCCTTGGTTCGTACTTGATTAGATTCTGTGCTCTTGTATGTATCCTTGTGCATAAAACAGTTTGTTCTATTTGTTGAGAATAAAGGAAAAGTTGTGTAAACATATGATGCCTTATTGACTCGAATAGTTGGTTCCGAATTAATGAGACGGTTTCATTTTGGAGTTCTTCAGTACTCGCCAGCATGCACTTCTTAGATTGACCTAGTGAACTGGATTTTATGTACTCTTTCGGTGCCTATCAAAAGAGTTGTTCCCACATGAAAAATCGCCACCTTTAGCCAATAAATAAGCTATAAATCTAATTCTGATTCGATGTATACAGCAGGCATTTGTCCATTGATAGAATATTTGTATAATAACTAATTGAAAATACTTTTTGTCACACCCCGAACCCTAACGGACTCGTGACACCCCACAATGGTCAATCATTGAATGCGATGTCCCAAACACGTCGCCGACTCAATCCAAACATTAGAGATTAGGCACGCGCGGAAACAAATTGAAACAACCCAGGCAATTAATAATGACAAGAGGTGGCAATAGCACGAAACAATAACTGTAATTCCTACACCTAGCAGACAGATACAACATTCACAAAAAGACAATCCCCAAGCTCGACCACAACAATAGATCCACGTTCATCAAAAGGGACAGTAGTTCATAAACTTAACTCCTCTTCAAAATGGGGGAACTCAAAGTATAGGGTACTTGACCCGTTTTCGATCCCTGAGATTATCTTTGTAGCGCTTCCAATCAATCATGGCCACGGATTTGAAATAGTTATATAATAACCGTAAGAACGAGTCTCAATAAGTAACACCCTAAACCCCACTTAGGCCAATGCATACCTAGACAAGTTTTACATGCAATCTAACCGATAACATATATAATTCACCTCAATGGACTTACCTCACCATCTAGTCACATGCCCACACTGCATATTAGTCAAATCATGATAATGAAATAATATCCCGAGAATATAACACAATCATTCGAGCGCCATCCACACTCGCACCCAACCAACTTAACCAAAAATCCACACGTACCATCAATCAATCCAACCAATTCGATCACATATTTAACCAGCCAATTCAATCATACTCAATTCGTATGCATGATCGAATATCTTTCTCACGACCTATGCCACTACACCTCAGGTTCATTTTCAGTGCCCGCACCATTGCGTCTCAAGCCCAATCTCACTGCCCGCGCCATTGCGCCTCAGGCCCAATTTTATAGCCCGCGCCACTGCGCTTCAGGCTCAACCCTCAAATCAAGCCAAGCTCCGTCTCACGTAACCACGCCTCAAGACATTTTTCCCCTTCCAATGACTCACGTAACCACACCTTAGGTCTAGTCATGCTTTTCTCACCATACCCGCGTAACCACTCCTCAGGTTGGCAGCCCTCCAATCAATCCAGACTTTTCTCATGCACATGCACCACAACACAAATTCACCATTCTCACAAGTCGTACAATTCACACTCAAGGCATGCTCATCACATCACAATTCGCCATTCAATACGTCGTACGAATCCAAATTCAAGCCACAAACTCATCACACTAGCTTACAAATCCGACATTCAAGTTGGCCACATACGAACATCAAATCCACCCACGAATGCCACAACAAACCAATCATTGACCCACCAACATTAGCCATTAATATGCACTCTAAACCATCCCATTTCCAAACCATGAGCTCACCAATCCGACATTCAAGTCGACTACAATTAATCATCACATCACCCACACACACTACGACAAACCGATCATCACACTCACATATATAAACCATAATTTAAGCCCCATAACCATCATAATTTAGTTTAACAATTATGCACATACAAATATTACCCACAATCCACGTTTAGCCCCTAAACCGATATTAATTATCCCCTAGACAAGTCTAATAATACCCAATGTAATAGGTAAGATTTAAGGAGTCACTTACCTAAGTTCCAAGTCAATGGGGACCAAGAAAGGATGGGTAAAATGGCCGGTCGGATCGGCGTCGAGCTCAGCACGGCGGTCGGCCACGGACTAAGCCACAGGCAAAATACTCGGCCACGGGCTAGGCATAGCAACAGGCATGGGCATAGCGACGGGCACGCCCTGGGGCGACTCGACTACGGCTCAAGCACAGCCTAAGCTGGCTAGCCGGCTGGGGCAACGACGACACGGCCGAGGGTGACGACGGCACCGGCTGGGCGACAGCGGCGGCAAGTGGCTACATGACAGCAGTGTCGGGCTAACAGCTAGCGGAGACGACGAGTTGCTACCGTGCGATGACGACGGGGACAATGGGTTGGGGTCGAGCGGTGCGCGGAGGTCGGGCGGCGACTGGGCTAGTGAGTGACGCGAGAGGACGACAGTCGGCGGCAAGCCGGTCCCGACGACTGGCTCAAAGGGGAGGGGGAAGTCTGACAAGGGGGTGGTGATGGCGAGAGAGAGAGAGAGAGAGAGCTCGGGACGGCGGGTCTCAGCCGGAGAAGGGACAATTGCGTCGTTGTCGGAGCAGCAAGTGACGGCGAGCTCCTAGCGAGCCGGTGAGCTGAGCTCGCAACGGCAACGGTCGGAGTTGGGACGAAGAGAGAGAGAACAGAGGAAGGGGAGAGGAGCGGTGGCCTAAACAGGGGAAGCAGTGGCGGACGAGCGGGGTAGTGCGGCGGTCGAGCTGGCGGCGACGGCCGTGGCGATAATGGTACGGCTGGGCAACGCCTGGCGTGACAGCCAGCGGCGGTGACCTCGCTGTCGCTCGCGTGCAAAGAAAGTGGGAGCGGCTGGCGGACGGTAGCTGGGGGCGGTGCGCGGCAACCAGACGGCGCGCGGTGGCAACAAGCAACGAGGTCAGTCTGGCAAGTGGTGTCAAGCAAGCAGAACAAACACAGGAGCCGAAGCAGTGGCGTTGGGGAAGGAAGGAGGGAGAGAAAGAGAAGAAGGAAAGAGGAGAGAGGAGGAAGAAGAGTAGAAAGGAGAGACGGGAGAGAGAATCTGAGGGGGGGTGGCAGAGAGGAGGAGAGAGAGAGAATCAAAGCAATGATCGCGATCCAACGGTTATAATTTGAATCTGAAAATTGATCTAACGGTCCCCAAAAATCCTAATTAATAACTTTAGGATTTGGTCCACGGACACTAGCTAAAATACACTACGAGGGAGGTCTACTAGTCCAAACCCATACCGGTCAAAATTTCGCTTTTCGCATATCTCAGGCAATATTGACGCTGGCCACTATAATATCGTTATTGTCCAATTAAATTTATCCCGGAACTCCGAGAAATTCGACACCAAAGTTTGAGCTCTACTTAACGGCCAAATTCAATCGAGTGCGATTCTAGCGAAATCTCAAATTTAAAAAAAAAAAACAATAACTGGGAGTGATTAATTCCGGGGCAAGATTTTACTATAAGTATATTGACGAATTACGTGTTTTATAAATCTCAAAAATGGATCAAAATTCGGAATGTCACACTTTTGAGGAAGAGAAATCATTCAAAAGTAAGAGGTCCTCTTGGCTTTCTATAATAGTATGTAGTAGTTTTTTTTTTCTCAATTTTCCATTTCATTTTTGAATTTGTAGAATTTTCTTTCTACAGAAGAGATGTGCTATTCTCCCCATTTCGCTGAAAAACCCTAATTATCATTCCCTCAAAGGTACTTTTATTATAAAGGGGACCATTCTTCTTCTTCATGCTACTTTTCAATAGGTTTTTGTTAACTTATTGCTCGTTGCTAGACTGGGTTCAATCCATATATAGAATATACACCACTTTTGTTCCCTAAATATGCTTATGATTTTCGTTGATATACATATGATGATAAATACGAAGTTGAATATTTTCAAGAAATCATGAAAGCTTCTCCTCTCAAGAGCTTCCTTATCCATTGGTCATCAACTCCACTCCTATTTTCTTATAATTATTTCGATATAAACACAAAGCGAGATACTTTATTTGGGTGAAATGAAGCTATTTTGTGTTAAATATAAAAAATGGGAAGTCAGAGCCAGTCATGCAAACATGAAAAATTATTAAATAACCTATAGTATCTCAAGAAAACATCGAAAAGGTTTTCAATGCACTGATGTATCATCTCAAAAAACAACAACCATTTTGATTTGATTATCTAATATCAATGTCATCTAAAAATATATAGATCAAAATAAAGATGTCTAAGGTTCGAAAGTTATCTAAAGAAAACTTATATAGATGAAAGAAAAGCTATCTAAAGTTCGAAAGTTGTCTATTACAAGAGGTAATTTTTCAGAGTTTTGTCATTGAGAGGCATTTCTGATATATGTGTGATATTTAATAAGCATTGCTGTTGTGACTCAATTTGACGTACAAATATTCGGGCACAAAATATGTAGTTAAGTGCATCTTTTAGGTAGAAAGTTCAAGAGACTAAATATAATAATTTCCAAGAAGACCTAGCGCTATAGAATCTCACTTGAACATTAAACTCAGATTAGTTCAAGAGATAATAACCTTATCTTACCAAGAAATTCCGATTCGCGAACTTAATTAGACAATCAACAGACTAGATTTCCAACCATGCTTGTCCATCTCCTTGAAATTCAAGTAAGCTTAATATGAAGAATATTTTTCAAAACATCACTCATTTTTCTCAGTGATTACATTGACCCATACCGTCGAATTGATCCAATGAAATGAAATACCAAAGAGAGGTCTAGTAGATAGTTGAGTTAAC
Source organism: Syzygium aromaticum (assembly GCA_024500025.1). NCBI lineage: Eukaryota > Viridiplantae > Streptophyta > Magnoliopsida > Myrtales > Myrtaceae > Syzygium > Syzygium aromaticum. Next base: position 5,102,439 of record CM044891.1, on the reverse strand, counting down.
GCCAGTGACACTGTCAAAGACCACTATCTTTTCCATCGACATGCGTGATGCAACATGATTAGTTACTCAATTGGGTTCTCTATTGTTCAGTCTACTGCAATGATTCTCTTCCAATATAGACTGCGGATAGTGCTATCTCCCCCCAAAAGGCTAATCATTCAAACTTTTTTGGGACTAGTAATGCTGCCTAGTCGCCCCAAACTTGTGGCTAATTTCTTATATTTCATGTTAAGATGTGGCCATCCCTCGTATGTTTTTACTAACTATTATTTTCGTCTGATGTGTGCACGGTTCTTGGCCTAGCTTGGTTCCCTCCTCCATTTGCTTCTTCACAGCCGAATCTGTGTTCACTTTCTCTGAACCTTTTTTGCTCTGAAATGATCAGAAATCCTGGTAGATTGTTCGTGAGTCTCTGTCTCTCCAATGGCCGAGATTGCGAGGTCATTCACAAGGTAAGGATGTTCCAACTTTCCTCACTCCTTGGCCGGCCACCTTCACTTTCCATGCGTGTGTAGCCGGCCAATTCCTTTCCCTCTTGGCCAAGATTATGAACTCCACGTTTGGAAAGGATTGGTCAACTCTATATGCTGCCTTGTTCGCTGATTCAACATGTGCTGATCACGAGCAAAAGTACCTATTTCACAATTCTGGTCCATGCTACTTCGAGGAGATTCACAACTGGTTCGTGCTTCGTTGATGTAAACGCACTGCGTGTAAGTATTGATGTTCCTACGGTTTAAATGCAAACAAAACAGCAAGTAACGCTAGTGCAAGATCGATGCTATTTTGGTTAGGGTTTAAATTCTACCATTATTGATGAACTCAATCCCTAGTTTTCTTGTGAGATGTATGTACAGTTCCTTTGGCGAAAATTTGGATGTCAACATGCGTTAGTTGGGAAAATTGACATAGATTATCATAGTTATATCATACATGAAACTGGTTTTCAGTTAAGTATTTAAATGAAGTTAACCAGTAACATTATATTGGGAGAAACTAATAGTGCACTCAACTTAGAAATGCTTGGCCTGGTGAGTAACGAGTATTTTAAATAAAGATGTATTCCATTTGATATTAGCATTGAAAAACTAAGTACATTGCTAGCCTTATGGAACCGTTACTTCTCTTTCGTAATGGTGCAATTTGGATCTGATGTTTCGTGTTTAACGGAAGAAAAAAAAATTGTTGAGATCCAAACTGTACAAAATGATTTGGATTAGAGTCACTTGTACAAGCCAAAGGCGGTGTGTAACCATACCGCTTCATATAGTTTACAAGTGTTCCATGGGCTTCCGGGTAACTGGACGATTAAAGCCATACTCCTGGGCTTTCGTCTCTTTTGACTTTGATTGCACGAAGATTGGTGCTACTAGACTTACAATCTTTGTAGTCGTCTCTCCATATATTTATAGATTTTTACTTATTACGTTGGCGATATAAAAGGGTTTCTCTATTAGCAAAGTCAAGATACCAACATATTTAAATTTTAACTTTGCCAACTGTGTTCATTTCACTAGATAATGGATAATTTTCATTCTCGAAGTGCAAATATTTTGCACCGGTGTTGGTGCCAGTAATCCTACATTGATTTTCTCTTGAAACAAAGATATTTAAATCACCTCTTTTACACTTAACATAAAATCATTTTACATGGAACTGTCGTGACCATCCTTGAGGTGAATCATTAGAGGAAAACTAATGGATTACTAGGTAGGCACAAACATTTACTCATTAAATAGATGATAACATCGCTTGGCGTTAACTCTTCTAAGCCTATACCAATCGCAACTTGGGCTTTCAATTCATACATGCACATGGGAATTTCGGCCACAATAGGGAACTAATGGCCAAACTTTATTAATATTGGCAGTATATGGGCTTATTCTTGAAATTTTTAATAAGATTTAGGCCTCTCTCGTCAAATTCACGCCAGACTTTAGGCTAAATCTAAGGTAATTTATGACCGGACCAACTTAAATGCAATTTAGGTGGACATATTTAAAATGAAAATGTTCCTAATACCTATAATGCAAATGTTAACTACGTTAATAATATTTTTTTAATTAATCGGGGTCGTCTCTCTAATTTTCTATGTGATAATGGAATAGTTAAAATTTAGTGTCAGCGGAAATGATGCTAATAAGTTTCTTTTTTATTCATTAATTTTTTATTTTGGCTGGTTTATTTTCTTTTCTAATTTTAGAATTCCTACTCGGCGGCGGTGGGCTAGCAAACCCATCAAGTAAGATCCGTGATTCTCTTAGGGAAAATATGTGGTGGAGCTGGATACAACAACACCGTTGACTCATAGGAGAGCCAGAGGCACCGTTACACGTCAGACCGAATATGAGTTACGCACTTCGTGGCATAATTTTGAAAACGCCAGTGACTGCATCGGCCGTGATTCTGATGCCAACTCAAGAAAATGAAAGCCCGCGCACAATGGCTAACTCAAGAAAATGTCTTTATTAGGTAGCAGCTGTCGGTGCAAACCGGTAAAGAATACCAATGACAAATACCATAACACTTCAAAAAATGAAAAGTGGTCTCGTACATCACAAAGGATAATGATTAACATCGGACGATTCTCTGACTTTGAGATGACGAATGCTTTTGGATTTCCCCAGATAATGCGGAACAATCGTCATCTGATTGCTTGTTCATCCGGGTTAGATTTCAGAAAGGTCGCGACATGATTGTTGGCCGGTCAGCAACTTCAAATTCTGACTTTATCACTGTCGAATCCCATAATAGATTATCAAGGGTTATTCAGTTTGACAAGTGAGCAATTTTTTATTGGTAGGTAACTTGAGATAACGGTCTTACTACTTTCAAGTTCAAGTAGAATATTAGCTGCTTCTTCGCTTGAGAAGGGTCGATTGCTTTTAACTTGACCAAAACCATTTAGGAAAGAAGAAATAATCTTACTAGGGCTTGCCAAACAGGCTAGACTGAGCATGACCACATGGGTTGTTCCCAAGCACGGATTGCGTCGTGCTTCGAGCCTGCCTGAAGCCTGACAAATTCTTTTACGGTTGAGGTTTTATTATTTAAGTAATGACATGTCAAGATTTCCGGTAATCTAAGTTGACGAATTCACTTAAGCAGTCATTTTTGAAAGTTGTGAAATTCAAATAATCATTCGAAAAGTTTTAACACCAAAATGGATCCGTATAACAGTTTTGTCATGGTTATTGTCATTTTTTCATTGAACTCCAAAAAATAAAATCAAGTAGGTTACGGGTCGCAAAGTTCCCCGCAATAGCAACAATTCCTGCTCTGCTAGAACACTAGCAAAGCTACGGTATGTCCCTCGCACAACACTCCCCACTTGCACTCACAAGAGAACCCAACAATGCGGATAAAATTTATGTATCAGATAGGCCACCAATCGGCTTTCTTTGTTATTAGGGGATTAGATTGGGTCATATTTTATCAGGAGAGTAACGATGTAATTTTTGGGCTCTACTTTTTATTTATCAAAAAATAATATACTCCCTCTCGACTAGTCCTTAAGACTCGAATCCTTTCAACGGGACAGAAATCACACAGCATCAATCAGTCCTGTACGTTTTTTTTTTCCTGTTTTAGTGCCACTCAGCTTGAATCTTCCCCATTTGGCTTCCTATCAATCTCTTGAGTTTCCTCGGTAAAGAAAACTACTTCTTGATTTGGGTTGGGCGAAACTTTTTGAACTTGTTTTAAAAGTTTCCTAGCGTTGAGCTCGGGGTTTCGTTCCTTAAATTTATATTTTAGAGTTTTTCGGTAACAAACATATGAAAATGGACTTCACTTTGCTTGCAAAGACCACCCCAAACGTTGGAAAATCATATCTTTCTTCCATAAAATTTGCTTTCTCTGAAATTACTTTTCTAGCAAAGTTCGATTTTCGCGAAACAAACACGGCATTATCATTGAATTTGGTATTGATACGCCCTGTACGTGTTAGAGATATTTTAGATGTTCTAAATATTTAGGTTATTTCTAGATATCTTTCTTATTAGAGATATTTTAGATATTCTAAATATTTTGGTTATTCAAGTTATCTTTATGATATATTGTAATTGATATTATAATATTCTATTACTGTAGATAGTCTTCCTGTAAAACCTCACGTACTCTTTATTATTACAATATCAGTTACAATCAATTATAAAGATATCCAGAATAACCTAAATACCTAGAATATCTAAAATATCTCTAATAAAATAGCCAGAATAGCCTAAATATCTAGAAAATCTAAAATATCTCAAACAAGTACATTGCCGGTAAAGCCAAGAAGTTGCCAGTCACCTAATTCTACCAACAAGTTTTAAAATTTACCGAGATGTGATAATAAAAACTAAGAAACATACTACTTGAAGAAGATTCTCATTTATTAAAAGCAAGTTAACGAATTCCTTTTTCCAATATACGCAACAAAAGGTTGTTACAATGCCACGTCTTTCTGCTCCCCAAGAGTCCTATCAATTTCCTCTTTACAGAAACAAGACAAGCTAGCGTGTCATATGTTTAACGTCGAATATGGAAATGTCCTTGGCTTATTCGATTGTTCTCTCCTTTGTCCTGATCACCTTCTTCACTTGTGCATGGAAAGTACTGTGTTTGTTTTGGTTGAATCCCAAGAAGCTGGAAAGATGTCTGAGACGGCAAGGTCTCAATGGAACCTCTTACAGGCTTTTGTTTCAGGACCTGAGAGACAGCATGAGAATGAGCAAGGAAGCTCAATCTCAACCCATTACTCCTTTCTCCAATGACATCGCGCCTCGCTTGCTCCCTTTCCTTCATCACTCCATCAAGAAATACGGTATGCATGCCATCAAAATTGAGATACTGTTGAACTTTTTAGCCATATGCATAATATCATTGATTCTACAAACTCAACTTCCTGGTATAAAACAACGTACAATTTCAACTCACCAGAAGCAGTAATTTTTAGCTAAAAACCTGCTAAAGAAATATATTTCTGGTGTCTTTTCAGCAATTTAATCGAGATATATTCATGGAAGGCAAGTTGACCAAATCCTGCTATAAATTAGATTTTACAAGACTGAGTGTTGCATTTAAGGGCAAAGTCACATGACATATGAATGACAGTTAACCAACGGTCATAAGTGTTGGAGTTGGTGAATACTTCGGGGACCCTTGTTTCTCACACCGGGCACGCCCACGTGAGCGACACAAGTACCCCACTGTCCGGTCAACGGGCAGGGGTTCGGGGGCAGCGCCCCCTGATAGGGGTTCCTCTAACCGGTGAGCAAACGGCTGCCCCACTCGCCGGTGAGCGGGCGGGAGCTCAAGGGCAACGCCCCCAAAACCTCAACAGATTTGGACTTTTATTTAAGTTAGCCCGTATGGTGAGAGATTAAGAGATTTCGTATAAGTTTAGGTTTTGGGCTCGTTTGGAACACATATATATATTTTGCTCGTTTTTTTTTATCATTGTAATGAATTGAGTGGCTGTAAACCGAAAATATAGTAAAATCTTTTTACAGGATGTAACCCTATTTCGAGGGTGAACCTGGGTAAATTCATGCATCGTCTATTTTCTCTGTCTTTTACGTGATCGTTCTATTTCGGTTCTCTATACATCCCTTCAATAAAGCTGCTAAAACTGCTCAATTTCTCATGCAAATCAATCTGCTAGATGTGTTTCAAGTTGGGTACTTAGAATGTATATGCTAGTTTGAGCAGCTGACATACAAAAATGGGTGATATATCGAATCCGCTAGCCATTTGACGCCTTAATAAATCAAGTCTGTGAAAAATGGTTATTGCAGGGAAGCTTAGCTTTACATGGTTTGGGCCAACGCCTGTATTGAACATCATGGACTCAGACATGTTGAAGGAAATATTTTCACGGATCAATGAGTTCGAAAAGCCACATCCCAAGGCCACTGAAGATCTCTTAGTATCGGGGCTCATCATGGTTGAGGGTGAGAAATGGGTCAAACATAGACAGATTATCAACCCAGCTTTTCACTATGAGAAGTTGAAGGTATTACTGCTTGCAGCTAATAGTTTCCTGACCACATGCAACGGAACTTAAAATAATTAATTATAAAAATCTCCGTACATTCAATTCATTTAGCCTTTTCATTGTTGAATAATTACAGTTTGTAGTGAGTGCAACATGTTCAAGTTGCGAGGAGATGATTAGGGGATGGAAGACGCAAAGTTTGGCTGGTGAAGTGGATGTTTGGCCTGACCTTAAGCATTTGACAGGTGATGTACTCTGTAGAGCTGCTTTCGGTGTTACCTACAACCAAGTCAAGAGCATCCTCCCTCTTCAACAAGAACAAATTGGCCTCACTAACAAGATTTTTCAATTTGCGTTTATTCCCGGGTGGAGGTAAGTTGATATTGATTTAGCAATAATTTATCTCAAGATCTTTAACTGTATCAAAATCATATGACTAGAAAAAAGAGTAACAAACTTCAGTTTGACTTCCTCAATCCTTATCCATGGAGTCAGTTGCAACTTTCCACAATTATCTTACGATTTTGCGAATCATGTGCCGGTCTTTAAGAATCTTGCCACATAAGGAACTTGATAAGTTTCTGACGACAATTTTCTTATGATTTTGCAAATTATGGATAGTGGTTGGATTGTAATTGCAAGGTAGTATATTGGGCTCGCTGCTATTTTTTCCTGTCAAAACAATGTTTAGTAAGGCAAATCTTCTATCGAGCTGTTATCATGATTGCTGTTTTCCAACCTCTAAACTCAAAAGAATGGATGAAAATGGTTGAGTGCATTTCCGTAGCAAGACACGCATAAATTGTTGACACTAAATTAACATGTAAAGTTTTGATCTTGAAGTTAATTTGTATATAAAAAAATGCAGCCTCTTGCCAACCAAAGTGCTGAGGAGGATGAAAGAAATTGATCACAAAGTAAAAGGATTGTTGGAAGACATATTGACCAAAAGAGAGAAGGCAATGAAGGAAGGAGGAGTGGATGATGATGATCTCTTGGGACTGTTGCTAAAATCAAACATGAAAGAAATTCAAGAGTCTGGGCATCAAAAGGGTATGAGCATAGAGGATGTTATTCAAGAGTTCAAAGGATTCAACTTTGCGGGTCAAGAGACGACTTCTGTTTTGCTTACTTGGACTTTGATTTTGTTGAGCAATTACCAAAACTGGCAAGACAGAGCCAGAGAGGAAGTCCTACAAGTTTTCGGCAACAACAAACCTGATTTTGATCGGTTGAGCAGACTAAAAATTGTAAGGATTCTCGTTGTATTGTAGTCTGCTGTTTATCTCAATTTCAAGACGTATATTCCTGAATTTCAAAACTCACATCAAATAAATGGTTTTCTGCACAAAAAAAACAGGGAAAAACGAAAGAACAAACGAAAAATGAAAGGCCAACAAATGAAGAAAAAAGTTGTAACCACCTGATCTGAAATCCAGTTGCTGCTCTTCCCTACGGTTCCCCCCAAACCAAAAGAAAGAAAAAAGGAGTATTTAGGCGATAGTCGCTCAAGTTAGGTTCTGCTAGTGACAGAACTGAGACATATGGATGGTGCCTTCTCATTTGAAGTTACAACATAGATCACATGAATGATATTAAGTTTGATAAATTTGGTCCCCTAGGCAAGGTTTAGCTAATGTAATCGTTGCATTCTCAATGTCGTTTTGGACAAAAGCAGGCTGACCACAAATTGATTTACATGCAGGTAAGCATGATACTGAATGAGGTACTCAGGTTATATACGCCTGGATTTATGACGATGAGAACAGTTCACAAGACAACCAAGTTGGGAGATATACAAGTACCTTCAGGAGTTGTGCTTCTTCTGCCCATGATCCTGATCCATCATGATCCAGAGATTTGGGGGGATGATGCCAAAGAGTTCAATCCGGAGAGATTCTCTGAGGGAGTCTCTAAAGCAACCAAGAACAAGCTTTGCTTTTTCCCCTTCAGTTGGGGACCTAGAACTTGCATCGGCCAAAACTTTGCTTTACTCGAAGTCAAAGTTGCTCTGACCTTGATTTTGCAGAATTTCTCTGTGCAGCTATCTCCTTCGTACAAGCATGCCCCTAATCCTTTGCTGACTCCTACTCCGCAATATGGAGTCCCCTTGATCTTGACTAGAATCGGATTGAATTCCTCGGCTCATATTTAATCAGATTCCGTGCTATGTTTGCTTTGTCGCGTGCATTAGCCGGGTGTGTTCTGTTTGTTAAGGAATAAAGGAAAAGTCATGTAAAAACATGTGACGCCTTCTTGACTAGAAAAGGGGTTCCTAAACTAGTTACCTGTGTTTTACGTCCTCTTTCTTAATTCTTCACCACTCGCCAGCATGCTCTTGTTGGATTGACATAGTTAATTGTGTTTCACGTCCTTCTTTGGTGCCTTCGAAACTCTGTGGCACCTTTAGCACAAAAGATAAAATGATACATCTGATACACGAATTGTTAAGTCTCTGTCAAAAGAGAAAGAAAACACTGCTTGCAAGTACTTGCATTTTACTAAATAAGAAGCAACAGAAAAACAAGGAAGACCACATCCGGTTATATGTTTCCCTCTCATGATCGCATCGTGCTCTATAAGATTTATTCCTGTTCATGCAATCTTGCTCGTACAAATTTCAAGAATGCATTTTGCCAGTGAACTGCAACCCAAATATCTGACGGCCAAAAATGCGCAAAAGAAAGGCATGAATTTGTACTCTCAACACAAACATAACCCCAGTTTTCAAAGATCCAAAAAAAGTACAAACTTGCATCCTTATGACAAACTAATCCCCCCTTTCAAATGATCCCCAAAAAGCATAAAGTCTTGATCGAGCGACAAAAATATCAAGTAGCTTTTCCGACAAAAGAAACCTATGCGTCGTCTGCTATGGCCAATGACGTTGAAGTGTTACTATGGACATGTGAGTTGAGCCAAATCAACGCCGTATACATTTAAACAAAAACCCCGTTGTTTCAATAATATTTTGGTTCAAACAGAGAGAGAAACCCAAATCGAATATGGGTATCGGATTGCTAGGGTTTTGCCACAAGATGAAACCGCAAATTTCGGTTTTATTAAATATATATGTCGAGCAAATTTTGTGGGCTACCGGAAGATCGTGAAGTTTGGTTAGAGTTTCGAGTTTTGAAATAAGGGTTCCATATGATCTATACTTAAGCGAATCAAGAAAATAATCCAGTACAGTCTAAGCGTAACGGCGTTGTTTTGACTTAGTTGACACGTCTATAGAGCATGAATGATCGTTGGTCACGTGAGATGCCAAACAAGTCTCTTTGGATGGAAAAACCCATGATGGATATTTTTGTCGCTTGAGCAAAAGTTCACGGATATGGGATTTATCTCAAATTATGGTGAATATGGGATTTTTTGGGGTAAATGGTGCATGGATACACCAGTTTAGCGTAAATGCAGCACATGTGTATCATTTTTTAGACTTTTTGTAACATAAAAATTAGTTTGGGATACATGTGGCACGAGTGTACCAGTTCGAAAGTTTGTCATACAAAAATTAAATTGGGGTAAATGAGACATATGTGTACTAATTTGGAGTTTTTGTGGTATTTGCCCTTTGTTATTGGGATATGTGAATTCAAATAGATCCATCCTCCGTAAAAACTAGACATGATAATTTTTCATCATCCCGGTCGAGCAAAAATCAAATAAACCAAATGGATCCATTACATTTTGCTATCAAATACAAGGGTAATTTTCGGCTTTTGTAAGTGAGACGAAATAGTGCAAGTTTTCATGCTCGCACAATAGGCAAGTGTAACTATTTTTCATCCCTTGTCCAACGTCATAATAAATTAACGAGTTGTTATATAACTTTAATTAAATGGAGAAATAAAAAATATATAATATTGTTTTTGCGACATCTTGAAATTTGCCCACTTGGAATTTATGAAATGCTTAGTTTTATGAACGTATTTGCAGTTAGTTCTCATCCGGAATTGATCATTCATGGGATACTAACCATTAGGAAAAGGTTAATTAGGGATTTAAATTCGTACGATTAGAAAAATTCAATCATGAACTGACTTTCAACTATAGAATCGTCGAGGTGACATTTTGCTTCAATGTAGGCCAATCTTAGGATAGTTATGGGCCGATTCGTCACTATCATACGAGTGGATCACGGGTGATTCTGTTTAACCACGAAATGAATTGACGAACGACCCAAAACTTATACCGAACGATAGCGCCTATCGGAACTAGTGATCAATCCCCGCGATTACATTGACAACCAAGATCGTCACAGTCCGAATGAACTTGTACATGACTTGATTTAGTATCAGTCACGGGTCGAATATGCGAATTTTCCCAAAAGCCGTCTGTCAGTCTGAGAGACGCTCGAGTTACATTACTTAAAATTCAATTATTAATTAGATACCAATTTGGGCATAGAAAATCAGGGATGTCACGACAAGACATTTGGACGACATTGCTATTAGAATGTTCAGCCTTGGATTTTCTCGGATCCTTCAGAAAAACTGAAATTCGGTGAAGGATGGAAAATGACCGTTTTACCCCTAGAAGTTTATTAAAGCTAAGTATTAAAGAGCAATGGCATTTTGATCATTTTGGTCATTTTGCCCTAACTTTTGGAAAGGACAATTTTGCCATTGGAATTTTATGAAATTCCCAAATTGCCCTTGGATATTTTTGGAAAAGATTATATCGTGACCGTCGATTTCAAGATAAAATCGAATTTCGGTCGTTGATTTGGATTGTGAGAGAAGGGCAAGATCGTCATTTTGGGACACCAATTATTGGCTTGGATTATTTAAGCCAAGTTTCCCTCTCTCTCTCCTCATTTCTCTCTCTCACCTCACGGCTCACTCTCTCTCCTCTCTCCCCTCATCGATCGCCCCCTTGGCCGTGCCCTTGCCGCGCCGCCGCCGTCCACCCATTGCCGCTAGTCCCGCCGCCGAGCTGAGCCGCCCCCACCCTCACGCCGTCTCTCCCTCTCTCTTTCTCTCTCCCCCATGGCCGTGAACTGCGGCCAAGGAAGCCGCTCGCCAGCCACCACTCAAGCTACCGCCGCTCGCCATCGCCAAGCTGATCGTCGGCGCCGCCGCAAAACCGCCGGTTTACCGCCGCTTTCCACTCTAGCTGAGTTAGTCTAGAGTCGGGTAAGTCGCGATTTAACCCTTACCTAGTATATCGAGTATTATCAGATTCGTTTAGACACAGTTTAGTTGGTTTTAGGGGTTGATGGAAGTGATTATAGATGGATTAGAGGTGAGCTTGACCCCTTGTTGTGTTCATGGATGTTCATGTGGCTGTTGGATGTTAGTTTGGACATGGTGGAATGAGTTTTGACAGTTGAAATTCGGTAGAAATCAATTAGGGTTTGAATCTTTGAAGTTTGGTGTGATTCTCGGATTCGCGGTTATTGTACCCATCCGGTTGCCATTTTTGTGGAGAATTGTGTGGGCTGAATTTGATGAAGTTTTCTTCATGAAAGTTGCTCCCAACATCTTGAAATATAACATATTTTAAATTTGAAATTTTTGGAGGCCATTTGGATTACACGAAAACCCATTTTTCAGACCGTCTTAAAACTGCCCGGAACACTGTTCATCCCGACATTCTTGTCTTACCGAATTTTTATAAAATTTTCTAGATCCATTTTCAATAAACTTCCTTCACAAAAGTTGTTGGTGACTCTCTTTTCTATGACATATAAAAATTTCAAAGCTTTTCAAGGGGACTTGGGTGTTGAAAGAAATGTATTTTGAGGACAAAACAGTCTGTTAGAGCAAACTGATTTTGGTCTAATTTCGAGGGACAAAAGGCATGGTTGCAGATTGAACTGGATTTCTTGTTCTTCATAAGAAATGTTTATCAAGATGTTTTTTATGATATATCCAAAATATAGAATTTTTGGAGTTCGTTTACTATTTATTTTGATGGGATTTCTGTCACTATGTAAACTACCTAGATTTACCCTGATTATATGGATGTTCATTTTTATGAGCAGAATGGTGGGGGTGTCGAGGTTGAATAGTGGCTGCCTTTGTGACTGGAATTGATGCTTGAATGCATGTGTATGTAGGCTGAATTGAAATGGTTAGTATTGATGCATTGATGTGCATTTAATTGATACCCGAGTATGTGCACATGTGAGATTTGTGGCGTGCGATATGCGTGTAATCATTAAAAAGTCCTGAAGCGTGTTTACGCGGAGTACAGATAAAATACGGTGTGATGGTTTGTTCGTGTGATCACTAAAATCTTTAAGGCATGTTTACGCGGGAAATTAAATCGGCCTGAGGCATGTTTACGCGAGTCATAATACGACTGTGGGATCGAGCCGAGTATTATAAACTCGGGTCGCAATCACGTAGGCCTATCGCATTTGGCACGGGCTGAGGAAAGAAAGTGAAAATAAAATTGGTCCAAGGCATGATCAGCTCGGGTGAGACCGGGATCGGACTGATGCATTATAAGCTCAAGTTTCTATCATGTAGGCATGTCGCATTTGGCGCGGGCCGAGGACTGGGGTCAGACCTGAGACTTGTTTACGCGGGTCGCGATCAGTAAGCTTGAGGCTTGTTTACGCAAGCTGAGGAACGTGATTAAGTATGAGATGGTATGGTGTGGCAAGTGAAAGTGAGATCAGACCTGAGGTGTATTTACGTGAGTCGCAATGACAAATTAATGAAAATGATGCGATGGTGCGTGAATGAGTGTGGATTCGTGGAGCGTGGAATCATAATGTGATTGTAATAAGCATTTGAGTGTGAGAATGATCGAGAATGTGTGTGAGGATTATTTGTTGTGTTTGTGGACTAACGTACAGGCTGCTTATGCCAAGAGTTCAGATTAGTGTGATTGTTTGGTTGGTGTTTGTGTGAATTATTTGATGGTATATCTGGATGTGTCTGGAAACATGTGGTAGCCTAGGTGGGGCTTAGGTTGTGACTTATTGAAATGTGATCTCATGGTTGTTTCAACCAAACAATTTCAGAGCCCCCGCCTGAGCTATGAACCTTCCGCCGCTGCCGCTGCGTTTTGGAATTGTTATGTATACTGAGCATGATGTTGTAGAGTACCTGATCGAGATTGAGACTAACTCATGGTCTTCAGATGAGCACGTGCATGAGAAGGATACGAATGATGATGCTGAGGATAGCGAGTATGAGTGGACACCATTGAAAGGGCGTCGGGGCTAGTTCGGGGAGTTGAATGACAGTTTGAGAGTGTCTCATTTTTGGGTAGTACTGACCTAGGCGACTGATCTTTTGTTGTTGGTGGTTTGTAGTAGTAGCTCAGCGTGCATATATGTTTTGTGGATGGTAAAAAGGTGGTTGTAGTATAAGCTTATTTTGTAAATGGATATTGTATATATCGAGGTAAATTTTGAATTGGTGGTTTGGCGATTTTCTTTCCCCTAGGTTCTCCAAATTTATTGTCCGAGATTTTATGTTGCTTCCGTCGCGATTAAACTCTGATGGATCACTGAGTCGGCGACGCTTCTTGGATCATCGCACTATTTCCAACCAAACTTGGAGTGTCGCATGTTCGATGGGGATTCAGGGCATGACAATTTTTCCTTTTTTACGACGACATGGTTCTTTTATAGAATGCAAACATTGAATGAACATGTTTTTGACCCTTTTAATAATTGAAAGTGAATATTTATTCCAAATTTGGAAACGGAAAATGAGAGAAGTATAAGGTTGGTTGTTGTTGTACAGTACGGACTATTAAGGAACTTTAACAAGTGCAATTTTTAGTAGGAAATGGATGGTTAGCTTTTTCCTTTTTATCCTTTTTTTTTTGGGCCAATTTTGCAATCAAATACGAGGGTAATTTTCGGACTTTATAAGTGAGACGAAATAGTGCAAGTTTTCATGCTTGCACAATAGGCACGCGTGACTATTTTTCATCCCTTGTCCAACGTCATTATAAATTAGCGAGTTGATTTATAGCTTTAATTAAATGGAGAAATAAAAAATATATAACATTATTTTTCTTTTTTTTACCACGACATGGTTCTTTTCTAGAATGCAAACATTGAATGAACATGTTTTTGACCCTTTCAATAATTGAAAGTGAATATTTATTCCAAATTTGGAAACGGAAAATGAGAGAAGTATATGAGGTTGGTTGTTGTACAGTAAGGACAATCAAGGAACTTTAACAAGTGCAATTTTTAGTTGGAAATGGATAGTTCGCTTTTTCCTTTCTCCTTTTTATCCTTCTTTTTGGGGGCAATTTTACTTTTTGCCCTTTCAAAGTTAAATTGCATTTGCATTACAATACTAAAGTAGTAGGAAATGGGAAACTACAAATGTGAGACAGATGGCACTTTTGTTTATATATATAACTAGAGGTTTGGCACCCGTCATGGTGGTGCTTAAAGCATGACTAGTTGGAACAATATTTTTCCTATCTAGTTGCTTAAAGTTGAGAACATTTAATAGTCTAGTTAACAATTTAAAAAGTGACACCCAAAAAAAAAAAAACAATTTAAAAGTGATCGTAGAATAGCTGTTTCGTATTTTCTCTCGGCATAATTGCTTCCTCTTATTGTCCTAAAATTGCAGAATTATAACCGCAAAAATGCAAAAGTTACCATTGCCCCTAAAATTCCTCACTGTGTTAGATTTAATTTTTGATGTGAGAGTATGATAGTAATTTAGGGGTGCACAACACAATTTATAAGTTAGTTTTATAAATAGTATAGAAGATAAGTTTATCTGCATAGACAACGATAGCAGGGTATATAAAATACGTTTTGCCGCATCTTCTATTTGTAATTTTGGATTCAATAAAAAGTATGAAATGTGAGATTGCAAAAAAGAATAAAAACTCATTGAAAAAGCATCCCAAGAGGCCACATCTTACATAATGACTAATAGGAGTAGGAGGATAACAATAAATTATAGATCTTTGCCTAAAATATTTCAACTACAAGATCAAGAAATAAGTTAGAGTTGACCATAACCAATAGAATAGCCAATCACAACCTATGGATAACACCCCAATAGTAAATTGCACTCTCATTTATGATTATTCGAAGTATAGGATCTCTCATTCATTTTTACTTAGCATATAACTCTTCGATGTGATTGAATTACTCATGTTTTAAGTACTACATTTGGCACGAGTCTTTCGCATTGTTTTTCATGACATCTCATGTAGCTCAAGAGCTCGGCCCTTTTATCTTCCACAAGAGCTTCACCTCCTCATGCACAAGCCATCAGAATGATTACTCAGAGAATAAGTACAATTGAAACCTTAAGTCTTTATTAGTACTGAATAGAATTCGAAATGGGGTGTGGCCAAGTGGTAAGGCAACGGGTTTTGGTCCCCTTATTATGACAATCCCTCATTGGTTGTCCGCGAATTCCATTATAAAAGAAGTGTATTTTTTTTTTATGACCAAAAAATAAAAAGGGTCGGTACGATTCCATTATAAAAGAAGTGTATTCATGGCTTCTTATATCAATTTTCCTTGACAAGTAACTAATTCCCCTGATTTAGGTCTACTTGTTGGCAAATAGATCGGTACGAGTATTGTTTTGATAGATAAGTCTTCAATAAAGTTCATTACTATGCGAGCTCATTAGCTTACCTCCATCTATATGATTGTTGGGCCGTACTTTGGGGTGATCTCGTAGTTCCTACATGGTAAATTTAGCATTCCCTTATTATGGCATAGCCTTAAAGTGAAGGGCGAAGTTCGAACAAGGAAGGGCTTACGGCGGATGCCTAGGCATCTAGAGACGAGGAAGGGTGTAGTAAACAACAAAATGCTTCAGAGAGTTGAAAATAAGTGTACATCTGCGGACTAGATTGAAGTGGTCTATCATCCTATCTTACAATCTTTAACTAGGATTTGAGCCTCGACACTTTGGCCACATCCATAAACAACGTACTTCGTTGTGTATCCCATTGCACGCTCCCTGGGCATAACGTACGGTATAAATATGGGAGCGGACTAGTCTCTCCTTGGTTTGCTTTGTAGCATTCCTCTTACTGTGATTTCCGGAGGGGCTATTTCGTTGATCACATCTAAAATGTCGAGCCAAGGGCAGATTGCCTATGCAGCTGCTAGCTGGAAATGTTGTGGAACAGACAGTCGGGGCCAACAGGACGACATTTTAGATGTGATCAACAAAATAGCCCCTCCGGAAATCACAATAAGAGGAATGCTAAAATGTTCTTCCAATGGCTATTTCGTTGATCTCATCTAAATTGTCGCTCTAATGGCCCGACTGCCTGTTCCACAACATTTCCAGCAGCTGCATAGGCAATCTGCCCTTGACTCGATATTTCAGACGTGATCAATGAAATAGCCCCTCCGGGAATCACAGTAAGAGGAATGCTACAGAGCAAAACCAAGGGGAGAAGCCATCCTCTCATAAAAGCGACCACAAAACCTCCTCACCGTGACTTGTACAAGCTTGCCAACCTGCGAGGTGCAAATGAAATCTCATGAGTCAATTGTGGGCATATGACAATACATTCCCAATCGTCACGTTTTTCCCAGGACAATAAGGAAAAAAAGAAAAGAAAGAGAGCAACTGCGAGCTGTTTCTCTACCTGTTCTCCCATTGCATCTTGAATGAGAATGGTGTCTCCCGACATCCTCCCGATGACTTCTGCGGTCGTTGCTTCGGTTTCAAAGTAGGCAGCGTGCTGTCTTTCAAGTACAAACATCGAAACCCGCGTCGCTTGCCTCTCTCCAGTGACCACACAACAAGCTACCTCTGCAACACATACAATAATTGAGCCTTTAATTGCAGATCTTACAACGAACTAGAAGAGGTACAAATCATCAAAGAAGAGAAAAAATGAGCAAAGAACCCGAAACTAATTAAGCTTTATAGAGAACCTTCGGTGTCATGCTAACTATGTTACTGTCAGTAAATACAAGTCTACCTAAAAGGAAACAAAATGGATATCCTGAAACCACATCAAACAGAGCATAACTTTCTTTTGATTCTTCATGACGGAAACAAATTCCTAAAATATCATACAAAATTGCGGAAAAACGTGCCCATTCTACGCTTGAATCATCGATCGTTCGAAGTATATCACGTACAACGAACATACCTCTTTTGCCACAGATTAAATGCACTTATCGCAGCGTCGAGAGAGAGAACAATCCTTGAATTGTTGAAAGCAAAGTCCTCTTGCTTTTCTTCTTGTGAAAATGCTTTCTGATAGAAAAATGCAACACACACTCTGTTCATTACGTGTGTTCTCATCATATTATTTCAAGACAATAACTGCCAAGTGCAGTTATTTTCTTTCGTGGGCTGGGTTAGCCCATCATAGGCGGCCCACCCATTTTTCACAAATAAAAGCCCATCATTCCATCATCTCCCACTCGCACATGGTGGGCTAAACATTAACTCTCTCTCTTCTTTGCAATATTCATACTAACAAATAATCCGTGCGACCAGCATACTTCGAGAGCTCGTTGCGATGCATCTGTTAGGAATACATAGCAGCTCAAAATTGGGTACAACGTTTTCCGAGTAGACATTGTATGCAGTCCCCTAGATCAATCAGTCACATTTATATTTCATTCGATCTCTTTTAGTATCTCATATATTGTATTCACAACTATGATTTACTCAAAATCATAATTGGTCGACCTATGAATACAAAGGATGTGACATCATCAATAAGCTGATCTTCCTCTTTCTTAAACCTCTCTATTTCAGTCCAACACGCTTTTCTAGAAATGTCCCATTAGATCGAATCACTCATAACCATTGGCAACACTCTAAGATAGCGAACATTGAAAAGAAACTTTGAGAATAAGTCAGAGTCCTGAGGGTACTAAATGAGGAACTTATATTCTCAAGAGTCTCACACGGCATAAAATTGAGATCAAAAACTTTTGCCACTCTTATCGGTCGACTCATGCATACGTAGTATGAAATACGTATTACGGTATTAACTCATTTCCCGTGAAGCGTATGTCTTTACATTCAATACCGTACAGATGATTGTTCAGACATACCCAATGTCTAAACTCGAATTCACATATCTACTCCTCTAAAGAATCCATTAGAACTCACATCTGGCATTAAAGACAGATAAAAGTAAAATATGTGGGTTATTTTACTTTCGGACAAATTAAATATTATGTCCTCATCTTAGCACTTAACTAAGGCGACATTTATATTTTAAGCTTGAGCTCTCGATTATCACCTAGATAACAAGCCTAAAAATTGTCTCATCTCTACTTATCACATAGCAAATAGAGGCGATTACTCGTGTGAGTGAGTTAATCTTATCTGTCCGACATACTTACTTGACATAATACACTAAGTATTAAAATGCATAAATAAATAAAAATATCATAGGCATTAACAATGATATAACAATTTAATTCAAGTGTGAACATTCAGGGAAATTACAATATTCAGTACATCAACATCTACGCAGTCCTAGAGATTTTACATGACCATTGAAAACATCTCTAGGAATTGGCTTTGTCATAGGATCTGCTATCATTTTATGCGTAGATATGTACTGCAAGTTCACATCTTTTCGTTCTACCATATCTTTAACAAAATTGTACTTGGTATCTATATGTTTGGTCTTGCCATGATATTTCGGATCCTTGGTGTATGCTATCGCTGCTTGGCTATCACAATTGACTAACAATGAGCTTGTAGCGTGCTCAACAACACCTAAATGATCCAAAAATCTCTTAAGCCAAACTCCTTCTTGTACTGCTGCTGACAATGCCACAAACTCGGCTTTCATGGTGGATAATGCTATACATGTTTGTTTCTTACTGCTCCAAGATATGACGCCATTATTCAGTAAGAATGCAAATCCTGAGGTAGATTTCCTTTCGTCTAAATCTCCTCCCCAATCAGCATCTGAGTAGCCTTCAAGTCGCAGATCCTTTCCTTGATAACTCAGAGAATAATCAGCAGTACCCTTTAGATACCTCATGATTCTTTTGACGGCTTTCCAATGTGCTTGACCTAGATTGGATTGGTATCTACTTACCATCCCAACTGCAAAACATATGTAAGGTCTTGTACACATCATGGCGTACATTAAACTCCCAATAGCAC
Source organism: Syzygium aromaticum (assembly GCA_024500025.1). NCBI lineage: Eukaryota > Viridiplantae > Streptophyta > Magnoliopsida > Myrtales > Myrtaceae > Syzygium > Syzygium aromaticum. The sequence continues at coordinate 5,083,389 of CM044891.1, read as the reverse complement.
TAGCATAAGGAACACGTTTCATTTGCTCCTTCTCTTGTGGAGTCTTAGGACACAGTCTTTGGCTCAATTCTTCACCTTTTGCAATAGGAGTGTCGATGGGTTTGCAATCTTGCATATAAAATCGTTCAAGAACCTTGTTTATATAAGTCTCTTGCGAAAGAGACAATAATCTCTTGGAACGATCTCTTGAAATCTTAACTCCAAGAATATATGCAGCCTCACCCATATCTTTCATTTCAAAATTGGACGACAACCAATTCTTTACAGTATTAACCAACTCCTTATTGTTTCCGGCAATCAGTATGTCATCAACATATAATAATAAGATCACAAATTGATCTTTGGATCTTTTGATATATACGCAATAATCTTCATCAATCATTGTAAAATCATACGCCACTATAGCATTATAAAAACGTATATACCATTGTCTCGAAGACCGGCAATCAGTATGTCATCAACATATAATAATAAGATCACAAATTGATCTTTGGATCTTTTGATATATACGCAATAATCTTCATCGATCATTGTAAAATCATACGCCACTATAGCATTATGAAAACGTATATACCATTGTCTCGAAGACTGCTTAAGGCCATATATCAATCTTAGAAGTCGATATACCTTTTGTTCTTGGCCTTTCATAATGAAGCCAACGGGTTGCTCCATGTAAATTTCTTCTTCTAATTCTCCATTTAGAAAAGCAGTCTTTACATTCATTTGATGTAATTCAAGATCCATACTTGCTACTATTGCCAAAATAAGGCGAATTGAGGTAAATCTCACTACAGGAAAAAAAGTTTTTTCATAATCAATTCCTTCCTGTTGATTATACCCTTTCGCCACGAGGCGAGCCTTATATCTTTCTATCGAGCCATCAACTTTTCGCTTTATTTTGGGAACCCATTTGTTCCCAATAGCTTTGCGTCCTTTAGGAAGATCAACCAGTTCCCAAACATGGTTTGACTTCATTGACTCCAATTCTTCTTCCATTACATTCATCCATTTATCCTTATTAGGGCAACTTAGAGCCTCATTTAAATTCCTTGACTCATTTTCATCTTGCGGAGCAATCATAAAAGTTTCCCCTTCTATGTCAAAACGTCGTCGGGGAACACTTTTGCGATTTGTTCGCTGTAAGGGAGATTGTAAACGTAGCATATTATTCCCCATTACGCTTCCACTTGGATTATATAATGACGGTATTATCTCATCAAATGGTTGCAATTGAGATTGAGTCGAATTTAACTCCTCATTATTCTCATTGCTCCCACTTGGTCGAAATTTATCGATTTCATTATCAGGATCCAAGGTTTCAAATAGTGAGTAGTCCTCACCTATTTCGCCCTTCTTAGGATACTCATTCTCTAAAAATGTGACATCTCGTGATTCAAATTTAATTATACTCCCACTTTCTTGCTCACCTATAAACACATACCCTTTTGAGTGCTCTGAGTATCTTATGAAAATACTCTTCTTACCTCTGGGACCCAGTTTCCCATATTTATGAGAGGACTCGTAAGTATAGGCAGCACAACCCCAAGGCTTAAGAAAATTTAAATCGGGTTTTCTTCCTATCCATAACTCATATGAAGTAGAAATAATTGATTTAGAAGGCACACGGTTAAGTATATAGGCAGCAGTTAACAAAGCATCACCCCAGAAAGTGATAGGTAACTTGGCTTGTGCCATCATAGACCTAACCATTTTCAATAGGGTTCTATTTCTCCTCTCGGCAACACCATTTTGTTGCGGAGTATATGGAATAGATAACTGTCTTTCTATTCCTTTTTCATCACATAAATTTCTGAACTCATCAGATAGATATTCTCGACCTCGATCGGATCTCAATGCTTTTATTTTCTTATCTAATTGATTTTCCACCAAGTTCATAAATATCTTGAAGCAACTAAAAGCCTCAGATTTATGAGAAATCAAATAGACATATCCGAATCGAGTAAAATCATCAATAAATGTGATAAAATAAACAGCGACATGTCTAGCCCTCACATTCATTGGACCACAAATGTCAGAATGGATTAACTGCAAAGGAAATTCAGCTCTTTTTCCTTTTCCAAATGGTTTCCTTGTTGTTTTCCCTGCTAGGCTTTACTCGCAAATAGGCAAATCAACTTTTTCAATATTACCTAATAAGCCATCTTTGGCTAATCTTTGCATTCGTTGTTGGCCAATATGACCAAGTCTAGCATGCCACACATTCACATCATTTTCATAAGAATTGGAAGATGTAAATAGGGAATAACAAACGTTAACATTACCACAGTCAACATTTAGTACAATGAAACCATTCAAAAAGTATCCACATCCATAATAATTTGTATTTAAATATAAATCAACACCACTGCTATGAAAGTTCAAATTAAAACCAAGTCGAATCAACACTAACACAGACACTAAATTCCGACGAATCTCCGGAGCATATAATACGTCATGTAGGAACAGAGTGCGTCCACCACGCATCATCAACTGGCAAGTACCAATTCCTTTAACCTCAGCTCTGGAGTTGTTCCCAACATAAATCCATTTAGTTCCCGTTGGAACTCGTCGGAATTCTACGAAGGCTTCTCTATCCTTCGCTATATGGTCTGTTGCTCCCGAACCTACAGTTCACAAAGGATTAGACTCAGTTAAAAATACAGAACTTGACACATAGACAAAGTTCTCAAGAATGCAATGGGAGTTTACCTTCTTTGGCTCGCCGCAATCGCGAGCAAAGTGTCCCTTCTTGCTACAGTTGTAGCATTTCACCCTCGACATTTTCTTCACAAAAGAACGCTTTCCTTTGTCATGTTGATTGAATATTGGTTTCTTACCCAAAGAACTTGCTCCCTTGCCTCTCCACCTTCTGAACGAATTAGGACGCTTGCGCTTAGAGCTCGAAGGCCCTTGTGAGCTAGAACCTGCATAGTAAATGTCAATTACCGGCTTATCCGCCAGGAGACGGTCCTCCTCTAGCTCTAAGTGGCGCACTGCATCCTCAAAGGTTTTGATGTTCTTATTGTGAGTTAGGTGCAACTTCATATGCTCCCAACTTTGAGGCAAAGAACGAATCACCGCTTGCACTTGCTGTTCATCAGTCAGAACATGGCCAGCATCCTTCAGCTCATTAACCATGTTTGACATTTTTCTTAAATGTTGTTTCATGGACTGACCATGTGGCTTCTTATATGAGTCAAATCTTATAGTGAGCTGTCTAAGCTTAGTTACAGATGTATGACCAAACCTTGCTGCCAATGCTCCCCACATCTCCTTAGCATTTTCAAAACGCCTAAACTCTCGCATGACATCATTTTCCATGCTGCTCAGCAACGTGATGCGAGCAAAGGAGTTCTTCCTTTTCCATACAGCAAATGCATCCTTATCTCTTTTATGTTGTGCAGTGTTTCCGTCTTCAGGCTCTTCCATAATCAGGTTAAGAGCTTCAAGAGCTTCTTGCTCTTCTAGCACATATTGGATTTTCATATGCCAAATTTCATAGTTATCACCGTTAAGCTTCTCTCCTTTGTTCAGTTCAGCAACTATATTCTTTGATGCTGAAGCCATTGAATCTGAACATATCAAACAGACAAGCACGAATTGTTAATGCCACTTATTTATGCATTAATTTTACACAAACCGATTATATTAACAAATAATCTCACATAGGCTTTAGATTCAAAAGTTCACTATGTTTCCAATCATCATCAAAAATCCTAATGTGAAATTACCGTTAATGTAATTATTAAGGTAAAATTACGTTCTTTAAAGTTACTAAAACTTTTAGAACTCCCACTCAACTCCATATGATACTAATAAGATAAATATTAAAAACATAATAGTACTTTAAGCTATTCATAACATGAATATCAATCAACATTCATTTATTTAACACTTTGTACATAAGGAATGAATCCATCAAAGGAAATAAACATAAACACCAACATAGAAATATCCTCCCAAGATTTCTAACACCAACCCATAGTGAACATATCCATAAGAGTTTACGAAAAATAAATAAACACAATCAGGTGATGATCCTCTTTCTATAAACTGGAAATGACTCATAAAAATCCTCAGGAAATTTTATTTCCTTTGGCAACCAAATGGAGGCACCCGGAAAACCCCTAGATTCGGGCAACGTATTGCCTCGAAATCGATACAATGCAAGGGTTGACGTCCTTCTTGCCCCGACCCGTATGTACTCTATCATGAATTTCTCCACAATCATCTTATAGCTCGGACCTTCTAAGGTATCCCATACCCTATCAATCATTCTTCCCAACTCATCAGGAATTGTGCATTTTAGGGCTCCGACCATCACATACTCTGGTTGACCTTGATGATGTGTGTCATCATGTCATCATCACCATCACATGCTCTGATACCAATGACGGAAACAAATTCCTAAAATATCATACAAAATTGCGGAAAAACGTACCCATTCTACGCTTGAATCACCGATCGTTCGAAGTATATCACGTAAAATGAACATAGCTCTTTTGCCACAGATTAAATGCACTTATCGCAGAGTCGAGAGAGAGAACAATCCTTGAATTGTTGAAAGCAAAGTCCTCTTGCTTTTCTTCTTGTGAAAATGCTTTCTAATGGAAAAATGCAACACACACTCTGTTCATTACGTGTGTTCTCATCATATTATTTCAAGACAATAACTGCCAAGTGCAGTTACTTTCTTTCGTGAGCTGGATTAACCCATCATGGGCGGCCCATTTTTTACAAATAAAAAGCCCATCATTCCATCACTTCACTTATGCAATCAAGAGAAAATCCAACGGACTCGACCAAGTATAGACATACCCAACCATAGTAATGTTAAAGAAAAGTTGTGAAAACAGAATCAACTGCACTTAAGGAGAACAGAAGCGACTCCGGCATCGAGAGACAAGTACAAAAATAATACGGCCACCGAAAATGAAAAGGTACCGTCATTGATCATTATTAACTATGATGATTGGTGTTGGGTTGATAGATCCTATTTAATTTGTTGTCAATCACTATTGAAAAGAGCTAAAACACAATATACATATACCTTAGAGGCTTCCTTAAAAACGTGGTCTTGGTTGGAGGAGCTGAAAGAGTGGATGAGGTTGCCGAATATGAGCAAGCTGCGAGAGCCCATTTGCAATGGTGCCGACGGTGCCGACAACCATGTGAAGGACATCAAGGCTTCAGGAAGGACACTTTCTGGTCATTTCCTTTGTTTCCACCGCCGCCTTGTGGTTGCTGTGACGCTTTTTTGTCTTTGCTCATGGCTTTGCCACAATCTCTTGCTTTGAAAAATGAATGGCCTTTTAATGAAGATCACCAAAGTAGAAGAAAACCATTAAAAAAGGAAAAAGAAAACGCATCTGGCAATGCAATGAGAATGGAAAATCAGAAACGCAAAACAACCATAGTTACGTGCGACAAGCAACAAGAGGGACAACAAGAAATAGTGCACGTATTTTGCGTTTCTGGCAAGCCGATGAGAATGGGAACTCAGGAACAAGCAATGAGAATGGGAATTCTATTAATTATTGTTATTATGATTATTTATTTTCGCCCTTTTTCGGTTCCACTCCCCATAACATGCAAGCTTTCACCTCTTTTCTTTTGTTCTGCAAACAACTTTTGCTCAAACAGACGAAGACATACACGAATGCACATTCTACATATCGATCAATCAGAGCATACGCGAACGTCACCAGAGATCAAAACGCGCCAGCGACACCAGGCTATTGCTCTCACGGGCGAGCACCACCAACTGCCACAAATATATACGAGATGCAGAACACTGGAAACGTACTTCTATTGACATTTTCGGCACACTCACTACAGAACAAACTTAAACTAGAGGTAAGAGGCAAAATCTCAACATACACGGGAGCTAACAAGTACTGAACCGGTGGACAATGTATCAAACAACGTTGTCTAAAACGTGCTAGAACATCCTCAGTAGAGAATTAACACTGTCCTAGCTTATACGTCTCCTGAAACGAGTGAAGTGCATCTCAGGTCGAGGAGCTCAGATGAACATGTAAAGCAATAACCCATATCCTAATCATCACATATGCAGTGAAACATGTACTGATCACTAACAGGAACTCAACGGCTATGTTTTGATGACTGCGGGTGTCCTTGGCGGCCATCCATCGTCGGTCGATGGAAGATTGGCAGTGGCTTCCAGTGGCCGGAGGGGCGATGGAGAGGAATGAGGAAGTCTGTCCAGCTTGATTACTCGACAGAGAATTTTCTGGTCACATGTCTGGTGTGCTCCCGGTTTCGAGTTCCGTTACGAAACGAGCGTGTAGCGTAGGTGGCTAGATGAGAGAGCAAGAAATCTGTTTTCGTGAAGATTTCTCCTACGTGTGCTCCATTTTTCATATGCATGATCTTCGCTCGCCCCCTGCTTCTGCACGCGCGCGTCCACCTCCAGAGAACGAGAGCGGGAAAGGGAGAAACAGGGAGAAGCCTCCGGATGGGCCCTGCACTCCGGTCCGAATTGGACCCGATACCAACAGGTGGGCTGAGGTCATGAGCTTGGTTTGGGTTATTGTGGGTCTGAACAGTTTATTATTGATTTGTCATTTATTTATTCATCACTTCTCTTCGTATATTTGTTCTGTTTTGCGTGCTTGTCTTGTCGGCAAAAATTAAGGTGTTAACATTCCTTCCTTCCTTCCCGGTTACATGTCTCTCGCGTTCGTCGAAGTACAGCAAAATCAAGATTTCACATTTTCCACCAAAAACATACCCTGCTTGATCTAAATCAATCACCGCCTTCAATGCACTATGACTTTAGGAGCAAATAGTAGAGCCCAAGGTAGCTGAAAGAAAGAAAAAAATAAGAGATAATGATATAAATGGTCGATGAACTTTGGCCCAATATGCAATGTGATTCTTAGATTTTTAATTTGTTTAATGGGGTCTATCAACTTTATTCCAATATGTAATGTCGTCCTTGAAGTTTTGATTTATTGTCCATGAATTTTTTATACATGTTCAATGGTGTCCTTCCATTCTTAACGAATTTCTTTAATGAATTGGTTGTACAATCAAAGAAGAGCAAAGCGTCGTCTTCACTCAATGTTGACGTGAGAAATCAATTTCCTTTTTTATAAAAGCGAAAGGAGGAACGAAATGCATATGAACTCGAAACGATCCAAAACTTTACTTATGGCAGGCACCTCAGCTTCAATTGAGTTGTACATCACCCCACGTACCGTAGAAGACACCCAACAGGCCAACCCACACTGGCAAAAGGCCGCGAACGGGATAGGACGCGGTCCCGGCCATCTGTGGCTCATCGGCCGACATTATTATCGGACAAAATCGTTATTAATTCCTGTCTCTCCCATCTGTATATTTTTTCTATCGAGATCGCTCTCAAAAGGATTAATGCGGATGCTTTCGATATAAGTTGGGAAGCTGGAACAAAAAGAAGCTATAAGATGGGAGAAAATCAAGGATGCTTTCCCGAATCAGCATGACCTGGAGGTAGCCTTCACTAAGGAGGATCCGGAGAAAAGAGAAATGCAGGAAGACCAGAGGTTCAAGACCATTGAACTAGGGTGGTTAGAACACGCAGGATGAGTCGTCCAGACGATGGCCGAGGACGAAAAGGCTAGTATGTTAATTCGGGTGATCAAAGCTTCTTATCCTGCGCTTATGCTAAAGCAAATAATGGTAAACCATCCAGGCTCAATAGCCCCGACTGAATGAAGAGAAAATCGGCATCGGTGAGGTTTCTCCAAAGATAGAAGAATCTTATAAGACAAGTAAAGAAAACCGAGGACTACATTGTGAACCAACGCAATCAAAGGAAAGGGAGATCGAGGAAATCAAGTCTCCCCACTTATTTCTGTCGCCGCCACCTGACATCTTCGATGCATTGGTTGCTAAAAACATACTGAAGCCAAGGCATGTTGGACCTTTTGTCATGACTGCACACCCTTCAAAATCTGTAAGTTCTCTTTGAGGCAAGCAGGTCATCATGACACCAACGAATGCTGGACACTGCGGCGGATCATACAAGATTTTATGGACTGCGGGGGGATTTCATTTGATTCTACAATAAGGGAGGTTCCTATCGTCTGCATCGATCATGATCCTCTGGAGAATGAGAGAGAGCGGAATATAATGGTCACCCACAAAGCAGTAACCCTATGCTTTGAGGAAAAAATGATTACCAGACAATTGCCAGGCATGAATAAAGGAAGTAAACAGGAGCCTGTCCGAGGGGTAGAGTCCAAAAAGAGGTGAATTTAGGGACACCGCTTGCTGACCACTAATTGAAAGAGTAACCCACCCAAAGGGAAGAAAGGAGCTGCTTGGGGCAGGAAGACAAATCGATAAAGCGTCATGGATTTCACCCGACGTAAAAATGATCACGACTCTTACTTACCCCATTTCAGCTGTAAAGACCAGTAAATAGTTCAAAAAAAAAATGAAAAGAAATGAACAAACAGAGCATTATTATCTAAGTATTGTATGTGTTGCCCCGTCTTCACTCTGATGCACTTGCATGAAGTGCGACCAACGATGCACAAGCGCCATCAGTAATCTTCATCAGAGTGTCGTGCGTACCCTGCTCGGCAATGACTCCATCTTTACAACCGCAATTATATCCGCATTCTTTATCGTTGTAAGGCGGTGAGCCACAACTACAGTTGTCCGATTCATCATAACCCTGTCTAGTGCCTCTTGCACAATCCTCTCCGATTCTACATCCAACGCACTCGTCGCTTCATCCAGCGGAAGTATCTTAGGATTCTTCGAAATAGCCCTAGCAATAGCTACCCTCTGTTTCTGTCCACCAGATAATTGCACTCCACGCTCACCAACTGATGTATCATAACCTTGAGGCAGGGATGATATGAAGTTGTGCGCATTGATGCCTTTGCAGCGGCAATGATCTCATCCTCAGTTGCTCTGCCTTGCTTACCATAAGCAATGTTGTCGCGGATTGTTTCGTTGAAGAGGATAGGCTCTTGGCCTACCAAACCTAGCTGTTGCCTCAGCCAACTTAGCTTGCACATGATCTAAAAGTCCTCGGCCAGAGTCAGGATCATAGAATCTCTCTATTAGACCGATCACCGTAGATTTCCCGCTGCCGCTTTCTCCAACTAAAGCAACCGTCTGCAAGAAAAACTTTCAATCGTTCAGTTTTCTTTGATCCAACTTACTATTTAAGGTCAACCATTTCCCAGACCGAAATTAAACTGAATAACAAAATAAATTTCAAATCAAGTACAGTATTTTAGTTTTAATGTCATCTGGACTGTTATGGTTGAAACTTTTTCGTGCGCAACTGTGTAAGTGTTTGAAATATTGACTACAAATTCCATCTTCGGTCTAACATAAGCAAAATGTTCAATACTGCTGAAGTGGTTTTGTTCTCTGGTGAAATCTACAGTTTCTTTAAACTAGCGCACACGCGTGCACAGAGTCTTGTCGCTATTATGTTGCCAGTGGGGATGGTCAGGGACAAGTCTTTGAAGATTTGGACATCTGGTCTTGTTGGATATTTGAAACTGACATGTTGCAACTCTATGTTTCCAGTGACATTCTCAAGCGTAATTCCTTCATCGTTGCTTGAGTCTATCTGAGGCTTGCTATCCAAAATCAAGAATATCGAAGCAGCCGAATCTTTGGCCTTGCTGGCACCTGGGGCCAGCGCACTGCTCTGGGAAACCCCGAATGCTGAAACTGTTAGAGCAAAGAACACCTGCAGATCTCGATAGTTAGTAGTCTATCATCTTGAGAAGGATCATTACATTAAAGAATAAGGCCCCGAAAGAAGAATTTAACTCAAAAAATTTTGCCCTTAAAAACTTCTTCGAAGGTTGCTTCCTATGTTGCACCAGAATAGCCCCAATGTAGAACAAGAACGCATTTGTGCAGTAGAGGGCAAAGAAGGAGAAGCCAAATCTGACCCCACTCACAACCCCAAGCCAGACTCCCTGCTCCTTTGGGCCTCGACATTTCTCTTTGTACAAGTCCATCACCTTGTTCTCAGCGCAAAAGGACGCCACCGTCAGGATGCTCCCCACCGCATCATTAGCCACTTGACTAGCTTCCTCATATTTCTCCTGTAACATGGGAATACAGTATGTGTCGTGTGAAATCATATGTGACATGTAAACAATCGGGAACAGTAAGAACTGGCGGACAGACCTTGGCATCTGCACTGAACCCCTTCAGGAATCTCGCTTGGATAAATCCTTGAGCAAGAATCAAAGGCGACACTGCAAGAACTATGAGAGCCAACATCCAATTTGCTATGAATGCTATTAGCAATCCCGCTACGACTGTTGCTATGTTTTGAACCATGAGAGCTAATGCGTCGCCAACTAGACTCCTTACCATGGATGCATCAGTAGACAATCTCGCACCAACTGCACCGCTGCAGAGATTAAGAGAAAAGAAGAATTAGTTAGGATGTTTCGATGGTGCATAAGCTTTAAATTTGTCAAGCACATGATCATTAAACATGCTAATACGTTGGACATGCTAATAGATTGGAAGGACAGAAGTATGAAGATCAACCTAGCGTACCTTGAGTTAGCAGGATCATCGAACCAACTGATTTGTTGGTGTACAACCTTCTGAAAACTCATGCATCGTATCCTTTTAATTAACTTGCCACCAGCAATTCCGAAGAAATAGTTCTGAATCGGCAAAAGTACTAGAGCGATGCATCCCATACCAACGTAAACAAGGGCCCAGAAATTGGAGTCTTTCTTTGGTTGGTCCTGAGGTTCATAGAACATTTTAATAGCAGAAGATAGCAAGACCCCGAACATCGGAAACACCACTCCATGTACAGAGGCAGCAAGGGATGCGAGAACCAGGATCGGAAACTTGGGCTTGTTCAAATATGCGAGACGTCTGATGGATACACTCTGACACTTCTCATTGTCCAGTTCAGCTCTCTTAAATTGTTCCTCCTCTTCGCCAGTCTCAAGGAGATTAACTGGACCAGGAACACTGAAGCTGGGACCAAAAGAGCGGTGGCTTCCTGATGAACCTCTGCTTATCGATCTCCTCATGGATGGTCCACCAGATGAGTTTCTGCTAATGGTTCTAACCAGTGCCTTGTCGGCTTCAAAACTTGCATCCAGTTTAGTATCTATCGGGCCAAGTTTCTCTTCAGCAGTTTTGTTTCCTTCTTGCAAACGGACAAGCTGCGAGTAGCCCCCCACAGGGTCTCTGACCAGCTCCTCATGAGTTCCTGAATGTTGGATTCAAGCATTTCAACGTGAATTAATTGTGAAAAGAGATGAAAAGAACACCTCGGACGAGGCTGAAGTACCAGTTTACCTTGTTCCACTATCTTGCCACTATGCACGACTGCAATGATGTCTGCAGTTCTGATAGTTGTTAAGCAATGTGTGATTATAACAGTCGTTCGGTTTGTCACAACATTATCCAAAGCATTTTGAACGACTTGTTCAGAATCTGCATCAAGCACACTTGTTGCTTCATCAAGGATGAGAATTCTTGGATTCTTAAGAATGACCCTTGCTATAGCGATTCGCTGCTTTTGTCCGCCGGATAATTGGGTTCCATGATCTCCTACCATTGTGTTGAGCCCCTGCAGACAAATTCAACCGTCAAGATTATTCCCTCGCAATTTCTCATCAGATGTCAACATATGAGTTATGGAAGGAATTAAATCTTTCTGTTCATCTGCTTGATGGCTTTCCTGATTATGATCATGATTAGTGAACGTGTAGAAGAAACATCAAATGAGAAACTTCAATCATGAGTGGTTTACTATGACAAATCTCTCCACTTTTGTGTCTATATGGATGAATGGATATATTGTGAGCATAATTTCTTTTCAGGGTCAAGTCGAAGCTCCATTTTATAGAGTTCTTTGCATACCCTATGCACGTATACTCGTGTAAAGTTCAAATTAAAAGAACAGCATACCTTTGGCAGCTTGTCGATAAATATTACAGCATTGGCAAGCTCGATCGCTTTTCTGATTTCCTCATCAGTTGCATTTTCCTTTCCATAAGCTATGTTCTCTCTTATTGTTGTTAAAAACAAGACCGGTTCCTGACCCACTAGTCCAATTTGCTCCCTGATCCATTTAAGCTGAAGCTCCTTCAAATTGACGCCATCGATGAGTACCTCCCCAGAATCAGGATCATAGAATCTCTCGAGCAAGCTGATGACTGTGGATTTCCCACTGCCACTTTGACCTACTAGAGCCACCGTTTTGCCGCTGGGGACTGTCAAAGAAAACCCAGCGAAGATTTGCACGTCTGGCCTCGCAGGGTACCTAAAATGAACATCTCTCAGCTCAATGTCGCCTTTCATATCTTCCAAAATCGATCCAGAGGTGCAGTAGGAATCAATAAGTGGTTGTCGTTCAATGGTCTCAAACATCTTGTACGCTGCAGCTTGTCCCGATGCAAATGCATTTACGCAAGGAGAGGTCTGGCCCAGTGACCTACAAGACCAAGAAATGTCCATCCCAGAAAAATGAGAATTTCTTCTGTAAATTCATGAATTGATTAAAAACGAGAGAAAAGAAAAAGATGCGTTTACAATCCACCAGTCACAAGAGCCATTATGACATTGATGACTTGCCCACCATCGTATCCTTTCTCTATGATCAATTTGGATCCATACCACACGGCAAGTCCGTAAGTGCAGAACACAATTAACATAATGACTCCAAGCCCTATGCCTGAGATAAGCCCATGGTTTACGGTGGATTTATATGCAACTTCCAGCTTGCTGTCATATTTTTCTATTGCTCTCCTTTCGCCCGTGAATGATGCAACCTTTTGAAGAAAAAGAAAGAAGATTAAACTGCGATGAAAAACATATCCTAGCAATACGTAACCGCAATAAAGTTTTTCAGGTTCGTAAATCTCTCCACTACTTACTGTCCTGATTGCCCCAACCGTCTGTTCGAGAACATTTCCCACAGCTGCATATGCAATCTGCCCTTGGCTCGACATTTTGGATGTGGTCAATGAAATTGCCCCTCCGGCAATCACAATCAGAGGAATGCTACAGAGCAAAACCAACGAGAGAAGCCATCCTCTCATAAAAGCGACCACAAAACCTCCTAAGAATGTTACCATGAGCTGTACAAACTTGCCAACCTACGAGGTGCAAATGAAATCTCACGAGTCAATTGTGGGCATATGACAATACACTCCCAATCGTCATATTTTTCCTAGGACAATTAAAAAAAAGAAAAGAAAAGAAAAGAGAAAAGAAAGAGAGCAACTGCGAGCCGTTTGTCTACCTTTTCTCTCATTGCAAAATCTCAACATATACAGGAGTAAACAAGTAATGAACCGGTGGACATGTCAAAACGATCAATGTGGCAAACAATGTCATTAGGAACATGCTAGAACATCCTCAGTAGAGAATCAACACTGTCCAAGCTTATGCATCTCACGAAACGAGTGAAGTGCATCCCGGTCGAGGAGCTCAGATGAACATATAAAGCAATAACCTATATCCTAATTAAAGTCCCACCACATCCCTTTAAAGTCCAAGGCGGCTGCAACTTCCTAACTTCAAATTCTCCATATCAGTCGGCACTGCAGTTCCATAATTCCAAGATCCCTATCCACCCATCTATCCATCTTTCTAGCGGCAAGTGTACAACATAAGCAGCTTGACAGAATGAACGCATATGAGAGAAAAACATACATAGAAAGACTAGGTATTGGACTTTTAAGGATTGTTAAGAGTTGGGAAGAGGTTGGGATAGGCTCCTGCAGGATCATTTGTTAATTAAAGTGATACTAATACCCTAATTTTGTTTGTTTGCTCCCTTAAGTGAGTCACTAATATTCTTCAATAAGTTAACAAACACTCAAGATCACATTGTCAGAAAATCAATGGTCATTTACACAACATAAATGTGCTAGATAGAGCATACAGGACAGCAGGCAGAGAGAAAGAACAGAGAATGAAAGATGGAATTCCCACTTACTGCAGACCCTTCCATTGGACCTGGTATGAGCATCTTCAGGAAGGAACTTATCAAGCACATCACAAAGAACAGCCTATGCACAAGGAACATAAGAAATGCTATTTACGGCATACGTAAGCTTAAATTTCATATTAATGAGAATCAATGCCATGTTTGGCAGGGCTAATGTCTTGGACGACAATATAGAATCCTGCAGAAACAGTGAATAATAACGAACACAGTACTTCTTAGTCTGCACAAACTTTTTTGACTCCTCATTTAATAAGATAAGAGAAAAACCATGTTCTGCAGTGGCTTCAATTTTAATTCTAATCAAAATGCGGTCCTGATCACATATAAACCAGCAAAAAACTAGCTGAAACCTCACATTGTGGTTCGTTCATAAGAACCTTAAATTTATCTGCATCAGTAATTGATTTAGATTATTGATATACCGAGTAAAATTTATAAAGCACACTAGACATGAATTGCCATTAGATCTTGAAAAGGGTTTTGAGAAGCAGCAACTATGTTTGGATGTCTAGAAGACTTTTAACTGATGAGAAACATCATTGCAGTGCAATTGAGAATTGCCTGTAGATAGAAGAAGATTTGAAGAAACTTTGGTTTTATCTTTTCTTCTATTTTATCTTGTCTACAATCACATTTAAAGTATAGGGCCGAATACATTAATTCGACTCAAGCAATGTCAGAATAATTAGAATAATTTGGAATCATCAAATTTACCAAGACATTCACCCGAGACCTAACTAAGATTAAGGTCATGCATGTGAAATGGATTTGGATCAGAAAGATTATATGGGACTAGTGGACTGATTACGCGTTTGGATGAAGTTCCATATTGTTCAGTTACTAGTCGAATGCCGGCGCAATGCTTGAATCTGCTTGAACAAAAGATTTGAGTGATAAAAACAGTGCGTAGAATCTTACTTTTGAGTTTTGTATATGTAGGACATACATGTTTATGTGATTTGATTTAATTCAACTATCGATGTTTCTTTCGTTTAAACTCTTGACGGGCCAAGATTCTCACAGATAGATTTCTGCTTTTGAGCCACTGCAGCGTAGATAGGCAGTAAATCACACATCAACAAAGTGGGGAAAAATCTCAAAGTCTAGACAAGAGCCCGACCTTCTCTTGCAGATGATAGGTCAATGTGGCTTACACATTAGAAAAGAAAATGAAGATGGAAACCAGATAAAAAATGCAGAGTATAGTTAAATTCTTACTCGAAAAATTCAGCTTTCCCTGAAAAACAAACCTACATTATCCGATATTCTTTTGTGTTCTTATTATCCCTTTCACTAGCTTCTACATATAAGATGTAGATAAGTTCATGTTACAAATACTGTGCAAACCTCATGTACTATTTTGACAAAAATATAACCTTGTGTGCTATGCTACTTTATCCTCTCAATTCGCATCTGGTGTTACTCTACAAGAAAGAAGATTGATCTTGTCCTTCAGTCGGGCATGAAGCAACCGGATGCACGTTTCTTAGCATCTTCAGTCAGGATCTTAGTCCAAGCACCTTACCATCAGCTGTGCTATGCAGAACCATTTTTAACAAAAGGAAAATCATCTTCAACTACTTCCGCAACTGGGTTCTCCTCAGCCCAGACTGCAGCATCAAGATACCCGAGCTCAAACAGCCTGTCAAGGACGTCATCTTCTGCAGGTTTGAGCACCCAGTTGAAAACCTGATAATATCCTACTGTCAGTTATCTTCGTCATGGATAATCAAAACTTACTGCAGGAACTGAGATTACCTCTCTGGAGCTCCCCCTATTTTCTGGATTGCAATCTGGGCTGATCCCAATCCCTCGCAACCGGAGTTGAGTGGCTGAAAAGGCACACACACGGACCTGAAGGCAGAAAAACAGGGATGAGAAAGACTCACTCATGAATAGTTTTATGACCAATTTGAATGGTCTAGCCTGGAAAAGCACATAACATCTCATCCAACGGAAATAACCATCATATTCAAATACAGGAAAATGTGCTCTCCTGAAGTACAAATGGAATCCTAAGAATATTTAACTTTGCTGCTTTCCAATAGTGGCAAATGCAATTTGCACTACTAAAAACTATGGCCAAAAACGCAATGATCCATGCCTCACGAGACTTTACTGGTCACCAAGTTCAAGAAAACAACAAGATATATCTACCGAAAAGGCATGCATAAGGCATGAGAGTTCATGTCAACCGCATTTACCAATCACCAACCCAGGAAATAGGCCAAGGTAGAAAAACAAAAAATAGATTACTATATAGAATGGGGTAAAACAATCCATTCAAAAGATTAAAGAAAGGATGAGAAAAATTAAAGAACTGCTGAAGCCATTCAATAAATTCCATGCTAAAGAGTTAAGAGTATCCAAAGAGAATTTCAAGAAGCGGTATTGCTACTACTAATTCTCCTTTCGTACTACCAAACAATGAAAATTTGTACGTCTCTTGAGAATAAACATGTCAACAGCCTAAAACTGAGAGTCATCATTGAGTGAGGTTAAGGGAAAAACTCAATGCAAGCATCGACACGAAGTTCCGGGTTGCCAAAACTAATTCTGACATTTCTTCATTCCAAACTGACAGCTATTGGAATCAACCTTAATGATTCTCACCAAGTAATTAGTCCACCTTCTCCCTAATAGGTCTCTTTCACCTGAACATGTTTAGTATTTAGATGCTATTATGTAGAAACATGCAGTTTCTTTGGATGCCAGGTAAACACGGAAAGGTTTACATGATTTTTCGAGACAAATCAGCTCTCTCTTTAATGTGCTAAAGAAATATAATTTCTCAAGCACATACGGTTTGAGCAGCAGACATAGGTGGCATTAACATCGTCAGAGCCCCATCAATGCACAGTCGATTACGAAATAATGTGGCTGGTTGTGGTGCCGTATATCTGCAACAGATTATATCTCTCTAAAAACTGCATTGGGAAAGGCAATTTACTACGAAGAAAAGAAATTTAGCAACTGTTCACCCCGGGATGAAGGAAGAAGCTAATACTGCATTGATAAGATCTTCTTTGGAGTCAAACTGATCCACCAGTAAACCCCTAGGCCTACGAAGGATCTGGGTAACGGCAACTGCAACACCAAAATCTTAAGGAGATGCAGCAAATAATACTTGAGGAAAAATAAATTAGGAAAAATTAATAACTCAATATGAAATTCATTTTAAGGGGCAACTTTCATGAACTATCGCAAACATAGGCCACTAGTCAAGTTCCTCTAATTGCATATAGAAGAGTACACTCAAAATTCACAAGTCTTTCCAATCTAGTCCTGTAAGTCCGATACAAACTTCTTCCTATAGTACAGTCACAGCTACCAGATAAAGGCATAACTGCTGCAACATCGAACACATCTTCCAGCCACGGATACCGCTTTGCTCGCTTTTCACAATAAGCTTCAGTTCAAGACTTTTCCTATGCAGAAGCAAAATCTGCAACTAATTTCCCCCTATGAATTGCTGTTGATAAATAGAATTTTAATGCCCCTGTTTTAGCGAGACAAATCCTAATCTCAAACCAAAGTAGGATGGACAAAACAAGGGGAGAAGAGAGTACTTTAAAAACAAGACATTGTCCTGCTTTTAGAAGTTTAAAAACAAGTAAAAGGACAGGGGACGACCTATAACACAAGTACTACAAGCCAAACAGCTTAAAGTCCAATCACATCCCTTTAAAGTCCTAGGCGGCTGCAACTTCCTAACTTCAAATTTTCTGTATCAATCGGCACCACAGTTCCATAATTCCAAGATCCCTATCTACCCACCTATTTATCTATCTAGTGGCAAGAGTACAACATAAGCAGTTTGATAGAATGAACGCATTTGAGAGAAAACCATACATAGTAAGACTAAGTATTGGACTTTTAAGGATCGTTAAGAGTTGGGAAGAGGTTGGCATAGGCTCCTGCAGGGTCATTTATCAATTAAAGTGATAATAATAGCCTCATTTCTTTGTCCGCTACTCTAGCAGGCATTAGCATTCATATTTTGTTCCCTTCAGTGAGTCACTAATATTCTTCAATAAGTTAACACAAACTCAAGATCACATTGTCAGAAAATCGATGGTCATTTACACAACATAAATGTGCTAGATAGAGCATACAGGACATCAGGCAGAGAGAAAGAACAGAGGATGAAAGATGGAATTCCCACTTACTGCAGACCCTTCCATTGCACCTGGTATGAGCATCTTCGGGAAGGAACTTATCAAGCACATCACGAAGAACAGCCTATGCACAAGGAACATAAGAAATGCTAAGTTTATGACATACGTAGGCTTAAATTTCATATTAATGAAAATCAATGCCATGCTCGGCAGGGCTAATGTCATGGACGACAAAGTAGAATCCTGCAGAAATAGTGGCTAATAACGAACACGGTATTTCTTGGTCTGCACAAACTTTTTGACTCCTCATTTAACAAGGTAAAAGAAAAACCATGTTCTTGGTGGCTGCAATTTTAATTCTAACCAAAATATGGTCTTGATCACATACAAACCAGCAAAAACTAGCTGAAACCTCATATTATGGCTCGTTCATAAGAACCTTAAAATCATGTGCATCAGTAACTGATTTAGATTATTGACGTACCCAGTAAAAGTTATGTCTACAATTCTTGGGAAAGATGATACGAAGATAAATAAAATAACAGAAGTAAAATGTGAAAAGTACAGTCCATACCCCAAGCCAAAAAGCT
This sequence comes from Syzygium aromaticum, assembly GCA_024500025.1. NCBI lineage: Eukaryota > Viridiplantae > Streptophyta > Magnoliopsida > Myrtales > Myrtaceae > Syzygium > Syzygium aromaticum. The sequence goes on along the minus strand of CM044891.1, from coordinate 5,064,697 downwards.
GTTCCTCTTCTCCGACAATCATCGGCAAGTACCTTAGTAGCCATCAAAGCCTCTTCCATGCTGGCTCCAGAAGCAATCACTGCACATACTATGGCGCCAGCTGACGAACCAGCCACTGGTGTGGCTTCCTAAGACGGAACAGAACAGAACATCTTTAACCTAAATAAAGACTAAGTCACTAAGTAGACAAGTGACATCACATGTACATGGAAACCCATGCAACACATAAGGAAGCTACTAGTTACAAACAACATATGGGATATAATCTTTTAATAATCCTAAATATTAGCAAACTACTTGTGCATTCTCGGTAACTAAAGCAGATTAGGGTAAAGAACACATAATAAAGGAGTGAACAGTCAACAGTTGTTGACTCTACTAGTACATACCATGGATGTCATGTCAAGATACTAATCGCAAAAGGATGCTTTAAAATAAATCATGAAATGAGATTTGCTAAAGTACCTCATTTTTCCATGAGATAATATTAGTTAGGAGGCCCATGACAAAATAATAATGCCGTTTACATATATGTCGTGAACTTCTACTGATAAGAAATTCAAACACATGATTCGTTTCAAACAAGAATTGGAGTTTAACAGCAATAGAAGGTTGTCAACAGGTGTAGTTTTCGGTGAATTGGAAATTGTCGTGTATACCATAAATAATAAGCTTATGCTAGTAACTTACCATGATACTACTACATCGCTACACACAAACAATCGTGATAGAAACTCTAGGATTTGATGAGTGACATATCAGAAATAAGTAGAACTGATGGATTCATATGAGATTGATGGACTAGTGGGAAAACGAACGATCCACTGTGACTTGGTAATTAATAGATTCACTAAGCAGTTTCATGGCATCTGGGCCATGAACTGAATTCAACTGCAAGATAGGAATCGAACAATGTATCTGCCATATACCTTAACTTGGACGTACATGGTATTGCAATCTAAACGCCCATATCAGGTTAAATAAAAGGGAAGGCAATTGCATAAGTCAGAAATTACCGACAGTGCTACAGATTGAATCGCCAATCCCAAGTATACTCTCCTCATTGTCCTGATTAGTCACAGGCAAATCGAACCCATTAAGGAGGATCATCTTGCAGACGATCGGCAAGTGTACCGGCACACCTCATTGTCCTGATTACTTAAAGGCACACCAAACCCAAGAAGAGTCTTGTGAAATTGCGCCGAACTAACCAAGACATAATCCACAACAAACTTCAAACCTAACTCGACTTCTAATAAGCACACTTCAATATCATTCTATCTCCAATCAATCAGCCAAGAATAATCTAACGAAGGACCAAAGTAACCCAGAGTTAGAAAAACTAAAAATCGAACCTTGATATAGCCCTTCTCGATGAGGAATCGCGCGACCCCAAGATGATAAGGGATCAAGAGGCCGGCGGCCGAGAAGCTGAACCAGGGACTCGGCACCACTCTCCTCTTCTGCTCTGTCTCCACGTCCTTAATCCTCTGCTCCCCTATCACATCGGGCTCTATCTCGTCCTCGATCACGACGCCAATCCCCACCTTCCCGTCATACGTCACACCCCTCCTCCCACCGCCATTGACGCTCACTCCACTTGGAAGGTCCCTGAGGAAACCGGCGTCCGACGCAGCATTCGTGTCCTTCCTGCTACGGCCGCGGCACTTGATCAGCAGCGAAGCGATGCCAAGGAAGAGCACGCCAGCGGCGGTGGTGGCAGCGATGGCGAACGATCTCATGTCCTGCTGAGAAGAATTTGTGCTTCTGGTTCTGAGTGGGGAGGGTTTAGAAGAGGAGGTTTTGGCGCCACTGAGTTCTTCTGGTGGTTGAGAAGGAAATACTTTTTTGAACTTATTAAAGGATATTGCTTTTCCAATAATTTTTAAATACATTATTACGTTAATGAATATCTTCTAATGTCTATTTTAAAAATATCTGGGTTTTGGGGATTAGAGAAGGATCAGGATTGGGGCCACTGTGTTCTTCTTGTTGTTGTGGAAGAGATAATCTTTGAACCTAAATGATATCGCTTTTCGATTAATTTTAAATACATCATATTAAAAAGTGTTTTTTTTTTAAATCCATTTGAAAAATTACATGATTTTGGCTTTGATTTTTATCCCTTGTGAAAATGCCGGGTATTTTTTTTTTATTGTGAAATTGCATTTCTTTTGAAAATTATGTAAGATATAGTTTTGGGCGAATGTTGGTGTGGGACTCTTGTTTGGGTTTTGCCGGGAAGAGAGAGAGAGAGAGGGTGGCTGATTTTGCCAACCGAAATAACAGCCACTCCTCACAAATTCCACAAGATGGCGACAAAACACTATTTAATCTTAAAGGGGAAATGACAAAAATAGTCATGAATTTTTAATTTGTTCAATCTTGTACCTGAACTTTAGCCCAATGTGCAATATCTATAATCCCTCAACTTTCGGTACATATTCAATTTAATCCTTAAATTGTATGAAAATGTTCAATGTTGTCTCTAAACTTAAATTAATTGAAAAATAATATTGAATATTTTCATATAATTTTAGAGTTAGATTGAAAATAAAATCAAAAGTTTAGGAATCACATCAATTAAAAGTTCAAGGACAACATTACACATCGGAATAAAATTAAAGGACAATATTGAACAAATTAAAAGTTTCAGGATCACATTGGATCAAAATTTGGAGACCATTTGTGTCATTATCCTAATTTTAAAAATTAATGAGTCATTGGCCACACTCCCATCCAACATAACCAATAACCCCTAAACGGTTACGTAACAGCTAATGGTTCATTATCTGATCTTCATAAATCTTTTGGGGAGGTATAGTACAGGGATTACATAAACAGATGAAATTGGCATTAAGCTATAGAATTTAGGCTAAAGGGTCAGAAACTGGAGAAGAAAGAGGATGAGAATCTTCATAAAAATTCGGATTGTTTCAAGAAATGAGTTCAAAAATCACTAGAAGATATCTCTGTAATTGGCTTTCTGGTTAACTAGAGACTAGAGTAGGTAAACTATCGTTTGAACATAGTAGCCAACTTCAGTTTGACTTCCTCAAGCCTTACCTTGGAGTCAGTTGCAACCTTCCACAATTTTGTTATTATTTTGCAAATCATGTGTGGATCTATAAGCATCTTGCCACACAAGGAACTTGAAAATTTTCTGAAGACAACTTTCTTATGATTTTTCAAATCATAGAAAGTGGTTGGTTTATGATTGCAAGATAGTATATAGGGAAATTGCTGTTTTCCAACTTACAGAATGGATAAAAATGATTTGAGTGTATATTTTTGTAACATATAAAGCTTTCATCCTTAAGTTGACTAGTCCTAAGAAAATGCGATTTCTTGCCAATCAAATTGCACAAGGATGAAAGAAATCGACCGCAAAGTAAAAGGATTGTTGGAAGAAGTAGTGACCGAAAGAGAGAAGGCAATGAAGGAAGGAGTATATGAAGAGGATCTCTTGGAATTGTTGCTCAAATCAAACATGAAAGCAATTCAAGAATTTGGGCATAAAAAGGATATGAGCGGGGAGGATGTGATTCAATAGTGCAAAGCGTTCAACATAGCGGGCCAAGAGATGACTTCTATTTGGCTTATCTGGACTATAATTTTGTTGAGCAAGTACAAAAAGTGGCAAGACAAAGCAAAAGAGGAAGTTCTGCAAGTGTCAGCAACAACAAACCAGATTTTGATGGGTTGAGCCGACTGAAAAATTCTCATCCTATTGTAATATGCTATTTACCTCGATTTCAGCTATATATTCTTTAACCACCTGACCTGAAATCTAGTTGTTGTGCTGTTCCTCCTAAACCCGAAAGTATTTTGGCAGTATTTAGTCAAGTCTTGTTCTGCTTGTGACAGAAGTGAGACATATCGATCGAACCTTCTCATTCGAAATCAGTACGTAGTTGACATGAATGATATTAAGTTTAATGATTTAGGTCCATTAGGCAAGGTTTGGATATTTAATTGCTGCATCCTCAATGTCATTTTGGACAAAGACAAGTTGACAATACATTGATTTATATGCAGGTAAGCATTCTACTGAATGAGGTGCTCAGGTTATATCCGCCTGTATTTATGTCAGGGAGAATAGTTCACAAGATGACCAAGTTGGGAGATATACAAGCACCTCCAGGCATTTTGCTTTTCACGCCCACGATCCTGATCCACCATGATCCAGAAATTTGGGGCGATGATGCCCAAGAGTTCAACGCGGAGAGATTTGCAGATGGAGTCTTAAAATCAACCAAGGACAAGCTCTGCTTTTTCCCTTTCAGTTGGGTTCCTAGAACTTGCATTGGCTAAAACTTCGCTTTCCTGGAAGCCAAGTTGCTCTGAGCTTGATTTTGCAGAACTTCCGGGTGCAGCCATCTCCTTCTTACAAGCATGGCCCTATTCCAAGTGATCGCTCTTCATCCCTAATATGGAGTCCCCTTGATCTTGACTGGAATCGAATTTAATCCCAAGTTCGTGCTTGATCAGATTATGTGCTTTGTTTGCTTTGTCGCATGTGCAAAATGGTTTGTTCCATTTGTGAGAATACAAGATTAAGTTATGTAAACATACGATGCCTTCCTAACATGTTCTAATGTTAGACGCTTATATTTGCCACCTGAATTCATCGATATTATCAAAATTGGGCCCCTAGCAAACAGATTCACATTGGATTCTTGCATTTCACATTTATGAGACACGTTAAATGAAACTTTAGCATTGTGATGTGCTTAACCTTTCTCTTGCATATGTGAAATTGGCATATTAGAATAGACTCCATCTGCATGCCATCATCTATTTAGATATTTCATCACGTCATTAGCATTGCATTTTACAGAACTCGACAAATTAGAAGATCATCCACATCAGGACATCCTAGACATGTCAGGAAGCAAAATCTCAAGATCACACGCATTAGATTAACTATAGCATCATCAATATATTTGGTCTTTCTCGTAATTCTTGCACTAATTTCTCTGTAAATGAATCCACCACCATCTGTTGTTTCATACCAAAAAACTTTTTGCCAAGTTCACGACCGTTTTGGCAACTTCGGAAAGAGAGCGCAGAATCCATGAGAGATCAGAAGAGGTGGCTGAATGTTGGGGGATTTATGAGCTGGTCTCAAGGGACTAAAACGGTAAAAAGATGGAAAAGGAAGGAGGAGGGGCTGCCGTGAGACTAAAGATGGAAAGAAGGAGAAAGACATACGTGGCGACAATGATTCCGGAGAGTGAGTAAGAAGAGAGAAAAGAAACTGAGAGGAGCAAGAATTCGAGAAAAGAGAGGGGAAATCGGTGAGGAAGAACGCTAAAACCTCAGCCGCCTGGGCTCGATATCATTTGCTATCACTTCAAAGTCATTCTCAACGAATCTCGCGCACTGCCAACTCGCCATTCGTGTCAAGGTGAGCAACTCATGCTTAAATTAGTCTTAGCTCGTTTCATGCTTAAATTAGTCTTAGCTCGTTTCATGGTTTGAGCTGCTAGCAATCTTTACCCCTTTTGCCGGAGTAGTTTAACCTCAAAAGCTTTATGCGGTCCATCGAGACTGTCATGAGACTCCACGTGACCATGATAAGCAGCCAATAAGGCGCCTTCCCGTCGTGCTTACATCTTTATCGCGCGTTCAAATCATTTTGATATGAGCTCCAGAAGAGGTAATTAGTTCAGTAATATCTGCTTTTTGTGATTCAAATACATTCGATTCGTTCGGTTACTTCATCTTCATTTATATTTACTAGTATCCTCTAAGCTTGTCCTCGACCCCTCTCTTAGGCTCTAAAGTATTAGTCCGTCCCCTCTTATGTATTCGTCCCGTCTTAACATCACATAGCGCATGTTCAGGCAGTTCATATGAGACTACTTGCTACGGGTTTTTAACATTGAAATTACATACAACGTCGAGGATTTATCCCCAGTGACTCGTGACTCAAACCATCAAATTCGAGCTGTTTCGAATCATTCTCAATGGTGGTAACATGGCATTTGCACTTGCCAATATCACTCGTTGCCTCAATCCTTTGCCTATTCCAATCACCACAACACCGAAATCAATTCGGCATATGCTAACCCATGCCTGTTGCCACATTCTTGTCACCCATTCAGCAATTGACCTCCTTAAGTTCCTCCTCAATGTTTCCGACTTTCATTCTCAGGTAGAATCATGGACAATCTTAAAAGAAACAGACCCTCGCACATCAACTTTCCTTGATCTTTGGACCATCTCTCTAACGTTAATATCATCAATCCAACTTAAAGGCAGACCGGTTTACTGTTCAATCAGACACAACTGATGCACGCATCGCATGCATATCATCAGGCCTTAAAATCTGAAAAGCAAAATTGTGCCTCCACACACAGGTGCGCTACTGCAGGATATGAAGATAACTTTTACTTGTTATAACAGTGAAATCTAGTTCTTTCCTGTGTCAAAATTTTTCTCCTCCTAAACTACAATAGCAGGAAATAATCATAAAGTCTCACAAATCCACTTTTAACCAGTGATGTAGCTAGTCTCAACTTAAATAAGCTTCTTCTTTTGAAAGAATTGCTTCAGGTACCAAATCTGCAAGGCCGAAACAACAATGCATACACCCAAGGACATTATGCTGAACCAGGCCACTCTAGCATTGGTTTTTTCGCTCACCATTCTCATCTCTGCTTCTCTGTTATTACAGGCGATGATTAAGGGACAACACTATGAAATGTGAAAGGAGAATATCAATGTCAAGTAGAATTGCACACATTACCTCTCCTTCAAGTACAACAGATTTTCACGTATGGCCTCTACAGCTCCTTCAAGCTTCCTGAGCTCAAGCTCAACGCCCTGAAGAACATTAAAGAGGAAACATTGAGAAAGCCACCGCTGGAAGAAAACCCCAAAGGATTTAGAAGATTCAACGGATATCCCAGAAAGAATAGACGATGAAAGGGCTCGGGGACAATCTTTTTAGTGATCGTCTTTCAAAATAGAGAAAGTCCACCTTCTAACAAGATTCACCACTTTACTTCATGTTGAGAGAAAACAACCACCGAAACAGTCACTTATCCAAATTAGATAACTATTATTAGAGGCATCACAACATGCCATAGATACCCATCTACATAGTGTCTTTCAGATACAATGACAATGATGCTTCATCAAAATGCCCATTAACAGTGCACCCTGAAGCAAATTACGAATCTCCAACGAAAATTAATACAAAAGAAGTCAATTTGTGAGGACATTTTATGTTAATCCAGTTTGTTGGAGATTCTCTTTCCCAGGCATCTAAGAGTTAGTCCCTTAATAGTGGCATCACCTCCTAATATTTACCTTTAGGATGGAAATACTGCAGGCCATATAAACAAGAAACCACAGTCCTTACCTCAATCTTCTCTTTTTTTGCAACTGATTCCCAATCCTTTGCTGCAATTCCAGTTTTCCAATCAATATTGACACTTACGTCTCCGCTTCCTTGATTATGACCTTCCGCCCAAAAACAGGCCAAGTAGTTGCCAGCTTCACTAGTTGTGAATGCAAATTGACCATGAGTGACATTCTCCTTGTGGTGTAGATTGTTGCCATACGGTGAAGTCACCTACAAAAATAGAAGCCAAAATTTAATAAATATGAAGTTGCCTTCAATCTAGCATTTATCTAGTTCCCCAATATCAGTAAATCTATGTGAAAAAAGACTATTTTTTTCATTTGTCAGTAGAGAGAGAAGTTAATTATTCACTTATTCAGCTCGTGCCTTGGGCAGCATAAGGCTTCTAGTATTTATTCTACCAGTGTTGAGGCATGCGCTGGTGAGAGGTTGCGTATCAAGAAAAAAGGAAACATTTTAAGAGGAGTTGGGTGATTATTTAATGGAGTAAATAAAGTAAAGCGGATAGTTATCAGATATATATGAAGTGGGTGGCTACTTGATGAAATGAGGTCAGTGAGTAGCAAGGGTAATATTGAAAAGTCCAAGAAGTGAGGCAACTAGAACTTTTCCCTAAATAATATAGATAAGTTCAAAGGAATAGAGTTGGTAGAGATGGGTCATAACAAGAACAACACTGACTTTGCCTAGACATTTTACGCCTGCAAATAGAATTCGAATACATTGAGTTGGTTTTGACCGTCAAGATTATGCAATTAAGGGGGTCTCCTTGCACCATCTGTCAAAGCACAGTTTTTCATCTCATATTTCGTCGTTGCTTAAGTTATCTACTTTAATCAACTGGGTCAAATCTCCAAAAATACGAAAAAGAGCACAAAGGGAATGGTAAATCAAGTAACTGCAGGTTCTTCCGCTTTGTCAGTGTAAAACAAACATAACAATCTCAGAAGAAAGCAAAAGAATTATCAGACTATTCTCCAAATTATATTTCCACTTAAAAGGCATTTCAACTTTCATAATAGCTCAATGTTGGAAATCTAGCATAATCTCCTTTGTCTCATTACTATAACAAATATCTTACAGATAGAAACATGGAAACCAAGGTCCTTCTTCATTTTCATATGGTTTATCAGTTTTGAAAAAAGGATCATGTGCAATGCATGTAATCTTCTGCTTGATACTTTCCCGATTTAAATCTTGCAATTCAATTCACTCAAAATTCTCAAATCCCGAAACAAGATCTTTAACTTTTACATTGGAAGTTGAAATGACAACGATGCCTTCAGTGAGTTAAGAACCGTAAGTCTTATATTTGACCTTCTGTTCCAAACTTTCTATGTCATTTATATGGCCCTAACGAAGATATACAAAGCCGTACCGAAGTCAAAGCATTAGTTGACTAACAGGGAAATGAAGAAACTGCAAAAGAAGTCTTTCGATACACACTACAAATAAGTCTACATCTCAAAGCCTCAAACAACAGGGTAAACAGGATCTCACAATTTGTCAAAATCTAATGCCAAGACCTGTAAAACATCATTTGCACCATCCAATTTGGTTTTGAAAATTTTCCAGTGAGAGCACATATAGCAATCAATGATGTTTTTGTGTTCCACGATTTAAATCTAAATATGAAATTTCAAGTTGCAAAATCGCCTGGCACTAGTCATGCATACGAAAGAAAGTGTACTTTGGTTCATCTAAATGCTCCATTCCTAAGCAATTGCTCGATGAATTTGCTGCTTGTTGAGGTGTAAAGTAGTATAAGCAAACCTGTGAGGAAATTAGACACCTTTTCTTTCTTTTGAAAATGATGCATTCAACTGGGATTAAAAAAAAAAAACAAAATAGCTTATGGCACTCACCCAAACATGAGGGCATAGAAATCAGATGCGAATAGAATGAGGAATTATTTGACTGTCAAGGAAGACATGGATCGATAGGTTCAATTCTGTACGGAGGTGCTGAATCCTATCCATGAGATAAACAGGTTAGATCTTAGTGATTTGCTCACTTGTTAATAACTTGCATACAAGTCAGTATGCCTTGATTCCATATTGCAAGTCTTAAATGTATATTATGTTCAAGAGAAAGGACAGCCGTGCTTGGTATGAACATTATACAAAGTTCAAAGAATGTCTCACGATTGTATATATAAAGATCAGGGCAATAAACAAAAATCACTGTGAAAGAAGATTAGGAGGATCAATAAACACACAAGATTTCGCCGGAATTATAGGTTCAAAACAAACTGTCTCAGAAACAGGTTAGGTTAACAAAATAAACTTTTCTGAAGGGTAAAGAGGATGTGTTATTGATTCCATGTGGTTTCCAAAGCTATCTTCAGCAATGAATGTAGTAACATAAGACTCACAACTAAAGGTAGGTTTATTGTCTGATCTTCATCATTTTTTTAAGGAGGCATAAACAGATGAAATTGACATTAAGCAATTAAGTCAGGCTAAAGGTTCAGAAAATGGAGAAGAAAGAGGAAGAAAATCATCGTTAATATTCTGATTGCTTCAAGAAATGAGTTCAAAAATCACTAGAAGATATCTCTGCAATTGGCTCTCTGGTTAACTTGAATAGATAAACCAACTATGCAATTAAGTAGCATCCGCTGTTCCACTTTTGAATCAGTCGATCATATGCATCATGGAAGAAAGAAGCAACAAAATTCACTTTTGCTAGTTGCCAAGTTTCTTATAGCGCAACACTGTTTATACCAACAAGCACATGAAAATGCTAGAAATTTCACTATTGAGCATATGATGTGCCACAAAATAAGCATTAATGGTAAGAAATATTAAGTAGCCAACACGCCACAGGTATCTTCAAAGATAAGCGAATGCCTCAAATCTGTAAACCAGTAATCAGCCATTCAGCTTGGACTTGCCATAATAGTCAGTAAGGTAGAACTAGGATGACTGCTGAGGCAACGCCTTTATGAAGTGATTTTCCATTATTCGTGGGACCAAAGGGAGTCCAACCCGAGGCTCATCACCACCAACCCCCCAACCCCCTTTCACCCTTTCAGAAAACCCAAAATGAGGAAAAAGAAAACCACCAATTCGTAATTCGACAAAATCAAAAATCCCCGTCGAAGAATGGGGGATTGGTGGTGATGATGGGAACCCGCAAGCAGGTTTTATCCATCTTAAGCATTCACAATGCAATTACACCAACTACCAATGAGAAAGATGTCAATTTGCTACCAAGATCCGAGCCCACGATCGCTCGCCCTACCGCTTCTCCCAGCAACAGCGAATTCGACCCCAAAAAAATCATGCAGCACATTCACATCCCCACCTTCCACACAGACCCAAAAAAAGATCAAGGACCGAGCTCCAGAGGAGTACCAAATTCGATGAAATCCTCTCTTTTTTCCGAGCTGTTTTTCCTCCGCTTCTAAGAGCACCAGCCGCTCATCTGCCTAAATCAGCAACATTCATCATCTGCTTAGACCACACGAGACTTCAAACACGCGTGCGATCGATAACGCCAAAGGCTCCAATGACTCCAGACAGCCGAAGTAATCCAAGATCCTCGAATAGGGTACGTCGCGCGCGCATTCGATTCTCCCAGAATCTCAAAAGGAGATTAAAAAAGGAAACATCGGAGAAAAGGAAGGAAAAAAAGACGCGATCTTTCAGCCGCGTCTCCCCCAGCCGATCCCCAAAAAGAAAGCACGCGAAATTTCGACAGGAACAAGAAAAAAAGGAAGGAAGGAAGAAGAAGGAGAAGAAGACGAAGCGGGAGAAGCAGCAGGAGGAGGAGGAGGGAATGAATTCAACTCGACCTTGACGGAGATGGTGGGGATGTGGGAGTGGTCGTCGGCGACGACGACGTAGTCGGAGAGGACGACGACGTTGTTCTGGATTTCCTCGGAGACGCACTTGGTGCCGGTGGGTGGCAGGGTCAACCACACGGCTTGCCCCCCGTCGAAGCACGCCAACCAGAGCAGGATCAACAACGGCGGCGGCAGCAGCAGCGACGACGCCCCCTTCGCCATTGAAGAAGAAGAAGAAGAAGAAGATGGAGAGGAGGGGGGGGAGAGGGCAAACCGAATCGCCGATCGAATCGGTGGTCTTCGGATCTTCGAAGAAGGAGGATTTGATCACGAGTTCAGCTGACTCGTCGTCTCCTCGGTCGCTTGCTTGCTTCTGCCAAACCTCTTTCTCTCGCGTTTTTTCTTCCTCCTTGGGATTGATCCCGTGATCTGTCGGCAAGGGAGCGTCGGGTATTTCGTTACCCTTTTTTAATTTCGAAGAAAAAATGAAAGAAATATATGTGCACCAAAAGTCACGAAACTTCTCGTCACCCAAAATACTTACGAGGGAAAATGACGCAAATAATTTTTGAACTTTGATCCAATGTATAATTTGATCCCTGAACTTTTAATTTGTTCAATATAGTCCATGAACTTTAACTTAATGTTCAATTTGGCCCCTGAACTTTTGATTTGTTCAATGTGATCCCTGAACTTTTAATATGTATTTAATTTAGTCCGTGAACTATTTAAAAATGTTCAATATAGTCCTTCCATTTATTCAAGTGCGGGAACTATATTGAATATTTTCATAAAGTTCAAGGCCTCCACGTCAGCAATTTCAGCCAGAATTGGTCAAATGAACTTAACTCAATTGGTCAATCGTAAAAGGGTTTAGTATTCAATTGGTACAATTAAAAAATTTAGGACTGAATTAGTAAAAGTGCACTAGATTTCTAACTTTTTTTGGTAATTTTTTCGAATATATTCGTGCTTACGTTTTGAACCTTTGAGATATTTAGTATTTTCCCAACCAAAAAAAAAGATATTTAGTATTTTATAAAGAATTAAATGTTAAAAAGTGGAAATCGGACTTAGAAATTTTAAAACTGAAAAGCAAAAAAATCTCCGCAACATACTTGAAATTTTGGGCCAGGATGAGCTTAAAAATCCAGTGTCCACCGTATGGACACCCTAGGAGAATTTGAGGCAGGACAGCTTAGTGTTCTTTACATTGACATGCAACGTGCAACATGCCAAATCAAGTGATCAAATTGGGATCCGAATCGAAAACTCCGTGGACCAATTCCGTAATTTGAAGCCTCGATCTCAACGACATTATCGTTTTTGTCTTCTTTTTGTTCTTGTATTTTCATTTAAAACGGACGGTTCGGTTCTTGCTTTCAATGTCGTACACGATGGGTATCTAAAAATTACATGGTAGGTCGTGACCCGACGTGACGGTGGACATATGGTTTTCATTAAATTAGCCTAAGTAGACCGTCGAATCACACGTGATAACGCAACCGGGGGCCAGCCAAAGTCCTCTTCCGCCCATAAATTTCAAAGCTAACGAACAATAAAGCCGATGCTTTGACACTTTCTAAAAGGTAAAGAGAGCTCTTGGTAGCCTACATGATCCATCAAGGAATCATCATCTCATATAGCATTTTACCCTAATTTTGATTTTAATGCCGAGTATCTTATAATGTAAAAGCTCGTAAAGAGAGTAATTCTCACAATGAATAATTTCAATTTTGTCCTGAGCAATGTGCAAGACATCGTGGTCGGTCACAGCCTATTGACACCTAATTAAATCTCGACAATTTTATAATAGTAATTACAATGTGTAAGATGTTACAACACGTTATTGTCCCACATAATAGTTTCTCGAGGGTTATGCCTTTCGTGCGGGTGGGAACTTATCCAACAAGGAATTCCGCTACCTCGGGATTGTTATAGTGAAGGTTGCCGTTCACCGGGTCCATAGAAGCTCCCCCCGTAATTCTTTTATCCATTGTGGTAATTGCTAAGCCTAGCCAAGTATCAAGAATTCTCTCACACAATCCTGTACTTACAAGTCTCAAAGTGAACCCTAATATATTGTATTTAGTAACCTATATCGATCTACTTCCAATGATATATATATTTGAACATCCCCTAATGAACCTTTTTCTCGAGAATTTCCAATGTGTTTAAATTATGAATATCGATAATCGAAGATTAATTTCGATATATATATATATATATTAAAATTCATGGAATAATTATGCAATATATGATGGACCAGTTATAGGACCAATAAAAGGAAAAATGGTGTACAAGCAACCCAAATGTCATCTAAGGCTCGATCCCATCCATCTAATCACATTGAACTTCCTTCGAAATTTTAGAACAAAAATAAAATAAAAAATACAAAAAAAAATTCCCATTTCCACGTATTTCTTTCCGCAGGTCAGCTATCGGACAAGTTCAAATGATCTAGTATGTTTTCTGACCTGATGCGAGAGACACGAAAGATAAGGACGATCCCATGTTTAAACGATGGGACCTATACCAACGGTCCGATGCCTAACGCTCTTTTCAATTTTCGAGGATTGAAAAGCGAATTGATCCCAATCTTAAAGCCCATGTTAAGAGCATTGTTTCCACACCACTTATTTGACGAAGCACCGTGTCCCGACTAATTCACATAGGATAGGACGGTCCTCTCATCCCGCACGTATCGATCGATCACTGGAAATTTGGTGATTCGAATCCATGCCTCGAGCAAGAACGATGAACACGGTTGAGCAATCCTTTACAAGCCGCATTTATGTTTCACGAGCGAGGGTTTGTTTGCTTGTGGTCTGATTAGAATTCAACTCGTAAGAGGAATTCATTTACAAGATAAAATCAGCATATCGAAATATGCAGGTAGCATGTAATTTCACAGATTGCATGCAAATCGTCCTAGATTAAGGCGACCCATTTATGCCAAGAGCCTGGATTTGATCGATTTATGAGAAAAAAGTTTTGGGTAATCGGGTCTCTTCGCTCATGACTAGAGATGTGCAAAAGAACCGAGACCCGCTCGGACAACCCGGGACCGCCCGGAACCGGTGGCTCCCAAGGAAACTGGTCCGGTTCCCGGTTCCTAGTGTGGAACTGTCCACCCACCCACCCGGACCAGACCAGTAATATAATAATAATATATTTTATTTTTTTAATTTTTAACTAAAAAAATATGATAAAAAAATTAAAAAAAGAAGAAAATTTGTTATCATGTCTAAATGTCTTGTGTAATTGGGATTATCTTGGTCATTTTTCGCAATAATTGATGGGTACCCACTTGATTTATGGATGATATGATTAATATAACTGATCATAGTATATGAATTGTATGGAAAGTTATGTTATTTTCTTTTTGCTCTATTGATTCGATGTTGGTCCACAGATTTTTTTTTTATTTATCTAGAAAAACTTGTTGGGACCGGTTCCATAGACCTACCCAGAAACCGGACCAGACCAGTGGTCCGGTTCTCGATAGATCCATGAAATTGATGGGTGAGTCTCAGTTCTAATTTTTGGAACCGGTCCTGTAGCGGGCGGTCCACAGTTCTAGGGCAGGAACCGCTCATCCGGACCATGCACACTTATACTCGTGATGTCCGGTGGATCACAAAAAAAAAGAGATAATGAAAAATGTACATTCAAAGTCGCTATCGAGTGGCTTCTATTATTCCACAAAAAGCCAAACCACCACCACCACCACCCACCCTTTTAATACGATTCCACCATCCACCCAACTTTTTCTTCTTGCATCCACATTACACACACCACCCTTTCTATCTAGATCTGCAAATTCCTCCTCTCACTAGTCACTAGCAAGGGCAGACCACGGCCATGGACGCCCTCTTCGCCCAATTCACCTTCCTCTCCGACCAATCCCTCCACGACAAGAGCTTCGACCCGGCCACGATCGAGGACCTCATGAGGCTCTTCGAGCTCGAGGCCTACAATTCGTGGGCGGCCGCGGAGCTCGATCACCTAGCCGAGGCCGAGGCGGCCGAGGCCGAGGTGGACCGGGCCGAGGCCTACCTCGACTCGGTCATGGAGGAGGCGATGGAGGAGTTCCGGCGGTTCGAGGAGGAGATGGACCGGATGGCGAAGGAGGAGATGGAGGGCTTGGTGGAGACGGCGGAGAAGGCCAGGAGGATGGGGAGCCTGATGGAGAAGGCTGCGACGGTGGCGTCGAAGAAGTACATCGAGGCTGCGGTCAACTCGGCCACTGCTTCCATGAAGACTGCTTGGAAGGGGCTCTCGTCTCGCAAGGTTCATCCTTCTTGAGATGCGGAGAGCGAGAGAGAGAGATTGATCTTGTTGTGCTGCGTCTGTGGTGGTGGATGATTCTATTGTCCATGGTGGGTCTACTGCTTCTTGTGTCAATTGTACTTTTGCTAGGCCTTAAGGCCAATTTGAAATAATGTATGATCAATTGCTGGTATCTTCAAGTGAATTTGCACCTTCACTGTGTTCAAGAAAATAGGGTATCTTTGGGAAAGATCTGCGAAAGCTTTTTGGAAAGTTCATTTTGGAGAATAAATTGTTGTGGGGGGCACTTCCACGGATCTTTAACTATCCTATCCTTGGAATCGATAACCACAGGATCACAAAAGAACAAATCAATAAAAGCTTACTCACCTAACTTTGGGCAGTGCAGATTTTCAAAACAGGCATCGTTAAATCCAAAAATCATAATACTTCACAGCATGACACAGCGTATAATATACCCATCATAGATAGAAGCGTGCGAGGAAAAAGAATCACCTTTGCTTTCTTCTTTCAACTCGAAGTATTCGTTCCAATGACAAAAGAGGTGATCATCGAGCGTGCTCGGGCCGAGTTGGGTTCGCAAGTTGGGGCTATTGTGTTGTCCGAGCCCACCGATCAACGTAAGATTTATGCAGTTGAATATGGCCGGGCCAAACCAAAGATGGGCAGGTGGAGCATTCTTATGTAAGAACATTGCCCGAGTCCACCCATTTATCCCTCAAAGCTTGGGAAGGTTGAGCGAGCCGCCCGCATACTGATCCCCCATAAATAGAACACTATCCAACCGCGACCGTTTCACAACTTGCGATGTTGTGATCTACATATAAGAACATGAGAAAGGCAAAGCAATAGTTACTTCAGGTTCTAAAAGAATCAAACGAGATTTGACAAAACAAAATTTCATATGTGATTGTGCGCAGTTGTGATATCGTTTTCGTTATAATCATGGTGAAAGGAGATGTTTTTGAAATTTCGATACAAACTGAAACTCATGATGGCAACGATTACCAATTTAGGTTAACATTCGTTTATTCTTCCATTCAATAACAATTACCAATGAAATTGAGATATATTTTGAACCTGCAAACTATTTTAGAACCCAAAAGGTTACTTTCCTAGGAACGATTTTCCTTTAGCGGATTTCTACGCATTTTTCCCTGTCCAAATGGCTTTCCTTATAGGAAGAGGTGAGACTAAATCGTTTATGGCCGATCTCTCTTATCTTTCATACGCAGTATAATTAAACTCTATATAGACTTCAAACCTTAGACCAATAAGTGTCTATTACGTCTAAAAAATTAGAATAGCAAAAAAAGAAAAACGCGCACACACATACAAAAACTGGCTAGGGTTGCATTTCGCGGTCGTGCCTAGGTAAGGTCGTGACCCTTGCTTGTCGCAACTGCACGAAAGGTACTTCCTCTCGGCCCAACAGAGTGACAAAAGCGGAGATCTAGCTCATATGGATCTTGAAATCAAGTTTGCGTTACCTAACTTTAGATTGAAATTTAGTAAAGTGTAGAATGTTTAAGAGATTGTACTATGTTTTCAATGAAAATCGCATTGAACGTCGAGCAGCCATGGTAGCGTGGGGGGAGAGGAGAGGCGCAGCCCCGACTCGCGCCCGCGGTCCATCACTAGCCACAGATGTATGTAACGACGTGAGTCATGGACTGGTGCGATAGGTTCTTGAGGACGAGGGGACATCATTGAAGATGGCATGTTTTGGAGACTCGTGGTGTGACAACGTTAAAGGCATCAGAGATGGCGATGCTTTGAACTTTTGCGTTTGAGGAACTAATGGATAATTAGTGAGATGTAGAGAGGATGGAAACATCGTCGCTTGAGCTTGGGGAGGGTTCAGCCGCTCGTTGGCGATTGAGATGCATGTAGGATGCCGATGCGATGTCGGCTAAGATAATAAGAAAACATACAGTTCAAGAATCCAATTGAGAAAAAGTTTAGGGATAATATGGAATAATTTGTCAAGGCTCACTTAAGGACCAATTTGAAAAACAAAAAAAAAAAACACTTAGTTCAAGGATCCAAATGAGAAAAGTTCAAGGATGATATCAGACGATTTTCAAAAGTTCAGATGAGATTTGTTTTTTATGAATAAGTTGTGGAGAGTAATACGGTACGAAAAATATGATTATAGAGTGGGGCGAATGATATTGCTGACTATTGTGGACATCATAATACAGTCTCCACATTCTGTCACAAAATATCTAGCTTGTGGATCTATCGCGTCCGATCGTTGCATCAACCCCAACAAACCAAGGCATGGATCGGCCTGTCACCATGACGTTTACCAAAACATCAACTAGATAAGTGTAATGCAGGTTGGCTGATCAAATAAGTAGATCTGACCTTATGAAAATGAAATAATTTGAGGGTACGGTCTTATCCAGCTAAGCTATCAATAATGGGCAGTTGTCTATTAACAATTGATCATAAAATTTCAGTCTGTTGCTTCTTATGTAAAACTTCTCCTTTCTTAATATTATTTTTAGGTAATTGGGTGAGGATAGTTGTCATCATTCACCCACCAAACAAACTATGCACTTCTATTTTTTGCACCCAATTAGTTTTATCAAACTCTAGTGTAAAACTTGCTGGTTAAGATAAAAATAGAACGGGATAATGACAATAGAAGTCCTAAATTTGTGCCGAACCAACACTTAAATCCTAAACTTTTTCGGGTTCGACATTTGAATCCTTCCATTAGCTATATCAATTTCGAGTGGACGAGAAATCTATGTGGCATTTTTTTAATGAATTTTTCTTTGCTTTCATGAACATTTAGAAAAACATAGAAAGACAAAAGAGAGAGGGGTCTTGAGAGAGGGACTGTGCTCAAGGAACGCCGCCGTGGCCGACCTCTTTGCGTTGAGGAGGTCCAACAACCTCTCATCCAGGTCGGGGCGAGAATGGCCGGCCCTCGCTAGGTCACTAACGAACACATCCCTTGGTAGATCTATGTGAGGGCATGTGCCCGCGATTGAGCAGCAGTGATGCCACCCCTCGCTACTATAGAGAGAGTATTAGCAAGCCCTCACGACGAGCTGCCGGCCCCTACTTCGTGGTGGCCACTAGCAAGGGGTGGTGCCACCACCATTGGAGCTAGAGTGCTTGCACTCGTCACGATCTCAGATACAGGATGCCGGCCCTCCCCGGTGTGTGAGGGGCCTGTGTACCCCCAACACTTGCGATTTTCTTTAGCTTGTAAGTCTTTTTTGTCTTTGTTTTTTTAACTTTAAGTCCTTTTTTGAATAAGTTAATACCACAAAAAACTTCAAACTGGTACACTTGTGATAATTTTACCCCAAACTAATTTTTTTACTATGAAAATTCCAAACTGGTACATTTGTGATAAATTTATCTCGAACTAATTTTTTAGCCATAAAAAACCCTGAACTAGTACATTTGTGATAAATTTACCCTTTGTTAGTTTCCATTAAATTGAATTAATACCACAAAAAATCATAAACCGGTACACCTGTGACAAACGGAGGGTAAACCATAAAATTGGTACATCCGTCAACTGTCGCGTGTCATTTAACAAAGCAATTTGACAGTAAAATTTAATGAAAATAAACCGTGGGTAAATTTGTCACAAATGTATCAGTTTGAGATTTTTTGTGGTAAAAAAATTAGTTTTTGATAAAATTATCAAGGGTACCAGTTTGGGGTTTTTTGCGGTATTAACCCTTTTTGAATTTAAATCTTTTATAAACTTTTCAATTTTTTTACGTGGCACTATTTAAACAAGGGTTAATACCACGAAAAAATCTCAAATTGATACACTTGTGACAATTTTATCCCAAAAATTTTTTGACCACAAAAAATCATAAACTGATATACCTATGACAAATTTACTCCAAATTAATATTTTGACCACTAAAAATCACAAACTGATATATTTGTGACAAATTTACCCTCCATTAATTTCAATTATATTAGATTTATACTACAGAAAATCATAAATTAGTACACCTGTGAAAAACAGAGGGTAAAACATAAAATCGGTACATCAGTCAACTACCGTATGTCATTTAACAAAGCAATTTGACAGTAAAATTTAACGAAAATAAATTAGGATAAAATTGTCACAGGTGTATCAATTTGAAATTTTTGGTGGTTAAAAGATTAGTTTTGAGTAAAATTGTCACAGGTATATAAGTTTGGGGTTTTTCATGGTATTAACACCCTTTAAACAATGTCATTTCATGTTGGAGTAGCCTCCATCATCGTGTTGATAGCCCCGTGAGATAAAAAAAAAAATTGCGTGTGATCTTCCATTCAAAAAAATTTGATGAACTTAAAGAAAGTCTTGAAATGCATAAGTGCACAAGTTTTAGGACTTAAATACATGAAAAAAGAAGCTAGAACTAAAGGCTATGTTTGGTGACTAGGATAAAGGCATGATCCTGTGTTTAGTTGCGGTCGAAGATAGGATAAGATCGACTAAAAGAGGAATACAACGCGGATGAAAAAATCTACGTGGGAATGAGATAAAGGTGGATAGGATTCCTTATTTTCATGATACAAAAGCCATTTTCTCATAAACCCTACCCTCATTTCTCCTCCATACCTCTAATTCACCACACCAACGCAGTCACGTCAGAGGTTCGCGAAAGCTGCAAGTGAGTTCAAGTGCAAAGGTGAATGATCATGCTTTCTCTCTCATGCTAGATCCAGTATTCTTTGGCTGGTTTATGTTGTTGATGTTGCTGTAGCCAGTTTACCTTTCTTGTTGTAGTTGATTTTATGGTTTGGAATGCTGCAATGAACTCTTTTGCCTTTTAAGGTTTAGATTGTACAACTTAGGTTGTATTGGGAGTTCGTTCTCTTTGGATTGAGAGAGGTGACAAAGATTCGGCAATAATCATGAATTGATTGCTAGAAATTATTTGTGCATTTTCAGGTTCTTTAGTAGTGAATCAAGAAAGATTTTTACCATTTCCGTTGTGCATTTTCTGATTCTTTAGTAGTGACTTGTAAGAAAAGGTTGGCAATATTTTTCGTTTATGCATTTTCGGCGAAAACAATGAATTAATTTAAGGTGAATTTATGAGATTCTCCCCATTTCAATTCTAAGCTCGCATTATTATATTTTCAATTAGCTCTGTTGATTTGAAAAGGATATATAGTGGGGCTTTGAATGAATTTGCCATTATCTAAACCTAGCAGTCTATATTTGCCTAATGTTTTTGTGTTTTGTTTTTTTTATCGCATAGATATGGATCATGATAATAACAAAGAATTTCTTAACATTATGATGTTATAGGAGATGAAACTACATGACATTCATGATTATGGTGTATCCTACTACTGAAAGGCACTACCATAAGCATATAATGAAGAATAAACCAAGCTCGTATAACCATTAGGGATTGCCCTAATGGCCACGGGATGGGAGGAGTTCGATTACCCACCTTCTCAAAGGGTTGAGGGTGGGGACGTTTAGTTTCAGGTGTTAAGTTCGACTCCAACACTTTGTAAAGAAGTAGAGTAAAAGTCTGAAAGTAAGATGTGAATTAAAGTATAAAAGACAAAAAAAAAATCCCATTAACAACAATTACTTAAATTGTGTGGAACAACTTAGGATGTACAGACGTACATTAGCTCTATTATGTGAGTTGAAAAGCATAATGAATTTTTTGGCTTTGGTTAATGGTGCCCGTAAATATTAGGCCTGTTGTGTAGTCCCTTTGTTGTTTGATGACATTGAACAACATCAAACAATGTTCTTTTCTGCAAAGTTGAGAATTACATAGATGCACACTCTCTTATTAATTGAATGCTTACATGTTACATTGTAAAAGGTGATTTTGTGTTAGTTTTTTGTCTCAAGGAGGAGCGAGTATGTCCAGTACATATGCAAACTCTATGTCACAGGCAAACGCGAGTTCTTCGGTTTAATTGGTTTAATGGTGGTTTTGATGTCTTAGAGAATGAAAGATGATGGGACTAAAGAAATGTTGTTACTCTACAACTTCCCTTAGAGACCCAATTGATAGCCTTTTGACTTAACGATTGATATGCAAATTCGAAAATTAGTCCAATTTTCAAAGGTCCTTTTTTTTTAATGCTCCTCCTTATTGGATTTGGGAGGTACTAATGCTAAGAACGATGTCTTTTCGTAGGCAGCACAAAAGGACATATTCGTCATTTACACTGATTTGCAATTTTTTAGAAGAAAATCCGAATTTATTACCCCAAACATGTCGGAACAATGCAATGAAATCCCCGAATTTCGTATCCCAATTCCAATCAAAATCAAGACGACCCGGCTCAAAAACCGATGATTAAACCCGGTTCAGTTTAGTGGACCGGTCCGACCAAAGGATTTCACAGCCCCCCTCCTGGGTTCAGCCTGTGACCTCCCAAAAAAGCCCCAATCTCTCTCTCTCTCTCTTCCCCTCCCGGCATTGCCTGCTCCGACTCTGTGTAGGTCAATCCGTTCCCTCTGCAGCTCTTCTCTGTCTGGGATTCTCCATGAGAAGATCGCCGTTGCTCGATCTTTCTTGTTGTCCTGACTGGTAAATCGCTAGGTCGAATTGGGCTTCTGGGTTGGTGCTGTCTGTCTCTTGCAATCGCGGACAATGAACTTGAAGGCCGTGTCGTACGATGGTCGTGTTTCGTCGTGCTGTGTCGTTTAACTTTGATTTTGATGTCTTCGGATTGATCTTGGGCTGTGCGAACTGTGTTGATTGGTTGTTCAATTTGCTAAAAGTCTCCCCCTTTTGGAGTGCCGGGGAGGTGCATGAATTGTCTTGCGTGGTACTGGTTTCAAGATTTGGGTAGGGTAGGTTTTGAGGAGGGATACTGATGAGATGCCGATTAGAACTGTTTGAGCTTTTATGGGTGTTTTCCGTGAACCAAAAGATATTCGGAAGAGAGTGAGTGTGTTGTTTTTATTGTTTCTTCCTCAGTTGTTTGCTACATGGTTTTGTATGGTGGGAGCCAAATCGGCTCCTTCCATGCCCTGATACATGCGCAAGACGATGTTCTAGCATGGATTTTCGAGTGCCATTAAACACTTTCGGATGGTTCCTTGTCACCCGCTAGTTAAAATTGGAAAGGTTTTGGAGTCACCTGCGCTTTTGTTGTTGCTGATGACAAATAGGCTGGAACCTGTATATTAGTCTTGTGGATTCACATCTCAGTGAAGCAAACTATTCACCTACCGAATTGAACTGTGTTGACATTTATAGTCTTTGATAAGTAAATTTCGAGTGCTTTGACATTGCAGGAGAGTGCTGTTTCTTTATTGAGCTTTAATAAAGGAAACTGCATATTGGGCTGATTTATTGTGAAGCTAAGATTGCTGGAGATGCCTCGCGATATATCGAGGTCTCGTTCACCTTCATATAGACGAAGGCGTTCACCTCCTCCTTTGGGGCATAGGTATAGCCGCAGGAGTCGAAGAGACAGAAGCCGCTCTCCCTATTCATCTTATTCTTATAGCAGGTGATCCCGTTTATATCTTTGGCGTAATTTATTTTTAACGGTTGTAAGAAAGAAAGCGGCTTTCGTGTAACTCTTGCTGAAATGAAATGCAAAGACGTCGATTTGGCCTGCGCGAGGCGCATCCTTCCTCTATGGATGTTGCTGCTTCACCCATATTTCTGCTGAATGTGGTTTAGCTCCGAATCTGAAGGATACTTGATACTACGGGATGTTAAGTAGATGTTATATGAGTATTGTTTTATTATCAGATGTAAGCTGAGGCATTGCAGTGTGATAAATTTGATGCGAATCATCAGGTAACAGTCCTTACATGACTCGATGTTCTAGTGAAAACGTGAAAAAGGTTTGATATGAAGATGCAGTTCTTAGAAATTTTTGGCATGTAACTCACTACATGGTTGAGTTTATGCCACTTGAAAATGCAATTTGGTGGGCATAGTTTTTGAGCAGATGCAAACTTGATATTCAAGTTTTGCTTGATTATTAAATTTTGGCTGCTGGGGTTTAAGTTGCAACTTCTCTCTATATGGGCTTCAAAACTCTACCTGGTCTGTACCTACTTCCCGATGACCAAGCTGATGCTTTAAAGAGTACAAAAGAATTTGGTGAATATTCATGATCTGGCTAATGGGTATTTGGTTTTGGGAGCTTCTACACAGAAAATCAAAAGGAAGCTTAGATAGACATCAGGGCTTCAATAGACAGTGTAATGAAAACAAGAGGAGGCATAGCATTACTCATGATATTAAGGAAATTCAATTTGTTCCTATCTTGTGGGAGGTCGGCAGGTTATGAATGCTGGTCAGTGTGCTTTTGTTGCTCGATTCTGACTTTAGCTCCATGTGATAAAAGATGGAGCTTCTTAACAGTATTTGAGGTAACTGTAAACGTTTCCTGCTTATTGTCTCTTGGTGCTGACTTGATATGCATGAGAATATGTAATGTGTTATCTTGTAATACCTGCTGAATATTTCTATTGCAATATACAGACGGAAAAGCCGTTCTATATCTCCAAGGCGTCGCAAGAGTCGTTCTCCAACAGTGAGGCGTCACAAAAGCCGCTCCCCTACCCCAAAGCGCTATAGAAGGCAAAAGAGTAGAAGTTCCTCATTGGTTCCTACTCATAGTTCTTCTAGTCCAAGCCTTGGGTTTGTGGAGCGCAAAAGTGCCAATGAGAAATTGAGAAAGGAAGAAGAAGAGAGGAAAAGGTAGGTCTGAGTCAAATTATGTTCTCTACTTGTGTTCTAATTGTGATTTTTTTTTCCTTCCATTTCTTTCTCTTCTTTTTGCTGGGTTTTTTTCCCTTATGATCATTTTCAATTGAAGGGCTTGTTTTTTAGAATATGCTTTTTCTTGGGTTAGCTTTATATATCCTTTCCTAATCATGCGGTAATGGAAGAATGGCTTGGACTTGTTATTTTCTGTTTCATACTTGTATGAGCTGTGTTTAGAACGAATGTTTTTCGATTTATTGGGAAGTTGTTATGGTCATCTCTCATTGATGGATCTGTTTTACTTTAACTTTTATCAATGGAATTGTTTGAGGATTTAATTTTATGGAAAATTTGTCTGTGAAGAACAAGAAGCACAACAACTTGAGTTATTTGCATTTGTACATCGCTAAGAAAGTATCTTGAGTTTCACTTTTCATTGGAATGCTGTTGAATGCCAGCTCATCCAATCTTGAGTAATTTTACATAATTTAAGAGTTGATAATATATTCTTGAGTTGGTGTTGATCATGCCTTGGTTCATTGTCACTTGTCAGCATTCAAATTTGAGAGATGTCGAGAAAGTGCATTATAAAGTATTATTATTGCGACAAGACATTCTTTATGGGGACAAAACATCATGTACATTAAAGAATAACCAAACTTTTCTCTCTCCTGAATTTTCTCTCTCCTGAATTGGATATTTAGCGGTACTATCACCAAGCCTTAGGGCATGACTTCTTGCATAAGAAATGAGTGGAAAGCATGATCAACACATTGACTATGAGCTGGTGACAATTATGAGTTTATTTCCGGGGATTCTATAATTGATCTCCAAAGCATTATATGCTTGATATGCATTGTGGACACTTTATCTTGCAATATGGATTTTGATCTAAATGGTTAATTCACAACAATATATGCTTGATATGCTCAACACTCTCTCTTGAGCAATTATGTCTATTTCTCCTGTTTGTTCCTTGATTAATGTTTGATGTATACACATCCAAGTTACATGTTTTCATGTACAAGTGTCAGCGTACAATGTTAAGATCTATGGTATTTACATTGTGGATGCATTTTCTGACAACTTAAGCTGGTGAGGAAAAAGGGTCGATTCACATGTAATGCATATGGCACTAATGCTTGCTTTAGTGAAGCTCTTTGCTATGGAGTTTATATTCTTAGGGTATATGGGGAGATTTCAAAGGGCATTAACAGCAATCGCGATCTGAAAATAGAAAACAATGTTCATGCACTAGGTTTACACTATTTACTATCATCGAATCATTTAGTCCTATAAAGACAGTAGGGTTTTGTTAATCAGAAAAGGGTAGTTAATAAGGCACAGCTGCTTGATTGTTAAATTGCTGTCAGGATCTCGAGCATTTTTGTCCTTGTCACTTTATCCCATCATGTTTCCTGGACTTATTGTTTGTTTAACTTGACATAAATTGTGTGCATATGATTGTTAAAGAAAGTTTCGTTCAGTTATTCTACTTTGTGGTGGTTGTCCTATTATTTGGGCAGCAGTCTGCTATATGATCTGTTTAGCATGTGATTAACTATTGAGTTGATGATTTGACAAGGTATTGATTTGGATCTCTTACTGTTTTCGTACTGATTTAATGGGATGACTTGTTGATTACCATTACATTTATCTTTTGAAAGCAATTTAGCTTTCGTAGCATAGTTCTCCATTGCTGTACCTATCGAGCATTGGATGCTCAATGGGAGCGAAAAACAAATAGCAAAAGCGTAGACTGAGAATGGAGTACATGAACATTCGTCACATATGCTTTGCTTCATCAGGATTGTTTTCTTGGTCAGTCATAAGATGGTTTCTAATTCAGTCATCTTGCCTGTCATGTTTCTGCTGTGTTGTAATGGAGCTTAGGATTTTCCCTAACGGTTCTTTTCACCATGGAGTTACAAATATCTTGTTATCTATATTTTGGTGCCTTTGGTGGCAAAGCAGAAAAATGTGTCAATGTAGGACTACGCAGATCTTTCCTCTAAAATGTATTTTAGTGCAGGTTCCGGAGAATTTCACTGAGTAAGATTAAAACTGCAGCATGTTACTTGACATTCTTCTCCACAGGCTTTTCTGGAGGAAGATACTGCTATTAAGTCAAGTACTTAGTATTTGATGGGTGCTTCGTTTATCTACTGTTCCAGTTTTGAATCTCATTTATTTGGATCTGGAATCAATTAGAGGTATGCTTTAAAACATAAGTACGTGTTGTTGTGCCTTTGCCGTCATAAAGGTTACCTTGCAGTTGTATTGCAGATTGTGAATAGTTGAGTTAATAAAATGAGGAAAGAAGTGTGGAATGTTGGAAAGCCAATTTGGTTATATTTTCCTCGTTTGAGCTTTTCAGCACATCATTCTGCTCTTGGTGGGTGGTCATATTTCCTGGTTGACTTTTCTCTTTTTTTATAGGCGTCAGCGTGAGGCAGAATTGAAATTAATCGAAGAGGAAACTGCTAAGAGGGTAGAGGAAGCTATCCAGAAGAAAGTGGAAGAGAGCTTGAACTCTGCTGAGATCCAACTAGAGGTACAAAGAAGGTTGGAGGAAGGCCGGAGAAGGCTTCATGATGAAGTTACAGCACAGCTTGAGAAAGAAAAGGAAATTACCCTTGTTCAGGCCAGACAAAAGGAGGTAGAGTTCACTGCACTTGTCTTATGTATTTCGCTGAGCCTATCTCTAGGATCATTTAAGGATGAGTTGCTGCCATCACCTAGTCGAAATGTACCAATAACTTGCATTGTCTAAGCAGAAGTGTATCATGACTCATCAGATTTGTATTCATTTATGTAAGCTTTGTTGTTCTTGCAGTTATGTCCACTCTTGTGTTTTTCAGAATCTTCTTTCTTTGATAGACGACATTTTCACGATATGCTAACATGATCTCATGAAACCTCTGCTGGATTTTGAGCTAAAACTGTATTTATTGCATAAATAGCAAAGGAACTGTGGCTGGAAGGATAATTCGGAAATCCAAGCTGTTCTGCTTCCTTTCCTTTGGAGGGCCTAGCCTGAGAGTAACTGTGTTGATCTTATTATCCTATTGCTTTTCTTGGAGCTTAAACAATCTCCCGGTTGCAGGAGCAAGCGCGAAGGGAGAAAGAGGAACTAGAAAGGATGCTGGAGGAGAACAGGAGAAGAGTAGAAGAAGCTCAGAGAAAGGAAGCTTTAGAGCGGCAGAGGAGGGAAGAGGAACGGTATTGGGAGCTGGAGGAGCTCCAGAGGCAGAAAGAGGAGGCTTTGCGGAGGAAGAAACAGGAAGAGGAGGAGCAACGGCTAAATCAGATGAAAGTGTTAGGCAAGAACAAATTGCGGCCCAAGTTGTCATTCGCTCTTGGCTCAAAATGAAATTGTTGATGGTAGTTTTTGTTCCATATGTGCACTTGGCTTTTTTTTCTCATCTTTGCGTCTGGATTATGGGGAAATACATGGATAGATACAATTGTAGTGGTATCAGTTCTTCTCTGATGACCAGCTTGTATGATTCTTTTTCCCCTTTTTATTATGGAAGTATGGTCTTTTGGTAGTTCAGTTGCTGATTACCCAGCAAATGAATGAACCATGAGATTTTGCTTCTTGTTCATCTGCCTTCATCTTTCAGTCGTTTGATGAATGGGCAACTTTAAGGATGTTAGGGCAGGGCAATAGGCAAAATTGGGGCAAATTTCGATCCGTCATTGAAATCGGTTATCGAAATCCCAGACTGATTGTCTGAGAATGGAAAAATCTCAATGTCTGATAGCAATATGAGATCGGTCGGTTACATGTTAATGAGTTATCGTTATCAACTTAGATTCGACTATACCGATGCATGGCTGATTGATAAGTTGACGATGTACATTTGGACTTTTATCAATAGCTATAAAGATGTTACCGAATTTTTTCGATTGAATGCTATTGCATCGACGATACGCATAAGAAGGATCTTTTATTATATAAGAACATTATAAAGAGTTGGTTGCGTTGAACTCGCTCTTTTTAAGAAGGGAAATGCTACTGAGGCGATTTGAATAGGACCAAAATATCGTGTTCTAACATCCACATCTGTCGTACATATTGAAAGTGAAATGATAATTCATTAACGATTTGCGCAGTATTGCTTCCTTTCTTTATGATGATGAGCTCCATCTGAAGTAAGGAATTTAGGGTTTATGAAACATTTTCGAGCCTTATTAATCAGGTAAGACACGAATCGGAATTTCGTGAAATTCCCAAACACGAGTTGTTCGTAGTTGTAGCCAGAGAGATCTGAAGATTTGTGCATCAATACTGCTCATGTCCGTTCTTTAATTATTAAGCCAATTCCAAGAGATTAACAATGGGGTGCAATGAAAGCAGTAGTTGTCGTCCCATCATTTTTCTCTTTTAGGACAGCGAATACTTGTGATGATAGTTTTCATCAATGTAAAACTCATTTTTCTTCCTATGCGTTACACTTACGTCAAGCCCCTTTATCAAGCACCCTTTTTAACTTGAAGTTGCTTCATCACAACTTTTCTTTACATTTGGTTTTGACTATGGTAGATTTAATTCTACATAAGTGTGGTAGCTTTCACTGAAAATTGGCTGACCATGTGTGAACTATCCAGTCAATTCAAGCTAAATGTAGATATGTTTCTCATCATGATAGCATGATCCAGAATAGGACTTCTCCACCCAAATTGTCAAGAAAATCAGCTTGCTGAAAGGACAGCGCAGTTGTTAAGAGCCTCCGGTTAGCTACTGATTTTTCATGCATCAAGCATTTTCTCCACTAGCTTTGGGACAGTTTAGGGTTCATGAATCTGAATGCAGAACTGTCTTAGAAAACAGTTTCTAAAGAAGCCGCTTTCGAGGCATGAACGACTTAGCGCTCGAGAGACGGACACAGGAAAAGTTTTAGTGCACAACACAAACTCGATTGATCTCCGACCCACATCATCAGCTACGAAAGTGATCTCATCCGCGGATCATCCATCCAAGCATCGATTCGCATCTTATCCGATAGGAAAGTAAAAATACATTTCATTAGTTGGCTTACTGATTCAAAGAGTGCTATCATGTCAGATAAAACTAGAAATCATTAAGGTTGGACTCGTATGTGTATATGTTCACACGCTAGCAAAAAGCTTCCACTTATGCATGACTTTTGAAGTTTCTTATGGCTTAAGCCTCAGTGGGAATACATATGTGAAGTGTAGAGAAATTCCAGGTTAAGAAGGAACTCTTGCTTGCGAATCTGTGGGCAGACCAAAGCGGCAGATCGGTAGTTGCACAGCAATCATGCGCAGTGAAGGCTGTTATCTGAAGGAGTACAGCTTCAAGCTTTCATATGAGCGATGGATTCAAGCATAGATAATTTAGTAGCACAAACAGGCAAAACTTGTACCATGTCCCATGAATTACTTGCTCTCAGGAGTGCATTTTCATCTGTTTCATAAATTTGGACACAAACATAGTGGCTGGGCAAGGAGGCCTGTGGGGAACCTGCAAGACCCATGAACTCATTGAACTTAGCCTTTTGACATGTCCAAGTGGCCCGGCAAAGAGCAATTAACGCATACAACTGGTGAGATTTGAACAGGCGACCTTCAATGTCCGAGCTCAAAATCCTCTGACGTTGGCCAACCTAGAGGGTTGAGTGCATTAATTTTATTACCTGCAATTTCTTTTTTTTTTTTGAGGGATTAATTTCTGGTGGCTAATTTATAAGCCCACACCTCATTTATACTACAATAGAAAAAGTAAAATTAAATGCATAAATAATATGCTTTGTTGAGATAATTATTCAATTAGTTCTAAACCTAATATACGGATGCCATTTTAGTTGGGAAAATTGTCCAAAAAGTGCTAAACCTATAACACTTTGGCCAATTCACTTTTAAATCTTTTAATTTTGCTAACTGGACATAAACCTTGTCACGTTTTGCTAATTGAGTCCATCTGATCAATTTTAACCGAAAATTGCTAACGAGGATTTCGGTAGCGCCACGTAGGACGATAGGTGCTGACGTAAATAATTTTTTTATTTATTTTCTTTTCTTTCTTTCTTTTCCTTTTCTTTTCTACCAAATCCTGCGAGGGCTAGCTAACCCTCACGGACCATAGGCGAGGGCCGGCGACCCTTACCGGGCTTGGAAGGCAAAAAAAAAAAAGAAAAAGAAAGAAAGAAAATTTTTTAAAAAAATTCCGAATTTTTTTAAAAAAATTATAAAAATTATCTACGTTAGTGTCGATCGTGCCACATAAGATAGCTGGCATTTATGTTGGTGTTTTCTAGCTAAAATTGGCCGGACAAACTCAGTTGACAAAACACGAAAATATTGAGGGCTCAATTAGTAAAATTAAAAGATTTAATACTAAATTGACTAAAATACCATAGATTTAAGACTTTAATTCAATCCTAAAATTTTTTATTTTATCAATTTAGCCATCAAATTTTAGACGAAATTTCAATATAATTTTTTTAATCAATTATTGATAAGGTGTCTAATCATCGCCGGCCGTTGAATTAGAATTAATTGGGACCAACGGGTTAACTGCAAGTCAAAACTGGCGGCTGCCCCATAATTAATGGGCCACTTGGTGAGGCGCAAAGAGTCGGCAGTAAAGGGGGATTCCCATGCAACTTTCCAAAAATGGTGAGCCCCTGCGTCACGGTCACATAAGACTGCGGTCAGCTCAAATACATTTTGGTAATTTTCTTAAAGTACTCTCTTTTGTAAGGAGCCTAATTTCACCTCCATCAGAATATCATGCGGTTCGACTATAATCTAAAGATGATGAATGTTGTGGTTATAGAGGATTTTCAAGAAGAAATTTCCTAATTTTCGACACGAGAGGTACACCGCAAGTATTATTAGCCTCGAAATAGAACAACCCATTTGTTACTCTGGCATATATAGAATACAATTTAATTGAGGTGATGAGATGAACAAGTCATGAAGAAAGAATTTCACTATACCAAAGTTCTTCGACGAGAAAGCAAAAAGATTTGGCATGAAACTAGGCCGTGACCGACCGGATCAATTACAGTGAACAATCTAGCGGGCTCAGTTTTCATGGAACTCCAATTGATTCTTGTCCTTCAATCGAAATTATTGCCTAGATATGGTTGATACATTATAGGTTAGTACCATAATCATTAAATTGAGCTATCCATATAGATGCCAAGCACATAAGCACCATCACTCACTCAGCTCACGCATTTTTATTCAACTTATATATATTGGAGAAAATTGTCCAAAAAATCCTAAACTTATTTTATGACAACCAATCAAGTTTTAAACTTTTTAATTTGGCCAATTTAATCAAAAAACTTTTTATCAATTTGTCATTGTAGTCATTTTGCTAGAAAATTGTTAACATGAACACTAACCATCCTACATGGCGTTCACATTGGCAATGACGACGATTTTGTAAAAAAATTTTAAAAAATTTCTGATTTTTTGTCTTTTTGTTTTCCTTTTTTCTCCGTCTGCCATCACCGAGGCCCCAGACTGACGAAGGGAAATAAGGAAAAAAAGGAAAAGGCAAATGAAAAGGAAAAAAATTAGAAAATGCCTATCATACTATGTAGGATGACCGGCATTCATGTCAGATATTTTTAGCTAAGTTTTGCTAGAAGGACTACACTAGCAAAATCATCAAGAGGTCGAAGACTAAATTGGCTTAATTGACAAGTTTAAGACTGAATTGATTGTCATACAGTAGATTTAAGTTGTTTCAGGACAATTATCTCTACCACCTTACGACGAAACCTGTAACAAAAGAGCACTTACAACTTACCAACGTGGGGAAACAGTATATAAATTGATCTCTCTCCTGTCCAAAGTATCTGATTTAAGTCACACATAATTACTGAATGATGATACGTTTGACTCTTAATTACATCTAGTCCGCTCCAGCTCGCGAATGGTCTGTGTGAACATGACCCGGCGCCCAAAGTCATGCCCTGTTCAAGTCCAATCATTCGAGTTGAGTGATTCGTTCCTCCCTAAACAGACAGCCCTTCGCGCTGCGTGCCAAACGTCACAGCCAAGAACTTTCTTTACTTGGGTGCAAATCTCGCCTGCATTTGGAGAGGTGGATGATTGATTTTCTCTATTCTCAAGACCGCGTATGGATGATCTCATGGTGATGCAACCAAAGCACAGTAGCCGAGGGGCTTGGAAGATGATAACAATTGTTTAGTGGCGGGCAAGATCATAATCGAGAATCCTCACATAATTTCATAAATAATGTTCCCACTTGTTATATGTCTATAGTGTTTCCAATCATGCATACACGTGTGCTCTGGTATCGATACGACGTAAGGGGCAATTATAACCATAAGAGAGGAGAATAAATCTTTGGCTCTTCTTTTGCTTATTCTTTGACTTGACATATGATGAGTACCATTCCATTAGTAAACTTCAAATGTCATCCGGGGTTCCATTTTGCTTATGACTAAGGGAAAGCGTTACATTAATATACGTTTCGCAAAAAAATAAATTGATTATTTTTTGAGGAAGAGAACTGTTGATTTTCGAAAACTCCGTATTTTTTTTTATTGATCCAATAGGCGAAATAGTCGATGCACGAAAATACCTCATCGATTGTGCTCGAATGTAGTAAGGAAAAAAATCCCAACAGAAGGAAGAAAAGGTAAAATGCTAGATGGAAAGCGTATTTTTGATGAATCCAATGATTACGGTGGGCTTGATGAAGTAATGTAAATCCATCCAAGAAACTTCATTTTTGGTGCATAGAGTTGATGTGAGCCTCGAATAAACATTAGATCATGCAGATCTCAAGCGAAACTTTCATGATTCAAAGATTGTGATAAATTGGGTACTCACTTAACTAAGAAAAAAACAAAGAAAAGAATGTGTTGGCAACAATTATTCAAAACTCCATTGAACCTCTGGCATCATTGTGCAATGAGTCCTCGAATTTCAAGGCTCTTTAATTTCTCACTTTTGCTGCAAAATAGCCTCTGAACTTTGAAAAGTTACGGGTTACCCCCTTTGAATTTTGATTTTTTGTTGTAATAACCTGTTTTTCTAATCTTCCACACTGACTGAAAGCGGACCAAGTCAGTTTTCTTTGTGCAAAATAAACTAATGTGTCGTGGTGCCAAAAAGGAGGGGATTCGGAGCAACTATTTGTAATTAATTGGAGCTTTCTCTTTGTCCATCCGTTTGATCGAGGATTTGATTTGAGGGGAAAAGAAGATTCACAGCATCTCTCTCCTTTGAGGTTTTGTCTGCTTTTTCTCTATATATTCGTCCCTCCATTCGTCACTTCACCCGCACGAACTACATCGTACAAAGACCACTCTGTAATCTACGCACAGAGAGAGAGAGAGAGAGAGAGAGAGAGTTCTGTCGGGTCTTGTTCTTTTTGGGTGGTGGTGGATTTAAATGCCTTTCAGTTGCCCAAGAATTGGTGGAAACCTCCCACAAGTTGTGCTGCGACAGAGGAGATGTGTTGAGTCCACGTCCAACCATGTAGCCAGATTCTTCTCCTCCTTCTCTCAAAGCCACGACCCACGATTCTACTCACCCAAGAACAGGTCACATGTGCTTAAGATTGCTTCTCCATCCAATTTCAGCACGAGCCCATCACACCCTTTGATGGAGGACCCCGAAAGGTTGAGTCTTGCCTCTTTAGGTGACGAAGCAAGGAGAGAGAATTACTCCAGAGAGCTGGATGTTGCAGTGAGGGCCGTACAGATAGCGTGTTGGATTTGCCAGAAAGTGCAAGACAATTTAGTCTTTAAGACCAACGACAACAACAGTAGTGGCAGCAATGATAAGCAAGTTTACTCCAAGGATGATAATTCTCCGGTCACTATTGCTGGTAAAAGAAAAGCCAACTGCTACTGTTTACTTTTTGCTGGATTATATAGTTCTTGGATTGGGCAAGTTGGGTGTTCGTTGTGAATCCTGTTTGTTTGGTTTTTATGAGTGATTGTATGGGTTGGTTCCAAGTTTGGTTTATGCCATAAATTAAGGGGCTTTCTGGATTAATTTCTGGTACATAACTTTACTCTTTGTGGTACTTGAATTGTACATTCTCATTTGCAAATAATTTTTACTGGTGAGTAATCTGAGATGGGTACATCTTCCATCACATAGTAAATGCTAGCGATAAGAAATGACTGGACAGTGGACAAGAGACCTTTAGTTCCTGACTGTGAAGAAAAATTGGTGGAATGTTTAGTCCTTGAAGCTGCAATTATCTTTAAGTGAAGTCTTTTTTAAAGAAGGGAACCTTTTCCTGTTGGTGCAATTGCAGTAGAATGTATTTGGCTTACTGATGGAGCTTTCTAAAAACCTGTTAAATCTGAGTCTGGAGTACAGTTCCCATTCTAGACGAGGCAATCAAGTAAACCCAGCTTAATATCTATTAGCCTAAGGAAACTGAAATGCCAGTTTATAAATTTGGAGAACCTATTTACTAGCATGCAAGTGAGTCCGTACTTCAGAGGAGGTTCAGTTGTAGTTGTATTTTGAGGTTTTATGAGTGCATCTACTGTTTGTTCGAGCAAGGGCTTTATCTCGAGAACCTGGTTCCCAAAAACTTCTCTGCAGGGGGGTCGACTTCTCTGTGGCATCAATAGTAGTTTTCACGTTAATCTGCACTATCGATGCAACAAGGCAGATTACAGATTTTTATTTTCTCTGAAGCGGGTTAAATTAGCTTTCTGATTTACTTATGTGGTGAAGTAACTGCCGGGTTTTCCTTTCATTTCCCTTGCAATTGCAACTTCAGAATTTTCCCTCCTTGAGTTTAAGTGGTTGAAAGTGCATTATTTTTCAGTTATTTATACCAAATGATATACATGTTTAAACCTCTCTCTTTGAAACGTAGATTTTTTTTCCGCAAAGACTGTATCTCCAATCTATCCTGTTTTAATACAATCTGTCTTTTTTCTGCAAAAAACAAATGAAAACCTTAAAGCCTAATGAAGTAGAACCTTAGGTTATTTCACTCATCAGCAAATTTAAGCGTTTTGTTCCTTTTCTACGTCCATTTACTTGAAATAAATCTGCAGTATCATGTGTGCTGTTTATAATTTTCTCTATCATACTTCTTTATTTATATAACCAATCTGCTGGTTCTTTGATTATAACTTTCTGCGACTAGATTTAGTCATGAGATTCTTCCCGCATGTACCAGTCACATAGTGCTACTTTTGGTGTATAATCTTTATTTATGCTCTATTAGAAGCAAGTGCTTCCTGATTGCTCAGATCCTAGAGAGGCATTTTTTTATGGCCTCAACCAATGTGTACTTTTTAACATGTTCAATTAGTTCTTCATGTTCATGCTTTATATGATGCAGTTGCATGCTTAACTTAGTAGTTTGGCTAATGCTCTTGATCTTGCATCTAAACAGACTGGAGTGTGCAAGCTACAATGAGTTGGTTGTTATCTGAGTCTTTTGGAATTAGCAATGTCTCGATTGTTGCCGAAGAGGATGTACATGCTCTCTCCAAGGCTGATGGAGCAGGCTTGTTGAAAGCAGTTGTGGAAACAGTCAATGAAGCCCTATCTGAGGCACCCCGATTTGGGCTTATGTGTCCTCGAGAGAACCTTGGCCCTAAGGAAGTTCTTGAGGCTATTGGCCATTGCAACTCCGCTGGCAGGCTAAATAGAAAGTTTTGGGCGCTAGACCCTGTTGATGGTACACTGGGGTTTGTGCGTGGTGATCAGTACGCTGTTGCTCTTTCACTTATAGAAGATGGTAAAGTGGTCCTCGGAGTTCTTGGATGCCCCAATTACCCAATGAAGAAGGAGTGGCTAAGCTATCACCATCGCTACCATAGGATTATCACCAAATTGACCCCACCGGCATCGGAATCTTGGGACCGGGGTTGCATACTTTATGCCAGGGAAGGCAGTGGCGAGGCCTGGATGCAGCCGTTGCTCCATAAGAATAAGAGGTTAGAGTGGCCAAATGCTGCGGTGCCCGTTCGTGTTTCTTCCATTGATAATCCGGCATTAGCAACTTTCTGCGAACCAGTTGAGAAGGCAAATTCAAGTCATTCCTTCACAGCTGGACTAGCTCATTGCGTCGGGCTTAGGTGCGTATTTGTCTCTTCCCCCCTATGGTCACCGCTTTCCACTCAAGCATAAGTGAATGGTTCATAAAGGATGTGTAACTTATAATGAAATATAACACATATTCCCTAAATGCTGCAAAGCAAAAAAATCATTGAGATTATGACAAACTGCGGACCCTATGATTTAAGGCATACCAAAAACTCATAAGAAATCCCATCCTGGTCATGGGAAAAACAGATGTTCCCCAAGTGCCACAAATCCGGGTGTCCAACTAAGACCTTTGTGAGAAATTAGAACACACTGGCAAGGGAGCTTGCATGCTTGACAATGCCTCTGTTTCTGCAGAAAGCAACCATTACGTGTGTACAGCATGGTCAAATATGCAGCCATAGCTCGTGGAGATGCTGAGATCTTCATGAAGTTCGCAAGGGCAGGTTACAAGGAGAAAATATGGGACCACGCTGCTGGTGTCGTGATAGTACAAGAGGCTGGTGGCGTCGTGACGGACGCAAGGGGATGTCCCCTTGATTTTTCAAAGGGTATTTATTTGGAAGGTCTGGATCGAGGTATAATCGCCTGTTCCGGAGCCAAACTGCATGAAAGGATCATTAAGGCTGTAGATGCTAGTTGGAACTCCTCTTGTCTGTAAAACAAACAGTATATGCATATATGGCAATAAGTACAGCTTAATGTTATTCTTGAATCTCCAGAGTGCTGAAGTGAATTCATTCTGTTTTCCCGACCGGGTTCGAACTTAGGAAAGTATCGGTCTAATTACTGAATGGTATTATCTACGTAATACGAGTAGCTCGGGATTTCACATTGCGGGTACTGTGCTTCTGTAACATCGCATCGATCGTTTTTGTTTAATTTCCTGGGGAAGCTCATGAAATCTGATCTCTGTTCTTGAACTTGAAGTGCTAACCTTTCAACTGTTGAAGCAGACTCAACTCACTATGGGTGGGTGTCTGGGGCATATAGAAAGCTACTAAGCACTTACAAAAATTTGGAAATAACATCACAGGATATATAAAATACCTTTACTTAGTTCTTCACATGGTCAGTTTCTTTTTAGTAAATTTTAATATATCAACAGTTTATGACTTTTTACAATTAGTAGTTTTTCCAGTAAAAATGAAACAAATCTATACGTAAATTATAAACCACAGCAAGTTTTTAGATCGTAAAGTAAGTACCCCCGGTTTGTTCTAGTTCAAGTAAAAACGAAAAGTGAAATGTATGTATTTTGTGAAAATTTTAAGTTTTTCTGATTTTAAAAAATCAAAGTACTTTTAATTAAATGAATTGTAAAAGCTAAAAATCAATCCAAAATCCCTTGCTTGGTGTGATTATGAAGTCAATTTAAATCACGGATAAACTTTGAATAGATAAGAAACTATAGATTTTGTAGTCAATGAATCATAATTATGGTAATTGGTGTCAAGGTGGATTTGTTCCCGGCCTATTCTCAACATAGAAACGGAAACAAACCTCGTCACCTTCCGGTTGCAAAAGTTCGAAATCGAGGACTGCCGGTCGGTTTTGGAGTTGCTAGAGCCTGAATCATTCGATTCCAGTCCGAATTCCTGATTCAATTAGAAAATTGCGCCATGTTTTTGTTCCAGATAAAAAGACAAATTCTTGTAACAAAATACATAAGTTACACTATTCATATTTGTTAATCAAGTGCTTATGTTGAAAATCACGGTTCATTTTTTTATGGATGCAAAAGTATTTTTTTTTCCTACAAAATGTTCAAAACCAATTTAGAACGGTTCAACCATTGAGAACAGGGAATCGGGTTGATTTTGGTAACTGGTAGTCCTTAGAAGCGGCCTCGACTGGTCGGCACAGGCTGTTCATCTTGTTCCTGATTGAAATGGACCCCGTGCTCACTCATGGTCACAATTAATCAGGTTCACCCTTGCAAACCAAGCAGAAAATATGGAGATGCTTATTTATATACACAAATGGTCTCTAAAATTTTAATTTGTTTAACATGGTACCTGAATTTTTGATATATGTTCAATTTAGTCTCTAAACTATATGAAAATATTTAATATTATCTCTGAAGTTAAATTAATAAAATAATAATATTAAATATTTTTATATAATCTATGAGATTAACTTAAATATATATAAAAATTTTAAAAATTATATCGAATAAATTAAAAATTTAGAAGTCACGTTTAATATTAGGTGATACTTCATGGTTTGTTTGTTTCGTATTAGAATATATGGAGAATGACCAGACAAGAACTCCCACCATTTTTCCGAGGAACGGAACACACTGCCTGCTTCCACTTCCACTTCCATCTTCTTCCTCCGCCTATCCTCTCTCGCTCCTCCTGTCCCACTTCCCTCCTCAAAACCTCGCCTTCGCACACTTCATCGAGCTCGAGCGAGCTCAGAGAGACGACCCAGCTATGGAGATTTGCTCTTCTGCGCTCGTCGTCTCGTCTCCCAACATCCTCGCCCGCCCGGCGTCGCGCCACCCTCTTCCTTCAATCCCTTGTTTACCGTCCCTTCCTCCTCCTCCTCCTCCTTCGAGAACCGCTGCTAGGCCGTCCTCTCGAGTTCTCTCTGCTTCTTCGGCTCCCGCATTCGTCAGGCCGGGTCGAGACGAGCCGGCCCGTCCTCCGCCGCCCGACGCCGGCGGCGGCCGGAAGCACCACTCCAAGCCTTACTTGGCCAGGCAGGCCGCTGTTCTTGAAATCCAACAGTCGCCCGACTTGGACTCCGCTCTCGAAAGGTCCTGACTGAGTGGGAAACATGGCGGCCGCCCCGCCCCGCTATTTCGATGTTGTTGTGAAGTGCCTTGATTGTTTGACTGGCTATGTGGCATGTTTGTTTTGAAGTCAAGATTAAATTTTGAGAATTTAATGGCGCCATTTGAAGGTTCAGGGCTCGATTGTATTCCGTATGCAACATTTTAGGAGGAAACCCAGATGGGATTTTGCGCCTGATTTGGGGAGCCGCCCTTTTCACTTGCTAGACTTATCTTTCATATGTCATAGAGCGTGAATTTTTTTTCATATGTTTTGAGGACAGAAAGAAAAAAACGAAAATTTGGATGCATATTGGTATCGGGCTTCAGATTTCGACAATCTTGGGAGATTGGATGAAATTATCTTTCACAAGTACATACATTTCCTCTCGACATCTAATGCGATAGAGAGTCTTGAAATCATGCATCGCGGTTCCTGCTTTCGGTGTAATGATATGTCGTTCATCATCTTTAATTCGTTCCGTTCTTCTGCTGAATATCTCTTAGGAGGTTGAGGTCTTGTACTTTTGTGTCTGTGCAGGTTTGGTGGCCTACTGAAGGTGCAGGACTTGAATGCCATTTTGAGGTATTTTGGGAAGCTCAACCGGATGCAAGATGTTTCCAAGGTTTTGAAACGTCCAAAATTATATTCACTTTATTTGTCGAGTTAGTTTAAGTGTCTCTTCTCATCGTATAAAATTTGCTTGTTCTTGAATGTGGACTAGAATTATGATCGATTAATGAAATTATATGCACAAACCGACTTTTCAACTCGCGCTTTGTTCATTTTTAAGCACTCTTTGGTCTTTATTTAATCTTTGATGGGCTCACAACTCTTTTTTTTATTAGCCATGATTATCTGGAACTAGGGAAGAATGAATGTAGCCTTATAGAGTAATAGAGGTAGGATATATAGTCAGCATTTTGATGGATTCTCTTGATGGGTTCGATGATCAACAGTTGTCCAGTGATGTGGAATATCTCTCTCAACAAGTTCCTAGTTTTATATCGTCTGTCATTTTATATCAAAACATCAATCTGCAATTTTGCATTGTCTGGACTAGCACTGACTGAATGTTATGGATTTAAGGCATTCTCATGTTTTGTTCCATTATGCGTTCGTTTCAATGTGGCTGAATTATGCCTAAACTTCAATTTTGTCAAGAACAAAGAACAGCTCACAAAAATCGTTGTATTAATGGTGCTTGGAAATAAATGTTTTAAAAAGTAGTAATGCATCTTTATGAATATCTATAACGACAAAAAAGAATATAAACCACAATAAGTTTTGAATGTGTTTGGACGCTTTTACTTTATTTATTTTTTTGTTCTTTTAAATCTTGTAGCGCACGCACTTTTACCTTGTTTTTAGACTTAAGCATCTAAAGCTTTCATAATATATAAATGTTGACACGTGGATTCACACATGATTGATCGTAGGTTTTTAAAAGTTGAATATTCTTTAGATTTT
This sequence comes from Syzygium aromaticum, assembly GCA_024500025.1. NCBI lineage: Eukaryota > Viridiplantae > Streptophyta > Magnoliopsida > Myrtales > Myrtaceae > Syzygium > Syzygium aromaticum. The sequence continues at coordinate 5,024,254 of CM044891.1, read as the reverse complement.
GGTTGGATATAAAAAATTGCCTTTTGCTTTTCATAAGTCAAAACAAACAAACGCAAAGACTTAGCCTTGTAAGTGGGATTGGCGTCTATGCCATGCTCTCCATTTTGAATCAAATGTTGTAAGCTCTAAGTTCTCCAAATCTTTTCTTATTGTCTCTTTCCACATCTTTGTCATTATGGATCATATATGAGTGTTTGCTGGTGATTGGAGAAAGACACAACCTAACGGCTCTGATAGTTATGGATTGTAGGACTAATCTAACAAGCTATGAAAACTTATAAGAAATTTGATTCTGCCAAACAGCTCCAATAGATTTTTGGTATTGGTTTTAGCTTCACCCTCATGATTGGAAGCTTAAGATCTTAATTCATTTCCATCTACCTGTTCTACTGCCTTATTCCTCTGTCTCTTGCTGGCCCTCTGTTGGCAGGCTAAATCATGCCCAGCAATGGGTCTTCTCACTTGGTAGACAGTTGATCATTTTCTTTCCGTTCCTTTTAATTACCTAATGAAGAGCTGGTATTGATTTTCTGTTGAAATTGTCGCAGCTCTTTCAGTACATGCAGGAACACAAGAAGATTAGTGCTGCAAGTTATAGCAGTTATATAAAGTTCACAGGGACAAGCCACAACCCTTTGAATGCACTGGAAATCTATAACAGTATTCCGGATGCCTCAATGAGAATCAATGTCTTTATAAGTAATGCTGTTCTTAGTTGCCTTGTCAGAAATGGTAAGTTCGGCATCGGCATGAAATGTTTTCGACAGATGAAGCAGGATGGGCTGAAACCGGATATCATTACATATAGCACGGTGCGCAACTCTAACCTCATCTTTGTTAACTTTCTTTAAGCAATTAGATTAGCAACTTGTGGGAAATGGATTTGTGACCAATAAAAAGCTAAATTTTATGTAATATTTATTGTTAAATTATATTGGACTTCTGATATGTGAACTTCGGAACTTTTTTTTTTCTATGTGAAGAGATATGCTATATACATTGTAGGCCTATTCTTGACAACTTAAACTTTTGGGAAAAACGATTATTTAATATGGTAGAGCACGGGTGAGGTGTTCATATCCAAAATACTCCCCTTTTTATTATTTTGTGTGTTTCTCTGTCTCCTTCATGCTCTAGTATTCCAGTCTGTGATTGTCTTTAGTTGGTTTTTCTATGGTCACGTCCCATGTTTCATATGTAAGGCCCCACTTATACAGGAGAGGGATTGTTAAGATATAGTCTCTTTAGAATGTTAGACAACATTATCTGTGGATTAAAATGGACCATATGGTTTCTAGTCTTGAATCGTATAACTTTAACAACATCGAACTTGCTTATTTTGCTCCTGCTTATAATATACGGCTTCATTGATCAAAGTTGACAGGAGCCCCTTTCATTATGTTGCAACAAAGTATCTTATTTTGTTGCAACAGTGATCAATTATGTACAGAGATCTCATGATCAACATTAGAGTTGAAAATTTGATGGGCGCAATATGGAGTCTTTTGAATGGACAAATTCCTATAATTTTTTGCCAGATTCGTTGGGCTCTGATAATTCCCCACTAAGCAAAGATAACCTGTTTCTTCACTGCTGAACGAATCCAATTTTCATCTTCATGACATTTTTGATTTGCTCTAAGTTTTGAGGAAGTAATAGTCAGAACATTATTGCAGTCTTACTTGGTACTGTCCATAGTTTGAGCAGTAGCAATCCTTACTCTCTTCATTATCCTTAGCTGCTTGTAGGTTGCATGAAGGTCAATGATGGTTACACCAAGGCATTGGGACTGATACAGGAATTGGAGTATAGTGGTCTTGAAATGGACAGTGTAATCTATGGGACTCTTATTGCTGTGTGTGCTTCGAACAATCATTGTGAAGATGCAGAGCGCTTCTTCAAGCAAATGGTTAATGAAGGCCATACACCTAATGAATTCCATTATAGCTCTTTATTAAATGCATACTCTGCTGATGGAAATTACAAGAAGGCCGTATCCTTGGTGCAGGATATGAAATCTGCAGGCTTAGTTATCAATAAGGTGTGTCTTGAACTTCATCTCTCATTTTTATGTTAGAAGATGCATTTGATTGTATGCATATAATTTTGAAGATGGTATTGTGGATTGTGGGATTGAAACTTTTAAAGAGAACATTATTTTTTAAGGTAGTTGCCAAATTTTGTGCAACTCCTCCTTCTAAGGTCTAATAGGTCTTTAACATTTCAAACTATTATTTTGGTTTGTTGCTAAACTTTTCAAACAAAGCGGAAGAAGTGCCACTTCTTTAAGGTTTAAAAAACCTGTGTTCTAATGGGAGCGCATCTTTACGACTAGGGATGGACACAAGAAGTGGTACCCCACCGGGCCCTAACCTGCATGTGGCGATTTTCCTCGCAAAAAATATCTCTTGGAAGAAAAAATATCTCTTAGCTAAATAATCTTTGCAAAAAAATGTACAACTACATTATTTTTTGATTACTTAAAATTAGATCAAAACGAGGATATATTTAAAAAATTTGCTAAAAACCATTGTTGGAATCATTCCCTGAGGCAGGGGCCCCTCCTTGTGCCCATCCCTATTTACGACTGATGCCTTATGCCTGAAAGGTGCGGGCCTCGTGGAAAGCCCGTTGCCCTGACATCTTAGAAGCGAGATTCTATCACTCCATTTAGCTTGAGTGCCTTGGACTACATTGCGCTTGTCTGACTGATGATCCTGATCCTGCCCCATAGTTAAATTGATCTGAGTAGCTCAAAATTTGACGATCGAGCTCTGGCAGTTTGATAAAATTGTATACTAACAAAATAAAAGGAGTACATGTCAATTTAAGTATTATTCCTACTACTAGAGGTTCCTCTTGTATCGTTGTGGAGTGGACAGAAGGGTGCCTTCTAAGGCTGCCCAGTTGTCATTAACAGTTTTACCCACTTCATGTCTGCTAGCTGCTTCCTTAGTGGCTGATGTCAAAACCCTTTCGCTTGAATTTGTATGTCCTTCACCAGAAATTTTGATTACTTCTTTCTGTAGTACATCTACAGTATGCTTATCCCGTGTTGACATCATTCACTAATGCAAGGTTTTCAGGTAATTTTGACTACTCTGCTAAAGGTTTACGTCAGAGGAGGCTTATTTGATAAGTCGAGAGAATTATTAGCTGAACTGGAACTCTTAGGCCATGCCAAAGATGAGGTATATTATTGTGCTTTTCTCTCTGCTTTCTAAATGAAGCTATAACAGGCTTGAATTATATCTGACCTGAAACGAATGATATGCATAGTATTCTCATCAGACCTCAGAAGTCAAAAGGACATAAGCTGGTCAGGAAACTGTGACACAGTTTAGTCTTCAGAATTTGACCATCGTAGGCTTTCAAAGGATTCTCTGTATTAGATTTTTCACATATTACTTCACGCGTTTGCTGATGTGCCACAATATGAAATCATAAACTCAATAAATGATTCTTTGAAGCTTGTTTCTTGCATTTTCTATCTCAGTGATTTTCAGATATCATTATACAGTGTAATTTAAAGTCTTTTATTTTGGGAGGATGAAAATGACAAACAAAGCCTTTTTCCCAAGGAGGTTGACTATGTGGTCAGCTCTTTTTAGTGGGATATCCTCTAGAAGAGTCATTTTCATGATCCTGCCTTTTGTGTTTTTGTCGTGTCTTCTTCAGCCTCTCCTCCCATATGGCACTCTTTTCCTACCATAAGATTGTATTTATGCATACCGTATTGAATTATGTTTTCATATTTCAATTCTCTTTTACTGAGTCTCTAGCATCTCATCTTCTTTTGTTGAAAATGGTCATTGTATCTATTCTTCTATGATTATCTTTACTACCAAAGTATTCACATCTCTGATCACTCTGATTTTGCTTACCATTGGTACTCATATTGCTAGGCAGTTTATCTCATAAAACTTCTGATTTACTTTGCCCTAGTCTCATACAACAGCACAGATCATGCTTTGAGAACTAACATCTCTGATCGACATCAAAGTGAAAAGATGAGGGCTCAAAGTTTCACTTTTCATTTTGGCCTTTGTAGTTGAGGATTCCTGCATAATCACTTCATGGGTCCATACGGAAGTCAGAGCTCCATAATGCATGTCTTGCAACTTTTGGACTTTTACTTTTGGAACTCTCCGAAGGACTTTTCAGATGTGTTTTTCATTTTTTTCTGTAGTTTTGAGTTCCATGATTTTGATAATTAGGATTTGAGTGAGGAATCTGCAAAGAAAAGCATAGAGGCTCCTTTAGTTGATCAATGCTGCTCTTTACTACCCTCAAAGTAAAGAATATTGAAACCATGCTTAATCTTTCTGGCATAGAACCATCAATATTTTTTAATTGTTAAGATGTATATTATGGATGTATAGCATATCTTTAGTACTTGGGCTAACTATGATGTTTTGCATTTTTACGGGATAAGACTTCTGATGGCAGACACTGAGCAACAATCAGGTATAATATACCAGGCATCCTGTAATAATCCAATAGAGAACTAATAACTTTTGAAATGCATAGGAAGTGTAGGTTGCTAGTTATTGATGTGCAACATTCTCAACTTTTAGCTCAAAGATCCGTGGGTACCAATATGAGAGATTTTAAACTTGTAAGCAACATATTTCTCATGCTTAGCTGTGAATAAACTTGTGGATTGATCCTTTCTTACTTCTGTAATTTGTTCTCATTGATGTTCCATCATTTTATGTATGTTCAGATTTTTGCTAGAAGTTATCATATCTGTAATTTACCATATGTGTTTAATTTGTAGATGTCGTACTGTCTATTGATGGATGGCCTAGCTAAGGCTGGAAGGACAGATGAAGCTAAGTCAGTGTTTGACGAAATGATGGGAAAATCTGTCAAATCTGGTAACTAATCACAACAACAAGTTTCATTTAGTTATTGGGTTATGTTCTCTACATCATTGTTATATAAAAGCAAAATGACTTTTGTAAAGTTCTTTGATATTCACTTTTGAAAAGGTGAAATGAGTGGAATGAATTCCAATATGCTTCTGTAAACTTTCCAGTTTGTAAATGAGATCTGGGATCAGCATCATTTTATCCTTTGACTTGTATCAGCTTTGATGTCCTTAGCAAAGATGGTTTTCTTTTGGTTGGTACCTGGTAGCATAAGCTCATTGTGCTCATCTCTTGCTATAATTGTCTGAATAATTGGTCCATGCTGTTCCATTTTTTTGATGTAAGACAAGCAACGACTCTTGGGGGGGGGGGGGTGGCGCGCTTCAAATTTTTTCCTGCAGTGAGAGCTTCATATCATTACTATAGTATAATGGCAAAGCTTATCTGTGAATATAATGGTTATGTTTTACTTGCAGATGGCTATGCCCACTGCATCATGATTTCAGCATTTTGCCGGTGTGGGCTTTTAGAAGAGGCCAAACTGTTGGCCAAAGACTTTGAAGCCAAATTTAACAGATATGATTTGGTAATATTAAATACAATGCTATGCGCCTATTGCAGAGCAGGTGACATGGAGAGTGTCATGCAAACAATGAAGAAAATGGATGAACTAGCCATCGGTCCTGATTACAAGACCTTTCATATCCTAGTCAAATACTTCTTTAAGGAGAAATTATATCTGCTTGCTTACAGGACTATGGAGGACATGCATAAAAAGGGCCACCGACCAGAGGAGGTAGGATGACTTCTAATATGATATCCTGTTGTCTCATAGCCTAAATTAGGTTCATTGCTTTTACATGGAACGCTAATTTCAAAATTTCGAATGCCTATTCCTTTGATGCTTGCGCCTTTGTGATGCTTGATCAATCTACACTCATTTTGGAACTAGGGATTACATCTTCAAACAAAGAGACAGCACTCTGGCATAAGCATACTATGGCAGTTTTTTTTTTTTTGAGTATCTTCTGAAGACGCATTCAACAACATGAAGCCATTACTACAAATATGAGTAGTTGGTTGTGGAGATGGGAGGACTGAGTAGTTTATCCGAAAGAGATCTTCCAGAAGCTGCTGATAATCTCCTCAGATGAGGAGTTTTAATATTAACAGGGTTGTGGTTGAAGTTTCTATTCAAATTTGATAAAGCTTGACATGATAAGTGAGACATAGGGATAATATTGCAAAATATGGTTCATAATTTCATGGCTTAATTCTGAAACAGCTAGGCAGAGATGGATACCAGCTTTATGGCACCGTAAAAGTACAAGGGAACTCTTTTTTATTTATTTTCTTTACCAAAAAAAAAAGTACAAGGGAAGGGAAGAATTTTTCTAATGCACTACTTTTTGCTAGTTTAGGTGATACAATTACTATCTTGCATAAGAGGTGATCTGGTAGGCATCTTTTAAGGAGCAATCACCTGATCTTTTCCTTTTATTCTTTGATGAAAATCCTTTTGAGTCCTTGATCTACCATAATGATGAAAGAAGCATATGGAACATGTCTTTTCAAAGAAACATCAGCAACTATGGATTGAGGGAAATTCTTCACAGTTACCTGCTATTTAGAGTACCAATTTTCCGTGGTACAGGGTCTAGTGAAATGGTGGCTTAACTGAAGCAGTCAATTTGTATTGAAATCTTCCAACAAACAGCTTCTTGTGTTTACCTCGGGAGTAGGGAGAGCAAGCTTTCTTTGGCTGCTGATACTGAAATTTGGTGTTCCAACAGTGGACATTTTTTTCTAACTGGAAGTCATCCTCGTTAGGAGTACTTCGGTTTTTTTGGATTTTTGAAGGAGAGGATATCTCTGGTTAGAAGGTGCATCATTTGCCACAAATTGGCTGAATATGTTAACCAAATTCTCATTGTTTTTCTTCTTTTAGAAAAATAGGAATACATAGACTATACTCATTGAGGATCAATCAATGCTTATTCTGCTATTCTGTGAAGGCTGTGGTGAAGATCCGCTTTTTGTGTCTTTGTGGTTTGTGTGGAGGAATAAGGGGCAGGAAACCTCGCTTGTCAAGGCCAGACTTCTTAATCTTTACTTGCAAAGGGGCAAGCATCCCCTTTATGCCAAACGAATGAAGAGTTACCTCTTATTATCTCAAAAAAAAAAAGAAATATTTTTGCTGATAATATGGAAAAGCAGTTTTAGTTAAAAGCAAACAGTTTCCTGTCAAAAAAGGTTGGAAACAATCAGTTAATGCTATGTGTCAGTAGTATTTGTATCGTCTTTAGTGGGCTCTTTATCTTGGAATTGATTTTGCAAATGGGTTAGCATCCCCTTGGCACCACTTTATGAATTGCTTTTACTGATAAGAAACTACTAATAATTTTGAAGGATTCTGAAGTGTCTGTGTTACTGCAGGGACTTTGCTCCTCCCTAATCTTTCAACTTGGTAAAATGAATGCCTACTCGGAAGCTTTTTCTGTTTACAATATGTTGAGGTACAGCAAAAGAAGTATGTGTAAGGCTCTCCATGAGAAAATTCTGCACATTCTGATTTCAGGACGGCTTTACAAGGAGGCTTATGTCGTCGTCAAGGTACTTCTTTTATTGGCTTTCTTTGGATGTTCAATAGGTTCATCTTCACTTACATATATATCTTTTTTTCCTTCAATTGCTAGGACAATGTGGGATATATCTCCAAGCAAGCAGTAAAAAAGTTTGCAACTGCATTTATGAAGTCGGGTAATGTCAACTTGATAAATGATGTGTTGAAGGTCATCCATGCCTCTGGCAATAAGATTGATCAGGCAAGCAGTCAGTATCTATGCTAACTAACCAGACATAAGTGCTTTTTTAAGGCCAAATAAAATAAGAAAGCTAAGGCATATGCATCACACTCTTTGCCCCTAGTTATCTTATTGAAGTGAGTTTTTTTTTTGGTCGGACTATTTAAGTGAGTTTATTAATTCGCTTTTGTGGGCTTTCAAATAGTAAAGTAACGGTGGAGATATGGGGTAAAAGGGGTAGAGGAAGGCCTAAAAAGACGTGCATAGTATTTTTACAGAGATCTTGATTAACTGGATATTACAAAGCATGTGGTTCAAAATAGATTGCAATGGCATACGACCCATGAGCTAAATGGAAAACAGCTTAGTTGTTTTGTTTTTGCAAGTGACTGCTTTGATGTCTTTGGTTGTTTATTAAGAATCAGAAAAATCCCTTCTATGCCTCTCTTAGTTTAAACAATTCATTTTAAGAATTCAGTGCCTCTCTTACGCTTGATCTCTTGTTCTGCGACCGAATTTGCATTCTGTTGTCTGACCCATCTTACGAAAATATGTTTGAGGACCTGCAAGATTGTTAGAGCAACTCCATTCTGCTCTGGTTATGCATGTTGGGACGTTGACATTTAAAATGGATAAGTTGGTATTCCAATTTCTGAAATAATAGCTCTTGCTTTCATTTCTCTGTCTCTGTCTCTCTCTCTCTGGGTGGGATGCTTCAGTTCATAAGAAAAGCATCGCTAATGTAAATTGTGCTAAAAAAAAAGTTCCTGAAAATTTGAAGATTTTAATATCTATATAAGATTTTTGATGATAGTGTTTTCCTTTGCAGAAATTATTTAATATGGCTGTGTCGCGATTTATTGTTCTGCCTGAGAAGAAGGAATTGCTTCTCCAACTACTGCAGTGGATGTCTGGTCATGGTTATGCTATTGATTTGTCAACAAGAGACCTTATTCTAAAAAATTCACGCTTCTTTGGTGATGAGCTTATTAAGGAAACACTGTCCAAGCATCAGTTAAGTTTGAAAGAAGTGAGATCTCATAAGAGGAAGGAGTGAATTTCAGGTAATGTAATTTGAGGTAATTCTGCTATTCTTTTCTTTATGATGGATCAATGACTATTAGTGCTCTAAGTAGAGCGTAGTTCTTATCTATTTTTCCCAAAGATACTCTGCAAATGAACTTCTCCTGATATATAATTTTGGATGCCCAATAACACATGCACATGCGCTTATTAGTGTTCTAAATCAAGGTTATCCCAATTAGGAGGCCCCATAAACATAAATTCATGCGTGACTCTTATTTGCGTTCTAAATTAATTTTCATGTAGTTCGCTGAGTTGCATGAGTGACTCTTTTCTTTGGGTTACACCTTAAGGAACCCATTGAAGCTACTCTTGGTCTTCTTTAATGAACAACTGCATGCTGTGGAATCAACATATGCATCTCATTAGTCTGATCATACATGTGATTATGTGCTTATTGTCTGATTGCAAAAGTTACTTGGATTCTTTATGAGGTATATAAGACCTTAACATTGATGATATTTGAATGAGAGTATACCATTTGATGCTTAATGATCCAAAGCTAGATACTTAATTGAAGGAACATCTAAAGTCAACAACGTAAATATTTGTTTTTTAAGATAGTTTTTTTAAAGTGCAAGCACTTTAGCTAGTATAAAGGCTAGAGCCTATATATAAGGAAAAAGAATGATGAAATGACTCATCTGTTTTGGTGATTTCAAGTTGTCAAGATCATGCTCTTTGTTGTTAAAGATCAACATTTCACTCAAACAACCAAAGTTTTATTAAAGTAGACTTTGCATAGAATAATTATTTTAGATTTAGTACTAACAAAAAATATATTTTAGTCGATAAACCTCAGATTGAAATGGAAGTTTTATTTGATTATCATGAATCTTGAAAAGAATTGTAAAAAGCTACACACAAAGAGAGAGAGAGAGAGAGAGAGAGAGAGAGAGAGAGAGAGGGGACCTCAATACAAGAACCGGCCATCACGAGAGCCTCAATGCAAGAACCAGCCAACATGTGTCCTCCCTTGGCGATTGATAGAGAGGTCAACAGTCCTCAATCCAAGGGCCAATGTGTGTCCTTCCTTGGCGATTGACACATGAGAGAGAGAGCACTCAAGTGCAACTGCATTAAAATCAGTTCTGATGTTTTTGTTGGTAGAGATCTTAGTGCAATATTAGTTATGCAATTTTTTAAAAAAGAAAGAGACTCGATTGTCTTTTAGAGCTACACACTGCGTAACTTATGAGCTCATATATAAGAAGGGTTTGGAAACCTGGAATCAAATCATTGGGGATGAAAATGAACATTATCTTGGGGTGCTGTGCATTTCTTGCTGTTTATTGTTGCATATTACACTTTTGCTGATAATTTGACATTAAACCCATGGAAATATGTGATGCTTGATTTGTGTGGTGACCTATTTTAATTTTTGGTGACATGAATTCACAGTCATTCGTAACACCTTTTATTTCGAGGTTGATAGCATGACCCATTTTAGCCTAGTAATGTGACCGTCAATTTTGATGATTTTATCCATAAGAAGTATCCTCAGTGGACTATATGATGCATTTTCCTTACTTTGTTAACCTTTACTGTAGGAACTGGCTCCTCTGCCTTTCGCATGTGATTCGTAATTCCTATAGAGCATGATAAGTTGTTGAAAGCAGTATTTCTGGAAACCCATCAAGCTACATGACCTACTGCAGCAATCATCGCCCATAATGGAGGTGCTTGATGTTTTCTGCTGTGTTGAAAACTTCTGCCTCTCATGCATTAACCATTATGCAGAAGCCTTTTGTCAGGTTAATTCCCTTGTTTGGTATGTTGTGCCTGCCCCTGCAGATTATGCAAGGCATCACGATCTCATGGTCGAACTTTGATAATGCAGCTGGTTTATGATGCTGTCAAGAAGTACAAGTGCTTATGCTCGGCCAGAGGTTTGATGTAGCAGGAGAATGATTAGAGCAAGCTCCCTGTCTTACCGGTTGAAGTTTGTTCGCCTGAATTTTTGTTATTTGAACTTCCTTGGTTTACGGATTATCTCGGCAATGTACATAGCTTGACGGTTCTTGGTGTAGAGTTTTTCCTCCTTCGGCATATGCCTGTGCGTTTGTTGTACGAAGTAAATTATTCTTTAGTAGAAATTGGAGGGATATGCAAGAGCAGCCATCCTGTGTTGGATCACTATGTCCGTCTCCTCATTGATCAGTCCTGTTTTAGTCGATGCAGGATCATAGCATTATAATGAGATCCTTTTCTTGCTTTTGGCTGCTGTTCTTCTGTAATGTAGAGCACTGCCTCTTCGAGAATACAACTCAGGTACGGCGAATCGAATACGTTATTTGGGAATGGCGTAGCCGCCACTCCTTATGCAGGATGCATTTGGGATATGAGCACTGGGGTACAAATGCATCCTGTCTGAACATGCATTCTTAACCCGAGGTTTCACTTCCAAACTGCATTGCTACATAAGCCGCTTCCAAAAAAGTCGATTAAGGTTGGTAAAGAATAATATTAGTTTCTTTTGTCGGAAAAGGTTGGCTATTTAAAAAAAAAAACAAATAGATATTGACAATCGACTCAAGTAGAGTTGGTGATGCAAAATTAATGGTTAACTTAATTGAGTAAGAAATTGGTAATCATTCTAACTGAGATCGGTAAATTTACTCGATCCGGTCCTTTATTTTATTTTCTTTTTAATTTTATTTCAGTTTTCTAATTTTATTTTGCTTCAGTTTTCTTAAATTTATTAATCATTGGTATAACCGTAATCTTATTCCATCATATCAATATTTTGTCGTACTTAAGGCCAATGGTCATATCTCTCTCTCTCTCTTTTATTTTTTAATATGTACGGTGCCTTATCAAGACGTATAGCATTACATGATATATACTGCAAAAATCCTTATGCGTCGTTTTTTTTTTTATTTTTTATTTTATACGGCATGTTACCGAATCGTACAACATTGTATCGTACTAACCGCCAGTTCTTGAAGGCCATTTTACGATGGTTCCACCAAGTAACACGACATTTAATTGTACTTAAGGCCAAAATTCATGCACCTTTTTTTTTTTTGTCGAAATGCACTTTGCTCCTTGATCCAGTTACATCTGCTATACTGCTTTTGTCATTTGTGCACGTTGGTATCTTTTTCGAGCCCCGAGCCCGACTCTACCCCTTTCTATGTTTTATGTCCAAAAGATGCCGAGATCTGCACGATATCTCGGACAAATTTTTTTAATATTATATGATGGTTTTGCCAAGTCACATGACATTTAATTGTATTTGAGGCCACAATTCATGTGCTCAATTTTTTTTTGTCAATTGTACTTTTTTTTTTTGATAGAAATATACTTTACTCCTTGATTTTGTACAATTTCTTGCCAAAATGTGTAATGCCGTATCGTACTTAAAGCAACTGTCGTATGCCTTTTTTTATATATATGTTATTCGAAGATTTACCAAGGCATATGCAATCTAGACATACTTAAAAGCCTTCATTTCTGATAAAACACGATATTTTGTTAAAAGCATACGACTTTATATCATACAATTGTAAATTAAGAATTTTCTCCGGTATGAAAATGTACGACAATTTATCATATTCCAAGTCGAAAATGCAAAATGGTCCCGGAACATAAGGATAATGATACAAATGATCCATGAACTTTTGTTTAATATGCAATATAGTCCATAAACTTTTAATTTGTTCAATATAATCCATGAACTGTATCCCATTGCGCAATGTGGTCTCTGAACTTTCAATTTATTCAATGTAGTCCTCGGATATTGAACGATATGAAAAAATTTTAATGTTGTCATTTCATTAATTCAAATTTATGGACAACATCGAATATTTTTAACATTGTTCAAGGACTAAGTTGAGTATGTGAAAAAAATTCATATATCACATTGAACAAATTTAAAGTTTATGGACTACACCACATATTAGGCTTAAATTTAAGGACCGCATTAAACAAGTTTTAAATTGAGGGACCGCTCATTTGGCCAAAATTCAATAATCATTTGCGTCTTTATCCCTTATAAACATGTACACTTTCATATCAATCCATCGTCAATTAGGGACTTTCTTCGTTACTACCATACCGCGTTTTTGTCGTATTCGAGACTGAAGCCGTACTCGTAGTATACCATTTGCTGATAATTATACGGCTTCATTGCAAATACGGTACGGCGCTAGGGCGGCATAGCGTATCGTACAAAATAATCTTAGCCCCCTGAAACATACGAAGAAATGCAGGACAACCGGCTATTACCGGTTGCCTTGTCGGTCGTATTGCGCTGTATACCGTAGTCGTAGCGTAGGCAATCCCCCCCCATTCCAAGATCGAAGAACACTGAAAAAGAAAAAGAAAAGTTCTGGTTTTTGGGCGGGAAACACCTCTCTCTCTCTCTCTGAGAGGCTATCTTCCTTCGTCGGTCGTCGCTTCGCTGCTCGCAGGTGTTCGGTCGGCGGCCGCTCCGATGTCGAGGTTCGAGTACCCGAGGCTCACCCGGTCGGAGATCCTGTCGTTCCTCGTCGACTCCCAGATCTTCAGCAGCGTCTCGGCGCACCACCTCGCCGATCCCACCCCGGATTTCGTCTCCGACCTCTACACCCACCTCCTGATCTACCTCGACTCCTTCCAAGAGTGAGTTCCCCCATCTCCAGTCCCTCTTTTCACGGAACCCCAGTTGCTCAGAATTCGAAATTTGCGCTTTGGATTCGTGGTATGTCGACCCGGTCTGTCAAAGGTGCGACCTTTGCGCGTTTGTTGTTGTGGGTGTTCGAGTGATTTGAGAAATCTTTCTTCCTTTTTTTTTTGGGTGTCGCCTCGCCCTCCAATTGTACAGGGAAGATGGGCAAATGGAGTTCGCGGCGCTCGAGCAGCTCGAGAACCCGGACTTCCACGTGGACTCGGTGCGGAGGATGAACCTGTACAGCAGGGTCAAGGAGGTCGTGGCCTCTCTGCATTGCCCCACCCAGTTCAGCCTGAAGGATCTGGTGAAGCCCGACGCGGGACGGACCGAGATTTTTGTCAGCGCCATTCTCAATTTCTGTTTCCACAAGTGAGTTCGGCTCGTCATTGGCAAATTCCGTGCCTTATATTGGATGGTTTCTGGGAGCTGAAATGATGTATGGAGCGTTGGTGTTTAAGCTTGAGAGAATTTGAGGGTTAACGATGTTTTCGCGATAGAGATAGGCTAACCTTCTTGTCTAGATTGTCAAGATCAAGAATCAACACCCCTATAGCACACTCATCTTGGTTTACCCCGGATTATCGTGCGGCTAGTACATGGGCGCTTTTGGTTAAACTGCACATGACATGTAAAATTTTGGCGATCATGTCTGGACAGGCACGAATCAAGTTAGTGCGAAGTATGCAATGTCTTGCAACAGATCATTGAAATTCACTGCTTCCATAAACATGCAGTTCCAATCCACCAAACAAGTCTTCTCCTTCTCAGGTTCTCATCGACCAAATCCAGCAGTAGTTTGCACAAAGGGAGTCTCGCATTATTGGAGCCTTCACTTTGCATATTTGCTTCCCCGGAGTATCACAATGACCGTCACCTGTTGAGATTACATAATAAGACTTCAAGGAAGGGGAGACCTCCTCTGGAAGTCCCATTTTGAAAGTATTAGGCCTATACTCCAGCTTGTTGAAAACAATTTGATTTCCTACTACTCCCGGTCATTTCCCTCCTTTTGTATGATAGATTTTACTGTATGTTTGCTTTGGTCATTTGCAAATTTAGGTGCTGCTACGAGATATGGCAAGTGCAGTAGGAAAATCACTTAATGTTGACTAAGGTGGGAATGGAGAAACTAAATCTTTCACCTCAGTGTATTATTTGTTTGCACAATACATTCATGTACGATGAAAAATAACTTTTTATTACATGTACTTAAATATAGTCCGTCTCTCTCGGTTTTTTAGATATCTTATATCTGGATAATGACTTTCAAGGGAATTTCATCTTTTATGCGCAGCTAATACATGTTTTTTCCGTTCATGTTTATATTGGTCTCCAGAGACAACAAAATGAATCTTTTAAAACCGATAGTGGAAGAACTAAACCTCCTTGATGAACAACAGAAGGAATGGGAGACTAAGTTATCCCAGGTACCTGAAAAGCAACTGCAATGAAGCACTTTCCATGCAAGTCGACCATGAATTCATGTAATATATTTGATACAGCTGAATGCAGAGGTTGCAGAGTTTAATGAAGCCAGAGAGAGGGAATTACCTCTTGTTCAAGAGGTAGATACAGAACTGAAAGAGCTGCGCCAGACCATATCTGAGCTTAACAATCGTCAGATGTCTTTGAGAACTAATTATCGGAAGTTGAAGGAGAAGAGTGGAGAAATGGATGTCAAGGTGAGCCCACCATGTTGCATGTTTTTCTTACAGTTTTTGTAGGTGTCATATTAACTGTTTCTACACCCCCTTATAAATTTACGTTTTAGATTTAGATGTCTTGACATTACAATGTATACCGGAGATAGAGTAAAGTAATTAATTGGAAGAGGGAATGTAGCTTGGAGTTTTTGCATGAAAGTTTTTGGGTTAATGAATGCTCTGGTGCAATTACGATAACTCTGAATTTACTGAGGGGAGATGATCTTGCACCTGCTGCATAACATAGGAATCCCAGGTTGAATGCTGCAATAACAGTCTGTCTTGCCTGTGAGAATGTGTATCATGCTAACAGTAGCAGAGTCCTTTTATTCTGTTTGGGAAAATACTGAAACGAAGTTGACTAGTGCATTTATGTCACAGACTGGTGATATGTTTTGCTTGCATTTGTATACAAATGGAATTCCTGTTTGCTTTTCTCAGTTATGGCCTAATGATTACTTGCAGTAGAAATAGGACTACTCCCCTTTTGACCTAGTGCCGCTTCATACCAATGCCTTGATAACTATTTCTTATTTTTCACACTTTTCAGATCCTTAGTGCGGAGGGTGGGCTTGTGCAAAGCGTTCAAGCCAATGCAGAATTACGCTCGAAAATCGTCCAGTCACCTGATAAACTTCAGGTGTGTTGGGAATCATTTCCAAGTTATATTTTTCATCTAAAATATTTAAGCTTGTTACTATGCCTTCTGATACCTATGAACTAGTCTCTTTCGTTCGCCTTTTTTGATAGTTTACAAGCACGGTTGGTAAATCATTCTACTAGGAATTTGCCTATATTTCATTAATAAGTACGGATAATTACAGGCAAGTCTTAAAACTTATAAACCTTGTGCGCTCTAGTCCTAATACTTTCATTCATTCATTTAAATCCTAAAATTTCTAGCTCTCATCCACTTCAGTCCTTCCGGCAAATCCTCTAATTTCAAGTGGACGGAAATGCACACATAGCCTATTTCGATCATTTTTTTTATCCTACATGTTTTATTAAAAAAAAATTCAATAGTATAAACAAAACGACGTAAATTTTGTGACGTCACATTAGGAAATTTAAAAGATAAAAATGAAGAAGTGAACACCGCCATCATGTGAGGCTGCAAGCCCTCGCCTGCAATTTGCGAGCTTGTCAGCCCTTGGCGCCATTCATACACAACTATTGGAAAAGCGTCATGTTGGATTTTTGGATGCCATGTAAGCAAAATTGGCTGAGCGGTCGCTAGGACTTTATTGTATCAAATTTAAAATGTTTAGGGCTTGATTGTACTTTTCAAATTTTTAAGAGTTGACTAACATTCGGGACTGTTTGTGCAATTGGACATTGGTAAATTACTTATAATGTCTGTAACCTACTAATTATACTTGTAGATTTCAAAGAACTTGATAATTTGCTAATTTATTGGTGAATTCCTCAATGTTGGTACTTTACAAACAACGATAGTTAAACTTGAAAAAAATTGGTAGCTTGCTAACTTATTGGGATCTTGGTAAATTCCTTGTAGGGTTGGCATTTCACTGAACAGACTTGTAAATTTTAAAGAAGTTGGTAAGTTACCAATTTAGTGGAGTATCAGTAAATCTTTTATAGTTACAGCAAGTTACTAACGACACTTGTACAATTTCAAAGGAGTTGATAATCCTACTTCATTTGAACGTTAATAATATCATGATAATGTTGATAAAAGTAGTTTCATAATTTATTGGAATACTTGTAAACTTTTTGTTTAGTTGGTATTATATAAACTATGGTTGTAAAACTTCAAAGTATTTTACTAAATTATTGGGAGGTTTTTAAATTCTTTATTGAGTTGGTATTTTACTGACCAAGCTTGTAATATTTCAAATAATTTCGTATACAAATTTTGTCGAATGTTGGTAAAGTCATTACATTGTGGTAACTTACTAATGGAACTTGTAAAACTACAGAAGAGTTCATAACCTACTAATTTATCTGGACATTGATAAAATTCTGATGATGTTGTTAATTTTACTAATGGATCACCTGAAAAACAAGTTACCAATCATATTGTTCTACCGACAGCATTGGAGAATTATTAGCAAATTCAACGATCTTCCAACTTGGAAAATCTCCAGATTTGAAGGGCAAGGGACAGTAGAATTTTGCAATTTGCTACCCTTTCTTTTGTCGAATTTTATAGGTCATGACCGTATGATTTTTAAGCATGCTTTTTTCTTCTTCTTCTTTTTTCTCATCCCGTGACTCAAGTGGGAGCATCTATAGAGATGAACCTGTGTATGTTATTTTCTTGTCTGAGTGTGTTGCTACATTGTACTATTCTACTCATAACTTTCTGAAGTAGCAATGTTTATTTGATAGGAACTCATCATACCATGTCCATGTTTTAATTTTTTTCTTTGGCTTTTGTCCTTCTGCCTTATCTTTGCATATATACTATGAGATTCAACTTCTTTGTTGTATTTGTGTGAAGGGGTCTCTGGAAGAGAAAAAATTAGTTCGCGAAGAGGCAAGAAATGCTGAAAACTTAGCAAAGCAATCTTTTGAGGACAAGAATGCCGTCATGGAGGTTTACACTAAGGTAATTGATACTCTTTCTGTATGTTAATCATTATTTCCCTCATCAGGCTTGCCAGCTTGAGGCTCCACTCTGTATAATTTAAGCTTTCTAGCAGTTTGTTGCATTATGCTAATGTAAAACAACATGATAGTGCATATTCAGGTTTTTCCTAGAAGTCGTCAATGCTCATGCTACAAAGATCAACTTTGGCTTCCTAAGTTTTATGTCCTTAATCTTTATCAGTCTTTTTCCATAACTTACGATATATTTAAGGCTTATCAGTTATTCATAATATTTCTGACAAAGTGAACTTAAATCTGAATGACTGCTGAAAAAAAGCATTTCACATCTAGTCCTTTCGGTAGGTTTTCTGATTTGTTCGTATGCATCCCGACATGTTTTGAATCCTAGCAATGTGTCGACCTTGTCCTCTTCAATGCAATAAGCTAATTTATTAGAAAGGTTCCTTGGTGTACTGACCTTAATCGGATAGGCTAATAGGAAAGGGAGAATCATGAAAATTTTATAGAGTGAATGTATGTGTGCCTATGTCTGTGTTTATGAACAGTTGGCCCAAGTACCAATGTGACAGTGAAACCATTTACTTTTGCTACATACATGAAAGACAGTTTACACCCTAACTACTCCATGCTCATCCACTTGTTTCATGTGTCCACAGTTAGACAGAAGATTTTACTGGAAAGGTCCAATTCTTGCCAGTTTCCTTATCTTCTCTCCGAGATTCAAAGAATTTGCATAAGAGTTGGGCTCCTATATGATGCATTCATCATAAGAGATATTAGATGTCACTATATGGCTAAATGAGAAAGAATAGAAACCTATTACACTACTGCACTTCCTACTTACACAGGCCTTAAAATCATTCTCGAGAAAATTGATTTGCAAAACAGGGCGGCCTATAGACTCACAGACATTATGTGTTTTTTCCATATTTAAATAGCCGCCACCGTGCTTGTCATAATTGGCAACAGCTGCAACCACTTGGTCTTTCCTGATTTCTACTGGATTGTTCCTCCCTTGTTCCATTTGCATTATATTTGACAATTTTACATAAATTTCTTAGCCACCTCTCTACAAGAACCTTTTTTTGATACCCTATAGTTTGTTAATGGCAGAGGGAGGGATGCCATTAAATCGAGCTGTCATACTTGAGCCACAGCGGTTCTTCCTTTTATACTTTTTCAACCTGAATTTGAAATATATCCTTGTTTTGCTTCTCAAATATGTAAGTACTCAGAGATCACATAGACACCCTTTCAAATGTGACCGCTAGCTGTGGTTAGCTAAGGTAGAGTTGGTGGTAGTGTACAGTTTGAAAAAGTACATGAAGAATTCTTACTGAAAATCTATAATGAAGGATCGCCGCAAGAAGATTAAACCTTATCCAACAATTAATGCAAACTTGCTTGGAGGTTAAGTGCATCTCTCCTGCAGAGTTTTGGGGGTCACATTGTTTTAATATTTGTTAGGTATTTTGTGCTTTAGTGTGGTCAAACAATAAACGCTGGTAAGCACTATTTCATCTATTTTCAAATAATTCAAGTTTTATGCAATTTGGAGTCTTCTAGAGGAAGTTATGCCCAAAATACTAAGAGGTGGTAAGGAAATCCGAGATTGGGTCTTCTAGTATCTTTAAGTGTTTGTTGGATCCTATGCATTGTTTTATTATTTCTGGAGTCATGTCAAGAGTCAGTGTTAGTGTTTTTATGTCTTGTTTACGGATTGTAAGTCTTCGTCTTGAAAAATAAAAATGTTTTTATGCCTTTAGGGATATGCCTATTCTTGGAAGGTTTTTTCAAGTTAAGTCTACAAAACCACTCTAAGGATTCCTATGTGTTATAGTCATTTGAATATTGGATTTTCATATTTGAACTCGTGGATTGGAGTTTCACTTTAACTTTATATCTCTTTGGTGGATTCCATTAAATGATGAGACACATGACCTGACTCCTAAGGTAGATTTCTTAGAGGGTGAATATTTATCCTATCATATGCCCTGAATCATTAGGTGTATTCCTTAGGTGTTGAGCATTTCTGTTATCGCACTTTTATTACTTTCTAAATCTCTGATCCCTCCTGTATAAGTTGAGGGAATCAACTTATGAATGATCGCTAGTTTTGCAGAGGCTATCTGGATATTTTTCCTTTAGTTTTCTTAGCATTAGCAATCAATCTTAGGGAATAACCTCGTGTTTCCACTTTATAAAGCTAGTGACTGCTATCCACAATATATTTTGCTCTTTGCTTTGTGCTTATTGAGTTCTCTTCTCCTCCAAGTGGTCGGAGGGAGGAGAGGAATTTTGTGAGCATATCTTAAGAAATTGTTAAGGATTCCAGCTTTCAAGTCCTTCCTTGACTTAGATAAAGGGTTGTTAATATTCCTTCACATGACCTGGTTTCGCTTCTTACATGCTAACAAATCGTCTCCAGAGAAATCTCTATACTATCTCTATTTCATTGGTAAATTTTAGTGTCTTAAAGATAATAGTGAAGCTTCAGCACCGGTGTATTGTTCCACTTTTGCTTATCTTTTATTTTTTTCTTTTCAGGTGTTTAAAAAATTGTCCAAGCACTTAGCGGTGATGCAAAAGATACAGGAACAGGTGATATCAGGCCTAGTGATTAAAATATTTTCATGCATTGGTGATTGTGATTTTATAGTATGAGAAATATGATGCTCCTTTCTGGTTTTCTTTGAGAGTCACCATTTATGTAGGCTTTTTAACTGGGGTTCGTGATATTGTTCTTTTTGGTAGGTTAACTCTGCCAAAGCTATTGATAAAGATGTCAAAGCACTAAAGTCTAAGCTAAGTGATGATGGAATTTTGGATAAATCACTTGATGCCAAGCTTGTTGAACTGCAGGGAAGAGGTGCTTCTGTTGCTTCTTTTTTGTTCGACAATATTTTAATTTTTGCCACACACCATGAGCTGAAATGTGTGTTCTGCCAGAGGAACAATTGGATGAACTGAGAAAGCAGGTAGAAAAGGAAAGTCATACCAATTGTGAGAAAGCTACTAGAGAAGTTAATAATGTGAAAATGGAAATGGAATCTCGAAAACATGAATTGGAGGCAAGACAAAGGAAGGTCGAAAGTGTGGTTGGAGAGGTATAGCACAAATATCGAAACTCTTCTTTTATGTTGCAAAACTACTCAACTGAAATTGATAATTCTGGCTGATTTTGCCTCATAAATTATTTCAAAGTGGTGATTATGTGTTTCCCTCATTCTGAGTTCTTAGGTGGATTCCATTACCTCAAGGACAAATTTGATAAAGGAATCCTGTGCAGCTGAACAACAAGAGCTATTACGTAGATGCGAAGATATTATGAAAGAGGTGCATGAGTACTTTATCCTTATGACTCTACACTACATAGGTCTACCACATCTTGAAAATTCATTGGTGAACATGTGCCATCTTGAAAATTTATTGGTGTCTATAGTGCCATTTACTCACTTGAAGTCATTCCCACTTTTCCCCGTGTAAACAGACAGTCTTAACTTTGTTGTGTAAAATCTCTCTCTCTCTCTCTCTCTCTCTCTCTCTCTCTCTCTCGGTGCACGCACATTGCACAAAACATTAAGCAATTCTTATAATAGAATCATGTCATCACTGTTATAATTTTCCAACTACTAATCTGATAAGCCTAGATGCCACCCGTTTTAATTACCCTGAAGAGGCTTAATACTTTGGATGGGTTTTTGCAGTTTCACCGATACCTGCACTCTATTGGAGTCGTTCTTCCAATAGCCTAGTGGATAAGTGGAGATCAATGGAGGAGTCGTGCGGTTACTAACCCAAGGGATTGGAACATTCCTTCGGTGCAGCTAGCTTGTTGGATGGGAAAATGCTTCTACTCTCCCTTCGCTTTCATCTACATATTTGTTTTTCTAGCTTACACTTGTGATGGTTCTGATGTAAGTAAAATCTACTACTAATCATGTTTATTGGAACTACAACTGTGGAAAGATTGCAAATCTTCCATTTCATCCATATGACCACTTTATTGAGCGAAACCAAATACATTAAGGTGGTTTTGTCCCTCTGCATCAGAAGTTAATGGTGCAGACAGGAGGTGGGGGATAACCAGCCCAAGAAACATTGGACGTTTGCTTTATGAAATGCCTAGCTGACCAGTTAGTACAATTTTCGGCTTTTCTGCTACTCAAACGAAACTTGGTGCTTCTGAAATCCTTCACTAACTGCAGGACTTCAGTGACTAAGGGCCAGGCATCCCGAATTTCCTTCTGATGAACGACTTGTGAGGCTTTGAATTTGGGCTGAGCAGCATCAGTTTTCACACATGTTCTATAGTTTCGGCTTTGCCACAAAATGTGCATTCTGTTTGACTTACAAAAGGCTACAAATGAATTGGGATTTCGATCCGTAGAAGTTGACAGCACTCGATTTGTTGTGGTCAGACTCAAAAAGCTTCCAAGTTTGACTCTCTATTAAGCGAGATGCAACTGTGTACTTCTCGATTCTATTAATCATGTCTATAAACCCCTGCAGTGTGTTCAGTAAAATTCCGACTTAGTACAACAGCACGGTTTCTTGCATCATACAAGAATGCAAGTAGAATCTTAACACGAACCACATCGTAGATAGAGAAAACAGAGTGAAGAAGAAAACGGTGAAAACACCGGATACAACGTAGTCCCGTGACATGTATGGGTGGGTTCGCATTCTCGATGTCCGGGAGAAGGTGCATATGCACTTCCCATTTGTGCTTCTTCTTTGTTGGCTTTGATCTTATGACAACTTATAACGAGCTAGTATGGCCTCGAGTGCTATTTTACTCGTTTCTAGCCTCTCTAGCTCTAGCTCCAGTTCGAGTGACCGTTGTTCCTTTCGTAGGTCATTGTAGTCCTCAGCCTTTGCAGAGACATTTTTCGGATTCACTTGCTTCTCGAATTTCATTATCAAAGCGGGGTGCGACGGTTCTTGACGGTCGCAATGATTAACAGAATTTCAGGACTGTTACGAGATATGTGGATTAAGCAGACCAGACTGACGCTGAATCAATAATAGAAAGCAGCAATTGTTCAAAAATTGCAAAATTTGTCAGAAAAAATACCTTGGTATCCAGCACGTAAAAATATTATATTTCTCGATAAAAAAGACTGACAAAATAAAAGTATAGGATACCTTAAAAATCACCCAACGAATTGTAGGTTTGAGATTTGTTAGAGGCCGTGATAGATTCAGAGTTCATCAGACTAGGACACTCATTGAATCAATTCGATTCATTGTACTTGAAAAACTGCTGATAAACTAATTCAGCAAGCAAGGTAGATTCCTTTGATTGCTGCTAATTCATGCAAATAACACTGAAATCACTTCATTCTGCCGAATTTGGTTGAGTCCCCTGTTTCTCCATTGAGTGGAAAACAGAGCTGCGTCGCCATGGATTTACATCACCAGAATCGTTTGCCCAACCGGCCAACCAGTCAGGCACAAACATTCCCTTCCCCATACGTACGAACTACACTGTAATTTGTCTGAAAGAATTGAGTGAGTTCATGTATCATTCGGGCTGTGTGCTCCGAGCTCCCGGCTTCAGAAGTTACACTCATTTGAACCCACTTGAAAGACGAGCTTTGTCATGCTTCGAGAAATGCAGCAGCAAAATTCAAAGTTGGAACTCGGAGTCATCCCACTGAAGAACGGCGGACTCAGGATTCTGCTCTCGCTTGAGCTTGTCCTTCAAGAACCAGTCGCACACCCTCCCCGCGTTGAGCTCCTCGATGGAGCAACCCTCTTGCTCCGCCACCACTCTCAACAGATTCAACGACGATACCTGCATTTCAACATCGCCGCTCACGCATCGATTTCTCGAACGACCCACGAAAGAAATTCTCAACAAGCGGGAAAAAAAAAAAGAGCATTCGCTATGCGGTGAAGAAAGGAAGAAAATTTGCGAAACGTTACGCACCGTCAAGCGACAGAGGAAGCGCTCGTGAGTGCTCAAGCCGGAGATCTCGACGAGGCCGGCCTCCTCGAGCGTCAAGAAGCTCCGCCTCTCCGCCGCCGTCGTCCTCGCCGTCCCCTCGGCCTCGCTCTCTCCCGGGTCATCGCCGCCGCTGCAGCCTCTCACCACGAGCCTCCTCGTTCGGCCAACCGACCGGCGCGGAGCGAAACGGGTCGTCGCCCTGGACGGTCGCCGGCGACTCGCGGTGGAGCCGGAGAGGGACGGCGAGCGGTGGCAATGGATGGAGATCATGCTGCAGGAAGACGAAGGAGAGGAGGCGAGGCTCATCATCCTTTCTTTCTTTCTGTGGACCAGACCAGACAGGAAGTTTATCTGCATGAAGATTGTGTTTTTTCCGGGCCTAATTCCCCAAAAAAACCCCAAACTTCATTTTTTATTTCAATCATATCCTAAACTTTTTTTATCTCATAAAAAATTTTAAATTTTTACTTTTATCTCATAAAAAACCCTAAACTTTTACTTGTATCCCAAATTTACCACATAATACCCGAAAAAACCCAAACTGTCTTTATCCCAATTATATCCTAAATTTTTTTTTGTCTCATAAAAAATTTCAAACTTTTACTTTTGTCCCAAATCTACTACTGTTAACTTTTCTGTCCAATATTACCGTTAATAATTATATTTTATTTTTTCAAACTTTTTTATTTTTCTTTTATTTTATTTTTCCTTTCCCTTTTTTTTTTCCCTTCACCTTCAACCTCTGGCAGGCGAGGCTTGACCTTGTCGGCGTTGGACGAGGTCAGCCTCACTCGTACCTGGCGAGATTCGTCCTCGCCATGGCTAATGAGGCTCAGCTGTGCCCAACGTTGGTGAGGGCTCAGTTCCGCCGGCCTTGTCCTCGTCGGCCGCGGTGAGGCTCGACCTCGCCACTAGTCGACGGGATTAAGCCTCGCCAGCCACGGCGAGGACGAACATTGCCAGGGGTGGGCGAGGCTTGATCTCGCTAGCGTTGGGCGAGGTCGGCCTCCCTAGCCCCTGGCGAGGGCTCGGCCCCACCGGCCTTGTCGTTGCCACGGTTGGCGAGGATGAGGCTTGCGAGGCCGAGCCCTCGCCAGATTTGGCGAGGGTTTAGCCCCGCCGACCTCTAGCAAGACCAACTCATAGCAAGGACCAACCTCGCCAGGAGCGGGCGAGGCCGACCTCAGCCAACACCGGAAAGGTCGAGCTTGGCCGGCTGCTGGACCAGCAACCGGCCAGAGGTTAAAGGTAAAGAAAAGGAAAAAATAAAAAATAAAAAAATTTAAAAAATAATATTAAAATAATTATTAACGGTAGTATTGGACGGAAAATTTAATGGTGGTAGATTTGGGACAAAAGTAAAAGTTTGGGGTTTTTTATGATACAAAAAAAAGTTTAGGATAAAGGCTAAAGTTTGAGGTTTTTTTTTGGTATTAGGTGATAGATTTGGGACAAAAGTAAAAGTTTGGGAGACAAAAAAAAGTTTAAGATATAATTGAGATAAAAACTAAAGTTTAGGGTTTTTTTTTGGCTATTATGCCGTTTTTTTCCATAAAAAACATTTTTCATTTTTTTATTTTGAATTTTAGAGACAAATATTTATAAATTTAATGAAAATAGTAAATAACTTTACCTATAATTATTTAAATATTGAAGAAATTCTAATATCGCACGTGCAAGTATGCAAAGGCAAAAGCGAAATATGGTAATCGTAATTGTACTTTTCGTTTCGAAGCTCTCGCGACAATATTGTACTGTTTTTTCTTTTTTATGATGTGTATACAACCTCATAATAATGCTTTCGCATATAAAATGAGTCGGGTGCAATTTATTAAAAATAAGGTTTTAAAGACTAATATTACGATTCCCTTTTTACAAATTTACAAATGTGATTGTTTAAATTACAAACTCAAAAACCGCAATGAATAAATTAACGCGTGGCTAGGAGAAAAATAATCACGTTGCTTACGCAATTCTTATCCTTGTGAAATCTACACTTGATGGAATCTGAGATGGACGCACTAATTGCCAAAACTATATAGACATGAGGATTACTGATTAACAAACAAGTATAGTCATATATATATATATATATATATATATATATATATATATATACATACACTTTCAATGTTGTTTTATTTTTCTTCATTAACCTATTTTACATTTGGGTTTTTGAATTCTCTTTGATATAATTTATTTGTTAATTGACATTTAATGGATTGGTTGGTATTGCCACGTCCCCACGAAGTAAGTCTGAAGACTTTCACCTACTTTCTTTCTTTGGTAATCTTTCTTCTTCTTCTTCTTCGCTGAGCGAGTTCGCCTCGCTCGAACCCCGAAACGATGTCGTCGTCGCCGGTCGCGTTTCGTTTACCTCCATGCGCGATCCCACGTCCT
Source organism: Syzygium aromaticum (assembly GCA_024500025.1). Classification (NCBI taxonomy): domain Eukaryota; kingdom Viridiplantae; phylum Streptophyta; class Magnoliopsida; order Myrtales; family Myrtaceae; genus Syzygium; species Syzygium aromaticum. The sequence goes on along the minus strand of CM044891.1, from coordinate 4,998,209 downwards.
TCCTCCGGCGGGAGCACGGCGGCCCTCGCTCCCGGCCTCCGCCCATGGCGCCGGAGCAGGGCGCTGAGGAAGGGGCGTCTCTCTACGGTTGCGGCGGCCCCTGTCGACCTGTCTCCGCCGCCCATCGACCACGAACTCGCGGTGAGGCTCCCCTCCCCCCCCGCTCGTTGCGCGGTGGAGGGAGTTGGGTTCTGCTTATTCGTTGTTGGGTCTTCGCTGTTCGACGGTTTTTTGTTATCTGTTGTGTGCTTGGTCGTTTCCTGGGTATGTGAGCTGATGTGTTGGGGACGGTTTGCAGGACTCCATGATGGCGGTTGGGGGGAAGGTCTCGGTCGATGGGGTTGTGGAGACTTACGACAACGATGATGAAGCATTGGATGCAGCTGATAACGGTCTTGCGGTATGTGGCTAGTCTCTTTTACTTTGTCTTGTCCCCCGTGCTTCTTGTTCTCGTCGTTTGCTTTTTCTTTTGCTAGTATGCCTCACATTTTTGTCCACCCGTGCCTATGTGTTGGACCCTATGGTTGCCCCTCTGGTTAATTGGACTTACATAAGGCTGCACCGACTGTGGTGGGATGAAAAAGAGTGTTACTTCTAGCTAACTACATCTCACTGTGTTAATCCAACAAGTTCAAGCTTATGTCCAGGAAATGCGATTATCTCTACCGTCCGACTTGTGCTTGCTTTTTGTTTCTGGGCTTTTAGGAAAAAGGAGGAGGTAGGGAGCCCATGGGGAGTGGGGGGAGGAGTAGAATAAGAAACTTGGAGAGGTGGTGTATCCTCATTGAGAACAGATGAGAAATTTTTGTTTTAACATTACATGTTATACTTAGAGATTGACTTCAAGATTGCTCTAGTGAGGACTGTTTCACATTTCATACCTTTTAAGCAGGACTTTAATTTTGCAGTGACTCTTTGGTCATTTGATCTATGTTGGTGTGTCACAAGACCAGTTTCTAGACTATAAGCTGGAGAATTTGCTTAGTTGGGTCTTTAATTTATTCTTAAGCTGAACATCTGAGCAGCTGCTTATTTCCTCTTCATTTTGTGTAATTGGCATTTTTATCTCTGTTAGATTTGATTCATTAATTCATACACATGATGCTCTAGGTTGTGGATTTGTCGCATTTTGGACGAATAAGAGGTATGGATCTCTTCTTATGGGAGATCATTTCACTGATTGCATGATAATATATTCTGATGGGAATTTCAGTAACGAGGGTGCCTGTGCTATCTGTCAAACAATTTAGATGTCTTGTCAAGGTTATCTTTGTGAACCCCTATTTATAATTGAGAAGGAGAGAGAGAGGGAAAAGTGTATGTTGTATTCACCAATAGTGTTCAATACATATACCAAAATAAGTCATAAAGGTCCTAAAGACCACTTTACCCTTTTTCTACTTCTAACAATAATAATTGATGTGTATATTCTGACTGAACAAATCAGTCCTGTCGTTCTTCTTATAGAAATAGTTTCCTCCAAAATGATGTGCCTGTTGAAAATTAGGTTGTGATGCCCCTGCAGCATTTGTTGTCTTAAAACATCACTACTCTATTTATCTCCTTCATGCTCCCTTCATTGGTTTGAACTTGTGGTGCTCTTGAATAAGGATGTGGTGCTGGGCTGTTGCCCAAATCTTCTAGGGCATCAAATTGTCAATTACATTGTATCTTATGCTTGTTGAACTTTCATCTAATTTGTTACTCTGTGCTTTCATCCTTGTTTTTGTTAATGCATTTCACACGAAGTCAGTGGAGAAGACCGTGTCTCATTTCTTCATAATCAGACCACAGCAAATTTTGAATGCCTTCATGAAGGAGAGGTAGGGCATACACACATGATATGCTCATCTCTTCCACCAAGCTCTCTGTACTCTTGTGTTTCCTGGTCTCATAAAGTACTCACTTTGCTAACGGAATGTCTACCATGAATCTGTAGGGATGTGACACAGTTTTTGTGACACCAACAGCACGGACAATTGATATTGGCTATGCATGGATCATGGTACAACTCAATGCTTTGCTTGCTTCTCGTTCCTTAATATATTTTCTTCCTCCTGCTGCAGTTAAGATCATTCTTTTACTGTAGTCATGACTGCTCTATCAAATGTAACAGAAAAATGCTGTCACTTTGGTGGTCTCTCCAGTCACCTGTCAAAGCATAACAGAAATGCTCACAAAGTATGTTCTTTTTTCGTGGACTCACTTTTGACTGGTATAGTGGTTCATAGATTCAAATACTGCTTGCTTTGTTGTTCATTCCCATTCAAGCTCGAGCCTCTGGCATGATCATGGAATTGATAGATGAAGTTTGTCTTTAACTAAGTAGTTTGATGCATTTCATTGGATTTTTTTCATTAAGCAGGTATTATCTAATCTTTTGAATTTTGTTTAGGTACGTATTTTTTGCTGACAAGGTAGAGATCACAGATATCACCAAGCAGACAAGCTTCTTCGTCCTTTTGGGACCTAAGAGCGGTCAAGTAATTGTGCTATCCAATGAGCTTAGACGTGATGTTCAAACTTTTGGCAGGTTCATATTTATGATACTGTCGGTTATGTTTTGACATTTTAACAGGTTATGGAGCATCTAAATCTGAAGGATCTGGATGGACAACCATATGGCTCACATAAACATTACAGTGTAATGTTTGTTTGATCTGGTGATATTAAATCCTTCTGGTTGTTGATTTAGAGGGCATAGCATTTGATTGCATATAATTCAATTGACATTCCCATGAATTTGGGCATATTAAATTTGTAGCAGCTTCCTTCCCTTAGCTGTTATGTGAAAAGAAGTATAGTGATGTGGCAAAGAAGTGCACAAGTGTTGCCACCTATAGTCTTTTGTTGGGTATGGTATGCAATGTGCCCTTTAGGATATCGTGTATCAGGGCTGCTAGCGGGAACACGGCATCTGTATGTTCCATGTCCAGCGGTTATTGGTAATAAAGAGATTTGACATAATTTTGTTGCCATGGTATCTACAGTTTAGGCATTATAACTTTTTTATCATCATATCATGCAAGTTCTTGATCTCTGTCTCTGATGCTCAAAAAGTGTGAGGAGAGTCGAGGTCATATAACCTGGACGTGCAATTGAAAGATTGTTCTGAATTTGCAGATAAATGGAATGCCTGTAACGGTAGGAGTTGGAAATCTTGTTTCTGAAGAAGGTTATTCTATGTTGACGACGCCTGCTGCTGCCACAACTGTCTGGGATATCCTCTTATCTCATGGTGCCATCCCAATGGGAGCTAATGCATGGGAAAGGCTAAGGATTCTGCAAGGTCAATTTCTCTTGCCTTAAATTTATTACTTTTCATGTAAAGTATCGCTTAAATGATTTTAGCATATGCATACCGTCATCTGTTTGGACTTTTTTCCTAATTGCTCGATAATACTGGGGATGAATTTATGTGGTAGTTAGAGATTTAGCGTGAGTGAATATGAACTATGGTTTCAAGGCGTTATTTCTAGCAGTGGACATGTATGTATATATGTTTTGGTTTTTGTTTGGACGTTTTTTAGGATGGCACCCACTAAGCAGACTGCTTTGACCCTCTGCTATGGTCATATATATGGGGATCAGGATCCAGATGAGGGAATGCATTTATTGATGCACTTTTCTAAACAGTGGAGTTTGCTTTGAGGTGTTATGTATAAGCTTCCATGAACTACTTGTGGTTTTTTTGGTCACTAGGGCTTCTTTTTGGTATTGCTGATCGTGAGCTGATGCATGCTTAACTTTTAAGACCATGTAATCAACCTTGGTGCTATAGTTGGCTGTGTTTTATGTTTCACTGGGAGGTGTCATCTGATTTGGATTCTCTTCTTTGCGAATTGTATGTTTTGGCAGGATCTCCTGTTGTTCAATGATAGGAACTTTTTCAACAAGAGATTTATCAATTTACTTTTCATTAAGGTCATTGCTCATCAAAGTATACTGGCGTTTGATGTGATGACATCCTAAAAAGGAAAAGTTAATCTTGCTGAGAGTATTTTGGTTGTTGCACAGACTTGTCATGGTTACCGTATATATGCATGGTGTGGTTATCACTAATGACGTTTTTGAGGCATCACTGTCAAGGAGGACACTGTCTGTCAGTCTCTTCTAATCACATTCTCCAGATTTTGATCCCATTAGTCAAACATGATTGTTTGCAGGAAGACCGGCACCTGGGAAGGAGCTTACCAAAGAGTTCAACATTTTAGAAGCTGGTCTTTGGAACTCAATATCACTAGATAAGGGTATCTCCTTACGAGAAAACTTATGTTTTTAAAGAAATCTAGATGATTTACACTGTCTTGACTTCTCAGGATGTTACAAGGGGCAAGAGACGATATCTAGACTAATAACTTATGATGGAGTCAAACAGAGCCTATGGGGTGTTCATCTATCTGCACCAGCAAAACCTGAAAGCCCCATCCTTGTTGAGGGGAAAAAGGTACAGTCTGTGTTTTGTATATAGTGACGTAATGCTGAAAAAATATTGGCAAAAGAAGCAACATTTATAAACAAAGATATGCCTAAGTTTTTCAAATATACAGAAAAATCCCTGGGAACTATGTCAAGTCCGTTATCTCCTATCCTTCTAATCGACCGGAAATTTACTTTTGCAGTGAAAAAAATTTGTTGCTTATGGATTTTCTGGCGCATAACAAATCAATTGCAATGTCTTGCCTCTGAATTTTCTGCTGACACGCTTAGACAGTAGCTTGGCATATATTGTGGATTTTGTTTTTATAGTAATCTGAATTTACTTCCATTTTACCTCGTATTTGACACAGACAACTTTTATAGTCTATACAAGTTTGAGAATCAGAAAATTTTGGTACTGGATTGACCCTGTAGGTTGGAAAGCTGACAAGTTGCACATTGACAAGGGAACTTGGGCATTTTGGCCTGGGATACATTAAAAGACAAGCTGCTTCAGAAGGAAGCTCCGTTCTTGTTGGAGATGACATTGTTGGGAGAGTAGTGAATCTTCCCTATCTTGCTATGCAACGTCCACTGGGGAAGAAATCAGGTTCCTGAGGTAGTACGGTTATATTGATCCCTATAGACTTATGTGCAGATCATTTCGAATGTGGATGACTTTGATTTACTGGAGAGAGATGGGCTGGTGGTTGTGTATACATACTCACTAGGAAGATGCAGGTGGATTTTGAAAATGTGGTCATGAGTAAATTGAGGAAGTGTAAATTGTCTGTTTATTCATGGAATAAGATTTTCTTTTCTGAATCACTGTTAAGCAGCTTACTGCCTAATGGGTGCATTTGAATTGGTTTCAAATGAAATCTTTGAGCTGTTTTTTTTTTAAATGATAAATTCTCAGAGACTGTGCATTGGCTAAACTATTGGAACATGCCCTGCTCTTGAGGTTCATGTTTCCCATTTGAGTTTGGAGACCCTAAGGTTTTTTTTTCTTTGTTCAGTTACAAAAGAAATCATCCAAATGCAATTCATGTTGTTTGAATATAAGTTCTCGATGTTGTTGTTTGTCTGCAAACAGATAGCCACACATCTTCTATGATTCTTGGCAGCACAGAGTCTCAGGAATTGCATTCGTATGATTCTGCTGACACATGCTTTATGGTCCAATTAGCTCTCTTTTTGTCTAAGGTAACTAGGTGCTCATGTCGAGACCTTTTCTGAACATGTTCTTGTGGATTGGTGAGCAAATTACATTGTGGTGGCATGTAACCATCAACACCTTAAATTGTCGAGTCAAGAAGATGTAGCAACTTTGTCTTACTTATTTGTGAAGGTGGGAAGGATATGTAAATGTAGTCTGGGCTATTGTGCAGGTTTGACTGATGCGGATGTGATACTGATGTAGCTTCTTTATATTTACTTCAAATGCATTTTGTGAGTGGCAAATGGTGAGATAATATTGGACGAGAGATATGCTGACAAACTCATGTACGCTGACAAACTCATGAACGTCAAATTGTAACTGTCAAATTATGTAGGAAGCGTCGTTTTCTAGAGTTTTATTCTCACTAGTTGAATTGCTTTCCCAGTTACCGGTTGGCTTGAAGCTGCATTATTTGGTTAAGAACTTACGGAGCTTTTGATGTGAAGAAGCATTATCAGAAAGGCTGAGACAATGGAGGTTATGATGTGTGTTCTTGAGCATCATATTGTGGTACTAATCTTGCTTTGTAGCGATTAAATGGCGTGAAGGACGACTTTTAAAGTTCATCCACCCGCGTTATATGTTAATTTAATACCAATCCACTTTGATATGGACTTCTCAAGAGATGAGATTTAATTTATTCCAGCTTTTACATAGATGTACCTTTGCCTTTTCTGTAACAATAAGACTCAAACTCGATCAAAGCATGTACAGATACTTAAGGTGAGTGAACGATTCCTAAAGTGTCGGCGACAATTGAAATACCATAATCTGTTGCCTGGAGATGCGAAGGCTGAAATCCAGCACCTCCTAATGATGCTTAGTAATATGTTGAAGGGTTTGTGGTTTTGGATTGGTCATTGCGGCTGGCTTCCATACGTACTTATTAAGATAACACGGATGTTTACGCACTAGAAAACTTAACCATACCTTGTTACTTTTGTGCAACAAACCCTTGCTCGTGCTTCGAGCAGGAGTTTGCAATACATATGATCATTGGATGAGCCCCGATTGATATGAATAATGGCCTGACTTTGTTACTCAAACCCTCTCACGATGAAGAATTTGTGTACCGGCTAGGCTCGAGTTTACGGGAAAACTTTTGCCGAGGACCATCATTTGCTCATGGTGTCACAAAAGTAAACCTGTCAAAATAGATGATAAACCTATTCCTTAATTCATATTTGATGGATTGAGTTGTTTATGAGTTAATTATATTCATTAAACGGGTCATAAATGAGTTTAGGATGATAAGGCCTAAAATAATGTGGGTGTTAAATGGGTTTATAGCTTGCTTAGATCTAATGCACACCTTTACGATTTTTTTTCGTCTTCACTCGATCTTGCGCTTACTATTTCACATTCTCACCTCAATTTGGACATGAATTTTCCTAAGTTTGATTAAATATTGAAGTATTTTAGTAATATTAATCAGGTTAGGTATAGGTGGGGTATAAGTTGGGTTAATTATGAGTCACTATATTTGTATTGCATGGAAATAGGTTAAAATGAATTAAATGAATGAATTTGGGTTGAAACATTTTCGATCGACTCAAATCCAATTCGACTCACTCATTTGACAGATGACCCAAATCCAACTTAACTTACTTGTTTACGAGTGACCCAAATCTAATCCGTGTCACCAATTTGATGGATCTACTTGAAAGTCATGGCAATTGTTCAGCTTATGATAACCTACAATCTTGCTCGAGCATTGATGAAGGGGCAACAATTAAGCCTCACATAAGTATTGGCTATCAAAGATTGGCCGCCCCAGCTATGCCACATTAGTAGTTTTATGGAATTAAGCATAGGAGCAGTTGAAGACAATGATTGATAGGAATTAGATAGAGATATGAGTTCCATGACCACAATTTAGACTAAACCATGAAATTAAAATGCCCCGCCTGAAATATTCATGAGTAGAAATTTCAGTGCTAGCTTTTTAGTTACGTCGAATTACCTGTCCATCATTCCCGAAAGATTGATCGAGTGGTAATAATCGTGATGTTGCGTCCCAAGAAGTCTAAGGTCTCAGTTTTGTTTCCCATTTTAACACAACCACTAAAGAGAAAACCACAAGCAAGTGATGTTTTTTTTTTTTTTTAGATTCCCCTACTTGAATGGATGACCTTCACTCAGCCTAGTCTCGTATGTAAAAGCTGGGAAAAGTATACTATGTGTCAACCGTACAATTGACGTGTTGTGACCCACCAATCAAGCTTTATCCGTGTAATATACTCATTCTCTTTTGCGATGCTTAAATTTTGAAATCACTCATCCTTTATACGTATCATTGTCGCACGATATAACCATCTCGTAGTGTATCTTTCGTATGAAGTATCTTTTCGCAAAAGTTGGCCTAGGATTCCATTTTCATCGAAAAGACTTCCTTACCATATGTTGTTTTATGCTTCCACGTTTTCAGAATTTATAGTTGCATGCTCTTAGCATTCTTTTCTGCATTTGTGTCGTGCTAATGCCCAAAACAAGTGCTTTGGACTAATTTAGGAAATGAAATTACATTGTTACATTAAAAAAAAATATTAAATTAGAATTACAATCTATGTAATAAGTGTCAATCCTTTTAGATGACCATTCATTTTGTCGAGTGCTTATCAAATTACACTTATTATTCCTCTTATAACATGAATGAGTTTTATCGAAGTATTTTGATAGAAAAAAATTGAGGTTGAGAGGATTCTTCGAGTTTATACTATAAAAATCTAGATAATTGCACAGATTAGAAAGCTATTATTTCGCATTAATTCCTTTTTTCGAAATAAATTAAATCCCACTATCTCTACATTTAAAATTTACCAAAAACAATTAAAAAATTCTCTAGGAAAAAGAAAATCAGAAATCCGGAAATTTTCCAGAATTCAAAAAAGAAAAAGGAGATTCCTCGTTTTCTTCGGGGCGGTTTTGCGGGTTGTTCAACGGGTCGGTTTTGATCCGGACGCGTTTCTCTCTCCTCCCCTCGATCACCACCGGGAGCTCCCGGCGATCTTGTCTCTCTCCCGCTCTCTTCCAGCGCAAACGATCGACCCTCTATCGTCGTCGTTCGTCCATGATCGAAGGTGAGTTGGCTACGGCCTTTCTTGTTCAGAGGGCTGTGAGATGTTCCTTTCAGATCGATTTCCTTTCATTCGAGCTGCTAGAGCCCGAGAATGGCGAAGTGGGTCTGTTCGAGGAGTTGGATTTGCGGTCGTGGGTTGTGAAAAGCTTGTGAATTTAGCGTTTCTTTTCATCAGGGTCAAGTGGGTTCGTGTTGATTCGTTTGATGTCTCCATTTTTTTACCGTTTTTGAGCTAATTGTCTGGGGGGGTGAAAGAATTGTTTGTAGGATGGACAAGGTGGCGGAGGCTGTTGAGGGAGTGAAGAAGGAATGGGGCGAGGTGTATGGAAAAACCCAAGAGCATGTGAAGGCGATTGAGGAGTATGGGAAGTCGAGGGAGGAGAAGAATTCGCTCCCGAGGTTGAACGGCCTGGCGCAGGACGGCTTGGCTCTTTTGAATTCGCTGCAGTTCAAGCTCGATCTTCTCGCCCCGCAGCTGCCGGCCATCGATTCGGTCGAATCTGCCAAGTCGATGCTCGAGTCGTGGAAGACCCAGAGCCAAAAGTAAGTTCTTGATTCTTAAAAGGTTGGGCCTGAAACTCGATTTGCGGAATTTTGTGAACTCTGGAAGATGATTGCTTCTTGCATTCATGTGCTCATTAGCTTCTTGCTAATGACAGTTTTTGTTTTTGGAATTTCTGGTGTCGAGTGTCTCCTTTTGCTTGAAAAAAATGGTTGGCCCAGGTGTGTTAGGACTTGGTTAACTCAAAATGTAATGGTTTCCCCCCAGATTGCATCCTTGTGAGTTGAGAAGAGATTTGGGGTCTTATTGGTTCAATCTCAATGTAGTTTGCTTGTTAACTCTCTGACAATTCATATAAATGATTGACATCCAATGCTCGTGCATTTTTTTTAACAATCTGAATGGAAATATTTTTACATGACCAAACTAGTTGTGCATACACCATCATGTAGAAGATTCTCAAAGATCATCTCTGTAATCAGCTTGCGAATGAGGTTGAGGAATGCTAATTTGCAAGCAAGGGCTAATCTGAAAAAGGCTGCGCAAGCAGAGGTATGTACGGTCTCCTCGATGGGATGCTTTGTCTTTGCTTTGCTCAATCAATGACTTTTCTATGTGATGAGTTCCAAATGTGGGCTCAGGAAGATGAACTCATTCACTTTCATGCATTTTAGAGAGAACTGCTTCTTGGTGGCGGAGAAGAATCGACAATTCGGAGACGCAATTTACAGTATGTTTCACTTCACTTACTTTTTTATTTAACTCTGCAATATTTTATTATTCCGAAATGGTATAGCTTTCAATATCTAGAATTCCAGACATCTATGTGGTTAATCTCTGCTGCCTATTGTTATACAACCTACAAGTAGTTGATTTACCGCTAATTGTTAGGACAAAGGCTGGAATGACATCTGCTGCAGAAAGTATCACAGACAGCCTTCGCCGCACTCGTCAACTGATGGTCCAGGTGAGTTGCTAGCTCACTGTGCATCCTTTTCCCACACTTTTTAAGGTGTCTGTATCACGGATGTTTAATGTTGTTCCAAGTTCCCAACTCTGAATTATATGAAGAAGAAAATCATTGTAACACTAAGGTCACTTTGCAGGAGGTGGAACGAAGTGCAAGCACACTTATGACCGTTGGTAACTATTTTTCGCTCCTATGAAGAGGTTTTGAAGCAAACACATGTCGTCATGCTTGCACTGCTAAGCTCCGGATTTTTTCTCATCATTACTTTTTCGTCACAAATGCTTCTGGGTTGGCCTTTCTCTATCTGTTAAATGCATGAGCTGTGACCTGAGTTTTCTTTCACTATGGAAATGTGCTTCCCTAGCTAAGATTAGTAATGGAAGGAGGGGTATAGTCTCAAAGCAACCTTCCACTTTTCTATCATATGAAGCACTTGGTTAAGATCTTGAATTTTGATGTGTTTTCCTTCTAGGCTAAGGGGCCATTTGGCAAGTTGCCAAATAGTGAAAATTTCTGTTCTTTTGTTCTCAAAATCAGTTTGGAAACAGAAATCCGTTTATTAAAATTTTTGTGCCCGGGCACAAATTTGCGAAAAATTGTTCTCAGAATCAGTTTTAGAGCAGAATCAAGAAGCAAAAAAATGTTACTTCTTGATTCTGGAACAATTTTTCCATTTATGATTCTTTTTGGTTTTCTTCTTCCTTTTTGGTTTGTTCTTCTTCTTCTTCCCGGCCTGCCTCCGACCACCAGTCAGGGCTAGCAAGGGTGCCTTGCCCAGCCATGGCGAGGCCCACCTTGCCGTCGTGATCGGCAAGGGCCATGACGCCCTCGCTAGCCCTAGCCTGTGGCCGGTCACTGGCCAAGGAAGGGAAGGAAAAAAAAAAAAGGAAAAAAGAAATAAGAAATATTAAAAATTTGAAAATATTATTAAAAAAATATTAATAAAAAGAAATTTTGTGTAGTTACCGAACGCATTTTTGTTTTTTTTCTATTCTAAGAATAGAAATTTTGGGCAGTTACCAAACGCCTTCAAATGCTTAGACGGGCACAGAATAAAAAAGAATCATTTTTGAGCAGAATCAGTTCCCGGATACAGAATCGTACACCCTAAACCTTTTATCTTTTCTACAAATAGGAAGAGGGACATTATGAGACAAGGGCTAGTTAAGTGATATGTAAGGCTAGCAGTTCGTGCTTCCTTGATCTTAATCATGTAGTATCAATCATAAAATTAAGATAATTATGCAATCTGTCCTACTTTGAATATGTTTATTAATTTTTTCATATTTTTAAGGCCCTTGCTGTTAGATAGGTACGCGATCCTTGTTTGGTAGTTGGTACTTATGTATAAACATGTCACAACAGGAAAGAAGGAAGAATTGCGATCATGACAAAATTAACTGAAAGTCTAATCAAACTACATTAGCTGTCTTTAATGGAGTTGAAGTTATCATAATGTAAAACCCTCATTAGGCATATAACCATTAACTCTTAGGGCTAGAGATTCCTGAGATTGTCTAGTATGCCTTTTTGTGTCAAATATTGAAACAGAAAAGTTTATTCTTATTTTTAGAATTAATTCTGCTTTTGTACTTCCTGCATCAGAGTGAAATTTCACTCACATACAGTTTGTTGCGACAGAACCGTGAGCAACAGAAAATGGCTAAGTTTGATTCCTAGATTGTCAGTAAGAATATGGGAAAGTAATGATTGAAGCATGCAAAGCAACGTCTTGTTCATTAACCGGACTAGACCAATTTAACTCAAGGAAACTATGAACTCCACTTCTGGGGTTGGAAGCTTGTAGGAAGTGAAGTTTCAAGGCTAACAGCTTTCAATTTTACTCAAGGAAACTATAGTACTTTGTAGGTTTTATCCATCACATGCGCAACATCTATCCATTGTGACACGCATTTGCTAATAGTGCCTGCATCTTGGTAAAACCTTTTTTTTATTTGGTGTTCTGTCTCTACAGATAGATAAATATGACTTTTTAAGAAGCTCGAATGTATGACTTTTATTGTGAATTTTGTAGATGAATCAACTGGAGTCCTAAGGAAGGCTGAAAGTGAGTACAAGGGCCACCGTTCATTGTTGATGCGCACCCGAGGCCTACTTTCTACAATGCGACGTCAAGATGTGATTGACAGGTCTGGATTTGGACAGTTTTTCTTTTTTCTCTATTCAGATGTTGTATGTACCTGGAATTGCCTTGAGCTGATACCCTGCTCTGATTTACAGGATAATAATTGCTGTTGGATTTATCTTGTTCGCGTGTGCTGTTCTATATGTTGTTTCAAAACGCATTGGGCTACTGAAATTGCAGAGGAAGGTCACAGCTGCTCTGAAGGCTGGTATGGCAGGACAAGCAGAGATGGGACTTAGAGGCAACCAAGAGGGCATCAATATCCCCCATATCGTTGATAATGTAATTCCCAATTTGGATCTCCCGTTAGATAGACCTATGCACGACGAACTTTGAGTTTCTCTCTCGTTGCTTTCTAGAGTACAATTTGTCAACTGGATTCTGCTAACGTGGGGAAAATTCGCTTTCATGGATAAGGAAGATGTAGTGACGTACCAAACTTTTTGTCATAATTGTTATGCTTAGGTTTAGGGACTGACTTTGTTGTGTCTTAGTTACAGTGTACGTTGTGCCTCACCCCGAGTCCGCAGTTTAGGTTTCTCACTCAATGTGGATTAACTTTGCAAAGTTTGTCCCCCTTTTGGCCCAATATTTGCGCGTAGCATGGTCTCTGTTAACAGAGTAGCAAGTGACTATATGGTTAATAGATCGATGTTATTTTTTCTAAGAAAATTTTCGAGATATTATGACATATGTGAGTGAGCCATTTTGGTTGAAATACTGCATCCGTATCAAATTCTTTTATCTTTGTCTTTGCTTTTGATTTTCTGTCAACTTCAAAACATAACAAGCTTTGGCTTTTGCGCGTTTCATCTGCTCATCTTATTTTTATCTTACCCTATCAAGTCCGTGTGCGGATCCGTGTGCGCAGTATAATTCATCTACAGAAAGACAATCTACATCTAAAATACTAACTCTCTATATTGCTAACCTGTATGTATCACAGTTTCCTTCACAGCTGGTAAATTTACCTTTCTGTTTTGTGGGTCATGCGTGAACACATACATTTATACCTAAGTTCGCGTATGCGTATGCGTATGCAACGAGAGATGGACACAATAAACTCATGCTAGAAGCACGTCTGAATTCATCCCGAGCTTTAGTAAGCTACAAAAGATGAAGTCTCCCTTGACAATGACTACTGTATAGTAGAGTATTAAATGTTACAAAACCAAAGTACCATACATGACATGAATCCTTCGAAACATGGCATTCCAGATTTGAAACTTAGGCACTAGTTCACGTGTCCTGCTGGATTCCTATTCCATGATAGGTAAGATGGATCTCCTAGAGGCCTGCCAAATCATCAAACAAAAAAAAAACACAAAGGCAAAAGGAAAGAAGAAACATATCAAAATCAAATGGTCAAAATTCCCAAAGCTAATCTTCTCAAACACCTTATTGCAACAATCATGTTTTGAACGATTGAGACTCACCTTGGCTTGAGCACATAGACAATTATGAAGGCTATTGCCATGAACAAGCAAATCCCACCAACAGCCAAATATGCCACTCCCAAGAAGTCATTCTTCCCACCCATCCAACTGGTGGTTGATAGCACCAAGTGCTTCTTGCCCCCGAAATCGTAGGTGTTGTAATTATTCTGTATCATGACCGTGATCTTGTTATTTGCTTCGAGGTCGGACTCTATCCTTCCATATAGTTTTCTAAAAGTCGGCAATGCTGCCGTGCGCATCCACACGATCAGATCCTCCTGTTCACTCAACTGTTGAATACAAAATGCAATCAGTTAATCATCAAAAAGAAAACGAGAACGTGTCTCCACGAACCATTGAATGGAACAGATGAGTGCGATCCATCGCTTACAGGGACGCTTGAATCAAGTTTTGCGCCACCGATTAGACGTCCGCTTTGGAAATTCTTCGGGTAGACGTCAGATCCGAACTTATGCTTTCGGTCGCTATCCCATGCTATGTTACTCTTGTTGACGTCCAGTGGCTTATCGTTCACCGTAAACTTGTAAGTGTCATTGAACAAGCTCCATGCAACGAGGCCACAAGGAACGATTGGCTGATCCTCTCCCGCTAATGCTTCGGGCTCACAATTGGTTGTTTTTCGCTCACTTCTGTTGCTTCGCAATTGTTCATCGCTCCTACTCTTGACATATCTAGAAAAGACCATGCAAAAAACATTACGATCAATGTTTGTGCACAATAATAGGAAAGATTGGAATTCAAACTAGCCATGAATACGAGTACCGGCGATGATTCTGATAGAAGTTAGACAGCTGATAGTAGACGTAAATGGGACTTTTCATTTGCTTTGGGACCTGCAACAATGGAGCAATTGATTCTTTTAGAACACACACAAAGATGGAGACAAGCATCAACAAAAGAAAACTTCCGCAATAAGCAGAATGAACTCACAATTAGACTCCTCGAGCAAGTCTTATTAGTTGCAACGTCTTGAATGTAGTCAAGAGCTTTGTCCTTGAAACTTGGAGGAATGCAATCTTCGTCGTATCGATCCACGATTTCTACAACCTACATCCAGATGAATATCATGTGTTTGACAATCCAAAAACAAGAAAAACAATTTTAGAACAAAATATCATGAAATGAAAAAGTTGAAACATTACTCTTTGAGAGGCAAACAAAGAGGCGAGACCAACTGGAATGAAGACCACACCGACGAGAATAAGAGTTGTAATAACCTGAAAATGATGAAGTGTTTCTGAGAAGCCACAGATGATTTTGCTACAATAATATATTGTGATTTCACAATATAAAGGAACTAATAATGCTAATTGTAGATTGTACCCAACCGGGAGTCAAAATTGGTTTGCAAGCAGGAAGTTCCTGTTGGGTGAACCTAGAATCTGTAAAAACGAAAACAAGGACAAACGTATCAAAGCTGATAATACAAACCCCAATAAGTATAAACCCTTTGTAATTGGTGCATCAAGCTACATCAATAGGACTTACCCAAGTTGTTTGGCTATCAAGCACACGCAACAGATGATGGAACATGACAGGAAAAAACTTCTAATTGTCATAGAACTAAAACATATTTGCCCCTATCAACATCGCTTGATTAGGATGCCTAAAAACATCTCAAATACTTTAGCATCAACCACTAAATTATCAAAAGAAAAGAAGCAAACCAATTCCTCATATAAGATCGATTATAGAGCACATAGACGACCTAAAGATGTTTCCAAGTACGATATCACTTAGTTTTGAGTCGAGGTGCACCGCGAAAATGTCTTGTTACATTTTATAGCATTGTAATTCTGCATGTTGAGATCCATTGTTAAGATCAAAAGCACTTCACCATCTTTTTCTTGTTGGTTAAATAAGCACTTAAACATCTATCCATACTTGCCCCTCCCAAAACCTCAAATGAAACAGAAGAAAAGGAACGTCAACCTCGCCGCCTATTTATCCAAGAACGTATTCCTTCAAAAGCTAAAGCAGATTTTCATGTTTGGATGAAACTTCAACTATTGAAAAAGTATGAAGTGTCGTTCTTGCACATTCCGTGCAATCACGTCCTCTCTATGATCAATGGGCCAAGGGCACGAATTGACGTCACATGAGGACACAGTTCTTTTTTGTTTTGTTTTTATATAAACAACCCAACTCAGTACATATGACTATAAGCCGAAATTCACTCGAAACACATGTATATGATCATTGAGCCAAGGACACGAATTGATGAACAAGAGGGACATGAGACATACACAAATTCGACGGAAAAATTCTGATAATTAAGAACGATCATATCATAGCATTGAGAATTGTCTGAAAGGGTTTGTACCCAACAACAAAGAAGTCAAGGATTGAGAGATTTTCCATCATGAGAGATCAAGAAAAACAAGATTAAACAAGGGTTACACGATCAACAAGAGGGACATAACATATACACAAATTCAACGCACAAATTCTGAGAATTGAGAACGATCATATCACAGCATTGAGAATTGTCTGAAGGGATTGTACCCAAAAACAAAGAAGTCAAGGGCTGAGAGATTTTCCATCACGAGAGATCAAGAAAAAAACAAGAAAAAACAAGGGTTACACGATCAACAAAAGGGACATAATACATACACAAATTCGACGAACAAATTCTGAGAATTGAGAACGATCATATATAACGGCATTGAGAATTGTCTGAAGGGTTCGTACCCAACGACAAAGAAAGTCAAGGATCGAGAGATTTTCCGTCATGAGAGATCAAGAAAAAACAAGATGAAACAAGGGTTACAAGATCAACCAGAGGGACATGAGACATACAAAAATTCGACGAACAAATTCTGAGAATTGAGAACGATCATACAACAGCAGCGAGAATTGTCCGAAGGGTTTGTACCCAACGACAAAGAAAGTCGAGGATCGAGAGATTTTCCGTCATGAGAGATCAAGAAAAAACATGATGAAACAAGGCTTAACGATCAGAACCTTGAGAAGGCGAAGAAGAAGGTGTTTACATTTGGGTCTTCTGGAGATCTTCTTGGCAGACGTGAATGGATCCTGCGTCTCATCGCTCCCTCCCGTCGAGCTCGTCTCTCCTCTTTCCGCCATCCTTTTTTGGTTCTTCTGCACTTCCTCCTTTCGTCGTTCTCACCTCTCTCTCTCTCTCTCTCCCACCCAACTTCTGTTACTTCTCCTTCCGCGTTCTCTCCCTCTCTGTTTCCTTTTTTGGCGTAGTAGGAAAGGATCCCCCGCACGGATCTATGCAAAAGACTTTTGGCATTTCCCAAAGATTTGAACCGCGTCGTATTTATAGCCCTTAACATCATCGAAGCGTACGTGTTTGACAAACCCTATCACGCTGACTATTAAAGGGAGAGGTAAACTTTCTTGAGAATTATTATTTCATCTGGGGTGGTTGGAACTTGTAAGATTTCGTAATTAGCTTGTTGAGTTGTGATTTTGATAATCCAAATATGCTCAACTTTTTGGTTTTTTGCCGTCGACGCGGTGCTTTGACGGATTTTTGGCGGACCGCTGGCATGGAAGACGTGCTTGAGTGTTTCTTAGAGCTCGTGCCCATTGCCACTCGGTATCACCACATCGGCGATCTTCCCGGAATCGGCCTATTCCCACGAAAGGCATCGACTGCGAGATTGAAAATTCGTACATGGATGACTAAGATTGGAATTCCGTAGCATGATAGGGGGAACTTTAGATAGAGGAGTGTTTTGGTGGAAAATATCTTACTACTCTTCTTGTGTTGGGTTTGTGGGTTGACACAGATGTGAGAGGGGATCGGCATTTACATACAAGCCATTTATAATTACAACCATAGATCTCTCCTTAATTACGTCATATATTCAATCTCTTTGTTTACCAATGAACCCATTAATTATAGAGCCGTCCAAAATATAAGTGCTTATTCTCCATAATACCCTCGAGAACTCTCTATAGTGCTCATGAAATTTTAGATCCCTACAAGTTTCAAGGCATACCCAATCATCTTGGCCACCTTCTCGGCTTATTGTGCTTTGAAAACATCCGGTCCACGACAATCAAAGGAGGTCGGAAATGGAGAAATTGGAGAGAAAACTTGGGTTTTTTCTGCACGAAGTCCCGGTTTTTGTGTTTTTTCTTTTTGCTGGAACTACTGCGAGTCACGTAAGAATGGCGGGGGACATTTTCTAGGGACAAAATTAGGATTTGCACTAATTAATTGTGATTTAGAGACGAATAGGTGTAAGTCCGATGCTATAGAGTAATTAAAGTTTGCAGCAACAAAATGCTCTTTCATTTGCTAAATCCAACTTTCGGGTGAGATTGGACGTGCTAGTTCGTTTTGTGAGAACCGAGTTCATTTCGTCGCCAATGAGATTATTTTCAAAATTTCTCGCTTCTTGGAAGGTAGCATGGACATCAATGTGGCTCAAAGAGTCTTAACTCATCGATCGGTCCAATGAAATTACAGCATTTCATGTCGCATCTTTAATTCGTCACTTAGTTACAAGCTCACGTTGTTGAGTTCTGCAGTTTCACCTATGTAGTTTACTTTTTGTAAGTAGAAACACCTAATAATCTTGATGCACATAATCACTAAACGTCCATCTTTTGAATTCGCAGTAATTGGAACAAGTTACTCATATAAAACATAGGTCATCTAATGCATAACCTAACTATCCACATTCCCAGCAAAATAAGTGACCCCAATATATTAAACAAGCGCATCACCATGCCCATTTAATTGTAGATCAAGAATCTTAATCCTATTATGAAATGTGGAGAAAGAGAAACAGCCCTAGTTGTAAGGATCACGTATAACAACAACCCTCAAGAATGCTACGAATTTCAGACCTTTGTTCATCATCCAACTCGTACGGAAACTCGACGAAGAACTTGAGCCGGAGATCGCCCCGCTTGCTGTTTACCTTTGGGTTCGGCATGCCTTGGCCCGGGATGGCCTTCTCGTACCCTGGGAATATGATCTCGTCGAACAGAACCCGCATTTCCTCGCCCCCTAATAGTGGGACGGAGAGCGTGCATCCGGTTAGGGCTTGCACCAGCGGGATCTCGACCGCTATCTCTAGGTTGTCCCCTCGTCTCTTGAACAGAGGATGCCTCTTTTCTTCGATCGAGAAGATGATGTCGGCTGGTAGATACCCCGGTCGCTGGTCGCCTTTCCCTTCGAACGATATCTTCGTCCCTTTCTTCCATCCCGGTTTCACGTTGATCTTCAACGTCTCCTCTTCTTGGATGATCCTGTGTGATGGAGAATCAATAGTTACTAAACGTCAATGCTTTAGATGAATTATTTCGACTGTGATTATTGAGATATATCCATGAGAATCATGTTTAATTAACCCATGAAATTACTCGAGCAAAGTTCAAATAACCATTTCAATGATTAATACTATATCATGCTAATTAGGGAGGATACGATAGAGATGATGATTTGGGGGGGAAAGGTGATTACCCCGTGTCAGTAATCACATCTCGTTTGATTTGAACTTTCTTGACAGATCCTCGACACAGCTCTTCCAACGTGCACTCCAGCTTTTTGTTGATTGGCGCGGGCTTTCGCCGGGCCGCCGTCTGCGAAAACAAGATCGGGGTGCTTCCTTTCCGGCTCATGTTCCTTGACATGGTGGCCGGAGCCTCGGTTTCAGATCCCGCCTTTCTGCTCATGCTCCGCGAGAGAGGAGTAAAATCCGACGCGGAGGTGTTGATCCGGCTAGTTGTCCTTGACAATGACGACGGGGTAGGTGTGTGGCTCCTCCTACTCGAACTCTTTGACAGGAATGAACGGCAAAAGAAGAAGCTGTCGTCGATGCTGCGGTTGTGATGCGACGAGCCGTCCGACGTCGTCGCATCGTCGCTGCTCGTGACTCTTTCGTCGTTCTTCTTCCCGTCGAAAACCTGAAACAACTCGAAAACATCAATCAAGAATGAAAATCTTGCTCTAGCAATGGCCAATGTCGGCACACACGACGAACTCAGCCCCGTTACCTTGTCGGCCTCGGCCTCGGTTTTATTCGACGGGCTCTTATCCGTGTGCCATTTCAGGTGAAGGAACTTGTACGCCTTCGAGATGTCGAACATGCTCGTCGAGCCCTTGTTGCTGAGTCCAAGCAAAGTGGAGAGATCGGTAGTCGTTGGTGAGCGAGGATCCGCCATGGGAGTATAGAAGGAGAGGATGATGTCGATGATGATGAATTGCAGTGATACAGAGAGAGAGAGAGAGAGAGAGAGAGAGAGAGAGGCTGCTGCAAACCCTAGAAAGAACTGGGAAAAAGATAAAATGGACGGTTAATTTTGTTCTATAAAGACAGCGATTTAGAACCGAACATTTGTCCATCTTTTTAGGTTCCTTTAAATAGACTTGTATCCGCCCACACCCAAAAATAAATAAGTGAATAAATATCGCGAGCGATAAAATCAAATTTTTCTCCCTGTATTATTGTATAGAAACATCGGTGCGTTTTACATGAAATTATAGATATAATTATTTTCTCATTCTTGTAGATTAATCTCATTACCTATAACTACTAATTAGATTTAATATCCATAACTATATTAGTATTCCGAAAAAATGTAAAAATATCGTCACGTTTTAATAAGGTCAATTGTACTACTTATTATCATGTCCTCTAAATTTTAAAACTCTTTTTTTTGGCAAAACTCTTAAGTTTAGGATTCATTTCGTTAAATTTGAATGAATATAGACAGATGATGGACAATTTTCACCAAGTTTAATAGAACGAAAAGCTCGACTATTGGATTTTGGTAGCCGCTAGTTGATATGTAATAATTTCTTTCATTCACCTTGTCGTGATAGGCATGAACAAGATTCTTTACAATTTTATTTTACCCCTATTTTCTCCGGAGATGGTGTGTTGTTTCGTGAAAAATTAATGGTTTGGAAAGTTTTTTCTTAAAAATGATCACTTATATTGCTTACAAAAATGGATTAACGAAAATTAACAAAAAATAATTTTATCGTTCACGAAATTATTTAGATATAAGTGATAATAAAGATATTTTTCGTTGGCTAGTTATTTTAACTTATACAAGTGATTATTTATTTAAAAAATAAATTTTAAATTATTTATTTTTCATAAAATATATTGAGCCCTAATTTGATGCAATTTGTCAAATCCTTAGGGAACAACTTTGCGTCCATGATTGTTCCCCAGCATGAATGTTCTAACTTCTAAGGCAGTGAAACACAATGTCTCTGCTCCATAGTAGTGATTTCACTGGAGACATATTAGCTATGCTAACTGTAGGCTAGCACCTCTTTTTAAAGATGATTAATATCATGAAAAAATCCAAAATTAATATATATGTGATAATTTTACCCTATGTTAGTTTCCGTTAAATTTTACTATCAAATTTTTGAGTTGGATGATAAATGTCACTTGGCAAATTTACTAATTTGGGGTTTTAACGGCACAAATTTATTAATTTGTGATTTTAGGTGATATTAATCCAATTTAACATAAGATAAATTTATCACAAATATACAAGTTTGGGATTTTTGGTAATTAAAAAATTAGTTCTTGAGTAAATTTATTACAAGTATACTCATTTGGGATTTTTAGTGATTAAAAAAATAATTTGAGGTAAATTTGCCACAGTTATATCAATTTGGGGTTTTTCGTGGTATTAATTCTTTTAACAACAGTCAAAACCTTTGGAGAGTTGGTATGCTCTTTTTCTAGGGAAATTATCAAAAAAGTTTTAAGCTTATTTTATTTGATTCGATCGTAAACTTTTTAATTATGCTAATTGATTTCTAAATATTTTCACATTTTGTCAATTGAATCCATCTGGCCAATATTAATCAGAAATCACTTACTTGAACACTTTTAATAATATTTTAAAAATTTTCTTTCATTTTCTTTACTTTTTTGGAGGGGGAGGGGGGTGGATTAAGGGCTGGCCAACCCTTGTCGCCCATAGGGGAGGGCATTCCTAAGGTCGGTGAGGGCGTTACGGCCCTCGCCCAAGCCCTCACTGGCCACAGTGATGGCAATGTGACCCTTGCTGCAAGCATTAAGGGCTTGGGCGAATCTCACCCTTGCCGACCCTTAGCCAAAAAATTTAGAAAAGAAACAAAAATTAAAATTAATTTTTTTTAAAAAGTCCACAGCAGTATTAACTATGCCACGTAAGACGGCCAACGTCCACGTCAGCAATTCCGGCTAAAATTGTTCGGATTGACTCAATTGATAAAATGTTAAAATATTTATAACTCAATTGGCATAATTAAAAAGTTTATAACTCAACTGGCACAATAAATTTAGGATTTTTTGGTAATTGTTCTCTTGATTTTTGCCCCTTGACGTGTTTCATATCAACCCCACATACTCATGTTACAGGCCACCCCGCACCTAGACTTTTAATATATATTTAATTTAGTCTACGAACTATATAAAAATATTTAGTGTTTTCTCTGAACTTAAATTAATGGAAATATAATATTGAACATTTTCATATAATTCAAGAACTAAGTTGAACATGTATCAAAAGTTTAGGGACAATATTGAACAAATGAAAAGTTCATGAACCGCATTGTACATTGGGCAAGAGTCAAAGGGATTACATTGAACAAATAAAAAGATCATGAATTATATTGCACATCGAGTAAAAGTTTAATGACCATTCGTATTATTATCTAGAAATGCTTTTTTTACTCTGTTGAATGTGATTCTTGAACTTTTGATATATTTTCAATTTAATCTCCGAGTTATATGAAAATATTCAAGTTCTTGGGTAATATTGAACAATTTCATATGCTTCGGGGACTAAGTTGAACACGTATCAAAAGTTCATGGACTACATTGAACAAAGTAAAAAGTTTAGGGATCGCATCGCATACCAGGCGAAAGCTGAGGGACCACGTTGAATAAATTAAAAGTTCACGGATCACATTGCACACCGAGCGAAAGTTTAGGGACCGTTCGTGTCGTTATCCCGACATGTTTTTATTTTTTTCAGTTTTACTCTTTTGTAATTTCGAGTAGCCGAAAATTGGTATTTTCCCGCTGCGTAGCCGAACGAGACGAAGCGAAGCCCCGCCATCTTCCCCTCCACTCTCCCCCCTGTCTCTCTCTCCCCGCAGCTGCAGCAGATGCTCGAGAAGAGGACCAGCTCGAATCCCTCCGCCTCTTCACGATCCGTCGCAGCGGTCTCGTATCCGCCCCATTCCCGAGCGTCGCGCGTGTCTACGAACCGTGAATTTCGATCAGGAGCCCGGGGGGGAACGGTTCGATTCGCGGTTCAAATCCGCGCCTCGCTTTCGATTTCTGCCGCCGGATGCGTGTTCACTAGCCGAGTTAGGGATTCTGCTCTCGGTTTTCCCCGCTTCTCCGTGAAATGAACGCCGCGCGGGCAGGCGATGGTTCTGGGGTTTTTGTTGGGCAGCTTCGCTTCGCGATGCGTGGTGGGAGTAGGGGAGCGGCGCGGGTTTGATGACCGATGAGATGCAAACGGGGTGAGAGTCGCTTCGCTTCGGCTGGCGTTTCGATCCGTTTTTACTGTTTCCTTCCTTTTTTTTTTTTTTCTCTTTTTCTAAATTGGGTTTTATTGCTTGGGTTTCTTTGTTTCCAGTCGAAGAGAAGCGGGTGATGATGAGCTTCCGAAGGTAAATTGGTCGCAGCATGCGGGTGCGCACGCGAATTTTTCCGACCAATCTAAGTTTTTGAGCTCGAATTTCCTCTACTCATTGCCAAACCAGAAGCCTCCCCTTGAAGAATCAATGGGCTCGAGGTAGTTCCTTATCATGGTTCGGTTTGAGTCTGACCGAAAGATTGGCATGGTCTTTTTGTCAAGATATTATCCGGACGTTAACATGTCCTCGTCTGCTAGTTGACACCGACTTAGTCCTCTTTTGTGGTTGTGGTGGCTTGGTAAAAAAACGAAGCCTTCTTGCTGCTGATGTCACGGCTTTTCAAAGTTAAGCTGTCCTACTTCACACAAAGTATCCGAAGTCGACAAATTACTATTCTTTCTGACATCATACAGAGATAAAGGACAATAATGTCCTTCCATACTCTTTTATGGAGAATGGAACATTGACAGTCAGGATTGCAGATTCTTAACGTTGTTGTTTTGCTGCTCCATGTAACAGAAATTATCCTCTTTTAGGTATTTTGGTGGCCGTGGTATCTTGAGCTAGAAAAATACTAGCTCAAATCCCGGCTGCTTAGGACGGTTTGCAATGTTTTAATTTGTTGTGCTCTGCACAAACTTTTCTGGAGACATTTCATATAGTTTAGCATTATCAACTTCGTTCTTTAGCATAGTGTATCTTTGTGTGAAAGATAAATATTGGAATCCACAACTCGGGTTTGTCACAGACATTGTTGTTTAGCTGATTTATATGATGGTCCTGTACAGTTGCCTTAGCCTTAGTAAGGGCCCTGTGCTTTTGCTGTAGGGTGATACACTGTGTTTGAGCTATATTTGTTTCCTAATGACCATGTACAACATTCTTTGTTAGGTTGATGGTCTTCTCCATGGTAAATCCCCAACGATTACCCAGTAACCAAGTCGAGAAGGTAACATTTTTAAGTAGATTTATCCATGTCATATAAGAAGAGATTCTAATCAAACTTCTAATATTGGTAGTTGTATTTTATTTCAGTTTTCCCCTTTTTCTTAATTAGTTTGCCCGGTCTAGAATTCCTGCATGAGAATGGTTGTATCCTTTCCATTGTTGTCAATGGCTATACTCAGTGTTTTAAATTGTTAACCTAACTCTAGCTCTCCTGAGGAAGCAATTATCTGTATTCTTTTGAAGTTTTGATTGGCATAGCAAGCGTGGCATGTTAAATTTGCAGGCTTGGCATGCTCTTTCCGGTCTTCAGATATCTTCTAGGACATACATAACACCTGGGAAGACTTTGCCGGTCAAGGATGATCATGCTGACCTTTCTGATAAAGTTAGCGGAACTTTCTTAAAGAACTCAATCAATAGCAAAGAGCATTCTTGGAAAAGTGAGAAGAAGTTAAATGGATTATTGACTGCCAGGATTGATGTGTCAGATAATTATATGTCAAATCCGGTTGTTTTGGCCCATTATGAGGCTGCAGAAGGGGGACGTCCAGCTGGGCATAGTAAAAATGGCACTTTAGGGGTGAATAAAGCACGTTGTGAAGTTTTTGCAGCAGCAGTAAACAGGGACAGCATGCCTAATGCACAAATGAAATCATCGGGGAGAGTTTTGTCTGATGAGCTAGATGACGATGACATTCTTGAGGTAATTTTTTCCTTCAATGGATAGCTGCTGATCGAACTGAAAGTTTGTGAGAAGGACTAGTCTTTTCTTCTGATAGGAATTACTTTTCAGTTTTGTTACTTGAATTGATTAGAGGTGGTAGGTTGGTCTCATTTTGACTCTAAGTAGGTTTAGGTCTCATTTATTAATGTGTCCAGACCCTGTCCTTATTAGAAAGGATAAAAAGCAGCTATATAATCCTTAAGGAATGGTGGGTTAACAGTTCATGTATTGTTAGAAATCTGAAAAGCTTTCTTCTTAGTTCAGTCAGTCGATAAACCATCTTCTTCCCTTAGCTCAATTGCCATCAAACACTTTGTGCCTTAGTTCAATTTATTTGATGTCTCTGTGATTAGCATTTATCATATTGCCTTCGCCGTGTTCGGTACTTCATCAATTTGAGGTGGGTTTCAGAGTATTGATGTCGACCAGATAGTAATGGAGCATTATCAGTCCACTTCAACACCTCAACCATCAATGCATAAGCTTCCACCCATAACTCCAAATGTCGAAAAGAATAGTTTACGACAAGATGAAAGTTGTTTGCCTGAGGAGCTGCGTTCAAATTGCAGTCATGGGTTGAAGGTGAGTTGGCCAGTTTCATTTGTCCCATTAAGATGCCGTATATTGTTCTCTTCTGTGCTTGATATGCTCAATATTGTAATGGATACAGCTAGGCCTTTGCCCAGACGCTGCACATCATTTGCAGGAAATGAAGGACAATTTAATTGCAATATCCAACGAGCTCCTTGACAATGTGACTGAACTAACTCCAGAAGTGGTGGAGAAGCTTCGTCATGACAGGTTTGCTCCTACCCATCTTCCGTCTCTTTGTAAATTCCTTTCTGCTTGGAATCTAATGCATGCAAAATGGAGGAATGAGAATCTGTTAGTTATAATATCCAGTTTCTGTATAGATTCTATAGAAAAAAGCTTTAACAGGGGATGCAATAACTTTTAAGTGCTGTATGTATGCACACTTTTGATAGGTCACACCTCAATAGGCAAATTCAGCAGCTTGAGAATCATCTTCGCTCTCTTACGATGGATGAGGAAAGGAGAAAGTCTCATTTTTCTGCATCTGCAGCGCCACCGACGTCTTCCCTACATGAAACACCTCGAGCATTTGGATCTAGGGTAGAACCTTTTAGACTAGAAGCCCATGTTCATCCACACAATGAGCCTGGCGGTTATGACAGATGGAACTCGCCATCAGTTTCTTTCACTTCAGATAGGTTTCCTGTTTCATCAGGTCCTGTGGATAGAGACCCATACATTCAAAAGCCTTTGGACGTTAATTATATTGAAGGTTCAATTGACAAAAAGTGGAGCAGCAGGAGCTTCCCGTGGACAAAAAGCTTGGAGGTGTTGCCTGCATAATACTTAGCTTTTATTTGCATATCTTGTACCTCTTGTTGCTTACTAACTTTTACTGTCAGGATCATAACAAAAAAGTATTTGGGAACCATTCTTTCCGCCCAAACCAACAGGAAATTATAAATGCCACAATGAGTAGACATGATGTTTTTGTTTTAATGCCAACTGGAGGTGGAAAAAGCTTGACATACCAGGTAAATTAAGTTCTAGGATTGGTACTTTTTTTGTGTTCATGCAAAATTACTCTAGTACAATTAGTGCTTCTTTTGTTTCATTTGCCCTGGAGATCCATAGAGAAATGGAGCCACTTGACATTCTCTCAATATGCTGTTTTATTCCCATTATCCATGTAACTTTGGTACAAAACCTTCCTGTTTTGATGTGCATGGTTTGGAATGTGTGATGGCTTGTGGTTCCATTATGTCAAGTTTTTTAAAGCTTGTACGTTACTCTGTTTTTTTTTTTTTTCCCTAACAGCTTCCAGCTCTAATATGTCCAGGGGTGACGTTAGTTATCTCACCCCTTGTTTCGCTTATTCAAGATCAAATAATGCATTTGTTGCAGGTAACTTACCGGATTACCATGTTCTTGTCTACATTATATATCTCCAGTTATCCCGGTTTGTTGGGACTGTTTCTCTAATGCTCTCCTGTACTCTTTTCTTGTAGGCTAACATACCTGCTACTTACTTAAGTGCTAACATGGACTGGAGTGAACAGCAGGAGATCCTTAGAGAACTCAATTCTGATTATTGCAAATACAAGCTCCTATATGTCACGCCTGAGAAGGTTGCCAAGTAAGTGTCATTCCCCACACAAATGATGCAAGAAAAATGGGTTTTTAAACTCCTGCAGCATAGCTAAGAGGCAGCTTCTGGTATATCTAGATTTAAAATCCTTAAAAGTTACTGAATAGCTCAAGACAAATTGAAACATCATAAATCGTGCCACTCAAAGGATTAATTAAACCAGTTAATGGTGCTGTTGTGCTTTCGTACAATAAGGCTCATAATTCAACATAGGTGATGAAGGCTGAACGCATATCTATAAATAGATAAATCGTTGAGCAGTGAAATATCTAAGATAAGTTGGAAGTGCTCTCAGAATTTGTACATGGCACTAGTGCAGGATCCAGAGTTCGAACATCACCAGCCCTTGCTTTACCTCCCCAGTCATAATCAATTTCCACCCTAAATCTTAGGCAAAAGTCCAGCCTAGGCGCGGGGGTGCTAATGCTTTTAACTCTAAAGGACATTTCATCTAATAGCTTGACCATCTAGAATATAGTTTGATGCTTGTTCTGACGCAACTCTCTCTTGAAATATCTAAATAAAGTATCTAATACTTGAATATCTGCTATTTTTTAATTTTCAAAAGTATGTATAGCATTTTATTCTCCAAGTAGTTAATAACATATTTTTTAACATTTCTAGCAAAAAAACATATTCTTTTCATTCTTCTGATATTTCAGCAAGATCTTTTTGCCTCTTTTTTGAATGCAGAAGTGACGTCTTATTGCGGCACTTGGAAAGTTTACATGCTCGTGAACTTCTTGCTAGGATTGTCATTGATGAAGCTCATTGTGTGAGCCAATGGGGTCATGATTTTAGACCCGACTATCAGGTCTGGAGGAAAAAGTGTTTTTGAGTTTTATGCTACCGGTACTGCTCCATTTTCATGCCAATCATCTTGTATTGTTATGCAGGGTCTTGGTATTCTGAAGCAGAAGTTCCCCAGCACTCCAGTGTTAGCTTTAACTGCTACTGCAACAGCCAGTGTCAAAGAAGATGTTGTCCGCGCGCTTGCTCTTGTCAACTGCATTATTTTCCGGCAGAGTTTTAATCGTCCAAATTTATGGTTTGCATCTAAGTGAGACATTTTTCTTTCTCTCTGCTGTGGAAATTATAGCTGATTGTGGAAGTTTTCAGGTATGTTGTCGTTCCAAAGACAAAAAAGTGTCTGGAGGACATAGACAAATTCATTAAAGAAAATCATTTTGATGAATGTGGGATAATTTATTGTCTCTCAAGAATGGACTGCGAGAAAGTTGCCGAAAAGTTACAGGTTGGTCCTGTTTGATGATGTTTGCAACCATATTTAAGAGTTGTTTGATCATATAGGTTGATATTCGCGTGGAGACAGCTTGGTTTTTTTTCAAATAACGAGTCACTAAATTTGTTGAACTAAAGACTTGTTGGTGAGGCTAGAGAATAACCTAACTGGTTGGAATAATCTAGCATGAGAGTTCAGTACTACTCCTTACATGAAATTACTGAATTGCCACCAAAACCTTTTGACAGCATTGCGTTAGCATAGTAATAACAAAATTTATCCCATCCTTTATAATGAAATATTAGGCACGATGGTTAAATTTCGTGCTTGATATTGATACAAATTGACGTTGTCATGATTTTTGATATTGACTTACATTGATGGAATTCGGGTTCATCTAGATGGTGGTTCCGTTGATTGAAATTTGGCCTAATTTCATCTACATGTGATCACATGCCATGATCGCTTGGTTTGATTGGATAGAGTTCATTTTGTAAAAATTATTTCTAGCCTAAAAAAGATGACACCTTGGATTTAATTACAAGTTTTGGTTGTTGAGTAGTGCTTACAAGATTGATTAAGTGTATAATATATACCATTTAGCTTCCCATTTTTCAATTTTTTACTTCATAAAGAGGACTATTTATTTTGAATGGATGAAGGGCAAACAGAGAGGACTATTTATTTTCATAGGATGAAAAAGAATCCCGAGCTTTCCTACCATCACTCACTGAGTCTGTTTAAATATGATTATTTCTGAATTGTTAAAGAAACTGTATCCCTCTCCTTTCTTGAATGCCCCCTCATTTCCCCTTTTATCCAAATACGTTGAATTTCCATGCAAGTCTGATTTAACTATCTTTTTCTGCTCAACCAAGCCCATGTAGATTTTCTCTTTTGGCGAGTGTAGGACTCATGAAGCTCTGTATACACTGCGGGGCATTGCATATGTACCATGTAGATTTTCTCTCTTTATCTGTGTGTGTCTCCACCACATGCATTGCATTCATGTTCAGTTGCTTAGGCTTTTTGCGTATTTCTATATGCAGCAAGGATATGGTTATTTATTATATCATTCCTCTCTAGATGTTGTGGTTTGCTTACCCTTCCACTCAATTATTCCAGCTTCATAATTTGTTCTCTCTGTTTTTAAAGTACGCTAATGACATTTCAAATTCTTCAATAAATATTTCTTGTATTCCTATATTCACAGGGTCACACCAGGCAAAGCAAATTTCTTTTATATTTTTTTCTTTTGTTAGATAAGTTGCTCGAATAAAAGCTAAGACTCGGGAGATCCTTTAGTTGTTCACAATTTGTTAACAGATGCGTACATTTGTCAGGAGTATGGACATAAAGCAGCATTTTACCATGGGAGCATGGATTCTGCCCTACGGGCATTTGTCCAAAAGCAGTGGAGCAAAGATGAGATCAACATAATCTGTGCCACAGTGGCATTTGGAATGGGTATTTCTCTTTTTTCACTAGTTTCTGATTGTAGTAATCAAATGCGATAGCATTTCGACCATGGACAATGTGCCTTGTAGGTATCAACAAGCCAGATGTCCGCTTTGTAATTCATCATTCCCTCCCTAAATCAATTGAAGGTTATCACCAGGTACATTATGAAATATGATGATGCTTTTCTGAAGCATTTGAGTGCTGGAAGTTTCAATTGCTGAACATTAATAAAATCAGTGTGTAATTAAATGGTTTGGGTTTAGCTCGTAACATGGTGATATTTCTGGATTTTGGCCATATCACAGGAATGTGGTCGTGCTGGACGAGATGGTCAGCGTTCGTCTTGCGTGTTGTACTACAGTTACAGTGATTATGTAAGTATGTTGATGCAGCGATTCTTCTTTGAATTTTTGCACTTGAATTCCTTTTCCTTCTCCTACATCTTTTAGCATGTTTATGAACATTATTACTCCCAAGATTTTATCATACGAACTTTTCTTGTTCATGCTCAAATTTGCAATTTAAAAAGCTGGTTAATGTTGTGAAGTTCTTCTTTTAAAGTACTTAAAACTTCAAATTGCTTTGACCATTTCTTTTTATCTAACCTTTTGAGTACATTATGGCACGTCAGGGAATAATAACAGAACTTTCATGTGTTCTATATTTTCTTTGACAGATTCGTGTAAAACATATGATTAGCCAAGGAGTAGTAGAGCAAAGTCCATTCTCAAATGGTTATAACCGTATCAATACAGCGAATTCAGGAAGGATACTTGAAACAAATACTGACAATCTGCTGCGCATGGTATTGTACTGATTCAAATGATGCTTTCTAAAGTTCCAATTATTGAAGATGGTCTGAAAGTCATTTCAACTGTTTCAGGTCAGTTACTGTGAAAATGATGTTGACTGTCGACGTCTCCTGCAGCTTGTTCATTTTGGAGAAAAATTTGATTCCAATAATTGCAGAAAAACTTGCGACAATTGTCTCAAGATCAAAAATTTTGTTGAGAAGGATGTGACTGAGATTGCAAAGCAATTGGTTTGAATACTTACTAATTGTCCTTTTCAGTTACTGTGGTGATTTGCTCTAATCTCTTATAAGCTAAGAGTTTTGTATTGCTCATATTTGAATGTGGAATTTCTGTTGCGTAGGTTGAGTTGGTGAAGTTGACAGGGCAGCAGTTTTCTTCAGCTCACATATTAGAAGTTTACAGGGGTTCTTTGAGTCAATATGTATGTTGAGAAAGTAACTTAGATATTCTCCATTTGTTATCCTGTTCTTTGTCCGCTTGATTCTCAAATTAGAGTGTTAAATCAGGTCAAAAAGCATCGGCATGAAAAGTTGAATTTGCATGGAGCCGGGAAACATCTAGCAAAGGGAGAAGCTTCCCGTGTGCTACGGCATCTTGTTACTGAAGATTTACTGGTGGAGGATGTTAGAAAAAGTGACCTTTATGGATCTTTGTCATCAATATTGAAGGTAAATGTCGCTGCTATGACTCTATGATGCCATGAAATTCATTTTTAATTGAGTTGAGAAGAAAATTTTCTTCCCTCTTTTTGGATGCTTGCTTTTTGCTTTTAGACTTGAAACTATGTTCCTTTGTTGATCTCTGTTCAGGTGAATGAATCCAAGGCTTACAATCTTTGCTCTGGGGGGCAATCTATCATGCTGAGGTTTGTCATTTATTTTGCTGTTCTTTAGTTGGTAATGAGATGGGCATCCCTTCATTGAACGAAGAAATTTTTCTGTTTTCAGCGTTGGAAATTTATCATCAGCATCTCACAGTGATTATTAATCATTTGCCCACTTATGTATCTGCTATTCTACTCCCACAGGGTGTTGAATTGCTCTTTTAGGAACTTTTTTGTTCCATAATCTTATCTAAAATAGCTCTCATGTCTTAGAGACACGTAGTAAACACCAAATTTGAATCTTCTCATCCCTGTTCAAATTAACACGACATTCACATACGTTTTACTCAAAATTCGTGGAGCTTTGATCTTTCCTATTTTTTATTTAACAAAAAGATATTTCAAAATAACCTTTTCTAGCCTTTGATGACAATCAATGTATATAAATTGCAAGCATCTTGTGGGTCTACTAAGGATTTAATTATCGAAGCAACAATTTATTATAGGTATTTGGTGTGGTCATGGACTTTCAATGGTGTTTGGCAAAAAAAAAAACGAAAAAGCACTTCCGAGGGTGTTTATTTGCTGCCATTTATTGTAATGACCCCACTATCTAAATTACTGGTGGCCAACAAGATCTGCTGTAAATTTTTGTGGTAGATGCTGAATCTTGTCTCATCCAACCATTAGTGTTTCACTTTTGCATCTTGTCCAAGGTCTTTCCTTCCACGAATGCCCCTCACAATAATGCTCTCTCTCTCTCTCTCTCTCTCTCTACGTCACTGTTTGCAATGAATATAGTTGCTTAATTTCATACCCATCATACCTGTCTTGTCAGGAGGAATTTATCACAGGATGTGATCTCTATTCCAGCAAAGTGATTATTGCAACATATTTATGACTCAAATGTACTTCTCTATGCTTTGACTCATGTGCGAAAAAAATGCAAATGCATTCAAGACTAGTAGCTTTGGGGGATAGCTGGGAATTTGAAGGAAGACTGGGAGAAATTGATATATCAATGAGAAATTTGGAGTTCACTTCCATTATAATTTAGTTCAGAGATACCTATTTAAATTGGTTTATAATTTCAAGTAATGTTCCAAGTTCATAATGTGATCTTATGCTAGAAGAGTGAGTAAAAAGGTTATGAAAGGTCTCAAAAATCTTGAGTTTATAATCTCAGAGAGAAAATGGTGCTTAATAGAGCAACGGCACGGAGTATTATGTAGTCGATTCCCCTTTGTGAGAAAGCAATTTGTTGTGGTTGGCCTGCAGCTGTTGTTGCTGCTCTTTTATCTTGAAGTCCCTTCAATTATAATTCTTCCTTTAGGATGGAAACTAACACCTTTTATGCTATTAGACTGTAAGTCCTATATGATTCTTGCAGATGGTAAACCGGTTTGCTGAGGTCAAATTAGCAGTATTTTACACCTTTTTCATTGACACATGGATGAATGATTTATTCAACCAGTTTGATTGATCAGTAGATACACACGGATGATATGGTATTGTGTGACAGAACTTAAAGCTTTAGGATTAGAACGATTTGGACTACAATTTTTGCAATTGTAGGAGTAAAGTTACTGCCTTCAGGCCCGGTGCGACGCAAACTGTGGGTTTGGAGAGTGACTTTCAGTTTGCATGTTGAAAGAAAACTGATTACCGAGATGATTCCTCTTCTTGGCTTTTGGCTTAATAGGAGAGAAACAAAAGGCCATTTCAAAGAGTTGAATCCTCTTGGGATTTTTTTAGGGATAGTTGGTTATACACTCTTCACTTTTGGTATTGCAGGAAAGTTCAGTTTCATACATCAAATTTGTTTAAAATGTTAGAAGCTGTCTTTTGTGTGTAGTTTTGTATATGGAAGGCTTCTACTGGAAGCCAATTTGTATCGGGCAGTACCCCTGTGACACCTTTTCAAAAAAAGAACTTGAAGCTCTTGGGCAAGGTTGGATCACTGTGTTGTCAAGCTTATTGCTCATACTTGCCCCGTAACAAACCTATGAAATCTGTATGACTGCTGGGGGATTTGCACTCTAGTCTTTTGAGTAGCCATATTTCTTAAGAGATTTAGCCACAGTATGGCCGCCATTTTCCATATTATTTGTTTGATCTTTTTTAAGAGCTTAATAATATGTCTTTAATGTGTAAAAAACTAGGAAAATTTTGCAAAGCAATTTTTGCTTGACTGTAGTGCCACCATATTTTGCAGATTTCCTTCTGTGGCAAAGATGTCTAAGTCTAAGAAATCTGATGTAACTCCTGCCAAAGGATTGTTGACATCTGGGAAATTGAGTCCTCAAAGGGACAGTCCTAGTCCTGCTCAACCTCAAGCTCAAGGAGATCTGGTATGGGAATATATGCATAAGCACAAGTCTATAAGTTGTCCATTCTCCTAAGAACAAGAGGAAGTTGCTTATCTCTCTTGACCCGCTTGTGGAACTCCTTGTATTTCAGATTTTGTCAGCCAAATTATACACTTCATTGCGTATGCTACGGACTATTCTTGTTAGGGAAGCTGGGGATGGGGTCATGGCATATCACATATTTGGGTGAGCTTATCTCCTTCATGAGTTTTGTTTGAAAATTGTTTGTTTTGTGGTGCTGTTGTGTGAATGTTCATTGAGCCCTCTCTTTGGGTACTGGACAGCAATGCTACGCTTCAGCATATCAGCAAAAGAGTTCCCAGAGCAAAGGAAGAACTGCTTGAAATCAATGGCATTGGCAAGTAAGTTATGAGGAGACTTTATCTTGCATGCTCCACTAATGGCAGATAATTATTTTTATGTTTCTGTGTAGGGCAAAGGTAAGCAAGTATGGAGATCGGTTGCTAGAAACCATAGAAACCACCATCAGGGAATACCAGGGAACAGATAATAGAAACAGCAGCAGTAGCAACGATAGTATGGATTCCATGAAAAGGAGAAGAGAGGCAAATGGAGGCGCGAAACCTAATTATGAAGAGGATGATGACTTCATGAGAAGCACTGGTCGCTCAAAGAAAAGAGCCACTGTAATTGAGGCCCAAAATCACAATAATCGAGATGTCAAAGAGCCAGGGGATGACATTGCATGTATAGATGATTTGGATTTTGAGGATTCTGACTATGATGTTGATGTTGATGTGTCGAATGTTAACAGTGCAGGGAGAATGCTGCCTTCATGGTCAAAGTCCTGAGGGTTTCGACATTGATATAAGCTCTTAAGATTATAAGTTGAAAGAGGAAAACCCAGACATCTAGTGCAGTTTGAGATTTGGGCTGTTCGGGTCAATAGTTTCTGTGCTAATATAGGAGCAATAGCAATATGTTCGCTAGTGGAAGCAAGTTTTAGTGCCTTATCTTGGCTATTCATCTTCAATCTAAGTTTGTGGCAATCTCAGAGGAAATGAAGTTGCTCTTCACGTAGGTGAAATACTGAAAGATACCCACAAAGAGGTGTAATTTTTCGATGTGTGCACTTGTTAACTTTTGTTTCAGTGCATTGGCAGATCGGGTTCAGTTCAGTGGTGGTGTGAAACACTGGGCCTTTCTGTGTGCTGGCTCGACAGATTTCTTCCTATGAAAAGCGGAATCGTTCCAAGATGGAGAATGTACAGCATGGGAATTCAGGCAGGTTGAAACAATTATTATGTTTGTATTGACTAACTCACAGAGCATATTGAGCTTGTTAGTCAATAGTATGTATATATTTGATTGGTTTTTGTAATACAATGGGCGGTGAACTTCTATGTAATGTCAAATTCGAACATGCTAGCTGACCGATAGAATGCTTGGTGATTTTGAGCATAGCTGCAAGTGGCTGGATCACGAAATAGTTAAAACTCGGCATATTAATGTCATGGTTTACGGTGTCCAGCGGACCAGCCATATCATAAACTAACGTAACTGTCGTGGAGTTAGATGGACTAAGGTCTATTCAAGAACTTTGCTTTCATTGGCGAGCTCACTAAAACAAAGGATCGATTGGGCTTCAAGAGTTACTTTGCATATTCTCCAGTACTTTTTAATGTTGAACCAGTTTATTTAGCTCTTGGTAGGTGTTAGCAGGGGAAAATGGAACTCGCTAATGTGAAAAGTGATAGCATTTGGGATGGCAACTCGGCTGGGATTTGCATATGCTAAAACAAGAACATGTGACTATTGAGCTGGAAGCAACATGAGTTATAATGACAACCCACTCTCTCTATCTAATTAAGAAAAATAACACAAATGGTTTATGAAATTTGGCTTAATGTGCAATGTTATTTCTTAATTTTTAATTTATTTAATATGATTAAATTTAATGTGTAATGTTGTCTTTAAACTTTTAATTTGTTTAATGTAGTTCCTGAACTTTTGGTGCACACTCAATTTAGTCCACGGACTAAATAATTTAGGAACTAGATTGAATCTCGAGATATAATAATCCAAGGACTGAATTGGGTATTTATCAAAAGTTTAAAGATTATATCGAACAAATTAAAAGTTCAGAGACGATATTGTAAATTGAACTAAAGTTCGGAGATCATATTGAATAAACTAAAAATTCAATGACGATATTGCACATTGAGTCAAAGTTAAAGAATTATTTATGTAATTTTCCCTTATAATTACAAGTTACCAGTATTAGTTGATTGTCCATAAAGACCAGGTTGACTTGAGTGTTCAAAATCAGGGAAACCTAGCCTATAACAACTGCAAAATGACATGGGTAGCAGACTGGAATAACCCTGTTGTCTCCACAGATGTAGCAATCTGATGATGTTCCTGCACACCAGATAGAGTAATGAGGAAGACTTTAACGTACAAGGTTGGTGAATGACAGCCAGCGAAGATGTTGGCCATTAAAAGCAAAGCTATGGTCAAACCACGCAACTATCCACGAAAGGAAAAATAAAAAGAACATCCAGATTAGCAATAACAATGAGAAAACATCATCTTAATCAAAAGAAAAATATGAATGATGTGTGTTTTCTGAGCAAACAAGAAGAATCATTATCGCCTTCCTCTTGTAAAAAGGTGAGAGGAATCTGTCCTTCTGATGGGATAATTCTTGCTTTATATTAAAGCAAATGCAATGCAGATCAGATATTCTCCTTTGTTTCTTTACCGGGAATAGCCACCTTGCTTCTCTTCAAAGCCAAGAACTTGCAGAGATTTTTCCACACTGAATATTTTTTTCCCTTCTGGATGAAGAGAGCAGAAGTTTGTGTAGTAGCTTCAAGTACTGTGGATTCTAGTTGCAGAACTATAAAGTGAGGGGAGAAGGGAAAAAGAAATTACTTTTGTAGAGCTTTTAAGGTGATTCATTACAACTCTTGTGGGCTCAAGAACCTCGTTAACTTAGAACTGATGATTGCGATTATTGCTGAAGAATCAAGAGATTTACTCGAAAAACATAGAGAATAATACATAAAATTGCACGAGAACTTGTGTTCTTGAACGAGCCCAATGTGGTTCTTAGATCTTTAAAATGTGATTGAATAGGTCTATTAAACTTATGGATCTTGTTAACAAGTGCCAAAAATGCACTTAGTATGTATAAGTCAACAAAGACAATACCTTTCGATTAAAAAAAAAAAACGAAGACAATACATTGCAAATTGCGTAGTTTCTTTTATTAGCTACTTAGCAAATGCTTTATGGGCACTCGTCAACCACATCCTAAACTTAGAAAGTCTGTCAATGCTTGGAACGCATCCTATACTAGTTCAACTGAAAGAGCATCGAAATCAGGAAGTCAAAGGAAACCTATTATCAACCAAAAAGAGAAGCAAATTAAAGGAGGAAAAAAGAGAGAGATACTATTAGATAATAATTTTTTTTCGTGATTTTCACTTATGTATACTTGAATTATGTTCCTAGAGATTAGAAATCCTAGTCACGCATTCATGAAAATTGCGTTGCGAGTACACTTATATTTGTGACGGAGGAGATTTTTGCTTTCTACTCAAATGTTGTTGATCATACATAAATAAAGCAGTTATAATTATTGAATATTTTCTCTACGGGTGTCACACCAGGCAATCATAATCTGCATTTGATCAACTTAAACAACACTTGAATGTGTAACAAAAAGAATTCAAAGCAACCAAATTTGATTCACCTGCGTCTTTTTACTAGGCAAATGTGAGACTACTAGAGCTGTCTTTACATCTTCATAAATAGTACTACTAATAAAAAAAATCCCTCCAGAAAAGGAAAACAATTGGAACCAAACCAATTTGACAACTTTCATCCTACCCTCTTCTCTCTCTCTCTCTTTCTCTCTCTCACTCTCTTTTGTTTTTTTTTTTTTTGGTCTGTGGGTGGGGAATCTAATGATCTTACCCTCTTGCACCTTTTCCTCTATATCAATCAATTGATTGCCTCACATGTTTGAAATTTTGACAGCAAACACACACTCTCTCTCTCTCTCTCTCTCTCTCTCTATCTACGGCTACACAAGTCCAAAAGATTCTTTCTTGCCTCAACTATTTCATCAAACAAATCATCAAGTTGTACCATCACACTCTCAACCCCACTTCTCAAACACCCAATCAATCCCTTCAAGTTCTCAACCTTGTCTTGCACATGCTGCTGCCCCAGTTGATGGTGCTCAGCCCCTT
Organism: Syzygium aromaticum; assembly: GCA_024500025.1. NCBI lineage: Eukaryota > Viridiplantae > Streptophyta > Magnoliopsida > Myrtales > Myrtaceae > Syzygium > Syzygium aromaticum. Next base: position 4,960,037 of record CM044891.1, on the reverse strand, counting down.
CTTCTCCCCTCTCCAACACTCCCCTGAGCTCCTCCATGCCGTGCCTCGCTCTCCTGAACTCGTAGAGAAGAATCGGCGGCGGTGGCGACCGCCGGCTCATCCGGTCGATCTCCCCGGCCATCCTCTGTTGGATCCTCGACGAGGAGATCATGAAATTCGACCCGAACACGGCGTGCCCCTCGTACCCGCCCTGGTGGAAGATTGAGTCCGGCCAAGTGTAGACGAGGCCTGAGAGGAGAATCATCAGGAGCAACGAGCTCACATTCCTCATCGCATAGAGAGCACCCCTGAAGCCACTGAAACCATTGAAGTTGGACTCCAATGAAATGTTCTCGTTGAAGCATAGAGAGAGCGGTTGAACTCTTGCTTCCATTAAGTGCTTGTTCTCTTCCTCCAACACCAACGCTTCCCTTCTGCATTCATCTATTGCCCGAAGCGCCTTTTTAATATTCAAACGACATAAAAAAGAAACGAAATTAATATGGTTGTCTTGGTGTGGTACAATCATGTTATAATCAGGAAACATCTGAGTTTCAAAGAACACCTTGCGAATAATGAAAAAGAGAAAGAGGGCAGATTTCCTTCAACATGCTGATGAATACATAGAGTGAAGTTACCTGGCGACGATCCAAGTGATGATCTTGTAATCCGAGGATTGACGAAACGACATTCGAAGCCGTCATATAATACCTCTCCATCCGGGAGAGGCCGAACTTGATGACGTTACAAGCTTCCCAGATCCTGGCGCTCTCGTCCATGTACTCGTCAAGCCACTTCTCGCCGACGGGGAGGCGGAGCTCGTGGACGAGGGAGGTCAGCCGACAGTGGACCGACCGGAGCGAGTGGAGGACTTGCTGCAGATGCTGAATCGACATGAAGTTGTTGCTGTAGGTCGATGAAGACGACGACGAGGACGAGGACGAAGACGGGAAGGAAGAATCCAAGTCGTCGAGTGCTTGTGTGAGGAAGTTGTAGAAGCCACTCACCGATGTAGTGGTGGTGCTCTTGCATGATGATGATAGTGAGTGGGGATTCATTCTTGAGGGTACTCAGAGAGGGAGAGAAAGAGAATTAGAGCTATGGTGAAAAGATATTAAAAAAAGGTGATGGAGATGGACAGGCGTATTTATAAGGAAAATCATATGTACGGATATAGACATCAAGATAACAATGTCTATATGCATGTGAATCAACATATATCGTCGAACTAACAAGATTACACGTAAATAAATGGTAAGTTAAAATTACAATATGAAGTTATTTAGTGTGACCTGAATAGGTGTTCAAAAATTCGAGTTATTTCAGTGCTTGCTTTGCTATGATAGATATTTGTTGAAATCACGCGATATAATTTAACATATTAATTTTAGTACATATCTAGTGGGCTATTTGTGATTGGGAGGAGAGAGAGATAGAGAGAATTTATAAAGTGGGTTAGTCTTGAAAGAAAAGAGAATTTATTCACATGTTTCTATGTTGAAAGGGGGGTTAAATTGTTGGGTGCAATAATGGGTGTTTCCCAAGAAGTGGAGGGAATGATAATTTGGGTATCTCTGGAGACCATTTCTTTAGTGAGTCCTTGAATTGGTACAAGAGTAAAATCATTCCACTTTATGCTTCTTGGGTTGAGGTTCTCGTGGGCATTTCGAATAGAGATATTTGGTTTTGATGCAGTGACAAGTGTACCCAATTCCATCTAGCAAATGATGTGTCTGGTGAGTTAAATTAATTTCATAGCATCACGCTCTCTAAGTAATCAATCTAAGCATGTCATTTCTTATATACCCAACATCACTTAAAAAAGATTTTTTTTAATAAAAATCTAGTACCCTTTATTTGTCTTTGAAAGATGATAATGAATCTTAACTTGTCAAATTCCTTAATTTGGTGACAAATTATATGTTTATCACCAAATTGGTGATAAGGTTTTTGTAGAATAAACAAGTGTTTATCAAAACAATGAAACTTCTTTTGGGGTTGATTATATCTCAATTTAGAAGTCATCTAAGAAGGAATTGGTAACAATCTTGCAGAAGATAATTGGTCAGTTGGCAACATCGAATATACCATATATCCTGTCGAATTTATAGGGTGCCATTGTGCATAAGTTTTTAAGTTTTCATTTATCGGTTAATTTCATCTTATCCGACATGCTTTGAAAAAGGTGATAAGATCTAATCGAATTCCGCAACTAAGTTTGAGGATTTCTAGTTAAATTTTTCTCTTTGTTTTCTTGCGTAACATTTACATGAACACGCTTGACAAGGGTAACTACAATTCTAGCTAATTGTTGTAAGTTGAGCCACACTTCTTTTGATTTCACATTCCAAAAACTACACGTCGTATCAAAAGAAATTGTTGCTAATTATTTGTTTTAAAATAGGGAAAATTACCCATCAATTTCGAACCTAGGGAAAATTCTAAATAATTACATAAAGTGTCATCATTTTCTCAGATAAAAGGGTTTGAAGTGTTATCATTTTCTTAAACAAGGGTTTTGAAGTGGATTTTGTTTCAAATATGAGCCTAAAGTAGCTATATCAATTTCAAAGAAAGGCTTGATTTTCTGAATGGTTAAGGGCATTTTCGTCATTTACCCTTTTTGAATTTTTTTTTCCTTTTTTTTTTTTTTTTTCATTTTTCTGATTTTTTCTTTCTTCTTTGCCGATGCCCAATCACTTGCCACTGGCGATGCCCGAAGAGGGTTGGGTGAGGCCTCCCTTTAAAGTCACAGGTGAAGGCTTGGGCGAGGTGACTCTTGTCAGAAAGAAAAAAAAAAAAAGAAAGGCGAGAAAGAAAAAAAATAATTTAAAATTAGAATTATCTTTGGACGAAAAATGCCATGGACCGATTGGAATATTTAGCCAATCGGCGATCGACGATGTCAGACATTTATTTGAAACTATCATGGCCACTTCAGGCTCTTATTTTTGACTGAAATGAACACTTCAGACCTTTAATTTATACAACAAATTTGAAAAAAATGGTTGATACAACAAAAAACCCCAAATTGATACACTTATGATAAATTTACCCCAAATTAATTTTTTGACCACGAAAAATCCTAAACTGGTACATTTGTGATAAATTTATCTTCCGTTAAATTGAATAATATCATGAAAAATCACAAACTGATACATTTATAACAAATGAAGAGTAAAACCCCAAACCGGTGCATTTATCAATTGTCATGTGTCGTTTAACTCAGAAATTTGACAGTAAAATTTAAAAGAAACTAATTGAGGGTAAAATTATCACATGTGTACTATTATAGGGTTTTTGATGATCAAAAAATTAATTTGGGGGTAAACTGTCATATGTGTACTAATTTGGGGTTTTTCGTAGTATTAACCATTGAGAAAATGATGATACTTCATACCCTTATTTGGGATTTTCCCCTGAACCTACTGTGTATATATCAACTTAGTTCTAAACTTTTTATACCCTAAATTTTGCATGAAATCCTAATATAACCCTCCCAACCAATTTTCATTGGGAAATCCTGACAATCGGTGTGCCATGTAGGACAATCAGTGATGTCAATAACCACGTCAGCGATATTCAATGAAAATTCATCGTAAAAATCATATTGAAATTTCATGTAAAAATTTAGGAAAAGAATAGCAAAATTGATATCTACACAATAAATTAATGATTGATTATGGAATTTTTCCATCAGAATATATGAGACTGTTTGTGCCAACGTCCTAGCAACTCGTAAACCGCATATGCTTGGAAGTTGGAGAAAGGCAAAATGATCACTCTAGTATCCTTTCATGATGAGAAAGAGAGAGATATCATCAAATTCCCATGTACGACTGATGGGACTCTGTGCATCGAAGATTGATTGATTTCTACAATGTGAAGAATCATCTTCTTTTTGTACCCGACATCTCAATCGAGGCATCTTTTATCTAGTTAAAGTTAAATCGGAAGAAAATTTTCTTCAAGAGCATACGTGGGCTTCCGCGACAATTACAGGTACCTAGACATTGGATACGTCTGGCACACAAAAGTAAAATTTTTGAGCCCACCATCCAAAAATTGGAATCAGTACCATCGATTATCTTCATTAATTATGCGATTAGGGAAAGAGGGTTTGACTCCATGATGATTAAGCCTAATCAAATTCGAAGAGAGACCTTGGATTTGATTCGTATCTCTTCTTTCTCGTACTTAACTCAAAAAAAAAAAATTAAAAAATTTCATTCGGATTTATAAGCATAGAATATTAATGGGCGATGATTTTTCCTTAAATGTCATGGGAGAAGTATGTTTTATTCATTCGGTGCCCTTTGTTTTATTCTTAAGACTAAGATTACAAACGCAATGTATGAGATTAAGAAGTTCATCAAGGCTTTGTACTTATTTACCATTATTTGGTTAATGCCTGTGTGGCCCGGAAAGGAAAAAAACTAACATATGAATTCTATTCTATGCTATAAATTAAAAGGGTGTTCATGGTTTGATTTGGTTATGTTTGAAAGTACTTTTTTTTTTCTGCCCATCGATTTGGACAAATCTCGAGTTAAATCTAACAAAGCCAACAGAATTACAACTCGAACAAGAAAACTATGGTTGAGTTTCAAATCGTTACCGTGAGGCCGACGTACAAGTAAGAAGTTCAACACATAACTTAAACTACCTAACTTCAACTATCAATATTGATGGTGCATTTGTTTTACGGAAAACTCAAGATTTGAAAAATATTTTCCGAAAAATGATTATATGTATCATTTATTAAAATAAATGAACGAAAAATATTTTCATTACTCATGAAAGTAGTTAGGCATAAATTTTTATCGATAGTGAAAATGCTTTTTGATGACAAATCTTTTTAAGCGATATAACCAATCATTTTTCGAAAATTGTTTTCCAAATCTTGAGTTTTATGTCAAACAAACGCATCCTGTGTAGTTCGATTTTATCGATTTCCATAGTTATAAACCAACGCCAAACCAATAAAACAATAATAAACATATCCCAAACCGAAACCACATCAATCGATAGAAAAACCAAATTTCATCAGTTTGGTTCGGCTGGATTCAGTAGTTTTCGAATTTTTATAAACACAGTAGTCATTACCTCCGAAGCATACAAAAGAAATCCCTAAACCAAAAGGAAATTTAGAAAATGGAGACGAGGGTCGTAGAAAATCTTCGAACTCGCCAACAAGGTCATCTCGTCCTTTCAGTTAATGAAATTTGTTCCATCCAAACGAAATGCTTTGAATGCTTGTGAAGAGTCGCATTCCCATATGACCAATTGTATTTAAATACATTAGGATTCCGATTCACTAATAGAAGCGCTTGATCGGAATACGAATTCATAGATACCGATTGCCCAAAACCTATTCTTGATGAATGCGTCTTCAATGGGATTTCAGTGTTTGGACGGCTGAAAAGTTACCCAACTTGTTGAAATGAAGTCCCTAGGAGGACAACTTTTCCATAAAGGAAAAAAAAGATCTCCGAAGAGGGGACCCCATTGCTCATGACGCGGAGGGAGACTTTGTTGGGATACAACATTATTACAGCTTAGAGACTTTCCAATTGAAACTACTTGCGTCATAGGCAGGGCGTTTGAATCCACAAAGAAGGGTCCTCAGAGCAGATACGAGCCGTACCCGCCAAGATATCCCACTGAGTCCATCCAGCTTTTTTTTTTTTTTTTTGTAAGTAATATGATGTTAGGAGCCGTAGCGGAAGTTCGATACCATCGTCGGAGGAATTCACCAGGAGAGAAAGCTTAAGTCCGAGCTCGTCAATATATTCAATTGGAGTTATTTCTCTCGAAAGTTTAAGTCAATGAGTTATTAACAGACTTGAATATAATAACCGATCCATATTATACGACATCTTCGATGTAGGTCTTCTTACCCCTAGCAACCTATGTGTTTATTGATAAATAAGTTATGGACCGATTATGATATATTAAGTGCTTCATATTACATTACAGCCCATGTGGGACTTTTTTCGCTTAACACCCTCACACGTGCACAGTCGCCGAGAAAAACAAATCAAACCGAAACGATGAACAAAGGGTAACAAGAGCTTATTGAAGGAAATACCAACCAGGAAAGGAGCTGTCAAAGCGAAAGATAGAGGCCCAAGGCACACTAACTTAAAAGGGGCTAGACCTATTAGACCGCGAAACTAGGCTTATGTTTGATTTAACCATATCACTTTTCCACGTCCGTCCGGCCTTAATTCCTAGGAAAAGATGGAAAGCGTGCACCGTTACAAGAAGTTTGAAGTGGGGCTTGTTTGGGGGCAACGTAAAGTATGCCTACCTCGGAAGTAAATTTCATTTAATTTAGATAGATTATCAAGTGTTCAGGTTGACTTTTATCTTTTCGTTCAATCCAAAACACCATGCAACTCATACATATATATTGATACGTGGGTTCGTTAACAATTTTCTTGGTAACCTTTTACATATAAATAATATTTTAATCTTTTTATGAGAAAATAACACTTTTTTTTGTTTTGGGTCAAGTCCAAATAAACAAGCTCTCATTCCACAACGCAAAATGCATTCTTTTTATTCATTTTTATGCTTGTTTCTTTTTCCAGCAGAATCTATTTTGATGTCCAAAGAAGAAAAAGAGTGTGCCAACCGTGGGAGAACCCCCACTAGGTCACACTCAATCGGATCAATCTATCAAAGTATTTTGAGCGAGAGAATAGGGCAAATTCCATATTGCATATTCTCGTGAAGGGAGGGGGGAGGGGAGGCCATGGGCATGGGTGCAATCATTTCGTAGTATCCAATCCTAGACGCTATTCATCCCTCTTTGGTGAATCCTACACAAAGGCTAATGTGGGCTTGTGCGGTGCCTCTTGTCCTTTGGCACCATCAATCAACTCAACTCACATGTCCTTTGCCGTCCAACCCATGATGTATCACACATGATGTAGACTTACAAATATATTCCATTCCTTTTCATTATTCAAATCGTACGACTCTTATGAATCCACAGTTTTATGAGTTCCGTCTTGCACTTCCTTTAATGTTATGAATTTTCAAACCGTCACTTGAGTGCTATAATTTATATATAATGTTCACCAAAGCGAAAAATCCAACTTAGCATTAGTTTCGTATAAATAAACCGCCCTACGTGGCTTGTTGGAGGAATTTGGTTATTAGAAATGTTCGGAAACGAATTCGCTCTAGCACATTCTTCGCCTCGGCCATGTCATGTTTGGTTCGCGAAAATAAATGATATGAAAAATCTATTTATAAAAATGATCGTTTGTACCGCTTATAAAATGAATAAATGAAAAATATTTTTATCGTCCGCAAAAATATTTAGACATTAATTATTATCGATGATGAACACATTTTCCATTAGTTAATTATTTCAAGCGATACAAGTTATTATTTTTAGAAAAATATTTTTCTAATCATTCATTTTCTGCCAAACAAACAGATCATTAGGAGATTTAAGCATCCATTTCACTGAAAATTTCAAGATAAAAGGAAAATATTCCATGGAAATTACTTTAAGGGAAAATGTTTAGTTTTCATTTGTCTTGTGATTTAAGGAAATCAATTTCTTTTCTGTTAGAAGGAAAAGTTTTTTTCCCCCATTCTAAATTTCTTGTTTTCAATCCATGGCAAACTTTTCCATATAGATAAGTTAGTTTTCTGTCATCGAAACACCGGAAAAGTCGAACAACAAATTTTCCAAAAACAATTTTCCAAAAAACTAAGGGATCCTAAATTAGGCATCAATTGGAAACCCGAGCTTCCATCTTCATGCCCATCACCTCAACGCCAACTCACCAACTTTCGACGTAAATAAAATTCCCATTCCTTGAGACCTCCCACGCCAGATCAACACACCCACTTCCTCAGATCCCGAATAGACAGTTCAAGGCCAACCACCATCCTGGAACACCAAATTTTCATCGCTTCCATTGCAAACTTTTGCAGACCTATCCACATTTTCAAACCATCGATCGATCGGTTTAAGAGGAACTGGAGATCACAGCATTATATGGTACTGAAGATTGACGCAGACGGATCCAACCCCGCCATCCTCATCAACAACTCCGGTGTTAGCCATCCGCCTTCAATGGCCGTAGATTGAGAGAGATGGAGAGAGAGAATACAATCACCACTTACCCTCCATCAATTCTCCTTCTGTTGCTCGGCGTTTTGGGCTAGTGTGCAATGTCGTTTTGTCATGTCGCCTTGCAGAGTCGGACTAAAATATCTTTCGAAAAAAAAGTCATGTGGGATAAGTCGATTGTCATACTTATACCATGTAAGAAATATGTCGCCGGAGTCGGTTACGAGGATGTCTCGAGGTCGACGCCGCTATGGAGCTCGAGGTCCTGATCTGGTTCAACTCTTCGCGAATGGTTAGATGGATGCGATTAGGGAGGTGCTGGAGCGGACCAACCTAGCTTTGGAAGCTCGTGCACTCGGACAAAACGAGCATGACTTGACATTGCTTCACCTGGCCATCTCGCAAGGCCGAGCCGACATCGTCCTATGCCTTTCGAATTAGACTCGTACGTGTAGGCTCCGAGCTGATTGTTGTTCTGAGATGTCGAAGGCGATCTGCATAAAAGAAAAAGATGAACGGTAACAAGAAGAAAAAAAAAAGAAAAAAAGAAAAAATCAGAAAATTTAAAAGATTAAGCAAAATGGTGTGGTTTCTAGTGAAGTTGTCTATATCAAATTAGCAAAGTACCACGTAAGACAGCTGATGGTAAGTAGACCATCACATCAACAATTTCAAGCGAATTTTTGCTGAAAGGATTATTTTGAAATTTTCCTTAAATGTTCAGGGTTACATTTGAGAAAAGGATATTATAAGTAACAAAAGTTGTGTACGACACTCACTTTTGTGCCAAAAGGTTTTTTTGAATTACTTAAGTGCCAAATTTTTTGAAAAACTATCACTTAAGTGCCAATTCCGATCTAATTGGTAGGAAATCCAATGTGTCCTTTTTTTTCTATTAATTTCTGAAGCCAACTGTGGGTCGCTAGAGGTCCAATCAGTATATCAACAATCAAAACGACGTCGTTCAGCAGATTTCCCCCTAAATAAGAACCCTAGATCCCCAAATTGAAATAGAACCCCAATTTGAAAACCCTAATCCGCCAATTTGAGCACATATTTTGGTTCGACCCATAAAATTGCCAGCTTAACCTTGCAAAGAACCCTTTTTCCCTTTGAGCCAAGCCTTAATTTTGCTCTAGTTGCCCTAATTTTGCCGTTGGAGCCTCAAGGTAGAAAAGAAGATGACAAACCTATTTGAGTGAGAGTTATAGAGACTGCAGGCAAGCGACGGCGGGTGAGCGATGGCGACCAAGCGACGGTGGGCGAGTGAGCAAGCGATGGTCAGTAAAAGGAAGCCGACGCCCTAATTTGCATCCACCTTCTGCGACTTGGTTTTGTTTGTTGGAGCCACGTCGGACTAAAAAACGATGTCATTTTTCATGTGCTTGTGGACTGCATTTTAAAAAAATATGCCACTTCACCTTTTTTTTTAATTATAAATGCCGCGTATTTATTTTGGCCAGAATTTCTCGCCGTTGATACTTAAGTGATCGTTTTTTCTCCGATTTGGCACTTCAGTGATCCGACGAAAACTTTTAACATCAAAGTGAGCGCCATATACAACTTTTGACACTTATAGTGTCCTTATTCCAGTTACATTTTAATAATTGAAAGGGTGCGTTTGTTTTCCTGAAAACTTTATGATAAAGTAAAATATAAGACATGAATATCATTTAAAGAAAAATTATTATTTTTTATTCGTTTGGCGGTTTCGGGAAAATGATTTCCTTCTTACTATAAGGAGAAGTCTTTTTTCCTAACATAAGCATGTTATTTTTAGTTCATGAAAAACGTTTTCCACACATCGATTAATTTTCTATTGTCCAAACATCAGAAAATCGGAGAATAATTTTTTGCAAATTTCAATGTGATATGGAAATGATAACTTCGCTTTTCCTAAGGCTTTGCATGTAAACTGGATGACTTGTGTTAGCAAACACTTTGATGGAACCATTAAAAAAATGTCAATCATGGAGTGCATGAAGGAGAGGCGGGTTTTTAAGATTTGTGGCTTTTATTGATCTTGTCATCTCATGCTTTTACTATGAAAAATATATCACGATTCTAAATATATGCGCGATTTCAAGTTCTTTTTATTGTTGTACAAGTGGGAAAAGACGGTTTCCTATTGAAGTTGATAGAATGTTCATTTGAGCGTAGTCAGATTTTAGAGTCAATTTTTTTTGATAAAAACCAATTCTGAAAAACTGTTTTCGGACTTTCCAACTATCGGACACGATGGAAAACTAGTTGAGCGACAGAAAGTTTCTTCGCTGGCTAAAAACAACGAGTTTAGATTAGGAAAAACGACTTATCCTTCTGGTAAAGGAAATATTTTTTCTTGATTTTATATTGCCTATCCAAGTGAGAAGAATATGTCATTCTATATTTTATTTCCTATGTTTCATTATTATTTTTCTTTTTTTCCTAATAAATCTCATATGTTTTTTTCATAAAATTTTTCAGCCATTTCTTGAATTTGCTTCATTAATGCCCACATTCTTTTACATTCCCAAAAAACACCATCATGCTTAATATTTTACAATCATGACTATAATGTCTTGTTTAATTTCTTTGTAGTTCTTGCTCTTCTTATGGATTGCAAAATAAAAACGAACATGTTGATCCCAGTTTGTTAGTCATTCCATATCTTTTTAACTACACAAGCTAAAACAAATTTTTTCAACCGGTTTTCAATGCAAACAAACACAAAATGATTTACTTTCTCGGAATTGAATTTCTCGAAAATATTTTTTAGCGACAAGAAGTTTTTAGTACAACAAACAAACCCTTAATTACAAAGCATACTGTAAATTTGATATGAGCAAATTTTTTATAGGTGAACCGTCGTGAAAATCGTTTATCCTTCTTTGTGTAAAGTAGGCCTTTGCCAACTCTTCCGATTTTTCGTTGCATGCATAACCATTCTGTTTTTTGTAATTCATTGCAAACAATGAATTTATTGCAATTGATCTTGAATGCATGAAATCAAATGTTGGAGACATGTTCATAGTTCATGGAACAAGCCTGTTCTGCTATAAAGGAAACGGCAATGTTTCCCTGGCTAACGTGTGAGGTTCAGTATACATTTTCCACAACATCTCTCTCTCTCTCTCTCTCTCTCTCTCTCTCTCTCTCTCTTCGAATTTATACATAACATTCTTGGAAGTTCAAGAATCAGATCCCTCAACATGACATGATGAAGCAGAAGAAAAAACCTCTTCCGGGAGCGGATCGATGGGAATTGCTTGATGATACTTGAACATCCCGGTAACACAGAGCAAAACTGAAGCATGTAATGACGTTAATAAGTTGGATCTTCGACCACGAATAGCTTGTCGTTGTCTCGAATCACTTCGATGCAATCGATCTCTGCACCTTCTTCATCCACTATGATGGTGTTTGTCGCATCGAAACCGAACTTCTTACCTGCGAAAACAGAGTTGTAGATGATACTCTTAGCAGATTAATGGAGACTGAGACTTTTTCTCATCATTCCTGATTTACAATTGACCAGCGGACTAGACATTTTCTCGAACAAACCGAGAAGACGGTACACATTCAGAAAGGAGTGACAGAAAAGAATGAAATTGCACCTGCAATGCTCTTGAGATCCTCAATGGAACCCGGCAATCTTATGAGCCTCCCTGCCTCGGTGCAACGATTCTCTCTTCTTGCCACTGGATGGCCTCTGTAAATGCTCACCCTCGCACAAATTGCCACGTCCGATTTCTCCCGAGTTGGTTCTCGCTCTACATCATGCATTCTCATTGGCATTTCCTGCAATGTGGCACTGTCGGGCACAGCAATACGGTGCCCTGTCTCTCTCCTTCTCAGCATTTCGCTCAATGCTTCCGGAGGAAAATCGGGCAAGTTCGAGTTGGTGACATTTGCGCCGTTCATCACAAGTAGATTCACCATGTCCTTATGGTTCTCGGCCATGGCGATCTGGAGAGCCGTGAAGCCTTGGTGATTCTTGGAGTCGATGTTCAATCCATGGTTCAAGAGCTCCTTCATCACCTCGAGGTCATTTCTTTTTGCCGCAGTGCATAGGAGGTCGCCGGCTGTACAAGGGTCAGAAGAGGCAGCACAGTTGTACAGGACTCGGAAGATCGAGTGTTGCTTCGACAATATCGCGTGCCACAGCGCATTGTTGCCATTCCGGTCTGACCATGTGATCTTTTCATGAATTGTGTATGTGATAAAATTTTCAGGACGTTAAGGATGTAAGGATCACATATATCTATGATAGTCGGCGAGGTTGCAAGGTGATAACGCATTACCTCGTAAATGTATGTTGCATCCATTTTTTAGCAGTAGCCAGACACAGTCCTCATGGCCCTGTGATGCTGCAATGTGCTGATGCAGAATCATAAGAGCAAGAAATAACTTTCAGTACAGGCACATTTCTAAAGAATCAAATGAGCAGTGAACTTGTAAATTGACATGTTTGTGCATTCCAAATAAAACCTCATCATGTATATTTAAAATTTCAAGTCGCCATGTACTATATTTTACATAGGGAACAAAGATTACTTCCTTTTACAGACAACTGAAACCGACATTGCCTATGCCTAAGCGGCATTCTTGTTCAGAAATCACTGTCGTGCAATCATTATTCAATCCAAACCGAAGCATATGTTGTACAGACAAAAACAAGAATCGGTTGAAGATTAAGGAAGACGTACCAACGAGGTCTTCCCTTCTAAATTCCCAACATCAGGGTCCAACTTTGCCTTGAGAAGCTTCTCGAGGATAGCAGCGTTACCAGTACTAGCGACCGTCAACAAGTTGAGGTCATCGTGATCGTGTCCTGCCTCAGTGAGGAAGTCTTCAATGCATAGATCCTTAAGCTTCTTGTGATGCTGCATCGCACAGGGTTATAACATAAGCCTTGGATGATTTAACAAATGAAACGCGGATTTTGTCTTATGCTAGCGGCGAACCTGTAGAAAATTCTTGATTATGGTTATGTTGTCTTCGTGTTGGCTGTGCATCGCTTCTATGAGATCATTCCTTTTCAGCCGCAGCAGTTGGGAAAGGGACTTGGTCCGGTAAGTATAGTCCTGAGGCCGGCAACAGAGTGCACCGACTTCTCCAAATATGTCCCCAGACTGCAAAGCCCCGATGACCTCCTCTTTCTCTGTTTCACAATCGATTATTTCGACCTCGCCGGACACAACAATATAAGCATCTTCAGGCGCTTCGTTCTGCATGATGACATCCTCTCTTGGCGGCAGATATTCGGCCGTCATCTTGGCCACCTACCCCGATGACATGAGATTTTCAGGGCAATTGACATGAAGCAAAAGAAACGTACAGAAAGAATTCACCAATTTTGCATCCTGAGTTCATGAATCGCTAGAAGTAAAATTCGCGTATCTAGAACTTGACTTTTACATAGACCATTGGCTCCACGGGCCTCATGTGATTGAATTTTGTGATTTTTAACTCGTGTAAACATGCAACGTACCAGGAGCAAGAGCGTTTCGCGAGAAACGCCCTTGAGCAGATAGACTGTCTGCACGGTTGGCAAAAACAGATGCTGGCAAATGCTCTTGCAGATCGATTTCGGCAATTGCTCTATCAATTGATGCTGGTTCAAGCTCTCTGCCTTGAACCTCAAGCACATGTAAGCCAATATTTGCTCCCTCAGCCTTGGTGGCAACTGATTCCGGCACACAAAATTGTTCGCTGCCTCGATGCTGTTCCGCTGCATCACGTGGCAAAACCAAATCATGCAAACATCAATTTCCTTGACATACCAAAATCGATTCTTTAACTTGCTCAAATCTGCATTCATATTAACCAAACAGGACTCATCTGGACAGCTAGATACATATGGGGTCATGCATATACTAATCAAATGTGGTCGTGCTTACGAATTCCATAGTGCGACGGGTTCCTTCAACGACGAGGTTGGTCATGTTACCAATCAAGTAAGCGGTCAGGCCAAGGTTGAAGAGCATGTAGAAGATGATAAAGATCATCTCGACGGTATTGACAGCGTGGAGGTCGCCGTAGCCAACCGTGGTCATGGTGGTGACGGACCAATAGAGGGCCGAGATGTAGCGGATCCAGAGGCTGGTCTCCCGGAAGTTCGGATTCATGGCGCCGAGCCATGTCTTGCCTTGGTGTGGGTATCTATCAGCCAGCAAGTAGTAGAGGCAGCCGGCACAGTGCACTAGGAACAACGTCACCTAAGACCGAGCACGTACGCCAAAACATTATCAATCTGATTCATGTGACTAGATCAAATCGATTCTCTTCAGATATCTTAACTGTGGACGGTAGTCGAGGCAACTGAAAGCTACTAACCCGAAAATCAATCAAACACGAAGTTGTAGGATCAAAATTCTTGGCTTTTAAAGAACATAGATCAAATTGAAAGTTAATGCCAAACTTTAGGGACCATGGATGCCGTTTTTCCAAAATATAACTTTCGCACCACATTGCCTAAAAATGAGTTCATAATGGCCTTATTATACATCGGACGTACCGAAAGAAGCCGAGCACAACGGACCCAGAAATAGTTGAACCTGATGTCCTTCTCAAGCCTGCAGAAAACAAATGGCAACCAAAATTTACAGTGAATTACTCGAAGAGAGCTTTTCGTGGTAAATGAAGGTTGAACGAGCAAGAACCTGGTGAAGAGCTGCTTGACGCGGCGGAGACGCCAGAACCGGAGGATGCTGAGGAGGGAGTAAGAGAGAGCCACCTTAGGCTTGCCGGCGAACAAGTAGCCCAATGCCTCGAATGGCAACGTTGAGGCCACATCCATCAAGAACCATGTTGACAGATACCTATGCACAAGTCATGGCTCACCCAAAATCAGAAATCACCACACCATATCTTCTGTTAAAATTTCAGCAATTTGGTGTCGACACTCATTCATCGAACTTTGTTTTCTAATGAAATTTTTCTCGTAACGGAATGTTTAGCTTGATTATGTCGAATGGATTGCATTACCCTAAGAAACAATAAGATCAATGCTATCTTAATTTCTTGCACCGCTCATTATTGTTGTCTATTCGACAGGTGGTAAAGTCATGCTGAATCAATTTGTGGATTTTCAGCTTGGTAAGTGGTGATTAATAATTTGATGTCTAAGTCAGGTTTTGGATCAAGATTGAGGGTGTGGTGGAGCTGGAGCCCCCACAACGAAGTAGGCCCGACCATTCCCGTCCGTACACCTGTTGGGTCGGCCATTTGGTCCAAAATCATATCTCATTTGACATTATTCTCTCGTAACTTTTAAGGTTACTTTACGATTTTACGATTTTAGTCATTCCATCTAAAACTATATGAGATGTCGTAACGTCACATCGATCGAACCGCGTGAATTTTCACATTAGAGATCGTGCTTCCGGCACGTCTCAAACAATGTCATCTTATGCGTAGCGCTTTTGTAGCGTAATGAAACAGATTTGAATTATAGAGTTCAATTATCTGAAGAAAAATGTGGTGGGGGTGGGACCAACTAGGATTATCTGGGGTTTTAAATTCTTGACCATATATGTATTTTTTTTACATAGATTTATACCGAACGTTGGCGCTCCAAGCTATATCAATCGTTGGAGTTCTAGATTCGTCCGTGTGTCCAATGTGCGTCTAATATCTATCGGTGACGGGTAAATCCTTATGCAATAATGAGAGCCAATATATAAATTTTGATAATGAAGAAGCCAATCCAAATAGGTGGAGCTCATTGATTGTAAAGTGATTCGATGGTTCACACGAACTGAATAAGATGCTAATCAAATCCGACCCACGTGGTTCTAGGCTGATTCATAATGGGATGATTAGCAGTCCTAGACTCCTAGGCCAGTTTCTAGTTTTTTCTGAAGCTAGTTAGCAAATCGATTTCTCAGAGACAGGCTTGGAATTGAACAGACAGGTTGAATTCCGAGTTGAACCCGCCCGATCGCACGCCCCAAAGCACAAGATCTGTTTGCGCTCGATCTGTTTGCGTGCGGAGAATCAAGCACGTGTCGCGTACCAATTAATCCACACAGGCACGTCGGCTCCTCGATCACTAAGTTAATCCTAACGGGATTAAGAAAGCTAGTGATAACTAAACTTAACGTATTGATGGAAAATCTGCGTGGTAGGGTACCTGGTGGCGATCTTTCTGGAGTCGGTAACGAGGAGCTGAGTCCTATGGTCGATGTAGGCGACGAAGAAAGTCAATACGATATCGACCGCGAAGAAGGCGTCCACCACGATGTCTGCGATGTACAGCTCCCTCTTCGGCGACGAGTTCAGGAATGCGACCTCGAACGGAAACACCCACGCCGAGTACGCCACCAGCACCACCATGAACGTCTCCCAACACCTGCGTAATTCAAGAGCTATACACATCTGATCGAAATGTGCGTTTCTCAGTAGGCCTCGTGTCTAGTCCTGGAAATGCAATTCGGAGTACCTGTATCTTGAGTCCATTGGAGAGACGACCCATCCTCGGGACTTGATCTGGTTCTGGTTATAAGTCGAAGCGCCGAGTGGTGGGAGGATGAGCTTGGAGAGGTTCTTCAAGTTGAGGGAGTTCGTTGAGCTTGAGTCATCCCCATCTTTATGGTGCCCGTCTCTGCTTCTGTGCTGTTTCTTGCGCTGGTGGGAATCCTCCTTCGTCTGAACATTGCATGAATAGAACTTCAGCTCCATGTACGAAGTGTGCAAGAAGAACGAGAAGAATAGGAGGAGGAGGTTGTTTCAGTTTAATGGTTTGACGGTGAGAAGAAGAGGGAAGGTGGGTGTGGCTTTGCAATGATGTTTAATGTGCTGGAGGAGCAAAAAAAATGAAAGAGGAGCAAGATTTTGCAGACATGATTGATGATTCTATTGTGTGTGGAAGAGAGAGAAGGTGGTGGTGGTGGTCCTCTCTTTCAAACTTCTGTAGTGACCCTGCAAAAAAAACAAATGGGGAGCTGCAGGAAGGTGCATGCAATGTGGAAGCACCTGCGGGTCTGAATGACTTGATGTGCTCTGTTGATAAGATTTGTAATCGGAATTTGGCCTCGCAATCAGCAATGTTTTGGCCTTGTGTACAACTCAGGACCATATCGCATCTCTCTCTCTCTCTCAGAGACACAAGAAGGAATCCTACACAACATTACAACAATGTTACATCAAGAGTCACCATGTTTGTACAGCTCTTTTGTATGGAGGAGAAAGAACCCTAGTCAAAATGGAATTTTAGCACCTCAGTTTTGCACAAGAAGCTGGCCTTTAGTGTTGGAAGGAATATGAGGGATTATCCGGTTTGGGATTTGAGTTTAATAAAAAAAAATTGAACTCAATCGCCAAATTCCTGGAGACTTCAAAGAAAAGATGGGTTTTGTGATAATGGGTTTGAACTTTTTTTGGTGTTTATATGAAAGTGACTACAACAAAATGGCATATATTGAAAGGAAGAAACTATGTGAGACCTCGCCACAAAATGATATTTGTAAGTTCATGTACTCATTATTTTGTCGCATATTTGGCATGGGAAAATTGCAAGGTCAGTTCTAAAGCCCGTCCATTTCGTGCAATTAAGTCTTGAGACTTTCATTTCATGCAATTTTAGTCAGAAAGTTTGTGACTTTTTGTCTAATTGAGTCTTTTCGTCGATTACAGAAAGAATGGCTCGAAGTGCATCGAAGTTGCAAGTTTTATAGCCTGAATAAACGAAATAAAATATTAGGACATAACTGTACGGAGTTAACAAGTTTTAGGACTTATCTTGTAATTATCCCTATTTGGCATTCATGTTGTCTGTTGAGTTACTAATGCAAGAAAGACACAATGCCATAAACCAAAATTCAAGAATGAAACTCAAAATCGAAAACAAATCAAGACAAGAAAAGAAAATATGATGATTGTAGAAACTGTATAGAATTTGCAAATTCTATGGTAAACCATCTGAAATTGTATATACACAAAATCTGAATCAGCTAGAAAAATTCAAAAATCTGACCTACTTCTATTATATACAGAGGACCTCTTCAAAGAATCATCAAAGAGGTTTTCGTTGGTTTCTCTTGGAGCCAAACCAAGCACTTTTCTAGGCCTGCCTTATGAGGAAACCTATCCTGATGGTCTTGTTCCAACCCGACATATCCTCCAAGGACAGATCCAGGGGGTCAGGAGGACCCCTAAACTTTTTGGGAATTATATTTACACCCCGTGATTTTTCACAAGTTACTTTTTTGCATCTCCTCGCACACATATCTAATCGGGTCGAGCTTGCAATTCGAAATAAAAATCCGGACCATACGCGAGGAAATCAGTACGTGATATTAAGATAGATCCATATTGCAAAAAGGCATGAGATCTAATTTCGTGAATCATGCATTTTGCAATAGTATGGACCCCAAAGAACAGCGATAACCTTTTGCAGAAACATTTGAGCAAAAGGTTGTTATTGCATGTGTGTTCTGCACCATTTTCTGTTCCAAGCCACTTTCATATATGAACTGATGGGCGGTCCACGACGGCAGGAGAGGCGAAGCAACGATCTCAATACGAGACTTCGAATTTTGAACTGCTTTTTTTTTTTTTTTTTCTGATCTGAATCTCACTGAAGAATGAAGAACGTGTCGAGTTCCAACAGTTTCGCACAAATGGAGCCTAACCTGTCCGTGTCGTATGGCCCATGCTTTCTGGTTGTGGACGAGCTTCGGACGTGTTCAGCCTCTCCAACGCTCGTTTCTTTCGCGGAAAACTAACGATTTAAAAAATATTTTCCAAAAAATATTCTCCCGTATCGTTTGAAATAATTAGTTAATGAAAAATATTATCATTATCGAGAATAATATATGTCTAGCATTATCATGAATGATGTTAGAATTTTCTATCTATTCATTATTATAGACGATAAAACCGATCTTTTTTTTTTAAATTAATTTTCGAATCATTCATTTTCCGTGAAACAGAGCCTAAATAGTTGTTGTTTCGGCCTTACGTGGACATGATGATTTCAGGAATGTGTTGTGTGATCATTGGATTCGAAAAACGTTCGGATATTCGTTTCGGGGCCTTTTCAAGCACGTTTCAACAAAGGGCATATGGTGGCCAAATCACGCCAGCCAGATTTCTTGTTTTGGGGCCACCATCGCACGCCAGATTCGGTCGCGCGGATTGTTCCGCCAACATCTTTGATGCTTGACGAACGTTTCCTCCTGATTCCATTTGGTTTCCTAGACAATGATCTCTCAAAAAAAACAAAAAAAAAACTCTTTTTCCGTTCTCCCACCGCCGCCCCGCGACACCGTAAAGTCTAGTTCGACGGAAATTGTTTTCCCGATTCATGAGAATTTGTAGTTAAATTTCGGCTATCACGAAGCGGGAGTCCTCTTCTTTTCGGTTTCGCCTCGGCTCCGACCGTGCCGCGATACTCGAAGGCGGGTCTCGGGCACCCGAAGGCTCGGGTCTCCGGCCTTAGACTGGAGACCAAATCCCTGGACCCAGGCATGGTGCGTTTGGAAGACCATTTGGTTTTTATGAATTTGGACCTGGACAGAAGGGCCTTGATTCGATCCAAAGTGTGTTTTTTTTTATCAAAATCTCTTTGTAGGGCAACTTCTACATTGACTGTCGTTTGGTAAGGTTGCGATTACAAGTAGTCTTTCGATCGATTCACTTGTCAATTGAGACCTTTTTTGACCGTAAATCAAATTTGATTCCGACTTGCTAAATACTAAAATTCGAATTCTTTCGGATGGAGGACAGAAAAAAAAAAAGGAGCTTGATTTTTCAGTCTCGAAATAGTTTAATTTCGAATAGAGGACAAAAAAAAAAAAAGGCTTGATCCAGCGGACTCATATTCGCCCGTAGGAAAGAGACTGCTTCAATTTCCATGTCGATTTAGTCGTCGAAAACAATCGCGATTCATGGTACCATACGCTTCGCTACGATTCCGAATGTCCGCCGGAAGTCGTGGTATAAGCGTAAATTAGATAGATAGATGATATCTATCTCAAAGAGTTTAAGTTCCTTGTTAATTTCGCATTTGGGATTGCAATTGCGTGATTTAAATTGATGAGATAGATGCTTGATATAAGAGAACTCTTACATTAATTGAAGCTCTTTTAAAAAAATAAAATAAAAAATTATTAAAATGAGTAGGAGGGAAAAAAAAAATCAAATCAGATTTTCCGTACCGAAAATTATTTTCCAAATTTGCCTTCAAGTCTCACCTGAACATCGAAAAATATTATCGTTTTTTTTTAAATGACTTTCCGAAAAATGTTTTCCAAAATTCTGTCACGTCCGGAAGAATTTCCATGATTTTTTTTTTTTTTTGCGATTTCAAAGCTAGGATTATCCAAAAAAAAAAATTGTAATGTTTAAATATTTTCGAACTGGCTCGAAATATTCGCACGGACGACACTTAGCCAACAGAATTACCGATATTCACTCGCCCTTCAACCCTTATTTATAGAGGAGGATATTGCTTCAACACCGCCGGAGGAGCACGGCCCGAAGATCATCGGACGGGAAAGGTTGTCGCCGGCGACCGAGTTATCGCCGGCGACCAAGCTTGCCCCTCTCCATCGCATTGGCAAATTACACGGGAGAAAGGGAAGATTGGTCGCCGGCGACAACCTTTTTCGTCCGATGATCTTCGGGCTGTGCTCCACCGGGGCTGTCGGCTGTTCGATCGGCCAACTGTTCTGAGGTCTGAAATGCCGGAGCGCTCGAACTTGGGTCGTGGCTGCCTTCCTCGACGTTGCTTCTGTTATCTACTTACTCATACCCGATGTACATTCTTCATTCAACCAAGCCGCACGTGCTCTGTTTCTTCCGTCGCCTTATGTACGAAGCAGAGGCTGGGAGCTAACTTGCTACCATCGGTGTGAGGATGGGCTGTGATCGAGGCTGTATTGATGATTTGAAACTTGCCGCATTTCCTTTGCGATGATTTGGACGCGAATCGTTGCTTTACTTTTGCATCAGCGCTCCTTGGCCGAAATGTATACCACCTGTTTGATGAAATTCCTAGAATAGAGCACAGTGTGTATCTTGATTCAGGTCTTGACCGAGAATTTCCTTACTAGATTGTTGATCGATTTTGATCATGTAAGCGTATTTGATTCTGGTTCTTAAAATTCTTGGATGGACAGCTATCTTCTCCATTGTCAATGCCCGTTTCGATTTGGCTTTTTGCGCCTCGCGCGTTATTCTTGCAGAAAGATGCGAGCGTGATGTCCCGTCGGGGTTGGCGAATGTGCGCGGAAGAATTCCATTCGCATACTGTATTCATATTTTGCCGATCCGAAAACTTAATCGAATGTCGTATTCCTCCGCATTGCATTGCTTGCTGCGCAGAATTAAGCATTGCTGCTGCAGCTTTGTGTGTTCGACAAACGTTTATTAGCATGTATGGCTGCTAGAATGATCAGATCCCTTCTTCATTCGTTCGAATCCCTCTCTCCAGATTGCATAAATCCTTGCTTCGTAAACAATAAAGTTGAGATGAATTCATGTGGCCATACGTTGAAGTAAGATTTGCACATGAAACCATGTTGCTGTTGGCTGCAGAGGCTGCCATCTGGTTTTAAACTTAATGACCAACATGCTTTGGTGATAGCCATCATAGATGATGAGTCTTGGTTTCAACTTATCAACAATTTTCGTTACTGGTGACAACTTTCTTGCTGTCAGCTCAGATCCTAGCAGTTGTTCTCATGGCCTACAGAACCCACATCTTAATTAAAAAAAAATTCTGAGTGCAGATCATATTAGGGGTTGAATGCAAAGACTAAATCACAAACGCTCCCTAAACTACGAGAGTATTGAAGAGAAAGATGGCCTTTGATTGTTAAGTGTTTTTACGATGTAAGGCTGTGTATGAACTCACTCACCTCAATAGTACCTTAGGACGCAGCACTTCCTCCACGGTATCCGGCAAAGCCGCGGCTTCCGTGTCCGGCTAGCCTTACTGTTCGATGACCACGTCAAGTACGTTATTGCCATGCAAGACGTGCTGTGGTCCCTCGCCCGGAAGCTTGATAGCTGGCGTAGGGAGGTGCGGGGTTTTATAGCCGGTGGCAAGCTACGTGGCGGGGGACGGGTCGGTGGTTCCTTGGTGCCAGATTGAGCTATACTTTTAGCCTAGTTAGTTAGGATCCCACCTTTGAGGTCCGGGAGGTGAGGGGTTCAAAGCCATGGCGTGGCAGTGTTTGCACCTGGGTCAGCCCAGGTGATAGCTGCCTTGCTTGGAATGCTCGTTGGCGGCTGGGCTGCATGCCTTGCCGGGATCGTGTGACTCTAGGCGACACTCGCAGATCCTTGATAGTGCTAGCCCTAGCCATTGCCACCCTTATGACTCATGAGGTTGCGCGATCGCAGTATCGCCTTGCCAGAATCGCATGACTCTAGGTGACACTCGCAGGTCCTTAATAGTAGTAGCCGTAGCCATTACCACCCTTATATCTCATGAGGTTGCGTGATCATAGCATCGCCTTGCTAGGCTCGTGTGACTCTAGGTGACACTCGCGGATCCTTGATAACGGTGGCCCTAGCCGTTGCCAACCCTACATCTTCTTCTCCTGTCTCTCCCTCTCATTGTCTAATTGGGGAACGGTGGATAAACTCATGGCTGTTGTGGCAACCAAGTCGATGGCCACCAGAGCGATGATAGAGACGTCGTCGACGAGTCCCGAGGCCTATTGGCTTGCGTCTGTAGTGCCCGAGGGGCATTTTTAGGGGTTGAAGCGGAATTTTAGTAAGTTTTTCAGTGAGAAAAAAATAATCGAGATGATTCATTAATTCTTGGAGAGAGCTTTTGGCAAATGCTACAAAACCGAAGCAAAGAATAGCGGCCTTGGGCTTTGGACTTTCGACTTTTGTCAATACAAATACGCGGGCATTTTAGAAGGCCAAAGTTGCTTTGTAAAGCCGTGCCAAAAGCAGGGGAAAATTCTAAAATAAAATTCGAAATGGAATCGTTTTCTCAAATAAGAGCATGTAGTAATCAAATCGTCTCAAATAAGAACATGAAGTGATCAAAACGTCTTAAATAAGGACCTTTAGCCAGTTGGTGACTATTTTATCGTCGAAGAATGGGTATTTTAGTTAAAAAAAATTATAAGTATATATTTTTTATTTACTTTATTTTTATTTTTATTTATTTATTTTTTCTTCTTCCCTCCCTAGCCGTCATTTCGCCTGGCTGACAACCTTCGCCGGCCTCAGGCAAGGGTCATCCTCACAGGCGTCGGGTGAGGGCTGTCCAACCTACGTCAGGAGATGGTTGCCTTTGCTGGAGTCAGGGGAGGGTTACCCGCGCCGGGTCGCCCTCACCCGCTGGGTCAAGCCTAGGCAAGGGAAGAGAGGCAACAAAAAAAAGAATAAAGAGAAGGAAAAAACAGAAAAAGGAGAAAAAAATAAAAAAAGAAAAAAATTTCAAAAAAGTAAAAGACGAAAATACCCTTTCACCGGTGAGGTTAAGTCCTTATTTGATATTGATATAGTTATTTCATGCCTTTATTTAAAACGAGATTCACTTCGGGCCTTTATTTAAAAAATTGAAACACTTCATGCCCTTATTTAAAATTTTCCCCAAAAGCACTCATTCCACATAGTCCCCCTTAAAAAAAAAAATTCGAGTCATTTTTCCCAGAGAGCATTGCAAACTTTTCCCAAACACAAAAGGAAATAAAATCTTCAATTAGCTAACAAATAAGCACATAAAAGCGGTTTCCATTGTTCTTTTCGAGTATTTTCGTCAAATATTTTGGGTACTAAGTCTGTTTTCTTCAATGTTGGGATCTTAGGTTCAAGCGCAAAAGATGACATGTGAGGGTTCTGTGGCCCCGAGTCTCGTTATCAATGACTCGAGTCTGGCAACTGGGCCTCGAATCCCGGGACGAGGGACCCGAGTCCGACCTCGGCGATCAAGATGGCCGGATGGGCAACAAACGGATCGAATCGAATTGAATCGAATTTCAGAAAATGACCGGCGATTGTCGATGGTATAAATGATTTCCTCACGTTATATAAGTCATGAATAGATTGACCCAATTTTCCCCTCATTTTTATTCTTTTATTTTCATGTTTAAATTTTTTGGGGGCTTTCCCGTTTGGCACGTTTACCATATAAGCGTTGACCAATCAGGTGCGCCGTTCGCGGGGCCTCCGGTGACCGCACCGTCATCTATAAAACCCTGGCCTCCACGTCCCACCATCAAAAAATCTCTCTTCTTACATGGCTTCCTCTGCAACTCTCTCCGCCACCGTCTTCTTCTCCAACCTCGACAAGGTCATCTCTCTCTCTCTCTCTCTCTCTCTCTCTCTCTCTCTCTTCGTGTGCGATTCCGCAATGCGTGCTGAGCCGCGGCTTTGCTTCTCAGAGTCCGTTACGCTCGAGCCGTCGTCCTCGACCGTCGATCTCGCGGGAGGAGCTCCGGCGGTCGCGCGGTGGTCCGGCTTCGAGGTCGAGGGGCGGTCGGATTCGGAGCCTCGCGGCGATGGAGGCGGGCGGCGGCGGCGCTGGTGCTGCGGCGTCGGCGGCGGCGGCGGCGGCGAAGGTCCCTCACGTCCTGACGGTGGCGGGCTCCGACTCCGGGGCTGGCGCGGGGATTCAGGCCGATCTCAAGGCCTGCGCGGCTCGGGGAGTGTATTGCTCCACCGTGATTACGGCGGTCACCGCGCAGAATACGGTTGGAGTTCAGGTTTGTGGTTTTGGATGGTTGTTTTTTTTCCATTTTTGGGAGATCGGTGGGACTGTTTTCGATGCTCTCTGGTGGATGTTTGAGTTGGATAATTAGGTCGAAATCGCAGGGTGTCGAAAATGTGTCGGAAGAATTTGTCGCGGAGCAGCTGGAGTCCGTGCTATCCGACATGCGAGTTGACGTGGTAAGCGGAGATTAATCGCTGCAAAGATCAACACTTTTGCTTGTACCTTGTGGTAATGTCCTTACACCGTTTGGTTTGGTTGGAGTTTCGGATTCAGTGTTCTTCTTTTTCTCATTTCCATCTCCTTCGGCTGTTGAATATAGTGGAAAGGCAGTCTTTGAATTCCAGGAAAAGTACGCAAGTGTGGAAATGAAGAATAATAAACTTTAATGGAGGCTATCATTGAAGAAAATGGTATCTCCCCGGATTTTTTTGGGGAGCACTTTTAGTGTTTCAAATGTCCATCATTCTCACCCGTCGCTGAGCATCACTTCAGCCTAATGGGACAGAGGAACGTATACATGATGAAGGGGACAATCAGACAGAGTCCATTCATAATCCTAGAAGCTTGAATCTCTTTTAATGCACGCTTGTACGATAGAAGAAATAGTAAAAGTGAAAGGCCACTGGAGAAAAGGCCAAATATAATAAGAGAAGATAAAGCCACCTTAAAGCGAATCTCAAGTATTAGTGGGGAAGACGATAAATTATCAAATTCCAAGTTGGTTTTCGAAATCTAATGGGACACTGAAATCATATTGGTATAAGTAGCTAATTGGTGTCAATTTCTAGTTGGAAATTCTGTTTTGTTGGAATCCTGATCTCTCGTCTCCCAGGATATCACAATACAACATATAGAGCTTTACATTTTATCACGTAAACTCCACTTGGAATGGGCACAATGTTAGACTTCGACTCAATATTGGGATTGACTGAATGCACAAGATAATTTCTTAAGTTATTGGTTGAATCTTTCACTTACATCTGGAATTGAAAAGTACACTTGACTATCTATCAGATAATTGTCCAAGTTACTTTCATTATGGACTCTGTGATGCTAATATTGATCATGATGCATATTACTATAAGAGAATTTTTTTCGTTCATTTCATATTATTGTAAAGTGAGACTACTGTTTAATTAGGATATTAACACTAGGTGTAACTTATGTTCGTAGGTCAAAACTGGCATGCTTCCTTCACCGGGCATAGTTAGGATCCTTAGAAACAGTCTCGACAAGTTTCCAGTTCAAGGTATGAGTCTGTTATATTAACTGCTTAAACATGTATATGCAATCACAGGTTTATTGGCATTGTAGCTGACTGAATTTGTGTGATTGAAGGCAGCTTTAGTAGTTGATCCCGTAATGGTGTCCACCAGTGGAGATGTTCTTGCCGGTCCTTCTGTTCTTGCTGTGTTTCGGTATGTTCAAGACCAAATGTTACGCATGAGTATAATGTAACACATAATTTAGAAAAGTCTGGGCCTGTCCGTTCTTGAAAAAGATGGAGATGATGTTGTTGTTCCTATGGAGGAGAGATGATAGACATTATGTCTTTCCTAAGTCATCTATTTTCCATTCTGTCCAAGTAGTAGAAATCTTCACTATGCTAACATTTTTTGCAATCCCTGGTATGGAATGAGGTTCAAAGGCTGAGAATTGTGAACAGTCACCATTTCATGGTCGTGGAAGAAGAGAGAAAGTTGCTAAAGGTAACAAATTGAAGGAATGAATATCATTTATAGATGATAGACTGTGATACTGGATATGAGCAAGATGAGAGAGGAAGTCAAGGTGGAGATTGAGTTGAGGAGGAGTCTTAATATATTGAGATTACGGAAGAAGAGAAGAATCATAAGTTTTTTGACTGAATGAGAGAAAATTGAATTGACAGAAGGGCAAAAGATAATAATTTCATGAACGAGACGTAGTCTAAATAGTCAGAGTTTGGTTCTTGTGCAAAAGTAAGGGTAGTTGTTTTTAGGCAGGGGTTCCCAGTTGTCTCTTTCTTTTTACCGTTAAGCTAGCCAGAAGTATGCAGTAAATAGAATAATAAGCCACTAGTTTTGCTGGTAGGAAACTTGGGGAGTCACTAATTTTGATTCTGATACAGAGAAGAGCTTCTTCCTATTGCCGATATAGTTACCCCAAATTTGAAGGAGGCATCTGCTTTGCTCGGGGGTAGGCAACTGGAGACAATTGCTGACATGCACTCTGCTGCGAAGTTATTGCATCAAATGGGGCCAAGGTTAGTTTCTTCAGTATATATTTGATATTTTAAAATGTCTGTACCTAGATTCCAATTTCTGTTATAATTTCTGGATGAACAACTAAAATTAAGGATGACTGAAAGGTTTTGGCAAAACAATCAGCTGCTTTGCTTGGGATGAATTGTCCGTACACATATTCTTTAGACTCATTGTCGACTGAGGACAAATCGTCCTCATAACTATTGAATGTTACACATTGTGTCACTCATTCATACCAGATAAACACTTATTGCTACCAAATATTAATCCTGAGGAAACTCCTGAATAATGCTATTTCGTCAGAATTTGGTTATGACTATTTGCTGTGCTTGTGAATTGGATGATATGCCTCTTACGGTTGGAACTTTCAGATATTGCCTCACTAACTGTCAGAGTTTTGTTCTTTTAGGTCCAACTTTAGCAACTTTGCATAAGCAAGTTGGTGGTGTTTACGTGTGAAAAAAGGATGCTCATGCAATTACGTTTATCGAATTCTTTTCTTTTTAATTGGTTGTGCGCAAATTCAGTATTTCAATATGATGAATTCTTTAAAGTAAAACGATTGTTCACTGCAACCCACTGTACACTGAGTGCCAGGATACAGAAAAGGCAATTCAGATTTAGAACTTCCTGAGCTGGAAGAGAACTTTTTCCTACTTTTAACTATTTACCTACATCCTTTACAGACACGTGCTTGTCAAAGGTGGCGACCTTCCTGGATCTTGTGATGCTGTTGATGTTTTCTTCGATGGTCTGATTCTAGAATCCTTTGCATCGGTAGTCTCAATACTTTCAAGTGTTCGAATCCTTTACATTACAAACCAATACTGTTCTCTTGTATGTCTTGCAGGTGAAAGAATACACGACCTGTGTTCACCCCGTGTAAAAACTCGCAATACTCATGGCACTGGATGTACCTTGGCATCGTGTATAGCAGCTGAGCTGGCAAAAGGTTCTCCTATGCTTCCCGCTGTTCAGGTATTGCATATGCTTGAGAAACTCTTACCGAGTCCAACTTTGCTTCCATTTTGTTACAAACTCATTGAGGGAATGCCACTTTCCAATAAACCAGTATTTCTTGGAGACCACTGTTCATACTTGCATGTTGTTTTTGTCAAATTTTTTTACTGATTCTCTGGGGTTGCTGGAAGCCTCGTCAACCAGTAGAAGGCTACAAGCCCATTTAACAGGTTTGGAGGGTAGCAGCACCCATAGCTTTTTCCCTTGCTCCATGATTACTACGTTCAATATATAACCATAAAATTATCTGTGAAACAATCAACTTGAAAATATAAATTACAAGATAAGCTAGAGTAGTAGAATTTAGCTGCTTTAGCTTATGCGATAACATTTTTGCTAAGTCAATCTGTCAATATTGTGACCTCTTTTTCGAAGCAGAAAAGAATGCCTAGAAGTGCTACCAAATAGGCTTTTGTGTGCTAAAGTCGACAAATGGAAGTTGAGTACATTAGTTGAGGCTTGCTACTATAGCATATAGGGCACAGTGTTGTATGATTATACTTGTGATGTGTCTAGGAGAAGAATATTGTAAGAGTGCATTCTGCATGTGCAAAAAGAAGATATTTTACACACACTGTTTTTGTGCATATGTGACCTATGTCAACCAATTGTACTATATCGGTGATAGGCATAAATGTGAACTTGTGAAAGGAGAAAGTGAAGCTTGCTTTTTGAGGGTTAGAAGTGTGTCAAATGAGGTAAGGATAAACATCCTAGGCCTAGGGAGACGGATCAATATGCTAGTTGCTTTCTAATCTTGATAGGTAGTTGGTAGTGAGAGGTGCGAAAAGGAATGGTTATGGATATCACTAAGTTATGTTAATTGTGTACATGAAAATCCACAAGAATGGGTTCCAAGGGGAAAATATACTCTTAGATCAAACGACCTATGTAATAGTATAAATTATCATTCCTTTTGGGAATGATGCAGAGGAATATGAGAACTCGGATGGCACCGATAACCCATGAATGGGGGACGATCGGGTTGAATGATTGTGAGGGAAATGTGATGCGGGACTTAATTTGCTTGAGCGTTGGAATTTGAGATTGAAAATTCAAAGAGTTAATCTGAGGGGACCATTTGTGGAGATTAAGGATGCGTTTGTTTTGCGGAAAACGTACCATTTTTGAAAAATACTTTCCAGGAAATCATTTTCCAGGAAAATGAGTTCATTTTTCAATGTTTGGCTAAAACCTAACAAAGATTTCAAAAGTATTTTCAATTGTTTGGTGAGGAAAATCTGATAGTAAAAATTATCAAAAAATTTTGTATTTTTTAAATTATTTCAAATTATTTGTTATTTTTAAATTTTTTATTAAGAAAAGAAAATACGTGAATATTTTTCTTCTTAGAAAGAAAAGAAAAAAAAAGAAAAAAAAGAAAAAATATTAACAAATTCAAGATGAGCAATTCCGGAAAGTGTTTTCACCTTCTTAGATAAGGGAATTCACTTTCCTAAAAGTAAACATGATACTTGTGTTGACTGGAAAGTATTTTCTGTTGACCAAATCATTTTCAGAGAACCAAACGGATGAAAGTCCGGAAAACACTTTCCGGGAAAACACTTTCACCAAACAAACACACCCTAAATGCAAAAATTTGGCATCAATTTATGAGCTTTCATTTCTTCAAAAATTGACAGGTTGCCAAACGCTTTGTTGAGAATGCCTTGGACTACAGCAAAGAAATAGGTATTGGAAAAGGACCTCAAGGCCCTTTCGATCATTTTCTGATGTTGAACCAAAAGGTTCATAATTTCAGGAAGAAGATGGTCCTAGATCCAAGTGATCTGTTCTTATATGCTGTTACAGATTCGGGGATGAATAGAAAGTGGGGCAGATCTATTGAAGATGCTGTCAAAGCTGCAATTGATGGAGGTGCAACCATTATTCAGCTGAGGTTTGTGCATTTAAACTTTTTGCCTCATTGCCTTGCATGATTTAAGGCATTTCTTTCATTGTCTAGTTTAAACAACAATGGCTGTCAAGGTCCAAGAAGCATGCGAGAAATTACTCTGCTAACCATCCCAGACTTTGGAATTTTGTATGTTTTTTTTTGTACTGTTTGTGTACACCGTGATGATAAACTATCCAGTCCTATGTACAGGTTGGACATGTAAATAGGCATTGTTCATCGTGCGGATATAAGTCATTCATCTACATTGGTTGAAGAGAATAAATTATTTGGACTGGGGCTTATTTCAACATTTCTTGTGAAGAGATATTGGTTCTAACCAAAAGGAAAAAAACAAACTTCAGCAGTATTTTTATGGAGTACATAATAATGAAGCTTCAAAATTGATACCTCTTGTGAGAACAGTTTGCAACTAAAGGTGCAAGTTTCTGTAAATAGTTAGCGGTCTTGTCCTTCTGAGGCTCCCTTTCCATCTGAATTTGCTATTTAGCATTGTATTTTGTTCTAATTCATGGGTGGTGAATCACATGTTTTGCCTTTGTCTTCAAATCTTAATGAAAAGTTTATGATTTAAGAAGTTCTGATGTTCTGAAAAGGTCAAAATTTTTGTATACTTCTTGGTGATCAAATACTGAGCTTGTTTGGCACTTCAGAGTATGATTACGTGAGACACGAGGCTGAGGTGATTAGAGAAAACAATGGCACTTTGGAAATGTGATGTCAAAATCATCTGTGTGTAAGTCTCAGAAGGAGAAAAGGTAGACAACTAATGACGTCTCTCCAGGATACTAAATATGGGCTCAAAAGTGGGCAGTAGAGAAGAAATGACTTTTGAGGGAATGTTCAGTTGTCCTTCACATATGTTATGAATGGAGAGTCAAGAGTTAGGGTGAATGGATTGGTTTTACTTTTCTGTTTTCCTCGTACACACAGCGTCAAAGTATGGTGAGTTGTTGATCTTCTATGGGTGTTTGGTTGAGTGGTTCGAGCTAATTCCTTGTCATTTGAGGAATATTGTATGCTTCAGGAAGTCATCTTTTCATATTGATGAGATTGGCCATAAAGTGCATCAGATGGGACTGCTTATGATAAGCGTGATTTTCCTCACCTTTTTCCAGGGAAAAGGATGCTGAAACACGGAACTTTCTTGAAGCAGCTAAATCCTGCATGGAAGTATGCCATTCCCAGGGTGTTCCTCTACTAATAAATGATCGCATCGACATTGCTCTAGCTTGTGATGCTGATGGGGTCCATGTCGGTCAGTCCGATATGCCTGTTCGCACCGCACGCACCCTTCTTGGCCCAGAGAAGATAATCGGGGTATCATGTAAGACCCCGGAGCAAGCCCAACAAGCATATAAGGACGGTGCTGATTATATCGGTTCTGGAGGCATATATCCGACGAACACAAAGGAAAACAATCTCACTATTGGCTTGGAGGGGTTGAAAGCTGTTTGTTTGTCCTCTAAGTTGCCAGTCGTTGCCATCGGTGGAATCAGCATATCAAACGCACATGCCGTGATGGAACTTGGGCTGCCCAATCTTAAGGGAGTAGCTGTCGTGTCGGCCTTGTTCGACCGGGAATGCATCTCCACCGAGGCTAGAAAGCTTCATGAAGTGCTCTCGAGGGCAGCATCAGAGGTGAAATAAAGGTGCAGGTGCAGTACGTATCCCCTGATAATGAAGTCTTCTCCATCTATTCGACTAGGGCTTTTGCCTTTGGTACACATATTTGACGAATTCTGGCGGATTAGGCTTTTTACTGTCCTTGTACGAGGATGAGAAAAGAACGATATGGTTCTGTGTCTTCATCAATTCCTAGTCATAAAGTTGATTATCTTGCGGATGTAATTGGGTCGGTCATTCTGGTCGCGATCTTAGCGGTATTGTCCGCACGAGTGATGTTTTATCGACAGTGCCTTAGTTACGCCAGGTGCATCTCAATGCTAATTGTTGACAAACAGCATTATTTATCGACCGTTCCTTATAGCCTAGTCTATATCCACAAGTGAAGTAACTTCCTACTCTTTCAAATATAAATATGCATGAGTTGACGGCTGAGTGACTTAGTAACCTTGATCTATTTTCTTACTTTTAGATCAGAGCTTTCGTTGGGTTTTCGTCCGTCCCTCTGCCTAGGCTTGGCTTGGCTTCGCCATCCCACTAGAAAGGCTTAATATACATGAGAGTCGGCCTTCTGAATGCCTCCGTCCTTACTCATTGCGTCGTTCGCCCTTTGAAAATTAGCTACCTGAGCACGACTCAAGACTGAGAAAGATCCTTTGTATAGGTCACATTTACCTTTTGAAAGCCTCCTCCTTAGATACGTACCATTAACCCATTTTATCATTCCTCAGTGGAAAAACCTTCGTGGCAGCCTAAAAGAAGACTCATTCCTCCTCCGTCGTCTCTTCACTAGGAAATAAAAGACCGACCACATAACTTAAAGAAACACAAGATGCGACGTGAATTATCGCCGTGTTCAGAACCAAACTTGTAACCACCTTTCTCGCTTAGAGGAAAATCGACTAAATCAACTAAGTCTATCGTTAACTCCGGTTTATTACTCATGCCACCTCTTTCGGGTGTTAGATAGATGCAAGCAAGCTGTAAATTAACACATCGCTCCAGATGCGTATATTGCTGTCCAAACAAGCCATCCTGCCTCTGGACATCATCTAATCTAAACATCTCCCCAGCATATTTAACTCACTTTACCCCATGAAGGAGGCAAATTTTGAGATTTATCCATTAAAAAAATGAAACATTGCAGAAGTTTCACGAGTTTAAACTGAAGCAGGGCAGGAGCCCAGTACAGAATGTCTGATCATACATGTCACTCACTGAGCTAAAAACCAACAGAGGGTACAGAAACAAGGTAAGCTGACACTCATTACCTTCTGTATCGCTCCTGCCACGATGATCGATAACGATACAGAGGCTAGGATGTGTATCCATACAAAGACTTCAAATTCTTATACCTATACCTCCTCAATGTACTACTTTAGACTCGAACATCTCGGACAAAAAAATGAAAGTGACTGTCAAATCAATGCTTTGTGCCTACATCTCCAAACTCAGACAATCTAGAAAGTACAAACCCTATATAGTCGTTTTTTACTTCTTTTCGCCAAGAAGACCATAAACAAGCCTCAAAACCTACCAACACTTCTGACACCCAAATTTACAGAGTAAACTTACTGGACACAACAGGCGTCGAAGATTGGATAACAGAAAATGATGAGGCCCCAATAAGGAATAGATCTAGGTGACCTGAAATTCTCCACTTGCTTGCGCCTCCTTCACTCGCTTCTCATACTCGTCTTCTTCATCTTCCTCCACGTCTTCTTCTTTCAAGTCTCCATCATTGTCCTCTTCTTCTCCCGCCCAACCAAAGCCTGAAACTGTTCTGGAAGCAGGTGGGGGGACTTTGGCCTCATCCACAATTTTCATGATTTCTTCATCACTTTGAAGGCAGACACCCGGATTTCCTCTTCTGTAATATTCGACTTGAGCTGCTTCTGTTAATTCCTTTGGTAAATTCTTGAGGAACCATGGGTGACTTTTGATTTCTTTGATAGTGATTCTCTGGAAATAATATCACAGTAACAGTTACTAGTGGGGATGCAAGGACTGTTAATACAATTCATATCTTCACAGAAAAGGTAATAACCCAAGCTCTTCTCCCACCACCAAGCTTGGGTTTTTTGTTTCCTTCATTTATCTTTTGTTATTAGATTAATCCCAGCCTCACAAGTTAAAAGATGATGCAGCAACGCCTTGTGGCCAAAGTAGAAGCATATGACAGTCAAAATAGCATGAAGAACGTATGCATGGCCTGACGCATGGTTCAAAAGGAAAGGGAGATGTCAAGAACAATCACTGACGTTCAACAGTTTCACTTGATTGCACACTCATAGAAGCACATCTCCTTAATATACATACCCTGGATGAACTTGCGACAAAAATGCGAGAAAGGAGGTGTCTGCAGTCTTGAGATACGTGCACATAATCGGGGAAGTTATACTGAACAGCCATTATTCGCTGCAAAAAGAAAACATGTCAATCTAACTAGCGTGAAAAAGGGGAATGAAATACATCAATTATCTGCCTAAAAGAAAGTGCGCTCACATTGATAGTTTTTCTAAAATTCTTCGGGTCTTGAGGGTCTTCGAATGGATACGCTCCAACCAACATCACATAAAGAGTCACTCCACAAGACCATACATCTGCTGTCTGCATATACAAGGAACCGACAAGACTTATCAGAGGATACAGTTCTTTACTTTTGCCTTATTGCAGAAACATTGTTGCAAAACCGGGAATCGTGGAAAGAAAAAAATTACTTTTCAAATCGCAAATTCTCATCGCTGTATCTTAGAGCAGAAAATGGACAGAATTTGCTATTTTTTATTAAAAAGAATATGGACATAATTTGCTGTCTAAGCGTTCCCATTCCACCACCAAACAGACTCTCTTAAACTATTTTGTCAGGAATTCTAGGAGGACATACAGGTTAATTCCAGATATCACAATTCTACTTTTGTCCTTGATTCAAAACAATTTAAGTTACTCCAGACAAGTGAGGAACTTCCTCTTCCTTCAGTTTCCAGTCCTTCATTCTCTTTCTACTCTTAATTTCAGTCCAGAGGCAGTCTTAATACCAGAATATGGGAGGCATCAAATCCTAATCCTAACTGTAAAATGGACCGCAAAAGGGGGAAAAGCTAAGACCACAATATGGTGAAATCAAATCCAATGATTACGAGGAGTAAAAAGAGAACAAAAGAAATGCTAAAAAAGTGGACTGGTTCTCATCTATGGCAAGTAGATGTCTCACCAAGTGAAGCATACACAGTTAACTTTGGCACATCATTGGGTCAGGAGCAATTGGAGATGCAAGATAAAATATGTCTGTCACTACGCAGTATTTTTGGCATACGACGCATTCTGGAGCAATTGGAGATACAACGTAAGGTCATCAGTATTGCATTAGGCAGGATATGTCAAACTACTTTATGTTCAATGTGAGATCCATGGAATAGATTTCGTGAAGATGAAACAAAACATCTTGAGTCCACCAGAAGAGATCATAGACATCATAGCTGGAGACTGGAGCTTTGGCAAGGATAGAATTCCAGCAAATCATAGACAAATATAGACTGGAAAAGGTCATCAGAAACTGAAAACCATGTGATGGATTGACCTCCATCCGCAACATTCCTGGTCATACGCCAATATAATTTAATAGCAAGAAGCACAAGATGGAATAATCTAGAGAAAATTGCTTGCTCATCCAAAACATGTAAAAAAAAGGATGCCAAAACTCTCGAAGCTGCAGTTTAACATTGTAATCCGCTATAAACTACACAAATGACAATTGCGAAGTGTCATATATCCATACACACCTTCAGCGCAAGATTAAATGAAATCTTGCATTTAAGAGTATCACTGTGGAACAACTTCCCATCTAAAAGCATCAAGTTGGCATACCTTGCCATCATATTCCCTTCTAGAGAGAACCTCTGGTGCAATGTATGCTGGAGTTCCAACTGTAGATTTGGGTCTTGAATGCAGAAGGGATGACTAGAGAGATGCACCGACAAAGAATAGGAAAAGTGAGTAACAGAACTAGAATAAGCATATGGACACTTTTCATCCAATTTCATCGATAAGTTACCTTGGAGTAACCAAAATCACATATTTTCAGACGAGGTGCAGGGCTACCATCCAGTAGAGTATTTTCCAGTTTCAAATCTCTATGACATATTTGCTGCAAAGGATATACAGGATTAGAAATTAGTATGAAGCTACAGCAGAAAGACAGTGTCGAAAATGGCAATTTCACATTATGCTCACCATGAAATGGCAATAGTTAACTCCTGAGATGAGCTGCTGGAAGAAATACCTAGCCTGCGTGAATTAAAACAAAGCAAATCTTGAGTTCAAAATCGCATGTACCGAGCTTAGTGTAATCTCCAAACAGAAGGACGAACTGGATTTCCTTTCCGTCTGGCCTTATCTGAACAGAAAAGTTTCCACCTTTTGTTTAATCTTTCAGTTACTGAAGCAATTAGCAACATAAAGTCTACATATTCTAAGGTGATTTTGTTTGGCCCGACGACCCAACTTCGCATCGTAGTAATTGATAAACAGCCTAAACATTCTAGATTAGTTAAGTTAAAAAAAACTTATAATCAGGAAAATATTAAGCAGACCTCATCTTCACTGAATCTCCCTGCATTGCAGATCCTCTCAAACAGCTCTCCACCAGCTGCATATTCCATCACGATAGCGAGATGAGTAGGAGTCAGAACGACCTGCATCACATCGATCATTCGCTTCAAGCTCACGCATTCAAGTCATCCACCAAACATTCATAAGAAGAAAACTCCAAACAATGCCCACGAAATAAGCTCAGATAAACGGGCGTCGCGAGAACATCAAATCACAAACTGACCTCCTTGAAGCGGATGATGTTAGGGTGGAGAAGCGACTTATGGTTCATAATCTCTCTAGCCACATTCTCATCAATCTACAATCCAAAACCCAACAGAACCATCAATCAAAATCCGATCGGCAAGGCTCGAACAGCATCCAAGATTCGATCTTTTCCAACTGGGTACGCAAGAAAACCCCCGAAAACTCAGAAATTCAGAAGAGGGAACCCGAGCACGCGGACACACCCACCTTTTGACCTCGCTCGATGTACTTCATGGCGACGAGCTCTCTCGTCTCCTTGTTCCTCATGAGCCTGGCCACCCCGAAGTTGCCAGATCCTATGTCCTTCACCAGCTCGTACTTCTCCATGCTTACCCACCTGCCCCGATCGGGTACTCTTCCTACGTATCTGCGAAACGAGATGTATCCGAATCCGTCGATCAATAACAGCGGTTGCTTCGAGCGCACTCCAAGACCCACCAGATCCCAGGAATAGGTTCGGAAGCTCGCGCTGCCCGCCAAAAGCCCGGCGACCGTAGCTCGGGGAGGCGCGAATCGGAAGGGATGGGAGATGGGTCTCGGATCTTCTTCAGCTTGGACACAAAGAAGAAAGTAGGAGAAGAGGAAGGAGAAGAAAGATACGGTGGCACGGTCTTCGGACAAGCGAAGATACTTGAAGGAAAGAGAAAGTGAGCGAAATATCGGAAAGACCAAAACGGCGGCGTTTGGCAGAGAGAGAGAGAGAGAGAACGGGAGAATAGTCTAAGCCCGAAACAGGGCGGTGGGCGCGTGCGCGCGTGGGAAGTAGAGAGGAGAGCTTGTGTGGATCTCTCTCTTTCTCCTTGTCTTTTGCTTTACTCAAAATAAGCATCGAATTGAATTTGACTTCCTTCCCTATCAATCAAATCTTACCCTCTTTTTTTTTTTAAAGTATTTTCCCCCAAATTGATGACGTGTCCACCACGCGTGGAAAGAATTTAGCACCCCGTAAGAAGAGGACACAGGAAGCTGATGTGACGGTAGAGGACGATCGACGGTCAAGGGTCAATTATTTTTTTGGTTCTCTTGTCACACCGATCGGAACGGATTTTTGAGAATGATTTTACGTGATGAATATCATCCTTCACAAAATAAAAATCTCGAATCAAAACCATCTCGCTTGCCTTTATTGACCTAAATTAGAAATTGTCGGAGGTCTCCATCTTAGGCTCATGACTTCTAATCGATCGCCAGTGTATTTGGTGGGGTTGCAACAGGATTGTCACGGATTACATACTACTTATTTAGCTCTATCAAATTGAGCGCGATAATTAAGACATAGGAAGCACGGCTATCATACTTAAATTCAAAGTATGAATGTTTACAGATCATAACCCTTCGCGAAAAAAAATCTTGAATCGGAACTATCTCACTTGCCGCCATCATTGACCTAAATTAAACATTGTTAGAATTCTCTTTCTCAAGCCAGCGACGTTCGATCGATTATTGGTGTGTTGATGGGGTCGCGATAAAATTGCAATGATGTACATGATACTTATTCTGCTCTATTAGATCGAGTTCAATGATTAAGATATAGGAAGCACAACAACCATACTTAAATTCAAAGTTTGTGCATGTTCGTGTGTCATAATCTCCACGATTGCGTTTTTTCCAAAGAAAAGAAAAGCAAATCTCCACCCAAAAACAAAAAAGGAATATCACGTGGTCCTTTCGTATCCGTTCATTTTGTCATCTTTTTTCCAATAATTAACAAAGAGCGTGCACTACAAACCCAAGAGAAGGGCGCGTGAGCAATTGGGGATCTTCTTCTTTCTTTTTTTCCCCATTTGGATGAGGCGAGACTCATGCATGATTACGAGGAAGTCCGTAGAAGTGAGAGAGGTTAGTGTGTGTAGGTGGCGCATGTACGCGTGGTGTACATGCATATCTTGCTGTTCTGTTTTCTTGGCCATTTCCTGGAAAATTCGTAGAAGACAAGAGAAACATTTTGAATTTCCTTACCTTAGGCAAGAGAGTGACTTTGTAATAACAGCATTAGAGTCAAATAAAAAACAAGTAAAATTATATGAGGAAACAGTCGAGACCGCCCCATTTGTCCAAGTATATATACTTGATGAGCTAACAGGACTGCATTCATTATTTTAACGTGCTGGTACTCATATGTCTAACCTCCCAATTGGTGAGAAAGCTTTTTTTTCTCTCTCACTATAGAACACCCCCTAAAATTTAACATCCCAGAGTTCGGATGAAGTAATTTAAGGATATGCTTACATCAATGTTGTTATTATAATCTCCCTATTGCCTAAGGTAAGAAAAGGTCGGTAATTTCACCTGGCCTACATTTTTTTCTTTATTATAGCCATCGAATAATACGAATAATTGAACATAAAATATTATCCGTTCTACTAGTAAAACGATTCACTCCCTCAATTAATGCGCATCACATGCATTTTGTAAATAAATTTGAGTAATTTTTTTCTCCTTTTTGTAAGTAGGGGGTAGTTTTTGAATTTAGAAAGTGGTGGATGATTTTCTATTTTTCAACCACTTTACATTTCTAGCCTTTCAAAAAAGTCTCACCAAGGAGACATTTCCTTCGAAATAACAGTAAATATTGCAAGGGTAAATTTGAGAAATACGTACATAGAGAGCGCTCCATAGTCAAACACACTGCAGGTCAACATTGTTAACAGACCATTATTCTTTGTCACGACCTCCCCGAACCGGCCCTGTCGCCTAAGGGGTTTGGCTAATAAATTACTAAGTTAAATCTAGCTCGAGCTCTCTCAAACCCATGTCAATTTCGCGACTTAAGTTTAAGTTATTAACATGCAAATTAATTTTGTTTAAGAGTCGCCACTAATCAATTTTTGATGGATAGATTGGACACCCAAGTGAAGCAGGAGAAATGCTTCACTTTTACGAACTAGAGATTCAATAAATACATGGACTTGATTACACTAATTGATCAATTAGTGCCATTTTGGTACCTAATCTTGTTCAATTACCGCCTAACGTGTTCACACTAATCGAGAGTTTCAAAATTCGATTTCTAACCAAACTATGGTAAGCAAGATCAACTACATTCGAGGTTGAATTATACATGTGATTCAAAGTGTGTGAACCAAGCAACATGCAATCAAACATAACACTAATCACACAATAGGGTAAGAAAAGCCAATTTCAAAGCCCAAATATTTTTTTGATTTTTTGAAATTTATAATTTTTTTTATTTTTAAAAAATATTTTTTAAATATCAAAATAATAATATAATATTAAAAATAATATACAATGGACCCCGTTTAGATCTCCACATGCGACCCGAATCGGGACTGACCCGGGCGCGCCGACCCGAGTCCACAACCAGACCGGGCTCATTTATTGAACCAGGTCTGTCCACATTTTTTTTTAAGGAAAGGCAAAGGGCCCAGCCCGAAATTTTTATCATTTTTTAAAAAACAAACAAAAGCCCAAAGCCCACTAAAAAAAACTAGCCCAAATTGACCAATCTGGCCCACCCACGAAATGGCCCAAAATCTAAAAGCCACGATCTAACTCTTAAACTAAAAAGCCCACAATAAATAAACACTAAATAAACATAAAATCAGCTCAAACGCTAAATAAAACCCTATCCAGTTTCGATCTATCCGCCCGACCCAGTTTGCAGCCGCCGATTCGAATCGTCGGAAACCATGGCATCCGTGACCTGCACGCCCAACCTGACTTTGCCCAAACACTAGCCGTCGCCCCGACGGGGAGTGTGCTTTCGGCCTTCACGGCTGAAACCTTCCGGCCACGCGACTGGGCCCGTGCTTGACCGCCGCCCGTCAACCCGAGTTGCCAGCTCGGTTCGCGGTTGCCTTTGCACTCGTTGCCACCTCGACGAAAAGTGGTGGGTGTTCTTCGCCCATAGCCGGCCCTAGCGCTGACGACCCACCGCCTCGGCCCGCATCGCCAACCCACCGAGGGGCGGCGGCGTCCTCCATCTGGGTCACCGCTGTGGTGACTGGCGGCTGAGTGAGACTACCCAAGCCCCGATGAGGGGCTGGGCGGCTACGAACCGGCCAGATCCCGACAAGGGACTGGCTCTGGCCGTTCGCTCCCTTTCGTGGCCATGCCGGGATTGCCATGGTGACCGGTGGCACGCTAGGACCGTCCGATGTCCCCAAAATTGTAGCGAAACAAAGCCAGATTTAGGAGTTGGTTCAGGCATATCATCAAACGCATTGCGAGCGTCAACTGGAAAAGGAAAGACCAAGCCGATGGAAGTTCAAACGCCGATCGCAATCAGCCCGCACGGAAGACAGCATACAACAACCACCAGGGAAGGGCTTGCCAACGCTTGGTAAAGACTAAAAACGAGCCTTGGCCCCCGCCGGCAGAGACTTAAAAAAACAGAGCAAAAGAAGGCGAAACCGAAACAGGGGGGGTCGGTGGCGTTGTCCCTACCCGGCTCGGTGGCGGCAAATGTGGGCGAGCTATATAGATCGGACTATGTCCGGATGCCTCGCACGCCTCCGAGTCGGAATCCTCGGGAATTCTACCACGAACCAAACAAAACGAAACCCGACGAAAACTTGGGGTCGGGACCCGTGGAAAAAGGGATGTATCGGAACGTCGCCGGCCACGGTTGAGGCGTGGCGGTCACCGACCGGAGACCGTTCACCTCGGATCTCACTCTCCGACGCTCTCGGCCTCACTCTCTCCCTCGGATCTCTCTCGGCTCTCTCTCCCTCTTCGTTCTCTCCCCCCCTTCTCTCTTCTTCTTTTTTGCTTTCTGTTCTCCCCTCTCCTTCCTCTCGTTCAGCTCTCTCGTGCTCACTCTTCCTTTCAAAAACTCCCCCGCCTCTGCTTCGCTCCCCGCCCCCCTCCCCTCCGTCCTTTTTTGTATGTGCATAACGTCGCCTTTTGGTGAATGGACTGCACAGCCAAAGAGACAGAGCCCTTCATGTCAGTCAAAGAAAGAAAAAAGCTTCTTCTTTTTTTCGTCGTTTTCTCTTTGACTTCTTCTTTCTCTTCTAGCCCTCCTTCTGGACGTGCATTCCCTGAGAGAAAGCAGATGGCCGTCCCCTCCTTTATCTTTTTTTTTTTTTATAATGATTTTTTAAATAAAAATAAAAAATAAGGAAAATAAGTTTCACTAAATTCTATTAATGCAAATATGCATAATATCTATGAATTATGTAATTTAATGAAAATATTTTTGCTTAGGGGTTAAAAATAAACTCTTAATTTTTTATGTACTTAAACCCTAAACGACTAGGCAAAATTTAGGTGTCAACATTCCTGTTCAACGTCTCAAATAGCAATGAAGATCAGGCTCGAGACAATTAACTGCACATACAGACTGTCTCAAAACAAGATGAGAAGCCAAATGCAGACCGGCTCCGAATGAATCGGAGATAACGGAGAAACACAAACAACCTCGAGAGCCCAATGAGGCGGGGGCAACGCTTCCGGGCGGGCCTTCTCGAGCAAAAGAGTCCAGCAATAAATGTCTTCATGCATCAATGAAATAAATTCAGACGATTCGAAAAGAT
This sequence comes from Syzygium aromaticum, assembly GCA_024500025.1. Lineage (NCBI taxonomy): Eukaryota > Viridiplantae > Streptophyta > Magnoliopsida > Myrtales > Myrtaceae > Syzygium > Syzygium aromaticum. Next base: position 4,918,132 of record CM044891.1, on the reverse strand, counting down.
AGTTTGTAAGAATTTATTAAAGGGTGACCCCGCCGCCGGGCCAGCAATATCGCCGCTGTATCTTTTAGTCGTCCAGCACGATCACACGCTCAGAACTACCACCAGCTCCATTAGGTTCTGGGTTCTCTGTCTCGTCGGGGACGTTCTGCTCTTTCATTTCCGCGCCTTCCTCCTTATTGCCAGACAAGCTCAAACGTTCAATCCCAGGTACGTCAACAATTTTAGCAGCAGCGACGTTCTCTGAAGGCATGTAGTTGTCCCGCACAAACTCCTTAAATAAGAAAGCTAACCTGCTTTCTCTCGTTGACATATAATCTTCATTTCACTCCTGCATTTCGGTGTCCGCCATGGCAGCACTGGCACGGCCATTTTCTTGAGTGAACGATGCGGTGGTTTTGGAGGATTCAGCCTTTGATTGTTGACCTGGACCGACCACTGGATCTTCTGATTTAGGAGGGTCCCCTGACTCAGGTGTTAGGATTCGAGTTATGCTATCAAAGGCATTCTCAAGCGGAATGAGGTTCTTCCGCAGCTTATGACTGGCTGGGCTGTCAGAGTAGAATGTCCGCACTGATTCATGAACATTCCTGAACAACCTTGCACATCTGCAATCAATAAGAAAAATTAGAGAACAACCACGCAGCTACTCAGAAGAACAAAAAGTTTCATTGGCAGAATTCATCTTCATCGCACTAAAGCCACTGTGCTAATGTTTTGAAACAAAATTATCATAGACCAATACGATAGACGAACCTTGTTATACATCCGCGCAAGCTCCATTCGGTCTGAATTATCATCACAAACAGCGGCAGAGATTTTCTCCGCAGCTGTTGATAAACAAACAATGAACTACAGGCGGAGAATTGACACAATAGAGTTATCTAACCAATGTGCTTCTTCGTGGACATAAATAGATAGTTCAATGTTTAAAATGTGAATGTGTCCTGCAACTATGGCCCAAAATGCAGTATTCCTCTCCGTTGTATGATCTCTTTCACGCACAACATCAAGACAAAATACAAGGAATGGCTATATACTTTCAACCTTTGACCTTTACTTACTTATCAGCATAAGTCCAGTTTGCTTAGGATATCATACGTCTCGTCGTGATGTTATTCAACCCGCATAATCTATGCTTATTAGGAGTTTTTCTTGACCGACACTACATTAAGAGCTGGAGTTAGTTCCAAGCTTAGATTCTTCTTCAAAAGCATAATTCATGTCCTTCAATCACCTACGTCCACGGGGAGAACCAGACAATAATCCACTATCAAACCTGACTATGTTAGGTAAGGTTCTTTTAAGTCAAAATATACCATTTTCCAAAAAATCTAACGACTTGCATGACCGAACTATATCTTCTTCTCTGTCTCTCCCTCTCAATGTCTAATTGTGACCGGTGGATAACTTATGGCTGTTTCGGCGACCAAGTCGACGGCCACTTGGGCGGTGACAGAGACGTCCTCGACGAGACCTGAGGCCAATTGGCTTGAGTTTGCAGTGCCAAGGGGCATTTTAGGGGGTTAAAGCGGAATTTTAATAAATTTTCCGAGAGGCAAAAAGTTAATCTAAAAAATTCATTGATGCTTGGAGCAAGCTTTTGGAAATTGCTCCAAAGCCGAAGCAAAAAATACCTGTCTTGGGCTTTGGACTATGAACTTTTGTCACCACAATACAAAGGGATTTTAGAAGTCCAAGGTTGCTTTATAAAGCTGTGCCAAAAACACTCATTCCACTTAGTCCCCCAATAAAAGAAAAGAACGCGATTTTTCTACAAATAAGTCTTGGCATGAGCTGTATTTCCTACAAAATAATGATTTTTTTTTGTTTTTCCTTTATTATAGTTTTTTCCTGATTTATTGAGATGTTAGGGTTATCTCCTGTATTGTATATAAGAAAGATTGTAATGTATACAGTATGATTCAATTTAGAGAAAAATATTATTCTACATGGTATCAAAGCCTAGGGTTCGCTCTTTGTGAGTACTATACGTTAATCCCCGATTACGGCGGTCTTCTTCATTGGGCCGTTATCTCACGCCGGCCGACTTTGTTTTGCCCGATCACACTCAACATTGAATCCATGGCAGATGACAACCCTAGAGGAGCAGTGATTCTCCACCAAAATCAAGGGGGGAATTCGACAACAAAAGCGTTTTTGGAGAATTTGATCACAAGATTGACTTAGATTCTGACTCAGGATCAGAATCCTCCTCCTCCACGTCCAGCACCAACACCATAGAATGATTCGGCTTCATTTCAAATTGCAATTAAACTGGATGAAACCAACTATGGCTTATGGTTTCAAGTTGTCGAGATATACATTACAGGCAAAGACAAGCTGGGGTATATCAATGGAGACCTCCCTCAGCCTTTGCCTACAGATCCTATTTTTCGGAAGTGGAAAACCGAGGACTTGACTGTGAAAGGATGACTCATCAATTCCATGGATCCGGCATTGATTGACAATTTTATCAGATTCCTTACCACTAAAGTTGTGTGGGATTCCGTAGCTACCACTTTTTTTGATGGGACCGATACTTCCCAGGTGTATGATTTAAAGCGCCAGATATCACGACTCAAGCAAGCTGGAGGACCAATTGAAAAATACTACAATGATCTTCAAGAACTCTTGCGTGAAATTGATTTCCGCAGACCTAATCCTATGGTGTATCCTGCAGATATTGAGCACTACAATAATGTTGTTCAAGGGGATAGGGTTCACCTTTTTCTGGATGGACTTGATGATCGTCTCGACAAGATTCGTGCAAATGTCTTACATATGCAGCCTTTCCCCACAGTTGAGGAAGCCTACGCACGTGTCCGCAGGGAAGATGTGCGCAAAACCATGATGTTGACCAATGTCGATGACTTTCCTACGGGTACATCAATGGTCTCATGAGGCAGTCAAGGAGACTTGTTTTTGCAGTTGATGACAGGCAGTTTGGTGGGTAGAGGTGGGCGCTCTCCGTCTGCTGTCAAGGCCAAGTCTCGAGTGCCCAGCGGCTATTCTCACTATGGCAATTCCAAACACACTAGAGACATTTGTTTTAAGCTGCATGGATTCCTGGATTGGTGGGACGATTTTCAAGCAAAGAGTCATTGTGTTTCTTTTCCTTTGAGCTCTAATAAAAGTAGCAAACCTTTTTGTTTGGTTCATTCTGATGTGTGGAGTGCATCTCTAATTACTACAATGTCTGGAATGAGATGATTTATAACCTTTGTTGATGACTGCACACGTATGACATGATTGTATCTAATGTAGCATAAAGATGAGGCTTCTAACATATTTTGTATGTTTCATAAAATGATTGCCACCCAATTTGAAGCTCGTATTCAGATTCTTTGCACGGACAATGGTGGGGAATATATCAATCAACCCCTTACCTCTTATTTTAAGGAACATGGTCTCATTCATGAGACCTCTTGCACTCAAACCGCTCAACAGAACGATGTAGCCGAACGAAAGAACCGCCACATTCTAAAGACGACGAGAGCTTTTCTGGTCGGCGGCAATGTTCTAAAAAGGTTCTGGGATGCAACAATGGTCACAACCGTTCACTTGATGAATCGTATGCCTTCTCGTGTGTTACAATTTCAAACTCCATTACAAGCTCTATCCTAGTTTATGCTTCTTCCTTCAATCTTGACAATACCCCCTAAAGTGTTTGGGTGTGTTGCTTTTATGCATCTTTACAAGAACCAACACACCAAACTTGACCTGTGTGCGGTACGATGTGTATTTATTGGTTACGAGACTCGCCAAAAGGCGTATCGCTGCTATGATCCGATGACCAAGAAGACTCATGTTACCATGGACGTGACTTTTCTAGAGTTCAAGTCCTATTTTTCTCCACCCCATTGTTTCTTTCAGGGGGAGAATTATAGTGAAAAGAAAAATTGGTGGGACATTGGCATGGAGGGTGCGGAGTCAGGAGGACATGTGGAGTACAGGGTGCGATTGGGTGGGGCTGAACCATTAACCAGCTCATGAAAAGTTTCAATGGTGCAGTTTGATGAGGATCTAGGCCATGGTTCGATGGTAGGCAACGAGGGGGAGGGTGCAATGGTTGATGATGAGGGGGAGGGTGATCATCTTTCAGCTGAAAGTGGAGTTGACTAGTAGCCTATATCTACACCTAATGAGCAAAATCAGCCTGCTCCTTTGAAAATTGCCCCTTCTTCAATACACAACCACTCTCCTAAGAATAATTCTAAGGTAAGCTCTCTTCCTGATCTTGAGGTTTCCAATGATTCTGATTTGGTTGTTAAATATAAACTCCCTGACAGGCATAACGGGGACAAGCCTCCTAGTCGGTACTCATCGGATGTTGAGGAATGAAGGTCTAAATATCCCATTGCCAATTTTGTGTCAACAAGAAGGCTGTCAAAATTTTGTAAGGCTTTTGTGTCAAATGTATCAGTTATTCGAATTTCGAATGGGGTGGGAGAGGCTTTGAAGGATCCAAAGTGGGTCGAAGCTATGAAGGAGGAGATGGAAGCATTAGAAAAAAATCATTCTTGGAGACTTGTAGAGTTGCCAGAAGGGAAGAAAACCGTGGGTGTAGGTGGGTGTTCACCATTAAACACAAGACAGATGGTACCATTGAGAGGTACAAGGCTCGATTGGTCGCAAAAGGATACACATAGACTTATGGTGTGGACTATGTGGAGACTTTCTCTCTAGTTGCAAAATCGAATACTGTACGGGTTTTATTGTCACTTGATGCAAATTTGGATTGGCCATTACATTAGTTTGATGTGAAGAATGCATTTCTTCATAGAGATTTGGAGGAAGAGATTTACATGGAGGTTCCACTTGGATATGGGTGTGTTGGTAAGTCGAACGTTGTTTGTAGACTGAAGAGGTCGTTATATGGCTTGAAGCAGTCACCCCATGCTTGGTTTGGTTGGTTTAGCTCAGTCATGAGAAAGTACGGTTATTCCCAAAGCAATTGAGATCACACTTTATTTTTGAAGCAAAGCCAAGGCAAGGTGATTGTCTTGATCATATATGTTGATGATATAATCATCACAGGAGATGATACTGAAGAAATTTCGAGGCTTCAAGAGAAGTTGGCAGAAGAGTTTGAGATGAAGAACTTGGGAGGATTAAAATATTTCTTAGGTATTGAGATAGCTAGATCTAAGGAAGGAATTTTCTTGTCATAGAGAAAATACATACTTGATTTGTTGGCTGAAGTGGGAATGTTGGACTGTAAGCTTGCTAATACTCCTATAGTGCAGAATCATAAACTTGGGCAGTATTATGATCAAGTGCCGACTAATAAGGAGAGGTATCAAAGGTTAGTAGGAAGATTAATTTATTTGTCTCACACTCACCTAGACATTGCTTATGCAGTAAGTGTTGTCAGTCAATTTATACATGCTCCTAGTGAAGAACATATGAATGCAGTATATCGTATCCTTCGACATTTAAAATTAGCTCCAGGGAGAGGGATAATGTTTGCAAAGAATGGTTACCTTGTAGTGAAAGGATATACGGATGTGGACTGGACAGGGATCACATTAGATAGAAGGTTGATATCAGGTTATCTCACATTTGTACGAGGTAACTTGGTCACGTGGAGGAACAAGAAGCAAAAAGTTGTAGCCTTGCCCAGTGCCAAGGCAAAATTCAGAGAAGTAGCGAAGGGGTTGTGTGAATTATTATGGCTTAAAAAGCTGTTGTCCGAACTTGGGTATCCACCAGAGTCTGGGATGAAGTTGTTTTATGATAATAAAATCGCTATAGCTATCTCTCATAATCCGGTTCAGCATGATCGAACCAAACATGTTGAAGTTGATAGACACTTTGTCAAAGAGAATTTGGATGCTAAAGTAATTCAGTTGCCTTTTGTCAAATCTGAAGATTAATTGGCCGACGTTTTAACCAAAGCTGTGTCAAGTATAGTGTTTCAGAGCTTACTCGTCAAGATGGGTATCGAAGACATTTTCTCACCCATTTGAAGGGGAGTGTTGGCGTGAGCTGTATTTCCTACAAAATAAGGTTTTTTTTTGTTTTTTCTTTATTATAGTTTTTCCCTAATTTATTGAGATGCTAGGGTTATTCCCTGTATTGTATATAAGAAAGATTATAATGCTGTATAGTATGATTCAATATAGAGAAAAATATTATTCTACAATAAGTACAAAGCAATCAATTAGCTCAAATTTGAAAATTCATTCAAGAGAAAGAAATAAGTCAAGTCATTTTCCCCCAAGAGCATTGCATATTTTTCCTAAACACAAAAGGAAATAAATCTTTAATTGGCTAACAAACAAGTAAGCACATAAAGCGGTTCCATTATTCTCTTAGAAATTTTTGGTGAACATTTTGGGTCTTTGTTTTTCAATGTCGAGAGATCTTAGGCTCGGTTGCAAAGGACGATGTATGAGGGCCCCGTGGCCTCGAGTCTCCTTACCAAGGACTCGAAGTCCAGGGCACCGGGTCTTGGATCCTAGGACGGGGGACCCGAGTCCGGCCATCGCCGATGGGCAACGAGAGGATCGAGTTGAATTTCAGAAAATAACTCGTGATTGTTGATAAGTATAAATGATTTCTCACATTATATATAAGTCATGGATAGGTTGACCCAGTTTTCCCCTTATTTTATTTTTGAAGTTTTTATTTTTGGGGTTTTTCGTTTGGCACGTTGACTCCATTTTTTTTGTTTAAGCGTTGACCAATCAGGTGCGCCGTTCACAGTCCTCCAGTGACCGCACCGTCATCTACAATACCTCGCCTCCCTATCCCCCATCAAAATTCTCTCTTCCTCTTTACACGGCTTCCTCTGCAAGTCTCTCCACCACCGTCGTCTTCAACCTCGACAAGGTCACTCTCTCTCTCTCTCTTCGTGTGAGATTCTGCAATGTGTGTTGAGCCGCGGCTTGCTTCTCAGAGTCCGTTACGCTCCAGTCCTCCTCATCCGTCAATCTCGCGGGAGGAGCTCCGGCGGTTGCGCGGTGGTTCGGGTTGGAGCTCGAGGAGCGGTCGGATTCGGAGCCTCGCGGCGATGGAGGCGGGCGGTGGTGCTGCGTCGGCAGCGGCGGCGGCGAAGGTCCCTCACGTTCTGACAGTGACCGGCTCCGACTCCGGAGCTGGCGTGGGGATTCAGGCCGATCACAAGGCCTGCGCGGCTCGGGGAGTGTATTGCTCCACCGTGATTACGGCGGTCATCGCACAGAATACCGTTGGAGTTCAGGATGGTGGTTTTGATGGTTGTTTTTTATTTTTTTTTTGAGATCGGTGGGACTGTTTTCGATGCTGTCTGGTGGATGTTTGAGTTGGATAATGAGGTCGAATTCGCAGGGTGTCGAAAACGTGTCGAAAGAATTTGTCGCGGAGCAGCTGGAGTCCGTGCTCTCCGACATGCGTGTTGACGTGGTAAGGAGAGATTTTTTTTTTTTTTTTGGTCGAAGTGGTAAGGAGAGATTTTTTTTTTTGATAACCCAGGGAACCCCCGCACGGCCGACGGTAAGGAGAGATTGATCGCTGCATATATCAAGACTTGTGCTTGTACCTTGTCCTCATGTGCCCACACAGTCTGGTTGGAGTTTCGGATTCAGTGTTCTTCTTTTTCTCCTTTCCATCTCCTTCGGTTTTTGAATATAGTGGAAAGGCAGTCTTTTTTTTTTTTTTTTTGGTCGAAGGAAAGGCAGTCTTTGAATTCCAGGAAAAGTACGCAAGTGTGAAAATAAAGAATAATTTAACTTTATTGGGGGCTACCACTGAAGAAAATGGTGTCTCCCTGAATTTTTTTGTGAAGCTCTTTTAGCGTTTCAAATGTCCATCATTCTCACCTGTCACTGAGCATCACTTCAACCTAATGGGACAGAGGAACATATACATGATGAAAGGGCCAATCAGACAGAGTCCATTCATAATCCTAGAAGCTTGAATCTCTTTTAATGCACGCTTGCACGATAGAAGAAATAGTAAAAGTGCAAGGCCACAGGAGAAAAGGCCAAATATAATAGACTCTGTTCGTTTCAGGAAAAATATTTTTTTGAAAAATATTTTCAGTATTTTCCGATGTTCGGGGGCGGAAAATATTTTCCGTAGAAAAATATTTTCTTTCCCCACCCCCAAATCCGTCATTGTTTTGAGGAAAATGATTTCCGCTTCTGAAAAACGGAAATCATTTTCCACCAAACTCCTCATTCCCCTCTTTGGTCGCCGCCCGTCGCCGATCGCCGGCCGCCGCTCGTCGGTCGCCGGCCGCCGCTCATCCGCCACCACGGCTGGCCACCGCCGACAAAAAATATTTTTCGAAACTTTTTCTTATTGGTTGCCGAACACTAGAAAATTATGTTCCGAGAAAACATTTTCTAGGAAAATGACTTCTGGGAAAACATTTTCCAAAAACACAATATTTTCCGTAAAACGAACGGAGCCTAAGAGAAGATAAAGCCACCTCAAAAGCGAATCTTAAGTATTAGTGGGGAAGACAATAAATTATCAAATTCCAAGTTGGTTTTCGAAATCTAATGGGACACTGGAATCATATTAGTATAAGTAGCTAATTGGTGTCAATTTCTAGTTGGAAATTCTGTCTTGTTGGAATCCTGATCTCTCGTCTCCCAGGATATCACAATACAACGTACTGAGCTTTACATTTTATCACACAAACTCACTTGGAATGGGCAAAAATGTTAGACTTAGACTCAATATTTGGATTGACTGAACGCACGAGATAATTTCTTAAGTCATTGGTTGAATCTTTCACTTACATCTGGAATTGAAAAGTACACTTAAACTATCTATCAGATAATGGTCCAAGTTACTTTCATTATGGATTATGTAATGCTAATACTGTGATATCCCGAATTTTGACCTATTTTTGGGATTTATAAAACGTGTAATTCGTCAGTGTGCTTATAGTAAAATTTTGTCCGGGAACTGATCACTAATGGTTATTGTTTTTAAAATTGAGATTTCGCTAGAATCCCATTCGATCGAATTTGACCATTATTTATAACTCAAACTTTGGTGTTGAATTTCTCGGACTTTCGGGATGAATTTAATTGAACGATGTCGATATTATCGTGGCCAACATCGATATTGTCAGAAATAGTAGAAAAGTGAAATTTTAACTGGGTACGGATTTGGACTAGTAGACTTCCCTCGGAGTAGTTTGATCTAATTAATTTGGCTTTTGTCCCTTATTATATTCTAGAATTAATTTGGACCGTAGGATCGGTTTCGGATTTGAATTCCGACTGTTGGGTTATACTCAAGTACGTTGACTTCCTCTCTCTCTTTCTCTCTCTGCCGCGCCCACCCACTCCCCATGCAAACGTTCTATCAGCCCACGCCCATGCAGACCGAGCCTTCTCTCTCCTCCTTTCTTTTCTTTTTTTTTTCTCTCTCTCCTCTTCTTCTTCGTTGGCTTTCCCCTCCCACCTGACAAGTCTGTTCCTGCTTCTGCTTGAGAAACTCTTACCGAGTCCAACTTTGCTTCCATTTTGTTATAAACTCATCGAGGGAATGCCACTTTCCAGTAAACCAGCATTTCTTGGAGACCACTGTTCATACTTGCATGTTGTTTTTGTCAAATAATTTTTACTGATTCTCTAGGGGTGTTGGAAGCCTCATCAACCAGTAAAAGGCTGCAAGCCCATTTAACAGTTTTGGAGGGTAGCAGCAGCCATAGCTTTTTCCCTTGCTCCATCGTTACTAGGTTCAATATATAACCATAAAATTATCTGTGAAACAATCGACTTGAAAATGTAAATTACAAGATAAGCTAGAGTAGTAGAATTTAGCTGCTTTAGCTTGTGCGATAACATTTTCGCGAAGTCAATCTGTCAATATTGTGACCTCTGTTTCGAAGCAGAAAAGAATGCCTAGAAGTGCTACCAAATAGGCTTTTGTGTGCTAAAGTTTACTAATGGAAGTTGAGTACATTAGTTGAGGCTTGCTACTATAGCATATAGGGCACAGTGTTGTATGATTATACTTGTGATGTGTCTAGGAGAAGAATATTGTAAGAGTGCATTCTGCATGTGCAAATAGAAGATATTTTACACACACTGTTTTTGTGCATAGGTGACATATGTCAACCAATTGTACTATATCGGTGATAGGCATAAATGTGAACTTGTGAAAGGAGAAAGTGAAGCTTGCTTTCTGAGGGTTAGAAGTGTGTCAAATGAGGTAAGGATAAATCTTAATGAAAAGTTTCCGATTGAAGAAGTTCTGATGTTCTGAAAAGGTCAATTTTTTTATACTTCTTGGTGATCAAATACTGAGCTTGTTTGGCACTTCGGAATATGATTACGTGAGGCTGAGGTGATTAGAGAAAACAATGGCACTTTGGAAATGTGATGTCAAAATCATCTGTGTGTAAGTCTCAGAAGGAGAAAAGGTAGACAGCTAACGATGTCTCTTGAGGATACTAAATATGGGCTCAAAAGTGGGCAGTAGAGAAGAAATGACTTTTGAGGGAATGTTCAGTTGTCCTTCACATATGTTATGAATGGAGAGTTAAGAGTTAGGGTGAATGGATTGGTTTTACTTCCTTTTCTGTTTTCCTCGGACACACAGCTTCGAAGTATAGTGAGTTGTTGATCTTCTATGGGTGTTTGGTTGAGTGGTTCGAGCTAATTCCTTGTCATTTAAGGAATATTGTATGCTTCAGGAAGTCATCTTTCCATATTGATGAGATTGGCCATAAAGCGCATCAGATGGGACTGCTTATGAAAAGCATGATTTTCCTTACCTTTTTCCAGGGAAAAGGATGGTGAAACACGGAACTTTCTTGAAGCAGGTAAGTCCTGCATGGAAGTATGCCGTTCCCAGGGCGTTCCTCTACTAATAAATGATCGCATCGACATTGCTCTAGCTTGTGATGCCATTGGGGTCCATGTCGGTCAGTCTGATATGCCTGTTCGCACCGCACGCACCCTTCTTGGCCCAGAGAAGATAATCGGGGTATCATGTAAGACTCCGGACCAAGCCCAACAAGCATATGAGGACAGTGCCGATTATATCGGTTCTGGAGACATATATCCGATGAACACAAAGGAAAACAATCTCACTATTGGCTTGGAGGGGTGGAAAGCTGTTTGTTGGTCTTCTAAGTTGCCAGTCGTTGCCATCGGTGGAATCGGCATATCAAGCCGTGATGGAACTTGGGCTGCCAAATCTTAAGGGAGTAGCCATTGTGTCGGCCTTGTTTGACCGGGAATGCATCTCCACCGAGGCTAGAAAGCTTCATGAGGTGCTCTCGAGGGCAGCATCAGAGGTGAAATAAAGATGCAGGTGCAGTATATATCCCCTGGTAATGAAGTCTTTCTCTATCTATTTGACTAGGGCTTTTGCCTTCGGTACATATTTGACGAATTCTGGTGGATTAGGCTTTTTACTGTCCTTGTACGAGGATGAGAAAAGAACGATATGGTTTTGTGTCTTCATTGATTCGTAATCATGAAGTAGATTATCTTGAGGATGTAATTGGTTCGGTCATTCTGGTCGCGATCTTAGCTGTATTGTCCACACGAGTGATGATTTATCGACAGTGCCTTAGTTACGCCAGGTGCATCACAATGCTAATTGTTGACAAAGAGCATTATTTATCGACCGTTCCTTATAGCCTAGACTATATCCACAAGTGAAGTAACTTCCTACTCCTCTCTTTCAGATATAAATATGCATGAGTAGACGGCTGAGTGACTTAGTAACCTTGATCTATTTTCCTACTTTTAGATCATAGAGCTTTCCTACTTTTAGAACATAGAGCTTTCGTCGGATTTTCGTCCATCCCTCTGCCTAGGCTTCGCTGTACCACTAATATACATGAGAGTCGGCCTTTTGAATGCCTCCTTCCTTACTCATTGCGTCGTTCGCCTTTTGAAAATTAGCTACTCGAGCATGACTCAAGACTGAGAAAGACCCTTCGGATAGGTCACATTTACCTTTTGAAAGCCTCTTCCTTAGATACGCACTATTAACCTTTTTTTTTTTTTTTTGGTAAGTGTACTATTAACCGATTTTATCATTCCTCATTGGAAAAACCTTCGTGGCAGCCTAAAAGAAGTCTGTTCCTCCCCCGTCGTCTCTTCACTACGAAATCGAAGACGACAGCATAATTTCAAGAAACACAAGATGTGTTGTGAATTATCGCCGTGTTCAGAACCAAACTTGTAGCCACCTTTCTCGCTTAGAGGAAAATCGACTAAATCAACTAAGTCTATCGTTAAACTCCTGTTTGTTACTCATGCCACCTCTTTCGTGTCTTAGATAGATGCAAGCTTGTTGTAAATTAACACATCGGTCCAGATGCGTATATTCCTGCCTCTGGACATCATGTAATCTAAACGTCTTCCCAGCATATTTAACTCACTTTACCCCATAAAGGAGGCAAATTTTGAGATTTATCCATTAAACAAACGAAACATTGCAGTAGTTTCACAAGTTTAGCTGAAGTAGGACAGGACCCCAGTACAGAATGTCTCAACGCACATGTCACTCACTGCGCTAAAAACCAACAGAGGGTACAGAAACAAGGTAAGCTGACACTCATTACCTTCTGTATCGCTCCTGCCACGATGATCAATAACGATACAGAGGCTAGGATATGTATCCATACAAAGACTTCAAATTCTTATACCTATACCTCCACAATGTACTACTTTGGATTCGACCATCTGAGACAAAAAAAATGAAAGTGACTTTCAAATCAATGCTTTGTGCCTACATCTCCAAACTCAGACAATCTAGGAAGTAGAAACCCTATATAGTCGTTTTTGACTTCTTTTCGCCAAGAAGACCATAAACAAGCCTGAAAACCTACAAACACTTACGACACCCAAATTTACAGAGTAAACTCATTGGACACAACAGGCAATAAAGATTGGGTAACAGAAAAAGATGAGGCCCCAATAAGGAATAGATCTAGGTGGCCCGAAATTCTCCACTTGCTTGTGCTTCCTTCACTCGCTTCTCAAACTCGTCTTCTTCTTCTTCCTCCACGTCTTCTTCTTTCGAGTCTCCATCATCGTCCTCTTCTTCTCCAGCCCAACCAAAGCCCGAAACTGTTCTGGAAGCAGGTGGGGGGACTTTGGCCTCCCCAACAATTTTCATGATTTCTTCATCACTTTGAAGGCAGAGACCCGGGTTTCCTTTTCTGTAATATATGGCTTGAGCTGCTTCTGTTAATTCCTTCGGTAAATTCTTGAGGAACCATGGGTGACTTTTGATTTCTTTAATAGTGATTCTCTGGAAATAATATCACAGTACCAGTTACTAGTGTGGATGCAAGGACTGTTAATACAATTCATATCTTCACTGAAAAGTAATAACCCAAGCTCTTCCTCCACCACCAAGCTTGGGTTTTTTGTTTCCTTTCTTTATCTTTTGTTATTAGATAAATGCCAGCCTCACAAGTTAAAAGATGAAGCAACAATGCCTTGTGGCCAAAATAGAAGCATAAAACAGTCAAATAGCATGAAGAACATATGCATGGCCGGACGCATGGTTCAAAAGGAAAGGGAGATGTCAAGAACAATCACCGACATTCAACAGTTTCACTCGATTGCACGCTCAGATAGAAGCACATCTCCTTAATTTACATACCTTGGATGCACTCACGACAAAAATGCGAGAAAGGAGGTGTCTACAGTCTTGAGATACGTGAACATAATCGGGGAAGTTATACTGAGTAGCCATTATTCGCTGCAAAAAGAAAACATGTATGTCAGTGTAACTACCGTGAAAAAGGGGAATGAAATACATCAACTATCTGCCTAAAGAAAGTGCACTCACAGTGACAGTTTTTCTAAAATTCTTCGGGTCTTGAGGGTCTTCGAATGGATATGCTCCAACCAACATCACATAAAGAGTCACTCCACAAGACCATACATCTGCCGTCTGCATATGCAAGGAACCAACAAGACTTATCAGAGGAGGATACACTTCTTTACTTTTGCCTTATTGCAGAAACATTGTTGCAAAACTGGAAAATGTGGAAAGAAAAAATTTACTTTTCAAATCGCAAATTCTCATCGCTGTATCTTAGAGCAGAAAATGGACAGAATTTGCTATTTTTTATTAAAAAGAATATGGACATAATTTGCTGTCTAAGAGTTCCCATTCCATCACCAAATTGACTCTCTCAAACTATTTTGTCAGGAATTCTAGGAGGACATAAAGGTTAATTCCAGATATCACAATTCTACCTTTGTCCTTGATTCAAAACAATTTAAGTTACTCCAGACAAGTGAGGAACTTCCTCTTCCTTCAGTTTCCAGTCCTTCATTCTCTTTCTACTGTTGATTTCAGTCCAGAGGCAGTCTTAATACCAGAATATGGGAGGCATCAAATCCTAATCCTAACTGTAAAATGGACCGCAAAAGGGGGAAAAGCTAAGACCACGATATGGTGAAATCAAATCCAATGATTACGAGGAGTAAAAAGAGAACAAACAAAATGCTAAAAAAGTAGACTGGTTCTCATCTATGGCAAGCAGATGTCTCACCAAGTGAGCCATACACAGTAACTTTCGCATATCATTGGCTCAGGAGCAATTGGAGATGCAAGATAAAATATGTCGTCACTACACAGCATTTTTGGCGTATGGTGGATTCAGGAGCAATTGGAGATACAATGTAAGGTCATCAGTATTGCGATAGGCAGGATATGTCAACCTACGTAATGTTCAATGCGAGATCTATGGAATAGATTTGATGAAGATGAAACAAAACATCTTGAGTCCTCCAGCAGAGTTCATAGACATCATAGCTGGAGACTGGAGCTTTGGCAAGGATAGCATTCCAGCAAATCATAGACAAATATGGACCAGAAAAGGTCATCAGAAACTGAAAACCATGTGATGGATTTACCTCCATCCGCAACATTCCTGGTCATATACCAATATAATTTAATAGCAAGAAGCACAAGATGGAATAATCTAGAGAAAATTGCTTGCCCATCCAAAACATGCGAAAAAAGGATGCCAGAACTCTCGAAGCTGCCGATTAATATTGTAATCCGTTATAAACTACACAAATGAAAAATTGCGAAGTGTCATGCATCCATACACACCTTCAGCACAAGATTAAATGAAATCTTGTATTGAAGAGTATCACTGTGAAACAACTTCCCGTCTAAACGCATCAAGTTGGCATACCTTGCCATCATATTCCCTTCTAGAGAGAACCTCCGGTGCAATGTATGCTGGAGATCCAACCGTAGAATTGGGTCTTGAATGCAGAAGGGATGACTAGAGAGATGCACCGACAAAGGAGAGGAAAAGTCAGTAACAGAACTAGAATAAGCATATGGACACTTTTCATCCAATTTCATCGATAAGCTACCTTGGAGTAACCAAAATTACATATTTTCAGACGAGGTGCAGGGCTACCATCTAGTAGAGTATTTTCCAGCTTCAAATCTCTATGACATATTTGCTGCAAAGGATATACAGGATTAGAAATTAGTATGAAGCTACAGCAGAAAGACAGTGTCGACAATGGCAATTTCACATTATGCTCACCATGAGATGGCAATAGTTGACTCCTGAGATGAGCTGCTGGAAGAAATACCTAGCCTGCGTGAATTAAAACAAAGCAAATCTTGAGTTAAAAATCACATGTACCGAGCTTAGTGCAATCTCCAAACAGAAGGACGAACCGGATTTCCTTTCCATCTGGCCTCATCTGAACTGAAAAGTTTTCGCCTTTTGTTTAATCTTTCAGTTACCGAAGCAATTAGCAACATAAAGTCTATATTCTAAGGTGATTTTGTTTGGCCCGACGACCCAACTTCGCATAGTAGTAATCGATAAACAGCCTAAACATTCTAGATTAGTTAAGTTAAAAAAAACTTATAATCAGGAAAATATTAAGCAAACCTCATCTTCACTGAATCTCCCTACATTGCAGATCCTCTCAAACAGATCTCCACCAGCTGCATATTCCATCACGATAGCGAGATGAGTAGGAGTCAGAACGACCTGCATCGCATCGATCATTCGCTTCAAGCTCACGCATTCAAGTCATCCGCCAAACATTCATAAGGAAAAATACTCCACACAATGCCCACGAAATAAGCTCGGAAAAACCGGGCGTCGCGGGAGCATCAAATAACGAACTGACCTCCTTGAAGCGGATGATGTTAGGGTGGAGAAGCGACTTATGGTTCATAATCTCTCTAGCCACATTCTCATCAATCTACAATCCAAAACCCAACAGAACAATCAATCAAAATCCGATCGGCAGGCTCGAACAGCATCCAAGATTCGATCTTTTCCAACTGGGTACGGAAGAAAACCCCCCGAAAACTCAGAAATTCAGAAGAGGGAACCCGAGCACGCAGACGCACCCACCTTTTGACCTCGCTCGATGTACTTCATGGCGACGAGCTCTCTCGTCTCCTTGTTCCTCATGAGCCTGGCCACCCCGAAGTTGCCAGATCCTATGTCCTTCACCAGCTCGTACTTCTCCATGCTTACCCACCTTCCCCGATCGGGTACTCTTCCTACGTATCTGCGAAACGGGATGTATCCGAATCCGTCGATCAATAACAGCGGTTGCTTCGAGCGCAATCCAAGACCCACCAGATCCCAGGAATAGGTTCGGAAGCTCGCGCTGCCCGCCAAAATCTTCGGTTGTCCGAAGATTTTTGAAGGAAAGAGAAAGTGAGCGAAATCTCGGAAAGCCCAAAACGGCGCGCTTGGCAGAGAAGAGAGAGAGAGAATGGGAGAATAGTCTACGACCAAAACAGAGCGGAGGGCGCGTGCGCGCGTGAGGAGTACAAAGAAGAGCTTGCGTGCATTATCTCCTTTCTCCTTCTCCTTCTCCTTCTCCTCTTCTTTGCTTTACTCAAAATATGCATTGAATTTAACTTCTTTCCCTATCAATCAAATCTTACTCTCTTTTTTTAAAGTGTTTTTCCCCAAGTTGATGACGTGTCCACCGCACGGGTAAAGAACTTAGCTCCCCCGTCAGAAGAGGACACATGAAGCTAATGTGACAGTAGAGGACAACCAACAATCGATGATCAATTATTTCTTTGGTCATCTTGTCATACTGATTGGAACGGATCTTTGAGAATGATTTTGCGTGATGAATGTTATTCTTCACGAAATAAAAATCTCAATTTGAAACCATCTCGCTTGCCTTTATTGACCTAAATTAGACATTGTCGGAGGTCTCCATCTTAGGCTCGCAACTTCCAATCAATCGCTAGTGTATTAGTGGGGTTGCAACAGGATTATCACGGGATACATACTACTTAGGCTCTATCAAATTGAGCGCGATAATTAAGACATAGAAAGCACATCTATCATACTTAAATTCAAAGTGTGCATGTTTACGGGTCATAACTCTTCGTGAATAAAAATCTTGAATTAGAATTATCTCACTTGCCTCCATCATTGACCTGAATTAAACATCGTTAGAGTTCTCCTTCTCAAGCCAACGACGTTCGATCGATTATCAGTGTATTTAAGGGGTCGCGATGAAATTGCAATGATGTACATGATACTTACTTAGCTTTATCAGATCGAGTTCAATGATTAAGATACACGAAGCACAACAGCCATAGTTAAATTCAAAGTTTGTGCATGTTCATTTGTCATGATCTCCATGATTGTGTTTTTCCCAAAGAAAAGCAAATCTCCACCCAAAAACAAAAAAAGAATATAACGTGGTCCTTTCGTATCCGTTCATTTTGTCATCTTTTTTCCTTTGATTAACAAAGAGCGTGCACTACACACCCAAGAGAAGGGCGCGTGAGCAGTTGGGGATCTTCTTCTTTCTTTTTTTCCCCATTTGGAGGAGGCCAGACTCATGCATGATTACGAGGAAGTCCGTAGAATTGAGAGGTCAGCGTGTGTAGGTGGCGCATGTACGCGTGGTGTACATGCATATCTGCTGTTCTGTTTTCTTGGCCATTTCATGGAAAATTCGTAAAAGACAAGAGAAACATTTTTGAATTTTCTTACCTTAGGCAAGAGAGTGACTTGTAATAACAACATTAGAGTCAAATCAAAAAGAGTAAAATTATATGGGGAAGCAGTTAGAACCGCCCAACCCCATCAGTCCAAGTTTATATACTTGATGAGCTAATAGGATTGCATTCTTTATTTTAATATGCCGATACCTGCACGTCCAGACTTCCAATTGGTGAAAAAGTTTTTCTTTCCCTCTCACTATAGAGCACCTCCTGAAATTTAACATCCTAAAGTTCGGATGCAATAATTTAAGGATATGCTCAAGTCCAATGTTGTTATTATAATCTCCCTATTGCCTAAGGTAAGAAAAGGTTGGTAATTTCAACTGGCCTACGTTTTTTTCTTTATTATATCCATTGAATAATACGAATAATTTGAACTTAAAATATTATCCGGTCTACAGGTAAAGCGATTCACTCCCACAATTAACGCGCACCACAAGCATTTCGCAAATAAATTCAAGTAATTTTTTTTCTCCTTTTTGTAAGTAGGGGGTAGTTTTTGAATTTAGAAAGTGGTGGACGATTTTCTATTTTTCAACCACTTTACATTTCTAGCCTTTCAAAAAAGTCTCACCAAGGAGACATTTCCTTCGAAATAACAGTAAATATTGCAGGGGTAAATTTGAGAAATATGTACATATAGAGTGCTCCATAGTCAAACACCCTGCAGGTCAACATTGTTAACAGACCATTATTCTTGTTCAAAGTCTCAAACAGCAATGAAGATCAGTCTCGAGACAATTAACTGCACATACAGACTATCTCAAACAAGATCAGAAGCCAAATGCAAACCGACTCCGAATGAATCGGAGACAGCGGAGAAACACAAACAACCTCGAGAGCCCAATGAGACGGGCGCAACACTTCCCGTCGGGCCTTCTCACGCAAAAGAGTCTAGCAATAAATGTCTTCATGCATCAATGAAGTAAATTCAGACGATTCGAAAAGATAGTTTGTAAGAATTTATTAAAGGGTGACCCTGCCGCCGGGTCAGCGATATCGCCGCTGTATCTTTTAGTCGTCCAGCACGATCACACGCTCAGAACTACCACCAGCTCCATTGGGTTCTGGGTTCTCTGTCTTGTCGGGGATGTTCTGCTCTTTCATTTCTGCGCCTTCCTCCTTATTGCCAAAACGTTCAATCCCAGGTACGTCAACAATTTTAGTAGCAGCGACGTCGTCTGAAGGCATGTAGTCGTCCCGCACAAACTCCTTAAATAAGAAAGCTAACCTGCTTTCTCTCGTTGACATATAATCTTCATTTAACTCCTGCATTTCGGTGTCCGCCACGGCAGCACTGGCACGGCCATTTTCTTGAGTGAACGATGCAGTGGTTTTGGAGGATTCAGCATTTGATTGTTGACCTGGACTGACCACTGGATCTTCTGATTTAGGAGGGTCCCCTGACTCAGGTGTTAGGATTCGAGTTATGCTTTCAAAGGCATTCTCAAGCGGAATGAGGTTCTTCCGCAACTTATGACTGGCTGGGCTGTCAGAGTAGAATGTCTGCACTGATTCATGAACATTATCCTGAACAACCTTGCACATCTGCAATCAATAAGAAAAATTAGAGAACAACCACGCAGCTACTCAGAAGAACAAAAAGTTTCATTGGCAGAATTCATCTTCATCGCACTAAAACCAATGTGCTAATGTTTCGAAACAAAATTATCATAGAACAATACGATAGACGAACCTTGTTATACATCCGCGCAAGCTCCATTCGGTCTGAATCATCATCACAAGCAGCGGCGGAGATTTCCTCTGCAGCTGTTGACAAACAAACAATGAACTACAGCCAGAGAATTGACACGATAGAGTTATCTAACCAATGTGCTTTTTCATGGACATAAATAGATAGCTCAATGCTTAAAATGTAAATATGTCCGGTAACTATGGCCCAAAATGCAGTATTCCTCTCCGTTGTACGATCTCTTTCACACACAACATCAAAACAAAATACAAAGAATGGCTATATACTTTCAACCTTTGACCTTTACTTACCAGCATAAGTCCAGTTTGCTTAGGATATCATATGTCTCGTGATGTTATTCAAACCCCATAATCTATGCTTATTAGGAGTTTTTCTTGACCAACACTACATTAAGAGCTGGAGTTAGTTCCAAGCTCAGATTCTTCTTCAAAAGCTTAATTCGTGTCCTTCAATCACCTACGTCCACGGTGAGAGCCAGACAATAATCCACTATCAAACCTAACTATGTTAGGCAACGTTCTTTTAAGTCAAAATATACCAGTTTCCTAAAAATCTAGGGACTTGCATGACCGAACTATAAATCAGTAAGCAGCAGAGGGAAAGATACTTGAAAACAAAAAGACCACCAAAAGCGCCAGTCCCCAACTTCTCCAAATGGCCTACACGTGGTTCAAGATAAGCCACAAAATCAGCGACCGTGGTTCGGAATAATCCTGTGTTCTCCTACTCAAAATGGTTGCACAATTCAACTTGTTTAAATAACTTATATGTAAGGGGTCCAAAGATATATACCGATTGCCTCCCACCCATACACTCGAAGCCATTAGAATGGAATACAAACCCCCTCGGTGCCCTTTCATATACTTACAAAAGATAATACTTATCAAAGAAGTGTGCATGTAATAAAGAAATAAATGTGTAAGCACATATAAGCAAAAAAAAAAAAAGAAATTCTTTCAACAAAAAATCTTGAAAGATGTCATTATGAGGTGCACATCATGTATAAGCTTAAAACAATCACCCAAAATTAAAAAACTAGGGGAAGGTTCCTTACCAATGACATTAATCTGAGGCAGCTGCTCAATTATCTTCATATCAACATTATCAGAGCTTGAAGGGGGTGCATCTGCCACTCTAGGTTCAGATTCAGGTGCCTCAGAACCATTCCCATTCGATTCTAGCTCTCCCTGCTTCATCAGTGGAGAAGAGTCAGCCAGGCATGGATCAACCATAACCTCAATGTGATGGATGAAATCGACACTGTGATTAACTCTAATATCCTCAATTAGTTGAAGCTATATTGAATCTAAACATAAAAACCTAATTAAGTTAATGCAGGAACAAAGCAATCAAATCAAAGAGAATAGCAGAACCAGTAATTATTTCGCATGATTAGAAAAAAACACAGATAGATAGGTTCCACACATTTCAAAAGTGACACTGTTGTAATAAAAAGAGAGATTAAATAAATTCCACAGGTGAGACTGTTGTAACTTTTGACATTATTTTTCTAATCGGCAACCATATTACTTGATTATACCTCACAAAAATACATATGCTAGAGAAACAAATCTTCTAAGAAGACAGTTCTTGATGTTACAAGGGCAGCCATAGAGATAATATTGCTATGGTCATAAAGGGAAAATTTGTTGGTATATGAGGAGCAATAATTTTACTGTAGCAGCAAATTTGAAATCTGAAGTACTAATTATTTGAACAATTGGTTATTTGATGGAACCTCCTATGTGAACATCTGCTTGGACTTCATTTCATGAAACAAGACTAACAGAGATGCTATCTAAATCAAGTAAAACAACTAGAAAATGAAAACACGCCAATCTGTTGAGAGGCAACTCAAGATAACCAAGTGATCAACAAATCATTACCAACTTTGACATGCAAAACAAAGTCCAAGTGGAGACATTTAAACTTACAAAGTAATCTCGCTGATACTCTGTATTAAGTCCTTTTTCCAAGAGGAGCACCCTTTTCTTGATAAACTCAACTTGTCTTCTCTGTGTATCTCTATAGTGATATAGAAGATTAGAATCTTGATACACCTGTCCCTGGGTTGCAGTTTCAGTCACTCTCTGTGACACATTAACAGGTGGATCATTTCCATTTCCATTGCCATTTCCCCGGGGTTGGTTGTTGCTTGAAGTTGCGTCAGCACTATTAGCAACATTTTGAGGTTGAACAGGAACCTGTCCTGGGATAGGTACGTTTATAAAGGGAAGATTTAGTTCCTGACAGATGACCTCCTGAAGCCTCAAGTCCTTGTCATCCACAATAGCTTGCCATCGTCCATATCCATGCCTTCAAATTCCAGCACAGAAATGATACACCAAGAATCAAATTAATACAAACAGAAAAGTTTACTTCTCATTCATCAGGTACACATGATACCCTGAACCAGCAATCTAGTATGACATCCCTACTAAAAGAAGAAATTAAATGGAATGACAGTTTTCAGAAAAAGCCAGCCTAAACAAATATGAAAAAGGCACTTTTTTTGGTACAAAGCGATATATTGCTCCTACATGAAAACCCAAGCAGGAGCAAATGAGAAGCTTGAACTCTGGTGGAAAAGGTTGGAGTCTACTGGTTTTTGTTTAGGTAGTAGCATAAATGCAGTAAGAGTAGGTGTTCGCTATCTTGAATCCATTTTGCAAAAGGATTAAAATTGACAAATACCTTACTCATAGAGCAAAAGAAAAATGGATTAAATGAAGATGTACATCTAGGTTTTGGCTATTGTCAAATGCCACGAAAGCTGAAGGGAAAATCTATAGGGCGACAATATGACCAGCAGTGTTTTATGGCACCATAATGCTGGGCGGTTAAACACCAACAAGTACACAAGTTGAGTGTAGTAGAGATGAGAATGCTCTGTGGATGTGCTGACACTCTAGGAATATACAATATGAATGAAATTATTCAAGGAAATGTGGGTGAAGGGCCGATCGAAGACAAGATAACAGATGCTCTTTCTAAGTGTTTTGCCATGTGAAACGAAGGCCTCTGGATGCTCCAATGAGAAGCTGATGACATGAAGAGCTGGGCTAAATCGGGCAAAGCAAACCAACCTTAAAGGAGAAGAATTTAAAAGATATGGACTTTTTAGATCTTTCAGAAGACTTGACAGAGAATCAACCGCAATAAAGTAGAACGCTTTCATATAGCCACAACCACCTAACAAGTGGCGTCGTTGGAAAAAAAGAGGTACTTAAGTTGACGTAGCTTTTGGCAACTAAAATCGTTTGCTATCATGCAGACTGGTCCAAGGAGTGCCATTGAAATCTTAGTCACATCAGCATGCAAAAGAATCAGAAAAAGGATTGATAAAATTATTTAGTTGCCAATCTAATAAGGCTTCGCCCATTACTAAAAGTAGCATGAAGTCTCCCGGGGAAATACCGGAGACAATGATGGGACATACACTGATGTGATATCAGGAAAAGCGCTCTTCAAAACATAGTAATTTGGAGCATTTGCTCAGAGCACACTACTTCTATAAATATAAACCATATGAAACCAAATGTCAAAGCATTACTTTAGTAAATGACCAGGTTAGAAGGCATACTTGAGTACAGCTCGCAGTAACAAAAAATCATGTTCATCCTTCCAAAATTTTCCAGGCTTCAATCCTGTGAAGCGGGATATTATGTCCTCTGAAAAAAGTGGTGCCCCAACATTTTCTGATGCGGACTGCACCTGCATTATTAGAAAATGCAATCGCCATTACTCACAGCTGAACTGATACTATTCAGCTTGCACATAAGCAAAAGTCCAAGGGCCAAGAAATGCACAGGAGAGACCAAACAAACAAGATGGCCATTTCATGTAAATACAACATATTATGAAATAAACCCTAGTACTCTAAGTATAGTGATCCAATCATAAAGTTACATCAACATTGTACCTCCAACTGATTGAGTCAGAATATGATGTCTGACCACAGGGAAGCAGGCTGTAATTCCATACACTACTTGATTACATAAGCCCCAGCTCTAGCACACATGGAATTTTTTTTTTTTTATAGATATAGATCTCTTATTGCTAAATGGCACCAGGAAGGAGCCAAATCATGTGACAGATCGTTAGTGAACAGCACACATGCGACTGAAATTCCAAATTTATCTAACCTCCACAAATTTGTTTAGCAGACAAGCATATTCGTCTTCTGATGTCAACAATAACATAAATCTCCTTGAATTCCATTGAAAGGCAACTTACATTATTTTAAAAGTTAAAAACCACTGTAGTTTCATGTTATTTTTTTGGTGAGTAGGTAAGCGCCCTACAATTAAACAACTTTATTTTCTAAATCTTCATATGCCTAACTGAATTTATGAGCATCTAGGACATTGCTCGGTACGGATTCTTAAAGACTGCAGCTAGACAGCACCTTACAACTTCTTCAAGTTATGATTAGAGACATGTGCATCATATGAATAAACTCTTCAAGATCAAGCTAAAGAGAGCATGCGCGATCCTTCAATATGAACTATCACAATCAAAATAGTTTACTTTGAATTTTAAACTGCAAGTGCCATTAATAAGTGCAAAAGTTAATACAGGGACTAAAAGTGAAATCGTGCACGATTGGAAGGAAGAAAGCTATAAAGGCAGACACAGTAACACATATAAAAGGGCCAACAAGCCAAACCTTTCCATGCGAACATTAGAAAAAACCTACAACTGAAGTGACTATAAAAAATTACTAAATGATAAGCTTAATCTATAGAATTTCCGTAAATCCTGATCATGGGTATTTTTACACCTGTAAGGATCAGACCAAAGAAATTATTTAATAGATAGGCTGATGAAATATGTGTTTGGTGCAATCAAATGCCTGCAGTGATTCCCACCAAGAAGCCGTTCATAAAGTACCGCAGTATACAGCCATTATCATAAGCCATTGACCTTCAAAATCCCTTTTGCAAACAGTCATTTAACGCAGAGATTATCTAACGCTACTTTCACATAGCTATCATGGGATCACCCTGGCATATGAACCTACAAGAGCTATTACTTGTACACAGCAGAAGTCGGCAATTTTTTCCCTGCAGGATTTGTTGGAAAACTAAACAACCAACATACTTTTTTTGTGGGAGTGCCGGGAAGTAATATTCAACTATACAAAATTTGGAGAGAAACGCTTGGCTGCTAGCTAGCAGGTGCTTTTTTGGTAAGCATTAGACATTTTTTTCTCATGTGCTCCATTGCCCCGAGATTCGGAGACTTTGAAATGTGGCTCTATCATTCTTGCACATTAGTTTGCCCACAGGTAGAGTCTGTTAGCTGGTAACTCTCAACTTGGTTAAGGTTGAAATGTTGTAACAACATGGAAAGTTTTTTGTCTTTAATCCCTGCTTTCATTTTTTAGACTAATTGGAGGAGAGAGATAGGCAGGCTATAAAAATGAGGGGTGTTGCATTATTTAGATCTTTTCCAGCTTCTACGTTGCAAATAGGAGGAACCACATTGGTGCACTTTAATATCATACACTTATCAAAGATCAACTTGATGGTCGTCAAAATCGTGAGAATTGCCCAAGATCAGCTTATCCTTTCACTCAGATAATCGCATTGACCATAGCCCAATCATCAAGCAAATTACCTTAGACCTAATGAACACCCAACGCACCATCTCTGCATATGCTATAATTGATTCCAGTGTTACTTAACAAGACAAATGCAAAAGACAAGCACAAAAACCCAGTCCACGTGTCAATGAATGACTTCAATATATGTTTGTCTGATACAATGATATAGAAAGACTCAAGCACAGCTGACAAAATTACCTTTTCCTGTATCAGCATCAATTGAGCAATTCGGACGAGTACATCTGTTATTCTAAGTCCTTCCTTTGGAACACCATCTGCAATCGACCATCATGAGAAACAAGGCACAGGAACCAGCAAGATAATTGACAAAATATAACATACAAAATCCCTAGATTTAAGAAAACAGAGGTCACAAGCACTAATTACCTGAAAAATTTGGCGCGTCTGTAATTTCTTCAGCGATATGAGCCAAGAATAGTCTTCCATAACTGTAAGAACAGAATCCACTCCTTACTAACACCAATTATAACTAGAATAAGTACAGCTTTTTAAGGAATGAACACTTATTATGCCAAATATGATGACTTCAACCAATTATATACCAAAAACTAATGTCTTGCTGCAATAGATATTATACCAATGTGTAGTATGATTAACAGCTGTACACAAATGGAATTTAGAACGATACGCAGCATACTATGCAAAAAGTAAGCTGAACTAAATTGACAAAATAACTGGAACATTATAAATGCAACAATGCAACAATCTACATTCAATGAAATACATATAAACATGCATCATATAAGGACAAAGCAGTGTTATGAGCTGAACGTGTTTGCACTGAACTCACAACATTGCTCCAGTTCTAGCGATCGTAATGTATGTGGAACTTCCTTTTACGGAGAACCTCAGTGTTTTTAATTGAAACCCTCCCCCTCTTTCAAAAAAAAAAAAAAAAACTGGAGAAGGCCCAAACTCAACATCAAATCGCATTATCCCGCCATAATTGTACCAAGTAGTCCCAGTTGACTTATTTATATAAAGAACCTGGAATAAGCTTTAATTAGTCAATCCTCCAATCCATCTTAATTGACAGTATTAAGATGCTTAAAGCATCCTACATGAGAAGAAAGAAAATGATAATCGCCTATTTACATGCAGACCTCAGTTATCTAGTGATCCTGAGAAATGGGAATTGATAAAACCAATACTCATTCTCGAGGAAACTCAAAAAATGTAACTCAAAACAGTTCTGTTCAAGTGTATGAGTTGCCTCAGTAACACATATCAGCACCTGCAAAAGTTCATCCAACAGAATATATCTAATACAGAAAATATCGACCAAACGAGCAAAATATTAGAACCGTGTTCCAATCCCAAGTTTCTCAAAACTATAAAGATGGTAACACATTACTCTTTAATTTCTTCATAAGTCTTCTGCTTTAAACGGGGAGCAAATTCCCTCCATTCAAAGTCACCAACTCCAAATCTGCAGCAGAGCTCCAAGTAAGTCTCATCATAAAAGTTTATTCTTAACCCATCAAAATACATTCTCAATAATAAGCTTCACTTTCTAAAATGCAGAATCGACAATAACCTATGAAACAATATCAGCAAATTAAAATGTAATATATGCAGAATCCAAAAAAGAGATTGTCTGTTCATCACTGCACAGATCTTGCAGTATTTAATTTGAACCCAACATATGGATGATTGAATTTTGCAAATAAAGAAGTAAACCTCATCAAAATCTGCACAAAGGCTGCCCGCTGATTTTGATTGAATCCCAGTACCCTAAATGATCGTCCTTCACCTTCCATAAGAGGAAGTGGCTCCGTACTGTCAACTGCAGAAACATGATCAAAGATGAGCACTTTAGTGAAAAAGCACATTATGGTAATCGAGCACAAACTGCACTAGCTAACACAGAAAAAGAATTGACATACCCCTAGGTCTCTTTCTATAGGGCCTTCTTCCAGTTTGAATTCCAGGAAGAGCAGCTTCACCATCGGTGGATTCAGCTTCATAGTTTTCATCCTCATCCTCCGAACTGACATCTTCCAGTCCAGCCAGATCGTCATCTTCAACAGATACCATCTAGAAAATTCACAATAACCCACTTTGAATCGAACAAAGTTTGAATGTTCAGATTGATTGTGTTAATGATCACTCTAGACCTCTAACCATATAATAGGAAATAGCGCAACTCCTATAAGAATGAGAAATTCTTTCACAGCCTAACAGAAAAAATTCTGTCAAGTTTGATTCATTCAATAATCATCATCAACAGCACAGCGAGCCACTTTCTTATAACATGGCAAAAACATACAGAACAAACCTGTTTCCGACTTCTTTTTCCTTTCCCCAAGGCATTGAACTCCTCAACTTTGTGCACTTCATATCTATCTCTTAACAGCTCTTCCCAAAAATTTGTTCTTTCCGAATTGCTTATGGTAGATTTACTCTCTTCAGCAGCCTTCTGTGCTTCTTCTTCAGCTACAGCCTCTACTTCATCAATATATTCGAAATTCGCCACCTAGACAAAAAGGATTTATAGTGATTCATAGCATGATGCCCTAAAAATGAAGAACCTAAACTTGGAGCTTGACTACATGCAGTGCTCAGCAGGAAAGTCAAATTGTTTAAATCCTAGAAATCACCAATAAGTACATAGAGGTTAATGCAATGGAAGGTCGCATAAATTATATGAATTCAAATAGAGAAATCCAAGTTCTAATAGCAGACATCTAAATAATTCGTTGGTAGTATGATGATTTCTAGAATAAGCCAACTCAAGACATGCAGGGACTCCCTTGTGTGTAATTTTCTTCTCTTTGTGATGTTTAGCATCATTCCAAGGGTATCAGCTTGGGCTCAACCAAGCCTTCATCCGCAGGTTACAAAAAATCACCTAGTGTGGAACTGAGCCCACGAAGCTCACTTTTTCTTTACAGTAATTAGAAAAACTTCCACATCTGAGTGGATCTCACCAAAAATATTTTCCCCCCAGAGAACGCAGAAGCCAAATCGCCAGTGACTATGATAATAAAAAGAAAAAGGAAGGCCTGTGGCGATATGGAATGGAGAAGGAACATCCTAGAAGGACTTTGATCTAGGTCATGTCCGAGCTACTGACTCGCCTTCTTGATTAAATAGATGTGCAACAAGGGCAAAATGCAACGTTTTAGAATTGAGAAAGTGTGAAATTACAACTTGAACAGGGTATATAACTCTTCCTGAGGAAAAATGTACAGTGAAAGGTCGAATAACAGTGAGATACAGAGTAGTATGTCAGATCATAGCCCTCAACCTCATGCCTATTAAAAGGCCAGTCCTAGCAAGGAAGTTTGATGGATGTGTGATTCAGCAGCCCCTTGAAGTAAAACAACAACCACCACCCCCACCCCATCTTCCTCCCTTGAGAAGGAAAAGAATATCAAAATCAAAAGAAATTATTGATCTATCTGGTTGTGATTCACTACCTCTTTGCCTCGAGACATTGCACCGTGAAGCAAGATGGATTTTCTTGAAGAAGGATGTGAACAAAAGGTGCCTGCTCGGCTGTCTTATATACTAAGGCCCTACCAGGGATAGAGCCGATGGAATGGGAATAAGGAGAGGTGGTAAGTTATTAAAGTTGATGAATATCGTAACTTCATAAATGCACCAATAGTTAAGGCTTTTATTTGGCATCTTTTCATAGAAGGAAACTCAATGTGGTAAGTACATCTTAAAAATTGATGTATTATTTAGTCTTATAGTGATTCACACCTACAAAATTTAAACCATACATTCATTTCTAGAGCGTTATCAAACAAGGTAACTTAGCTAGAAATTATTATTCTCGTTCTCAATTTTTTTCTACAGATTCCTTTTATTTTATTTCCACCTTCTCAGTCCTGTTGACCAAACAGGACCTCAAAGTTTTATCGTCACTTATCCTACCTATCAATGATCTCTCATCCAGGATTAAAGAAGTGCCATGTGAGAGTCTCATAACTCCTAATCCACTTGTAGTTTAAGCTCACTAGACAAAGACAAATCTCCCATCACATCACACAGAAGACAAGTTCTATAATCTTCAAGGTTTAACGCTAAATGAAAAACCTTGAAGGCCTTCAAAAATCCATCATCTTCATCATCTTCCACTGTAGTCTCTTCACCTCCAACTTGTTCTCTATCAAGTAGTCTGTTATAAAGCACAACAATGTCACGTTGATTATTTATAATTTCATCAGTAATGGAGAAAACAAAGATGGAAGCTCACCTATCTATAGCAGCATCATCGTAGTGAATTTGTCGGGACTTTCCAGCTTCATCATTTTCATCAGCAAATAGCTCCATCGAGCCATATCTAATTATGTCATCCAACTCTTCCTGTGACCAGACAATAACAGATCAGAACTCTCGACACTAGGGGAAGGAGGGACCACCCGAGGGAGGAGGGGGGGGGGGGGTGAATTTCACTTTTGATAGAGGGGGTTATCAGTGAGGAGAGGTGCTGTCTACCTGGTTAATGTTTTGATTTTTTAGCCTTCCAACCACCAAATGCTCCAAAACCATCTTTTTCTTAGTCATTTGCATCATCCTTTCTTCAATAGTACCTCGCGTAATCAATCTGTATATCATTACCTGAGCACAGGAAAAAGAACCTCTTGTATCAAGACCACAAAAAATAAAAACATCCTGCGGTTTATCTAAACAACGACAATTAACTGTGTTGGTCTGTCCAAGTCGATGAGCCCTGGCCATTGCTTGTACATCAGCATGTGGATTCCAATCACTGCAAAAAAAAAAAGCGGAAGAAGTTTCCATAAGTAGAAAGAGAAAAAAAAATGCAGGCCACAAAAGGAAAGATGCCTATCACTGGCAACATCTAAAATTTTGACATAAACTAGACCAACTAAAATGCCTTAACCACATCATAAATGACTACTTATCATAAACACTGTCAACTAACTCCAGGACCAAAGAAGAATAGAAAATTGAGACACTCCCCACTCTAAACAGAGATACATTCCATAGAGAGTCTCCGACAAAATGGCTGGAATGGAAAAACTGAAAAACGCTTAATTTGCATCTTTTCTAACTTTTTATTATCACATTCAGACATTCACAACAAATAATAGGAAAAGGAATGACTTCTGCTTTCAGAAGATCCTTCAACTCCTAATCATGAGATATATCCTCAGTATCTGTTCAAAACTAAGAGATTCACTGCCCATAGAATTTCTAGCAAATAGCTTTCAAAAGATCTAATGATCTTGTACTTGAATATAAATTGACCTAGAGAGAGAGAGAGAGAGGGTGCATGGGGCCCAAGTAGGAAGAAAGACATGAGGGAGAGAGAGATGTCAAGTGGTGGGACCTAACGGGAGGGAGGAGAAATAAAAAACTAAAAGAACTTCACCAAAATAAAGTATAAGTGACCAATACTTATGTAAAAACAGAACATAGATACTAATCATATTTCCTATCGTTGAAAATGGACAAAGTTAGGAAAGCTTTATAAATAAGAGCGCACTAGACAAACAACAATATATAAAACGTCATGCATGAAAGAATATGGTAGTCTTTAAATAAACTTTGCACAGTTCACATTTTGCGGAACTCATTCAAGACATATTTCCCAATTATATTTAACAAAACGCATACTGATTAGATAGAATCAATGAATCCTTGATTAATCCAGTATTTGTCACAAAATTTAAAGGAACGAATTGCTTAAATAGAAGTTCCCCAAAAAAACATGCCTAAATACAAGTAATGTCTGCAGAAGGATCCACAACAGTTAATTTGGCAATGATTTCCTTCTCGTTATTTGATAAAATTAGAGATACATAGGATAAAATATATGTTTATGAAATCTATCATTTCAAATTATATCTTTAACCATCCACAAGTTGTTCCCAAATACAAAACAAGCCCCTATTCGTACAAGAAAATATCTAATTGCAATATGATGGGAGATGTCATGACCCAATTCAATTAATTGGGTGACGAATAAAACCGGACATCATAAAAATAAACACCTACATTGTTCTTATTCATTTATGGAAAATGCTCTTTAGGTTTGTCCAAAGCATGCATTCCAGATCTAGTGATAAAATTGATAACAATCAGAGAAAATAGATTCCCGAATTGAATGAGAAACTGTTGTACTGAGAGAGTAACAACAAACAAGATCTCTGATCCATAAAAAATTTGGTTGAAAAAGGGAAAAGAGTACTGCTTAAAGAAGGAAATAAAGAAAGTATACATTTCCAAGCTCCAGTTCACTATCAAGTACCAAAGCCTTCATGGTCCTCCAAAACAGACCATATAAACAAGATTTTCCCTATAATATGCTTACACAAACTACACATTAAGCATCCCTAAACCCTCCCTATAGGATTGCTTGTTCTCACAAGTGACCCTCCTCCAACGTTAGCCCCTAGTATATGTTTTGTTGCCAAATAAAATAGATTCTCGTTTCCTCCTATTTCGCCTTACTTTAATTACTGTGGAAGAGAAAAGGCATCTCCCAGGGAAGATAATTATGTCAACACCTATGTCCATCCAACAGTAGATATGATAATAAAGCAAATCCTCCTTTAGAAGTTTTCACTTCAACAAATCACAGATTGCCACATACATAACCAATGTATTTTTTCTCAACTTACCAGTTTAGGTGCTGAACCTCTCAATAATATTTATTCAGTGCAAACTCTCTAATACAATTAGAAATTAGGATAAAATCAACCATTTTACCTGTCATATATAATTACGGTATCTGCAGTAGCAAGGTTTATTCCCAACCCTCCAGCTCTTGTAGAGAGAAGGAAACAAAATCTGGTGGAGTTTTTGGCATTAAAGCGATCAATACGTATTTGTCTCTCTGCTCCACCTACCTTGCCATCTATCCTTTCATATTGCCATTTCTGTGTGGGAAATGAGATGCAAACGCACCCAACATATCAGCAAATGATGACATTAGAACGCTAAATACCGCAAATTACATGCCGAAAAGAACAAACATCCAAAGTATCGACATCAGGTGGCTACCTTGTAAGTGCAGTAATCTTCAAGTAAGTCTAACATGTGCTGGAATTGTGAATAAATGAGCACTCTATGTCCTTGTTCTCTAAGTTTCACCATCATTTTGTCCAACAGCTGCAATTTCCCACAAGATTCCAGGAGTTGTCTGTCGAAAGAAAAGTGGAAGAAGAGAAAAGGGAACTCATAAATTTGAACAACAAACAAGCTGACCATTGCAACATTGGATCAAGTACGTGGCAACTCTCATAACTATGTCGAGTGTTCTAGGCAGTGAATTCACATAAAATTCAATGAAATGCAAACATTAGAGCCATCTTCAGTAACATGATACAAAATCAAAGAGATCGTAATATACTTGTAGGCTTCACTGCTATCTTCTATATCTGGTTCAACTCCTTCTAGCATGTAAGGATGGCAACACAGTTTCCGCAGTTCCATAACCACATTCATAAGAGATATCTGCCACTTAGAACAAACCAATTAGAATGTTGTTGTCAAATATAAAGAATAGCTCCTTCCAGTAAATCTCCCATTCTACCTGGGCACCACCTCGCCGTGTTAGTATCTGATAATTACGAGTTAGAATGGCCTTGTAGTATTCTTTTTGTTTGGCACTCAACTCAACACGTAGAATAAGTTCCTTTTTTGGGGGCAGCTCCTTCATGACATCTTTCTTTACTCCTGCAGTATCACGCAAACTTGATTCACATCAGATTAAGAGACTAAACCTATTGAAAATGAAACTCCCATTACATATGGTAGCTATATGTCTACTATACCATGCATCTGGCGGCCATACAAATATTCTACTTGAGAGCTATTGTCTCCAATCAGTATAAACCCTATCCAGGACATCACTGGAATTTAACTTCACTGAGAGAATATTTGATTCTTTACTTTAATTGCACCGTAGGGGTAATTATTGTCGCCTACAGTGAAGAAAAATTCACAAGGGATACAAAAGGCCAAGAAGATGATATCTCTTTCAGCCAAAAGTGTTGACAAAAAATAGTTTCTTCTCTTTGTAAAATGCAAAATGTTTGCATCACTAGTTTGGGAGTCATACTTCGAAGAAGGTGTGGAACCAGCATTTTATGAAGTCTACAAAAGGACAAAAAGATTAAATATCTCTTTCAGCCAAAAGTGTTGAAAAAAAATTGTTTCTTCTCCTTTCTAAAACACGAAACGTTTGCATCACCAGTTTGGGAGTCATACTTCGAAGAAGGTGTGGAGCCAGCATCTTATGAAGTCTTATAATCTGCTCCTCCTGATTTATGTCCTTGAATTCTTCCTGGAATTCTTCCAAGCTTCCAAACTGCAGGCGCCAAAATCGATTGGGGAGGTATCAGCCAGATTTAAATCCATCATAGATCTAAACAAAGTATTCTGAATTTTCTAAATGTCCACGTAGACGAACCTTCCCGGCATCAAGAAAGTGCATAAGCATAAAAAGCTCATCCAGATTATTCTGAAATGTACCAAATAGATAGTTGTGAGTAATTGTTGCTAATAACTTGAGTAAAACAATGGTAATACAAAACACAGACAAGAATAAAAGAAAAGCTGGAAAAGGGAAAAATTCTGTACACAAGATATCTAATCCTAAATTCTGTTACCATAACTAAGACACTGGTGATTGGGTTAACTATTCCATGCTCCAACCCAACATCCAAAGTTTACTCACTGCGAAGCACCCACCCAAGGTAATTCTTCTAAATTAATTACACACAAAATTAAAACTCGTCTTGACTCCACCAAGAAAAGTAAAGGAACTCAGACTCATAACGCAAAAACGCTCCACCGACATTCTCTGAATGAAAAGTAATATAAGGTTGTTACTAGCTAATGACAGAAACAGCAAATAGAACACACACTCATGTGGTTCAGTCACAGAGACCTATGTTGAAAAGGAAAAACTGACAATTTAAACAAGAAATTTAGTCGGCATTCCCAACTCAGTCGCTCAAACCCCAGCCCCTACTAATTTAGTAAACCCCGTCCTCGCACTGTTCTCAGCACACATGACAAGGAGGTGGAAAAAAGATTTTACACAGAATAAAAAAAACAAGCTAAACCTAGCTGCAAACGAAATTGCGTTTGCTTATCCCGTCAGTCTGTACTGCACTAACAATTTTTCTTTCCATGAATCAGGTTAAGAAATTGAGTAGTAGGCCATATGCTGTAAAAATATGGGCTATAAACTCATGACATTTGGCTTGCACCTCAAGGAAACTATAACCCTCCCTCATCTTTAAAAAAATAATGGACGTGTGATTTTGTCCATCAAAGGCTTCAATGGTCCGTAAATCATATATAAGCTAAGCATTCAAGGAGGAAGTTGTTATAAGAAAAAACACTACAAGATTTGAGTGAATGCAGATCTAGCTATAATTGGAAAGTTGCTCAAGTTAATCCTAGTACCAGGAAGTACTGTCATTTTTCGGGATAATATTATAAAAAAATTCACCTGAAGAGGAGTTCCAGTCAATAGGACTCGATGTCTGCTTGAGTACTGCTTCAATGAATGGAACAATTTGGAATCCTTATTTTTCAACCGATGACCTTCATCAACAATCTGAAGGAACACATCATGTCAAGCCTTCATCAAGTTGGATAATATTTATCAGTTTAATTACCAACAAAATCTTACCATGCATTCCCACTGTATCGGCTTCAATGATGCTGTGTCCAGATTAATCATCTCATATGATGTTAAGAGGACATCGAATTTTATCCTATCTTGCTTGGTCTCACTAACAAGCTGGCCAGATTTTTTTTTCTTGAGCTTCTTGCTTTTGGGAAAGTAAAATTCATAGTCTCGAATCATGGTACGAGCTTGGGCAGAGCCAACATACATGACCTATGAAAGTAGAACCTCACATGACAATGCTCACTGATACCGCTGATAAATATGATGTAATAAGAGTTTAATATACATACAACATTCAATTGAGGTGCCCATGTAGCAAATTCCCGTTCCCAGTTCCGCAAAGTAGAAAGTGGAGCGACAACTAAGAATGGATATAAATTTTCTTCAAACAGAGATGCTAAAAAAGCAATACTCTGTATAGTTTTGCCTGCAAAAAATAAAGAATAGCTTACACAGAAAACAAAAAAGTAAATTCAGTGCATAAATTTTCCTCGTGACAAGGACTTACCAAGACCCATCTCATCAGCAAGAATCACATGTGTCTGTTTAGACCAAGAGAACCGTAGAAAGTTAAGACCTTCAAGCTGATATGGATGCAGCGAACCTTCATTATCACAAGCAGCAGATAGACAAAGATAAGGAAATAGATGGAAGATATATCGAAGCAGCAGAACGCAACACCAACAAATACTGAGAATTATACCTCCTGTCAGAAATTCTGGACTATGTTCATACTGATGAAATTCCTTCTGCTTCTTCCTCAGATCAGAAGAGTCTCGAAGGCTACTCTTTTGTTTAACATAAGATGATCTGCGAGACCTGGACTGTATTTGATTAAATTTTTCAATTTCTGGCTGGAACGCAGAAATATCCGTCTCAAATTCCCAGTAACATTCGTCATAGGCAAGCTCTTTCCACTTCACTAGATATTCCTTTTCGTCATCAATTCCCCTACAGCATGCAGTACATGACACCGCACTTAATAATACAATTCAAAATAGCGAAACGCCAATAACTAACAAGATGAGAATGTAGAAAAGATCAACATAGCAAGAAAACTGAGGAATAAATAAAACCAGATCAAACGGTAAATATTTTCTTGACTTCATTGCCAAGTACAAAGAAGCCCAATTCTTCTTTATGACAGTCTAAATTGAAGAGTACAAGCAGCACAATGGATGTACAACATTATACCTAGGAGCACTAGTACTCAAACCTCAACTCAAGAGCAGATTAGATAGCAAAAACAAATTGCCTGAAGGCAAAGTAAGACATCTCCCAAAGTGCTTGAGGTCAAGATAATCAAACCTGCATGCAATAATCCGATCAACTGTAGTCCATTCTGGTCTTATGGCAACAAATTCATCCTCGGCATTATTGTTTGATGCCATTTGCTTGTGGAAGTTGTTCAGCTTTGTCTTTAACCGTGGAGTTGACTTGAAAGCTTTTAGAAACTCCTTCTCAGGGATCCTGAAAGAAAAACACAATGGAAGTTGCATGACAAGCAAGGCTGAACAACCAACGAAAAGTTGGATTTCCCAGCAATAGCAAAAGAGACACAAAAAGTGTAATTACAGAAGTAATAAATCTCATATGGCAATTCTCGTTACTGAGGAAATGGTGCAGCCTAAAATTACCAGGTGCAATGCAGATAGGACAATCCCTTCCACTTAACAAGATATTGTTTCACAAAAATTTGCTTTGTACCCAGTGTAGAAGCATCACTATCGCCAGCTGCAGTGGGGCGCATTTCACAGTCTAAAATCTTCTCAATATCATTCAAGGGGCTAACCTGAAATCACAACATACCAGTTCTCACATATGCCGAATGATTGAGAACTTGCCAAAAGAAAGAAATAAAAGAGAATGCATCTAAGGGAGCCATACACATTCAGGACATTTCCAACTGCTCGGATAAGGAGCTTTGAGAGGTGGTATCAAGCACTTGGCATGGTAAGAATAGTTACATGTCTCGCAGCTCAAAAGATTTTCACTTTCACCACAGGCTTGACAAGAATCTCCCTTCTGTTAATCAAAGAAAGCAGATAAACAATTCAGAAATGAAACCATGATCTAACTTTCATCTATAAAACTAAAACTAAATAACTGGTTAACGAAGTAGTATTATTAAACAACTAACATCAATAAAAAGGGAGAAAGAAAGAACACATGCTTCGAATCACAGTGCTACAAAAGATATAAGAAAAAGAAAATAAAACAAATCTCGAGCACTGCACAAAAGTACAGCAAACAACCAAATCCAAATTAGAGCACAATTGGAAGCGGCTTTCAGTCACAAAGCCGATTAATTGACATTATGCAATCCTTACTATCCATCTTTTACAACCCACTCCTCTGTTTCCATCTTAAATGTATACTCTCAAGCATAAAGGAGATGCATCGACGAAAACATGCTGCAATCATGCAAAAAGGAAAAATGGAAAGTAAGGATGCTAATACAGACCGCATCATCCCTGACTATCTTTTCTAGCTTGTCAAGAGTCACCCCAGGTTTTCGGGGAACAAAATCATCGTCATCTGATTCATCTATGCTGTAAATTGGCCTTCGATCTGATCTAGCACGTAGCCGTTCGACCAAGCTGCTCATATTCTGCAATGAAAAGACAATCGCTCAATTAATGAACTCATCACATAAAGTAAAACAAAAAAAGAAAATCAAGGAGTAATACATAAAACTTAAATTTGATGCCCGAACTACTGCGGAATAAAATCGTTGTAGCATTTAAGAGGCAACCGAAAAAAAATGATGATCCACCACTCCATAAAGTTCGGCACATTAAAAGAAAAGATACGAGAAACCGTACCCGCGATATACTACTATCGTATTAAATGAAACAAGATTTCTTGCATAGACATTGCTGCAATTGGACGCATATCACAACAAACCAAGTCGCGAAAAAGGTCATCATATCCACAAACCTTTGAATTACTTATTTCCTAAGAAAGAAACGGGCGATCCCAGATTACGGAATGAGAGGAAAATGGGAGAGCTATCGGACAACTGAAGCACACGGGAAGATCAATTCTGGACTCCTATCAACCTCAATGAATCAGATACAGCGATCGCGAGTGTCTACCGCCGGCAACAGGATCAATTGCCACTGACCAACCATCGAAAAAGCAAACCAAACGAACGAAACGACCGGAACGAACAGTCTACCACTCGGAACTTCGCGCGATTCCGCAACCAAGATTGACGATCCTGCTCATTTTCCATGCACAAGCACCGAAGCAAATCTCAAGCAGGACACTTTCAGCCGAGAAAGGACACGGAGAAACGAACCTCCGGCCAGAAATCCGCCGCCGAAGAGGATCGAGCTAGCGGACGCTGCCTAGGAGCCGCTCGAGGCCGCGAGGGTCTGCTCCTCCGCCGCCGCCGCCGCCGCCGCCGCCCGCCGCCGACCGCCGGAGACGCCGCGCACTGTAGCAGAGCCGCTGGGCCACGCTCGGGAAGGAGGAGGGGGGCGGAGAGAATTTAGGGTTGAAAAGTTGAAAGATGGAGAAATGGAGGGGCCGCTGCACAAGATTATAAACGGCTACGCATAAAAGGGAAAGGGAGAGGATTTTTTACCATCTTTGTTCAATTTCGTCCTCGCCCTCGAAACGATTCTTCCGATTTTTGTCATTTTCGTCCTCGTAAGATTGAACTATGCCGATGTGTAGCTTACATTGTGTTTGAAAATGTTGGAAAAATTGTAAGAGTAAATTAGTTTTGTAGATTAAAAGAATGAATAAAAACTGTAGGGAAGGACACGATTTTGCTAATAAAGATGGTGGATTTATTGATATCAAGCTAGAAAATGATTTGCATAAGTAAAATAAAAGGCGGAAATATATCGACCCTCCTTTCTTTCTTTTTTCAGATATTGCTAATTCTTTCTCCGACGTCTCTTGAGTTTTTTAACGTCTCGTCAATCTTTAAAAGTCCGTTAGGATGACATCTGGCGGTTTTTTTTTTTGGCGGCCAGGTGGTGCTCGGGCCGCTTTCGCGCCACCTCCCGAGATAATCTTAACGTCACGCTCCTCAACATTAGTTCGGTATATTTAGGGTTTCATTTTTGGAAAATGCTCCCAAAGAGAATTAAACTAGAAACAAATGTCATTACCATTTAAGCAAATGCCTTATTGGTTAGACGACATCTAACACTGTACTTCGAACCCAATTTTGGTCATATGCACTTGGGTGACCAATCAATGCCTAATGTGGAAGGTAAATCCGTCCATCGAATTTGTGTAAATAACACTAGTTTTCACGTTAAATAGAGGCGATTAATTAACAAAATGAAGATAGTAAGTTGGTCGAGGCGATGATACATGGCAGTAAAAACGTTGTTAAAGTTCTGTTTATTTAGCAAAAAATGAATGATCACCTGTATCATTTTGTAAGATCGTGTCAATCTTTAAAAATGCTTTAGGATGATATTTGGTAGTTGTTTTGTTGGCGGCCAAGTGGTGTTCGGACCACTTTTGCGCCACCTTTCGAGACAATATTAAGGGCGCGCTGCCCCACATTAGTTCGGTACTTTTAGGGTTTCATTTTTGGAATGCTCCCAAAGAGAATTATACCAAGACCCCCAAGAAGAGAAACAAATTCCATTACCATCTAAGCAAATACCTTATTGGTCGGATGACATCTAACATTGTACTTTGAATCCACTTTTGGCCATATGCACTCGAGTGACCAATTAATGCCTATTGTGAAAGGTAAATCCGTCCATTGAATATGTGTAAATAACACCAGTTTTCACATTAAATAAAGGCAGTTAATTAATAGAACAAAGATGGTAAGTTAATCAAGCTGATGATATACAGCATTTGAAACATTATTGAGGCCCCATTTGCTCAGTGAAAAATGAATGATTTGAAAAAAAAAATTCTTAAAAATGATTGCATATATCATTTAAAATAATTGATCAACGAAAAATATTTTATCATCAACAATAATTTACGTCTAGACATTTTTGTGGACAATGAAAAAGAATTTTGTTCGTTCATTTTGATAAACGATACAAGCTATTACTTTTAGGAAAATATTTTCCGAATCATTCATTTTTGTCGAAACAAATACACAATTACTATCTCCTTGTTGTTGTAACAATTTTGTGATTTCTTGAATGTTGTTTTCAATTGGTTGTCATTGCACTTTGGCGCCAACCGTTAGAGGCTTTGAACTTTACTAATGCAAAACTTTATAGGAGATCTTGTGCTCAAATGAAAAAGTAATGCAAGTGTTATTTAAAATTAACCGATTTTTTTCCGGTAGTTGTACAAAACCAAATTTCATAATATATGGTCCTATACACTATAATTGCTGCACAGATCTTACAATTTTTATTAGTTGGCGCTCGTATTTTATAAACACCCGCTTTAAATATGGACTCAACTCCAATTTTTTAATAGTAGCTATTTTAAAAACAAGAACAATTTTGCTTTGAGGATGCAAAAAATGGTTCTACTCATCTTTACATTTGCTGTTTATGTTTTCTAGATGCACAATTCCACTCATGACCATCCAAACACTACTTTCAAATGAAAATAATTTCGTTAAATAATTTACTTTAAGGATTTGCAAAATTGACTTATTAAAGCGATGCGAAGCATCAAATTTCTTGACAACGATCAACTCGTAAGCTCACCTCAAACCTCCTCAATCAACTACGTCCATTTGATACCTGTGCAGGAGAACGGAAATTTGGACCATAACATGATTTAATGTGACCTATGAGGAGAAGGGTCCATAACAAGATAGAGTTTCTAGAAGTTCAATGTTTGTTAATTGAATGTTTTCTAATTCTTATGTCTTAGCTTGTTCATAAATAGGAGGTGCGTTCTCAACTGTAAGAGTTCGAATTTTAATCGATGATATATGAGAATCCTTCTTGAGCAAGTAGTTCATTCGATTCTAATTCTACGGTGTTGAACCTCATAGTTATTTATCCTTGCGTGGCGAAGCAATCTTTTGTGCCTTGGTGGTGAAATCTTCAATCTGAAAGTTATTTTCCCTAGTATACACCAAGCACTTTCATTCGTCCCCATCCAGCAAATTTTCACATACTGACCAAGCTTTATAAGGAATATTTGAATAATTAACTAAGCAAAATATTTATTGATAAAGTACAAATACATTGTACGCGTATCAAAATTTGTCTAACAAAATTTTTGTTTAGTAGAAAAGATTCAACTTTTACTATTAAGACATTCGAGAGATTATATTTATTAACTTCCGCATTTGTCAATGGAATCAATATTTGTAAAATAGCAATTCAGAAAATTTGAGATCCTCTAATAGTAGGAGGTGCTTTTGTTTTATATGATAATATTGATTATTTAGTAAATGGCTTTCTTTACTTATTTTTCAAAGGTAAATTATCTTCTCAATGAAATTGGGACAAAAGCCATATAAAAATCATAAATTATGCTCACTGTGACATATTTATCTTAAATTTTTTTGTGACACAAAAAAATTCCAAACCTGTACATGTATAACACATCAACTCTCCGTCAAAATTTTGTTAGTGAGAACCATTAAAAAAATTGCTTATATAGATGTTAGAAAGCAAACATTTACCCCATGTGGCTTAAATGAAATAAAATAATATTGTTTTGGTTGAAAAATCATCTAACGGAACCTTGCGGAGAGTAAATGTGTTACATATGTATCAATTTGGGGTTTCTTATATCACAAAAAAAAAATTAGGGTAAATATGTCACGGTTCGCATAATTTGGGATTTTTTATGTCATAAAAAATTCAGATAAATGTGTATCGATCATGTGAGTAGGAAACAAAAAATATCTATTCTAGTTATATCATCAGCTATGGGTTCAAATTTATTGGTGCGTTTGTTTTACGGAAAATATAACGTTTTTGAAAAATGTTTTTCAGAAAATCATTTTTTAGGAAAATAGTTAATTTTTCTTTGTTTGGTGATATGTGATCAAAAATATTTTCTAGTATTTGGATCTCATTTGGAAAATGATTTCAATCTCATGATTTTATCTCATGCAAAAAAAATTTTCGAATTTTTAAATATTTTTTTATTTTTAAAAATAAAAAAGAAAAAGAATAAAAGAAAGAAAAGAATAAAATATTAAAAAAGTAAAGCGAAGCAAATTCAGAAAGTGTTTTCACCTTCTTAGATTAAGGAATTCACTTTCCTAATTTTATATATAAATATTTCTCTTGATCGGAAAGTGTTTTCGGTTGACTAATCATATTCGGCGAACCAAACGAGCGAAAGTCTGAAATGTGGATTTCCAGAAAACACTTTTCCTAAAACAAATGCACCCTAAGCGAAATTCTAGAGAATGTTTGCTATCCTGAAATATTCTTGTTTTTCCTGAATGATAAAGAAAAAAAAAATTGGGTCAAAAGAAAATGCCATTTTGGAGAGTTTTATCAGCAATTTGCTTGTGTAGGTGGAAATCCGTTATTTTCTAAATCCTTATGTAAGGAATTACAAAAGAAATTCTTTCAACAAAGATGTGAATTAGGAGGATATAATTTGGGGGCTTCTTGTGTCTTTTTCCCCGTGAGATTATTAATCAAAACTCAAAATTTCCTCTCTCATCAATTTTTAGTTTATATTTAATGAAACAATGTGGAAAACTATTTATGTTATCATATTCTTAGATTCTAAAATTTTAACCTATGAGGACTTTATTTCTTAAGCAAGCCATATTGAAAGTATGGGTCATCGGTTTTAAGCTGGTCAGTTCCCATCGTAGAACTTGAAACCTACCCAATTAGAATCAATGCTAGTTTATGGAACTGGGAATCAACTCTATTTACCTTGAAGCCGTCTTGGGCCGGTTTTAGGGTCATCAATATGAGAACCAACTGGGTGTTTTTTCGTTTCTTTAAACTTCAGTGTAGTTTAATTCCTTCAATGCCACACCTTTTATCATCACCCTTCTATAAGTTGGGGAGTTAAGAAGGAAGAGAAACAGAAACCAAGACATATGGAGTCAATTGAACTTTTCTTCCTTTTTCAATGTGCAAATATGTAAAAAATTGTTTTCTTTTGGTCTCGAATAAGTAATATTCAGAAGATGAGTCTTTCACAATCCTTCATCTCCACCACAAGATTTCTCGACGTAAAACACATACAAGAAAAGGCAAAAACAAAAAATAATCATGAAAACTAGCCAAAACAAGA
Source organism: Syzygium aromaticum (assembly GCA_024500025.1). Taxonomy (NCBI): domain Eukaryota; kingdom Viridiplantae; phylum Streptophyta; class Magnoliopsida; order Myrtales; family Myrtaceae; genus Syzygium; species Syzygium aromaticum. The sequence goes on along the minus strand of CM044891.1, from coordinate 4,875,025 downwards.
GCAAAAGAGGAATAGGGTTAAGCCAATTCCATTGGTTTAATTCAGAACAAGGCACTGGAAAATCAGCCCATTATTATCAATACTAAATTTTTAGAACCAGAAACCACCTAAAACTAGCCAATGCTCACCCCTAATTAAGGGAAAAGTACAAAAAAAAGTATTAATTAAATCTTTTAATTGGACTAATTTAATCATAAATATTTTCATATTCGAACCAATTGAGTTAATTCAGCTAATTTAGGTTGGAAATTGCTGATGTAGACACTAACCGTTCTATGTAGCACAACTAGCGATGATAGATATTTTTTTAATTTTTAAATATTTTTTGTTTGTTTCAATTTTTTCTATTTTCGTTCTTTTCTTTTCTCTTTCCTTTTTCTATTTTCTTTGTCCTTTATTTCCCTTTGCCAGTTGCCAGCCTCCATGATGGCTGGCGATTGCTAGCCACTACTGAGCGTGAGGGTTGGGATGCCTTGCTAGCCTTTGGCGAGGGCCCCTTGCTAAATTTGGTGAGGGGCAGCCTCGCCCATCACTCGTTGGCCCTCACATCGCTGGCCTCCCTTGTGGTTGAGGAGGGCATCTCAACCCTTAACCTTGGTGGTGATGGTCGGTGAAGGTTGCCAACCATCACGAAAGTTGGCAATTGGCAAAGGTAAATAAGGAAAAAGGAAAAAAAGAGAAAAGGAAAAAAAGAAAAGAAGGAAAAGAGAAGGAAAAAAAAAGAAAAATTAATAAAAAATCAAACAATTATTAAAAATTATTAAAAATATCGACGTTAGTACCAGTTGTGCTATATAAGATAGTTCGCATCCATATCAGCGATTTCTGATCTAAATTGGCCGAATAGACTCAATAAGTACCAATGTTAAAAGGTTTATGATTAAATTTGTTTAATTAAAATATTTATGACTAAATTGGTACCAATGCAATAAATTTAGGACATTTTTGACACTTTTTTCCAAAAGTTCACTTCAATTTCAACCCCAATGTTTGTGTCCCAAATGTAAAGAATGTTTATCTTGTGTTCTATTTTTCAAGAATTTAAACCCTCACCTTTTTTTTTTCTTGTGAACCCTCACCCTTTATTCCCACATATATGTTCATGCGTGTTCCCACTTATTTGCCCGCCAAATCGCTAGGGTCGTCACAACTTGTCTCCCAACATCTCAATTTTGGCATAGATGTCTGTTGTTTTCAAATTGATCTCAATATTCCCCAGCATATTTTTTTTTTTTTGGGTCAAAAACTTCCCGAGCATTAACTCCGACGACGTTCTCACTTAAAAATCGATCAAAGGATGGCACACGGCCCATCTTCAAGAGAACTTGAAAGCAAAATTGTCTTTTTAGGGCAAGAATTACATTTTGCCTCGAGGTCTCTTACATAACTACAAATTACCCTATGTTGTTTCAAGGTTTTGCAATATGCCTCCTCATCTTTTAAATTTCTTTATAGTCTTCTCCTTTTAGTAATAGTAAGGGCGCACATGATAATAATGTTATTTCTATCTAAAGCTAGTTTTCTGTTATCGGGAATATATTTGGAATAGAAACCCGTTTGGTAACGCAATTCCATTTTTTTATTGCTGGAACAACTTTTTGTTCTAGAACTGGTTCTGGACAAAAAATCAAAACAAAAAAAAGTAAGTTTTTTGTTTTTGGACGAGAAATGAAAATTATTTCTAAAAGAATCTGTCTTCTCTCTATAAAGCACATTTCTTCCTAAATTTGGCCTTGATCTTAGCTAGTTAGACCAATCCAAACTGGTTTGGTCCGGCTCAATTCTAGCATGACAATAAAAAAAATTAGAAAAATCATAAAAAAAATTTGAGAATTCAGAAAAATCGGAAAAAATAAAACAATTCATAAAAAAAATAGAAAATCCGGAAAATTCCTAAAAATCTCAATTTTTTCAGAAAATCCATATAAATTGAAAAATTCCAGAAAATTCATAAAAATTTCCAGAAAATAAAAAAAAAGTCAGATTTCAAGAAAATAGGAAATTTGGTGAATTTTTTTAAAAAAATCAAAACTTTCAAAACTTCACATAATGGCTTAGAATACCTATGACCACCTACTTTAAGTAAAATTTAAATTTTTTGAGGTGCCTAAATGATATTTTTGAAGACTCCTTAGTTTAGGAATTTAAAAGCGGTTTTAACCCCAAAAAAGCCCTAAAAGGAGTTTAACCCCCAAAAGGGGTCTTTACCCCTAAAAAACCATAAAACCCTAAAAAACAACACAATCCTTTAAATGAATATGCCTTTAGGGCTTTACTATGGTTTTGGTGTTATGTTTGATTTTCATTTTAGAGACCATTTCTAAAAAAATGGATTTTTATTCCGGAAAATAGAAACTTGTATTGTTATCAAATGGGTTTATGTTCCAGGAAATATAAATTTTATGTTGTTATCAATAGGTTTTTATTCCAGAAATAGAAATTTTTGGTCGTTATCAAACGAGTTTCTTTTCTCAGAAACTCGTCCTAGGAACAAAAATAGAAAAATCTATTTATGTTCCAAGAATTGTTTCTGGAATAAAATGGTTATCATTCGCGCTCTAAATTATAAGAAATTAATTAGACTAAACGACGGGGGAGGAAAAGGGGTGACCTTGATCCCTTAGGTGGTCAAATTGATTTTTGTTTTTTTATCTAAGATCGATTTGAGCATTTGCCCTTTCTGTGGAATATTTCTCCAATAGAGGAGTGAGATGGGCTTTGGATATAATAGAGTAAGCATCTCTTCGAAAAAGATTTCTGTAACATCTCATCCCTAGAAATATATATTTCATTTTCTGTCATTTTTTCCTTAGTTAAAATTAATTCTTTCATTTTCTATAATTATTTTTGGGTCGTGCTTTTTCCACTCCTCTTTTAGCTTAAACATTCCTTTGTTTGTATTTTGACAACAGTATCTCTCGTGTGGTCTACCACTTCTAGTACTACTCTCTAAAAGTGATACCTTTTTTTTATTATTTGATCAACTTTTTTCTACTTTTATTTTTTGTAGGTCCCCCTTTCCTTCTTTAATGTCTCAGTTCTCCGTTCTTGCAAATCATCTACGTCTCTCACTCCTTCTTTTTGTTCTTCTTCTTCTTCATCGTCTTCTTCTTCCATACATCTTATCATCCTCTATTTTCTATCTATGATGCCAACCCTATCATCGTCCACACTTCAATTATAAAAAGGAGTACTGGTTTTCTCTACCAGAAAATTAGGAAAACAGCATTAGAGAAAAAAACAATAACATGATATAAACATGATTTTCAATTCTAATCAGAAATGGGTGATCAACAACAAAATTGATTAATTCTAATCATCACTTTCGTAAAATTAGTCTTGTTGAAAATTTTTTTTTCTAAGAAACCTAATTCTTTCTGCGTTGTCAAGTAAAATCTAGAAAATTTTAACATAGACACTTTTTTTAACAAGATCACTTATTTATAAACTTTCATTTATGTTATGTCTATCACCATCACTTTTTTACTCAACAAAGCTTATTCCTACGGAAGTAAATCCAAAAATAAAAAGGAAAACATTGTGCTTTTAATATACATATACATATATATATATATATATATATATATATATATATATATATATATATATGGATTACCCACAATAAACAAAAAAAACACGAGTTGCTTAATTATGGCAACTAGATCCTAAATAGTAAATGAAAATAAAAAAAATAAGGAAAGTAAATTGATTTGGGGCCACACTTTAATTTCCAATCGAATCATTGAGGATAATTGTCTTTTCAATGGAAAATGGAGTGGATTAGTCGTATAGGGGGTGGAAATAGCGTCCCCCTTATTTTTAAGGGAAAAGATTGCAACTAATTTCAAAAGATGGGGAGCACATTGCAAACAATTTGAAACATCATAAGGCAATGTATAACTACGCCGACAAATCTAAGGGCGAAAGTATATTCCCCCCAAAGTTCTCACCGTTCATGGTCACATGACATCACGTGATCATCTTTAAGGTGACCTTGCGGCCGGAGTCGGTGTGGGGAACATCGAAAATCAATTTGAAAAATATTGAGGGATTTATGCCAAAATCGAGATATTTTGGGGGAAAAATCAATAATTATCCAAAAATTATGAGGCCAAATTGTAATTTTCCCGGTCAAAAATCACAAAATCAAATCTTCTGCGTTGGAAGTCACATTTACCCCCATCCAAGTTTTGTCAATGAGAACCATTGAAAAATAGCCTATTAGAAAGCAAACATTTACTCCACGGGGCTTAAGTGAAATAAAACAACGTTCTTTTACTGAAAAATCATCTAACGAAACCTTGCAGGGCGTAAATATGTAACATATGTATCAGTTTAGGGTTTTTTATGTCACAAAAAAAATTTAGGATAAATGTATCACAGTTGGCATAATTTGGGATTTTTGATATCATAAAAAATTTAGGTAAATGTGTCATGATAGATATAGTTTTGGGTTTTTTTGTGTCTTTTCCCATGAAATTATTTGTCAAAATGCAAAAGTTTCTCTCTCATCAATTTTTAGTTTATATTTAATGAAAAAAATTTAAAAAACTATTTATGTTGTTGTATTCTTAGATTCTAAAATGTTAACTTGTGAAGATGTTATTTCTTAAGCAAGCCATATTGAAGGTATGGGCGATCGGTTTTAGGGCAGTCGGTTCCCATCTTGAAACTTAAAACCTACTCAGTCAGGATCAATGCTTAGTTTATGGAACTGGGAACGAACTCTATTTACCTTGAAGCCATCTCGAGCCGGTTTTAGGGTCAACTCGACAACCAACCGGGTGTTTTTTTTTTCTTTAAACTTCAGTGTAGTTTAATTCCTTTGATGCCGCACCTTTTATCATCACCCTTCTTCAAGTTGGGGAGTTCTAAGAAGGAAGAGAAATATAAACCAAGACATATGAAGTCAGTTGAACTTTTCTTCCTTTTTCAATGTGCAAGTATGTAAAAAATTATTTTCTTTTGGTCTCGAATAAGTAAAAATCAGAAGATAAGTCTTTCATAGTCCTTTCATCTCCACCACAAGATTTCTCCGGGTAAACACATACAAGACAAGGCAAAAACAAAAAAAAATCATGAAAACTAGCCAAAACAAAAGCAAAAGAGGAATAAGGTTATTGCCAAATTCCATTGGTCCAGTTGAGAACAAGAAACTGGAAAATTGGACCATTACTATCAATTCTAAATTTTTATAACTGGAAACCACCTAGAACTAGCCAATGTCACCCCTAATTAAGGGAAAAGTAATAAAAAAAAATTGTCGTAAACCTAATGTATTTTACCAATTCGATTATTAATCTTTCAATTGAACCGATTTAATCATAAATATTTTTATATTGGTACCAATTGAGTAAATCCAACCAATTTTGATTGGAAATTGCTGTCATTGATATTGACCGTCCTATGTGGTACAGTTAGCGATAAAGTTTATTTTTCATATTGATACCAATTGTGTCAATCTAGCCAATTTTGATTAGAAATTATTGACATTGATACTGGCTGTCCTATGTGGCACAGTTAGTGATGAAGTTTATTTTTCATATTGGTACCAATTGAGTCAATCTAGCCAATTTAATCATAAATATATTTTTAAATTCTTAAATATCTTTTGTTTTTTTCAATTTTTTTTCTCTTTTCCTTTTTTTTTTATTTCCTTTCTCTATTTCCTTTTTCCTTTACTTCCCTTTGCCAGTCGCCAACCTCTATGATGGATGGCGACTGCTGGCCACCAGTGAGGGTGAGGGTTGGGACACCCTGCTAGCCTCTAGCGAGGGTCCCCTTGCAGAATCTGGCGAGAGGCGGCCTCGCCCAACATTTGCTGGCCCTCACATTGCCGACCTCACTTATGGGCAAGGAGGGTGTCCTAGCCCTCACCCTAGCCGGTGGTCGGTGAAGGTCACCGACCATCATGAAGGTTGGCAACTATTAGAGGGAAATAAGGAAAAAAGGAAAAAAGAGAAAGGAAAGAAAAAAAGGAAAAAAAGAAAAGAAGGAAAAAGAAAAGGAAAATTAATAAAAAAATCGAAAATTTATTAAAAAATTATAAAAAAATGTCGATGTCAACGTTAGTCATGCTACATAAGATAGCCGGCATCCACATCAGCGATTTCTAACATAAATTGGCCGGTTACACTCAATTAGTACCAATGTTAAAATGTTTATGATTACATTGGTCTAATTAAAAAGATTTAGGACTAAATTGGTATTAATATAATAGGTTTATGAATTTTTTTTGATACTTTTTCCAAAAGTTCACTTCAATTTCAACCCCAATGTTTTTTGTCTCAAATGTAAAGAATGTCTATGATGTGTTCCATTTTTTAGGAATTTAAACCCTCACCCTTTATTCCCACTTATATGTTCATGCGTGTTCCCACTTATTTGCCCTCCAAATCGTTAGGGTCGTCACAACTTGTTTCCCAACATCTCAATTTTGGCATAGATCTCTGTTGTTTTCAAATTGATCTCAATGTCCCGCAGCATTTTTTTTTTTTGGGTAAAAAACGTCCCCAGCATTGACTCCGACGATATTCTCGCTTAAAAATTGATCGAAAGGCTGGCACACGACCCACCTTCAAGAGAACTTGAAGGCAAAATTGTCTTTCTAGGGCAAGAGTTACATTTTGCCTCGAGGTTTATTACATAATTGCAAATTACCTTCTGTTGCTTCAAGGTTTTGCAATATGCTTCTTCATCTTTTAAAATTCTTTACAGTCTTCTGCTTTTTTTTTTTTAAGTAAGGTATTACAGTCTTCTGCTTTTTAGTAACGGTAAATTACAAGAAATTAATTAGATTTAAAAAAAAATGAAAGAAAACTAAAAAGGAAAAGGGGGGAGGGACATTGATCCCCTCTTTAGGTCTCAAATTGATTTTCACCTAAGACTTTTTTTTCAGTAAGGTATTCAAATTGATTTTTTTTTTATGCGTTTGTTTAAGGGAATGTATTTTTCGAGAATCCATTTTCTGGACTTTCACTCATTTGGTTCGCCGAAAATGATAAGTTAATTGAAAATATTTTCTGGTTAAGGCAAATATTCGTATATAAAATTAAGAAAATGAATTCCCTAATCTAAGAAGGTGAAAATACTTTTTGAAATTGCTCATCTTGAATTTGCTAATATTTTTCCTTTTCTTTTCTTTTCTTTCTAAGAAGGAAAACATTCATTTATTTTCTTTTCTTAATAAAAATCGTTTAAAAATAACATATAATTTAAAATAATTTAAAAAATACAAAATTTTTTTGATAATATTCACCATTAGATTTTCCTCACCAAATAACTGAAAATACTTTCAAAGTCTTTTTTACGTTTTAGCGAAATACCAAAAAATAAAGTCATTTTCCACTTCTTGGAAAGTATTTTCTAGAAATGGTACATTTTTCGCGAGACAAACACACCCTAAGATCGATTTGAGCATTTGCCCTTTCCGTGGAATATTTCTCCAACAGAGGCGTGAGATGGGCTTCGGATATAATTGTAACATCTAATCCCTAGATATATATATGTGTATATATATATTGCATTTCCTGTCATTTTTTCCTTAATTAAAATTAATTATTTCATTTTCTACAATTATTTATAAGGGAAAAGATTGCAACTAATTTCAAAAGATGGGGAGCACATTGCAAACAATTCGAAACATCACAAGGCAATTTATAACTACGCAACAAATCTAAGGGCGAAAATATAATTCTTTCCATGAAAAGACGATTTCATGATCACGTGACATCACGCGTGATAGTCTTTGAGGACGACATAGCGGCCGGAGTCTGTGCGGGGGCATCGAAAATCAATTTGAAAAATATCGACGGATTTATGCTAAAATCGAGATATTTTGGGGTGAAAATCAATAATTATCCAAAAAATACGAGGCCAAATTGTAATTTTCCCGGTCGAAAATCACAAAATCAAATGCTCCTGCGTCGGAAGTCACATTTTGCCAGAGAAGAACTTCTCCAAACCCCTAAACCCTCACTCTCTCTCTCTCTCTTCGACAGCAGCCATGGCGATGCGCTTGGTCCGCTTCCGGCGAGCCCTCGCCGCGCCGCCCGCCCTCCGACGCCCCCTCGCCGCACCATTTCCGTCGCGGCCGCCGTCGACGCCGCCACCGACGGCGATGTCTCCGCCTGCAATCGCGCCGCGACCTCGGTCGTCGGCGGCGGCGGCGGCGACGTCGCTGCTCCTCTTCTCGCGATCGCTGGCCTACAACGCCGGCGGCTACAACGACGGCGGCGGCGACAAGATCGATCCGGACACGGTCCTCTTCGAGGGGTGCGACTTCAACCACTGGCTCATCACCATGGACTTCCCCAAGGACCCCAAGCCCACTCCCGAGGAGATGGTTCGCACCTACGAGGAGACTTGCGCCAGAGGGCTCAACATCAGGTCTTTTGATTTCTCTTTTCGCTTGCGTTGTTTCTTTCCTCACGGTGTGTCGGAAATGGTTCTGCGATCGAGTCGAACTCAGTGAAGACAGGGTAAATTTCTTAAAGGAATTTGTTTTTCGATTTGCTTGCTTTCCATCGGCAGAGGCGGGAATCAAGTAGTGTTTGGCTAGAAAGCATGAATTTAGCAATCATGACTAACGTGACTCCTTGTGAATAGATACGTTTTTGGGACCGTGAACCAACTAGAGAGTTGGCTCAAAGAAAAAAAAAAAACTCAAACCTTTTGGCCCGATTAATATTCGAATAGATTAGTTCTATTCCTGGTTGGTAATCCGTTCATACCTGATAAATTACACTGTGCAGGCTTTATTGTAGGTATTGCGTGCTATGTTTGAGACCATAATTTATGTGCTTGGTTGACGACGCAATGTTCTTTTGGGTTACTGCACTGGCTTGTCGGTATTGGGCTTTTATGGAAGTATGTAGAACAAATGCTAGATGACGTTTAGCGTTAACTAATTTGAGCAAGCAAATATGGGATGCTAAGCCTGTGCCTCGGTTACATGATAAGAAGTGTTGTAATATTATTGAACTCGCTTAGTTTAGCAATAAATAAGCAACACAAATTCTTGTTTACCTGCCGTGCCGTGTCTCTCTTTCTATGGCGCATGCTTTCATCCGGATGCGCATGTATGTGCGTGTCCTTTTCTTTTTGTCCATGTGCTTAATCCCAGGAGAAAGACATCTCCCTTAGAATTAGGTGACATGTTTGTTTAATTGTTTATCTGGCCGGACTATGGATTATACAATGCTAGATCTGGTGCAAAGTGTTTAGCTCAGTACAGAGATAGAGCCATGCAAAATACATCTACAGCACAGATAGGCTTAGAAGGGATTTCTTCTTAGAGTTCGTCTGTCCTCATCCATCTGGAAACTTAAGTGATAGATGGTACCTTTGGTCAATTGAAGACAGAGGTGGAGTGGGTTATCAAGAGGCTTTGGAGCTTTATGTTCAATTTTTAAGATGTAGAATTTGAAAATGAGTGTTGCTTAGAGATTAATGGGTGTCTCAGTACCAGCAAATGCTTAGGGATAAGTCAGGTGTTACCGTAAAGCATTGCCAATACAGGCGGGAAGTTAATGAACTCTAATTTATGGGAGGGATTGAAGCCCTCCTCAATAGTGAACAAATAAAAAAAAGGATTTGTGGGAAATTAGGAGGCTCTTTGGATGCAGGGACCAGGTGATTATGGGAGTTGAGGCAGAATGTCAGTGGGGTAAGGTGACATATCTGGTAGAATTGGCTAGTGATTTTGGAAGAGACTGAAGTTTCTCTCTTTCCTAACTGGTTGCAACTTGGGGAGGTCAGCCCCTGGGCTAAAGGTTTGACTGGTTCTCATAACTAATTGAAGTTACTCAAGTGTCTATACGTTTCCACCTGATAGGGGCCGCATGGATAAACCAAATTGGAATGAATAAATTAACAGACTGGAAATTGGCACCGGGATGAGCCAAAAAAATGTTGAAGGTCTGAATTGAGTATTTCTTATGCGGGAAAATGATACTAATAGCTCCTAAACTTCGGCCCAATGTGTATCTTCATCCTTGAATTTTGTTTCATTCAGTGTGGTCCTTGAATTATTTGTTACAATGAAGTCCTTTTGTTTGATCAAACAAGTGAGAAAGTCAAACACATGTCCCTTAATTATTGCGTAATGTGCAATTTAGTCCTTAAACTTTCAATTTGTTTAATCTAGTTGCTCACCTTTCTGTAACAAAATCAGATCAGTCATTCGGTATCATGCACAAGTTTTCATAATTATAGTATTGCCCAAATTAAAGATTTTCTTTTCATTTAAATTCATTTTCTAAATCAAAAAAAATATTTTTATAGTAAATGATCCTTGTGAATAGTAAGAAAGACTTATTTGACTTTGTAATGAAAAGCTGAGGAATTAGATTGAACAAATTGAAATTTGAGGGACTGGGTTGCACATTACCCAATAATTTGAGACTTGTGGTGATTTTTTCCCTTGTGTGATCAAACGAAAGGACCACAGTAGACATTTACGAATAGTTCAAGAATCACATTGAACGAATTAAAAGTCCAAGGATGACATTATACATGGGGCCAAAGTTTAGAGACAATGGTGTCATTGTCCCTTCTTATCCGCTTGACAGCTTATATGGCTTTTGGGCCTTTTTCCCTGCTTTACTTAGGAATGCCTTGGTAAGGCTTTTTTCTTATGTTGTAATTTCCCTTATTAAATATCAACTGAATGATTCTCATCGTTAAAAGTTGGGTAAGTACATTTGTTCTCTGCATTTACGCTAGATATGTCAGTTTTTGTTGAATCATTGCTGATCTTTCTTAGTTTTGTGTGTGTTGAATGAGATGACATTTGATATTCGTGTTTCAGTGTGGAAGAAGCAAAAAAGAGAATGTATGCCTGTAGCACCACAACTTATCAGGGGTTTCAGGCTGTGATGACTGAAGCAGAGTCAGAGCAATTTAAAGGCAAGTGTCTTTAATGAGTTTCTCATTGGAACCAATGTATGATAGTATCTCATCATCGTTCTGCATTGACTCATTGAACTATAAACAGATCTGCCTGGAGTTGTCTTTATATTACCTGATTCCTACATTGATCCCCAAAACAAGGAGTATGGAGGTATGACTTGACTCCACAGGGAATTTCATCCACTTTATATCTCTGCCACAATTTTTGCAGTCATTTAATCCCTTTATCCTCTAATTGCTTAATCCCAACTCTGTGACATGCTTATGATAACCCTGGAACGCTTGTTATTTTGTTGAACTTACTAATTATTAGGTGACAAATATGAAAATGGAGTAATCACGCATAGACCACCTCCGGTTCAGTATGGGAGGCCTGGAGGTAGAGTGCGTGACCGCAATAGAAATTATGACCAACCTAGATATGACCGGCAAGGAGGTCAAGTGCCAAACAGACAAGGGCCCCCCCAATATGGTTATCAAGGACCTATGCAGCGGGACGGTCCGCAAAATTATCCTCCTCAGCAAAGTTATGGTGCCCAGGGGCAATTTGAGAGAAGAAATCCCATGCCAATGAGCAATATGGATTATGCCCCTGGTGGAAGGGATCCATATCAAGGACAGAGGAGAGATCCGGTGCCTTCATATCAGGGAAATTACAATCAACAGGGTCATAACAGCAATTACTATCAGCAACAGAGAGACCTGCCGCAAGGAGATAGATGGAGCTCTGCACCTCCAATGCAGAATGCACCTCCAGTGCAGAATGATTATAGGAGGGACAATCGGAACTATGCACCTACTCCTGGTGGAACTTATGGGCAGGGTTCTGATGGATTTCAAGGGCAGGGTACTGGTAGTGCACATGGGCAAGGAATGAATCCCACTTATGGACAGAATTATACTGGACATGGCGAAGGACAAAGGTTCACACCGCCAGGGCAAAAGAGCATGCAGGAAGACCAATGGAGCATGCAGCAAGACCAAAGGAGCTACAGACCAGAAGGACAAGGGGGAATTGAGCAAGTAAGCTATTCAAGTTTAGTCTATCGATATAGATCTTTGTGTGGAGTAAAATATATAGAGTACGGTAGTCATTACACGTTAGCCATGTGTAAAACGTTTCTCATTGTATGAGATTTCAACCATGCCTAGTTTGGGTGATGCATTCATGCAGATGGGTACTTTGCTATGCATCTGCCAGAAGATTATAAAAAATTGGATTTGATTGTTGCCATTTTACTCTTGAGAGAGGTGTTAAGTGGGATGCTTAGCTAAATTTCTCCACTCAACTTGGTTAAGAGGGCAGTTGATCCATGTTGCGTGTAAACTTAAGAAGTTAACCAGTTGCTTTTGTGAACAAGGGCTGCGAAGTTAATCCTGCTGCTAATTCCAAAGTACCGCACATTTTTCATATTTAGATGGAGATACATGCTTGCACTGCATGTCATAACGTTGGCTTTAATGTTGGTTGCGGGCTGGACCTTGAAATGAGCCATTTTTTTCTGCGATTAAAATACAGATGAATTTGTCCTGTCACATAATTTTGTGTGCACACTCATCCAAAGCTCATTATATTTGTGTATTTTCTTATCCTCTTGGGTCAAAGCATACTTCTGCATCACAGTCTCTATGACCTGAGAATTTTGTTATCTGATGTGTTTTTTTGTTATCCATGAGGTTAGCTTTTCCAAGTTTACGGGCAAGCTAGGCTCACAGGGATTCTTCACCCCTTGCTCTGCCCTGGAAATATGATGGAAAAGAAGAAAAAAGAAATAATTTTCTATTGTCCAATATTATATTTTGCCATGACCATGACCCATTGCTTTGTTTGGGGAATCTTAACTTTGCACATTCTAGCTGTTAAGTGTGAGCTGTTCTCATCATGCTTCCTCTGACATACCTCAACACCGCTGTCTTCTGCAGAGGAAATATTAGGGAGCTCAAATGGGGTCCTTGGGATGCAAAGCTTGCAAAGATGGTGATTTTTATGACTTCTCTCAGGAGGATCTAATGTCGTTCCTGCAGGAGTGACGGTATTTCACATGGTCAGGATAGTTGGTTGAGAACTTTTCACAAGATAGTAGGTTGAAAACTATGTCCTCTTTTAGTTCATGTCATTTTTCCATTTACTCTGGCGGTTCTCTCTATAATATAGTTGTGAGGTATGAGATGGATTCCTCTGTGTGCGTGTGTATGTGTGCATGCGTGCAAGTGCAAGATCAGCAAACCTGCATGGAATCAATAATATTCACTACAAGATGTATAGCCCATCTCCCTCACCAAATTAATGTGATTGCGAGCTGGATTACGCACTTGCTTTCTTCCAGAAAACTTGTATCTTTTCTTGCGTCGGACTTGACTTTCGATGCTGAGTCTTGTTCCTTAATCAAATTATACCTTGTCTGATCGTCACTCTCTTGCACCACCGGTGAATAAGCTGCTTTGGCAAATACTTGGATATGGTTCAAGGAAACTTGTTGCCATTTTCCTCTAGATCCCACACATAGATGTGTGATTTTTCTTAGTGTGTTATGCTGAAAAAGCACTTTTCTTTTTCCTTTTTAGAGGACTATGTTAAACAGGGGTGTCCAAAAAGCCCGCGCCGGCCCGGCCCGACCCTAAAATTTGGATTGTTCTGGGATTGGCGCTTGTCTTTTATGAATAGGGCTTTTTAGTTGTGGGTATTATTAGAGTTGGGCTAGGGTTGGGCCCGACCCATGACACCTTGGTACCACTCACAAATCCCCCTCTCTCTTTCCCCTTCTCTCTCCTCTCTGTCTCTACACGACAAAACCCTAACAACATTAACCATCGAAGCCCACGGTGGTAGCAATTGCGGCTTACCAGGCGCCCCCCACCATGCCACTCCAATCTTGGCCGTCTGCTGTCGTCGCTGCTGCCGCCTCAGCCTCAGCCTCATGGCCTAGCAACGACGGGACGTTTGCGTCCTCCAGCTTCGGCGAGCTGCACCGGGAGCTGCGGGTGCTGCATCACCGGATGAAGTCTCCGTTGGCCGTGAACCTGAGGTCTGGCACCCGAAACGGCGGCGGCGGTAGGATTGGTACTAGCAGCGATCGAGCACGGCTGCCGAGCTGGTGAATGGCTAGCTTTGCGGGCAATGGGGGCTTCGGACTCTAACCCGATTTGTAAATCTACATCCCATTATTCATACTAACGTCATCATCCCCATCAATCACCCCAAAATCCAACCTATTTACCTCTTCCGACACCGAATTCGTGTCCCTCACGAACCGAGATGCTTAGCAAACATATCCATGCTAGAGCCGCTCCTGCTGTCGAGCTTTCGGAGCAGATCGTCGGAGTAGGGATCGGAAGCAACGTCGTCGTTCGAGGCTCCAGTTCGATCGATAGCGGCGATTGGATTGTCGACGGGCAGCATCAGGTTGTCGTCGGAATCAAAGAGATCGATCGTGCGATGGTTGATGTGGCAGTGATTGGGGTGGCGGAGACGGGAGGTCGAGGCCCTTGCTAACATGACCTTGGGGTATACGCTGATCTAACCCGAAACCCAACTTGGCTCGGACTGGCCCGACCCGATTCTTAGGGCATATGCTGAATAGGGTCTTGGGCCTAGTCTGGGTGGGTCAAATGCGACCCTGTTGGTTTTGGGTTAGGTAGGGCATCATGAAAACCCGACCCGACCCAACCCGTTGACGCTCCTAATGTTAAAGTCAATGAATTAAGTTTCGCTAATGAATGGTGAGGATGAATGGAAGGACATTTGATCGACCCATATTTCCCGACTAGTGAGGATGAATCCAAGGACATTTGATCGACCCATAATTCCCGATGGGAATTAGTTTTCTCTCCAATCGGAAAAGAACAAGTGAACTCAATTTTTTTTCTGTCAACCATCTGAAATTAAGTAGTGTACCTTGTCATCTGGTTACACATTGGGGAAAGGGAGTCACTAAAACGAGTCCTTGAGATAAAGATGGTTACACATCATCATCTGAGGCTTCCCACCATCTTCGCTTTTGTTTTTCCCTCTATTTTCTCATTGTGGAATTGTCTGTTGACCTTTTCTCTGTGTTTTCTCCGACGAACAAAAACCTTTGCAAAGCTCTTTTTCCATCGTTTTCCATTCTTTTGGCTCCTCGAAGCTGGGTCCTTCTCCTTACTTTTTCAACATCAGGTAAGTCTCCTTTTCACCCTTCTGCCTCTTTCTTCTCTCTTTTTGGCCCGGCAAGCTCTTGGTTCGAATGTGATTAGGCTCTTTGATTGTCCTATGGCTTGAGATTTCCGGGCGTACTGCTTTCACTAATCGATCAATTACAACTTGAGGTTGATATGTCATTTCCTCGAATTACATGATTGGATCCTCGAGCATTAAACTATCTAAGTAGCGATTCGGAAAATATTATCTGTGATCTGTTCATCCATTCTTCTTTTTGGAAAAGTTACTAAAGATTTTCTTTTTCTTCTTTAAACAAATTTACGAATGGGATGATATTTCTTAATGCGTGAGAAAAACGTCATATACCCTAATTTTTTGTAATTTTCAGCGAGGAGCACCTGCGGATCCTTATTCTGCAGAGATCGAATTCGTTGAGGGTTTCATAAATTACGCGAACAAATCGGTACTTTCCTTAACTTTTATTAGGTGCAAAAGTCTGCACAAATTTGGGTTAAATTGATGTGATCAAAGAAGTGCTTGAGAAGATGGAAGATTGGCACCCGGCAGAAAGAGGCGTGGGCAACGAGGATGAAAAACCAGGGAACGCAAACACTGAACTGGCGAAACTCAATGGGCTTAACGTCACCACGGGGCCAATTTTCTTGCACGGCGAATTGGACTTGTACATAGTGGAGGCCAAATCCCTCCCAAACATGGACCTGGCCTCGGAGAGAATAAGGCAGTGCTGCTCCATGCTTGGGCCACCCTGCGCGCCTGCATTGCGTGGGCGGCGGCCCGTCGCCATCCGCTCCTCAGGGAAGCACTCAATGATCACGAGTGACCCCTACGTGGCCGTCTGCCTAGCGGGGGCCACGGTTGCCCGGACCCGGGTTATTCCAAACTGTGAGAACCCCTTGTGGGACGAGCGGTTCTGCGTTCCGGTGGCGCACCCGGTAGTGAAGGTGGAGTTCCATGTGAAGGACAACGACATGTTTGGGGCCGAGCTCATCGGGGTCGTGGAGATCCCAGTGGCCAAGATTGTGTCCAACGACATGATCAACGACTGGTTCCCGATAATCGGCAACTTCGGGAGCCCTCCCAAGCCCTACCCGGAACTTCACATCTCAATCCAATTCAGGCCGGTCAGCGACAACCCTTTATACAAGGATGGTGTTGGTGTTGGGCCAAACTATGTGGGTGTACCAAACACATATTTTCCACTTAGGAAAGGTGGGGATGTGACACTGTACCAAGATGCTCATGTCCCTGAGGGGAAGCTGCCTCAGATTTTGCTTGATGATGGGAAGATTTACGAGCAAGGCAAGTGTTGGGAGGACATATGCCATGCCATTTTGGAGGCCCACCACTTGATCTACATCGTTGGTTGGTCCATTTATCATCCCGTGAGGCTTGTGAGAGAGCCCACAAGGGAATTGCCCAATGGAGGAGAGCTTTCTTTAGGGGAGCTCTTGAAGTACAAGTCCGAGGAAGGTGTCCGAGTGGTCGTGCTCATTTGGGACGACAAGACTTCACACGACAAGTTCCTCTTGAAGACGGTAATACTAAAACATTGCTAAAACATGGAAATGTCTTTATGGTTTTTTGGATGATCGGAATACTGCCGGGTCAAGAAAAATTTGTCCGCCTGCGTTTTTCATCACTGTTAATTCGTTGGCAAGTGCAGTAGAGCGGTGGGAAGTCACAACCAATGCATCGATGGTGATAAGAGCCGCATGTGAAGAAATTTCTATTCTAAGTATCATCCGTTTATTACCGGTGCACAGGATGGACTAATAGTTCTTTCTTTCGGCTACCCTTTACAAAATGTAATAGGAGAATATGTTCTATAGTGGCTCTTTTCTTGAATGAGTGTCCTAAAATATAATGCAACCCCCCGCTTGGCCAAATTTCAAATCCATTCTTTTTGTTACAGAAAATCTGCATGTCTATTGACTTAGGAAATTATAGTTCTTTGTTGAGATCTCTCATCATTGAGACTCAGCATGTGCCACGTTTATTGCATAGGATGGCGTGATGCAAACTCATGACGAAGAGACGAAGAAGTTTTTCCGACATTCCGGCGTCCGCTGTGTACTTGCTCCTCGTTATGCAAGCACCAAACTTAGCATTTTCAAGCAACAGGTATGTATCTTTAGACGTTTAGGTCAATTCTTAATCAAAATCTCATCGTTAGATTGCATCAAAAGCGCTGCTTTTGCTGTTTATTACCCGATTATTCCAATAAGGTATAATTTCATAGAGAAGGTTTCCTTTCATCAGACAATCTACGTATGTTTATTGTTCTGTACCCACGCTGTCCTAGATGCATGTCATGTATTTTCTGACCTAATGACTATCCATTCAGGACAGTTCTCAAATAGGGAGTTTTACAGTTTTGCAGAGGCTATCCATTCGATCGAAATCCGACGTAAATTTATGAAAGTGTTGGTTTAATTTGTTGGTGTATGGGTCATTTGTAGTCCAGGTCGTGGGGACCCTGTACACGCATCACCAAAAGTGCGTGGTTCTCGACACTCCAGCCTCAGGAAACAGTCGCAAAGTAACGGCTTTCATTGGCGGGTTGGACTTATGCGATGGCCGATATGACACTCCTGAGCACAGGCTCTATGGTGATCTTGACACCATCTTTAAGAATGACATTCACAACCCCACCTTCACGGTAATTAAGCTAATGTTTACCTTCGCATTGTTATAACATGTGCATGGTATATTCTGATCACGAGAAGTACTTGCTTTTTGTGATAATTGTAGTCCACTGTCAATGTCCCAAGGCAACCGTGGCATGATCTACATTGCAAAGTTGAGGGACAAGCTGCGTATGACATATTGACGAATTTCGAACAGAGATGGAAAAAGGCGGCAAAGTGGCGCGAGTTTAAGCTGAAAAGCGTCAGGCGTTGGCATGAGAATGCTCTCTTAAGGCTTGACAGGATTTCGTGGATACTTTGTCCCTCGACAAGCCCTGATGGCGACAAAAAAGTACAAGTCAGGGACGAAGACGACTTGGAAAATTGGCATGTGCAGGTCGGGAAAATTTACATTGAATTAAAGACCATTTTCAAGGGACTTCAGTCGTAGACAAAATGAAGTGTGACAACCGTCTTTCATTTCAATTTTATGTTGGCATAGGTCTTTAGATCGATTGATTCAGGATCTGTAAAGGGATTTCCGAAGAGCGTTGAAGAAGCTGCAAAGCAAGTAAGTTTTAGCTACTAATACCATGCCACTAGATTTGCAACAGGCCATTATATATGTATAACTTGAAAAGTTTTCCTTACATTAGAAAGTCACTCTTCTTTTTATGCACAATCTTTAGTGTTTTTGAATAGAGATTGAAGTCCACATTGATAATGTTGCTTCTTTCAATCTCTTCATGGATGCAGAATCTTATATGTGGAAAGAACTTGAAAGTAGACAAGAGCATTCACACGGCGTACGTGAAAGCGATTAGATCAGCGCAACACTTCATTTACATTGAAAACCAGTATTTTCTTGGCTCTTCCTATCATTGGCCATCCTACAAAAATGCAGGTATAAGGTGCACATTTCTATTCATTCTGACTGATGAGTTGAGCGAGCAAACAATCCCTCCAGTAACGAGTGTTCAGATTTTGCTGCCCCTGGGGATTGTATATAAGCTAATAATAGCTAATACTCACTATATAAGACATTGAAAGTGGATTTTGATTCAATATGTTATATTTCTGAGACCGACTCTCCGAAACTTTTTAAATTTCGATTTTTTCCTCCATTTTCTAGTATTGTTTAGGCCTGTCTAATTTCTTAGAGTTTAAATTTTGATGGTAACCAATGCTTGATTTGGTTTTGACAAGCAGGTGCAAACAATTTAGTGCCGATGGAGCTGGCATTGAAGATCGCAAGCAAAATCAATGCAAACGAGCGCTTCTGTGTGTATATAGTAATACCGATGTGGCCGGAGGGTGTCCCTACTAGTGCTGCCGTGCAGGAAATTCTCTTCTGGCAGGTCAGATCAAGTATAAACTCTTTCATCTTGCAATGAAATGTTGATGACATATGCAAATCGATAACGGTATTTGAGTTTATATGACGTCCTAGCAAATTGACAATAAATAACATGACGGAATTGAGCAGAACGTGATCCAAGCAGACCAAGCCTAGCTACTTAAAGGGGGAAATTTGAGATTCGACCTCGTTTCAGTTGTTTTAGTATTTCTCTCCGAGATATGATGACATGAAAATATCAATATTCACTATTCTCATATGTGTGTATTGATAATGTGAACAGGGACAAACCATGACGATGATGTACAAAATTATCGCCCAGGCTCTCGAAAAAGCTGGGTTGTCGCACAAATATCATCCATTAGATTACTTGAACTTCTATTGCCTAGGCAAGCGGGAGCCCTTGTCCTCTACGCAACCTTCATCCCAAGCAGTGAATCAACAATCCGAAAATAATGCGGCGGTATATGTCTATACTCTTTTCATGGATTCTTCCTTTGACTCGTCTGTTAAAAAAGTAAAACAAAGAAAGTCATTAAGAACGATGGTTTCTGCATGAGTGGTAAAAAGACTTTTGGTTGAAACATGTTTGTGGTTTCTATCTATGCAGGCGTCGGTTCAAAAGTTCCGCAGATTCATGATATATGTGCATGCCAAGGGAATGATAGTAGATGATGAGTATGTGATCATGGGATCGGCAAATATCAACCAAAGATCTCTTGATGGCTCAAGAGACACCGAAATCGCAATGGGGGGTTATCAGCCGCATCACACTTGGGCCGGGAAAAAGAGGCATCCGCATGGCCAGGTTAGTTGCATCGGGTTAGCCTCTCATCTAAATAGCATATACTAGGCGAACACCCGGGCGAGTGCAGCGAAATTCATTCAAAAGTTGAATCTTGTAAATAATTATGTCAACTTATGCTATGCAGGTTTACGGTTATAGGATGTCGCTTTGGGCGGAGCATTTGGGAGATTTAGAGGACAGCTTTAGGGAACCTCAAAGCACTGAATGTGTGAAGAGGGTGAACAAAGTAGCCAAACGGAATTGGAAAGCTTATGTGGATGAGGACCAACATAATCCCAAGGAAATGAAAGGCCACCTGATGCAGTATCCGATTCATGTGAGCAGAGAGGGAAAAGTCGGTCCTTTGGCTGGTTTCGAAACGTTTCCTGATGTGGGCGGCAAAATCCTCGGATCGCCCACCACTCTTCCCGATGCTCTCACGACATGATCAAATATGTAAATTAGTCGGATTCGATTATGGGAGTGTGCAAATGCAATGATATATACCAAAATTTTCAAGTGATTTTGGGTTAAACAACAGTAATTTCAACAGCTGAATTGAAAAATATAAGCAGAATGAGCAAGCATGAGCATGACAAAGCAAGTTGTGAGTTGGATAGATACTCTCTACTAATTAAAGCTAGTTGTGGGCATGACATGCGATGTCATTGTTGCATAAAATACTTCGGATGAGTTGATGTTATTGTGTGAACATTAAGATAATTTCATATGGTTCATCAGGTTCTTCTTGGCTAAGTGTTTCCCATTCGAGATTTGTAGCATAAACTTCTAAGAGGGAAAAGATTCAACTTTTTCAGATCATAAAACAATTTTCTTGCTAGCCTTGTCGATCATAGGGTCTTTCTCCACCAGGTTTATCGAGAAGGATGACACCAGTTTTGATTTTTTTTTATGAGACAAAAAACTAAATGATATTATTAAAAGTGTATTTTAAATAGTAAAACTCGATGAAATCTAATTTTTGTGAATTTTTGAAAGAGCCTAAAAATCTAATATATTATACTAAAATTGACGTCAAGCACATTAAATTCATTCATATTTAAGTAAAAATATTCTTCTTTTTCAAATAATCTTTGAAGAGCTTTGCCCAGAGAAAAGTAAACATATAGGATAATCTCTTGGTAATATACGATAATAAAAATGCTCTTTGCTCATTAGCTACATTAATTTTTAATGAGTTTTAGAGCAAAATTTCTTGATAACAACAAGTACAATTGACTTTATGACTGAGAATATTTCAAGAGTAACTATTTAAGATATTAGTACAATTATAAACATCACATCTAAAAATATCCAAATCTAGAGTAGTAAATAGTTAAATTAAATTTTTGACCAAAAAATAGTTAAATTAATTCTATGAGAATGAGAAAATATTGATGTTTATGAATTCTTATAAAATTGACTCTATTATGCATGACATATGATGTTATATATATAAGAAGAATGAAGGGTTAACAGGACCGAAGTGGTGGTGGCTAGCCTGCAAGAAAAGGTTGAGAACATTAATATCTGCTTTAGTACTAAAATTGTTGGTGCACCTGAATATTGTCGAGTTGCATGCTATTTTTGAAAGAAGTTACACGCGTCCAAATAAGAGAGGAAAGGTTGAAAATATCTAAGCGATAGAATTTTTTTTTGTTAAAACGATAAGGATGGGGATCTTTTGTCGAAAAAAAGGATTTGTAACGTTAAATAGAGAAAAAATGCATTTTGTGTCACGTCCCGAACCCCCTTCGAGCCCGCGTCATCCCGCCTCCAGTCGACTAGTTGCGACGTCCCAGGTTGTCGCTGACCTCAACTAAACACATTAGAGTTTTAATCGCGATAACGGAAACCAGAAAACACCTTGACAAAATAAATTGGGGAAACATTGAGAAAATATACATTTGCATTTTCAATGAAACTTGTTCCAAACTATATACAATATTACAAACCTTAGTCTACTAGTGCACATTTTACTAAAACTATTGAAACCAAAAAGGAACCGATGACCTATCATTCGTCCTCAAAATTGGTTCTCATCAAAAGTTTGGCCTTCCAATCGACACCCATCGGAAACTTTGCTACTCCGTACTCCGTGTGCACTGGTAATCCAAAACGTACTGTTGGTGGTGGTGGTGGATTCATGTCTCAGGTCTGGGTTCTGAAAATTGTTTGGTTTACATAACCATGAGAATAAATCTCAGTAAGTACACCCATAAATCCAACTTAGGCTATCACGTACCTCCAAATAATTACGCGATCACATACATTCACGTACACCCATATTACGAAACAGGCACATCAATTAAAACTATCAGGATCAATAATGCACACATTCGCACTCAGTCACGATTTCGTTGTATGCAATATGCGTATGTGCCAATTCTTATCCCATTCTTCCTTCCATTCTCATTTTCCACTTTTTCAATCCTCGCCAGTGGCCTGCGTTGTAGTACACGCCTCAAGCACACTGCGATCATTCATCACTTCACTTCCGGCCCGCGTACTCGTTCACGCCTCAGGCCCCGATCGCGACCTGAGCATCACACGCCCTAGGCCCGATCCTAACTCAGCCCGTGCTAAATACGACAGGCCTACATGATTGAGACCCAACTCAGCCCACGCCAAATGCGACAGGCCTACATGATTGAGACCCAACTCAGCCCACGCCAAATGCGACAGGTCTACATGATTGGAAGCCGAGCTTATGATGCCTCGGTCCAATCCTGGTCTCACCCGAGCTGATCGTGCCTCGGACCGATTCTCATACATGCTTTTTCAAGCCTCAGCATGTGTCAAATGCAACAGACCTACGTGATCGCTGCCCGAGTTTACGACACTCGGCCCGATCCCATTCTCGTTCTATCACACCTTCACATGCTTTCCCACAATCATTTGTTACACCATACTTCTTCTTACTCATGCACATACTTGATATGCATTTACCACACGTGACTAGCCCATCACATGCGATCTATGTACGTATCGAGTCACACGCAGACATATCGCACTCAACAATTCACATGGGCAATGTCAACAATTAATTCAATCAACTCACGTGTGTACCCAACAAGTATGTATAGACACTCAATTGTATAATAACACACTCAATTAAATCACCACGATTTATAAATAAATCAGACACACTTCAAATACGGTAATTGCTATTTTTCTCCAACCAAATGGCGTCGGATTAATTCCGATCATTCACGGGACTTTCTTGCCATTAAATACCGGTTCTAAAAATCCAACTTGCGTCCTGAACCACAGCTCCACAGCCTCGTGAACAGTGAATCATAGCTCGTGAACAGTGATTCGCAGCTTGTGAACAGTGATTCGCAGCTTGAAATTCCCTCAAATCGTACTCAAAAAATTCCAAATTAATTCCTTCAGGCCCGCCATACAATTCCGGTCTAAAACCCCAACGTATCACACCCACACAAGTCCAATTTCACCTAAAAAAATCGAATTATTCGGCGATACCCAAAATCCTAAATCGGGATTAGGAAGCGACTTACCGCGTTATAGGCTAAAACGGCTAAAACGGAAAGCGGTGGCGCTCTACGGCGAAGGCGAACAACTCACGATTGCTTTCGGCTTGCACGGCAGCGATCCGGCGGCGGCGGCGAGGAAAACCGGCGGAAATGGGTCATGGGGGAGAAAGGAAAAGAGAGGGAATGGTGGCTGGTGGTGGCGGTTTGAGGCTGATACGGTGGCTAGGCGGAGGCAAGAAGGCGGTCCGGCGGTGCGGCAAGCGGCGGTGCCGGCGAGGAAGCTCACGGCCAAAGAAAGCCCACGGCCAAGGAAGAAAACAAATGAAAAATATGAGGGGGAGGGGGCTGATCGTGGAAATGGAGGAGAGAGGGGGAATGGCCGAAGGTGATGATGTGAGAATGAAGAGAGAGAATGGAAAGTTGACTTTTTAGTTCAATTTTCCAAAAATGACCAAATTGCCCTTTAATACTTGGTTCACATTACTCCTTATCCAATAATTGAGGGGTATTTTGGTAATTCACTAGCTGCATTATTGGGCTGATATTATCCATAAAATATCCCCAAAATTCGGAACAGAAAATGGCCCAGGGGCAAAACCGTCATTTTTCCGGTCCCGGGGCGAAATTCCAATTTTCGCATGTATCGACCCTCCATATGTGTGGCCAACATAATGTGGCGTCGGAATTGCAAAAATAGCTTCTTAAGCCCTCGAAAATCGGCTACAAAGTTTTGGGAATAAAATAATATTATTTTCTAAATTTTTGTCGAAATTCTAATTTTTGGTCAAAACTCTTCCTGGCATGCGTGGTCACCCAAAAACGGCGTCGGCCTCGAAAAATATCCTAATTTGACCTCGAAAAGCGACGCCAGAGTCCAGAGGGGCAAAATTGTAATTTTTCACCCCTGGACCAAAATTTCAAATTTTTAGTCATACTAACTCCAAACATGTGTGGCCAGTATAATACGACGTCAGATTCCCAACTTTGTCTCTTAAACCCTTAGAAATCGACTCGTGTGATATCGTCCCCGATGGATATGGAGGTATAGATGATTTAATATCTCCAGTGACAGAAGATCTTGATGATGCGATGGAGGGAATCACTGCCCTATTCGATAACATGCTCATTAGAGCTATCGAGAAAGGACTGTTGGAGGGAATGGGCACTAGCCCGTAAGAGTAACACCTTTACTTTTTTTACACACTCCCTTGTGTAGGAATTTTACTGCTTTCTAGGACTTGCCCCATCTCAGGAGCTACTTTTTAGGATTTTTCATTTCTAGGACTCAATGTTGCAATTTCCATTCAATAAATGTAATTCATTTGGTGATAATCAATGAAATTACAAATTATTTTCATTTTTGAGGGCATGTTGAGGTACATCAAACCAGCCCAGTGATGATACCCAACCGATAAAAGAAAAATATAGTCCAAGAAAAATTCTGAGGCCTGGGCTTCGTCATGTTCCTTCGTGTTAAAACCTTTTTGAAAAGAACTTACAAAAAACAAAAAAAATATTAAAAGAAGAGAAAAAAATTAGAAAAAAGAAATGCAATGTTTACCCATGTTTGTTCTTCTGAATCACTTACTTTATGTTTCAAGACCAATCTTGTGGCATGTGAGGGTATGGGAACGGTCCAATCTCATGAATTATGTCCAACCGAGCTTGATCCTAATGACACAGACGAATTTGATGATTCCTCAGATATTCAGTGCGATCTAGAGCGGCATGAAAGGCCCAAAGTCCTTACATCAGACCAAACTGTCATTGTTAACCTAAGTAATTCTGAAGAACCCAAAGAGGTGAAGATAAGGGCAACCATTCCCAAAGGTGAAGCGAAACGCCTAGTTCAATTGTTGAAGGATTACCATGATATCTTTGCATGGTCGTATGCTGATATGCCAGGTTTCGACCCTTCTATTGTAGAGCATGGCCTGCCTACTAATCCTGGCATGCCGCCCAAGAAACAGAGGCTACGGAGAACCAAACCTGAGCTTTCGAAGAAAATAGAGGAGGAAGTCATGAAGCTCTTGAAAGTGGGATTCATCGAAGTCATCCAATACCCCAGCTGGGTAATCAACATCGTGCCAGTCATGAAGAAGGATAGCCGAGTTCGGATTTGCATCGATTATCATGACCTGAACAAGGCTAGCCCCAAAGACGACTTCCTATTACCGCACATAGACGTTTTGGTAGACAGAACTGCTGGATTTGAGCTATTTTCCTTCGTGGATGGTTTCTTGGGTTATAATCAGATAAGAATGAAAGACGGTGATAAGGAAAAAACGGCGTTCATCACTCCTTAGGGGACATTCCACTATAAGGTCATGCCCTTCAGCCTTAAAAATGCCGAGGCAACATATCAACGGGCAATGGTGACACTTTTCCATGACATCATACATAAGGAGATCCAGGTCTATGTCGATGACATGATAGCCAAGTCTCGACCCGGGAAGAGTCACGTCGATACCTTGAAGAAATTATTCGAGAGACTTCGTGAGTTTAAGCTCCGTCTCAACCCAGCAAAGTGCATATTTGGAGCAACCTCGGGCAAATTACTTGGGTTCATAGTAAGCAGTAAAGGCATTGAAGTTGATCCCTCCAAAGTGAAAGCTATATGTGAGTTACAATCTCCATCGACCGTGAAAGAAGTGCGAAGCCTCCTGGGTAGATTGAACTATATAGCCCGTTTTATTTCCCAGCTCTCCGAAAGTGTTAAGCCATTCTTCAAACTTCTAAAGAAGAATGCTCAAGTGGAATGAAACGATGATTGTTAGGAAGCATTTAACGAACTAAAGTGGTACTTGATGAAACCACCAGTGCTAGTCCCACCAATGCCGGGCCAGCCTTTGATCCTTTACCTCACAATTCATAGCAAGTCTCTAGGTGCGATGCTAGCCCAGAAAAATCCTGAAGATGGAAAAGAGTGAGCCATTTATTACTTAAGTAAGAAGTTTACTGTTTTGGAATTGAATTATCCTGAAGTCGAGAAGACTTGTGCTGCACTAGTATGGGTGCTCCATAGGCTGCGACAATATACACTGCATCACCAGAATTTGCTTGTGACTAAGAATGATCCCATCAAGTATTTACTTAATTAACCGGCTTTGGTAGGGAAGTTAGCCAAATGACAGATTTTAATTTCAGAGTTTGATATCCAGACAATGCTACAGAAATCAGTTAAAGGCCAAGTAATTGCTGATGTGTTAGCCGAAAATCCTGGAATCTTAGATGATGATAGATATTCTCCAGAAAATTGTATTTTGGTAATAAAGGAAGACACATGGACCATGTTTTTCAATGGAGCCGTAAACTTGGTTGGTTCCGGCACTGGGGCAGTTTTAATATCTCCAGATGGGCAACATTATCCAGTAGCAGCAAAATTGGTGTTCTCATGTACCAACAACATAGCTGAGTACGAAGCTTGCATTCTCGGACTCGAAGCCGCAGTGGTAATGGGGATAACCAAGTTGAAAGTGTTTGGTGATTTCACTCTGATTATTCTCCAAACTGTAGGAGAGTGGAATACAAGAGACACCAAACTAGTGTCATACCATGAATACCTTGAAGAAATCATAAAGGAATTTGAGGACATCTCCTTTGAGTACTTGTCGAGATCCCATAATCAGTTTGCTGATGCGCTAGTTATGTTATCATCCATGCTTCAAGTGACTGGTGGAATGGAGGTAGAACCCTTAAAGATTGAAGTTCTAACAAAACCGACCTACTGTATGGTTGTGACCAGAGAACCTGACAAAAAACCATGGTATTACAATATCATGAGTTACATCCAGATACAAGAATTTCCTAAGGGCAGTACTCTGGCCGACAGGAAGTACATAATGAAAATGGCTTCAAAATTGTTTGTCAGTGGTGAAAAGTTGTACAAAAGATCTTATAATCCAATCCTGCTAAGGTGTGTAGACGCAGCTGAAACTACTAGAATCATGCAAGAAGTACACGAGAGAATATGTGGTCCACACATGAATAGCTACATGTTAGCTAAGAAAATCATGAGGTTGGGTTATTATTGGCTCAGTCTTGAAAGTGATTGCATCCAACATGTTCGAAGATGTCATCGCTGTCAGGTTCATGGGGATAAAATAAATGTTCCCCTGATAGAATTACATCAGTTGTCCGAGCCATGGCCCTTTTCAATGTGGGGTATCGATGTGATTGGCCCGATTAATCCCAAGGCATCAAATGGACATCGATTTATCTTGATCGCGATTGATTATTTTTCCAAGTGGATTGAGGCGGCATCTTATGCAAACGTCACTGCAAGGAATGTTGTAAAATTCATCAAGTGAGACATAATTGCTCGTTATGGTGTCCTCGAGGCTATTGTCACCGATAATGGGACAAATTTGAATAACAAGTTCATAGATCAGTTGTTCAATGAGTTCAAGATCCAGCACCTGAATTCATCTCCCTATTGTCCACAGATGAATGGAGCATTTGAAGCCGCTAACAAAAACATTAAGAAGATTCTGGCCAAAACGGTTGAAAACTATTGTGACTGGCATGAAAGATTGCCATTTGCACTAATGGCATATCGGACTTCTAAGCGATTGAAAGCCATTTGCCACAGTCAATCCTATCAGCAGAGGATAGCTAGATCCTTCAACCAAAAAGTGCGTCCAAGACATTTCGAGGTAAATGATTTAGTCCTAAGGAAGGTATTGCCAGTCTTTCCTATTCCTAGGGGTATATTTGCCTCAAACTACATCGGTCCATATGTGGTTAAAAAGGTATTTCCCGGAGGTGCCTTGATTCTCGCAGAAATGGATGGCTATGAGTTCTCTACTCCTGTTAATTCTGATACTGTGAAGATGTATTACCCCTGATAAAATCCAACATTTTGTAGTAAAAGTTTTCAAGTGTTTGGTTTTATATTCTGAATTGCAAACATTTCACTGATGAATAAATGGTTGCAATCAATTTCAAGTTAAGATGTGTGCATTGGCTTTAAATTCTGCATGGTTATTTTGTCGATCTGCATCATCGACTTCAAAAGGGAAATCTATTTGAACAATCTGACAACTCATGTGGAATGAATTGAATGTGTTAAATGAGGTACATCGAGATCATGAAAGGCAAGCCCTATCTTATATACAGTCCCATGCACTAATCCCTAGTGAGTTGAATGAAAAAAAGAAAATTCATGTCTGCAAGGTAAAGAGTTATCTCACAAAATGTACGGCGACCGAGATGACAAGAGGCATTTCATTTCTTTACCTTAAACACTACAAGTTGTCCATTGTTTCACCACTTTGAGCCTAAAAGCTTGAAGAAATCCTTTCAAATTACCTCTGTCAAGAACCACCCCACATCGGGGTAAACTGGAGGTAAGTCAACATCATAAGGTGAAAAATGAGTAGAAATTTTCTTGCCCTCACTTGCATCAATCTTCGAGTGTTGCTTTTTCATATGAATTCACACGTAGTTCAAGTGCCTTAGGATGACGAAGAGCATTTCTTTCTCTATCGTATATACACTTTATCCTTTGCTAAGCCCAATTGAGCCTACAATTTCATTTCTTAAACCTAGTTGGTGATCATCCCCCACATTGGGGCAAGGTAAAAGTCATCATTGTTCAAGTAGCGTATTCGGAGAGCCGATAAAAGATGAAGATCCTTGAGAGTCCAAATGGCGAGTCATTCAGTCAGAGTGTGGTTGACCGATATATGCATTGTAAACAATGTGTGTCAAAAGTCAAAAATAAAAAAAATAAAAAAATAAAAAAGAAAAACACTAGGGGGCATGAAAAAACAGTGTGCCTGGTAAAAGCAAGGTCAATGCCCGTGAAAAAAAAAAAGAAAAGAAGAAGAAGAGAATGAAGAAAAAAATGAAGAAAAGAGAGAGAACTTTAGAGAAAAAATGACAAGATATAACATGTCAAAGTCATGAATCCCAATGGAGCAGTAGTTCTACAAGTCTCAAAGGAATCAAGTGACGAACTCTGGAAGCCAATGGAGCATCTACCGAGAAGACAATCCCTAGTAAAGAAAAAGACTGGTGGCAATGCCGAGATGATCACCAACTTATTCACCCTAATTATACACATTTTGAGCGTAATGATCCATTCATTTCTCAACCCATGAGCCTAACCTATGTTACGTCCTTTACAAAGTCTTTTTAGATTAGGGCACTTGAAATCGCATGGGAATTCAGATGTTTATAAGCTTAGCTCGAAGAAGTGTGAGCAAGTCCATTTCTATATCATTTTATAGGGTTCTTGACTTGTAAACCTGGAGACAATTGCGGAGTATTTCCTTTCAGTAGCCTCGACTCGAAGAGTCCCCTTTTGCTAAGCCATTGACCAAGCCTATGTTACGGTCCTAGCAAAGACCTCTCGGATTGGTAAGGTCGTACTGTTTGCGAGAATATTCGGGCCCTTGTCGACATGATGATGGTGAGCTAGAGCGATTATCATAAATCAACCTCTTTCAATGAGAATGAGTGAAAGCCCTTTTGGACCGGAAGTCCCTCATTTGACATTTTCAAGACACCAACTTGTGAGTTCGGATTGTCCTATTATGATTTTCCCCAATGAAATTTAGTAATGCTGGTTTGACAAAACCGTCATGCATGAAAACCAGTTGAATTTATAGTGCATGAGTATATGTGTTCTTGATTACCCATGAATGCATATTACATGTCTAGCAGGAGACGCCCTCGAGAGTCGAAGATATCACCAGGTAAGTATATCTCTATCCCTTGGATGCCTGTGATTATTTAGGTATCCCTAACCTGTTCGAGCAAGTGTCAAGTTCCATACTTGGTCATTTGGTTGCGATCTCTAGATGTATTTGACGATATCTAGGCATCTATTGATCAAGCTTTTTCAGGTACCTCTGATGATATCCAGGTATTTGTCAAGGAATCTCTGAGTATTCAGGCTAGCTCCTCTACTCGCCAAATCGTTAAATACCTCTGACGATATCCAGGTATTTTTTGATCAAGTCCTTTCAAATATCTCAGATGATAACCAGATATTTCGTTAAGCACACCTTTCAAACAATTTGGAAAGTTCCTTCTCAAACGCCTCTGACGATATCCAGGTGTTTAGCAATTCACTTTTTCCGAATACCTCTGACGATATCCAGGTATTTCGTTAAAAGTAAGAATGTATTCCAATTTGTCAAATCTCTTTTCAGATACCTCAGATGATAACTAGGCACTTTGTTAAGCTCTCTTTCTAGCAATTTGGAGAAAGCCCTGCATTAGGCACCTCTGACAATATCCAGGTTCCTAATGAATAATTTTCTTGAATACCTCTGATGATATTCAGGTATTTTGACAAAAGGTGGGATAAATTCCATTTCGCTAAACTATCACTGGATGCCTCAGACGATATCCAGGCGTTCAGCGGAAGGTCCATTTCGAGTATTTCAGACGATATCCAAATATTCGAAGTAGTCTTCCATTCTTTGATTTCTAGATATTTTAGACGATATCCAAGTGTCTACTGATCACCATCTTCAATTACCTCAGACGATATCTAGGTAATTTGAACTATCCTTCATGTGTCCTAATTGAGTTGCAGGTCATTGAAGTCTATTAGCATTCATCAAGCAATACCTTTGGGACTGAGCCTAAACATTTGCCAAGCAACCTACAAAGTCGGAGTCACGCCTCGAATTACTTCACCACACATGTCAGGTAAGTAACTCCAGGTATATTTTATTCATGTTTACATGCATCATGATATACTGCATTTCAAAAATGGGACTCATAATCCCAACAAAAATATCATTCATTGCATCTGCATGGTCAAAATTTAAGTGTCATTTAGTCTTTGAATGCAACCTCTGCGAGCTCACCTTCAAAGAGGAGCAGCTGTTGACACCTAAATTTTGGCGATCTAATTAGTCGTTTATTGCATAGAAAATTAGGGATTAATCTTGGCCCCTAAACAAAAATAATAGCTAAATTGCATATAGATTATGAGCATTTGCATTAGTAATTAGGCCCATATAGTTTGCATATTTGTCGGACCGACGGCGGATGGACTCGAGCAAATGGTTATGAGCTTAATTGAATTGATTGAACCAAGCCCATGGCTGAAAATTGCCTTGCGCTTCGCACATGTTGGCCAAATTACACATGTAAAATACACGTGGAGTGCTCAATTTAGAAAAATCAATTAAGCTACTAAATTACCAAAACTTTGGAAGCTTGGGCAATCACCAAGCTTGTTTGCGAGAGAAGGGAATATTATTTTGATCATGAACATATATTGGTATATACACTTCAGCCAACAAAGAGGAAATATCGAAAGAAACAAAAAGAAAAGAATAAAGAAGCGGTGGATCTTGAGGAAAGTGGACTAGGGAAGAATCGGTTAATATCAATGAGAATATTTGATTGGAGGAAAATATCTAGCAAGGAGTTGGTGAGCTGAGATTATAAATTGAGGTATTTTACATAGAAGAAGGGGGGGCTTGGTCTTTTGGGGATCTGATCACATACAAACACAGAATTAACAGAGAGAGACGTACGTGAGGTTAGAGAGAGAAGAGGTCTCTCGGCCAAACACCTTCTGGCAGAGACTCCTTTGGCGCCACCCCTTGCCATTTGACCGCTGCTCCTTCCACGACGGCAAGCTGTTCTGATCTGCCCCTGCGTGCTTGACACTGACCTCGACAACATTTCGGTTCATCGTTTGACGACGAAGCAGCCTTGCCAAACCTTACTGACGAATAGTTAGCCACCTCGGGCTCGAACATCTGCACCGACGAATCATCGCTCACGGTCACTTACAACACCAAATATCACGGAGTTTTTCTTAAGTGGTGTTTGCAGGTTTTCCAGCAACGTTCCTTCATGGCAATCCCATGCTACGCCTCCCATCTTGGTGCTACATCCTTGCAGCTACTCTGGTGCTTGATCGAACAATCCCAGTGGACTTCGACCTGACACAATTAAAGTCCCAGCCTTGTCAAAGCAGCTACTTGTCAACTCCAGCAGCTTCCCAGACGTCGTTCTTCTAATATCATAATACTCGGTGGAGATTCTGATCAACGATCTAACTCCTACAAGTTTCTCCGCCCAGCTATCGCTGTTCTGCTCCTTTAGGTGTCCCTCAAGCAAAGCCACAGCACCAGAAAGTTTCACGCCAAGGCGGAGCATAGCCTCATCATCCCACCGTCCACGCCTTCAGACCTTCACCATCATGACCCCACTTTGAGTTTTTTTTCTTTTTCTCTTGATCATCCACTAACCGTGAAGAAAATTTGCAAGGGAAAAGCTGGCAAGCACAATACTCATTCACATACAATTTCTTCAGTGAGTTTGTAAATCGAGATGACCAGCTGACCGAGTCTCATCGCGAAGTGTCCCAAGCCATGAGTCTCTCGAGTCATCGCCGCGACAATCGTTGAGTCAAGCGTCCCTACCGTGTCAAGCACCACCGCGAGCGCCATCGCTGACCACGCCGTCGAGCCCCAGTCGCGAAACACCGTTGGCCTTGATCCGCGATCCCGAGTCCAATCTCGAGACGATTCAAATTTGGAAGTTGTCCGCGAAATTAGGTAAGATTGTTCGAATATTTCTTTTAAATATTTAATTTCCTAGTTTTCAGATAATTCAGATATTTCGTAAATATTTTGGTGGATAGCTATATATCTTAGGATAATTTTGTGATATCCGCAATATTTGAAAATATCCAAAATTAGGAATCATTCCTAATTTGGCAACGTATCTGGACGACTATCCGACCTTATCTCTAAGGTACGATACGCGGCGATACGGAAAATCATTATCTTATCCATAATCACTTGGATACAATAATAGATTTTATTCGTTTTCCAAATTTGAATAATCAGCTTTCCGTTGATATCTATAACTCTATAGATATGACCGTTAGTTTGATTTCTTTGTCTCATTTAAATTTGATAAGAAAAATCTTGTGGATTGCGTGGACTGATTTTGATCGTGGTGGTTATCTGTTTGTTTGATTTATTTCCTTTAAAAAGAAAATTCAAAAAAAGATTAGTTAGGATTTGAATTGATTTCTAAAAAGATAATGTTGCATGTTTAGAATATATCTAGATAATTTTTTGAATAGAATAGGACAATCGAGATTTGCTAGAAAGATAAAATAATTTCTAATTTAAATTAGGAATTGGAGTAATTTGTTTCCTAGTTTAATTAGATATTATTTTAACCTTGATAGTTCATTTCGGGTTGATTTTAATTTCGAATTTTAATAAAAAATACCAAAAAAAAGGAACTTGTTAGATTGCATGTTATTTTAGGCATTTTTTATTCCGAATTTCATTTAAAAAAATACCAAAAATAAATCATTTGTCCGTCATTAGAATTAGGTCACGTCGTTGCATGACATATAGTTCGCATGCTAGGTTGCATTAATCGCATGTCATTTTTGCACGGCATTGCATATAGGTTAGTTTGCATTTTAATAAAGTGCAAACCCTAATGAACACATTGAATGCCTTGCTTTATTAATTAAAAATCATATTAGGATTGTTTGTGTGATTTTCTACTAACAATGCATATGCTTGCGCGGTTTTGAGGTATGTTATCCTGCTATTAATTTACTGTTTTTTTGGGTGTTAAATTGGTGTTTTGCGCACTGGCATGAACACCTCACATGTTAGTGATTAGATAATAAAATGGATCTAGACTGCATGCATAAATATTTTTTTTGAAAAGAAAAGATACCGAAAGGGTGTTAAACTAAATCTAGTGTAATCAAGTCCTCGAGCTTAGAATCTCTGGTTCGTAGGAATAAAATATATCTCCCTATGTTTTATTTAGGTTTCTAATCGACCTGCTACAAATAGATTAGTGGCGACTCCAAGCATGAAAACTTTTGCATGTTAAGAACTTAAATCTTAAGTTGCGAATTGATAGGGCTTGGGAGGGCCCCAGTTAAGCTTAGTCTTAATAATCCATTAGCCTAAGAAAATTTTAGGTCGCAACCACACTATTTTTTTCATGTCGTTAAAAATGTTGAATAAGTAATAAATTAGTCACAGTAGAAACCCAAGTTCACTACAAAAAAACATGTTTTTTTCGACGAAATTTCCAACAAAAAATTCTGAAAAATTCTTTGGAAAACGAATTTCCAATAAATTTTCTAACGAAAAAAAATTCGTGGGTAATCCGTCGTCGGAAAATTTTCCAACAAAAAATTTTAATTTTCATTGGAAATTTGCGACGAAAATGTTTTCATTGGAAACTTCGTGGGTAAATTAGTGGCTAAATTCCTTGGAAAGTTTGTTGGAAAATTCGTCGCTAATTATTCGTTGGAAAACTCGTGGCAAAATTCATCGGTAATTATTCGTGGATAAATTTCTTAGAAATTTCGTTGCAAATTTCGTCGTTAATTATTCATTGGAAAAGTCGTGGAAAAATTCGTCGGTAATACTACAAAAAAACTGCCGTTTTGCCACGAATTTTCCAACGAAAAATTTTGCAAAATTCGTTGGAAAACAAATTTCCAATGAAATTAGCGACGTACAAAAATTCGTTGGTAATTCATCGTCGCAAGTATTTCCGACAAAAAATTTAAATTTTCGTTGGTAATTTGCGACAAAATTTTTTCATTGGAAAGTTTGTTGAAAAATTCGTCACTAATTATTTGTTGCAAAAATCGTGGCAAAATTCATCAGTGATTTTTTGTGGTAAAATTTGTGGCAAAATGAATTTCCGACGAAATTAGTGATGAAAAAAAAATTCATCTCTAATTCGGCGTTGGAAATTTTTTGCGACAAAAAATTTTAATTTTTTGTTGGTAATTTGCGACGAAAATAGGGTCATTGCAAAATTCGTGGGAAATTTCCCGCAAATTTTCTCACGAAATTGAAAATCTTGGTATTTTGCCACGAACAAAAAAATTCGTTGGAAATTTCTTTTCGCAAAATTTTGCGACGAAAATTTGAATTTTCGTTGGTAATTTGAACCGAAAATTAATTCGTGGCTAATTATTCGTTGCGAAATTCGTGACTGAATTAGTTGCAAAATTCGTTGGAAAATTTATCGTAAAACATTCGTTGCAAAATTCGTAAGAAATTTCCCACAAATTTTGCAACGAAATTCAAATTTTCGGCATAGGCTGCTTTTTTCAATTTCGTGGCAAAATTCGTAGGAAATTTCCCATGAATTTTGCCACGAAATTGAAAAACCCAGTATTTTGCCACGAACAAAAAAATTCGTCGGAAATTTTTTTCGTAAATTTTTGCGACAAATTTTAATATTCGTTGGTAATTTGCGACAAAAATTAATTCGTGGCTAATTATTTGTTGCAAATTTTGTGGCTATGGAAAATTCGTTGGAAAATTTATCGCAAACTATTCATTGAAAAATTCGTGGGAAATGTCCCACGAATTTTCCAACGAAATTCAAATTTTCAACTTGTTTCAATTTCGCGGGAAATTTCCAGCGAAATTGAAAAACCCCGTATTTTTCCACGAACAAAAAGATTCATTTTTTCGTAAAATTTTGCAACAAAAATTTGAATTTTCGTTGGTAATTTGCTACGAAAATTAATTCGTAGCTAATTATTCATTACAAAATGCATGACTAAATTAATTGCAAAATTCATTAGAAAATTTGTCGCAAAATATTCATTGCAAATTTCGTGGGAAATCTTGAATTTTGCAGCAAAAAAATTTCAATTTTCATTGGTAAATTGCGGCGAAAAAAATTGGTGGCTAAATTCGTGGGAAAATTAATTGCAAAATTTGTCGCTAAAAATTCGCGAATTTTGCAACGAATTTAAACATAATCTAATATTTTATTCTTTGAATTTTAAACCCAATTAAAAGAAAAATTAATTTGTAGAATTTATATTTAATATTGAGCACTTAATAACGTCAAAATATTATAATAATATGAAAATGAAATACAGTCATCAACGTTTTCCACAAGAATGACATAAATATTTTTCTTTATAGTACACATAATGAGAGAATAAATAATCTTGCACAATAAATATTGACGACAAAAATGAATAAAAAAAACTATTCTACTTTTAGTGACAATCCCCATCATATAAATACTAAATAAAACTATTAAAGATACGGTTCATGTGTGATGCTTACTTCCTGCTCCAGTTTTAACAAATGCCAGTTGAAATATCGTTGCAACCTCTCATTTGCATAATTTATGCATAAATTGCCACGATAACCTCTCTCTGTATATGCCGTACTTTCGAGGTTCTACCCGCACCAAAGTGTTATCTTAGCCATAATTTTCTGGAATAGATAGCCAAAAAATAAGAGTAGGCTTCATTAAATTTGCAAATTCACACTGCATCTTCAAATTCCAATACCAAGTTAATCACCATAAAATTTCATCATACTCACCGAGGCATATCTTACAGATGCAACTCAAAAATGGGCAAGAAGAGAAGTTACAAATATCAAATTCAAAATCCAATAAAATCCCAAAAACTACAAAATGAATAGTCAAGAAAGTATACTATTAGATCAAAGTGTAGCATAAGTATGGCAACCAAAGGTTTTTCATCATCTGGAGCACTTCGTAGATACAAAAGTAGAACATGCATTGCATTGACCATCTCTTCATTTGCCAACTTACCCAAGAAAGATAAAATATCCTTCCTCCTGTTATTTCAAACAAGAATACTATGTATCATGCCAAAACAATGTAGAATAGCTTAGGTTCAATCTGGTATTACATGTTCTTGATATGTTTAAGTTACTTCCTCAAAACCAAAACCACACTCTCGAACATAATCAGGGGAGACCAAGGTACTAAAGATACATAGATATATTATAAAAGGATATTCAGGTATTTCATATCTTGTAATCCCAATCCCTTTACTGTGAACCCTTCAAAGTACATAAGTGAAAATCCACTGCTACTGAAATGAGATCAACAACACGAAATGGTTATGACAATCGCCATTTGTACTAAATGATTACTTCACATAACATTTTAGACAAAATATGTCCATCCTGATATGTCTAAGTTCACAGCATATTCTCTGTAATGATTGACTACAAATTATATCTAAAAGTACTTTAACACATGAGACAGAATAAATTCTATAGAGGGCAGAGTCTGCAAGATAGCCTAGATCTAAATTAAATTGCAAACACTGCATCTTTAACTAAACATAGATTTACTTGCAACTCATACTTTATAGATGGACTCAACAGAGTAAGCAAATCTTCACAATTTAACCGGTGGTCTGATGGGTTTTATTGCAAGTCCCATAAATTTGTAGTAGATCCTCAATAATCGGACAAAGTATATAAAAACAAATGCCAAGTGCAATGTCTATACCTTGAGCTTAATGCCATTTCCAAACTACACATCACCAGTGACTTTCAAGCTATCCAACGCAACTACACTGGGAATAGACTCGAAGCGGCTCACAAAACTTCCTAACTGAAAAAGGCAAATATAATGAAACATGACATTAATATACGTAATAGGCGGAATAAGAATACAAAACTAAAGTAACCTTCACCTTATCAAATTCAGGTCCCAACTCGATAGAAGGATCTTTGGGATTAGTTCTGGTTGCATTTCTAATTAGAACTCCATTGGATGCGGTATATAGATCCAACTGTATATGAACATTATAGTAACATGGCCTTCATATCAAGTACAAAATGCAGATTGGAGAGTGTTCTGTAGTTTGTAATACCTAGAGAAGAAGTACATCTGAAGATGCATTCAGTGGAAAATAACGGGATGAAGGGACAGAAATCTGACGACGTGGTCGTCACCGACGCAGTCCCTAGCCTTAGTGACGACCACGTCGGGGGCCTTGTCGCGGTGCTTTGTGGTGAGAGCCTGGGCGATGCAGAGCCCGCTGATCCCGCCCTCGACCACCACGCAATCAACCAGTCCCCCGCTGGTAGCCCTCGGCTGGGGAGATGACGGGGCCCTCGGCGATGAAGCACCGGATCCCGGCCTTGCCCATGGCCATTGCTCGCCCTCGCCGTCGCTTAGATCTGGGCGACGGCGAGGTCAAGCAGCCATGGGCGGGGCCGCTTAACCTTGCCCAGATTTGCACAAGGTCGAGCGGCGGCCGACCTCATCCAGATCTAAGGCAAGGGAGCGCTTGTGGGTGTGGAACAGGCATATGGCGACGGAGGAGGAGGGGCTACGGCAAGGTCGAGCAGCCATGGGCAGGGCCGCTCGACCTCGCCCAGATTTGCACGAGGTTGAGCGGCGGCCGACCTCGTCCAAATCTGGGGCGAGGGAGGGCTTGCGGGCGCAGAACGAGCATATGGCGACGGAGGAGGAGGCAACGGCGGTGGTGGCGGTGACGGAGGCCATCATGGCTGGCGGAGGGGAGGAGGGAGCGACGGAGAGGTGTTTGGAGGCGGCGAGAGGCATCGCCGTGGCCGTCGTCGGCGAAGGGGAAGGTGGCGGCGGCGGAGGAGAGGGGCTTGGCGGCTGGCTTCGGGGGATTCTTGGAGGCGTTGAAGGAGAGCTTCATGCCGACTGCCGGCTTCTTGCAAGGAAGGACCGATCTTCTTCAGAGCTTCGCCGGAAAACCTAACCGAGCAAGAGAGGAACAAGAGAGCGATAATCGACGAAAGACGGGAACGATTGAGGAAGCAGGATTAGGAAGTCGCTCGTTTTGAGCATGGGAGGGAGAGACACGGACAGAGAGAGGGGAGAGAGAAAGAAAAATTGGGGTTAGGGCGGGAAGATTAGCCACGAAAGGGCGGGGAGCAACATTGGCGACAAAGTCTTTGTTCGTCGCTAATTTTAGCGACGAAAATAAGAGTTTGTCGCAAAGTCACCAAAATTATATAGTGTATGAGGAACAGCAGAGAGAGAGAGACAGAAAAAAAATTAGGATGAGGGTGGGCAGATTTGAGAGAGGGCGGGAAGCAAAATCAGCGACGAACGGTATTTTTGTGGCTAATTAGCGACGAAAGAAAATTCGTAGCTAATTAGCGACGAATTTGACCTCACACATTTTAAAAATTTTAAAAAATTTGCCACAAATTATTTTTCGTGGCTAATTCCATCGCTAAATTCGCCGCAAATTAACCATGAAAAAAATTCGTCACAAAATTTTTTTATTTTTTAAATTGGTAATGTCGAATTCGTGGCTAAATCCATGCAAATTAGCCACGAATAACTTTCCATCACAAACTAGCCATGAAAAACCGTCACAAATTAGCGATGAATATTTTTTCGTCGCTAATTTTCGTGGCGAAATATTTGTTTTTTTGTAGTGAAATAGTGAATGCGATTTTATATCTGTCATTTCATTTATTTGTATTTGCCAAAATCCTAATTTCATATCAAATTTATAAAATAATTTTGAATTGTGTAATCTATTCAATAAGTCTTTTTTATTAAGAATTGGATATCTTATCCATTTCAGAGCTGTATTTAAAGATTTATAGTTGATTACCGATATTGAAACTCCTCTTTCTAATTTAGCATTTTTGTTTACATAGAAAACAGGGCAACTCCAAGGTGATTGGCCATTTCTAATGAGATTTTTATCAAGAAGTTCTTGGATTTCATTTTGACAAAAATTTATGACTTCCTGATTCATTTAGGAAGGTATTGCTTTGGTCGGGATTTCTTTTTCAAAAAATTAAGATTCATAAGGTAAATCAACTATATGATATCTTTTAGACCAAAAAGCATTAGGAAGTGTTGAACATATAGAACTTTTTATGCAAATTTCAAGATTAGCAATTATTTTCTTAATAGTAGAATTAGAAAAATTTTGCTCAATTCTTTTATGTTTAAGGTCTTCTTTTAAATATTGAAGGTGGTTTTCTTATTTTGGATAATACAATTTATTTCAGAAATGGATTGTTCCCGAAGTGTACTTAAGTTCTTGGTTTGTGGTTTGCTTATAATATTAAAAATTACTTTCCTTTTTAAAAAATTTGGTCTCGATACCATCATTAGTAATTTTAAAAGGTTGTATAAGTCCTATAAAAGGAGTCCCTATAAGTTCGTAAAGTGATAATTTTAAAAGGTTGTATAAGTCCTATAAAAAGAATGAAGTTTTATAAGAAGTATTATCTTTTATTATTTCAGCTTTTGGAATCTTATAATTAATATGTAATTTTGCGATGACCTTTTTTGTTCGTTGCTAATTAACCATGGAAAATAATTCATCGCAAATTTTTTTTATTTTCTAAAATGTTAATGTCAAATTCGTCGCTAATTAGCCACGGAAAATAATTCGTAGCAAAATTTTTTTATTTTCTAAATTGTTAATATCAAATTTGTCGCTAAATCCATCGCTAATTAGCCACGAATTTTTTTTCGTCACAAATTTTTTAAATTGGTAATGTCAAATTCATTGATAAATCCGTCGTTAATTACGACAAAAAATAAATCGTTGCAAATTTTTTTAATTTTTAAATTGGTAATATCGAATTCGTGGCTCAATCCTTTGCAAATTAGCCACCAACAATTTTTTGTAACAAATTTGCCACAAAAAAAAATTAGTGGCAAAATTTTTTTATTTTTTAAAATGGTAATTGTTTGACGGCTTTTTTTTTTTTAAATTCGTGGCAAATTTGCCACAAATTTTCCAACGAATTTCAAACATATTAGAAAAAATGCCATTTTTTTGAAATTCGTTGGAAAATTCGTGGCAAATTTGCCACGAATTTTCCAATGAATTTCAAACATATTACAAAAAATGCCTTTTTAGAAATTTGTTGCAAAACTCGTGGCAAATTTGCCACGAATTTTCCAACGAAAATCCAACATAGTAGAAAAAATGCATTTTTTTGAAATTCGTTAGAAAATTCGTGGCAAATTTGCCACAAATTTTCCAACGAATTTCAAACATAGTAGGAAAAATGCCTTTTTTGATATTTGTTGGAAAATTCGTGGCAAATTTGCCACGAATTGTTCAACGAATTTACAGCATATTACAAAAATGCCTTTTTTTGAAATTCATTGGAAAATTCGTGGCAAATTTGCCACGAATTTTTTAACGAAAATCCAACATAGTAGGAAAAATGCCTTTTTTAAAATTCGTTGGAAAATTCATGGCAAATTTGCCACGAATTTTCCAACGAATTTCCAGCATATTAGAAAAAATGCCTTTTTTGAAATTCGTTGGAAAATTCGTGGCAAATTTGCTACAAATTTTCCAACGAATTTCAAACATAGTAGAAAAAATGCCTTTTTTGAAATTCAATGGAAAATTCGTGACAAATTTGTCACGAATTTTCCAATGAATTTCCAGCATATTAGAAAAAATGCCTTTTTTGAAATTCGTTGGAAAATTCGTGGCAACATATCTTTTTGAAATTCGTTGCAAAATTTGTGGCAAATTTGCCACGAATTTTGCAATGAAAATCCAACATAATAGAAAAAAATGCCTTTTTTGAAATTCGTTGGAAAACTTGCGGCAAATTTGCCACGAATTTTCCAACGAATTTCAAACATATTACAAAAAATGCGTTTTTTTTTAAATTCGTTGCAAAATTCATGGTAAATTTGCCACAAATTTTCCATTGAATTTCAAATATATTACAAAAAATGCCTTTTTTGAAATTCATTGCAAAATTCGTGGCAATTGCCATGAATTTTGCAACGAAAATCCAACATAGTAGAAAAAATGCCTTTTTTTGAAATTCGTTGGAAAATTCATGGCAAATTTGCCACGAATTTTCCAACGAATTTCGAACATAGTAGAAAAAATGCCTTTTTTAAAATTCGTGGCAAATTTGCCACGAATTTTGCAACGAATTTCCAGTATATTACAAAAAATGCCTTTTTTGAAATTCGTTGGAAAATTCGTGGCAGGAAAAATGCATTTTTTGAAATTTGTTGGAAAATTCGTGGCAAATTTGTCACGAATTTTCCAACGAATTTCGAACATATTAGAAAAAATGCATTCTTTGAAATTCGTTGGAAAATCCTACATAGTAGGAAAAATGCCTTTTTTGAAATTCCTTGGAAAATTCGTGGTAAATTTGCTACGAATTTCGAACATATTAGAAAAAATGCCTTTTTTGAAATTTGTTGGAAAATTTGTGGCAAATTTGCCACGAATTTTCCAACAAATTTCGACCATAGTAGAAAAAATGCCTTTTTTGAAATTCGTTGGAAAATTTGTGGCAAATTTGCCACGAATTTTCCAACGAATTTCCATCATATTACAAAAAATGTCTTTTTTTGAAATTCGTTGCAAAATTCGTGGTAATTGTCACGAATTTTGCAACAAAAATCCACAATAGTAGAAAAAATGCCTTTTTTTTGAAATTTGTTGTAAAATTCGTGGCAAATTTACCATGAATTTTCCAACGAATTTTGAACATAGTAGAAAAAATGCCTTTTTTGAAATTCGTTGGAAAATTCGTGGCAAATTTACCATGAATTTTGCAATGAATTTCCAGCATATTACAAAAAATGCCTTCTTTTTGAAATTCGTTGGAAAATTCGTGGCAAATTTGCCATGAATTTTCCAACAAAAATCCAACATAGTAGGAAAAGTGCCTTTTTTGAAATTCCTTGGAAAATTCGTGGCCAATTTGCGTCGAATTTTCCAACGAATTTTGAACATATTAGAAAAAATGCCTTTTTTGAAATTCGTTGAAAAATTCGTGGCAAATTTACCATGAATTTTTCAACGAATTTTGAACATAGTAGAAAAAATGCCTTTTTTGAAATTCGTTGGAAAATTTGTGGCAAATTTACCACGAATTTTGCAACGAATTTCCAGCATATTACAAAAAATGCCTTCTTTTTGAAATTCGTTGGAAAATTCGTGGCAAATTTGCCACGAATTTTCCAATGAAAATCCAACATAGTAGGAAAAGTGCCTTTTTTGAAATTCCTTGGAAAATTCGTGGCCAATTTGCGTCGAATTTTCCAACGAATTTTGAACATATTAGAAAAAATGCCTTTTTTGAAATTCGTTGAAAAATTCGTGGCAAATTTGCTGCGAATTTTCCAACGAAAATCCAACATAGTAGGAAAAATGCCTTTTTTGAAATTCCTTGGAAAATTCGTGGCAAATTTGCTACGAATTTTGCAACGAATTTCAAACATATTAGAAAAAATGCCTATTTTGAAATTCGTTGGAAAATTTGTGGCAAATTTGCCACGAATTTTCCAATGAAAATCCAACATAGTAGGAAAAATGCCTTTTTTGAAATTCCTTGGAAAATTCGTGGCAAATTTGCCACAAATTTTCCAACGAATTTTGAACATATTAGAAAAAATGCCTTTTTTGAAATTCGTTGGAAAATTCATGGCAAATTTGCCACGAATTTTCCAACGAATTTCAAACATATTAAAAAAAATGCATTTTTTTGAAATTCGTTGGAAAATTCGTGGCAAATTTGCCATGAATTTTCTAACAAATTTCTAAAAAAAGGTATTTTTTCTACTATGTTTGAAATTCGTTGGAAAATTCGGGGCAAATTTGCCATGAATTTTGCAACGAATTTGAAAAAAGGCATTTTTTGTAATATGTTTGAAATTTGCTGGAAAATTCGTGGCAAATTTGCCACAAATTTTCCAATGAATTTCAAAAAAAGGCATTTTTTCTATTATGTTGGATTTTCGTTGGAAAATTTGTGGCAAACATAATAAAAAATGCATTTTTTTGAAATTCGTTAGAAAATTCGTGGCAAATTTACCACGAATTTTGCAACGAATTTCAA
The DNA here is from genome assembly GCA_024500025.1 of Syzygium aromaticum. NCBI lineage: Eukaryota > Viridiplantae > Streptophyta > Magnoliopsida > Myrtales > Myrtaceae > Syzygium > Syzygium aromaticum. The sequence goes on along the minus strand of CM044891.1, from coordinate 4,831,063 downwards.
AAAATGCATTTTTTATTATGTTTGAAATTCGTTGCATAATTCGTGGCAAATTTGCCAAGAATTTTCCATCGAATTTCAAAAAAGGCATTTTTTCTACTTTGTTCAAAATTCGTTGGAAAATTTGTGGTAAATTTGCCACGAATTTTCCACGAATTTTTCAACGAATTTCAAACATATTAAGAAAATGCATTTTTTTGAAATTTGTTACAAAATTCGTGGCAAATTTGCCACGAATTTTGCAACGAAAATCCAACATCATAGAAAAAATGCCTTTTTTTGAAATTCATTGGAAAATTCGTGGCAAATTTGCCATGAATTTTCCAACGAATTTCAAACATATTACAAAAAATGCCTTTTTTTAAATTCGTTGCAAAATTCGTGGCAAATTTGCCACCAATTTTCCAACGAATTTCGAACATATTAGAAACAATGCCTTTTTTTGAAATTCGTTGCAAAATTCGTGGCAATTGCCACGAATTTTGCAACGAAAATCCAACATAGTAGAAAAAATGCCTTTTTTTGAAATTTGTTGGAAAATTTGTGGCAAATTTGCCATGAATAATTTTTTTGTCGTAAATTTGCCATGAGTAATTTTTTTTTTGGCAAATTTTTGTCGCAAATTTGCAACGAATAATTTTTTATGGCTAATTTTCGTGGCAACTTGGAAATTTGTTGCAAAATTCGTTGGAAAGTTCCAACGAATTTTGCAACAAATTTTGAATATTCCAAAAAATTATTCATCTTTTTGAATTCATTGCAAAATTCGTTGGAACTTTCCAACGAATTTTGCAACAAATTTCCAATATACCGAACAATTGCGTCTTTTTTGAATTTGTTGGAAAATTCGTTGAAAATTTCCAATGAATTTTGCAACGAAAAATATTTTAGTTGCAAATTTCCGACGAATTTTGCGACGAAAAATTTTTCGTCACTAATTTCCTACGAATTTTGCGACAAAAAGTTTTTCGTTGCTAATTTCCAACGAATTTTGCGACGAAAAATTATTCGTCGCTAATTTCAGACGAATTTTTACATTCATTGGAAAAGTTGTCGCAAATTTGCGACAAAAATTTTTTCGTCGCAAATTTTCATGGCAAAAAACCAGTTTTTTTGTAGTGTTATCAGTGCAATTATCTAAAGTTGAAAATTTTTAAAAAATAAAGATAAAAAAAATCAGTCGTGGAAAGAGGCTTCCCTCTAACTATAATTGAACATGACTCAGAATATATGGCCTCTGTTCTATTTGTGAGGATTTTTTATTTGTAAATCAAAATGTGAATCAAATTGTACAAATAATCAAATTTTAATGCAATATGTATTAACGTTCAGTGAACACCAATATCATCTCATCCTCATAGGACTAATTGACATGGGGAAAAAATTTTAAAAAAAATTACCTGGATTGGAGTATCCTCTGATGTCATTTCAGCTGTGGCGCAAAAGCTTGTCATATTTGGTAACTTACTCAATACCAAACGGCGTACGTTAGGCATAGGCACAACTACAGAAACTATTTCTTCTCCTGCATCACGTGTGACAATGGATTGCATTGAGTCACATTTCCATACTTCAATCTCATCCAGTTGTACGAATCTTTGCATATCTGAAAGACACCACAAGTATTTCAATCGGTTGCACTATCTGACGCTCACGGCTTTCAATTTGCTGAAGCACTCTGGTGCGATGGGGCCATGGTATATCTTCTCCAGATTAATAAGATTTTCAAGGCACAGAGACTCTAACTTCGTAAAAGCAACGAGAGGGAGGCCGTCGGATGAGTTGGCAATGTACTTGATTGAGGGGCTATAGTCAATGTCGAGATGCTTCAATTGTCGGAATCTTTGGGTGCACTATTCGTGAGCGCTCTTTTTGAACTCACTCAACTCGCATAAATACAAGTACTGAGTCTTCTGCAGAGCTTTCTATACCCATTCTCTTGAAAGAATATTGTTGCACCTTCCAATTGGAGCCCCATGGTTCTCAAACATTTAAATTTCTCATCTTTTCTACTGCCTATGTTGATCCAAAATCTGACCAGGTTCCCAAATGGTAGGCCACCATCCTCCAAGAGTAGGATGGGACGGCGAATTGATATTTCCAGAGATGCTAGCTTTGTCAAGCTCTTCAACTCAGCAAGCCTAGCACCGCACGATTCTGATGGTATTTCATGCTTGCCCATCCATTGATCAAAGCTTCCGTTCATATGTAACTCTTCCAAGTTGATTAAGCCTTTTATTGCTCCATGCTCGATTATCGTTAGTTCCCCGATTTCTTTAGGCAGTCCAGAAATTCTAGACCTTACTAAGCTGAGAAACTGCAATGCTTTGAGCTTGTCAAGATTTGCCACATCCTCCACATAGCAATTTATGCTTAATGACCGGAGGCTCCCGAGGATTTCCATCGAGGAAGGTAAATTGGTGATATGCATGGAGCAAAGATATAGGGCTCAGAGCTCCTTCATGTATTTAAAATCCATTCTACTACAATCTACCATATCGTATTGTTCTGACAACATAAGTATCTTCACGTGGGGAAACCGACACAGCATTAGTTTGGCAAGCCTATCATTGCCAAAATTTACTAGGCATGCCCATCATTTCTCAAGCTTTTCCTTTGGCCATGAGCCATTATTGCTGTTAATCATTAAGGAATGTTGACCACTAAATGCATTCGAGACAACAACCTCATTGTAAAGATCATGTATGGTCACATTGTCCTTGTCATTGCCACCATCCAGCAACAAACAAGCGGAATGGAGTTCATTGAGCATATTATTCAATCTATCCCTTGAATCTTGTATTGTCCTTCTGAACTTTTCAAACGAGCCCAAACCCATGCCTAGAACCAGTAGAGTTTCGACTTGAATGGTCCCGCCAATAAGACCGCAGAGCAAGAATAAGGACTTGGTGTCCTCACTCTTCAAATGGTTGTAACTCAACATCACTATGGTTTCTATAGTTGACTCATCTATTTTTATCACAGCGTTTCTCCATGCGGACGCATTACTATCTTTCAAGGTGCTCTTTACGGAGATAATCAGAAGAGGAAAACCTGCAAGCTTCTTGACCACTTGAGGCGCTATTGCTTTCAATTCCTCGTCGTCTTTGAAAGTGTCGTTGACATCTTTATATCTGGATGTGAGTAAAACCCGACATCCCCTACTCTAGTCTCCCGAAGGAATTCTTACCTCTCTCAGATCAAGTTCTTTCCAAATATCGTCCAAAATTATGAGAACCTTCTCATTCCGGTCCCTCTGCAATCTCTGAAACAGATGATCTCTTCTTCCCTGTTGACTTTGCTTGTCCTTCAGATTCACACTCAAGGCGTCAGCGATCTGGTATCAGATATCATTCAAGTCGGGAGTCTACGAGACTCTTGCTTTGACGATCATGTGGAACGGTCTCCTCTCTTTCCTGAGTTTCTTCTCAACTTCCTCCAACAGCGTACTCTTCCCCACACCGCCAGGCCCGTAGACCCCAATCAGTTTGTGCTTCTCATCATCCAGAGCTTTCATTATGGCCCAAAAGATGGAAGCTCGCGAATCGGTGATAGTGTCGCCCCCATCATTGGCCAGCGAATTCACGTCGGGAGCACCGCCAACAAGCCCCGGCGGAGGATTCTCGAAGTCAACCTTCTTGAATTGACCCTGCGCAATGAGTTCCTGGATGTCCTTGACAATCCTGCTTGCCTCTTTGCCGAGACGATAACGTGCCTTCGGGTTGGGAAGCCACCCGTAGAAGCAAGTTTCCTTAGCTCTTCCCTCGCGTTCCAGCAAGTCGCGTGCATTGTTGGCAACCGTCTCCACTTCTTTCACCCATTTCTCGACCTTGGCTTTGATTGGCTTCATGTTCTTTCAAGATTCATCGATAGAATGCTGCACCTCATCCCTTACGTCACCCAGCTTCTCAACTTCACCGTTAAGTTGGCGAACGTTGCTGTCGGAGGATATCAGGTAGCCACAGTGACGACCGACCGGAGCCAAAAGGTACTCCGCCACTTTGGAAGCCACAGACACAACAATATCCGCCATTCCCCTCCCCCCGTTTTCGACTTTTACTTTCTTGGTTTTCTAGTAGGAAAATTGGGAAGTTTAAGAGATTACGTATGCTGAGAAAGGCGGAACTGATGGAATCCGGAAACGAAAGGAAATGACCGAACTGGAATGATTCAGTAGGATGAATCCACTACCACGAAAAAATTAGGAGAAAAGAGACAGCTTCCAGCAATAGGCGCAAATGGAGATCGAAATCTAGAAGGAGGAGGAAGAGATCATTTAGAGTCGCAACGATCAGAAAGAGGAGCACATGGCTTTAATAGAGGTAGCGTTTCTATGTTTTTTTTTTTTGGGGGTCAAGAATGAAAATACTTTCATTTAACCAGACAATACAAAAGGCCCCATTAAAAGGGCTTCCGAACATAAAAGATCCAAAAGTGGAAGAGGAGGAGATACAATCCCAATTAGATGGAAGCAACTTGCGTCTGTGGGCTTTTGCGACCCAGTCCGCAACAAAATTAGTCTCCTTTCTATAGTGCTGGATCCGGAGCTTCGAGAATGATTGGATCATTGCGGTACAGTCAGCAAAGGAATGGATGGATCTCCCATGGAGCAGACCTCGGATTGAGTATCGCATTTACTACCAAGAGGCTATCTGACCCAACTATTGTGTCCTCAGTTTCTTTCCTTTTCTGAATCAAAAAGTCGAGGGTTTGACAAAGTGCCAGCACCTCAACCTGCAGAGACGACATAGCTTGGACATCCCAGGTGTGGCCATCTATCAATTGACCTCTGTGATCACGGCACACACAGAGGCCACAGCTCCCTTTTCCGCTCCCATCATGTAAGCACCATCTATATTTACCTTCAGAGTTCCAATTTCCGAAGGAAGCCAATTCTGGGAGGATTCGTTGAGGGCATGCGTGCTGTTCGTGTTTTGCAAACCCCATGAGCACGAGATTCTTGAGGATGCGATTGCTGTATCCACCGTAAACACCGGATCTGGGTTGAGTTTCTTGAATATAAAATTATTCCGAGCCTTCCACATCTGCCAAAGGATCAAAGCAATTACCTCCAGATTGGGTGAGTTTGCTCTATTTTCCATTAGATCTATAATCCATGCTTCCACTTGTGATAAACCCTGTGATGGAATTTTGATATTTAGCCGTGGGTTTGCCCAAACTTCTCTTGTCCAGGGGCAGTGCAAAAACAGATGCTCCGTCGATTCTAGAATGCCATCATTACACAATTTACATACTGGATCAGGTAAGATTTTCCTTCGAAAGAGATTCTCCTTTGTAGGAAGGGCATTTTGATAAAGAGACCACATGAAAAATCTAATTTTGGGAGCTATTCTCATTTTCCATATTCCTCTCCACAAAGGCTGCATGGTACTTGGAAAGAGGAGGAAGCTGAATTATGATTGTTGTTTTGGTCTGCTGCTCTTAAGCAATTGTAACCACTTTTAACTGTATATTTGCCGGTCTATGTCCCTGTCCAAATGATCTGGTCCGATATTGCTTGGGGTTTGATCGGTGTTGATAGAATTCATTTCACTGTTTGATCATCGAAACTGTTTCTTAAAAGCTAAGTGTTCCATGTATTCTCTTCCCAAATTATAAAGTCAGCCACCAGCTCTGGTTCTCCTTTAGGAGTTGGTCCTCCTATTATTCCCCTACTTAGCCATTTATCTTCTCTGATACGTACTTTCTTGCCATCTCCCACAATCATTGCACCTTTTGATGAATAGCGTCTCTTCCTACTAAGATACTTTTCCACCCCCATGAGGGTCTTGAACCCTTCTCCGCTCGCCAAAAATCCCTGTTAGGAAAGTGAATTCCTTTGAGCACCTGACTCAACAGAGAAGATGGGTTTTGGAGGAGCCACCACGCTTGTTTGCCTAACATTGCTTTGTTGAAAGCAATTATATCTCTGAATCCAAGCCCTCTGAAGTCTTTCCTCATTTTGAGTAATTCCCATTTTTTCCAATGCATACCTGATTTATCCACTGAGTTTTCCCACCAAAAGGCTACGATTTTCTGTTCCACCGACTTACAAATAGACACTGGGAGCTTAAAAATTGACATGGCATATTGCGGAATTGCTTGAACCACTGATTTTATCAAGATTGCTTTACCAGCTTTGGAAATAATTGATTCCTTCCACCCCTCTTATATAGAGTTCACTCGTCCCAATATCCAAGCAAACATCTCCTTCTTTGAGCCGCCCCAATCCGATGGAATCCCCAAATATTTTCCTGTCCTATCAATCACGGGAACTCTCAATTCTCTAGCCAAGTTGTCCTTCAGCTTTACAGGATAGTCTCTACTAAAAAAGATGCCAGACTTGTTGAGATTGATAGCTTGTTCTGAAGCCACGCAATATTGATTTAGGATATTAGCCAAATTTTGACATTCATGTAACTTCCCATCCAAGAAAAAAATAGAGTCATCCGTGAAAAATAGGTGAGTAAGTATAGGGCACCTCCTGTTGAGCTGAATACCTCTGATGTGTCCAATATCTGCGGCATTCTTGATAAGTGTGGAGAGTACATTGGCCACCAAAATGAAGAGGTAAGGGGAGAGTGGGTCCCCCTGTCTAAGATCCCTCGAAGGCTGAAAATACCTTGATGGTTCTCCATTGAATTTAACACTGAAGGAGACCGTAGTCACACACTCCATAATCCAATGCACCCACCTTACGTGAAACCCCATTTTGATAAGACAAGCCTCTAAAAAGTCTCATTCTAGTCGGTCATAGGCTTTTTCCATATCTACCTTTAGAACAGCCTGAAATTTCCTCTTTCTCTTTTTAATTCTGAGATGGTGGAGTACCTCTTGCACGACTAGAATATTATCTTGAATTTGCCTCCCACTCACAAACGCACTTTGCTCTGGTGCAATTAGATTTGGTAGCCAAGGCTTAAGTCGATTAGCTAGCACCTTTGAGATAATCTTGTAGATAAAGTTACACAGGCTAATAAGACGGAACTGCTCGAGTCTTTCAGAATTGGGTGATTTGGGTATAAGGGACATAAAAGTCCGGTTTAAATCTGGTTCCAACCTCTCGGAAACCATAAAGATGTTTACTACCTTGAAGATATCTTCCTTTAAAATCTCCCAGTGGTGTTGGTAAAACGACCCATTTAAACCATCCGGACCAGGAGCTTTAGAAGCCCCGAGTTGGAAAACCACTTCTTGAATCTCTTTTACCGACACCTCAGCTACTAAACAGTCATTCATAACCTTTGACACCACACGCGGACAATGTGATAACACCGGGTGGAAGTCTCGAGACCCAATTGACTGATATAATTTCTCAAAATACTCCACAGTCATCTCTTTCAATCGAGTTTGATCTCTCGTCCAAGTGTCATCCAAACTTTGCAACATTGTTATTCTGTTCCTTTGTCTACGTTGGATAGTAGTTGCATGAAAATATTTTGTATTTCTGTCTCCCCATTTAAGCCAATTAATTCTGGACCTCATGCCCCAATACATTTCCTCCTGTATCCACGCTTTTTCAATTTCCTTTTGGAGATGACAAACCCGTTCCCTATCAAAGGAACCACCGGAATTATTAATATGCTGCTGAATTTCCTGCTCTAAAGTAATAATTTTTTGATGGCCATGGGAAAATCTATTCCTGCTCCACTTAGCGAGTGCTAGAGACACATTCTTTAACTTTCTAGGGAGGCTAGTGTCATTTAGACCCGAAGACGCCCATGAATCAGATACTATGGTATGACACTCCTCATCCTCCAACCAATATACCTCAAATTTGAACTCTTTTTTTCTTTTCACTCACTCCCCCTTGAATTTCAACAGTAATGGGCAGTGGTCCGAACCTATGGCAGGTAATGCGAAAACCTCAGCTTCCGGAAACATCAATCTCCAGTCCATTGTGCATACCGCCCTATCCAATCTTTTCTTCACAAATTCCTCTCCTTCTCTATTATTAATCCATGTGAATGCACAACCTTTACTCTCCAAATCCATCAAGGAACAATCATTAAGAAACTTGCGAAAAGAGTTCATTCTATAATATTCAGCAGTCCTTTTCCCAGCCTTCTCCCAGTGATAGAGAACCTCATTGAAATCTCTTACACATATCCACGGCAAGCTATTAAAGGAACTGATATTTTTCAGCTTTTCCCATAGTCGTAACCTGCTTTGATAACATGTCAAAGCATGTAGACATGTAATGCGCATCTTATTCCCGTTGTCCACCTCCTCACATATCATATCAATAAACTCTGCATTTTGTTTCACAATATTGAGGGACACTCTATCATTCCAAAACAACGCTAAACCTCATGCTATTCCTATTGGGCTCTCCACACAGCAGAACGGAAATTTCAATCTATTCTGAATCTTCCGAACCACTCTCTCCTGATTTTTGGTTTCCATTAGGAACACTATATTGGGCTTTTCCTGAGCCACAAGGGCTCTAAGAGCATGAACTGTCAGGGGATTGCCCAAACCCTGACAGTTCCAGCTTATGAGCGTCATTTGTCACTTGGTGGCTTATTAGGGCTAGCCACCAAAGCCCATCTTCCGGACCCCTCCACTTCAATAACCGGGGTATCCATCAGCTTAGTCTCATCTATCCCCTCTTTTGTGCTGGTCGTCGGCTCATAAGGACAAAAACGTGTACTTTTTTTCCTATTAGACGCCTTTGAGTTCCCAGAAATCTTTAGCTTCTTAGCCTTCAACGAGCCCGCCTCCATACCTTGAGCTTCCTAGTTTGGAAGAAAACCAGGGTTTTTAGGAGTCATCTTGTTATGCAAGACCATTACTTCATATAAGTTTCGTTTACTCAAGATTCCTGATGTTTCATCTGTCATGGCAATATCCTTTATCTCCGCTACTCCTTTACCTTTGCAGCAGCTATTTGGCTCAAAAGTGACTAGCTGGATTGTCATCCCTCATGTCAGGGGAGTAGGTTCCTCCTCTTCTTCTATCCTCTCCCGATTCTCGTAGAATGCTTTCCAAAACGGGCTATATTTCGACACTTCAGCTCGTAGCCACTGACCATAAATTCTTTCTTCTTTCCCTTCCAGCTTCTCTTCATCAAAAGGAAAATCTTTGCAATGCATGGCATAATGACCCAGCCTTCCGCACGAATAACAGAAATGAGATAACTTTTCATACCGAAAATCTAACCAAATATTCTTCCCTTCCATTTTAATCAACTTCCCAGTTTTAAGGGGTTCCAGAATATTAATATCCATTCTAGCTTTCCCAGCTCGAAGTGAAGTCCCATCTTTAGAATCAACTTTAGCCTCAAGAACTCTCCCTATATTCCGAGCAGCTCTACTAATATTCTCCTCCGTACCCCTCTCCAAAGGAAGACCAAACACTTGAACCCAGAATGCACAATTATTGAAATCATAACAATGTAGAGGGGTATTAGGAATCCAGGGTTTGAGAATAACTAAATGATTTGAAAAAAGCCAAGGCCCATTCTCTAAAACCCTGTTTTTTTCCCCCACATTTCTGAATTTGAACACAAATAACCCGGCTTCTCTTTGTGATATTTCCACAGTATCAACACGCCAAGCTCTTTTCATAGTGTTTTGGAAAGCTTGAAAGTTAATGGATGGGTTAGACAGTATCTTACCCACTAGAATGAGTTTACATTCCTCTACTTTTTCCTTTGGAGATTCATCATCCCATGTCTCTATATCATCTTTTGACCATAGCCGCCCCATTCTTTTATAGAGGGAGGCCAAGCGAGCTGCTTCCACTTCTTCGTTGGCTTCCATTGTGCCACTATCGGACTGATCCACTCCAAGACCGTGCAGACGTCACCCGCAAGACAAAAAAACAGAGACCAATGCAACGACCACCAAGCCTCTGGAGGAAAAGGCTGGTTCTAAACGAGATGGAGAGCAGAGGAGAAGAACTTTGGTGATATGTGAAAAGAGAAGTAGTGTATCTGTAACCAAGGCTTTAGGGTTTTCGATTACAGAAAAGGCAATGGAAATCTAGAGTGAAGAGATTCTGTGGGTCGGAATTTGCTTAGTGGTAGGGCCAAGGAAACGACCGAGAGGTTCTAGATGTTGTATGAGATTACGGAGGGGAAAGAATAGAGGGGAGAACCAACGGGAATTGCTCACTTGGCCTCATTTTGGGGAGACTCCCAAACTTACACAGTGGTGATGAAAAGGATGGGAACATCAGGTTGTATAACACCCAAGAGATTTAGGGTTTGAAAAAGAACCTACCATGGAAGTAGAAGAAAGCTCTCCACCGACGAGAGAGAAAACGACTCGAGAGGCTCCAAGCTTAGGTAGCGTTACTATGTTTACACACACACAATGTGGAGTGACTTCAATTTTTAATTTCCCGAAGTTGCCATCCCGTCCACCAATGCGCACAGGCTGGCCAGGTGTCACCATTGCTTTGAGGTGAGTGAGTTCATACACTGTCTTACACTGCAAAAAGTTTTTTCAAGTATTGAAATTGATTTTTGAAAGAGAGAAAAAAGGAAAGAAGAAAGATAAAAGGTGTGAAATTTTACGGGACATGAATATTCACAAGTGAGCGTTGACCTCTAGCGGTTGAGACCCTTTGCAAATATGCATCTGTTTTGATTCCGGCAGTCGACGATTTCATTCTGTGTTGAATAGGTGAACTATGATGAAACAAGATCACAATTGAGCATTCCCTGAAGATTAGCCCATTCTTAAGATCACAATTTCCCGATTCATCATTCCATGCTTGAGTAGGGTCAGTTGCAAATCCGAATTGGTCGAGTTATTGGAGAGCCAATAGAGTTTTAAATGCATAAATATGTTGTACATGATGACGTATAAATATTACTACTGCAGGTCTACTGCAAACTTATTAATTATCATAATATTTTGTTACTGGAGTAGCTAATGTATTTGTTACAAAGCTGCAATAGATATTACGTGACCCCTACAACTTTTGGAAGAAAGTACTTCGTCATGTGAGGCATCAAATGGAGCCTTTCTGTTGGAATTTAGGAAAAAGCTTTATCAGCGGCTGGTCCTTAGCATCCTATAGGATCTCTTCTTCATCACTATAGCTGAACTATGTTCCATCTGTCAGATATGGAGGAAGACTTAACATTGATTTCTAGAGGTCATCTTTTTCATCTTTTGATAGACTCAACATGGATCACCATAGGCATTAGTACTATGTTTCTCACCATCTATCACCGATCTTGATTAAAGGTCAAGCATTTTATGAAATAATAATCTCCAGAGCACGTAGATATGGCAATAGCTGAATCTCTTCCACGGAGCTGCGTGCACATTAACCATATGATACTTGTGCATTTGATGCTCTCTGTTCATACCGGGAATACAATTAAGACTTTCTTGGTTGCAGAATGTCAAATTTCAATCAACCATGAAACCAATGAGATGACTTTTGAGGAATTAATTTTTATCAGTTGTATCTTCCAGTCGGTAGCTCCATGAGATGTCCAATCCATCTCTATCTTGGTTGATCTCGAATCATGAATCTGTTTATAAGTTTTTGAAATTGTATTTCTTTGATGTATTCATTTTTATCTAGGTAAGATAGTGTGGTGTAATTTTGACTAAATTTCCAATACTACTAACGTTTATATTAAGAAATTGTTTTCCTAAACAATATTATAGTGGACACCGACGGTTACGATATTATCGTGGGTTGACATTGATCCGTTAGTCAACTTCGGCCAACGATTCCAACTAAAAAATGGCTATGAATCCTTAAAAAACTAGGTAAAAGGGAGGGGCTTCATGTAATTGGCGATTTAAAAAACTAAGTCTAGCACGAGAAAGAAGTCAATTAAATGTTACAACCGCCAAGAACAGGGGCACGTAGCTTTAATGTATGAAGCATGACTAGATTATACACACATTAACTCCTACACGTGCATTAACATTGTTTTTATTTTCCCAAAGATGACCCTCCCGTCTAGCCATGCGCACATGCTGTACGTTATTTTGGGATAATGACACGGTTATTTTGGGATAATGACACGATAAGTACCATAATTTTCGTACAATACTCACTTAAGTGCCATAATCTTTCTTTTCAACCACTATAGGATAATGACTTATAAAAAACGTTTGCTTAATTGTCATAACTTTCTATCGATCATTTAAGCGTTATAACTTTTTGAAAACGTTTACCCATATGCTAGAAGTTCAATGTGTCACAACACTTGTGGTGAAAAGAAGGGAGATTCTTCTTTCTTTGCTTCCTCTCTAATACCCACGATCATCAATGATCATCCCACTTTCAGAAGTCTTACGCACAGTGAAAGCAAAAGGATCGTGAAAAGAAAAGGAGGGGGATAGGAGCAACAGGAAATCAACTTCGGGTCGTCTTCTTCCTTTTTCTGAGAATCAGTAGCTACTTATACAGCCATGAAGTTAGTATATTGCAAGTCCACCCCGAGTGTATTACATATCACTGTGTTTTCTTGCCGCCATAACTGTAATAGATGTCACATGACCCTAAAACTTTTGAAAGAAAATACTTCAAGTGAGGGATGAAATGAAACCTTTTTGATATAAGAGTTCTTTTGGAATTTAGGAAAAGGCTATATTAACATTGGTCACTGTAGCATAACTATGTTTCACCTATCAGATCCGGAGATAGACTTCACATTGATTTCGAGAGATGCTGACATCTTTTTCATCTTTCAATGAAATGCATTCATATGCATCGAACATCACATCATTAATAGCAACAACAAAAAAGCAGAACCAGTACCATCAGTCACTAATTTTGATATCAAGGACAAGCATGTTCCCAAATATTAATATCAAAACACATTGATAAGTCAGCGGATGAATCTCTTCCATTAAAGCCGCCTACACAATTACACATTAACCATATGAAACTCGTGCATTTGATGCGTAATACAATTCAAACTTGCTTGGTTACAGAATGTCCAAATTATAATTAACTGTCAAACCGATGAGACACCTTGTAAGGAATCAATCTTCGTAAGTTGTATCTTCCGGTTGATAGCTCCAGGAGACATCCAATCCGTCTCTATTGTGGTCAATCTCGAATCATAAACTTGTTTGTACTTTTTTTTTTTGGGTCAGATATTTGTACTTTTCCGAAATAGTAAATTTTTGTAAAATAGCGTGGTGGAATTTTAACTAAATTCGCAATATAATAATTTTTTTTCTAAATAATGTTATGGTAGACAACAACGTTTAAAGTAGGGAAAATGACATAATCAGTCCTTAAACTTTGACTCAATGTACAATTTGATCCTTGAACTTTTAATTTATTCAATGTAGTCCCTGAAATTTAACCCAATGTTCAATGTTATCTCTGAACTTTTGGTACATGTTTAATATAATCCCTAAATTTTATAAAAATGTTCAATGTATTTCTTCAATTAATTCAAGTTCAGAGATTATATTGTATATTTTCTTATAATTTAGGGACTAAATTGAATATGTACCAAAAGTTTAGGAACCACATTGAATAAATTAAAAGTTCAGGGACCATATTGAACATTGGATTAAAGTTTAGGGACTACATTGAATAAATTAAAAGTTCAAGAATCAAATTACATATTGAGCCAAAATTTAGGGACTGTTTGTGTCATTTATCCTTTTAAGGTATTATCGTTGGTCGACTTTGACCTATCGGTCAACGTTAATAGAAGTTTCCAAAAAAAGATGGCCAACAGTCACAAAGAACCCAATTTTTCTTTTTTGAAAAAAGAATAATCTCCAACATCCATTACTCCGCCAATAAGGACAAGTGTCCACTTTACCATTTCTTTTGTACTAAAGTTACCTTCGGGCCACACCGCCTATGTTCAATGTATTATCTAGAGGTAATCGGTTCCCAGTTTCTAAAATTAGGAACCAGGGACCGATCACTTTTTTTTTTCCCATTACTTGATGCCATCTCTTCGTGTTCCCTATTACTTTTTTAGAAAAAAACATCTTAGTAAAAAGACCCTAACTTTTGCAAACATGAATGATCAAACATCAGTAAGGATCATCAAATTGAAAGACAAACCAAAAAACGTACTTCACTCAGGGTCAGTTCACATTTTACTAAATTTATTGAAGAAATAAAAAATAATATATATATATATATAGTTGGTTTGATCCCTACTACTTTTTAAAAAAAAACATCTTAGTAAAAAGACCCTAATTTTTATAACCATGAATGGTCGAACATTAGTAATGATCATCAAATTGAAAGATAAACCAAAAAACATACTTCACTTAGGATTTTTTTGGTAAGGTACTTCACTTATGATTTAGTTCACATTTTACTAATTTTATTGAAGAAATAAAAAAAATAAATATATAGTTGGTCTGGTCCGATCGGTTCGGTTTCTTTTGGAAATGGGAATCGGACCGTCCCGACACCGGTTCCACTTTTAGGATCCGCGAACCGGATCGACACTTCTGGAAACCGGATCAAACTGATCGGTCCAGTCCGGTTCGAGCAGTTTCTGGTTTGGGCAGTTTATTTTGCACACCTCTAATACTATCAAGGTAAGTGAGTTCATACACGAAAGTGAACGTTGACCTATGGTAATTGAGACCCTTTGTTAATATGTATCTGCCTTAGCGTCGACAGTCTAGAATTTAGTTCAATTTTGAATATTGGAACTTTGATGAAACAAGATCAAAATTTTCTGCTCCATGGTTCAATACTCAAGTATATTTACTTGTAAATCGGAATCCGTCCTAACAAGTACCAACCACGCGTCCGGCATCGTTGGTCTGATGCTTCTCTCTCTCTCTCTCTCTCTCTCTAAAACGCAGATGAGGAGGAGAAGGAAGATAGAACAGAGTTAATGGGTGGCGTTAAGATGCTTCTTGGCCATCGTCGGTCACTTGGGAATTATTAGCTAGAGCTTCGGGTTATGCCAACCTCGTGCAGCAGATAGTCAATATGACTCGATACATTGTGGGTCACGTTGTGATTAGTATGCATCATTTTAGATCAACCTCACGTCGACGGACCCAACTCCACCAGACTGTCCTATATCTTCTTCTCCACGTTTTCCATTCCGGCTTCGCCTCGTTATGAATCTTTTATTCAAGTATGCGTATTTACCTATACACCTAGTAAAATAGAAATTAAAAATAAATTGCTGAGAACCCCGAAAGCATCACGTTAATGTGATTAAAACCATATATTATTGTATATTTGGCCTCAAATATGTTCAGATTGTCTTACGAGTAACAGTAACAAAAAATATTCTAAATAAAGTAACATCTCAATTGGGTTGATTATTGCATGGATAATCCAAATTTTTTTAATAACCTGATATAATCAAATAGTCATTGCGCTCGTGTAAATATTATAGTGCCGCAATAGAGGTTGTTTTTCTATTGATTGTGAACCTAATAAAAAATTCTAGTTAAAAAGGTATACGTTCCATACATGACCATGATTTCCAATTTCTATACAGTAAACAGACAAAATAGGAAACTATAATAAGAATATTGCTTGACCGAAGAAATTGAAAAAACCCTCATACTTTTATGTGAAATATCTGCAGGGAAAAGTCCAAAAAAGTTTTAAACCTATTGTATTGATATCAATTCAGCTCTAAATTTTTCAATTGGACCAATTTAGTCTTAAACCTTTTTCATATTGGTACCAATTCAGTCAATTTGGCCAATTTAGGTCGGAAATTGCTAACGTGGACGCCGATCGTCCTACATGGCACGGCCGTTAGACAGTTATCGTTGGCGTGGAATTTTTTTAACAATTGTTAATATTTTTTTTCCTTTTTCTTTCCTTTCTTTTGTCATTCCTTTTCCTTCCTTGGTCTTGTGGCTGGTATCTGGCTATGGCCGAGGATAGCCTACAGGCGAGAGCGGCCCTTGCCCAGGCCACGATACCCTCGCTGGCCCTCGCCTGTGGTCGATTGTTGGCCATGGCCGAGCACTGGCCACAACCAAAGGAGAAGGAAGAAAAAAAAAAGGAAAAAAAGAAAAAAAAAATTAAGAAAATTCAAAATATTATAAAAAATTGTCCACGCTAGCGTTGGCCGTGTCTCATAGGATAGTCGATGTCCACGTCAGCGATTTCCGGCATAAATTGATCAGATGGACTAAATTGGTACAAATGTGAAAATGTTTAGGACTGAATTGGCCAAATTGAAAAGTTAAAGACTAAATTGGTATCAATGCAGTATGTTTATGACTTTTTTAGTACTTTTCCCAATATCTGCATGCACCATTGCAGTGATGAAGAGGTTGTCTAGTTCATCCTCTTTGTTTCTTTGAGCAAAACCCTCTACAGCTCATCTCCTTCTTCTTCAGTCTCATTAGAGCTTGATGGGCCTGAGCAAAAGACGATGCTATGATGCCGTGTGCAAAACATATTTTGAGTTTAGAAATAGAGAGGCTTATCATATGTGTTTTTCTTTAAAATATTGAGATATATGGAGTTTGTAAAATGATAAAAGGAATACTGGAATGTCAAGAGACCTTGTTTCGTGGGAATAATTTATTATTGATACTAGAAAATCGCAATAAAAGTTGGATTTTCTTGTCCTGCGGAAGGGCGCAACCAAGCTGCACCGACAAACAAAAGTGACGTTTAACCCTGTCTCAAGCAAGGGGATAAAGCTATTCTCCAAAAAAAGAGAGCAAGGGGATAAAACTCTCTGGCCTGTCCTTTGTCTAATGCATGTGCTTGTTTAATCCTTTTCAACCTTACAAGCATATGCTATAGGAACTACAGTCCGGATTCCGATTCAGATAATGCACTTTGATCTCGGTCACTTCACGAGCTCTTTTAAGTATCAGCTTTAATAAAGTTGTGCAATAATGGAGTCCAGTTCATTAAGTGCGATAATGCTTCCTCCTGTTGCACAATCTCGATCACTTCTGCAGAAGTCTGCATCATTTTCATGCAAAAGCATCTTGCAGAGCTTGCGTGATTGTGTTGTTATGGCATGTAAAAAGTTTGTAATGTCCCTAACTATATTAGGTTAACTTTAAAGAATGTCCATCACAAAAATCATGATTTTCGTGTGGCACTCATTTGAGTATCATAATATTTTTCTAGTCATTGCCATAATTTTCTTTTCGATTTCTTGAATGTCATTACTTTAAAATACGTTCATTTAAGCGCCATAACTTTTTCAAAGATGTTTACCACAAGTGCTAGAATTCAATGTGTCATGACACTTGTGGTGAGTGTTTTTTCAAAAGAGTTAAGGTATTTGAATGAACGAATGAAAGTTATAATACTCAAGTGGAGAATTTTTAGAAGTCGAGTCACTTAAGTGAATATATTTTTTTAAGTCATGATATTCAATTGATCGAAAAAAAATCATGACACTCAAGTAATGGCTATAGGAAAGTTATGACACTTATAGTATCCTTATCTTGTCTAACTTCTATCAAAAGTTGCATAAGAGTTGAAAAATGTTTGAATCAAGATATACACTCTTCAATGGCCAACCGCGCTCTTCAAGTTGCATAAGTGTTGAAGCTAGCAGATAACTAGTTTACTCTTCAATGCCACCGATCCCATATATTACAACAAAACGTGCTCCATTAGATTCGGCATCTAATAGTTTCACCATGCCACCTTCTTGATCATTCAATACGACCCCATGCTCGGTAATGAACCTGTGTTTGACCCTTCAGCTTTGCCTGAAGCTATCGAACGATCAATTTGATGAGTTCCCCGTGTCCGTCGAGAAGAATTGCCAAAACAAGTCAAATGAAGAACTAAAAAATAACAGTTTAATGCAACTTTCAAGAAAATATAGTATTTGAACTTGACTTGAACTGTGGAAAGTCAAAGTGCAATAATATCACCTGTACACGCACTGCAGTGCAAGTTTACACAGTGCTTCGAGTTTTAGGTTCGAGTATAACAAGCTCTACCCATCCTTAGGAGAATCTGATTATTTTCTTCACAAGTTTTTTCCGTTATTGAACACAAATTTCTCATGACTTCTACGTAAAAAATGTAATACCATACGAAGGACTATTGTTGAAATTTTTTAATTGTTTGTGTGGTATGACACTTGTGCAGAAATTACGACATATAAATTTGGGCTCGATAAGGCATGACAGGAGATCGGACACTCGGGTGACATTAGAGGGCTGGATAAAAACGTGTATGAAGTTGTTTGGCTGTCAACTTATTATCGTTCCTAAAGTTGTCTATAATATCTGATTGTTGCTTTGCAAAACAAGGTGACATCCACTCAACTAAATACTCGTAAATTTCTAGATACTATGGAACTCATGTGTCGACACATTGTAATTAAGAGTGTGTTTGTTTGAGCGAAAATATTTTCCGAGAATTCGTTTTCCAGACTTTCACCCTTTTAATTCCCAAAAATAATAAGTCAACCGAAAACACTTTTCGATCAAAGAAAACATTCATATATAAATTTAGGAGAGTGAAAACACTTTTCGGGATTTCTCATATTGAATTTGTTAATATTTTATTTTTTCTTGATTAATGAAATTATTCTTATAAAATATATTTTTTAAAAAATTGATTTTTAATTATTTTTAATTTTTAAAAAATTGAATTTTTTTTATTTTTAATATTTTCTTCTCTTTTCTTTTTTCTTCTTTCTTTTTTTTTTTTCTTTTCTTTCTTTTCCTTCCTCCTCCTTTCTCCGCTGGCCGCATGCTCAGCGATGGCTGGTAGCCTAGCGACTGGCCAAGACGACCGATCCAGCTGAGCTCAAGCTCCACTGAGGCCGGCAAGCTTGAGGCTTGGCCGATCTAGGCAAGCCTGAGCTCGGCCGAGGTCGGCAAGCTCACAGTTCTCCATATCCAGGCGAGCCTGAGCTCGATCGATCTCGGCGAGGTCATGGATTGCTAGATCTAGGAAGCTTGGGCTTGGTCTAGGTTGGCGAGCCGAGAGCTTGCTCGATGCCGGTGACCTCGAGCTCGCCTGTGGCCGTCGCGGCTCACTAGATCCAAGCGAGTGAGGGGAAACAGAACCTCACTGTAAATGATTAGGTCTATGATAGTACAAACTAACTTACCAATCACCTTTTGGGGTGATGTTTTTTTAACTATTGCCTATATACTTAATCATGTGTCTTCCAAATCAATTACTTCTACTCCATATAAGTTATAGACAGGTAGAAAACCCTATTAACCTTGAGGTTTTGCTGCCTATATTCACGAGTCCTCTCACAAATATGAAAAATTGGGTCCAAGAGGCAAAAATAATATTTTCTTAAGATACTTAGAACATTCAAAAGGGTATGTGTTTATAGGTGAGCAAGAAAGTGGAAGCGTAACTGAATTTGAATTACGTGATATCACATCCTTAGAGAATGAATTTCCTAAAATGGTCGAAATAGGTGAGGACTATTCTCTATTTTAAATCTTGGATCGTGATAATGAAATTAGTGGAGTTCGTCTAAGTGGGAGCAATGTGAGAGGTGGGGAATTAAATTCATACCGGTCTTAATTACAACCACTTGATGAGATAATATTGTCATTTTCTAATCTAAGTGGGAGCATAATAAAGCGTGATGTACCATGTATACAATCTCCCATATAGTGAACAAGTTGCAAAAGCATTCCCCGTCTACGTTTTACATCGAAGGGGAAGCTTTCATGGTTGTTCCGCAAAAAGAGGATCAGCTGAGGAATGCAAATGAGGCTTTAACACGCCCTGATAAGGAAAAGTGGATATAAGCAATGAAAGAAAAAAATGAGTCAATAAAATCTAACCGAGTTTGAGAATTAATTGATCTCCCAAAAGGACGCAAGACCATTGGGAAGGAGTGGATTCTCAAAAATAAAGCGTAAAGCTAATGGCTCAATTAAAAAGTGTAAGGCTCGTCTTTTGGCAAAGGGGTATAATCAAAAGAAATGAATTGATTGTGGAGAAACTTTTCTCCTGTAATGAGATTTACCTCTATTCGCCTTATTCTGACAATGGTGGCAAGTATAGATCTTGAATTATATTAAATAGATGTAAAGACTACTTTTCTCAATAGAGAATTAGAAAAAGAAATTTATATGGAACAATATATGGAACAACTAGTTGGTTTCGATACAAAAGGACAAGAGAAAACGATATGTCGACTTTTAAGATCGATATATGGCCTTAAGCAGTCTTCGAGACGATGGTACGTACGTTTTCATAATGTCATAATGGCATATGATTGTGATATGATCGATGAAGATCATTGTGTATACATCATCCAAAGATCAATTTGTGATCTTATGATTTTGATATGTGGATGATATACTAATTACCGGTAGCAATATGGAGTGTTAATACAATTAAAAATTGGTTATCTACCAATTTCGCAACGAAAGATATAGGAGAAGCTACCTATATTTTTGGAATTAAGATTTCAAGATATCGTTCAAAGAGTTCATTGTCTCTTTCTCAAGAGACGTATGTAAATAAAATCCTTGAATGATTTTGTATGCAAGACTATAAACCCATATATACTCTTATTGCAAAAGGTGAAGATTGAGCCATAAGTTGTGTCCAGAGACTCCACAAGAAAAGAAATGAATGAAACATGTTTGTTATGCTCGTGTTGTTGGAAGTTTAATGTACGCTATGATATATACAATACCCGACATACGTTTTGTAGTTAGAATAGTAAGTAAATACCAATTCAATCTACATCAAGCACATTGGACAGCTGTCAAAAGAATCTTGAGGTATCTGAAGGGTATTGTTGGTTATTTGCTTATTTATCAAGAAAGGGATCTGCGGCTTGAAGGATATTTAGATGCTAACTGGGGAGAAGATTTAGATGAAAGGGAATCTACTTTTATATTTGTGTTCATACTGAATTATGGTGCCATATCTTGGAGCAGTAAGAAACAAACATGTATAGCCTTATCCATGATAAAAGCCGAATTCGTGGCACTATCAACAACAGTATCGAAGGGTGTTTGACTTAAGAGATTTTGGGATCACCTAAGTGTTACTGAAAATGCTGCAAACTCATTGTTAGTTAATTGTGATAGCCAAGCAGTGATAGCTTACACCAAGGATCCCAAATTTTATTGCAAGACTAAATATATAGATACCAAGTATAAATTTGTCATGGATATGGTTGCACGAAGAGATGTGAATGTTCTGTACATACCTAGGCAAAGAATGATAGTAGATCCTATGACGAAGTCAATCCCCAAAGATGTTTTCCTTGGTCATGTAAAATCTCTAGAACTGCGTAGAGGTTGATGTACTAGACATTTGTATTTCCCTAAAAGTTCACATTCAATGATATTTTTCTATCATTATTAATGCCTATGAGTTTATTTGACATTTATACATATGCTTAGTGCATTATATTAAGAAAGTATGTCGGATAGATGAGAGATTAACCCACTCATACGGGTAATCGCCTCTATTTATTGTGTGATAAATAGAGATAAGACAATTTTAAACTTATCATCAAAGTGATAATTGAGAGCTCAAGTTTAAAATATAGATATCGCCTTAATAGAATGTTAAGATGAGGTCATAATATTTATTATGTCCGAAAGTAAAATAACCAACATATTTTACTTTATCTATCTTTGATGCCAGTTGTGAGTTCTGATAGATTAAAAAGAGTAAATTTGTGAACTCAAGTTAGATATTGAAAATGTCTGAAGTGTCATCTGTACGGTATTTACTATAAAGACATACGCTCTATGGGAAATAAGTTAATAATATAAAATATATTTCATATTACGTATGCATAAGACGACCAATAAGAGTTGGCAAAAGTTTAATCTCAACTTTTAAGCCATGTGAAACTCTTGAGGATAAGAGTTTCTCAATTATGTGCTCTCAGGACTTTTACTTATTTTCAATTTTTTTTTCAGTGTTTGCTTTCTTAGAATGTCGCAAGTGATCATAGATGATTTGATCTAACGAGACATTACTAGAAAAGCAAATTGAATAGAAATTGAGAGATTTAAGGAAAGAGGAAGATCAATTTGTTATCAATGTCACATTACATTTTTGTATTCACAGGTCTAACTAATTATGATTATTTATGTTTAATCGTAATTGTGAATATAATATATATAACATACTTAAAGAGATCGAGAGAGTTATAAATGTGATTAATTGATTTAGGGTACAGCATACTACATCTACTCTGACTGACAATATCCAATTTGAGCTGCTATATATTCCTAACGGATGTATGGCAACGAGCTCTCAAACTATGCTGGTCGTACAGATTATTTGTTAATATGAATTGTGCAAAGAAGAGAGAATTACATTTGTCCCATCATGGGCGAGTGGGAAATGATAGTTTATGGGCCACCATTGTTGGGCAAATAAGCCCATATTCAACAAAAGTAACGGTAAAAGGCAGTTACTTGTATTTTAGTGGGATGCCACTTCCAAAAGGGAAGTTACGTTCTTTTGTTCGTCAAGAAATAAGAACCAAGAAAAAAGTGACATACGCAAACACAAAGAAAAACATAAAGCAAAAAAGTTCCTCTAAGTCTCACACTCAGTCGTTCTCTTATATGCTCAAAGAACAGAAACCGGAACTCTCTCGAAGTTGCAAACGTGTATTTAATCTGTGAAAATCAAGTTACATTCCGTTGCATGATATGCCTTTTGATTAGTCATTCAAGTATACCTAGAGACGTTTTCTGCATTTTCTCATGTATGGTATTTGGAATCCATGTTTCCAATAGGCTAGAATGAGATTGACTTCCATCTACTTTCCACTGTACTCAATGGGTACAGCATATTGCAAGCACAGGATTGGCCTGAGCACTTCACAATCATCACGAGAATGAGAAAGAGCTATCCTCGCCCATATTGGCATGAATCTGAAGATATTGGACTTCTGTTCCACTAAATGTTTTTGACGTAATGAGAGCGAAGGGAACCAAACACAAAGAGACTAAAAAAGTTGTCTGAACACGATGAGTTCTCTTGTAAAACATCTGAATTATGCATGATTTGCTTCGAGAACTAATCATTCTGTTTGATCGCTCAACATAGTAGGAAAATACCCTCTCAGCATCCCATCAAGGTTGGACAAAATCAGGTTTCATCCGTGCAATGTCTAGTCGAAACTGTGAAAACTAAAAGAAACCGAGGTTTTAGCATCATCCTAAACATAGGCCCAAAATGCCTTTGTGGTTTTGATTCTAGAGGTCAACGTATTGTCTCAGCCTAAACAGATCAGTATTTTCCTTGAGGAGATTATCTTCAAAAAACGTTCATCGAGTTGCGACGAGTACCCAATATTTTAAGCCAAATGAAGTGGCCATTTTTGGTGAAAATCTAGACAGGCAAATTTGCTTGTTCATACTGACCAACCATCGTGATTTGGTATAGCACTACAAACTCAATAGTGTTTAATCAGACATTATTTAGTTCTCACTTCCATTTATTAAGTCAAGAAGATACATCACAGAAAGGTTCAGCTGACATACATCAGTGCTGTATGTTTCTTGCACCTTTCACTACATAATATTAAACGTTCCATAAGGTTGCTCTCCAAAGAGTCCAAACAGTCTAGAAGCGGAACACAATCACACATCCCTCTTTAACATAATGCAGCATAACAGTAGGTTGCAAAATATCATATCTTTACTTGATTCAGGTACGATTTCCCATCAATTACTTTGCTCTGTTTAAATTCCAGGTAGTCCTTGTAATTCATCGAGATGTATGTGGCTTGGTTGTGCTCGCCATCCACCAGCTGCTTTGCTGGCACGACGACAGTGTCAGGCGATGGTCCAGTAGAAAAAGGGATCGATAGCCTTGCAACCTTGTTGTTCACGATAGCTCGATGCAGAACGCTCTTGTATTTCCCATTGCTCATAATCTTGCACAAATGTAAAGTGTTGAGGAAAAAAAAATTAGTTGCAATAAGCTTGATCTGTTCAACGGGAGAAACTAGAGTAAATCACAAAGGTTCGTATCAACTTTAACTGATTAATATCCGGTTAAAGAAACAAAGACAATAGGGTAAGTTTTTAGCAAATTTTTAAGACAACTGTATGTAATATGGTTCTATGTCTAATAACAATGTCCCTTCCATAATACCTACATTTTATCAGCATCTATAAACCAAGGCACACAGTATTCACACCATGATTTGAAATTTATTGGACCTCTCTTGCAAGACAGATAAGGGAGATTAGAAAGATGAAACATGGATTTCTGTATATTTACCTCGAGCTGATCAGCGGTGTTGACCACAAAGGCATTTGGAATGAGATCGGCTTTGACCCACTTCCCGTCATGATAAACTTCAAGGCCGCCAACGCCATTCTGCATGAGGATGGTCAACAGGCCATAGTCTGAGTGTGAGGGTAGGCCCATAGCGAGTTCTGGCTGTGGGCATGCCGGATACAGATTCGCTGCTAGTATCTGTAGGCTTGAATCCATATTCATTGCCTCGTCGATATAGCCCGGTTCAAGTCCTAGGCCCTCCGATATACCTTTGAGCAGTTCCCTAACTAATTTTCGAAGCGCTTCAGAATACTCTGCCAAAACTTCACTGCAACAGACATTGCTTTCATTCGTCAGAGGAAATGCCACGGTGAAGTTCTTTTCATCTTTAGGGATTTCACAAGTTTCTATCACTCAAATCTTTTCTCTGGGGTATTACTAATTGTTTTGCTCTATCAAATTGAATCCACACTTTGCTTATCTTTTTCTAGGCATACAAAATTATTTGTCTGACGTCAAGATGATCCAAAATAATGCTAACCTAATAGAAGAATCGTGTACTTTCTATTCCGATATTTCAAGACTGCTAGATTTCTAGGTAAATATAGATCAACTTTACAAACTAACAAACTGGAACCAAAGATGCTGAAGAGCTCGCGTCTCAGACGGATTGAAGTTGTTCAAGTTCAGATCCCACATGGTTAATTGAGTGGTCAAGTAGATACGGAGAATCTAGTATCCAAATCACATCGTCGCGCATATAGGTAACTTTAGAGCTCGGATCTGCCTCCCAAGTGGATAGAGTCTTATACATGGACGGAGATGGGAATAAGTCAAGTCGAAGATTTGGATTCTCGGGTTACTAGGGAAGAAGAATTTGTTCAAGTTCCTCATCAATTTTTTTTTTCCGATGTACCTGATAATTTTATACTGTGCACTAGATCTGGATGCATTGATAACTCTGAACATTATTTTAGCATAACAAGTTGAGAAGAGTGACAACTTATTTTGCTCTACCCACGTACTTACTCTTCAATTTTTCACTCCCTTAAGATTCTGTAGGTTCATCCTATACTCGATTGCGAAAAAAATGTCCACAAGGGGAAGGTTCTGTTGCTTCGGGACTGTAGCATTGAAGCTACAGTTAGGACATATAGTTGTCATTGCCACAGTTAGTAAAACATCAGATTGTTGATATTTTTTTGGTAAGGACAGATTGTTGATATTTGTGGTGTGGTAAACTCAAACTTTGATATACAAATGGAATTAAGAAAACAGAAATATCAACATGTATATGCAAACTGAGAACATGCATGTAAAGCATAGAAATAAATTCAAGGGTAAAAGCCAAAAAAAATCCCAAATTATGCCCACTGTAATGCATGTACCCTAAAATTTTTTCTGTGATACCAAAACCCCCATACGTGTATCTGTGCAATACATTTCCCCGCCATCAAGGATCTATCAATAACCAATGTTAAAAATCTATCTACTTATATATCGAAAAGTAAATGACATTGATATGACACCCTCATGCTTAAGTGAAATAAAAATAACATTGTTTTAACTGAAAAATACAAAGTTACAAGTTTGGGGTTTTTTATATCATAAGAAAAAGTTTAGGATATATGTGTCGTAGTGTGTATGGTTTGAGACTTTTTATGTCACAATAAAAAAGTTCCAGGTAAATATGTCACGGTGGACACGATTTAAGGATTTTTGTGGTTTTTTTTCCCTTATTTCAATACATATTAGACCTTCTTTTCAAAGAAGAGGGAGAGAATGGGGTACCTCAGGCCTTTTGGTTTGGTGGGACAGTGAAACTTTGGATGCACCGTCATCTTCAGAAAATCCCTCCAGAGGAACACTTTGTCGACCGAAGCTTTGAAGCTCGTCCCGTACCTTATGGGGTCCAACACGTGCTTTCCTTCGAACTGACTCTTCTCCTCCTCTGTCAGATCGAAGAATCCCATCAGCGCCTCGACCGTTGCCTTCATTTGACTCTCGGGCACTCCGTGGTTGATCAGCTACTCACATGTACAACCAAGGGCTCTACGATCAATACGTGGCAAACAAGAAACTATTGCTAGTTTACGTGCAGCACCTAATCTCACGTAGCTTAAGCCATGAGAATAATTTCTCATTAATTCTATTTACCTCCGGCATGAATGAACAACCGTATGTTGAATCAGCTAATTCGATTCAAATTGTTGCTAATCTTTCAAGAACTATTGCAGTCTTGTCAATTCAGCTCTAAATTTTTCAATTTTGTCAATTGAGTCTATCTAACCAATTTTGGCAAGAATCCCATGATGTGGATGTCAGCTGTGTCATATAAGACAATCAGCATTGATGTGGATAATTTTAACAATATTTTGATATTTTTCGAATTTTCATTCATCTTTCTTTTCTTTTTCCTTTTTTTTCTCTGTCCTTTAATTTTTTTTGTTGTGGCTAGGGAGGGCTTGGTGGCCCTTGTTGGTCGTGGGCAAGGTCGCACGGCCCTCATTTGGCCTCACCCAAATGTGGGGGAGGCTGCCTTCGCCGCAGCCGTAATGGCTTCATAGGCAAGGGTTGTGGCCGTCTTCGCAATGCAAAGGCCATCCTGACTATGGCAGAAGCAAAAGAAAAAGGGTTCAACACGAAGCAAGGAGGGATGACGCATGGTCTCCGTTCTTGTTGGTGGATGGTGCTTCACCATGGGCAAAGGCAGCCTCGCCCAGATGTGGGGGAGGCAGGGTGAGGGCCACGCAACTCTCATTTGCAGATGGCTAGGACCATTGAGCCTCCCCCGACCACATTGAAAAATTAAAGAAGGAAAAGAGAAAAAAAGGAAAAAAGAAAATAGGAAAGAAAAAATAAATATTCAAAAAAAATATTAAAATATTATTTAAAATTGTTTGCATCAACGCCAGCCATGCCACGTAGGATGGCTAGTACTCACATTAGTGAATTCAGGCCAGATGGACTCAATTGGTAAATTATAAAAAGGTTTAGAAGTTAATTGGTAAAATTGAAAGGTTTATAACTCAATTAGCAAAACGGCAATAGGTTTAGGAATTTTTTGGATAATTTTCCTTCAAGAATTTATGGCAGCTGGATAAGCAAAAGCTGATGAAAAATACCAACTGTTTGTTTTGCATGTTCGCAAGATAATAAAGTAAAAGAAAGGTACTGTGAAGCAGGTGATGAACTAGCTAAGAACATTACGTACCATGAAGAAGCCCCAGTCCTCACAAGCCTTTGCAAGATCTGAGACGGCTTTAGACCGTTGGTCGGGATTGCTTGAGGAGAGAAGAGAGAAGTCGATGACTGGGATGGAGTCATCGTGAATGGCTTGATCACCGGAAGCGGAGGTGGTGTAGGCATAGTGGGAAGGGATGGAAGTGAGGTTAGAAGATTCAGCCAGAGTTTTGACACTTGCAATTTTGAGCTTTGAAAAAGTAGCTTCTTGATAATGCGGAGTGACCGGGCAAACAGTATCCATTTGAGATGAAATTGACTCTCTTTTCGCTATCGCTAAATGTTGCTGAACTAAGCTGAACACTTGCGCTACCAATGTGGGAAAACTGATTCATCTTTGTAGATATATATAGTAGTATCCAGTCTATAGTGGGCAGCTGAATGTACTAATCTCGGGTTGTTCAAGTCTCTCAAGGACAAGTTAAGAGTTTGCAGCAAAAAAAGTTGGCCACGTAACGTAAGCATGTTTCCAGAAGAAGCCCGAACTATTTTTTTGACTAGTTCGGTGGAGATTACCAATGGAAACGCTTGGCTCTTTCATGTAGACGTGTGGGAGGAGTATAACTAAAATTCCGTGTCCCAAGTGCTCCTCCGCCAACGTCATACGTACACCCCTATATAAAAACCAAATAAACTATATCCCATTGTCTACAATCCGTAAAACTATATACTTTGTTTTCTTATTGATCCCCTACCAAATATGTCATACACACATGAATACTTGCGTTTGATGTGAGGAATAAAAGTATATGATTGCCAAGGTAAACATGGTAAAACAAAGGGCCATTGGAGAGAGAGGGAGGAGCCAAATCAAAGGTCAAGTGAAAAAAGAAATGAAGGGTCACGCTTTTTCCACTCAACATTTGGCTTAGACACTTCCTATCATAATATTTTGACCATATTATCCCTTACGTGGTTCACCTTTTGGCACTAATCTCCTCTTTTTATTTGGTCAAATGTGTTATTCCTCTCTTTTTCTCTTCTTTTCTTTCGTTGCGACCGTAGTGTCCCTCTCTATTTCCTTTTTTTTCCATTTTTTTACTTCATAGACGCCTTTGGTGTCTCATTATCTCCCATTTTTTTCTAAAAAAATTCAAATGGAATGCTATGCCGAATGCTTCCTGTGTTGGAACCAACGGAAAAATAATAAAATTTTGGAATTTGGAATAAGGGTACGAATTTGAAGGGAGAAATGGTTCTTAAAATATTCTCAATGTAAAGCATACTGAATATTTTATCCTCTCGGATTATCAATTAGGTTGGCATCATTTTATCAATGGCTAATAAATGGCTAGGTAATAATTTTATAGGCTGCACTTTTTCCACTTTTTATTTGGCTTAGACACTCTCTATCATAGTGTTTTAACCTTATTGTCCCTTACATGGCCCACCTTTTAGCATTAATCTCATATTTTTATTTAGTCAAATGTGTTGTTCCTTTTTTTTCTCCTTTTCTTTCCTCGTAGGTTCCATTTTTCTAATATTTCCACGCCTTCAGTGTCTTCCAACCGTAATGTCCCTATGTATTCCATTTTTTTCCCATTTTTTTTCACTTCAGACACACCTTTGGTGTCTCATTCTCTCCATTTTTTTTTTCTCAAAATAACATCCAAATGCAATGCTAAGTTGAATGCTTCCTACGTTGGAACCAAAAGAATAATAATAAAACTTTGGAATTTGGAATAGAGGCACAAAATTGGTGGGAGAAATGGTTCTTAAAATGCTTTCTGTTGGCTTCGGTAGATATATAGCACTCACCATCACGTCCTTATATAATAGCAAAACACGTGCAACACATTCAATAATGATGAAGACAAATAGTCCACACACTTACTATTCTAAGGACTAAACAGTCAACACAAGAAACACAAATTACATGAGCCAATAGCTAAGAAGTCTTCATGCAGCTGCTGTGAACAGTTGTTCAAAGTTCACGCTTATTGACAAAACCCATCAAGAGCTCCTCTTTTCCTCACGAAAGCTGCTAATTGTTGACTTGTGGAGGCGCTAACCAAATATAGCCCACCGGAAATCATATTGATTTCCTTTCGTCTTGGTTCTTTTTCTAACACCCAACTGTCGCGCAACGCTTTTGACACACTACGGAGGTACTTCCATTTATCATGAATGGGAAAATTATCCCCTAATGGGCTATTAAGGTCCGATATGGATATTTCGCCCAAATGTCCCACAGACATCCCATCACTAAACAAACGGGGGTTTCTCCTAAACCATACCTTACGTGATAGTAGGTTGTAATTTTTTTTCTTTCTATTCAATCTAAATTTTCGATTTGGAGTCATCAATAGTTATTATTGGTATGTTGATTAGAAATCTAATCGAGATACAGGAGAAATACCACGATTCTGCAAATAAGAGATTTTGAATAAGAGAACTTGATTACATTAATAATCCCAAATTGAGATTACTAATGCCCTTTTAGTACCTAACTATACAATGTGTTCTAACGTATCACATGAGTTTCCAAAGCCTATCCACTAACTCTAATCATCCTAATCAAAGAAGCAATCAATCCATCAATGAGAAAACGTGCAATCAATTTCAATCAATCAAAGCAATCATAAATTGTCTCTAAAAGGAAAATCAGTCCAAAATATCCAAACCCTAGTAAAGCCCTAAATGCTTATTTATTCAATGGATTATTTAGTTTTAGGTTTGTTTTAGGGGTTGAAACCCCTTTTAATCCATAAACTCAGGAGTTCTTAAAAATGCCACTTGGGTACTTCAAAAAATTCTAATTTCACTTAAAATGGGTGATCATAGGATTTCCAAGTCATTTTGTGAATTTTTGAAATTTTTAATTTTTTTTTGTGAAAAAAAAAATTTCCTAAGAATTTCCTTTCCCAAAAATTGATTTTTGATTTTTTTATTTTCTAAAATTTCCAAAAGTTTTGAGATTTTGAAAATTTTTTATGGATTTTGAATTTTTTAAATTTTTTTTAAATTTTCTATTTTTATGATTTTCGAGAATTTTTTTTTGATATTTTTAGAATTTTTTATTAATTATTTTTTTTTCAAAAAATTCCCACCGAGGGATTGAACCGAGTTGTCCAGTTTAGACCGCTCCAGCCAAGCTGAACCGGCCAGCACTGGTGTCGGCCACAGCCACGGCGGGCACAACACTAAAACGGCGCCGTTTGGCCCTATGCTCATTGTAGCATTTCGCTGAGCAGGTGGTGGGCACAAACTAGGTTTGAAGGTTCTCAAGGCCATCGGTTTGAGCTCGCCGCCGAGGATCTTCTAGTGAGTTTTTTGCCATTGTTTTAAGTTCTGAGTATTGTCCTGATCATCCACTGTTAATCTAGCCTAACCATTACGCTGCTGGACTAGTATTGGCCAGTGAAAAACCGATTCAATAACCCTAACTTGCAAACTTATCTAAAACAAGCTGTTGTCATCCTCAAACCATCATATAGAATGCCCTAGCCGTCTAAATTGATTCAAACAACAATCAAAGCAAAGAATGAGGTAGAAAATCACTGACTGGGATGGCCTAAGCCACTATAGGCACTCCGGCGAGATGGTTTAATGGGTGACCAACTCAGTTCATGTCGGATTAAGCATTCAAATGCAATCAAACAATGAAAAAACATGATTAGAACATGTTTTAAGCATCTATAATTGCAAAATCACAAAGAAACACGCATGATTGAGCTCGATTGAACTCAAACACCTATTCTGGAATTTTACCAAACTGTGAGCATGATCAGACTTTACCTACTTCGATGGAGATCAAGTCTAAAGTTTCGGTGCAAATGGCGACCAAAGGGTGATTTTTTGAAACTTTCTCTCAAAACTGATGAGCTTCTTCACTCCGAGAAAACTCAAACTAGTGATTTTTTTAGAGGTGACAAGCAGAATGCCACAAGTAGTGTGGTGAACGTTGCTGAGGAGAGCACTAGTGGAGGGGCACATCAGGAGAGATTGTCCGAACTGAAGAAATAAAGGTGACAAGCAGAATGCGACAAGTAGTATGGTGAACGTTGCTGAGAATAGCACTAGTAGAGGGGCACATCATGAGAGATTGTTCGAAGAGGAGAAATAAAGGTGACAAGCAGAATGTCACAAGTAGTGTGGTGAACGTTGCTGAGGAGAGCACTAGTGGAGGGCCACATTAAGTGAGATTGTCCGAAGCGGAGAAATAGAGGTGACAAGTAAAATATCACAAGTAGTGCGGTGAATGTTGCTGAAGAGAGCACTAATGATGCAAAGGCTGTTTTGTGTGTGACTACTAGTTTGTCAGTAGACGAATGGGTGCTAGATTCGAGATGTTCTTATTATATGATGCCTCATAGGAATTGGTTTACTACTTACCAGACCACGGATGGAGGTAGAGTTCTGATCGGGAATAACGCAACTTGCATGGTTGTGGGGATAGGGACAGTTCAGATTCGGATGCACGATGGGGTGGTATATACGCTAACATACGTGAGATATGTACCGGAGTTCAAGAAGAACCTTATTTCACAAGAGAACACTCGATGATATCGGGTGTAAGTATACAGTTGAAGGTAGAGTGTTGCAGATCTCTCGAGGTGCCATAATAAAGATGAAGGAAAAAAAAAGTGAGTTCTCTCTATCATCTATTGAGAAAGATCGTGACTGGAGCTGCTACAATTTCATCAAGTAGTTAGATTCTGACTTGACTCAGTTATGGCATAGGTGTTTGGGGCACATGAGTGAGGCATGTATGGCGATGTTGAGTGATAGGGGGTTGTTGAAGGGTTAGAAGATAGGGAAGCTGGACTTATGTGTGCAATGCATTTTTAGGAAGCAACGCCGAATTAAGTTTACTACAGTTATTCATTTGGCAAAGCGACCAGTTGAGTACATTCATTCAGACGTGTAAGGCCCGTCAAAGGAGGTGCTCGATATATGCTGACATTTATCGATGACTACTCAGAGAAGGTATGGGTATATTTTTTAAAGCACAAATCTAATGTGTTTAATCGGTTCAAGAAATTGAAGGCATTGATTAAGAAACAATCAGATAAACAAATCAAATGCTTAAGAATCGATAACGACATAGAGTTCGGTGGTAAAGATTTTATTGAATTCTGTAAGAAAGAGAGGATTGTGAGACACCGCATAGTGCCCGGGACACCACAACAGAATGGCATTGCAGAACGGAAGAACAAAATTTTACTGGTGCGAGCTCGGATCATGCTTTCACATGTAGGGCTAGGTAAGGAATTTTGGGTCGAAGCAGTGAACATGGCATGTTACCTGATAAATCGATCTTAATCATCTGCTTAGTGGAAGACTCATGAGGAAGTATGGTTCGGGGAAACCGGTTGATTACTCTGGATTACGAGTATTCGAATGTCTTACGTATGTTCATGTGACTAATGGTAAGCTTGAGCCAAGGGTGAATAAGTGCGTATTTATGGGTTATGCACATGGGTTGAAAGGCTATCGTCTGTGGTGCACTAATCCCAGATCATTTGGTTTTCTAATCAGCAGAGACGTGATTTTCGACGAGACTAAAATGCTTCAAAGGAGGAGTATTGAGACACAACCAACAGAGCAGACGAATCATGGTATCAGTATTAAGGTGGAGATTTAGATGGAGACTCTACAGACCTTGGAGGTAATAGAAGTTGAGACTACATATGAGGCCGCAGTTCCTGAAGTCCGTAATACTGAACAACTGGCAGAGTCATAGCACACTATAGCCATGGGTAGAAAAAAAAAAGGCAAATTAAACCATCGGTACGTTGTAGTTATACAAATATTGCTTATGCATTGACTATAAGTGACGAGGTGGAGATAAATGAGCCATTGTCTTACTATAAGGTGATGGCTAGCTCTAAGTAATCATAGTGGCTAGGGGCTATGAGTGAAGAGATGAAATCACTCCATTGAAATTAGACATTAGAGATGGTCAAAGTACCAATGAGCCAGAAGATTGTTAGAAGGCTTTAAATGGAAGGATGGCATTCCTAGTGTTGAGACAGCGATGTATAAGGTGAGACTTATTGCGAAGGGGTATAAATAATGGAGGGGCATTGATTACAATGAGATGTTCTCTCTTGTGGTAAGGCATACTTTTATATGTGTTTTACTTGCTTTAGTTGCTACACAAGGTCTCGAGCTGGAGCAGCTAAATGTAAAAACAGCGTCTTTTCATTGTGAGTTGGAGGAGTGGATTTACATGATGCAGCTAGAGGGATTTCTTATTTCGAGTAAGATAGACTATATTTGCTTACCAAAGAAATCTTTGTATGGACTGAAATAGTCTCCTATCTAGTAGTGTAAACGTTTTGATGATTTTATGGCTAATCATGACTATTCGAAAAATTAAATGGATAGCTGTGTTTACTTTAGGAGATTGGAGAATGGGTCTTTGATATATTTGTTACTCTATGTGGATGGTATGCTGATAGTAACTAAGAATATTCTGATATTGATGTGTTGAAAGGGCAGTTAAGTGCTTAGTTTGAAATGAAAGATTTAGGTGCTACAAAGAAAATATTGGGTATAGAGATTTTATGTGACAGGAATGTAGGAATTTTACATTTTTCTCAAAAGAAATATATTGAGAAGATTGTTGAATGATTTAATATGCAGTCAACAAAATCTGTGAGTATACCTTTAGCGACACACTTTAAATTTTCAGATAAGTTATCACTACAAACTAAAGAGGAGGAGGAGTGTATGGTCTGTATTCCTTATTCTAGTACAATAGGTAGTACTATGTATGTTATGGTGTGCACTAGGCCTGATATTTCACAAACAGTGAGCGTTGTTAGCCATTACATGAAACATCCTGGTAAAGCTTATTGGGGAGCCGTGAAGTGGATCCTTAAATATTTTAAGGAGACAACATATGTTGGTATAGTGTACCGATGGGATGGCAATGGCAATGAGACCACTGATTATGTGGATTCGGATCACACCAGTGACATGGACAAACGCGGGTCTTTAGCAGGGTATGTATTTACTCTAGAAGGCGGTGCAGTTAGTTGGAAAGCATCCTTACATGATCACGTTGCCATGGCACTGACTTTTATAGCGAATGGGCGATATGGTTAAAATGTTTGTTCTCGAATTTTGGGTTAAAATAGAAAAGTGTTGATGTATACTGTAATAACCAATGTGCGATATATCTAGCATATAATCATATTTATCATGAGCGAACGGAGCATATCGATATCAAGTAAGACTAGAAGCCACCATCATTATGTCATTCGTCCTTGTTGGATTTGCCTTTTAATAATTTCTTTTAAAATGTAGTTTAGTTGTAGCGATGACAAAGAGCCAACATAGACGGTCGACAGTTTGTTGAAAAGCAATGTTTTATTTAAGTTCTAAGCTTTTGTTAGTTGGTTAAAATAACCATAATCTGCGTTATTGATTGCCACGAACTTGGCCTATCCTACAATTAAGACAATATTCCCTTTCTGCATTATTGTTGCGCAACATGCTTGGATTTAATCAACATTTGTGGATACAGAAATTATTTTGGTGTAAATGGGGCACAAATGTATCAATTTGAAATTTTTGGTGATATTAACCCTAAAATAGACAATGGAATTAATCAACATCATTTACTCTTGATGAAAGTAGAACGTCGCCAATGTACTAAAGACAATGATGTACCATTCTAACCGAAGTTTATGCTCCCCGCACGAACAAACAATAAGCTAATTGTCTCTAGCAAGAAACGATAAGTCCGTGATTTTTCTGTTCTTGCTATTTAAACTGTGTGCGACGATGTCGCACCAGAAGAGAAAATGACATTTTCCTACTTTCTTTAGTTTATTGATCAATTATTGGCTTAGTCTCAGTCTACCCTTAAATTACTCTTGATGAATTGCTGGAGGGCTTGGTCAAGGTACATTTCCCCTTCCTCATAGGGAAAAAAAAAGGGTATAAACATGCCCTCAATGCCCGAATGGTAGTACCTGATTACGTAATTCATTACGTGGCTATCCTTTATCTCCCCTAAAGTAAGCCAAGTTGATCAGCTAGTCTTCGTCAACATAAAAGTTAGGCTTCTTCCCTGGAGTTTTGCACTTTATTATATATTTGTTGACGGAGAAATCCAAAGCTTTCGAATGCTCGTGTGAACTGTTGAAACTAGAGTCGTCGTAAGCGGACGAAGAAACAAGTTAAAGCTATGTACGTCCAAATAGTTTGGAGAAAGATGCATGACTTTTCCTCGCTCTTCGATTGAGAGTTTTCGCCGAACTTGGGCCTAAGGGAAAAGATGGCTTCGGCCTTTTCTTAAATGGAAAACATGTATTGGGTCTGAATTGAGGAATCTATTATGCGTTCGACAGCTTATTTGGTTTTTAGGCCTTTTCCCCTCTTTACTTAGGAATGTCTTAGCTAGGGCTTTATATTACCTGATTCATACATTGATTCCCAAAACATGAGAATTTGTACTATATTAGTCCTAAACCTTTTATGTATTGAGCTAAAAATTACTGTATGATATGAATTTGTCATGTCAATTAATGCATGATAATTTCGCAAACGAATTTAATATATTTAGCATTTATTCTTCTAAATTTAATCTGGAAATGTCATGAGTTTTTCAAGTAAAAACTTCCTTTTCCCTAAATCATTACACACAATATACACTAAAACATTTTTGACAAACATTATATCACTCAAATGTCTGATTATTTCAGAGAAAATTGTCCAAAAAATCCCAAACCTATTGTATGGCGGCTAATTCAGTGATAAACATTTCAATTATGCTAAGTTAGTCCTAAACATTTTAATGAATTAACAATGTAGTCCATCCTACTAATTTTGACTGGAAATTGTGGTCCAGTCAGTGTTGGTTGTCCTACATGATGCGATCGGCATTGAAGTAGATAATTTCATAATTTTTCAAAAGAAATTTTGAATTTTTTATTATATTTTTATTTAATTTTTCTTTTCTTTTCTTTTCTTTTTCTTCACAAGGCCGGTAGGGATCACCGTCCCCTACGCATGGGCCACAAAGGCCTCACCAGCCACCGGGGGCAAGGGTTGCGGCTCTTGCGCAAATCTTGGCAAGGGCCACCACGTCTTTACTAACCATAGTGACGATAGCGCGAAGGCTGTGACACCCTTGCTATGGCCCCTAAGGGCCTAGGCAAGGACTCACGATGCCCTCGCTAGCCACAGCGTGGGCTTGCGAGCCCTCCCCCAAATTCAGCAAGGGTTTTGCGATTGTCTGCTAGCGGTCGACAGTCCCATAGGCCCTGCAAAGAAAAAAATCAAAAATTGTCCACGTTAATACTGGCCACGCCACATAAGATGGTTGGCATTGACTTCACAACGTCAGCGATTTCTAACTAAAATTACGCAGAAAGACTACATTGGTAATTCATTAAAAGGTTTAGATCTAAATTGGCAAATTTTCAAAAGGTTTAGGATTAAATTAGTACAATTGAAAGGTTTAGGATTGAATTGACAAATTATCAAAAGGTTTATGACTAAATTAACACAATTGAAAGGTTTAGGACAAAATTGATTGCCATACAATAGGGTTATGACTTTTTAGACAATTCTCCCTCAAATAATCGGACATTTGAGTGACATAATGTTTGTCAAAAATATTAAGTGCATATCACGTGTAATGTTTTAGTAAAAAGGACGTTGGACATTTCCAGACTAAATTTGGAAAGATAATAGTTTAATATACAATTCGTTCACGAAATTATCACACAGTAATTGACGTGACATATACAAATCAGATAGTAATTTTTCCAAGCTGGACATCCACATTGACAAAATTTCATCCACATCGTACTTTGACGCTAAATACATTGCCTAAATTTTTTCACGGAAGTGTCCATGTAAGCGTCTAAGATGACTAAGTTTTATCCACCTTATAACTCAGGCATCGTCTCATGGTCACATCAGTGTATTTGGCCTGAATTTGGTGTCCGATGGACATCATTATTATAAGATTTGTTGAAAAGTAGAATAATTTGATTAGACAAATTAAGATTACATAGAGTTAATTAGAAAAAAACGTGAAAATAAAATGACGAGACGGTTCTAGAATATCAATGGACCCAGATAGTTAACACCCTCGTAATAAATGGGCCAGCAGGCCTATACCGAGCGACGCTAGCAACCCACGTTAATTACGATACATGAGCCAGCCTCATATCTGTACTTTAGTCTTACCCAATAAAAAAGACAATGTGCGGGCACAAAATTGATTTCGGACCTATCCAGTGGTGTTGTCGGGCTTTTGATCGAGGGAGGGTGAAATTCATCCATGAAATATGGAGCCAAAATAATGTGTAAAAAAAAATTATAAGTCTCAAATTGAAAATTTTGTGAATTGTGTTCTTAAAACGAACTTAAATGGTTATTGGAACAAGAATTTTTTTTTTCTTGATGAGTACAAGGAATTGCCTCTGGTGTGCGAGAGTCCCGACAGCAGTTGTGTCCTCCTTTTTCTTCACATCAAGCTTTACTTCATCAATATGTTATTTGCTTGAAATTCTCATGAAGCTCAATGTTAAATCACGCTAATTTTTTCTGCTTCTTCTTTTTGGGTCGCGATTCAGTTCATGTGCTCCAAATAATCAATAATCATACTAAACAAATTAAAGTTGAAAGACCATCCACGAAACAAAAAATGTCTATGTGCCCAGGTAGGGAAAATTATTAAAGCAGTCATAAACCTATTGCAATTGTGCTAATTCAATCATAAACCTTTTGTATTTGTGTCAATTTAGTCCATTCGGCCAATTTTGACCGCTTGGCGCTGATGTGCATGTTGGCCAGCACCGGCCCTCCAATCGACGCTGACGTGCAAATTTTAAAATTTTTTTTTTTCAAATGCTATTTTATTTTCCTTTTCTTCTTCCCCTGGCCGGTCCAGCAACTGGTGATCGGCGACCGACCAGTGACCACTGGTGAGGCTCTCCCTCACCGACACTGGCGAGGGCAAGCCTTGACCTCACCATCGAGGGTGAGGTCAGCCGAGCAATGGCCATGGCGTAAGGCCGCTCAACCTTGCCCAAATCTGGGGGAGGCTGAGCGGCCTTGCTAGGGCCACTGCTCGCCTCACCGTCACCTAGATTTGTGGCGACACCGAGGTCAAACAGCCATGGCGAGGCCGCTACTCAGTCAACCTTGCCTTTGCCATTGCCGGCGAGGGCGACCTCACCATTGGTTGCCAGCCTTAGCCCTTGGCCAGTCGCCGGTCGTTGGACCAGCTAGGGGAAGAAGAAAAGGAAAAAAAATTTTAAAAGTTGCCACGTCAGCATCGACTAGATGGCTAGTGTCCATATCAGCGTCGGTCGGCCAAAATTGGCCGAATGGACTGAATTGACACAAATACAAAATGTTTAGGACTGAAATGTAAAAAAAAAAGGCTTAAGACTGAATTGGTACTATTGCAATTGGTTTAAAAATGTTTTGGTAATTTTCCCTGTCCGGGTATGAGTTGTTGAGCAGGGAAAACTCTGACTCAACCTAAAGTCATTGAACAAATGTTTTGTCTGACCTGGCCACCCCCAGAAATTCCAATTTTCTTCCTAGCACAGGATGATGGGGCACCACAGAAAATTTGACCGTTTATGGTAATTATTTAGAGTTTCGGTGACGATTGTAATTACTGCTAAAAGATTTACTAGCGGATTTCACAATCGCTACTATAGGCTGTCGCTAAAAGTTGTAGTGGCATTGTAGCAATTGTAGGTAAAATTCACTATACAGTAATAAAAGTTTGAAGGTATAGCAGCAACTGTTACAGTGATTACAATCGTTGCTAAATGTCAGATAAAAACTTCTCGACTACATACTATCAAGTTACTACATTTTCTAGATTCAAATTAATGTATTTTCTTGTAAGAATTTAAATTCATCCTCTAAAATAACAGTATGGTAATATTAGACATGACCCTCGACTTTGTTTTGATACCAATTTTGGAAAGAAAATTAGAATATAACATAACACTATATGTTTAGCCAATATATTAACCAAAATTAACATGCTTAGAAAAAACAAAACGATTTTTTTTCTTTTCCAAAAAAAAGGGCAATTATGAAGCTTGTAAAATAATAAAAAAAATTATGAGCATTTACAGCAAGCGAGATGCTAATGGCATTCTGCGAAACCCTTTTATTGGAAAGGGTTAAGAAAGAGTTCAAAGATACTTAATATATCATTAGGATTCCATGTTTAGTGCCCCTACTGGTCTCCGTTTTCATTCTGGTGGGAAAGGGGCACAAATTTAGGACTGTTATTGATCTGGACCCATATTGGTCTATAGGTTTGAGATTTACTGAGTGTTAGTTCTCTATTACAAATTACGGTAACGCTATGGTATATCTGCGATCAAGCCTTCCTCCTTGAGATTTTTTCTATCTAAAGTGAGGTAAGAGACGAGTGTCGTATTTATTCGCCCTTAGTCCTCATTACATAGTTGAATGCTTGTGCAACCTTTCTTTCAGTCCACCAACTAATCTTTTGATTTTCAAATCTCAACTTGCCGCAGTCTAGGTTCTCTCTGTCCTTCCAGTTCCTTCTTTACCCTAACATAATTGCTCATTTCTGGCACATGAGCACCACAAGTGCCCTGGAAAGCAGAATAACAACGTTAATTCTTAACTTTATACAGTTCATAATGCATATTTAATGTTCTGTGATAGCTGTAGGTATGTCAAAACCTTGAAATATGAAGGTTCCGTTGATCCTGTCTTCAGAGATCTGTTTACATTTTGCATTATCAACTTCATGGACAAGTGTCATTGGACAAGAAAAACCTTCATGGACAAGACAGAATGTAATAGGATGCTTGCATCTGTATGTCAATTTGTAAAAGCATGATCATACCTTGGGTGCTAATTCCTGAGTTATTTCATGTGATGATGCTTGTCTAAGTAGAGTCTTGAGCCGTTATCCACGGGGTTGGAAAAGAGAAGAAAAGTGTGATGTCACTACTAAATACATAGAAGTGGATCCTCTTTTCATATTCTTTGACCTTGCATGTTTTTACGCCTTTGCTCCATCTTGGTATTCACAGTCCATGCCAATTGTTGGGTTTAATGAGCACTGTCCTTGACTTCTCGTTAGTGGTAAGTGATTTTTCGATAATTTCTCTCTCTACATAATGAGAATTGTCTCTCACGCTTTGAATTGATCAAGCATGTGTCATACTAATACGCTGTGTCTATCCACTTTTAGATGACACTGTGTCGAAGGGGAAAAGAAATTATGAGTCCAACCCTTTTGCACTAGCTTTATCTTTGGAATGTCGACCCATGATGATGTATTAGTAATTGGAAGCAAGCTAGTCTTACTTAGGAGTGAAAAAATTCCAATCATTGCTATACTCATGTAGCGAGAGTCGGAAGAAAAGAGATTTTGGCGTAGTATTGGAAATCGTCTCTATTACCATTTTTCTGTCTTGTGCGTATGAAAAGAAAAAACAAGAGAACAGAACCAACCTAACCTTGTTAGTCATATGATAATTCGATTCTGTAATTGCGGTGAGTTCACAATTCCAATCTATCTATGCGCAAAAAAAAAAAAAGACCCGACCCGACCCGGGCCTTGGGTGTATGCTGAACAAGGTCTCGAGGTGGGTCTAGATGGGTCAAGCATGACCCTATAGGTTTTGAGTCTTGTCAGGTATCATGAAAGCCTGACCTGACCTAATCGATTAACACCCCTGGTGAAATATTCCATATCCCTACGTTGAAGAAAATTTGCTGTTGACATGCTTTTGATTTTACTTTGCTTTGGGAATTTTGTGGCAAATGGCACGACCTATATATTTTTATATGGTAGAGGTCTTGATACTCTTATCAATGAATATCATATTAAATATTACTCCATTGAATTTGTCTGCCTTTCTCAAATTACATTTCAGATTTTACGTGAGGACCACACGCATACATCCTATGCTACTATTTGATTCAGGTTTGTCAAGAGCGATAATTGAGGAAAGATATTTGTAACTCTCTGCGAAATTTCGGGGAGTATCATGCGGGATTGAGCAATCTCTCTCTATCTTTCTCATCTATATTCCTCTCCTCTTTCTTATTCTCGAATTTTCCACTAGGAATATAGTGAAACCAATGATTCTTGGGTCATCTTCGTAATGCTTATGTGCACATATTTCGCTTTTCCGTTCCCAAAATTTGATTTGCGTGGAGCTTAATTTACTTCAATATCAGGCTAATAACGAACTCGATTCATTCCAACGCCAGCGTGGTTGGTTTTGGCGATTACTTGAATATTTGGATTTCTTAGGTGTCGGTCTTTTGCGTATTCAAATTGGTTTGGTACATGTCATCCACGTCTGGTCAACTCGAGTTGGGTGGGATTGATCATCGGGGAAAGAGCAATCCATGTCTATTCTCGAGGTTAATTCCCAAAAGCAAGTCATTGCGTAACGTTCATTTCGGGTTGGAGGAAAGGTGTTCTATTACTTACAGTGACCTCTCTAACATTTCATTTCTCGTCCATCTGTCGGATTTTCTACAATATTTTGTGAAATGTTGGCGAGAGGATACGAATATGAGAAGAACGCAGAGAAGAAGTTGAATAGCCGGTCTCTTCGACGAAGACGCTAATTGCTTGTTGGACAGTTTCGGTCTTCCCATGAATTGCAGCACGGGAGGGGTGCACCTTGGAGGACCAGGTGGCCGCAACCATGCTTGCTTACCACAACGGGCACACCTGAAACCAACCACGGAGAAGGCCTACAACTTTGGATTGGACGGGAAAATTCCTATGTTCCGGCTGCGATTGCCTGTCCTTTAGCTGCGTGATTCCCCTGGATACACGCCCGAAGAACCTGACGATCTCTGACGACTCGGGATTGATTGTTGGGTGCAATCTGAGGGTCAGGCTACTCTCCGGGAAAGACTGCCTAGCGCTTAATTCTTACTCTCATCTTCCATCACACGGACCACCTGCGTGCTCAAAGTTCAGGATAGTAGTCCTTTGATACAAGACGAGTTATATCACATCTCAGCACCGTGCAATGAATTAAGATAGTGTTGCTATTTCGTGATATCCCATGATGTTCCAAGATTGCAATTTTTTTTTGTTCTTATCTGATTATCTGGAAATCAAATGAAATTCTTTCTCAAGGAAGGCTTTTGCTTTTCCTGTTAGGGTATCCCTAAAAAGTTTGCTATAATCGAAGTTCAAAGGTATAGCAACGACTATTGCGACTATTGCAATCCCCGCTAATTGATGAACATGAACTTCTCAACTATATTCTACGGTCGCATTTGCAATCGCCACAAAATCAAATAATATATGATGATGATGGTGAAAGTGCAATCAGAGACCAAACATTTTTCACCCTTTCATTGATTCGATAACAATCCAAACTCAAGAAAAATGAAATGCAGAATTCTTCCAAGTTGTCAAAAGAATCACAAAAAAGTCATATTCATAGTTTCCTTTTTCCAAATAAGAATGAAGTCTCAACATAGTTGTTGACACCTGAAATTTCATGTCTTTTTTAAAAAAATCGCTAAGTCAGACATAAGTTTAATTGGTAGTTATCCAAAGGTCAAACAGCGATATACATGGCCTAATACACGAAAGTGGATTCTACTTGCCAAAATGAGTTTTTTTGACATTCATATCGCCACCCGAATCCGTCAATCATTTTTTGATTTCTCGGGACCGATCACCCATTTTTTGCACTATCGGGAAGTTTGCGATTTCCCAATTTTGATTCCACGTTTGGAAATTAGGGATCGCAAGCGTTCCAACACAATTAAAATCAGGTTGATCAGATAGTGGAGAACACCACCGGCGAGGAGCTCCACTTTTAGGCTGGTTTATGCTGATTACAGCTCCGGTCCTCCAAACTAGGATTACCCCCCAGTCCCACCGAAAAGCACCACCCTAGATAACACTGGGCACGACCGGCCATGGCGTCTCTTTAGTGCGACCGGTTGCTCATCAGACAGTTCGGGTCGTCGCACGAACTGCAGCAACAGGGATTGTGGAGAGGGAGGAGTGCACCTTGGAGGACCAGCCGGTCGCGCGACCGTGCTTTGCTTTACACTGACGGCCGCCCTGAAACCGACCCACCCGGGATCGGTTGTTGCGTGTCTCCGGTGATTACCCATTAACCTCCGCGTAAATGAGACCCTCTTTTCCGATTCGTTTCCTGCAAAAGCGACGCAACGATTCACAAAGCCGACGCTTCTCATTGCAAACTCCCAAATACTTTACGTGCCTTCCCCTCCCCCTCCTAACACGTACCGACCCACACGTCCGCCATCGTTGCTCTGAAGCTACTCTTTCTTCTCTCTCTCTCTCTCTCTCTATCTTCCGTATGGCCACGCGTCCCTCGTTCAAACGCAAAAACCTTGACTCGTGTAAACGAGCTTTGCTCGCTGCGTAACCCCATGTGTGTTTCTTGTTGCGCGGTTCAATTAAAGAAAGTTCAGCCACAGATTAAAACTAGAGAAAGAAAATGCACTCAGCTTCAGCCATGGTCGAACCTATCGCTCTTCCCTTTCTTCGAACTTGTTCAGCCAAGTGAAGAGATAGAGCGAGATAGAGAGAGATTTAGCAAAGACAAAATTGCAGAGAGAGAGAGAATCGGTCAACCAAGAGAGAATGGGTGTGAGTTCTCCGATAGAGAGGGAATTCAGCGATTGAACGATTAATCAGGAATGGATAATCTGGTCGTGGTGGAGTTTGAGATTCCAGTGGATTGAACGATTCCTAGGGGGAGATGTTAGCCAGTTGAGTAAAAGTCTGCTACTATCTCGGAAGATTTTTGCTGACAATAACCTCCATCTCCATCTATAAATGGAGGAACAGGGGAAGGCTTGAGCTTTTACGGAGGACAAAGAAAAAGCAGAGAGGGAGAGAGAGAGAGAGAGAGAGGGAAAGAGAGAGCAAGAAGTAGTGCTCCCTGGGTTTTGTCATGCTATTACCTTCTTGACCACATTGTGCAGTCCCCCCGATCTCACTCGTGCTGCTCGACCCTTTGACGTTTGTCGTCTCGCCTAAACATCCAGACGAGTTGCTTGCTGCCTTCCCCGACGCCCGGCTCGACACCACAGCCACGGCAGCAA
Organism: Syzygium aromaticum; assembly: GCA_024500025.1. Taxonomy (NCBI): domain Eukaryota; kingdom Viridiplantae; phylum Streptophyta; class Magnoliopsida; order Myrtales; family Myrtaceae; genus Syzygium; species Syzygium aromaticum. The sequence continues at coordinate 4,786,648 of CM044891.1, read as the reverse complement.
CACTAACAGGCCACAGCCATGCCGCCTGGCTTTGCCACGATGCGCACCGAGCCTTATCCACAGTTGCGGTGTCTCTCATGCTGCTCCGTCCAAACCAAACCAAACACAGCCGTCCGGAGTTTCCCCCAGAAATAGCAAACAGAGAAATCCCGAGTAACATGCCTCGGACTCGCCGGTCTCCAATGTCGTCATCAGCTTTTGCTCCGATGGTGGTCCCACACAGAAAAATCACGCCGATAATGGCAATCGCCACCAGCGTCCCCCACAGCAATCCACCACGTTCAGAGGAGAGGTGGAGATATTTGCGCGAGTGGTCTTCCATTGGTAGAAGGCCCTAGTGGTCAATGTCGGGTAGGCGAAGTAGTGGTGAAGCCATTCGCCACTGCCGGAGCGAAAGCCGGTAGAGATGTCGACATCAGAGGCCAGCGAATCCGAGGTATGTTGCTCGGGATTTCTCTGTTTGCTATTTATATTTTCTGGTTGTAACTTGTAAGTAGTCAAAAAAAGAAGTGGGTCCCGCACTGAATGGGTTTGGACGAAAGGTTGTAATGAGATGGGCCGACGCTTTAGTTATTGTTTATTATTTGTTATTTATTTTGTTTATATTTATTTATCTTCATCTATTTAAAAAAAATGTATGTCCGATTTGCTTAAAAAATAAAAGTGTTAACTAAGGTATCTAGGGCAATGTTGCAACATCATAAAGTTCCAATCTTGACAATCTAGACGGAAGCTTCAGGCAATTTGTTTATCGCTGTATATTCTATCCAAATTACTCTGATCGAATTGGGTAGATTGACTACTTGTGACCATGATAGATCCAACTTGAGCAATGATTATAATTCTCCAATCGAGCATAGAAACTCCATTCTCCGGTAGCAACTGCATCTTTGGCAAGTGTGTAAGTCAATCCAGCCCAATTTATTTGACAAAATGTAACAAAGACAAGATCCACAAGAGCTACGTTCAATTTTCCTATTAATCTCAATATTAAAGCTAATTAAAGCTAGTTTTTCAATCTCATGACTACACAAAGATTACATTTTAATTCTTTTCTTTAAGAGGGAAAACATATATACTGTGAGATTAAGGTTAGAATTGAAATAAGTAATAATTCCTAGTGTAGAAGAAATATTCTCCAAACCTTCCCAGTAATTATAAAGAAACCAAGATGGGCTGAGCTCACACGTTTTAAACATTAAGCTGCCAAGATCAACTTCGAATAGAAATTGAGATGAAAAAAATCAAGTGTGGCAACTAAGAGATTTTTGAAATGTGATATAAGGAAAAATCAAGGCGTGGGATTGAATAATCATATTTTTGCATTTTCATAGGGTCACTACTGAGAGTACAGACTTGTGTATTTCCAATAATTACCTGATGTGTGTGGGATGAAGAGACCGCTGCACCTGATGGAAATTAATTGGATGCTCAAAGAGTCCTAAATACTCTATTGATATAAAAGAGACATTTTTTTTGGTCAAAAGAAATTTCCATTCATTACCAAAATCTAAGAGACATCTAAGTCTATTAATCTTGTAAATATACATTGGTTTTGAACTACACACATAACTCAATTGGAAGAAACTGAAGGCTCATAGAAGGTGCCTTCTCATTTTTATTTATTTTTATAAAAACTACTAAGCTTAATCATAGTTTATTTCTCGAAACATTACTTTAATAGTTCTAAAAAAAACCTAGTTTCACTGAGTAATTACACCTCATTGATGGGACAAGTGAATATAAAGTGTACTTGTCTGCTAAGGGGATCATTAACTCCATATTAATGTGAGCATATTTCATGGATCGTATGGATCTCAACGTTTTTTAATGGTTGAGTCTGACCATCCCCGTCTCTCTCTCTTTCCGATTCATTCACTGGAAAAGTAGCGTAACGATTCACAAAGCTAATGTCTTCTCATTGCAAACTCCAAATTGGAAAATAAATATAATAAAGCTGCTTGGAACAGTATTAGTATTTGCTAGTGCATAAATGCAATTAGAAGGCAATGGAAAATTGGCCAAATTTTTGTAATTCCAAAAGTCATAATCTACATTCAACAAAGGAGAATTATGTTTGAGGACAATATACCAATCTAAGCTACCTTAGTGTGAAACTAATATTTAGTGAAGCAAGCTCGGAAATACAAACTATGCTTGAACATTTGTCAACCCATTCTGATTTTCAGAGCGCTTTTTCCACGCCCATTTTCGCTTATCCTTGCCCTATGACAGTGTATTGACCATATTGCCCCTTCTTCTATGACTTTATTGTCTCCTTTCTCTGTTCTCTCTCTTGCTTCGCTCATGCGCGACTTGCTCCATCTTGAGAGCCAGTTCCCCTTCTTCAATCTCCAAACGCTTTAAGATATGTCAAAGCGCCCCGATGAACCACAGTATTCTCTTGTCGAGCTTGCGCTACAATTCTTCAACCATGCAGCTGTCGCAGTTAATGTGTATGCTACTGCTCGCGGACTTGGGCATGGCATCGCTTGACCGCTGGATATCCCACCGAGGTTGGTGAATGGTGATGGTTCGCTGAGAGAGAACCAACAAAACCCAAGAAAAAAGAAGAAAAGGTCACAGAAGGGGCAATATGGTCAACCCACCCGTAATAGAGCGTGGATAAGCGAAAACAGGTGTGGAAAAAGCGCCCGCCAAATGCAAAATGCATTCCTTTTTTCCCCTCTTAGATGACCACGGGCTGAGTCGCACCATCTATATATTAATGAGATGGGATCTATTGTTGCTGTGATTATGGTTTCGTCTAGAGTTTCGATCTCAGTTTTCATTTAATTTCTCATAACATTCTTTTCCATTTCATGATATTATTTTCGAACTAAAGCTTTGTAATTTGGATGAATTACCACTCTTCTTTGTTTAAATTAGCAAAAAAAAAAAAAATACTTGAGAGTCTTTTGTTACACGACAAAATCCGCCGCCCCCCCACCCTAAAGTCAAGGCAGATATTGATCTCTTTCATTACAAATGTATTTTCTTGATTGTAGATTTAACTGATAAATTCATTTTTTGTGATGGAGGTTCAATAATCTTTATATTGATTTTTTTTATAGAAAATCTATTTAGATCAATTTCACGAGTTCTCTTCTTGTTATATTATCATATATAGGCGAAATTGTCATTTTGGACATGGCAGCAATTTAGCATTTTCACGTAATCTCTGGTCGAGCTTAGCCAGCAATTTAGCATTTTCATCATTGGGGGGTGGATGAAGAACATCGGCCGCCAGAGACGCACTAGTGTCAGTCAAAATGACATCGTCCAATTGAAATGTTGGATTAGTATTTACTGCAGGAGCTTTGTCGAGGCGGAGGTCTTGACGGGTTGGAGGCGGAATCTCCGATTGAGAGACAGCATTGATCTGCTGCTGCTTGACCATGAGATCACTCATCATTTTGGACATGGCAGCCGTGATCTGCTCATTGATTGTATTCAAGTGTTCTTTCAGCTTTTCGTCAATCATGGCTGCAATCTCAGCTTGATTGGCCATCCTTCTTTTGGTCACCGATCGAGTATTATGAGGATGAGGGGGATCCGTGGCAAATTACCTACAAAAGTAACGCTCGAATGAATACAACAAGTAAGAATAACGAGTCGGTCTATGACATCCCCTAGACCCTCAAGATGAAATTTCTTTCAAAAGACTAATTCGTCCAGTAAATCCTGAAATTCCAAATTGCTTCATTCAATAAAAACTTGAACTAATTCCAAAATTTACAAATTATAGCTTAACGTTCTTCATTGAATTGCTCAGAATGGAAAATGTCTCAAAACAATTCTTATAAAAATCGTTCAGAAACGACATCTATTATCAGAAAACGTTAATAGTAAGCTAACATTTCCTCCTAAAAAAAAGAAAAGAAAAACTCCCTAAACCAAACAAGAAATCAGATGGTCTTCCTCTTTTTAGAGGCTACATGATCTATAGACGAATTGGCCTTCAAGGCACGCCGTAATCGTGCATTCTCTTCAGCCAGAGCATCTGCCTTATCCTGGGCCTTCATAGCCTTTTCTTCGCTGATTTTGATTTGACTCTGAAGGGTATGCCGTACTGTCATGACCAGGATCTTCGGAAGTATCTCAGCAGGGATGGTATGATACTGAACATACCGATCCGTGGCAAAGTGACGTTTCATCCTTCCAGTGGGCTCATCTATAGGCCAAATCAGCTTCTGAGTGGAACAATTCTGCCAAGTCTCAGAATGACGCCTAAGCTCGACTCTGTAGGACTCGCCTTTCTCGAACTGGACTTGAAATTCATTGGGCATGAGCGGAGGTGGGATATCCTACAGAACTCGGAATTGACGTGTAACCCGAAGGGGCTGATAACAGGTTGCCCCATAAATGCCCATCAAAGGTACGGGCTTCTGATCGCCAGGGTATAGTCGAGCCTCAACCTCCCGAAACCACACAGCTTGCCAAAGGAAAATCTTAGAGTTTGGATCTTTGAACAGATGGACCCATTGCATATAGTGCAAACTCTTAGTTTGATCTTGTATTTGTTTGAACTTTAAAATAGGGTTATCAGTCATGCTCATTTCAAATACAGTCATATATTCCCCAAATTGAGAAAGGTGTGAGAAAAGCCAGATTTGTAAAAGTTCAATCGGGACTCGAAAAGTTCTATCTTTTCCTTTCTTGAATCGTGTCAGAGATATAAAAGTCTTTGCTAGAATTGTATTTATAAAACTAACTCCACCACATATTAGTTTTACCGTCCAAGCTATGACAGGATCAATAGCATTTTGACGGAATGGAAAAATGATGAGTCCAAAAAAAGCTAAGATAAAAATTTTAGATCTCATGAGGACGGAGTTATTTTCGAAACATTCAATAAGAAAAGATAATGGGCATGCTTGACAATTACCCCTTAGCACTTTTTCAATTTTCTTTTTAGTCAAATTCAAAAATTCAGCAAGCACTACCACAGGATCTACCTTAATGGGTGGTTCGACTATATCCAACTCAATCGATTTTCCAATGGCAATACCGTATTCTTCCAAAGTCGGTGTGAGCTCAAACTTACCTCCCAACACAAATGTGGTTGTCTCAGGGCACTAAAAATGAGCGAATGCCTGCATGATCCCGCTTTGAACATCTATGTCTAGGATTGGCAACATGAATTCAATGTGTTTGAGAATGTACTGCTGAACATCTAGCTTCAACTGGCTCCATAGCTTCTTGAGCTCCAGCTTCGGAGTAGGCACGAAACGGATATCGAGGTGACCCATTCTTATATAAACCACGTGCCAAATGACTCAACCTAAATCATGGATCGACTCAAAATAAGATGAAAAAAACCAAAGATAAAGCTCGAGAAATTACCGTCTTTGGGGAGAAAATGTCAATCACAGAGACATGCACATGAATCGTGAGTTTAAATCTTAATCTATCTATCCTAATGGCTTTTGCAAAGTGAAATGATGAACGGAACAACGTGTCGCAGCCTCGCGTACAATCGTCATGACTAGTTGCAGCTTTGCATACAATAGTCATGACTAGTTGGGTCCAATCACTTCGGCTTGGTTCGGTCGACAAGGGCAACCCCCATGCATTGTAGCCTCACGTGCATGAGGACGACCCTTGAGCCATTTTTGGAAAAATTTTTGGGATTCAAATGGAATAACCTTTAGTGAAGCCTTACTGCAAAGGTTAAAGAACCACCTAAATGCCATCTTAAAACTATGGGTGTGACCCAGGTCCGGTCACGGGTTATGTGTGGTGTAGTGCAAATACTGTAAATCATGCATAACAATTATATGCAACCAACACTTCAATAGTACGAAAATTAAACCAAATTCTACTCCACCAAACCTGCAAAACAAAGGGTTAGCCAATCACTACCCCCCTTATAACTCCCATCCTGCAAAAACATTTAACACCTAAAAATGAGAATTCAATTAAATTTTGCCAAATCGAGTGATTTTTGTTTGAAAATTTTTTTTTGGCCTAAGTCCTCCTTAAATTTTCAAAAAAAAAAAATTCAAGTTACAATCCTCAGTGGAGTCGCCAAGCTGTTGCGACCCTAAAAAAATTGTGTTTTCGATCTTAGGCTAATGGATTACTAGATCAATTAAATTAACTAACTTAGCTCGAGTTCTCCCAAACTCTACCAAATCACAACTTAAGTCCAATTGTAAGCATGCAAATATTTTCAATAAGAGTCGCCACTAATCATTTAAGGTAGGTTGATTAGAAACTTAAATAAAATAGCGGGAGTACTATTTTATTCCTGCGAACCAGAAATTATAGATTCGGGGACTTGGTTACGCTAAATTCCCTAACGTCCTTTCGGTACCAATTTCAAGAAAAATACTCAATTTGACAATTTTGATAAATCCTAACTTAGAGTTTCAAAGGTGCAGAAAATTTTTTATTTTCACTTATTTAAATGAAAGCTAACCTATATGTAATGACGTGCAAAAATTGACATACGATTAATGCAATCTAACATGCAAATTATATGTCATGCGATGACGTGACCTATTTCTAATGACGGGCATATTTTTTAATTTTTTTGTATTTTTAATGAAATTCGGAATTAAAAATGCCAATTATCTAAACATGCAATTTTAAACTAAAGAAATTAACCTATTCTAGAGTGATCTTTTGGTATTTTTTTAAATCAAAATTCGAAATTAAAATCAAGTAAAAAAAATATAACCGCTAAATCTTTCGAATTAAGTTTCGATCTGAAGTCTGACAAATCGATCCTAAAATTCGAAATACCAGCTATGGAAATAACTCTATCTAAAGCCTGATAGATAGATTTTTTTTCACGTGTGCGGTTGCGGATTAAGAAATTTTCCTAATCGATCATATTTTGAAAAATTCTGGATATCTTAAATATCTTGGATATATTCAAAAGATTTTGAAAATTCTAAATTCTATCCAAATTTGGCAAGTAATAGATATCCAAGATTTCAAAAAAAGAAACAAATCCTAATTGAAATAATGCCTATTATCCAAATATGCAAAATTAGATATCAATAAGCACAAAATAGGCAACCAAATATTCAAATCAAATCAAGATAAGATAATTACCTGATTTGCAGATTTCTTTTCAAGTTTGAATTTGCAACGGATCGAGATTGCAGATCGGCGGTGCGTTGGGAGCGGCGGCGCGTTGGGAGCGGCGGCGCGGGTAAGGCCACGGGAGTGGTGGTGAACGACGTGGCTTGACCCGGTGACGGAGACGACGTCACGGTGGTGCTTGATGATCACCGACCAACTTCGCAAATCCTGCAAATATAGAAGAGTGACGTAGCAAAACAGCAACAGGATTGGATGGATTGTGCCGAGAGCAACAGTCACGTGGCTTCGTCGATCAGCACTGGAAGTAGCAACAGGGAGCAGAGGACTGTGGTGACTCGAGTGCTTGCTGAATTTTGATGGACGTTGCTGCAATTCACGCCAAATTGCTGACTTCACTGGCCAACCTCGTTGTTGGGTGGTTCGTCGTTGGAGCACCAAGGAGTGGACGTCTTCGTTGACTGGCCCCGGTAGTGCAAAGGCGTCTGCGAATTGTTCGGCTACGTCATCTATATGGTCAGAATTTGCAAGAGAGAAGGACTGAACGTGGCTGCTTGGAATGTCGAAGATTCATTGGATCAAACACATTAACTCGGTTGAAGGGGCTCGTCTACGTCAACTCGTCTGGTGGGGCTCGATTGAAGGGAAAGAGGGACAACGAAAGTGGTAGCTATCCACTTGTTGATGAGGACCGACCTTTGACTCCAAAGCAGTGTTGAAGCGTGAAGAATCCAGATGTTGTTGAAGACCTTTTTCACGTGTTTCACCTTGAAAATTCTGATCTCAAAGTTCTGAAAGAGTCCCCTCCATGTCTCTACGTGAGAATCCCCCCTCAAAGACATAAACATATATTTATAGTATAAACCTAGGTCAATTAGCTAGGTTTTCTAGTACTAATGGGCTTAGGTTTAGGCTTTAATTCAATTCCAAGTGGGCTGAATTAATTTTGACTTTTCTTTAATTAAGCATAATGGGCTAATTTAAGCTCAAATTAAAACAACCAAGCCCTTTTGCGTGTGATTTTCGGCCCATGCTTTCCTAGTGAGCCGAATCTCGTTCGATGCCCGAGCTCGATTTACATGATGAATTTTAAGCTCGCTTACCACCGCCGATCCAATGCGGAATGTAATTAATCTAAATGAACCCGAACTATATGTTATGCGATTTTAATGTTTTTTGTTTAGTGGTTAAAATTTAATCCCTAATTTTCTATGCAATTAACCACTAAATGATGTGCTAAAATTTAGGTATCAATAGTTGCCCCTCTTTGAGTGGAGGCTCACAGAGGTTTCGCTCAAAGACTGAGACCTAAATTTAAACTATGCAAAATGATGAATGATTTTTTTTTAAATGCAATGATGCATGATATGCAAACAATAAGAAACGTATGCTAAGGCATCTCACTTCATGAAAAGAGGTGAAAGAGCCTTACATACGGATCGCACAAAAAGCGTCCAAGTGAGGGAATGCTTTATAATGCTGTGAGCTCCACCGATCTCCAAACTTCTAGTCTACTGGAAGTAAGGTTCTCAGGGTATTGGATTGCCTATCTGTTACCTGTAGTTTCCTACAGATGTGAAATAGCGCATGATATGAAGAAAGAATGGGACATGTTGTCTATACCACTGGACAATCACGAAAAGGATCATGTCACCTCTTCCATTGGGTGAGCATGAGGTTAGTTGTGCCACCTATTCCACTGGGTGAACACAAAATGAAAAACTAGGCTGCCTGTTCTACTGGGCAAACATTTAAATGGGGTGTGTTGTCTATTTCACTGGGCAACACAAAATGAGCAACTATGCTGCCTGTTCTCCACTTGGCAATATCACATGAGAAATTATGCCGCCGCGTACTCCACTTGGCGAACATGAAATGGGGTGTTATGCTACCGCATACTCCACTTGGCGAACATGAAATGGGGTGTTATGCTACCGCGTACTCCACTTGGCAATACCAAGAGATGGGGTGTGCTTCGTACTCCACTTAGCAACACTCAGAGATATGTCACCTATTCCACTTGGTAAACATATGAAAGAGATAATTTCTCCTATTCCGGAGGGAGAAACAATGAAGAATAATTAGTAGACGTACCTGATTTCTTCTTGTGTTATAAAAATGGCAACGCCAATTGCATTGCGCCTGTTTTTACCTGAGAAAAAGTTAAAACAACACATGCGCAGGGGCAGAGAAAGCATAATTCATGAATCTACTTGCATTATCAAGCTTCACTGGGGAATTTATCAATAAGAACAACCATTTTGTCATTTTGACAATTTGATCACATTAAATGAGAGACCTTTAATCAGAAAGAACTTTTCACTCGCTCTCAATGAAAGGCTTTTGACCCGACTTTTGATGCGGGTATAAGAATCACTCGAACTCTCTTCATCGTGCTTGACAAGGGTTCGGATATTCTCAAAATTAGTATAACTTGGCCAATCTGAGAGGTCTTTATAAGGACTAAAATGAAGGCTTGGTCAATGGTTTAGCAAAAAGGACTCTTCGAGTCGAGGCTATCGAAAGAATTGATATCACCAGTTGCTCCGGGTTTACAAGTCAGGAATGCTGCAAAAAATGAGATAGAAAAATCTTGCTCGCACTTCTTCGAGCAACACTTATAAGCATTTGAAATTCTACGTTAACTCAAGTGCCCTATTCTGAAGAGACTTCGGTAAGGGTTGTAACGTAGATTTGGGTAGGCTTGAAATGAATGGCCTATTTCCATCAAAGGGGGTATCATGAACATGGAAATTGGTGATCATCCAATCATGCTACTGGTACCACTGATCTATCTCTAGCAATTGCTCAACAAATGAACTTTCAAATGGTTTCTTCCTTGAAGAATGATCTTGCATATTGACTCAGTTTTCACATAGACAATAGAAATAGCTCCCAGCCTCTGCTTCGTATATAAAGCAACGGAAAACAGAGGAAATGCGGTTCAGTTGAATGAAGAATGGTTAGCTAAAGCGATCGACATCGGATATGTGAGTAAAGAGATAGCAGAAGCAACGTCAAGGAATGGAATCGCCGAAGCAGGCAGTCATGACCAACGTTTGAGCACTTCGGCATTACAGAACTTGGGGATGCTCAGAGCGCACCGAGCCTTGGGCATAAAAGGGAATCGACAGATCGTTAGATGTAGAGAGAGAGAGAGAGAGTAAGGAAGAGAGACAGAGAAGTCTGTTGACGGCCACGTGATGCAGAGTGCATGCGGGTCCCACTGAGAATTGTGTATTAGCTATAATGCCAACTGATTTTCGATTCGAAGGGACAGGAGCCAAACCAAAGCAACGAATATTCGAAGGAATACCCGACGCCTTATTCTATATTGCCAAACACCGTTCACCAATCCCATCTGACCAGATGTTTCAGGCGCCAGATGAGGAGTCGTAGTTCTTGGTGGCTTCCCCAGTCAACAGTGCCTCGGTCCGGCTCTGCTCCACAGCTTACTATACTCGAGTCTCGCAAGGATGGGAAGTACTCAGAGTACGGCGATTTCAGAGAGTATTTCTCAGGTAAGAAGCTCCTGAATTTCAGCAACTCGAAATGTCCAAGCGTAGTTAACTTGGAGAAGACGATTGTCGTGCCGGTCGCTTCTTCCCATTTTTCATGTCCAGCAATTAGTTCCATATCTCCACATGACTCCACCACCAGCGTTTCGATTTGCCCAAGAAATTCTGCCGTGAAGGTAGCGAAAAGCATTTCCAAACGGGAGCACCTCACAGCCTCTACGTATCTCAAGTTTGGGAATGGGACGTTTGGGAGACCATTGGACCGCCAAATGTTCCTCAAGTTTTCAAGATCACGCAAAACCAACATCCTCAATTTACTACTCTCTGTATATGTCCCATCACCTTCGTAAATGATTTCGATCGAACGGTATGAAATCACAGTTCTTCAATTCAAGAGATTCCAATTTCGAAAAGGAATCGATGGGAATTTGATTGTTCCATAGCTCTTTGCACTGAAGGCCTTCAATTTCTAGACTTCTTATATTGGGAAATGTAACCTGCACGAGGATAATGTGAGAGAAGAGGATAAGTAAGACAAATTTATTATATTGTTCTTTCTAAAACATGATAATGCAAGAATACAGATTATCACAATAGGGGATAGAACGAACCATCTCATTGAACAATGGTTGTGGCGATTCATCATTTTCTTCTCCCATCTCGCTCGATTGCCTCTTGACACTTGTAGGACTCCGGATGAACACTCCAAAGTTAGGGCATTGCAAAATACCTAGATGTCTTAAGGAGGGAAACTCATCACATTTGCCTTTGATCGACCACCATCTTCCTCAGGATCCACTTCCTTCATCTTTCCTGCTTCCCTCACCCTCAGTTCTTTCAATTTGGGGAGCAATACAGTTGTTTGCTCTGTATTTGCATCAAGGGACCCACAATCAAACAATGATACCAGGGAGGGACAGTTTTCAACCTTGACACTTTTTAGGTTGTGCAATCTCCCAATGATTGTGGAAGGGAAGACATGGGGTAGGTTGGAGCAACAGCCTAGGGTGAGAGTGGCTAATTTGCATAAGGAACTTCTCTGGAGTTCACCGTGCCATATCCTTTTGAAAGATTCTACTTTGTAAAAGGATAACGTCTCCAAGCTTGGTAAATTCACCTGCTCAAAAGATTTATGCGTTAGATCGTAGCTATGAAACATCTGACAATTTGGCCCAATTCTAACAATCTATTTGATGCGATGGAAGAATGAATTTTCACTAGTGGCCTTACTATGACAAATGTAAACATAAATAATGAACACATATTAACTAATAAAACCAAATAAAATTCTTCAAAGAGATTTTATTACTTGCCCCACCAAGCGTGTGCCTATGACTATCATGGGTATAATCTCAAGAGAAGGGATTTGTACCTTTTGATCAAAGAAGGAATCGGAGTAACCATCTCAGGAATCTGAAATAGCGGTTACTGGCTCTTTGTTTCCATAAGGATATAAGAAGAATTTCTCCGTGGGACAGTTATGTATATATAGTCACTCTAGGAGCGGGAATTATATAACGTCATTTGTTCCTTCATCTCTTCCTTCTTCGTCCACAATCACCGCCTTCATATTTGGACAATCCTTCACATCAATGTCTCTAAGCTCCCTAAGACATTTAGCCAGAGACACCGGAAAGAGAAATGGCAGCCCCGTTTTTATGACCACGAGTTTCTTTAGGCTTCGAAATACCAATATTCATTGTAATTTTTCATCATGTTTCCACATGCACTGCAGGTTGGGTAACTCCCTTATTGTCATTTCCATTAGCCGAGAGAAAATCTCGACATCTCTCATGACTTTTAGCTCCCTCACGTCAAAAACTGCTTCTGCTGATGGAGAACTCTCGAATTTTAATGACTCCAAATTCAGCAACTTCAGTATCCAATCTAATTTAAAAAGACTTGACTTGGATCGAGACTCCCTTATCTCTATAATTTCATGTAAAATGCACCGATGTTTCTATACAATAATACAGAGAGAAAAATTTGATTTTATCGCTCGCGATATTTATTTACTTATTTATTTTTGGGTGTGGGCGGATACAAGTCTATTTAAAGGAACCTAAAAAGATGGACAAATGTTCGGTTCTAAATCGCTGTCTTTATAGAACAAAATTAACCGTCCATTTTATCTTTTTCCCAGTTCTTTCAAGGGTTTGCAGCAACCCCTCTCTCTCTCTCTCTCTCTCTGTATCACCGCAATTCATCATCATCGACATCATCCTCTCCTTCTATACTCCCATGGCGGATCCTCGCTCACCAACGACTACCGATCTCTCCACTTTGCTTGGACTCAGCAACAAGGGCTCGACGAGCATGTTCGACATCTCGAAGGCGTACAAGTTCCTTCACCTGAAATGGCACACGGATAAGAGCCCGTCGAATAAAACCGAGGCCGAGGCCAACAAGGTAACGGGGCTGAGTTCGTCGTGTGTGCCGACATTGGCCATTGCTAGAGCAAGATTTTCATTCTTGATTGATGTTTTCGAGTTGTTTCAGGTTTTCGATGGGAAGAAGAACGACGAAAGAGTCACGAGCAGCGACGATGCGACCACGTCGGATGGCTCGTCGCATCACAACCGCAGCGTCGATGACAGCTTCTTCTTTTGCCGTTCATTCCTATCAAAGAGTTCGATGACAGCGTCGATCGAACGGCATGAAATCACTTGTAGGATCTCGAGATAGTGTTGTAGCCTGTTCCACATGTGGGATGGGGCAATACGTTGGAGATTGTCATAGTTCTTCAATTCAAGAGATTCCAATTTACAAAAGGAATCGGTGGGAATTTGATTGTTCCATAGCTCTTTGCTTTGAAGGCCTTCAATTTCTAGACTTCTTATATTGGGAAATGTAACCTGCATGAGGATAACATGAGAGAGGAGGATAAATAGGACAATTTTAGTATATTGTTCATTCTAAAACATGATAATGCAAGAATACGAATGATCACAGCAAGAGATAGAGTGAACCATCTCATTGACTATAATGGGTATAATCTCAAGAGAAGGGATTTGTACCTTTTGATCAAAGAAGGAATCGGAATAAGCATCTTGTGAATCTGAAGTAGCGGTTACTGAATCTTTGTTTCTTTGAGGATATGAGAAGAATTTCTCCATGGGACAGTTATATATAAGTAGTCCCTTTAGGAGCGGGAACTCTATAATATCATTTGTCCCTCCATCTCTTCCTTCTTCATCCACAATCACCGCCTTCATATTTGGACAATCCTCCACTTTAATGTCTCTAAGCTCCCTAAGACATCTAGCCACAAAAACCGGAAAGAGAAATGCCAGCCTCGTTTTATTGACCACGAGTTTCTTCAGGCTTCGAAATATCGATATTCCTTGTAATTTTACATTCTGTTTCCACATGCATTGCAGGCTGGGTAACCACCGTATTGTCATTTCCATTAGCCGAGAGAGAATCTCGACATCTCTAGTGACTTTTAGCTCCCCTAGGTCGAAAACTGCTTCCACTGATGGAGAACTCCAAATTTCCAATGACTCCAAATTCGGCAACTTCAGTATCCAATCTGATTTAAAAAAACTCGACTTGGATCGAGATTTGCTTATCTTTATCGATTTCAGATTGCTATATTCTAATGGAGGTTGACTGAAGAGTATCTTGTCCAGGTCAAGGAGTCCAACCATCTCCAGCACCAGGTATTCCAAGCGAGGGAATGAAACCTAAACAAAGCGCGGCAAATGGAACTCGTTAAAGGTACCTTTATTGCAAGTAAAGCTGCCTTTCAAGAAACTGCTTTCAAACTTATTCATTTATTTGATGAACATGGGGAAAATGAATCGGTCAACAAACTTAATTTTATTTTATTTTTCTCCATTGGCCGAAAATCTCATGCTAAAATACAAAAAACGAATTTCTCTTATGTGAGAAGGGAAATCATTTTCACAAGGATGTACTCCAAGCTATCATGCTGCCAATGCAACACAAATTGCACGGTGACGTTGGCATGACAAGTTGGAATCAGTTGTAAATTGCACGTTAGGTGGGACACGAATTATGTGGACTTTCTTTGTTACGTGGCTCCTCATTCGCCCTCCATTTATTTAATCTCTGGACGTCGCTTTCTTTTATTTTGAAATTATTGGATTTTATTTATTCATTCAAGAGTCATTCTCGCATTCATTCATTCATTCATTCTGCACACTATTTTTTCATCTCGTTAAAAATGTTGAATAAGTAATAAATTTGTCTCAGTAGAAACCCAAGTTATCAGTGCAATTATCTAACATTGAAATTTAAAAGATAAAAAATAAAAAAATCAGTCGTGGACAGAGGCTTCCCTCTAACTATAGTTGAACGTGACTCGGAATATATGGTCTGTGTTCTATTTGAGAGGATTTTTTTTTATTTGTAAATCAAAATTTGAATCAAATTGTACAAATAATCAAAGTTCAATGCAATATGTACTAACTTTCAGTGAACACCAATATCATCTCATCCTAATAGGACAAATTAACAGAGGAAAAAAATGCAAAAAAAATTACCTGGATTAGAGTATCCTCTGATGTGATTTCAGCTCTGGTGCAGAAGCTCGTCATATTTGGTAATTGATGCAGTACCAGACGACGTACTTTAGGCAATGCAACTCTGTTATCGGCGGAAACTATTTCTCCTGCATCATGTGTGACAATGGATCGCATTGAGTCGCATTTTCGTACTTCAATCTCTTTCAGTTGCACAAATCTTTGCATATCTGAAAGACACCACAAGTATTTCAATCGGTCGCACTGGCTGACGCTTACGGCTTTCAATTTGCTGAAGCACTCTGGTGCGATAGGGCCATGGTATATCTTCACAAAAGCAGTGAGAGGGAGGCCGTCGGATGAGTTGGCAATGTACTTGATTGAGGGGCTGTTGTCAATGTCGAGATGCTTTAGTTCTTGGAATCCTTGGGTGCACAATTTGTGAGCGCTCTTTTTGAACTCACTCAACTTGCATAAATACAAGTACTGAGTCTTCTGCAGAGCTTTCTGAACCCATTCTTTTGAAAGAATATTGTTGCACCTTTCCAAATTGAGCTCCATGGTTTTCAAACCTTTAAATTTCCTCGCTTTTTTATTTACTCCCATCGTGATCCAAAATCTGACCAGGTTCCCAAATGGCAGGTCACCATCCTCCAAGAGTATGATGGGATGATGAATCGATATTTCCAAAGATGTTAGCTTTGTCAAGCTCTTCAACTCGGCAAGCCCAGCACTGCACGATTCTGACGGTATTTCATGCTTGCCCATCCATTGAACATGGTTCCCTTCATATGTAACTCTTCCAAGCTGACTAAACCTTTTAGGGCTCCAGGCTCGATTATCTCAAGCGAGTAGCAGTTGCATAGATTCAATGATTGCAGATTCGTTAGTTCCCCGATTTCTTTAGGCAGCCTAGAAATTCCAAACCCTGCGAAGCTGAGAATCCGCAATGCTTTGAGCTTGCCAAGAATTGCAACATCCTCCACAGAGCAATTTATGCTTAATGACTAGAGGCTCCCAAGAATTTCCATCGAAGAAGGTAAACTGGTGATAGACATGGAGCAAAGACATAGGGCTCGAAGCTCCTTCATATGTGTGAAATCCATTCTACTGCAATCTCCCATAAAGTATTGTTCCGACTTCTGACAACATGAGTATCTTTGCGTGGGGAAACCGACATGGCATTATTTCAGCAAGCCTATCATTGCCAACATTAAATAGGCCTGCCCAACATTCCTCAAGCTTTTCCTTTGGCCATGAGCCGTAATTGCTATTAATCATTAAGGAATTCTTATCTCTAAATGGAGTTGAGACAACCACCTCGCTGTAAAGATCATGTATGGTCACTTTGTCCTTGTCATCGCCACCGTCCAGTAACAAACAAGCAGAACGAAGTTCACTAAGCATAGTGTCCATTCTATCCCTGGAATTTTGTATCCTCTTTTTGCATTCCTCAAACAAGCCCAAACCCATGCCGAGTACCAGTAGAGTTTCAACTTCAATGGTCCCACCAATAAGACCGCAGAGCAAGAATAAGGACCTGGTTTCCTCCCTCTTCAAATGTTCGTAACTGAATTGCACTATGGTTTCCTTTTCTTCCGCATCTATTTTTATTAAAGAGTTTCTCCATGCAGCCAGATCGCTACCTTTGAAGGTGCGTGCGATGGAGAGAATCGGAAGAGGCAAACCTGCGAGCTTCTTGACCACTTGAGGCGCTATTGCTTGCAAATCCTCTTCGTCTTTGAGCCTGTCACCAACTTCCTCTTCAAATAGCTTCAAAGCTTCGTTGTCCTTTAAACCTTTAAGATGAAATATGGAAGAGGCACACTTCATTTGCTGCAGTACGTCTTTATATCTCGATGTGAGCAGCAATTTGCATTTCCCGCTCGTCTCCTGAAGGAATTCCGACCACCTTCAAATCAAGTTCCTCCCACAGGTCGTCCAATATTATGAGAACCTTCTCACTTGGATCCCTCCGTAATCTCTCCAACAGACGATTTCTTCTGCCCCCTTCACTTTGCATGTCTTTCAGATCCAGTTTCAAATCATCAGCGATCTCGTCTTGGATATTTTTCAAGACATAATTCTGTGAGACTTTCGCTTTGACGATCATGTGGAATGGTCCCCCCGCTTTCCTGAGTTTCTTCTCGACTTCCTCCAACAACGTAGTCTTCCCCACGCCGCCACGCCCGTAGACCCCAATCACTTTTAGCTTCTCATCATCCAGAGCTTTCATTATGCCCTGAAAGATGGAAACTCGCGAATCGGTGATGGTGTCGCCCCCATCACCAGCCGACGAATTCATATAGGGAGCACTGTCAACAAGCCCCGGTGGAGGATTCCCGTCGTAGACCCTCTCGAATTGACCCTGCTTAATGAGATGTTTGATCTCCTTGACCATCTCGCTCGCCTAGTTGCCAAGACGATAACTTGCCTTCGGGTTGGGAAGCCACCCGTAGAAGCAAGTTTTCTCGGCTCTTCCGTCATTTTCCAGCATGTTGCGTGCCTTGTTGGTGCCAGCGTCCACTTTTTTCACCCATGTCTCGACCTTGGCTTTGATCGGTTTCAGTTGGTTTCGAGCATTTTCTACGGAACGCTGCACCTCATCCCTCCTGTCACCCAGGTTCTTAACTTCATCATTAAGTTGGCGAACGTAGCGGTCGGAGAATATTATGTAGCCGCAGTGCCGACCGACCGGAGCCACCAGATACTTTGCCACTTCGGAAGCTACACACAGAGCAATATCCGCCATGTTCCCCCCATTTTGACTTCTACCTTTCTGGTTTTCTGTCCTTCTTCTTTGTGGAGAAACGAGAGTTAAGAATTTATATATTCTGAGGAAGGCCAAACTGATGGAAAACAGAAACGAAAATGACTGAAGAAGAGGAAAGATTCAATATGATGAACACACGGCGATTCCAACTAAAAGAACAGCCACAAAAGAGAGGCTTCTGGCAGTAGGCGCATATCGAAATCTGGAGCGATGAAGAAATCATTTAGAGGATACAAGGATGGTCAGAAAGAGGGGCACGAGGCGCTCATAGTAGGTGGCGTTACTATATTATAGTTCCCCGAGATGCCCCTCGTTCGTGTCCTCCAATGCGCACTGAATTGCGATACTGAAGTTGTATGGTATCGAAAATCTCTAATTGTTTAGAGAAACATAGAAGGACGAAACTTTTTGGCTTGTGACATTCAATATATATTTGATAAAAGGTAAGTATATACGTGTAAAGTTCGATGTACTTATTCAGAGAAATTCTATGGTCCAGTATGGAAAAGGCGGTCTCATTCAATTTTAGCTATTAGATTAAGAGAGAATTAATTTCAACGGGCAAGTGATTTTGTAGAAAAGATGGGAACTCATGCACGTTTAAGGAAAATTATCAATGGTAAGATCGTCAATTTAACTATCTATCAAAGAAAATAATGACATATAAGGATGATTATTCATAGGCGGGGCCCAAAATTTAATCACGAGACAAAGAGAAAAAGAAATTAAAGCTGCTTGCCATGCTTTTTACAGTCAATTTCTATGTCCATACCACTAAAATTTTCCCTTCTTATTATCCATGGCAATTTTTTCCACTAAAGTTTTTCGTCTGTCCAACCTAAGGAGCAATCAACCCTTTTCTTCTTACGGTGATCTACAAGAGTGGACCCAAATTTATTTATAATAAGAATAATAATAAGAAACTTCTCTTTAAAGCCAAAATAAAAAAAGAAAGAAAATATGAAATTCAGGATCGAAAATCCAAATCAAATTTCTTGCTACTTCAAAAACGTACAGAAGAAAACCTTTCGCTTCACCCACTTCATCACCAATCCGTGTTCGTATAAAAAACCAAAATTTTAAGGTTCAATCCTACCATAAAGGCTTCATCATCCAAATCTTTGCTCATCTCATATTCGACTCTGGCCCCACGTGTATCTTGCCACATGGTAATCACAGAAGCAAACTAAAATGTCATATGCGAGCACATAAGCGAACATTCTATCTCGGCGCTTTGCTTGGGCATATACTCGTAATCATATCTTTACATATGTTTTTACGCAAATCTAATTCTAAATGAGAAAATATAGATAAGCTGCATTCATTTCAATAAATGTTGTACAATTTCTAATTGCAATATCGAACCGTGAAAATGCTATGATTGTTTCTTCTTTTGAGCACAATTCGAGGGCATTGATGGCTTAATCCAACATATAGTTACCTTGTTTTACCAAGTATATGTCTCGAATTTGATGAAGCACAAAGAATCTAACAATTGCATTTACGTCCAAACCGACCCTTGAAAGACCGGTCCGGGAAACTGCCAGATAAATGGACACATATCCTTCTCCTTTTTTGCTTGTCTCCATTGGGATAGAGAATCAGTCTCCCAATGCTGTTGACTTATTATATTGTACCTAGAGTTGTTCAGCTATTGACTTATTATTGTACCTAGAGTTGTCTATGATATGTGATTGTTGCTTTGCAAAACAGGGTGACATCCACTCAACTAAATACTTATAAATTTCTGGAAACTATGGAACTTGGGTAACGACACATTGTAACTAAGAGGTCATATAGCAGTAAGTTTAAACCTTGTGGCTCAACACTCAATAGCAATTAACGCTATATGCGCCACCTCGATTGGGGCTACTTTCCACTGCTTTGCTTCATCAGAGCTAAACTGTATTTCATTCTCGGTCAGGTCATTTCTATAGGGTTTGGTTTGAAGCTTAACATCATCAGGCTCTGTGTCGTAAATAATGGGAAAATATCTTTCTTTCCACAGGATTTTGACATATGTTCCACGCGTAGACAATTTAAAAGATTGATAAAAAAATCAGAAAATAAAAAAAAATTGCAACGATTGTCTATGTCAGCGCCGGTCTGGCCATATCACGTGGGACAATTAGCATACACGTCATCGATTTCCGATCAAAATTAGACAAGAGGACTACATTGACAAATTGTTAAAAAATTTAGGACGAAATTGACCGTTGTATAATAGATTTATGACTTTTTGAGCAATTATCCCCATTATTAACAATGATGACGTCGACGACGATGACAACAACAACAACAACCACGAAGACAACAACAACAACAACCACTACCAAAGAACCATTACCTAATTTTCTTACCATCAATCACCAATTTTGATTCAAGGATGAGCGTGTTATCAAATATTTATCCCAAGAACAGATAGAAACGTCAATAGATGAATCTCTTTCACACATACACATTAACCATATGATACTCGTGCTTTTGATACTTTCTGTTCTTACCATGAATACAATTCAGACTTGCTTGATTAGAAAATGTCCAAATTACGATCAACCATCAAACTGACTAGATACCTCATGAGGAATAAATTTTCATAAGTTGTATCTTCCAGGTGGTAGCTCCAAGAGACATCCAATCCGTCTCTATCTTGGTCAATCTCGACACCTTGGGCAACACATTTCGAGAGATCTGCAGCCTTTGGTCTCCAAGTACTTTAAAGACTCTAGGCTATTGCGGCCTTCCATGGCTGTTAGCTTAGGACAAACTTTCAGTTCAACACACCTAAGCTTCTTCAACTTGCATAGATTTGGTAATCTTTCAATTGAATCACGGTAGGAAACTGTTAGGTGCAACAAAGATCCCGATACCAGCAAACCTTGAATCTCAACAAGTCTTTCTAATTGAGAGGGCTCCAAGGATTGTGGCACGACAGATCAGGCGTCTTTGTGATGCATTTACACCTAGTCATTCGTAATTCCCTCAACTTCACCAAGCCTTTCTAGACAGGAAAGATCCATGAGAGTCGCATTCAATCTCCATATAAATCTTAATATTTAAGCTAATATTGTGCACACATTAACGTGATGTTTTTGGGCTTTTTCAGCAAGTCCTTTTCAATTTCTATTTTACTAGGTATATAGGTAAATACATGTACTTAAATAAAAGATATTCTTTACTATTCTTTTCCATTTTTAAGTTTTGTCTATCTTCTGTACAATTGATGTAGGGGCTGAACATTTTCTATGGGAAGAAATACACTCAAAGTGCCAAAAGTTGTGTACAGTGCTCACATTAATACCAAAAGTTTTTTTCGAATAACTTATGTGCCAACTTTAAAAAAAAACGATTACTTAAGTGCCAATTTTAACTTGAGTCACCAGAAATCCGACGTGGCCATATTTTATTAATTCCTCAGTCTTATGTGGCTCGCCGGCGTGCCCTGTCAACATGTAACCGCTAAATAATATCGTCTAAAAGTTGTATATAGTGATCATTTGAGTGCCAAATTTTTTTTAAAGTGATTACTTTAGTGCCAATCGTTGTTAAAAAATAATCAGTTTAGCGCCAGTCGTTATTAAAAAGTGTTCATTTCAGTGCCAAGCACGCACTAGCACTTGTGCTGGTGCAAGCTGCAAAGTCAACATAGAGAGCTGGCGGAGGAGGAATGAAAGAACATCAGTTCAAATATTACATTAATGTCGCCTCACTCTTGATCCATCACCCTGGCTTGTAATTGTTATTTTCATTTTCTTCTATCAGATTCATTCATGGAACGGGGTTCAAAATTATCGAATCAAAACAAATACGTTAAGTGCTTGTCTATTGTGCAAGGAAAATTGCATTACGGATGCCATGACGGTAGCATTCAGATATTGGTTTTTTTTATGCTCCGTAGCTCTAACACCAGTGTTTTTGCAAACACATAAATCCGTCAGTCGCTTTGTGGCTATATTCTGTGCTCCTGTTGGAGCACTGACCGTCAAAATTCGGTTGAAACCAAGAAATCAATTTGGTATCAGGGACACTCAACAGCATTAAGAGTGTTCTCGAAAATTAGTCGGAAAAGGAAATCCGATCCATGCAGTGGATTGATATGTTCTCTTTCCTGGATGGAGCAACCGTTAAGGTATCCATAATAAGAAAGAACAAGATATATCTTGTGCTGCCATAATTATAAGATACATCTCAAGTTCACTCAGCCAGCTCATTCCATGAGCATTAAATTCTTGATTCTTTCCCTTGATTTCTCTCTTTCCAACCCCACTCAATCACTTGATGATCTTGCCTCTTGCCTGCCATATTTTAGAGTAAAAATATCCCATTGATTTCTCCTGTTGGCTAGCCGTGATCTCTTTCACGATTTTGCCTCCTCAAATCTCCGAAATTTTCTCTTTATAGAGTTCAAATAAAACCTCTTAAGTTGACACTGAAGAGAAACAGGGCATATCAGAGCCGCTCCTCTGTTGCTCTGAGATGATGAATGGCGACAGTTAGCACAGGCTCCGGCGGCTTGAAAAAAGTAAGGAAAGCCGTCACTGGTGGTTGACGCAGTGAACGAGCTTCGGGCGAACCCCAAACTCTTCAAGCCTTTTTTGCCCAAAAACAGAGCAGAAACGGGACAAACTGACTGCGGCTTTGCCAGCGACTTGCGAGGGCCGTGAATGGCAAGTGGCTTCAATCTATGGCCGGCCTGAGATATTGGCAACTGGTGTGGGTTAATAGTGGACGCCCACCTCTCTGCTCATGCTCGGTTGGGTAATGCCTTCTGGAAAATGTCTGAGTTGGTGTGATGATTGATGGTGGCCATGCATGGGACGACGATTGTTGTGCGGAGGTTGGCTATTTTTTCTCTGTGGAGGGGTGGATGGCAGGTAGCGAACAGCTGATGGTGGTGTCTTCGGTGGCGAAGGATCGATGGCGCCGGTAAGAGTCTAACGTCAGCGTTTTTCGCCTGGGAGTAGTGCGGTTCGAATCGGCATAGGATCGAGTCGATGCGAAGAGAGCCGACTAAGAAGACTGAGTTGCTCGGGACACTAAATTCAACATCCTTGAGCCCAAATCTAACCTTGCTTTCGAAAGACCCTAGATCCTGGGTCGCCCGAGCCCCGCGACACCCTCACAATGACAATGAGCTGAGGTCGTGGTGGGGTTGTCGGAGGTTGTGGCGCAACTCGTAGGTCTGGGTGGGGATGGGGAGTGTCGGTGAAAATAGTCCGTCTCGTGAAGTGTGGAGCAGCAGGACGCATAAGGGAGAAAAGAGAAGAAAAAAATGTGGAGGGAGAAATGTACACATGAAAATGTCACCTTGACTGATTTTTTTTTAAAAAAAGCAACTCAAATTAAAATTTTAATTATAAAAGTCACATAATTAATTTGGCCGGAATTTCTCACCGTTAACACGTAGGTGATGATTTTTTTTTTCGATTTAGCACTTAAATAAGCCGACGAAAATTTTTAACACTAAAACAGGCATCATACGTAACTTTCGACAGTTTCAACGTACTTCTTCTATTTTCTATGCATTTCACATGTCAAATAAGTAAAAGAAACACAGATGAGACAGTTCGGTGGAGCTGGGTCCCTCGAATATTGACTGAGTGGCCTTCACGTTCACGAAGTCGGACCGATGATGGCCAAAAAGCAAACTTAACCCCACCCTGGTTAACTCTTAACCTCACTTTCTTCTGTCTTCCTCCTCCTCCTCTGCGTTTTAGAGAGAGAGAGAGAGAGAGAGAGCAGCATCAGAGCGACGATGGTGGACGTGTTAGGGAGGGAGAGACACGTAAGGATTTGGGAGTTTGCAATGAGAAGCGTCGGCTTTGTGAATTGTTCACGCTATTTATTTTTGCAGAGAATCGGAAAGATGGTCATTACGTGGAGGTTAATAGCAAAGAGAGGTAAGAGAGAGAGAGAGGTGGTCAGGTTCAACCATTGAATAACGTGAGTCCCATGTAATCCATGAAATAGATTCACGTCATCGAGGGCATCCAACACCAATATGGAGTCAATAATCCCCTTAACATATATATATATATATATATATATATATATTTACATACAAATAAACTTTATATTCAATGGTCCCGTCAACAAGGTGTAATTAATTATTGAAATTTGGGTGTTTTAGAGCTGTTAAAGTGAGGTTCTGAGAAATAAATGATGATTACGCTTATCAATCTTTATAAAATTAAATGAAAATGCACCTTCGATGAACCTTCAGTTTCTTCCAATGGAGTGTACAGCTCAAAACCTATGCATATTCACAAGATTAATAGATAGGTATCTATTTAATATCAGTGGAGTGTTTGGGACTCTTTGAGTACTCGAGTAATATCCATCAAGTGCGGCGATCCTTCCATCCCACACATATTGGTAATTAACAAAAACATAGACCTCGAGTAAGGAGGATAGACACACTTACCACACTTACCACTTGAGCAACCTCTTAAGGTTAAAAGATAGCTGTTGCTTATTTTTATTGAAAGAAAGCTAACCTAATTTAAAGAGAAAACTCTTAATTTTTCCTTAAAAAAAATTTCTTGATTTCCTAAATGATAACTGTCGTCGTGATCTGATCACGGTTTTATATTACATTCTTTTGAAAATATTTTAGTTGGCGCCCTTGATTTTTTAATCTCAATTTCTATTTGAAGTTGATTTTGGCAGCTTAATGTTCTAAACTTCGGAGCTGAGCCCCCTTCTTTTCTTTTCTTTTAACTCTTGGGAAGATTTGGAGAATATTTCTTCTACACTAGAAATATTTCATTAAATTTTGGATTCAAATGATGCGGCATGATCAATTAAAACTTGGGGTTGATGGTCACAGCATAATTAACCACATATAATTATACATTTAGCCCCAAGATTATACAAATGATTATACGTATAACAGCAACAAATGTCCTAAAAAAAGCAACCCTCTGAATTCGGTCGATCACTCAAAACAAAAATGGTTTTAATCGTTGGTGAATTATACTTAACCATATAATCCAAAATTTAAATGACATATCAAATAGTCATCATGCACGTATAAAGAGTTTAGTGCCGCAATGGAAACTATTCTTCTGTTGACCATGGACATAATAACAATTCTAGTCAAAAAGGTTTATGTTCCATATGTGGCTGTGATATTCAATTGCCATAACAAAAACGGGTAATATAGGATTAAATTAGAAGATATTAATTAGCGAAATTAAATTAAAAAAACTCTCACCCCTATATAAAAGCATCTCCATGCACCATTGCAGAGGATGAAGACGTACCGTCTTGTTCGTCAACTTTGTTCCTCTATGCAAACCATCTATAGCTCATCTCTACTTCTTTCTTACAATAGATCGATGGACCTGAGCAAATGACACGCTATAATGTTAGTGCAAAACATAATTTGAGTTGAGAAACTTAATCGATATTACTGACGTTTCTTTGAGTAATATCTACCGATGCATCTATAGTCAAGTCGATACGTATTGTTATTAACGAGGACATGGACACTTGTGGGGAAATTTGTACATTTCAAGTTTCACATAAAATGAAAGATGCTATTTACGGAGAAAGAGCCACACCAAATGTTCGCTACCTTGAATTTTCTGTTGAGAGCAAGACCCGTACAAAAACCGAATCGGACCATTCCATGGAATGAAGTGGGTTTTAGGAATTGGGTGAAAAGAAGTGAGGAAATAAAGATCCATGCAATACGAGGAGAATGGTAGAGAAAGATTTTCTTTAGGCCCACAAGATATTGTCCTCAAAAAAAGAGGGAGGAGATAGAGGGAAATGCAAAATGAGTTCCTTCTTCGCTCAAATGACAAGTTGAGCGGGGCCCATAAGATAATGCATTTTCTGGACTCATTTGTCATTTCGAGATGGGACATGAGAAAGATGTCTAAATGAGATGGTTGAAGGTTCAACGCTTACGGTGACGGATAGAAAATAGAGAAGGACACAGGGTGAATGTGAAATAGAAAATGTGACAGATATCTAAATGAAATGGATTAAAGCTTTGAAAATATCTATGACGCTGTCGGCAACGATTAATAATAGAAGAGAAGGAGAGACACAGGGTCAATGCGAGTTGGGAAATGAGATGGGTTTTTGAAACTCCTAAAATATTGAAGAAGCTATAAGCAACACTTTCGGTGAAGGACACGAAGTGAAGGTGAAATGGGAAATGTGATAGATGTCTGAATGAGATGGGTTGAAGCTCCGAAAATATCGACGAAGCTGCGCAAATACTTAAGGTGAATGATAGAAGTCATTGAGAGACCCGGATTGAATGGGGAGATGGGAAATGTGATAGATGTCTCTGAATTATATTAGTAGAAGCTACTAAAATATCAACGAAGCTGTTACCAACATTTTCAGTGAAGGATAGAAAGGACACAGAGTGAATGCAAGATAGAAAATGTGATAGATGTTTCGAATAAGATGGGATTGAAGCTCTAAAAATGTCTACGAAAGAGTTGGCAACACTTTCATCGAAGTTCATCAACTATAAGAAAATAATTTAAGGCTATTCCCCGTGTACATGAACCCGAATAGATTTTAGTTAGGATAACACCCCCCCCCCCACCCCAATCTAATTTAGGATAGAAAACAGTGAAAAACACAGGGTGAATGCGAAATGAAAAATGTGACAGGTATCTAAACGAAATGGATTGGAGCTCCGAAAATATCTATGATGCCATTGGCAACGTTTAATTATAGAAGACAATGAGGGACACAGAGTCAATGCGAGTTGGGAAATAAGATAGATGTTTGAATGAGATGGATTGTCGAAACTCCTAAAATATCAACGAAGCTATCAGCAACACTCTCAGTGAAGGACACGGAGTGAAAGTGAAATGGGAAATGTGACAGATGTCTAAATGAGATGGGTTGAAGCTCCAAAAATATCGACGAAGCTATGCCAATACTTACGGTGAAGGATAGAAGTCAATGAGAGACCCAGATTGAATGGGGAGATGGGAAATGTGATAGGTGTCTTTGAATTAGATTGGTTGAAGCTTCTAAAATATCAATGAAGCTGTCACCAACATTTTCGGTGAAGGATAGAAAGGACATAGAATAAATGCAAGATGGGATATGTGATAGATGTTTTGAATGAGATGGGGTTGAAGCTCCAACAATGTCTACGAAAGTGTGGGCAACACTTTCATCGAAGTTCCTCAACTATAAAAAAAATATTCTAAGGTCATTCCCCGTGTACATGAACTCAAATAGATTTTAGTTAGGATGGACTATGGGTCGTGCCGATTCAGAGTAGATTTTAGTTAGGATCACACCGCCCCCCCCCCCCCCCCCCCCCCCCCCCCCCCCCCCCCCACCCCAATCTAATTTAGGATAGAAAACAGTGAAGGGCACAGGATGAATGCGAAATGAAAAATGTGACAAATATCTAAACGAAAGGGATTGGAGCTTCGAAAATATCTACTACACTGTCGGCAACGTTTAATAATAGAAGACAATGAGGGATATAGAGTCAATACGAGTTAGGAAATGAGATAGATGTTTAAATGAAATGGGTTGTTGAAACTCCTAAAATATATCAGCAACACTCTCGATGAAGGACACACAGTGAATGCTAAATGGGAAATGTGACAGATGTTTGAATGAGATGGGTTGAAGCTCCAAAAGTATCGACGAAGCTGCGTCACCACTTACGATAAAGTATAGAAGTCAATGAGAGACAGATTGAATGGGGAGATGGGAAATGTGATAGGTGTCTTTGGATTAGATTGGTTGAAGTTACTAAAATATCAACGAAGCTGTCACTAACATTTTCGATGCAGGATAGAAAGAACACAGAGTGAATGCAAGATGGGAAATGTGATAGATGTTTTGAATGAGATGGGGTTGAAGCTCCAAAAATGTCTATGGAAGTGTGGGCAACACTTTCATCGAAGTTACTCAACTATAAGAAAATATTCCAAAGCCATTCCCCATGTACATGAACCAGAACAGATTTTAATCAAGATCCAACACTTACGATAAAGGATGGAAGTCAATGAGAGACACAAACTGAATGGGAAGATGGGAAATGCAATAGGTGTCTTTGAATTAGATTGGTTGAAGCTACTAAAATATCAACGAAGCTGTCACTAACATTTTCTTTGAAGGATAGAAATGACACAGAGTGAATGCAAGATGGGAAATGTGATAGATGTTTTGAATGAGATGGGGTTGAAGCTCCAAAAATGTCTATGAACGTGTGGACAACACTTTCATCGAAGTTCCTCAACTATAAGAAAATACTCCAAGGCCATTCCCCGTGTACATGAACCAGAATAGATTTCAATTAAGATGGCCTATGGCCGGTCCGGAGCAAGCCATATGCGCCTCCACCCCACCCAAATTTTGGATAGAAAACATTGAATGACATAGGGTGAATGCAAAATGAAAAATGTGACAGATATCTAAACAAAATGGATTGGAGCTTCGAAAATATCTATGACGCTGTCGGCAATGTTTAATAAAAGAAGACAGTGAGAGACACAAAGTCAATGCAAGTGGGGAAATGAGATAGATGTTTGAATGAGATGGGTTGTTGAAACTCCTATAATATCGATGAATCTATCAGCAACGCTCTCGGTGAAGGACAATGAGTGAATGCGAAATGGGAAATGTGACAGATGTCTGAATGAGATGGGTTAAAGCTTCGAAAATATCGACAAAGCTGCGCCAACCGTTACGGTAAAGGATAGAAGTCAATGAGAGACCCAGATTGAATGGGGAGATGGGAAATGTGATAGATGTCTCTAAATTAGATTGGTTGAAGCTACTACAATACCAACGAAGCTATCACCAACATTTTTGGTGAAGGATAGAAAGGACATACAGTGAATGCAAGGTGCGAAATGTCATAGATGTTTTGAATGGGATGGGGTTGAAGCTCCAAAAATGTCTACAAAAGTGTGAGCAACACTTTCATCAAAGGTCTTCAACTATAAGAAAATATTCCAAGGCCATTCCTCGTGTACATGAACCTGAATAGATTTTAGTTAGGATGGCTCATGGGCCGTGCTGGATTGGAGTGCTTTGCCCCTCCCCCCCCAAAAAAAAAAAAGTCTAGTTCAGGATAGAAAAAAGTGAAGGACACAGGGCGAATGCGAAATGGAAAATGTGACGGATATCTAAACGAAATGGATTGGAGCTTCAAAAATATCTATGACGCTGTCAACGACGGTTAATAATAGGAGACAATGAGGGACATAGAGTCAATGCGAGTTGGGAAATGAGATAGATGTCTGAATGAGATGGGTTGTTGAAACTCCTAAAATATCGATGAAGCTACAGTCTCGATGAATGACATGGAGTGAATACGAAATGGGAAATGTGACAAATGTCTAAATGAGATGGGTTGAAGCTCTGAAAATATCGACGAAATTGGGCCAACACTTACGGTAAAGGATAGAAGTCAATGAGAGACGCAGCTTGAATGGGGAGATGGGAAATGTGGTAGATGTCTCTTTATTAGATTGGTTAAAGCTACTAAAATATCAACGAAGCTATCGCCAACATTTTCGATGAAGAATAGAAAGGACACAGAGTAAATGCAAGATGGAAAATGCGATACATGTTTTTAATGAGATGGGTTGAAGCTCCAAAAATGTCTATGAAAGTGTGGGCAACACTTTCATCGAAATTCCTCAACTATAAGAAAATATTCGAAGGCCATCCCTTGTCTACATAAACCCGAATAAATTTTAGTTATGATGTGCCCGCCCCCCCACAAAAAAAAAATAAAAAAATAAAAAAGGGGGTTGGCCTTGAGCACTTTGGTGCCGGTTGCCGATGAGGTGAACGAATATCTCAGCGTCGACCTTTTGCGGCGGTGGAAGGCCAAAGTATCATGTCTTCCTTTTCTTTCATGGTGGATCATGACATGCTCGCTCCATTGGCGCCATCTGCATCATCTGTACCCTTGGAGTCCACCTTCGGTACTGGTGGTCGGATCACTAGAGACTGTAGGCTAAGGTTGAGTTATGAGAATATGGAAATGACTATCTCCTGCATTTCTTGGCCTGTCCCCAAAGCGTACAGGTTCTACTGTGTGTCATCTAATCATCTACAACATCTATAGAATCGCTTAAAAAAAACCGCCATTTGATCATGCTTAACCTCAAAGAACCCCAAATTATGTTTTGGAGAAAAAAAAAATGTCCCTGTGCTCCGCTAATTAAAAACAAGTGCGGCCACTACACCACTTCTTTGTACTAAAATTGCCTTCGGACCCCATTGCCTGCAAAATACGAGATTTGTCCAGCTGTCCTGTACTATCATCCTCAATAGAAGCTTATCATCGACCTTTAATTCGTTGTTATGGCTTTTACTGTTGCAATTTTGCATGGATTGCAACTTCATGTGTTAGAGTATTGTAACAAAGTTTTTACTTATTCAAGTCAAGACAAGGATTTTTTTCTATAATTGGATGCGATATCATCATACACCCAGCGAAAGCCAAACAGCACCATCAAGAAATTCTTGTTTTTTCCCCGTAATCTAACTTCTCGGAACTTATCATCAACGTTTGCTTGACTTCCTTGGGGGAATCACTCGCAACTTCTTCTTCAACGTGTACCGATTTATCTTGACAAAAAAGAAATGGACCGATGATCTCAAGAGCCAAAAGGACATGTTCCATGAGGCTGTTATAACCATTTGGAGGCGAGTCTCTTGTGAAGGGATGTCTGTTGAAAAGCCGGAGGGCTTTGATCAAAGTACGTCTCCCCTACCCCATAAGCCAAAAACCTGCGCGATGTCCTAGTCTGATATTTCCTCCTCCCGATGCTTTTGTCCCGGATTGTACTTATTATCCTGCTTCCAAATTCAAACCAATCCTAGTTCCTCTGCTAGTTTCTTGAACTGCTCCTTCATGCCACGTGCAAAACACTACAGGAATAGTGCACTACCATGTTTCAAGTCTCGTCGTTCAAATTTTCTCTGCCGTCTTGTATATCCCTAATTTTATTTTTACTATCGACAACCTATTTGAATAGATGTATTGAGAACCGAAATAGAACGATCACGTAGAAAACAGAGAAAATAAATAATGCACGAATTTACCTAGGTTCACCCTCGAATTAGGGCTACGTCCTGTAAAGAGATTTTACTATATTTTCGGTTTACAGCTACTCAACTCGTTACAATAATCAGAAAAACGAGCAAAATATATATGTGCTTCAAACGGGCCCAAAACTTAAACCTATACGAAATCTTTTAATCTCGCACCATACGGCCCAGCTTAAATAAAAACCCAAACCCAGTCAGCGGAACCCCTGTCGGGGGCATTGCCCTCGAACCCTCCGCATTCCGCACGTAGGGGTCATATGTCGTCGAATAACACTTTAGTTTCCCTAAGCTCACGTGGGCGTATCCGGTATGAGAAACAAAGGTTACCGAAGTATTTGTCAACTCCAACATTCTCCCACTTGGTGGATACTTCGCGCAAATGAGAGCATTCCCAATATCATGCTTCTTTAATCTAATCGTAGTAGAGCACCATTCAAACTTCGCACCCGTGACAGCTTTAGAAAGGAAGTCAAAACTATTTTCTACCGTGTCGACCTTTACAAGCCGAATCTCTTTCTTCTCTACCTTTTCTCGGATGAAATGATATTGTATATCAATGTACTTTGTGCGTGAGTGAAATGTAGGATTCTTAGCTAAATAAATAGGCCCTTGATTATCATATCTCACCTCTATGGCACCTTGCTCAAAACCGAGCTCCAAGCACAATCGTCGTAACCATACGGCCTCCTTTCCAACATGAGTAAAAGCCATATACTCAGCCTCCGTAGAAGAAGGCGTTACCATGCTTTGCCTCCTGCTCATCCAACTCAACGCAACACCAAACAATGTGAAAACATATTCGCTAGTGGACCGTCTACTATCAATATCTCCACCCCAATCAGTATCTACATGGCCTACGATATCAAGCATATTTCCATTCTCTGTACCTTCAAAACATAAAGAAAAATTCAAAGTTCCACGAAGATACCTGAAAACTCTTTTGATCATATTCCAGTATTCTTTACCTTGGTTAGACATGTATCGACTCAAGACTCCCACTGCTTGGGCTATATCCGGACGCGTGCACACCATAGCATACATCAAACTACCCACTACACTCGTTTATGGAACTCGGGCCATCTCTTCAGCTTCTTCATCCGTTTTTGGACATTGTTCCGCAGATAGCTTGGTCCTTAAAGGTGTAGGGGTATCAACAGGCTTGCAGTCTATCGTATTGAATTTCTTCTATATTTTTTTTATGTATTTCTCCTGCCCTAGCCACAGCTTCCATTTCTCACGGTCTCTCCTAATCTACATGCCCAACATAAAATTTGTAGGCCCCAAGTCTTTCATTTCGAACTTTTTAGCCAACAAACTCTTCACGGAATTCACTATCTTCACACTATTCCCAATCAACAACATATCATCCACATATAGCATGAGAATGACAAACTAATCACCTATTCTCTTCACATAAACACAATGGTCAAAATTTGAATACACAAAATTAAGCTGGAGCATGTATGTGTCAAACTTTTGGTACCACATCCTTGGTAACTGCTTCAGCCCATATAAAGACTTTTTCAATTTGCACACCAAATTCTCCTTTCCTCTAACTTCAAAGCCTTATGGTTGCCTCATATATATCTTGTGATATTCTGAAATTTCGCCCATTTGGAATTTATGAAATGACTGAGTTTATTAATGTACTTGTAATTAGTCTCGCCTGGAACTGATCATTCCTAGAATACTAAACATTAGGGAAATGCTAATTAGGGATTAAAATTTGTACGACTAGAGAGAATCAGTTGTGAATCGACTTTTGATCAGAAAATCGTCAGGGTGACATTTTGAGCCAATGCAGGCCGATCTTAGGATAGTCTGGACTGATTCGCCAATATCATATTAGTGGATTACGAGTGATTCCGTTTGACCACGAAATGAACTGATAAACGATCTAGAACCTATACCGAACGATCGTACTTATCGAAACTAGCAATCGAGCCTCGCGATTTTATTAACAACCGAGGTCGTCACGATCTGAATGAACTTGCACGTGACTCGATTTAGTATCAGTCATGAGTCGATTCTGCGAATTTCCCCAAAAGCTACCTGTTAGTCTTAGATAATGCACAAGTTACATTATATAGAATTCAATTATTAAATTGAGACCAAATCGGGCATCAGAAAATTAGGAAGTCACGACGTAACGTTAGGATGGCGTTGTGGTTGTAACGTCCAATTTTTTATGTGCCCGAATGCTTCAGAAAAATTCAATTTCGGCAAGAAAATGGGAAAGTGACCATTTTATCCTTGGGAATTTCTAAAGGGCTAGTTTTATGGGGCAAGGGCATTTTGGTAATTTTGCCCTAAAATTTGGAAAAGACAAGATTGCCCTTGGACTTTTTGGAAAATTCCAAGATTTCCCTTGGATATTTTGGATAAGATTCGATCTGGGCCGTTGGTTTCAAGATAATAACAAATCTGGACTGTCGGATGAAAATATCCAAGGGCAATCTTGAAAGGGCAAGTTTTCACTGTCGGAGAAGGGCATTTTGGTAAATTGCCATTTTTGGGTCAAAACTTGGGAATTAAGTCAAGACCCATCTCTCTCTCTCTTCATTCTTTCCCCTCCCCCATGGCAGCCCCCTCCCCACCGAATTCCTCCTCTCTCTCCCTCCCAATTGCCCTTTCCCCCTTGGCCACTCACTGCCACGCCGATCGCCGCCACCGCAAGCCGCCGTGTGACCGTTAATCTGCCGCTTTCCGCTCTAGCCGAGTTAGTCTAGAGTCGGGTAAGTTACAATCTAAACCTTATTTAGGATATCAGGTATTATCGGATTCGTTTAGACACGATTTGGTTGGTTTTAGGGGTTGATGGAAGTCATTATAGATGAATTAGAGGTGAGCTTGACCCCTTGGTTTTAGGGGTTGATGGATGTTAGTTTGGACATGGTAGAATGAGTTTTTGCGGTTGAAATTTAGTAGAAATCAATTAGGGTTTGAATCCTTAAGGTTTGGTGTGATTCTCAGATTCGTGGTTACTGTACCCGTTCGGTTTGCTATTTTTGTGGACAATTTTGTGGGTAGAATTTGAGGAAGCTTTCTTCATGAAAGTTGCTCCCAGCATCTTGAAGTATAACATATTTAAATTTGAAATTTTTGGAGGCCATTTAGATTGTACGAAATCCCATTTTTAGACCATTGTGTTCAAACTGCCCGGAACACTGTTCATCCCGACCTTCTTGTCTTGTCGAATTTTTATAAAATTTTCCATATCTATTTTCAATAAACTTCCTTCACAAAAGTTGTTGGCGACTTTCTTGTCTATGACATATAAAACTTTCAAAGATTTTCAAGGTGATTTGGATGTTGAAAGAAATGTATTTTGAGGACAAAACTGTCTGTTAGAGCGAACTGATTTTGGTCTGATTTCGAGGGACAAAAAGGCATGGTTACATATTGAACCGGATTTCATGTTATTCATAAGAAATGTTTATCAAGATGTTTTTTATGATATATCCAAAATTTAGAATTTTTGGAGTTTTTTTACTATTTATTTTGATGGGATTTCGGTCACTGTATAAACTGCCCAGATTTACCTTGATTCTATGCATGTCCATTTTTATAAGCGGAATGGTGGGGGTGTTGAGGTTCAATAGTTGCTGCCCCCGTGACTGGAATTGATGCTTGAATGCGTGTGTATGTATGCTGAATTGAAATGGTTGGTATTGATGCATTGATGTGCATTTAATCGATGCACGAGTATGTGCACGTGTGAGATTTGTGGCTGTGTATGTGGCTATGAATGTGGGCCCGTTGGTGTCACGCCCCGCACCCTCCGCGACGCGCCACATCCCTCTATCAGGTCGAAATGAGTGCGACGTCCCAGGAAGCGTCGCCGATCCAACACCCAACACAGAGATCATACACAAGCGGAAGCAAAACAGTAATAATAATAATACCCAGACAGAAAACGATATGAGAACAAGGATAGCATAATAGAAATTACTGAATACAAAATATACATTTTCATATATACGCAAAAGCTTTTACAATATCCATTTACAAAGCAAATACACAGACCCAAGATACATACAACAAAAGCGGGCCACGGCCACCACACTGGTCAAAAAGGGAGAGGTGGCTAAGGAGGACTAAGTCCCAAAAAGTGTCAGTCCTCGATCTACTAGGAGAGGGAATCTATCCTATGGCTCCCAGTCGGGATCTGAACTCGACGCCTCCGATGAACTCTCGGAAAACTCCTGGTTCTCGTCAGAACTAGCTGCCTCGGACTCGGTCTCCATCTCCGGGTCCTCATCAACCTCCATCGGCTCCTCGACCTCTACATCCATCGGCTCCGGGGCCGGATCGACGATCTCAGGCTCAAAGTCCACTCCTCCCAGCTCCTCATCCTCCTCTCCTAACTCTGATCCCTCGTCAATCTCCCAACTCACCTCCATATCGGAATCGGGATCAACTATGTCCCCATTGGGACACTGCGGGTCTAACTGACCCTCTCCGGTAAACGGAATGTCCATGGAACGAAGGGGTCCATACTCCTCCCCGAACCGGTCTCGAAAGCACCAAGCTACGTACTCGTGCGCCTCAAAATGGGTGGTCCCTACATCTACCACAACTAAGGTATAGTGTCTCAAATACATCTCCCCATTCCCTATGGGGTGAACCGACATGGCATGCTTCAGGTGCTGAGGGATCCCATGTCGCACCGGCGCCTTCGGCTCCTACGGCATCGTCAAGGTCTGGGGTCTGAAAGGTTGGGTTTTTCAACCGTGAGACGAATCTCAGCAAGTAAAAACCCACTAAACCTAAACTAGGCTAACATGCACCTCCTGACAGGAATCAAATACATTCAAATGAACAACTATAGACCTAGGCCCTCGGGCCCAGATCATACTTACCGTCGACCCTGCAGGTTAGGCAATTTAGTATAATGATCAAACACATCCTCGGCATGCACAGCCACACTTGCGTCATACGCATGCTCAGGCTCTCAAATGCTAGATCACACGTTCATCACCGAGTATCACAAGCGATCACAACTGTTCATGCACTAATATGCGTGCCAATGCATTGATGTAGTACATGCGCGCATATTTGGATTATAAGATGGAACCGCTCGGACACGTCCCATACCATGCCCAGCAATTCCACCACATAATCTAATACTTAACAAGTTTACTCAATATCTTATCTTTCCACGGCTCACTAGCCCGGCCTCTGGCCCAATAACAACACTTCGTGACCAGCATAAAAACGGCCCCGGCCTAGTGTCTCTAGCCCGCGTTAAACGCATCAGACGCAACACCGATCTCCTACGAACCAAGACTGTACAAAGTGCATGAGACTGGTCGTCTTCCGGACACACCGGGCATCGTCTTGCTACAAAGTGCATGAAGACGGAATCGACCCGAAGGCCACGACCCGAAGGCCTTAAGTGATCACACGGCACACTTGCCCAATTTTTATTTGAACCCGGCGACGAACGCAACGGGCAATTACAAGTGATCACATGCTCATGGCAGACTCGCATTCTCGCATAATTTTCATCATATGCCTCACACCCGGCACACACGTAATGCGCAGCCATGAATGTCCATGCTCGGGCAATATGTAATACTCATGAGCACAATCATTTCAATTCAATAGATTCAAGCTCATCACATTTAAACATGCTCATTTGCCCAAGTCACACTCCGCATAAAGTCAATCACACGATCACGCGACTTGCCGAGGATCAAATGGACATTACAACATATGTTTCATTCAATTCGAGCATTACAACCATCCAATCAATTACCCGGGCCATTCTAGCGCCTCAATCGAGATAATCCGGCAACAAATCGACACTTGATCCCTTGATTCCTCCTATGGATAACCACTACTAAACCTCTTTGCATCCTCCAATTCACTCCAATTATTCCTCAAACAACCAATAACATCATCCCGACACTTACCGATCAAACCACATTTCATAATCCATCATAATTACACTACTTAATCACTAACTACAACTAATCCCGATCTAAAGGGCATTATCGTTCTAATTAGGGTTTAGGGGGTAATACTCACCTAAACTTGGTTCTACGACGACGGGGAACGGCGGCCAACTACCGGTGAATGGTAAGCCGGCGGCGGTATTCCCAAGGAACGGCGGCTACGGCTCGGGCGGTTCACGGCAACGGCGACTCACGGCTTGGTCGGCCTCCAAACGGCCAAGGAGAGAGAGAAACGGTAGGTGAGGGTGGCGGCTAGGCGTGGACGGCGGATGGCGGCTCTCCGAGCGGCAGAACGGCGGATGGCTCGGCGGGCGACGGCGGTGGGTGGTTCGACAATCCCATGGCCGAGAGGGAAGAGAGAGCACGGGAAGAGAGGAAGTGGTGATGGTGATGGCCGGATGGCGAGGTGGTGGTGGCAGAACGGCCATGGCGGGTGGCGGCGATCGGCCTTGGCGACGGCGAAGTGGACGGCGGAAGAGGGAAGGGTGGCCGGCGAATGGAGAGGGAGAGAGGGAGAAGAGAGAGAGAGATGAGTTTGGCTTGAAGGGGAAGCTAGAATGAAGAGAGAGAGAAGAAATGATGGGTTTAAGTGGAGTGGTTGGGAGTTGGTGACAAGTGTCACCCATCCAAGGTTCAAGACAAATCACCCCTATATCTAATGGCTCCAAATCACTCTCCACCAATAATTGAAGGGCATCAAGGTAATTGCTCCATCCACTAACTCTAGTCCCATTATCCACTTAAAAACTAATTAATAAACCTCCACTAAAAACCCCAAATTCGGAACACTATTCTAGGCTTAGGGGCAAAGTCGTCTTTTGTCCAATTCCGAGCCGAAATTCCATTTTTCGACCAGACTAACCCCCTATATAAATGGCCAATCCAAATTGACGTCGTCCTTACGAAACTAAACCAGTAAACCCTCGAAAATCAACCTCGAAATCCGGATCAAATTCCACGATCAAACTAGTTAAATTTCAATTTCTGAATCTCATACTAACGGGCGACTGTTTAGGGGTTACGCGTATCGACCTAAGGTTATCCGAGTCGTGACGGCCTCGATTACCGGGAGAACGAGAGGAATTATCGCTAGTTCCGGAGATAACGATCGTTCGGGTTAAGTTCGGGACTGGTCGACCACGTGCACTTTCGGTCATATAGAATCACCTGCTATTCGATCGTACATCGTTGGCCTCGGTCAAACCGAGTTCGTTACCTTCCGAAGATCGATCTACTTGGCCCAAAATATTTCCTTGTCGTTTCTCGAAATTGATGTTCAGTTCACGATCGGGTCCTTGGTCCACGTACCGTTATCCTAGTTAGCCATTCCCATCTGGTCAGTATCCCAGGAGTGATCAGCTCCGGGCGAGACTTACGAAAATGAAACAATAGAATAGACTCGTTTTATTGATTTCCGGAAATTGAGTCGAAATTCGGGATGTTACAGTTGGTGGCCTTGAATGCTAGTTGGTGTGTGAATTCTTTGATTGAAATGCGAGTTTCTGTGTATGCGTATGGGCTGAATTGAGTGGATCGTCATTTGGCAATATTTGGGCTTAAGTTAAGCATGGGATATTCGTGAGATTGATGTGTGCATGGGCCGAGTTTGATCGGCTGGTAATTGGGCTTGTCAGTGTGTGAATTGTGCACGTGGGTGACTAAGAAAAGGTGTGAAAGGTTTTGTGTGAGGTTAAGATAATCCTTGAGGCGATACCATTACGCGGGGAATAGTGCCGTTCTGAGGCGATACCATTACGCGGTACGATACCCGGTAATACTGGAAGACTGTCAACCTGAGGCAGTACCATTACGCGAGTTG
Source organism: Syzygium aromaticum (assembly GCA_024500025.1). Classification (NCBI taxonomy): domain Eukaryota; kingdom Viridiplantae; phylum Streptophyta; class Magnoliopsida; order Myrtales; family Myrtaceae; genus Syzygium; species Syzygium aromaticum. The sequence continues at coordinate 4,747,967 of CM044891.1, read as the reverse complement.
TGCAGTAAGTGGTAGGTGTTGAGCCTGACGTAGTACCATTACGCGAGCCGAGGAGCGTTGTGAATTTGGCCAACCTGAGGCGGTACCATTACGCGGGTTATGCACTAGGTGACGGATATTGAGCCTGAGGCGGTACCATTACGCGAACAAGATACATAGCCTGAAGCGGTACCATTATGCGAGCTACGGAGTGTTGTGATTATGAGATGGTTGCAATGAACCTGAGGCGGTACCATCACACGGGCACTGGCGAGTTGATGGAAAGTAGTGCGATGAAACGTGTACGATCGAGTGGAATGTGGAAACGAGGTGTCGTGTGCTTGACGTGAGCTCTGGGCGTGAATTTAATTTAGAATACGCATGTAGTTGGAAATTATATGTTTGAAACTAACCTGTAGACAGCGCATATTAAATGCCCAGGTAAGTACAGTCTGTGTACGTGTATGTGGTTGCTGAGTATTGGTGTGTTTGATCTATCTGAAATACGTGGTAGCCTAGGTTGGGCTTAGGTTGTGACTTATTGAGAAGTGTTTCATGGTTGTTTCAACCAAACAATTTCAAAGCACCCGCCTGAGCCATGAACTTTCCGCCGCCGCCGCAGCGTTTTGGGATTGTTATGCATACCGAGTATGATGTTGTAGAGTACTCGATCGAGATTGAGGCAGACTCAGAGTCTTCGGAGGAGCACGTACCCGAGGAGAATACGGATGATGATGCTGAGGATAGCGAGTCTAAGTGGACGCCATCGAAAGGGCGTAGGGGCTAGTTTAGGGAGTTGAATGACAGTTCAAGAGTGTCTCATTTTTGGGTAGTGCTGACCTAGGCGACTGATATTCTGTTGTTGGCAGTTTGTAGTAGTAGATTGGCGTGCATATATGCTTTATGGATGACAAAAAGGTGGTTGTGGCATAAGCTTGTTTTATAAATGGATATCGTATATATTGAGGTAAATTTTGTATTGGTGGTTTGGCGATTGTCTTTCCCCTGGGTTCTCTAAATTTATTGTCTGGGATTATATATTGCTTCCGTCGTGATTAACTTCGATGAGATCGTTGGGTCGGCGACGGTCCCTGGGACGTCGCATCATATTCGGGTGAAGACGGGGTGTCGTGCGCTTGATAGGGTTCGGGGTGTGACATATCTCCTCCAAGTCCTCATGAAGGAATGCCGTCTTTACATCCATCTGTTCTACCTCGAGATCATATGCAGCTGTTATAGACAGAACAAACCGTATCGAGGTTAACTTCGCCACGGGAGAGAAAATCTCGTCATAGTCAACTCCCTCAATCTGAGAATATCCCTTGGCTACAAGCCTAGCCTTGTACTTCTCTACAGTCCCATCCAGTTTCAGCTTTCGCTTGAACACCCATTTACACCCAATTGCTTTTCTATCCTTAGGCAATTTACACAAGCTCCATGTTTCATTTTTATCAAGCGACTACATCTCATCTATCATTGCGAGCTCTCACTGATTCACATCATCCATAGAACTTGCCTCTTTTACAGAACTAGGATCATCTCCGGTAATGCTCAAAGCATGAAACATACTCAAAGCACTAAGTGAGTATCGAAGTGGTACCTTTCTTTCTCTCATCGATCTCCTGAGAGCCGGCATGCTATCTGTATCTGGGTCTTCATCTGAATCTGCATCCTTGACTTCATTAACCGAGTCCCCTTGGTTCGATTCAAAATCAAACTCTACTAGCGTGCCTTGTGGAACTATCTCCACAGTTTCAATTTTAGGACTTTCTTCAAGCACTACCACTTTCTTGGGCTCATCACCTTTCTGTATGCCAACTTGGGGTTGTGATTCACGAAAGACAACATCCCTGCTGTATACAATGATCTTTGATTCTGGATTCCACAACTTATAGCCCTTAACCCCTTTCTTGTATCCGACAAATATGTTCTTCTCAAACTTGTTGTGAAGCTTCCCCCGCTTCTTCTTAGATACATGAACATATGCGTCACACTCGAACACCCGAGCATGCGACAGATTCGGCTTCTTCCCAAATACTACCTCATATGGTGTACGATCCTTCACTGATGAGGTGAATGACCGGTTCTTCAAATAACTAGCTATGGCTACAGCTTCTACCCAAGATTCTGGCCCCAAACCTACCCAACTCAGCATGCATCTTGCCTTTTCTATGAGTAACCGATTTAATCTTTCAGCTACCCCATTCTATCGAGGCGTATATGGAGTAATCTTCTATCTTGCAATACCATTATCCACATAAAATTGCTCGAACTTATCTGAACAGAATTCACCTCCGTTATCTATACGAAGGAGCTTGATTTTCCTGCCCAATTGGTTTTCAACCAAAACCTTAAATTCTCGAAATTTCTCGAATACAACTGATTTACTTTTAATAAAATAAATCCAACTATATCTCGAAAAATCATCTATGAACGATACATAGTACCTGGATCCTCCAATAGATGGAGTCGGAGTAGGTCCAAAGACATCGCTGTGAATCAGCTCGAGAACCTCAGTTGCTCTTGTACTAGTGTGTTGGAAGCTAACTCGGTTTTGTTTTCCATGGAGACAGTGTTCACAGAACCCGAAACCCATAGAGCATTTTGGAACTTCTTCTACCATTTGACTTGAAGGTAAGGTAGACAGTCCCTTTTCACCGATATATCTTAACCTTTGATGCCACAACATGGATGTATCATATCCATCTTCCTTGACCTCTTTAGAAACGAACCCACTACCAACAATCACTGTTTCCCCGAGTAGCTTGTATAATATCCCTTAATGGACTTCTCATGCAATCACAATAGAACCTCGAGTCATCTTGCACGAATCCTTATCACAGCTAAAAATAATCCCCGAATTAACCATCATACCGACTGATGACAAATTTCTACTCATCAAGGGTTTATGCATCACATCTAGAATAGTCTTCAACGAGCCATTACTCATCCTCAGCTTCACCCTGCCACGCTTGACAATTTGAACTGCAGTATCATCTCTGAGCATGACATCCCCACCATTATATTGCTCATATTCACAAAACCAGTGTCTATGAGGCATCATGTGCTATGAAGCACCGGTATCAATCAATCATATATCCTTATTTGATTACGCCATACACATAGCAGCCAAATACATATCTCCTGCATCGATATCCTTTTTACCCGAGGATGATTCAACTTCTTTCTTAAAAACTGGTTTGTTTTTACAGTCCCGCTTCACATGGCCCCACTCTTGATATTTCTAGCACTGTACCCTCCTCTCCTTACTTCGATTACCCTCTAGATTTGGATTTGGACCCTCTCTGATTTAGAGTCTTCTCTGATGGCCTTCCTCTAGCCGCTAATGCCTCTTTACCGGAATTTCCCAATCCCTTCTTCGTGTCTCCTCTGATGACAAGGCAGAACACACACTTTCATACGATAATTCCTTATCCCCACCACTATCACCACAATCAGATTATCCTATGAATTCGGCAGTGAACAAAGCAGTGTTATTGCTTTATCATCATCCTGGAACTTAACACCGATTGATACGAGTTGACTAATCAATGTGTTAAAGTTATACATATGTGTAGAAAACGAGTCGCCCTCATGCATCCGAAAATTATATAGCTTTTTCCTCAAAAACAACTTATTAACCAATGACTTACTTTGATACAAGGACTCTAATTTCTATCACAAATCTCTGGCTGTGGGTTCGCTTATTACATTCGTTAGAATTGAGTCCGCGAGACAAAGTTGAATCAATCCTTTTGCTCTCCGATCAATCCGATCCCAGTTTTCAATCTCCTTTGGATCTGTCGGTTTGGAAGTTGAATCTGCTTCCTTCACTACTTCGTTGCCTATCACGACTCTAGGTTGCGCAGCAACAGGCCTTTCCGTTTCGATTGCCAACTAAAGATCTCGATCACAGAGAAAATCCTCCATCTTCATCTTCCACAGATCAAACCGCGCTCCATCGAATTTTTCTATCTCAATTCGTAATCCTCCTGACATCTCGAATAAACCCTAATTCCTCGAACAACTCCGGCTCTGATACCAATTGAAGGGATGTATCGAGAATCGAAACAGAACGATCATGTAGAAGACAGAAAAAATAGACAATGCACGAATTTACCCAGGTTCACCCTCGAATTAGGGCTACGTCCTGTAAAGAGATTTCATTATATTTTCGGTTTACAGCCACTTAACTCGTTACAATGATTAGAAAAACGAGCAAAATATATATGTGCCTCAAACGGGCCCAAAACCTAAATCTATATGAAATCGCTTAATCTCGCACCATATGGACCAGCTTAAATAAAAGCCCAAACACGGTCAGCAGAATCTCCGTCGGGGGGCGTTACCCCTGAACCCCCGCCCGCTGTCCAGGCAACGAGACACCCGTATCTGGGGCACTGCCCCTGAACCCCCCGCATTCCGCACGTAGGGGTCACATGTCGTCGAATAACACTTCAGTTTTCCTAAGGTCACGTGGGCGTACCCGGCATGAGAAACAAGGGTCTTCGAAGTATTCGCCAACTCCAACACTAATTACTTATTAGTGTCAACACCCAAAAAACAAAGAAGAAATAAAAAGAAAGGAACATGAGATTCTCCTAAACAAACAAAAGGAGAAAATGAATTTTAAAGGGTCAAATGCTCAGTATGAATTATTCCACCATATATTTGCCTTTTGCCCGTATGGAGGCAAAATTGTCTATTATTATCATTAGGATTACGCTTTTTCCACTCCCACCATGGCTAAAACACTCCATAATATAATGTTTTGACAACATTAACCTTCGTCGGTTCCACTTTTTTAAGCATCCTTTTTTGTTTTGCTATGATGTCCAATGTGTTTTCTTCTTTATCTTTTCTTGTGGGTCCCATTTTCCTCCTCCTTCTACTTCTCTTCGCTCCCTATTAATTTTGATGATGGTTCAAGCTTGGTTGTATCTGTAAAAAAAAAAAAAAAGAACACTCTCTTTTGTGGTCTATCTCTGTCACTACTTATTTAGACCACGTTGCACTCATTAGTCTTTGAACTGTTAACCGGAGTTTGATACCTAGGACCACAATAGACTTAAAGGCTCCCGCATTGAACTTCTTAATGGCTATTAGAACACAGTGATTCGAACATTTGATAGGTAAAAGGGCCACCTCATCACATATGGGTTCGGACTTAAGGATCGAGTTTGTAATCACATCTTCAGCCCCTCTCAATCACCAGCAACAAGAACTCGACAACTGAGATCGGCACGGAAGTAGGAGAGACCGCAGGGGCATGGAGGGGCAAATCCTCGCCAATCTTGATGATGAAATTGCCGTTCTTGAAGGTGGCATTTTTGGTTTGTGTAAACAATTTAGTGACGGTAGGGGGGGATTCGAGCCATGGATCTGGAATCTAGTAGGTGATGGCGAATCGGCGATGATGTTGACAATTAGGACCAAGAATTCAAAGATAGAGAAGCAAACATTGATGATGAGCTTGATGAGGTTTTGGGCGAGGGCTTCAGCTCCTGGATCTAAATCTTTAAAGGGGGGGTGTTTTCCTATCTTTGTGATCAATCAATCAAAGAGTTTGATGCGAAAAGGGACAACGAATAACATAGAGGGAAAGGGATGGAACGGCGGAGGAGAGTAAAGAGATATGAGATGTGTGTTTTTTACTAATAGTTGAGCTTTTGAGTTGAAGAAATGGAGATGCAAGAGGACTAGTTGAGTGAGGAGGAGGTTTTTGCACATGTGGGCTACAACACAGATTATTGATATGAGATGGGTGTTTTAGAAAGAGAGAGAACAATAAAATAAATGGAAAATGACACAAATAGTCCTTGAAATTTGACTAACTGTGCAATTTGATCCATAAACTTTTAATTTGTTCAATGTAGTCCCTGAACTTTAGCCTAATATTTAATTTGATCCCTGAACTTTTAATTTGTTCAATGTGATCCATGAACTTTTAGTATGTGTTCAATTTAGTCCCTGAACTATTTGAAAATATTCAATATTGTCCTTCCATTAATTTAAGTGCATGGACTACATTGAATATTTTCATATAGTTCAGGGACTAAATTGAACATGTGCTAAAAATTTAGGGACCACATTGAATTGATTAAAAGTGCAAGGACTAAATTGAACATTAGGCTAAAGTCCAGGTACTACATTGAACAAATTAAAAGTTCATGGACCAAATTGTACATTAGGTCAAACTTTAAGGATTGTTTGTGTTATTATCCTTAAAATAAATAAGAAGAAGGAAAAGTGGCACAACCAGAAAAGAGAAATAAAAAAAGTAACAGAATAATGCTTAAAAGTGAGATCCACAAATGTTAATATTATCAAAATATTATACTATGGAGTGTTTTAGCTATAATAGGAGTGGAAAAAATGCTACCCTTATCATTATTGTCGAAAATGTTTCTTTTAAAATATGCTTTTGTGTGGTTATGACAAAAAAAAATGATCCTTTTGTATGGGGAAAATTGTACAAAGTCATTCATGCCAATTAACTAGAAATCACTGACACGGAGGTTTAGTCAGCACCAGTCGTACTACACGGTACAGCCAAGGTTGACGTGAACAATTTCGCAACTTTTTTTAATTTTATTTTTTTTCCTTTTCTTTTCTTATTCTTTTTTTCCTTTTTCCCTTTGTCTGGCCTTAAGTGAGGGACGTCCCCGCCTAGGCTGGCGAGGGCTACGAGTGGTTCGCCTAAGGTCGGCGGAGGGAAAAATAAAATAGAAAAAGAAAAGAAATGGAAAATATAAATTTTTTTAGAAAATTACAAAAATTGCCTATGTCAGCATTGGCTGTGCCACGTAGGACGATCGATGTTGACTAGATCGTCATGTCAACAATTTCTAGCCCAAATTGGCTAGAATGACTAAATTAGCAATTCGTCAAAAAATTTAGGACTCAATTGGCAAATCTTTAAAAGGATTATGACTAAATTAACATAATTGAAAGGTTTATGACTTAATTAGATGCCATATAATAGGTTTGAGACTTTTTGGATAATTTTCTCCTTTTATATGTGAAGGAAAGTCTCTCAAAGTCATCGTGGAAGTGGAAACTCATCAAGGTAGAGTTACAACCCCTTCATCGAAGGGCATCAACGGTGACTCAAATGTTATTGCTGGACATTCTATTTGGAGTTTCTCCAGCCAACTACCGTCTTTGGCCACAAACGTGTGAATGCTTTCGCCACCAGATTTTGTGCAAATCAATTGTGCCAAGTTATTCGCATTATTCCTGAAATTGAGAATAAACTAGGAAATTAAAACTGCGACCTTTGACTTGCAAATAAAGTCTTGGACCGCTTGACCAACCACCTGGTTAGTTTTTTCGATGAAACTTTACAAAGATTGGCTTTATTTAAACCTATGTCATTCCCAATATGCCTCACATTATTTTCTTTTTTTTCATGATGAACCAACGATAATGAGTACACTTTTGAACAATAAAAACATAGAGTACCACGTACCTTAGAATGATATGAGCTGTAATTTTGAGTGAATAGCTAAAATACAACATTGTTTTATAAACACGCGATTGTACAATTTCATGATATCACCGTCAACTATTTGAAAGCTTGAGCTAATAAATGAAGGCGTAGTTGAATGCAATGTCACTCCTCAGCCACTAGGTCGAATGCCCAGTAGGACATATTGTCCCTGTCTTGGTTGAAAAGGTGGAAATTTAATGTCAAGATGAAGCTATTGTGACTCACATTTTGAGTGATGTAGACACACAGTTAATAATACACCATCATTTTGTTCCCATGACCCGATTATGATTGTTCCTTCCATGCATCAGTCACTTGTGTAGACTTAAACGTGGCTTTTCATGGACCCGATTATGATTGTTCCTTCCATGACTCGCTTTGCTTTACACAATTAAGGAATTCAATTGGAGATTTGTACCATTGAAATCTTGTCGAAAATACAAGTGCACATGTATTTTCTAGAATTGTAAATTTTTATGGGACCTTCTGTTGAACCTTCCATTGAAAATTGTCATGCGTCGCCATTGAACCAATTAACTCCACGAAGTTCCATCTTCTCCTCAATGAGCATCATGATATAAAGAGAATATCAATGCCTCTTCTCTTAATGTACACTACAAAAAAAGTTGGTTTTAGCGACGAATTTTGCCACGAAAAATTTGGCAAAATTTGTCGCTAAATGAATTTGCGACGAAATTAGTGACGGAAAAAAATTCGTTGCTAATAGGCCATAGCAAAATTTTGCAACGAAAAATTTCAATTTTCGCGGCTAAATTGCGACGAAAAAAAATTCGTCGCAAATTCTTCATGGTAAAATTCATGGCTAATTTGCCACGAACTGTATTCTTCGCAAAATTTGTTGCTAATTATTCGTGGCAAAATTCGTCGCTAATTAATCGTGGCAAAATTCATCGCTAGTTTGCCACGAATTGTTTTCGTGGCAAAATTCGTCACTAAATATTTGTGGCAAAATTCGTCGCTAATTATTCATGACAAAATTCGTCGCTAATTTGCCACGAACTGTATTCATGGCAAAATTCTTCGCTAATTTTTTTCGAAATTTTTTTTTGTTGGTCGCGAAATTGCGACGGAATCTATTCGTGGCTAATCATTCATGGCAAAATTCGTGGCTAATTTGCCACCAATTTTTTTTTGGTTAGTATTTTGCGACGAACTTATTCGTTGTCATGCCCTAAACCCCCGTTGAGCCCGCGTTCATCCCACTCTTGGTCGAAAAGTGCGATATCCCAAGGTATCGCCGACCTCATTTGATCATCAGAAATTTAATTGAACAGCGGAAACCATAAAAGACCCGGACAATTGAAAAATGGGGAGAATAGGGAGAATATACATTGTCATTGCTCATTCAAACTAAAACCACAATATTCACGATATTACAAACCTTAATATACAAGTGCACACCATTCTATAAACCATCGATATCAAAAAGAACCCATGACCTAGCATTCGAACCTAAAAAACAGTACTCATCGATAGTCTGACTTTTCCTCCTTCACACTAGCCCCTACGATTTATAGTCGGTGTCCATTCCGAGTCTGACTCCTCATCCTCTGATTCCGAACTCTCTTGAATCGTCTGGTCCACCAAGGACTCCGGTTCTACCTCAATCACAATCAGGTGATTGATGTCACTCAACTCCGCTGGAACTTCGTCCTGACCTTCCTCAACCAGTACATCGAAGAAATGATACTTAGGCACAAAATTAGGGTCCATGTACTACTCGAATGGGAGTATATATTCCGGTTCTCCCTCAGGCTCCTCAAACTCAATGGGATTATCCTCAGGTTCCACTTCAGGCTCCACCTCACCTGGTTCCTCCTCGGGAATCGGTTCTAAATTGATATCCATTGGATCAACTTCAGCTTGCGATGCTTCGCGCTCAAGTTCGTGCTTAGCCCCTGAAGATCCCTGTGCCGCGGGTGCTGGGTGCAGTCCAGACTGAGCTAAACTAACTTCGGTACTAGTCAACTCTCCGTCTATCGGGGGTACGGCAGACGGGTTCCAATCTCCAACTAAATTGTACGGAACATCAAAACCTTTAACGGGACCGAACTCATCCTCGTCAGCGTCCCTAAAATACCATGCGGTATATACATGGGTTTTCCATAGACGCAGTCCTACTTCTACAAACACAGTCGTAGTATGCTTAATCTAGGTCATCCCATCACCTATAGGAAACTCTGCAATGTTATATTCGGTGTGTACTGGTACTCCAAAATGCTCAAGTGGTGGCGGCGGAGGATTCATGGCTTAAGTCGGGGTGCTCAAAATTGTTGATTGAAACAACTATGAGATTACATCTCAGTAAGTACACCCCTAAACCCTACATAGGCTATCACGTACCTCCAGACAATCACACTAACACACACATTCATGCAGATCAAATCGCCACGTAGCAGGCATAACAATTGTTCTTACCTGAGCCTATCATGCGTTCAACCTACACTTAATCACAATCACGTCATATGCAAACACATGCATGTACAATTCTCATACCACACATTCGTTCCATTCTTAACTCATTTCTTTTCCACATCACTTGTCAGTGACTTGCATAAACGTATACGCCTCAGGTACACTGCGACCACTTATCACAACACTTCAAGGCCCGCGTACGCGTACACGCCTCAAGCCATGTTTCTTGCCCGCGTAAACGTACACGCCTTAAACTCAACACCTACCACCTACTGCGCAACCTGCGTTGAAGTACACGCCTCAGGCTGGCAGTCTTTCGGTAATACCGGGCATCGTCCCACGTAAACGTACATGCCTCAGGACGGCACAATTTCCACAATTTTTCATGCCATGCCACACCACAATTTCTCATTCACTCGCATAATCAACAATCACATGACTTTCAATTTGCCAATCACACGTGGCTCGTGCACGCAACAACTCACAAGCGTTTTTCGTGCTCACACGACATCTGATATGACCAATTTGAACAATCAATTCACTCAGGCCCACACGTGCACCCGACAGGCATAATTCAATCAATCAATTACACAACCACACACTAAATCTTATCATCACAATTCAATACTAATTCAAACATGCATTAGACACACAAACTGTCATTTTTCTCCAATCAAATGGCGTCGGATAAATTCCGATCCTTCACGGTACTTTCTCACCATTAATTGCCGGTTCTAAAAATCCAACTTGCGTCCCGATTGGTCCATCACAGCCCTATGAACAGTAACTCATAGCCCACTTTCATCCACAAAATTTCCATAAAAAATTCCAAAATTTATTCCTAAGGTCTGCCACATAATTCCAATCTTAAACCATAACATTTCGCACCAGTATAAACCCGATTTCACCTCAAATCAATTCATTCGTCGATACCCAATGTCCTAAATCAGGTTTAGTGCGCGACTTACCGAGTTCTAGACTAAATCAACTAGAACGGAAAGCGGCGGCACTCCATGGCCTCGGCGTACGGCTCACGGCGGCAGTTCGGCTTGGGCGAATGGCGTACGGTGGCGGCAACGACTTCCTTGCCATGGGTCACGGTCACGGGGAGAGAGAGAGATGGTGGCAGTGTGGGCTGGTGGTGGTGGCATGAAGGTGGCAAGGACGGTGCAGCAAGGCGGCGGTGGGCGAGTGGACGGCAACGTCAGCATGAGGGAGAGAGAGAGTGATCGGAGGGCTCACGGTGAGGGGGGGCTGTTGAATGGAAGAGAGAGAGAATGGAGGAGAGAGAGAATTGGGTCTAGACTTAAATAGTGTGAATTTGACCAAAATGGCAAATTACCATCATACCCCCCTCTCACAAACGAAATCGACGGTCCAGATTCGATCTTATCTTGAAACCGACAACCGAGATTGAATCTCACCCAAAAATATCCAAGGGTATTTTGGGAATTTCATAAAAATCCAAGGGTAAAAATGTCCAATAAAAAATTTGGGGCAAAATTACCAAAATGGCCTTTACCCTTAAAACATACCCTTTATTAATTCTTAGGGGCAAAATGGTCACTTTCTCATTTTCTTGCCCAAATTGAATTTTTCTGAAGAATTCGGGTTCACCCAAAATTTGCACGTGTCTTCCGCAACGTCGTCCTAACGTTCCGTCGTGACTTCCTAATTTTCCGATGTCCAATTTGGGCTAAATTCAATAATTAAATTTTATTAAATACAACTCGAGCCTTTCTCAAACTAACGGGCGGCTTGTTGGGGAAATTCGCAGAATCGACTCGTGACTGATACTGAATCGGGTCACGTGCAAGTTCGTTCGGTATGTGACGATCTCGGTTGTCATTAAAATCGCAAAGATCAATCACTGGATTCGAGGGGTACGATCGTTTGGTATAGATTCAAGATCAATCGTCAAGTCATTTCGTGGTCCAGCGGAATTACCCGCGATTCCCTATTATGACAGTGGCAAACTGACCCTGGACTATCTTTGGATCGGCCAACAGTGGCTCAAAATATCACTTCAGCGATTTCATAATCGAAAATCAATTCACGATCGAATTTTCTTTAGTCGCGCGAATTTAATTCCCCTATTAGTCTTTCCCTATTGGTTAGCATATCAGGAATGATCAGTTTCGGACGAGAATTTACTACGAGCACATTTTATAAAACTCAGTTATTTTATAAATTCCAATCGGTAGAATTTCAAAATGTCATAATCTTCCCCCCTTACAAAAATTTCGTCCTCGAAATTTACAATTCTCACCGTTATCTATAATTCACAAATCCTACCGCTGCTCAAACAATTGGGGGCATTGACGTTGCATCATTTCTTTGTTTTCCCAAGTTACGCCTTCAGTCCCGTGATGCTCCTAGATAACTTTGACAATTAGGATTGTCTTACTTCTCAAAACTCGTTCCTTACGATCTTCAATTCTTACTGGTCTCTCGACGTATGACACTTTGTCATCTACCTCTATCTCCTCGTAATTCAGCACATGCGTCGGGTCTAGTTCATATTTCCTCAACATCGATACGTGAAACACGTTATGCACTTGCGACATATTTGGAGGTAACGCAAGGCAATACGCCAAATCTCTAATCCTTTCTAACACCTCGAAGGGTCCTACGTACCTCCGACTCAACTTCCCTTTCTTACCAAATCTGGAAAGTCCTTTCATGGGCGATACCTTTAGAAATACGTGATCTCCTACTAGAAACTCCAAAGGTCTTCGCCGTTTGTCTGCGTAACTCTTTTGAAGGCTCTGCGCTGTCTTCAGCCTTTCGCGAATAATCTTAACTGCCTCAATCGATTGTTCAACTAACTCTGGCCCTATTATAGCTCTTTCTCCCACTTCATTCCAGCACACGGGCGTTCTACAAGCTTTGCCATATAACGCTTCAAAGGGCGCCATTCCAATGCTCTACTGAAAGCTATTATTATAAGCAAACTCTACTAGGGGCAGTTGCTCTTCCCATTTACCTTGAAAGTCCTGCACGTATGCCCTAAGCATATCCTCTAGAATCTGAATTGTCCTCTTAGACTGGCTATCTGTCTGAGGATGGTAAGCCGTACTAAACTGTAATTTGGATCCTAAAGTCGTCTGCAGACTTTTCCAAAAATTGGCGGTAAACCTAGGATCACGATCTGAAGTTATCGACACTGGTACCCCATGTAGACAAACTATCTGTTGCACGTATAACTCAGCATACCATTTTAACGCGAAATCCTTTTGCAGAGCCAAAAAGTGTGCCGACTTGGTCAGTCTGTCGACAATCACCCAAATAGTGTCATGGCCTCTTTGGCTCCTTGGCAATCCTAACACAAAATCCATAGTTACATGCTCTCATTTCCATTATGGGATTTCCAAAGGTCGCAAAAATCCTCCAGGCTTACAATGTTGCGCTTTCACCTGTTGACACGTCAGGCACTTAGCCACGTGTTTTGCGATATCCGCCTTCATACCGTTCCACCAATAATATTGCCCCAAATTTCAATACATTTTAATATTGCCTGGGTGAATACTATAATTGCTGCGATGTGCTTTTGATAAACTTTCTCCCTTAACTTCCACGTCGTCTGGCACATATAACCGTCCTCAAAATTTCAATATACCGTCTTCGAATTCCTGAAAATCCAGCTTTCTCTTATTAGCAGCCATTGTCAGTATTTTCTGGATTTCTTGATCCGTAGACGATAAGGCTTTAACTTTAGCGTGGATTTCCGGCTCAATCCTTAATGTGGCTAACAGGCTTAAGACTTGACTTACTTCAAACTTAAACTCCGAGTCTCGCACTTTCTCCAACAGGGTCCACTCCTTGACCATCAAATGCGCGATGCTTGATTTCCGACTCAACGCATCCGCTACCCGGTTTGCCTTTTCAGGGTGATATAAAATATCACAGTCATAGTCCTTCAACAATTCCATCCAACGTCGCTGCCTCATATTTAGTTCCTTCTGCGAAAACAAATACTTAAGGTTCTGATGGTTAGTATAAATTTGAAATCTCTCTGCGCGTAAATAATGTTGCCAAATTTTCAGGGCGAACACTATTGCAGCTAATTCTAAGTCATGCGTCGAATAATTCAATTCATGTGGCCTCAACTACCTTGATGCATAGGCCACCACTTGCCCATGTTGCATCAGTACACATCCCAATCCCTTCAACGACGCATCACTGTATATCTCATATCCTCCAGGTCCTGATGGAATCGTCAACACCGGTGCCATTGTCAACCTGTGCTTCAACTCTTGAAAACTTCTTTCACATTTATCTGTCCATTCAAACCTCATCTCCTTTTTTAATAAATGGGTTAACGGCATTGCTATTGCCGAAAAGCCTTCCACAAAACGACGGTAGTATCTAGCCAAACCTAGAAAACTCTAAACTTCTGTTACCGTTGCGGTCTAGGCCACTTTATCACAGCCTCAATCTTTGATGGATCCACAGAAATTCCTTCTCCTGAAATCATATGATCGAGAAATGCTACTCGACTGAGCCAAAATTCGCACTTGCTAAACTTAGCATACAACGCGTTCTCCCTTAAAGTCCGCAACACACGGCTCAAGTGAATTTCATGTTCCTCTACGCTCCTTGAGTATACTAATATATTGTCTATAAAAACGATCACGAACTGATCTAAAAATTCCTTAAACACTCGATTCATCAGATCCATAAAAGGAAGCAAGGATATTCGTCAATCCGAACGACATCACCGTGAATTCATAATGTCTGTATCTCGTCCTAAATGCCGTCTTCGGTATATCCTCCTTCCTAATCCTCAACTGATGATATCTCGTTCTCAGATCAATTTTAGAGAACATCGAAGCCCCTTGTAACTGATCGAACAAATCATCGATCCTTAGCAAAGGATATTTATTCTTAACCGTCACCTGATTCAGCTGCCTGTAATCTATACACAATTTTAATGATCTATCTTTCTTCCTTACAAACAATACTGGTGCTCCCTACGGAGATGCACTAGGATGAATAAATCCCTTGTCTAATAATTCTTGTATCTGCACCTTTAATTCCTTCAATTCTGACAACGACATCCTATAATGTGCCTTCAAGATTGGCTCAGTTTCGGGTGCCGACTTGATTATAAACTCTACTTCTCTTTCCGGTGGTAATCCCGATAATTCTTGAGGAAACACATCGGGATACTGATACACTACCGCTATATCCTCAAGTCTTGGCTCTTCAGTCATTGAATCAACTACTGTTGCTAAAAGTCTTTAACACCCTTCGTCCAACAGTTTCACCATCTCTACTAAGGAAATCCATGGAATCGAGAGTCCTCCTCGACTTCACACAAATTTAAATTCCAGATGTCCAACAGGATTAAATTGGATCACCCTACTATTGCAATCCATTATAGCCCTCTGCTTAGACAGCCAATCCATACCTACTATCACATCAAAGTCGTACATGTCTAGAATCGCTAAATCGATCATTTCCTCCCTATCCCCAATCACAATCTCATAGTTTGGACAACCCAACGAAATCAGCATCTTATCATTCAAGGGAGTCGTCACGCATAACACAACATCAAGTAATTGCGATTCTATTCCAATCAACTCAACAAATTGTTTCGATATGAAAGAATGCAACGCTCCAGGGTCAAATAAAGCATATGCAGCATGGTTGCACAGAGAAATCGTACCTGTGACAACCCCTGGTGCGTTCTCAGCCTCTCGTTTGGCCATAGCATACACTCGTCGTTGTGCTTGAGGCCTATTCTGGTTTGCTATCTAGGCCGCTCCAGTCTGATTCCCATTCCGAGGTGGCGGCAAAGTAAGTGGCCTATTCTGCTTGGGATTAGGGTAATTCCTTATGTGGTGACCAAATTCTCCACATCCAAAACATGCTCCGCCCCGGTTTGGACAAGGTCCATTTCCATGTCTACCTTTACAAATCCTACACGGACCATTCCCGATCCGGATTGACTTCCCAATTTTTCTTTTAACTAGCGGAGTGAAACGCCTATTGTCCCACATTGGCCTCTTCCCAGGATTACGATTGTCCCTTCCCTGGACAAATCTCGAACCAGAAGCAGCGGCCCTATCCATCTGATCTTGCTCAAGAATATGGGCCCTATCAAATATTTGCTCGTACGTCCTCAGATTTACTAGTAACAATTGGCTATGAATATCAACTTTTAATCCGTTCAAAAATCTTCGTGCCTTATCCTTGGGATGGTCCACCATTCTCGGCGTGAACTTAGATAATCTCGCAAATTCCGCCTCATCCTGATCTACTGTCATCTGGCCCTAGCAGAGTCTCATGAATTCTGCAAGTTTTCTCTCCCTAGCACTAGCCGAGAAATATTTCTCATAAAAACTCTCAGTAAAAACAGCCCAAGTCCTGGCTGTACCTTCTGAAAAAATTCTATCTCTGGTGGCTTTCCACCAATCGTTCACATTATCCTGTAACTGGTATACTGCCAGAGTCACTTTCTTGTGATCATTACACTCTAACACCTCAAAAGTCTTCTTGAGCTCCTCTACCCATCGAGGTGCAGCCTCAGGGTCACCTTTCCTAGAAAACCTAGGTGGCTTTAACTTTATGAACTGCTCTACCAATTGATGCATCGGTCTATTCACAATCGCTTGCCCTTGCCCTTGATTCTCATTATTATTGGCAGCAGTAACGGCCTCGGCAGCTTAGGCAATCGGAGCAGCTCGCTCCTGAGTCTGCCATTCTATTATATCACCAATCCGTTCCAAAGTCCTCATAACAGCTTCCATTCTAGGATCCTCAGCAGGTCTAACTTCCACTCTGGGGTTTACTGCTGCTCCAGCATCAACCCCTAGATTTTCTATCGCTCCTGAACCCATTCCAAGATCTTCCACAGCTCTAGCTCTAGCATGTCCTCTACTCCTTGATCCTCTACCTACGCCCCTTCTTAGGATTCTTTCTACACTTCTTCCTTCGCTGCTCATGGTCATAATTCTACTACTCTCCTACTTGCTATAATTCCACTCAGGAATTAGCGATCTATACCAACTAGATCGATCTGATTCTAAGCAGCGAATTAACACAAGAGCTCACTCAACAAACAATCTCTCACAGCAATTACGAAGTCACGACACGGGAGTTTGAATACTTACCTCATGTCCAGACACACATGCATTTCAATTACCACACAGCAATTAACTCACTCAAACAATCACAACAAACAATATGGAGGCATGTGTAGCTCGTTCCGCCCTACAACTTACTAAGATCTCCCTAAATACTATCCCAGGGTCTCTACTCCTTATCACTCCAAATTTCGACCTGTTTAGATCGAGCTGACTTTGCTCTAATACCAATTCAAACGGGGATGTCACGCTCCGAACCCCCGTCGAGCACGTGTTCATCCCACTCCTGGTCCAATAGTGCGATATTCCAGGGTATCGCCGACCTCATTTGATCATCAAAGACTTAATTGAACAATGGAAACCATAAAACACCCGGACAATTGAAAACTGGAGAGAATAGGGAGAATATACATTTTCATTGCTCATTCAAACTAAAATCACAATATTCACGATATTACAAACCTTAATATACAAGTGCACACCATTCTATAAACCATCGATATCAAAAAGAACCGATGATCTGGCATTCGAACCTCAAAAACGGTGCTCGTCGATAGTCTGACTTTTCCTCCTCTACACTAGCCCCTACGACTCACACTCGGTGTTCATTCCGAGTCTGACTCCTCATCCTCTGATTCCGAACTCTCTTGAACCATCTGCTCCTCCGAGGACTCCGGTTCTGCCTCATTCACAATCAGGTGATTAATGTCACCCGACTCCACTGTAACTTCGTCCTGACCTTCCTCAGCTAGTACATCAAATAAATGATACTCAAGCACAAAATTAGGCTCCATGTACTGCTTGAATGGGAGTATATATTCTGGTTCTCCCTCAAGCTCCTCAAACTCAATGAGATTATCCTCAGGTTCCACTTCAGGCTCCACCTCACCTGGTTCCTCCTCGGGAGTCGGTTCTAAATTGATATCCATCGGATCAACCTAAGCTTGCGATACTTCGGGCTCAGGTTTGTGTTCAGCCCTTGAAGATCCCTGTGCTGCGGGTGCTGGGTGCAGTCCAGACTGAGCTAAACTAACTTCAGTATTAGTCAACTCTCCGTCTATCGGGGGTACGGCAGACGGGTTCTAATCTCCGACTAAATTGTACGAAATATCAAAACCTCTAACGGGACCGAACTCATGCCCGTCAGCGTCCCTGAAATACCACGTGGTATATACATGGGTTTTCCATAGAAGCAGTCCTACTTCTACAAAAATGGTCGTAGTATGCTTAATCCAGGTCATCCCATCACCCATAGAAAACTCGGCAGTGTTATATTCGGTGTGCACTAATACTCCAAAACGCTCAGGTGGCGGTGACGGAGGATTCATGGCTCAAGTCAGGGTGCTCAAAATTGTTGGTAAACGCCTTAGGTACACTGCGACTACTTATCACGACACTTCAAGGCCCGCGTACCCGTACACACCTCAGGCCATGTTTCTTGCCCGCGTAAACATACACGCCTCAGGCTCAACACCTACCACCTACTACGCAACTCGCGTTAAAGTACACACCTCAAACTGGCAGTCTTTCGGTAATACCGGGCATCATCCAGCGTAAATATACACGCCTCAGGACGGCACAATTTCCACAATCTCTCATGCCATGCCACACCACAATTTCTCGTTCACTCACATAATCAGCAATCACGTGACATTCAATTTGCCAGTCACATGTAGCCCATGCACACAACAACTCACAAGCGTTTTTCGTGCTCACACGACATCCGATATGACCAATTTGAATAATCAATTCACTCAGGCCCACACGTGCACCCGACAAGCATAATTCAATCAATCAATTACACAACTACACACTAAATCTTATCATCACAATTCAGTACTAATTCAAGCACGCGTTAGACACACAAATTGCCATTTTTCTCCAACCAAATGGCATCGGATAAATTCAGATCCTTCACGGAACTTTCTCGCCATTAATTGCTGGTTCTAAAAATTCAACTCGCGTCCCAATCGGTGCATCATAGCCCTATGAACAGTAACTCACAGCCCACTATCATCCACAAAATTTCCACCAAAAATTCCAAAATTTATTCCTATGGTCCGCCACATAATTCCAATCTTAAACCATAACATTCCGCACCCTCATAAACCTGATTTCACCACAAATCAATTCATCCGTCGATACCCAATGTCCTAAATCGGGTTTAGAACGCGACTTACCGAGTTCTAGACTAAATCGGATAGAACGGAAAGCAGAGGCACTCCACAGCAACGGCGTACGGCTCATGGCGGCGGTCCGGCTTGGGCAGACGGCGTACGGTGGCTTCGATGGCTTCCTTGCCGTGGGTCACGGTCATGGGGAGAGAGAGAGATGGTGGTAGCGTGGGCTGGTGATGGTGGCGTGAGGGTGATAAGGACAGCGCGGCAAGGCGGCGGCGGGTGGGTGGACGACGGTGCCGGCATGAGGGAGAGAAAGAGTGATCAAAGGGTCACGGTGAGGAGGGGCTGCCGAATGGAAGAGAGAGAGAATGGAGGAGAGAGAGAATTGGGTCTAGACTTAAATAGTGTGAATTTGACCAAAATGGCAAATTACCATCATACCCCTCTCTCACAAACGAAATCGACGGTCCAGATTCGATCTTATCTTGAAACCGACGGCCGAGATCGAATCTCACCCAAAAATATCGTAGGGTATTTTGGGAATTTCATAAAAATCCAAGGGTAAAAATGTCCAATAAAAAATTTAGGGCAAAATTACCAAAATGGCCTTTACCCTTAAAACATACCCTTTATTAATTCTTAGGGGCAAAATGGTCACTTTCTCATTTTCTTTCCCAAATTGAATTTTTCTGAAGGTTTCGGGCTCACCCAAAATTCACACGTGTCTTCCACGACGTCGTCCTAACGTTCCGTCGTGACTTCCTAATTTTCCGATGTCCAATTTGGGCTAAATTTAATAATTAAATTTTATTAAACGCAACTCAAGCCTTTCTTAAATTAACGGGTGGCTTGTTGGGGAAATTCGCAGAATCGACTCGTGACTGATACTGAATTGAGTTACGTGCAAGTTCGTTCGGTACGTGACAATCTTGGTTGTCATTAAAATCGCAAAGATCAATCATTGGATCCAAGGGGTACGATTATTTGGTATAGGTTCAGGATCAGTCGTCAAGTCATTTCGTGGTCCAGCGGAATCACCGGCGATCCCCTATTATGACAGTGGTGAACTGACTCTGGACTATCCTTGGATCGGCCAACAGTGGCTCCAAATATCACTTCAGTGATTTCATAGTCGAAAATCAATTCATGATTGAATTTTCTTTAGGCGTGTGAATGTAATTCCCCTATTAGTTTTTCCCTATTAGTTAGTATCCCAGGAATGATCAGTTCCGGGTGAAATTTACTGCGAGCACATTTTATAAAACTCAGTTATTTTATAAATTCCAATCAATGGAATTTCGGAATGTCACATTCGTGGCAAAATTCGTCAATAATTTGCCACGAAAAATTGTCTTTTGCCATGAACATTGTTCCAAAATGAATTTGGCGACGAATTTTTATGAATTATTTAGCGACGAAGCCTGCGACGAATGTTGTTTAGGGACGATTTCGATTTTAAATCTAATTAACAGCAATTATAGAATTTATATTTAACATTGATAGAATCACAGTCAAGACAAGAACAAACACAAAAAAGAAAGAAATGGATCAAAGCACTAAATTTGTATGAAAAATCTTTGAGAGGATCCAACACATTCAACTACTTCAAATCCAGTTTGCTCTATTGTTGCAAACTATTGATCTTGCCAAGAAGTTCTTTCACGTAGTCTATAGTGTCTCCAAGAATCGATGTCCTATCCGTCTGCAGAGCAAACAGAAGACATCACAATATCAAACCCCTAACCCCTCTTAATTTTTTCTCATCTATTCAACAGCAGAAAGAGGAGTGTTCAAAAAAGAATATATTAGACTATTCTTACATAAAAGACCAATTCACGAAAGAGAAAGCGAGGCAATGGATGGTGTTCTCCTCCGCAGAAAGGACCTTCCAAGCGATCGCTTGTTCATATGAGACATGTCGCCCCATCGTCGACATGCAAATTTCAGAGGGCATGTATGCAAACCGAACACTTATCGTCATGTAGCATAAAGAATGATAGAAGTACCTCTTGCATTAACTTAGTGAACCCAGGGCACAATTCTTTGCAGACTAAATCGTCAAATATCTTATCCAAAGTGATATCTTGTAGAGCCACCAAAGTAGTCTCTAACATGTCAATTCCAGCCTAGTTTGTAAAGACGAAAACTGGAATAGACTGCCAAACCAAAAGGAAGACCATCATTTATCATTCCTAATTTCATGGAAAAATTCACTTTTAACAATTTCGAGTAATACAAATAATAGATATTTGATACCTTCAATGAACAACACAATATGGCATCCTGATGATTCCAAAGATTCTTCAAAGAATCAGTACCAAGTAATTCAGATCCCAACAACTCTGTTCCTAAACAGAAGCTGCCCGAGAACAAAATCCTATCAGTTAGAAACAGATAACAATTGACTGTCTCATGTTTTATACTTTCTACAGAAGGTAAGTAAGCTACTTTGATAGTCCACCGATCTCTCTATTCCTCTTGAATGCACGTGTGTGCGTGAATAAGGGAGAGAGATAGCCGAACATCAACTTGATTAGTCCATTGTCTCTCGTGTACATGTGCAAAACTTAACATGAACAGTTGTTGAACTTTTAACAGAATCGATACATATGCATTAAACAAATGCAACAACTAATAACTTGTCCTCTAAATAGATAATGCTGAAGCAAGCTTACCCTCAAGTTTGGAAATTTTAACTAGCAAGAACTGACAAAATCATCATCATCATCAGCAATCTCATCATCATTGTGTCACTTATCATTATACCTATCACCTACTGGATTAGTGGGAGGTACAGGAGGAACCTTATCGTGATTGAGGTTGAGGTATCGCAAAATCAATTGCATTTGTTGTTTCATTTCGCTTATTTTTTCATCCTTTTGTACAAGTAAATGTTTCAGTTGGCTCAATTCTTGGGTCATTTGCTCCTCATGTCGTGTCCTCCTTAAAACAGCCACCTTGGAGGATGAAGTTGCAACAGCTTACGTTATGTATATCCTTGACAAGGATCCCATCCCAAATATTTGTCCTCTTTTCATCCCACCCGATGCCTTCAACCATAATGTCATATTGTCAACCGATGACTCAGACGCAGCAACACCATCACCATCACTAGCAGCAGTGCTCATTAAAAGTTTATTATATTTTTCCTACATTAATAATATAGATGAAAATAAAATAACTTCATATATATAACTACCGTAAATATTAAAAGCATTCATAATTTTCATTCTAATTTCCAAAACGTCAAAAGTATAACCTTATAGACCTTAATAACTTTTGCTCAATTGTCAGTCAATATCTTATCTTTTTTTTGCAATGTGCGTACAAATATAGCTATAAATGTCGGTTCTGTCTGCAATTGATCTGCCTACAAAATATAAATATAAATGAGTAATCATTGAATTAAATTAACTTACAACATGTTTAACAGACTTACCATTCTTATGCTATGCTCCCCGATGTTGATAAAGCCCCCAGCATATGTGGCAGACCCTTCACTAGAACTAGAAGCTTGATTCTTTTTATTTTGTTCACTAAATTGCTTATGCTTTTCGGTGTCCCAAGTTCTCTTAATTTCCGTCCAATTATTAGCTATAATAAAATCCGGCTTTTCTTGACTTCTCTTTGCTCTATTCATCACATTTCGCGTGTGATCATCGGCTTTCTTCTTAAAAATTCTTCTAACTTCTTTCTCTTCCATTTCATCCCATCTGAACTTCCGCTGCAATCAATAGAAAAACAACTGTACACTTATTATGAGGGTCACATATCCATTACTATGCATCATCAATATAATACACCAACTTAGTTTGTGAGAAAATAGAAAGACAAAACTTACCTTGAACTCATTCCACCACAAGTCCTTTACTTCTTTTAGAGCGGTGCTCCAACTAATATACTGCCCCATCCAACAATTATTGATTATTTTATTAAGTTTCCTCACAACATACGTAGCATCCGTAAATCTGCAAATATGTTATAACGATATGGACAATGAAGCATACGGATAATTTGCGACATGGACAATTCAGTTAACATCCATAATAATTTACATATACTTAAAAAAATGAAGTACTTACGAATCTCCACATTGGCATATCATGAATCGGCTATTTTCTTCATCATTCGAGTGTTGGACTGAAGAAAAAGGTGGAACCGAAGGTGATGGAACTGAAGGAGATGGAACTGAAGTAGATTCAGTTCGCATGTCTCCAAGTTATCCCCTAATATGTTCTTGAGGGTCGGAGGAAGGGCCAACGTGTCCATATTGTCCATCAGCATGTAGTGGTTGAGGGTTAGATGAAAGGGACAGGGATGAGGAAAGGGACGAGGACGAGAATGAGGATGAGGAAGGGGAATGGCCTGGTCTTCTTTGTGAAGCTACACCACGTTTATACTAATAAGTTGGAAGGTTAGACAAATATCTTTAAAAATATGAACATGTATTAGGGACACATAATGACATACGTCGTGAAGCTTATCATTTTGTTTTAGAGAGTAAGAGATAAACTTGAGAAAATGAAACAAACTTGCTATTGCCTCTAATAAAAAGCAAGCTATCCGAAAATGTCTACGAGCTTCTTTAGCTCTTTTTTGCCACAAATAACAGTCGTTACCTCTGTCTACAAAAACATTCAACAAGCACTTAAATATTAGCTCTTTTCTGGTGATTATTATCTAAGAAGAAAACATGAGTGAAGCAACATGATGTTGAGAAGAAAACTCATCTGCATTAATGCTGATTTTAAACATCAACAAGCTTATGTACATTGACAACATTCGTCATCACATTATTCTAATCGCCATAATGAAATTACAGCTTTACCCAATCTTTTCCATAAAGAAATTATAGCTTCACAAACAACTATATGTTGCTATCTCTCGCATCTATTGAAATCTTACATTAGATTCCATGAAAAATGATGGTTTCAATTTTTAGTAGCCTACATGACATGATTTCAGTAGCCTATTTTTGATTGGTTTCAATTTTCAAACCTAGATATAAATAAAGTAATAATCAAATGACTCCGAAACATAAAAAAAAAAACTCAAACCGAACCGAAATTACTGTTTTCATAGAATGGTTTTTTACTCAAAAACTCATTTAAACGACTCCGAAATGCCAAAAAATGACATGCATCATGGCCAAAGGCCATGTGTATTGATCAGTGGACCGTTTCCACTTTGCCGACCAAATTTTAGCCAATTCTGACCAAATTTCAACTCAAATCCGACCAAATTTCATCCTGTTTCCACTCAGCGAATAGATCAAAATCACCGGAAATTCCAGTTATGGCTAACAAAACAATTCCAGTTATCACAAACAGAACAATACATTCAACTCGAGATAAGTTGAATCAAATTCGCTGCAAATTGAAAGCTAATTCCAGTTACCATGAATAGAACAATACTTAAGAAGAACCAAAACAGAAGCAAAAGTAGAAGCAGCAGATGTCACGCCTCGAACCCCATCGAGTTCGCGACATCCCTGTAGCTCGGTCAGATTAGTGCGACGTCTCAGGAAACGTCGCCAACCCAAACGATCCCATCAAAGTCAATCGCGGCGGAAGCAAACATATAAACCCGAACAATAAAATTTTGGAGAACCAAGGAAAAAGAAATTACAAAACCACCAAACATAATATTATACTTCCCAAAATATTTACAATATCCACAATTATAAACCACAACATATACATGCACACTAAATTTCTAAACTAAATACCACCGATATAAAAAAGGATCAGCAGCCTACTGGGTAAGCATTATACCAAAAATGGGACACTACCAAACTCTTCCTCAACTCCAAAACTAGCTCCTGCGCCCTCTGGATGGTGTCTACTCTGACTCTCTCTCCTCATAATCCTCAACCTCATCCTCACCAGGCACATGCTCATCCGACGACTCCGAGTCGGCTTAATCTCAATTAGGTTATCCTCATCTCCCGACTCTACCTAGACCTCAATCCTCTCTTCGCCAACAGACTCCTCTTCAGGCTCCTTCTCTGACTCTTATACTAGCTCATCCTCTGGTGCCTCCTTATGCTCGTCCTCTCCTAGTCCTTCCTCGGGTATTACACTTAGATCCACATCCATAGGATCATACCCTACCTGGGATTCTTCCGGCTCTGGATCCAATACTGCTACAATCGGCTCAGGTGCTGCAGGGACGTGCTGATGTCCTAACTAAGCTAGATTAGTCTCCAAACTAGTCATCTCCCCATTTAGTGGGGGCATGGCCGATGGATCCTAGTCCCCTACTTCGTCAAAGGGCACGTCAAATCCTCGGACGGGTCCAAACTCGTCTACCCCGTCCCGAAACATCCAGGCCGTATACGTATGAGCCTGCTAGAAGGGTAGCCCTATATCTACCAATACTATTGAAGTGTGCTTAACCCAGGTATGATTCTCATCTATCAGGTATTCTACCACATCATGGTCAGCGTGCATAACAATCCCAAAACGCTGCGACAGTAAGTTAATGGCTCAGGCGGGTACTCTGAAATTGTTGGTTGAAACAACCATGAGATACTTCTCAATAAGTTCACAACCTAAGCCCCACCTAGGCTACCACGTATTTCCAGACAAATTCAGCCACACAATCAAGCATTACACACAAACAACATCCACACAATCACACTTACCTAGACTCTTGGCATACCCAGCCTGCATATTAGTTCACAATCACAACATTTAAACCTCACACACGTTCCAGTCCATTCTCATGTTCAAAACCATATATCGATCACACAACATTTCTGAACTCCACAATTCACACTCGTTCACGCACCACCACATCATTTTCATTAAACTTGCCATCGCGACCTGTGTAAACACGCCTCAGGTCCGATCTCACTTTCACTTGCCACATTGTACCATCTCATGCTCAATCACTTTCCTCAGCCCCCGTAAACATGCCTCAGGCTTACTGATCGCAACCCGCGTAAACACGCCTCGGGTCCGATCCCATTCTCACTTTCTTTCCTTAGCTTGCGCCAAATGCGATAAGCCTACGTGATCGAGACTCGAGCTTAAAATGCCTCGATCTGATCACATTCTCACCCGAGCTTAACACGCCTCGGCCCGACCTCATTCTCACTTTCTTTCCTCAGCTCGCGCCAAATGCAACAGGCCTACATGATTGCGACCCGAGCTTAAAATGCCTCGGCCCGATCCCACAATTGTATCATAACCCGCATAAACACACCTTAGGCCAGTTCAATTTCCTGCGTAAACATGCCTAAGGGATTTTAGTGATCACATGAACATACTCACATGTCATATATTTTATCTATACCCTACGTAAATATGCCTCATGGCCTTTTAGTGATCACACGCACATCGTACGCCACAAATCTCATACGTACACATTCTCGGGCATTAGTTAAATGCACAGAATTGCACCCAATTCAACCAATTCAATTCAGCCACATTACAAACATACAACTAATACACAATTTGCCACTTTTCATAACCAAAACTACGGCATATCAATCCCGGCCCTTCATGACACTTTCACGCAATCACGAGCCGGATCTAATAGCACAATTTACACACCCAACAGCATTTCACAGCACTCAAAACAGCCAATTTTAGCACTCAATTGGCCTCTAAATATCCACCAAATTATCTCAATTTAGCCCATAAGGCCCGTCAATCAATTCAGTCCCTAAACTACACCAATCCGTGTCTAAACAGGTCCGATAATACCTGATATACTAGGCAAGGGTTAGATTGCGACTTACACGAACTCTATACTAGCTCGGCTAGAGTGGAATGGGGCGGCAGGCCGTTGGCCTCACGGCGGCGTGCGGCGGCGGTGGCTCGGCTTGGCCAGTTCCTCACGGCCAAGGGGAGAGGGAGAATGTGCCGAGAGGGAGTAGGGGTCGGCGGCGATGGGGTGTGTAACATCCCGAATTTCAACTCAATTTCCGGAAATAAATAAAATGAGTCTATTCTGTTATTTCATTTTCGTAAGTCTCGCCCGGAGCTGATCACTCCTGGGATACTGACCAAATGGGAATGGCTAACTAGGATAACGGTACGTGGACCAAGGACCCGATCGTGAATTGGACATCAATTTCGAGAAACGGCGAGGAAATATTTTGGGCCAAGTAGATCGATCTTCGGAAGGCAACGGACTCGGTCCAACCGAGGCCAACGATGTACGATCGGATAGGAGGTGATTCTGCATGACCGAAAGTGCACGTGGTCGACCGGTCCCGAACTTTACCCGAACGATCGTTATCTTCGGAACTAGCGATAATTCCTCTCGTTCTCCCGGTAATCGAGGCCGTCACGACTTGGATAACCTTAGATCGATACGCGTAACCCCTAAACAGTCGCCCGTTAGTATGAGATTCAGAAATTGAAATTTAACTAGTTGAATCGTGAAATTTGATCCGGACTTCGAGGTTGATTTTCGAAGGTTTACTGGTTTAGTTTCGCAAGGACGACATCAATTTGGGTTGGCCATTTATATAGGGGTTTAGTCTGGTCGAAAAATGGAAATTCGGCCCGGAATCGGACAAAAGACGACTTTGCCCCTAAGCCTTGCATAGTGTTCCGAATTTGGGGTTTTAGTGGAGGTTTATTAATTAGCTTTTAAGTGGATAATGGACTTGAGTTAGTGGAGTTAGTAAGGTCATTCTTGCCCTTCAATTATTGGTCTTGAGAGAATGACAACCATTAGATCTAGGGGTGTTTAGTCCAAGCCTTTAGATTGTTGACACTTGGCACTACCCCACCAACCACTCCACTATAAACCCATTATCTCTTCTCTCTCTCTCTCCTCACTTTTCTTTCTCTTCAAGCCAAGTCTCTCATTTCTCTCTCTTCTCCCTCTCTCCCTCTCTATTTGCGCCGGCCACCCTCTTCTTCCTCACGCCGCCCACGTCGCCGCCGCCAAGGCCGCCCGTCGCCGCCCGCCGTGGCCATCCCGCCACCGCCACTTCCTCTCTCTCCCTTTCACCGTCTCTCTCTCTTCCCGTGCTCCCTCTTCCCTCTCGGCCGTGGGATTGCCGGACCACCCACCGCCGCCGTCCGCCGTTCCACCGCACGGAGAGCCGTCTTCCGCCGTCCCTCACGCCTAGCCGCCACCTCGCCGACCTTTCCTCTCTCTCTCTCCTTGGCCGTTTGGAGGCCGATCAGCCGTGAGCCGCCGCTTGGAGGCCGCCACCGTCCGTGAACCGTCCAAGCCGTAGCCGCCGTCCACCGCCGTTCCTCGGGAATCCGCCGCCGGCTTACCATTCACCGGTAGTTGGCCGCCGTTCCCCGTCGTCCCGAACCAAGTTTAAGTGAGTATTACCCCCTAAATCCTAATTAGGACGATTATGCCCTTTAGATCGGGATTAGGAGTCGTTATTGGTTAATTAGTATATTTGATGTGGATTATGAAATGTGATTCGATCGGTAAGTGTCGGAATGATGTTATTGGTTGTTTGAGGACTAATGGAAGTGAATTTGAGGATGAAACAAGGTTTAGTGGTGGCTGTCCATGTGGCCAATCAAGGGATCAAGTGTCGATTTGTTGCCGGATTAACTTGATTGAGGTGTTAGGATGGCCTGGGTAATTGATTGAATGGTTGTAATGCTCGAAGTGAATGAAACATATGTTGTGATGTCCATTTGATCCTCGCCATGTCGTGTGATCGTGTGATTGACTTTATGCGGAGGGTGACTTGGGCATATGGGCATGTTTAAATGTGATGAGCTTGAACTTATTGAATTGTGTTGATTGGTGCTCATATTTATACCACATATTGCCCGAGCATGAGCATTCATAGCTGCGCATTACGTGTGTGCCGAGTGTGAGGCATGTGATAAAATTGTGCGAGAATGCGGGTCTGCCATGAGCATGTGATCACGTGTAATTGCCCGTTGCGTTTGTCGCCGGGTTCAGATAAAAATTTGGGGCATGTGTGCTGTGTGATCACTTAAGGCCTTTGGGTCGGTTCCGTCTTCATGCACTTTGGAGCAAGACGATGCCCGGTGTGTCCGGATGACGACCAGTCCTTTGGGTCGTGGCCTTCGGGTCGATTCCGTCTTCATGCACTTTGGAGCAAGACGATGCCCGATGTGTCCGGATGACGACCAGTCTCATGTAGGCTTGGATCGTAGGAGATCGGTGTTGTGCCTGATGCGTTTAACGCGGGCTAGAGACACTGGGCCGGGGGCGTTTTTACGCTGGCCACGGAGCGTTGTGATTGGGCCAGAGGCCGGGCTAGTGAGTCGTGGAAAAATAAGATAATGAGTAAATTGTTAAGTATTAGATTATGTGGTGGAATTGCTGGGCATGGTATGGGACGTGTCTGAGCGGTTCCATCTTATAATCCAAATACGCGCGCATGTTCTACATCGATGCATTGGCACGCATAAGAGCGCATGGATAGTTGTGATCGTTTGTGATACTCGGTGATGAGTGTGTGATCTAGCATTTGAGAGCCTGAGCATGCGTGTGACGCAAGTGTGGATTTGCATGCCGAGGATGTGATTGATCATTATATTAAATTGCCTAACCCGCAGGGTCGACGGTAAGTACGATCTGGGCCCGAGAGCCTAGGTCAGTGATTGTTGCTTGATTTAGTTTTGTTCTCGTCGGGAGGTGCATGTTAGCCTAGTTTAGGTTTAGTGGGTTTTTACTTGCTGAGATTCGTCTCACGGTTGAAAAACCCAACCTTTCAGACCCCAGACCTTGACGATGCCGCAGGAGCCGGAGGCGCCGGTGCGATATGGGATCCCTCAGCATTTGGAGCATACCATGTCGGTTCACCCCATAGGGAATGGGGAGATGTATTTGAGACACTATACCCTAGTTGTAGTAGATGTAGGGACCACCCACTACGAGATGCACGAGTATGTAGCTTGGTGCTTTCGAGACCGGTTTGGGGAGGAGTATGGACCCCTTCGTTCCATGGACGTTCCGTTTACCGGGGAGGGTCAGTTAGACCCTCAGTGTCCCGATAGGGACATAGTCGATCCCGATTCCGACATGGAGGTGAGTTGGGAGATTGACGAGGGACCGGAGTTAGGAGAGGAGGATGAGGAGCTAGGAGGAGTCGACTATGAGCCTGAGATCGTTGATCCGGCCCCGGAGCCGATGGATGTGGAGTTTGAGCAGCCGATGGAGGTTGATGAGGACCCGGAGATGGAGACCGAGTCCGAGGCAGCCAGTTCAGACGATGACCAGGAGTTTTCCGAGAGTTCGTCGGAGGCGTCGAGTTCAGATCCCGACTGGGAGCCCTAGGATAGATTCCCTCTCCTAGTAGACCGAGGACTGACACTTTTTGGGATTTAGTCCTCCTTAGCCACCTCTCCCTTTTTGACCAGTGTGGTGGCCGTGGCCCGCTTTTGTTGTTTGTATCTTGGGTCTGTGTATTTGGTTTGTAAATGGATATTGTAAAAGCTTTTGCATATATAAAAGTGTATATTTTGTAATCAGTAGTTTCTGGCGTGCTACTCTTGTTCTCATAATGTTTTATGTCTGGGTATTATTATATTCGTTCTGCTTCCGCTTGTGTATGATCTCTGTGCTGGGTGTTGGGTCGGCGACGCTTCCTGGGACGTCGCACTTATAACGACCAAGAGGAGGGATGTGGTGCGTCGCGGAGGGCGCGGGGCGTGACAAGGTGAGGCAGCGGGGGACTCGGTTCAGCGGCGGGACGGCGTGGTACGGCAGACGGCTACCGGGCCGATGGCAGCGAGAGGGTGGCGCGGCAAGGGGGAGGGTTCGGTGGGGGAGAGAGAGAGAGAGTGAGCCGTGAGAGAGGGGAAAGAAAATGAGGAAAGAGAGAGAATTGGACTTAAAAACCAATAATTGGTGCCCTTGATGGTAAAATGACCAGCTTGCCCTTCTCTCACATTTCCAATCGACGACCGAGATTCATTCTTATCCTGAGATCGATGGCTACGATCTAATCTTTTCCAAAATATCTAAGGGCAATTTATGAATTTCATAAAATTCCAAGAGCAAAATTGTCCATTTCTAAAGTGAGGGCAAAATGACCAAAATGCCATTTCCCTTTAACACTTGGCCTTAACAAACTCCCAGGGATAAAATGGTCATTTTTCACCCTTTGCCGAAATTCATTTTTTCTGAAGGATCCGGGAAAATCCAAGGCTGAACATTCCAATAACAACATCGTCCAACTGCCCAGTCGTGACTTCCTAATTTCCAATGCCCAAATTGATCTCTAATTAATAACTGAAATTTATATAACGTAACCTGAGCGTGTCTCTGACTAACGGGTGGCTTTTGGGGAAATTCGCGTATTTGACCCGTGACTGATACTAAATCAAGTCACGTGCAAGTTCATTCGGATCGTAACAACCTCAGTTGTCATGTAATCACGAGGATCGATCACTAGTTCTGTTGGGCACGATCGTTCGGTATAGGTTCTGGATCGTTCGTCAACTTACTTCGTGGTCAAACGAAATCATCCGTGATCCACTCATATGACAGTGACGAATCGGCCTATAACTATCCTAAGATCGACTTACATTGGCTCAAAATGTCACCTCGATAATTCTGTGGTCAAAAGTCGGTTCACGATCGAATTTCTCTAGTCGTACGAATTTAAATCCCTAATTAGCCTTTCCCTATTGGTTAGTATTCCAAGAATGATCAGTTCCAGGGAAGAACTAACTACAAATACGTTCATAAAACCATTCATTTCATAAATCCCAAATGGGCAAATTTCGGAATGTCACAGCAGACCCAACATAAAAGAAGTAGCAGCAAACGTCCACATAATTCGAAACCGAACAATCTCCGCCCTACCCATCTAAAAACAGTGCTTACCCGTGACCAAAAGTGCAAAAAATTTAGAGAACGTACCTCCTCTAAAACTCTCGGACGACGATCCTTGTCAGATAGATCCTCGCGGTAGGTCCTCGCTGTTGAGCTGGGTCCTTATGCTTGCACTGGGTTGTCGCGATTGCGCTGGGTTTGGATCCTCGTGCTTACACTGGGTTCTTGCACTGGGTCCTCGCGCTTCCCAGCGTCTGCCGAAGGGTTCCTGTGTCCAAGAAAAAATCGCGCTAAAGAATGTCGAATTCGAAGGTTGCCAAGCTGTCAGAATCCGTCGCGAATCAATCGATCGATCGAGAGAGAGAGACAGAGAAGAGAAAACCCTAAATTTTTTGATCGAGAGAGAGAGAGATAGAGAAGAGAAAAGAAAACGCTAATTGTCTGAAGGCCCTAATACTACTTGTACCCGCAAACGAAGACGACGCCGTTTTGCTAATTTTTGCGAAAATTAGCCACGGATTCAAATTTGTGGCTAATATCGCCGCAAATTAGCCACAAATTAAAATTTATCGCTAATTTCGTCGGAAATTAGCCTCGAATTTTATTCCGTGGCTAATTTGTGATGATATTAGCCATGAATTTTAAATTTGTTGCGGCAAATTAGCATCGAACTATAAAATTGTCACGGCAAACGACCAATTTTTTTCCATGGCTAATTTGCCACGGATTTAGCCACGGAAGTGAAGTGTCCCCGCACACCTGACTATTTTTTTTTTTCATGACTAAATTCGTGGGATTTAGCCATGAATTTGAGTCTTTCGGCACCTTACCCGATTAATTTTTTTTCCGTGGCTAATTAGCCATGGATTTAGCCACGGAAATGAAGTTTCCTCACACACCTGACTAATTTTTTTTCGTGGCTAAATCTGTGGCTAATTTGCTAGCCACGAAAATGAAGTGTCCTTGCACACCTGATTAATTTTTTTTCGTGACTAAATCTGTGAGTAATTTGCCACGGATTTAGCCATGAATTTGAGTCTTTCGGCACCTTAACCGACTAATTTTTTTTCCGTGGCTAATTAGCCACGGAAATGAAGTCTCCCCCGCACACCCGATTTTTTTTTTCCATGGTTAAATCCGTGGCTAAAATGAAGTCTCCCCGCACACTTGACTAATTTTTTTTTCATGGCTAAATCCGTGGCTAATTTGCAACGGATTTAGCCACGAATTTGAAGTCTCCGCGCACACCCGAATTTTTTTTTAATCAGTGGCTAATTTGCCATGGATTTAGCCACGGAAAAAAAAAATTAATCGGGTAAGGTAGGTCTCGGGGTCACCCTTGCCATTGAATTTCGGCGGTTTTAACTTTAGGAACTGATCCACCAACTTAGGCGTGGGTCTGATCACATTCACCGGTCCCGAAATTGGGTTCTCAACATTCCCCTGATTTCCATTATTTCCATTGTTTCCATTAGCAGCAGCAATGGCGGCCCCAACAGCAGCGGCAATAGCGGCATCTCTCTCTTGGTTTAGTCTACCTCCCAGAACTCCAGCTTCTCCGAGAGCTCTTAATATCCCATCTACTATTTGGCCCTTAGCAATTCCTACTTATGACGCTACACGGTCCTGCTCGTGACCTCAACCTCTACCTTTACCACGACCTCAGCCTCTACCTCTTCCTTGGCTACTCATCTTTCAAATTCGTACGCTTACCTACATGTTATAATTCCCACATAAGAATTAGAGACCTAAGCCGAGCTAATCCAGTCTAAGGTCCTAGGCAAGGAACTCAACACCATAGCAGTCAAGCAATTAGCATGCGGTCCTACACAAACAACACAACATCTCAACCAAGGAGGTTCGCGTACTCACCTCAAGTCCTACTGCACCTGTACTTTACGGGTCAATTACAACAGCCACTCAATCCAAACACAGACAGTCGGAAGGTACACGTAGCACACAAGGTCTCCCTACTGGCTACCCAAGGTCATTGCTCCTTATCACTCCAGGCTTCGACCAGATCGGATCGAGCTAACCTTGCTCTGATACCAAATCAAACGGGGATGTCACGCCCCGCACCCTACGGCGCGCCACATGTCACGCCCCGAACCCCCTTCGAGCTCGCAACATCCCCTGCTCCGGTCGAAATGATGCGACGTCCCAGGAACGTCGCCGACCCAACCCAAACATCAAAAGCACATGCGGAAGCGAATAACAAAACCCCGGACAGAAAGATGATGACAATGGGGTAGACCACCATAACAATCAAACAACATATTCATACAGCACCAAATATATAAACATCGTATTACAGGCATATACAGACAAACGTCCTCCGTCACCGTTTAACAAAAGGTCAGGGCTTGGTTAACCTAGCTTCCTTATGGGTCAACCCGATTAATACAATCCCTAAAATAGCCTAGGGAATGCCTATTGGTCGACCTTCTTCCACCCTGCTCCTGATTCTCCGGGCGTGAGCCTTCAGAAACTCACTTGCAGTTCCACTAGGCACCAAAGGCAGCTCCCCGGGCTTCCAAAAAGAGAAGGCGGTTCCCCGGGTTTACGGCTGGGGGTCTGAAAGTGGCGGTTATACAACCGTGAGACGAATCTCAATAAGTATACAACCCCAAACCCCACGTAGGCACTCACGTACCGCCAGACGAAAACACGCATAACACACGATAATCAACCAAACTAGCAACCACACACGACCCTACCTGGAATCCATCATGCACGCTCCTGCACGTTAAATAATAATACAACCAGCACATCACATCAATGAATCACAATCGCTCGCGTGCCTCAATTATAAGACAGAAACCACTTTGGCACGTCCCATACCATGCCTAACAGTTTCTACCCCATAATTAAGCGTCACATCACGCGTTACAAACATACTCGTACACCAACTCACACCACGCATCACTTTCTCAAACCTCGCACCTCAAGCCAATTCCCGCTCATTCTCAACTCCTCCATCACTACCGCGCCCGCGTAAAACGCATCAGGCCAACGGTCTTCTGACCTTGTCAGGCATCGACACCCCGTCGGGCCGGGCATCGTCACCTCGTCAGGGACGGCATCGTCCCGCGTAAACGAACACGCCTCAGGACGGAATCCTACACACACTTTCCTTCTACCGCGCCCGCGTAAAACGCATCAGGCCAACGGTCTTCTGACCTCGTCAGGCATCGTCACCCCGTCGGGCCGGGCATCGTCACCTCGTCAGGGACGGCATCGTCCCGCGTAAACAAACACGCCTCAGGACGGATCCTTTCCAACCAATTCCACATTTCTATCTCCTCGTTCCACTCAAACCACACTTACACACGGCCAACAATCGCATGGCCAAACATACACACCTCACGCACATAGATAGCCACGCACCAATTCACATGTCACGTACACTTCACAAACACACGTTCTCGTCACACGAACACCACACGATCACACATATTTAACGCGCAAATCTAATGCACATTCATCTCGACACATCGCCACACTACACGGCCACACACACGCGGCACAATACCAATCTACAATCAATCCACAACACAACCAGCACAATCATTCGGTTCAGCCCAATCAAGCCACAATAATTTCAATCAATCACACATTTAATTCCCGATCAATCCTCAACATCACAGCCCTAACTCAGCCTCCTAAACCTCGAAATTTCATCGCCAAATCAGTCCACAACAACCCAAACATCAGCCCCTAATTCAGTTCCAAAACAGCCACAAAAATCGTCCAAACTGGGCAGTGTGCAGTGACCGAAATCCATTTGAAATAAATAGTAAATTAACTCCAAAAATTCTGAAATTTGGATATGTTGTACAAAACATATTGATAAAAATTTTCTGTGAAGGACTGAAAACCCAGATCCAACTGTAAACACCCCTTTTTGTCACTGGAAGACAGACGAAAATCAACCCGTCCGGTCAGTCCGCCTGATCATCAAAATAATTTTTTTTTCAATACCCAAATCACCTTGAAAAGCCTTGAAATTTTTATATGTTATATACACAAATGTCCTCAACAAATTTCGTGAAGAAAGTATTTTGAAAATAGGCCTGGAAAAATTTATAAAAATCCAAACAGACCCGAAGGTGGGATGAACAGTAAATCCGGCAGACTGATTTCGGTCTAAAAATGGGCTTACGAATGGCATCAAATGATTTCCAAAAATTCCCAAATTAAAGTATGTTATACTTCAAGATGTTGGGAACAACTTTCATGAAGAACACTTCCTCAAATTCGGGCCACACAAGTCACACTAAAAATAGCAAAATCCAGCGACGCAGCAGCAACCTAACCGGAAATCAGCCAACAACCACCACCGAGCACATCCAGCCACGAAATTCACCATAAACCGAACCCTAAACGATCCTAACAATACCGGAGGTCCTAGGCGACATTTGGGGGGGTCACTTACCTAAGAAAGGCGCAAAGAACGGGCTGAAACGGGCGGAACAGCAACAGCAGCAGCAGCAGCAGCAGCACCAGCGGAGGAGGAAGAAAATGAAGATGAAGAGAGTGAGAGAGAGAGAGTGATCGTGGAAGAGGGGGTTCTGACCAGAAGAGGGAGGAGAGAGAGAGAGGTCAGAAATAGTGGGCTGGTGGGGACACATGTCGGCGATCCGCAATTTTTCCAAAAACACCCTTGATCCAACGGTCATCGTTTGTCTTTATCCAATAATTCAAGGGCAATGTGGTAATTCAATAATTCCAATTTCTTTTTCACTTATTTTAGTCCTCAATTATCGCCCAAAATTGTCCAAAATTCGGAATTCCCACTACAGGGTCCAGGGGCAAAACGGTAAATTTCCGGTCTCGGGGCGAAATTTCAATTTTCGCACATACGGGTTCCATATGGGTGTGGCCAACATAATATGGCGTCGGAATCGTGAAAATAGCTTCTTAAGCCCTCGAAAATCGACTGCAAAGTCCTGGGAATAAAATAATATCATTTTTCACTTCCGAGCCAAAATTCCAATTTTTGACCGTAACGACTCTACATGTGCGTGGCCACCCCAAAATGGCATCGGCCTCGAAAAATAATCTCATACGACCTCAAAAACCAATATCGGCACATATAGGGGCAAAATCGTAATTTTTCCGGTCCCGAACCAAAATCCATTTTTTTTGCAGAAATGGGTGGCCCCAAGGTTGGCCAAGCCAAAAATGTCATCGGCCGCTCAAAATTGTCACTTTCAAAATTCTCGATTCCCGGGCCCGAATTCCAAGAAATGACTAGAATCGAACAATCGCGACTTTAGTTTATCTCTGGCTAACGGGTGGCTCATTGGGATTACGCGCTCTCGACCCGTGACCGACACTAAGTCAAATCACGTTTAAGTTTACTCTACCCAGGACGACCTCGATTGTCATATAATTGCGAAGGTCTGTCACTAGTTCCCTTCGGACACGATCAATCAAATAGATCGCTCTCTGTTGGCCCAAAACATTCCCTCGTTAATCCATATGGTCGAAGATCGAACCCAGGTCGAGTTCTTTGGTCGTGCGAACTCAACCCCGTAATAGCCCTACCCTTAAGGTTAGCATCCCGTGAATGCGCATTTCCGGGCGAGATCTCACTATAGTACATTGATCAATTTCATTTCTTAAATCCCGGGAAAAGGATCGAAAATTCAGACTGTTACACCACATCCCCCGCAAAGGTCGATTTGAGTGCGACATCCTAAGATGCGTCGCCGACCCAATGCCCAACACAGAAATTAAGCACACGCGAAAGCAATACAATACCTGAACAAAATTAAACCACATAACCAAGGATAGCCACACGACAACCAACATGAACAAATATACACTTGCACTAAAATTGGGAACCATATACAATATCCATTTACAGCTTGCGCTCAAAAATCAAAAGTGGGTTAATGGCCACTACTGACAAAAATGGGTAGGTGGCCCGGGCAGTCAAGGTTACTAATACTAGAAGGGCTCTGGTCAAAAAGGTACTGGCCCTCTCATAACTAGGACTATGGCTAACCTACGGAACCTAGTCCGAGTCGGATCCCGATAACTCGGAAGAGCTATCAGACAGCTCGACATCAGAGTCTAGGGAATCCTACTCGGACTCAGCCCCATCTGACTCCCCCTCAGAATCCATTTGGCTCGGCCTCGTCCTCTGGCTCCACGTCTTGCTCCGTGAGCTCAGGCACCTTGTCCTCTGACTCCATCGGCTCCATGTCCACATCCCCATCCTCCGGCATACGATCAGGGCTCACCAGTTCCCCATCGAGGCACTGAGGGTCAAGATCCCCGGCATCCGTAAGGGGAACGTCAAAAGTTCGGAAAGGTTCATAGGTTCCCTTCTAGTCCCAGATACACCACGCTATATACCTATAGGCCTGGTTAAGCTCCTCGCCCGCATCGACCCAAACTGTGGAAAGGTATCTAACCCAAAAATCCCTGTTCCTTGCGGGGTACACCGTTTTCTTCCAATCTATCCAGAGAGGAATCCCAAAATGGACTGGTATTGTATACATCTCAAGGCCGAGGGTCTGAAAATTTGGGTTTAAACAACCGTGAGATTAAATCTCAACAAGTAGGTTTCCTAAACCTAAACTAGGCTAACATGCACCTCCTAACGGACACCAAACAACACACAATCCAACCAGAAGTGACTTAGGCCATCGGGCCCAAATCCAACATGTAACAACCCTGTAGGTTAGGCACTTTATATATAAATAGTAAAACTGGCATAGAACTCAATCGTGGCACATATATGCATATCGCTTTACCACGATGCATGTCATGCATATGCTCGTGCTCACACCTATACTCATGCCTCATCAATGCACCTCACACACTTGCACTCATGCACACTTGCAATTACCAATTTCACCAACTCGTGTAAAACGCAATTACCAATTTCCCCATCGCACAGCCCATTCTAAGCCTCTAAACCTCAATTAAAGTTATCACACTAAGCCATGAAATAGCCACGAAAACAGCCGCCATACGATCCACAAATCTCATATGCCAAGTCCACAATTTTGCCCAAATCAATACGTCTAAGCTTAGCCACCACACAGCTCATTATAAACCGCTAAGCCTTGATTAAATCTTCACTCTCGGTCACCAATTGCGCCACAAAATCAGTCCCTAACAACCTCCATACTCTAACCCCCTAAATTACCCTAATTTAACGTAAATCCATCTTAGAAGTGTAAATTAGCTTAAATCAGGTTTAGGGTTGTACTCACTTAAAATCCTAAGCTTTAATCAAGGCTGAACAAATAGCAAGGGTGGCTAGACAGCGGTGTGGCAACGACAGCGACGGGCGGCTTTCCCGGCGACGCGTGCAACAGTGGCTTGCGAGCGGCAATCCAATGCAGCGAAAGGGAGGGGGGATACTGGTCATGGCGAACAGGAGAGAGAGAGGGGAGTGGGACGACTGGATGGTGCTAGGCGAGGTGGTGGTGGTGGCGAATCGGCTCCGGCGGTGGCGGAGCTCCTCCGGCGAGCATGGCCTTTCACGGCCAAATGAAGAGAAAAAATGAAAAAGAGGAGTTGGCGTGGTAGGAGTGGCTGGCCGGCAGATGATGGGAGGAAAATGGGAAGAGAGAGAGTCAAAGGGGAGTGTATAGAGTGAGTGAGATAGTGGGGTGGTTGAACCACTTATGCACAAAAGACCAAATTGCCCCTAATCAAATGGCTAGGATCAAATCTAGAACAAACACCTAGGGACACAAATGTTCAACATCACCAGCATTATTGGGCTGAAACAAATCAATACAAAACCCCAAAATAATCTCCAAATTAACCCCAAAATTCGGAATACAAGGCTAGGGGTACAAGGGTAAAACGGCAATTTTCCGGTCCCGGGTCAAATTTTCAAATTTTGACTCTATAGATCCCAAATATAATTGGCCACATAAAAATGATGCCGTCCTTGCAAAAATAGTCGTGCACGCCCACAAAATTCGACACCAAAGTCCGTACTCAATTCCACGATCAATTCAACTCAATTTGCAGTTTTAACGTCTCTCACTAATGGGCGACTGTTTAGGGGTTATGTGTATCGACTTAGAGTACTCGAGTCATGACAACATTGATTTCCCAGAGAATACGAGGATTTATAGCTAGTCTCGGAGGTCGCGGTTGTTCGAAACAAGTTCGAAATCGTTCGCCGCGCGCGTACTTTCGGTCGTGCGGAATTATCCGCTATCAGATCGTACGTCGTCGATTGAACTCAATCCGTCACTTTCCTTGGACCGGCCCACATTGGCACAAAATATTCTCTCGTCATATCTCAGAATTGGACTCGATTCACAGTCGAGTTCTTGGGTCCACGTACCGTTTTTCCTAGTTAACCTTTCCCTATTGGTCAGTATCCTGAGATTAATCAGATCCGGATGAGACTTACTGAAATGCAATGAGAAATAATATCAATTTCATTGATCACGAAAGTGGGTCGAATTTCAGGACGTTACACAAATAGTCATTGTGCTAGTGTAAATATTATAGTGCCGCAATAGAGGTTGTTTTTCTATTGATTGTGAACCTAATAAAAAATTCTAGTTAAAAAGGTATACATTCCATACATGACCGTGATTTTCAATTTCTATACAGTAAACAGACAAAATAGGAAAATATAATAAGAATATTGATTGACGGAAGAAATTGAAAAAACCCTCATACTTTTATGTGAAATATCTGCAGGGAAAAGTCCAAAAAAATCTTAAACCTATTGTATTAGTATCAATTTAGTTCTAAATTTTTCAATTGGACCAATTTGTCTTAAACCTTTTTCATATTGGTACTAATTCAGTTCATCTGGCCAATT
The DNA here is from genome assembly GCA_024500025.1 of Syzygium aromaticum. Lineage (NCBI taxonomy): Eukaryota > Viridiplantae > Streptophyta > Magnoliopsida > Myrtales > Myrtaceae > Syzygium > Syzygium aromaticum. Next base: position 4,707,284 of record CM044891.1, on the reverse strand, counting down.
TAGGTCGGAAATCGCTAACGTGGACGCCGATCGTCCTACGTGGCACAGCCGTTGGACAGTTAGCATTGGCATGGGATTTTTTTAACAATTGTTAATATTTTTTTTCCTTTTTCCTTCCTTTCTTTTGTCATTCCTTTTCCTTCCTTGGTCTTGTGGCTGGCATCTGGCCATGGCCGGGGATAGCTCGCTAGCGAGGGCAGCCCTCGTTCAGGCCACGATACCCTCGTTGGCCCTCGCCTGTGGTCAGTCATTGGCCATGGCCGAGCACTGGCCACAACCAAAGGAGAAGGAAGAAAAAAAAAAGGAAAAAAAGAAAAAAAAAATTAAGAAAATTCAAAATATTATAAAAAATTGTCCACGCTAGCGTTGGCCGTGTCTCATAGGATAGTCGATGTCCACGTCAGCGATTTCCGGCATAAATTGATCAGATGGACTAAATTGGTACAAATGTGAAAATGTTTAGGACTGAATTGGCCAAATTGAAAAGTTAAAGACTAAATTGGTATCAATGCAGTATGTTTATGACTTTTTTAGTACTTTTCCCAATATCTGCATGCACCATTGCAGTGATGAAGAGGTTGTCTAGTTCATCCTCTTTGTTTCTTTGAGCAAAACCCTCTACAGCTCATCTCCTTCTTCTTCAGTCTCATTAGAGCTTGATGGGCCTGAGCAAAAGACGATGCTATGATGCCGTGTGCAAAACATATTTTGAGTTTAGAAATAGAGAGGCTTATCATATGTGTTTTTCTTTAAAATATTGAGATATATGGAGTTTGTAAAATGATAAAAGGAATACTGGAATGTCAAGAGACCTTGTTTCGTGGGAATAATTTATTATTGATACTAGAAAATCGCAATAAAAGTTGGATTTTCTTGTCCTGCGGAAGGGCGCAACCAAGCTGCACCGACAAACAAAAGTGACGTTTAACCCTGTCTCAAGCAAGGGGATAAAGCTATTCTCCAAAAAAAGAGAGCAAGGGGATAAAACTCTCTGGCCTGTCCTTTGTCTAATGCATGTGCTTGTTTAATCCTTTTCAACCTTACAAGCATATGCTATAGGAACTACAGTCCGGATTCCGATTCAGATAATGCACTTTGATCTCGGTCACTTCACGAGCTCTTTTAAGTATCAGCTTTAATAAAGTTGTGCAATAATGGAGTCCAGTTCATTAAGTGCGATAATGCTTCCTCCTGTTGCACAATCTCGATCACTTCTGCAGAAGTCTGCATCATTTTCATGCAAAAGCATCTTGCAGAGCTTGCGTGATTGTGTTGTTATGGCATGTAAAAAGTTTGTAATGTCCCTAACTATATTAGGTTAACTTTAAAGAATGTCCATCACAAAAATCATGATTTTCGTGTGGCACTCATTTGAGTATCATAATATTTTTCTAGTCATTGCCATAATTTTCTTTTCGATTTCTTGAATGTCATTACTTTAAAATACGTTCATTTAAGCGCCATAACTTTTTCAAAGATGTTTACCACAAGTGCTAGAATTCAATGTGTCATGACACTTGTGGTGAGTGTTTTTTCAAAAGAGTTAAGGTATTTGAATGAACGAATGAAAGTTATAATACTCAAGTGGAGAATTTTTAGAAGTCGAGTCACTTAAGTGAATATATTTTTTTAAGTCATGATATTCAATTGATCGAAAAAAAATCATGACACTCAAGTAATGGCTATAGGAAAGTTATGACACTTATAGTATCCTTATCTTGTCTAACTTCTATCAAAAGTTGCATAAGAGTTGAAAAATGTTTGAATCAAGATATACACTCTTCAATGGCCAACCGCGCTCTTCAAGTTGCATAAGTGTTGAAGCTAGCAGATAACTAGTTTACTCTTCAATGCCACCGATCCCATATATTACAACAAAACGTGCTCCATTAGATTCGGCATCTAATAGTTTCACCATGCCACCTTCTTGATCATTCAATACGACCCCATGCTCGGTAATGAACCTGTGTTTGACCCTTCAGCTTTGCCTGAAGCTATCGAACGATCAATTTGATGAGTTCCCCGTGTCCGTCGAGAAGAATTGCCAAAACAAGTCAAATGAAGAACTAAAAAATAACAGTTTAATGCAACTTTCAAGAAAATATAGTATTTGAACTTGACTTGAACTGTGGAAAGTCAAAGTGCAATAATATCACCTGTACACGCACTGCAGTGCAAGTTTACACAGTGCTTCGAGTATTAGGTTCGAGTATAACAAGCTCTACCCATCCTTAGGAGAATCTGATTATTTTCTTCACAAGTTTTTTCCGTTATTGAACACAAATTTCTCATGACTTCTACGTAAAAAATGTAATACCATACGAAGGACTATTGTTGAAATTTTTTAATTGTTTGTGTGGTATGACACTTGTGCAGAAATTACGACATATAAATTTGGGCTCGATAAGGCATGACAGGAGATCGGACACTCGGGTGACATTAGAGGGCTGGATAAAAACGTGTATGAAGTTGTTTGGCTGTCAACTTATTATCGTTCCTAAAGTTGTCTATAATATCTGATTGTTGCTTTGCAAAACAAGGTGACATCCACTCAACTAAATACTCGTAAATTTCTAGATACTATGGAACTCATGTGTCGACACATTGTAATTAAGAGTGTGTTTGTTTGAGCGAAAATATTTTCCGAGAATTCGTTTTCCAGACTTTCACCGGTTTGATTCCCAAAAATAATAAATCAACCGAAAACACTTTTCGATCAAGGAAAACATTCATATATAAAATTAGGAGAGTGAAAACACTTTTCGGGATTTCTCATATTGAATTTGTTAATATTTTATTTTTTCTTGATTAATGAAATTATTCTTATAAAATATATTTTTATTGACAACCGAACTCGTTACGGTCAGAATAAATTGTACATGACTCGATCAATATCAGTCACGAGTCGATTCTGCGAATTTCCCCAACAAGCCGCCCGTTAGTTTGAGAAACGCTCGAGTTGCGTTTAATAAAATTTAATTATATAATTTAGCCCAAATTAGACATCGGAAAATTAGGAAGTCACGACGGACCATTAGGACGATGTTGCTGAGGTCACGTGCGATTTTTGGGTGTGCCTGAATCTTTCAGAAAAATTCAATTTGGGCAAGAAAATGAGAAAGAGACCATTTTACCCTTGGGAATTAATAAAAGGTATGTTTTATGGGCAAATGGCATTTTGGTAATTTTGCCCTAACTTTTGGTTAGACATTTTTACCCTTGGATTTTTATGAAATTCCCAAAATACCCTTGGATATTTTTGGGTAAGATTTGATCTCGGCCGTTGGTTTCAAAATAAGATCAAATCTGAGCCGTTGATTAGAATTGTGAGTAAAAGGCAAGATGGTCATTTGCCACTTTTGGTGTAAATGGCGCTATTTAAGTCAAGATCTCAATCTCTCTCTCTCCATTCTCTCCCCCTCACCACCGAAAATCCCCCCCCCCCACCGTGAGCGCCCCTTCGGCCGCCTCTCCCCACGCCGGACCGTCGCCCGTCCGCCCGCCAAGTCGCCGCCTCGCCACCGCCGTACCGCACCACCACCATCACCCCACACCATCGCTGCCGTCTCTCTCCCTCTCTCTCCCCCATGTCGGCGTGAGCCATGGCCAAGGAAGGGCCACCACTGATCACCACCATCGCTGCCGCCGCACACCGCCTATCCACGCCGCCGTTCCCGATTGAGTGCCGCCGCTTTCCATTCTAGCCGCGTGAGTCTAGAACTTGGTAAGTTTCGCCTATACCCGATTTAGGATATTGGGTATCAACGGATGATTTTCTTCTGGGTGAAATTAGTTTATTTGAGTATAGAAATTGTACGGTTTGGGAACGGGATTGTTTAGCGGGCCTAAAATTGAATTTGGAAAATTTTTATGGAAATTTTGAGGATAATAGTGGGTTGTGGATGACCATTCATGGGGCTGTAATGGGCCGATCGGGACGCAAGTTGGATTTAGAACCGGCAATTAATGGTGAAAAAGTGTCGTGAATGACTAGAATTGATTTGACGCCATTTGGTTGGAGAAAAATGGCAAATTGTGTGTTTAATGCGTGTTTGAACTATGACTAAGTTATGTCGGTGAATTTGAATGTGTGACTGTGTAATTGATTGACCGAAATATGCCATTGTGTGCATGCTTGGGCCAGATTGAATTAATTAGTGAAATTGATCATATCAAATGCTGAGTGAGCATGTTTTGCGTGTGAATTAATGCGTGCATGGGTCACGTGTGATGGGCCAATTGGGTGTAGTAAATGCTTACTGAGCATGTGCATGAGTAAGAAAAAAATGTGGCATGGCGCGTGTGATCGTGAGAATTGTGCCGTCCTGAGGCGTATACATTTACGCAGGACGATGCCCGTTATTACCGGAAGATTGCCAGCCTGAGGCGTGTACTTCAACGCGGGTTGTGCAGTAGGTGGTAGACGTTGAGCTTGAGACGTGTACGTTTACGCGGGTCACTGGCAAGTGATGTGGAAAAGAGATAAGATGAGAATGGAACGAATGCGTGAAATGAGAATCATACATGCGTGTAATTGTGTATGACATGATTGTGACTAACGTGTAGGTTGTACGCATGATAGACTTTGGCTAGAGTAATTGATGTGCCTGCTATGTGATGATTTGATGTGTGTGATTGTGTTTTCTGATTGTCTGGAGGTACGTGATAGCCTAAGTAGGATTTAGGGGTGTACTTACTGAGATGTAGTCTCATGATTGTTTCAACCAACATTTTCAAAACCTCGACCTGAGCCATGAATCATCCGCCATCGCCATCAGAGCATTTAAGAGTACCAGTGTACACCGAGTACGAAGTTGCAGAATTTCCTATGGGAGATAATATGACCTAGATTAAGCACTACGACCATTTATGTAGAGGTAGGACTACCTTTATGGGAGACCCATGTGTATACTGCGTGGTATTTCAGGGACGCAGCCGGGGATGAGTTCGGTCCCGTTAGAGGTTTTGATGTTCCGTTTGATTTAGTCAGAGATTTGGACCCGTCTACCATACCCCCGATAGATGGAGAGTTAACTAGTACCAAAGTTAGTTTAGCTCAATCTGGTCTGTATCCAGACCCCGCAGCACAGGGATCGTCAGGGGCTAAGCATGAACCCAAGCCGAAGCATTTCAAGCTAAAGTTGATCCAATGGATATCGATCTAGAACCAATCCCCGAGGAAGAACCAGAAGAGGATGTGGGGCCCGAAGTAGAACCCGAGCATGAACCTGATGAGTTTGAGGAGCCTAAGGGAGAACCGAAATATATACTTCCATTTGAGCAGTATATGGATCCCAATTTCGTGTCGGAATACCACTTCTTTGATGTACTAGCTGAGGAGGATCAGGATGACGTTCCAGCGGAGTCGGGTGACATTAATCACCCGATTGAGATCGAGGCAAAACCGGAGTCTTCGGAGGAGCAGACCAATCAGGAAAGTTCGGATTCCGAAGGCGAGGAGTCAGACTCAGAATAGATGCCAAGCAAGGGGCATAAGGTTTAGTGTAAAGGTTAAGAATGGGTTTTTGGAAGAGAATCATTTTTGAAGTTAGAATATCAGGTCATCGAACCCTTTTTGTTATCGGTGGTTAATAGTAAGGTGTACTTTTGTAAATGGCGGTTGAAGATGGTGAATATTTTATAAGTTTGTTAATTGAATCGTATATGTATATATTCTCCCTAACTTTCCCTAGTTTTTCATTGTCAGGGTAAATTTGTGGTTTCCGCTGTAAAATTAAATCTCTGATGATTATGAATGAGGTCGGCAATATTCCTGGGACATCACACTAGTTTGACCAGCAGTGGGATGTCGTGGGCTCAATGGAGGTTTGGAGCGTGACAATTTTGATATGATCGATGAAGATCATTGTGTATACATCATCCAAAGATCAACTTGTGATCTTATGATTTTGATATGTGGATGATATACTAATTACCGGTAGCAATATGGAGTGTTAATACAATTAAAAATTGGTTACCTACCAATTTCGCAATGAAAGATATAGAAGAAGTTACATACATTTTTGGAGTTAAGATTTTAAAATATCGTTCAAAGAGTTCATTGTCTCTTTTTCAAAAGACGTATGTAAATAAAATCCTTGAATGATTTTGTATGCAAGACTATAAACCCATAAATACTCTTATTGCAAGAGGTGAAGATTGAGCCATAAGTTGTGTCCAAAGACTCCACAAGAAAAGGAATGAATGAAACATGTTTGTTATGCTCGTATTGTTGGAAGTTTAATGTACGCTATGATATATACAATACCCGACATATGTTTTGTAGTTACAATAGTAAGTAGATACCAATTCAATCCACATCAAGCACATTAAACAGCCGTCAAAAGAATCGTGAGGTATCTGAAGGGTATTGTTGGTTATTCGCTTATTTATCAAGAAAGGGATTTGCAGCTTGAATGCTATTTAGATGCTAACTGGGAAGAAGATTTAGATGAAAGGGAATCTACTTTTATATTTGTGTTCGTACTGAATTATGGTATCATATCTTGGAGCATAAAGAAACAAACATATATAGCCTTATCCATGATGAAAGCCAAATTCGTGGCACTATCAGCAATAGTATCGAAGGGTGTTTGACTTAAGCGATTTTTGGATCACCTAGGTGTTATTGAAAATGCTGCAAACTCATTGTTGGTTAATTGTGATAGCCAAGCAGTGATAGCTTATACCAAGGATCCCAAATTTTATTGCAAGACCAAACATATAGATACCAAATATAAGTTTGTCATGGATATGGTTGCACGAAGAGATGTGAATGCTCTGTACATACCTACGCAAAGAATAATAGTAGATCCTATGACGAAGCCAATTCTCAAAGATGTTTTCTTTGGTCATGTAAAATCTCTAGGACTACGTAGAGGTTAATGTACTAGACATTTGTATTTCCCTAAAAGTTCACATTCAATGATATTTTTCTATCATTATTAATGCCTATGAGTTTATTTGACATTTATATATATGCTTAGTGCATTATATTAAGAAAGTATGTCGGATAGATGAGAGATTAACCCACTCATACGGGTAATCGTCTCTATTTATTGTGTGATAAATAGAGATGAAACAATTTTAAGCTTATCATCAAAGTGATAATTGAGAGCTCAAGTTTAAAATATAGATATTGCCTTAATAGAATATTAAGATGAGGTCATAATATTTATTATGTCCAAAAGTAAAATAACCAACATATTTTACTTTATCTATCTTTGATGCTAGATGTGAGTTCTGATAGATTAAAAAGAATATATTTGCGAACTCAAGTTAGACATTGAGAATGTCTGAAGTGTCATCTGTACAGTATTTACTATAAAGACATACGCTCTACGGGAAATAAGTTAATACTATAAAATGTATTTCATATTACGTATGCATAAGACGACCAATAAGAGTTGGTAAAAGTTTAATCTCAATTTTTAAGCCGTGTGAGACTCTTAAGGATAAGAGTTTCTCAATTATGTGCCCTCAGGACTTTTACTTATTCTCAAAATTTTTTTTCTGTTTTTGTTTTCTTAGAATGTCACCAATGATCATAGATGATTTGATCTAATGACACATTACTAGAAAAGCAAATTGAATAGAAATTGAGAGATTTAAGGAAAGAGGCAGATCAATTTGTTATCGATGTCACATTACATTTTTGTATTCATAGGTTTAACTAATTATGATTATTTATGTTTAATCGTAATTGTGAATATAATATATATATAACATACTTAAAGAGATCGAGAGAGATATAAATGTGACTAATTGATCTAGGGTACAGCATACTACATCTACTCTGACTGATAATATCCAATTTGAGCTGCTATATATTCCTAATAGACGTATGGCAACAAGCTCTCAAACTATGCTGGTCACACAGATTATTTGTTGATAAGAATTGTGCAAAGAAAAAAGAATTACATTTGTCCCATCATGGGCGAGTAGGAAATGATAGTTTATGGGCCACCATTGTTGGGCAAATAAGCCCATATTCAATGAAAGTAACGGTAAAAGGCAGTTACTTGTATTTTAGTGGGATGCCACTTCCAAAAGGGAAGTTACATTCTTTTGTTCGTCAAGAAATAAGTACTAAGAAAAAAGTGACATACACAAACACAAAGAAAAACAGAAAGCAAAAAAGTTCCTCTAACTCTCACACTCAGTCGTTCACATATATGCTCAAAGAACAGAAATCGGAACTCTCTCGAAGTTGCAAATGTGTTTTTAATTTGTGAAAATCAAGCTACATTCCGTTGCATGATATACCTTTTGATTAGTCATTCAAGTATACCTAGAGACGTTTTCTGCATTTTCTCGTGTATGGTATTTGGAATCCATGTTTCCAATAGGCTATAATGAGATTGACTTCCATCTACTTTCCACTGTACTCAATGGGTACAACATATTGCAAGCACAGGATTGGCCTGAGCACTTCACTATCATCACAAGAATGAGGAAGAGCTATCCTCGCCCATATTGGCATGAATCTGAAGATATTGGACTTCTGCTCCACCAGATGTTTTTGACGTAATGAGAGGGAAGGGAACTAAACACACAGAGACTAAAAAAGTTGTCTGAAAACGATGAGTTATCTTGTAAAACATCTGAATTATGCTTGATTTGCTTCGAGAACTAATCATTCTGTTTGATCGCTCAACATAGTGGGAAAATACCCTCTTAGCATCCCATCAAGATTGGACAAAATCAGGTTTCATCCGTGCAATGTCTAGTCGAAACCGTGAAAACTAAAAGAAACCGAGGTTTTAGCATCATCCTAAACATAGGCTCAAAATGCCTCTGTGGTTTTGATTCTAGAGGTCAACGTATTGTCTCAGCCTAAACAGATTAGTATTTTCCTTGAGGAGATTATCTTCGAAAAACGTTCTTCGAGTTACGGCGAGTACCCAATATTTTCAGCCAAATGAAGTGGCCATTTTTGGTGAAAATCTAGACAGGCAAATTTTCTTGTTCATACTGACCAACCATCGTAATTTGGTATAGCACTACAAACTCAACAGTCTTTAATCATACATTATTTAGTTCTCACTTCCATTTATTAAGTCAAGAAGATACATCACAGAAAGGTTCAGCTTACATACATCAGCGCTGTATGTTTCTTGCACCTTTCACTACATAATATTAAACGTTTCATAAGGTTGCTCTCCAAAGAGTCCAAACAGTCTAGAAGCAGAAGACAATCATACATCCCTCTTTAACATAATGCGGCATAACAGTAGGTTGCAAAAAATCATATCTTTACTTGATTCAGGTACGATTTCCCATCAATTACTTTGCTCTGTTTAAATTCCAGGTAGTCCTTGTAGTTCATCGAGATGTATGTGGCCTGGTTGTGTTCGCCATCCACCAGCTGCTTCGCTGGCACGACGACAGTGTCAGGCGATGGTCCAGTAGAAAAAGGGATCGATAGCCTTGCAGCCTTGTTGTTCACGATAGCTCGATGCAGAACACTCTTGTATTTCCCATTGCTCATAATCTTGCACAATTGTAAAGTGTCGAGGAAAAAAAAATTAGTTGCAATAAGCTTGATCTGTTCAACGGGAGAAACTAGAGTAAATCACAAAGATTCGTATCAACTTTAACTGATTAATATCCGGTTAAAGAAACAAAGACAATAGAGTAAGTTTTTAGCAAATTTTTAAGACAACTGTATGTAATATGGTTCTATGTCTAATAACAATGTCCCTTCCGTAATACCTAAATCTGATCAGCATCTATAAACCAAGGCACACAGTATTCACACCATGATTTGAAATTTATTGGACCTCTCTTGCAAGACAGATAAGGGAGATTAGAAAGATGAAACATGGATTTCTGTATATTTACCTCGAGCTGATCAGCGGTGTTGACCACAACGGCATTTGGAATGAGATCGGCTTTGACCCACTTCCCGTCATGATAAACTTCAAGGCCGCCAACTCCATTCTGCATGAGGATGGTCAACAGGCCATAGTCTGAGTGTGAGGGTAGGCCCATAGCGAGTTCTGGCTGTGGGCATGCCGGATACAGATTTGCTGCTAGTATCTGTAGGCTTGAATCCATGTTCATTGCCTCGTCGATATAGCCCGGTTCAAGTCCTAGGCCCTCCGATATACCTTTGAGCAGTTCCCTAACTAATTTTCGAAGCGCTCCAGAGTACTCTGCCAAAACTTCACTGCAACAGACATTGCTTTCATTCGTCAGAGGAAATGCCGCGGTGGAGTTCTTTTCATCTTTAGGGATTTCACGAGTTTCTATCACTCAAATATTTTATTTGGGGTATTACCAATTGTTTTGCTCTATCAAATTGAATCCGCACTTTGCTTATCTTTTCTAGGCATACAAAATTATTTGTCTGACGTCAAGATGATCCAAAATAATGCTAACCTAATATAAGAATCGTGTACTTTCTATTCCGATATTTCAAGACTGCCAGATTTATATGTAAATATAGATCAACTTTACACACTAATAAACTAGAACCAAAGATGCTAAAGAGCTCGCGTCTCAGACGGATTGAAGTTGTTCAAGTTCAGATCCCACATGGTTAATTGAGTGGTCAAGTAGATATGGAAAATCTGGTATCCAAATCACATCGTCTCGCATATAGGTAACTTTAGAGCTCGGATCTGCCTCTCAAGTGGACAGAGTTTTATACATGGACGGAGATGGGAATTAGTCAAGTCGAAGATTTGGATTCTCGGGTTACTAGGGAAGAAGAATTTGTTCAAGTTCCTCATCAATTTTTTTTTTCCGATGTACCTGATAATTTTATACTGTGCACTAGATCTGGATGCATTGATAACTCTGAACATTATTTTAGCATAACAAGTTGAGAAGAGTGACAAACTTATTTTGCTCTACCCACATACTTACTCTTCAATTTTTCACTCCCTTAAGATTCTGTAGGTTCATCCTATACTCGATTGCGAAAAAAATGTCCACAAGTGGAAGGTTCTGTTGCTTCGGGACCGTAGCATTGAAGCTACAGTTAGGACATATAGTTGTCATTGCCACAGTTAGTAAAAACATCAGATTGTTGATATTTGTGGTGTGGTAAACTCAAACTTTTATATACAAATGGAATTAAGAAAACAGAAATATCCACATGTATATGCAAACTGAGAACATGCACACAAAGCGTAGAACTAAATTCAAGGGTAAAAGCCAAAAAAAATCCCAAATTATGCCTACTGTGATGCATGTACCCTAAAGTTTTTTCCGTGATACCAAAACCCCCGTACGTGTATATGTGCGATACATTTCCCCGCCATCAAGGATCTATCAATAACCAATGTTAAAAATCTATCTACTTATATATCGGAAAGCAAATGACATTGACATGACGCCCTCATGCTTAAGTGAAATAAAAACGACATTGTTTTAACTGAAAAATACAAAGTTACAAGTTTGGGGTTTTTTATGTCATAAGAAAATGTTTAGGATATATGTGCCGTAGTGTGTATGGTTTGAGACTTTTTATGTCACAATAAAAAAGTTTCGGGTAAACATATCACAGTGGACACGGTTTAAGAATTTTTGTGGTTTTTTTTCTTTTATTTCAATACATATTAGACCTTCTTTTCAAAGAAAGAGGGAGAGGATGGGGTACCTCAGGCCTTTTGGTTTGGTGGGGCAGTGAAACTTTGGATGCACCGTCATCTTCAGAAAATCCCTCCAGAGGAACACTTTGTCGACCGAAGCTTTGAAGCTCGTCCCGTACCTTATGGGGTCCAACACGTGCTTTCCTTCGAACTGACTCTTCTCCTCCTCTGTCAGATCGAAGAATCCCATCAGCGCCTCGACCGTCGCCTTCATTTGACTCTCGGGCACTCCGTGGTTGATCAGCTACTCACATGTACAACCAAGGGCTATACGATCAATACGTGGCAAACAAGAAACCGTTGCTAGTTTATGTGCAGCACCTAATCTCACGTAGCTTAAGCCATGAGAATAATTTCTCATTAATTCTATTTACCTCCGGCATGAATGAACAACCGTCTATTGAATCAGCTAATTCGATTCAAATTGTTGCTAATCTTTCAAGAACTATTGCAGTTTTGTCAATTCAACCCTAAATTTTTCAATTTTATCAATTGAATCTATCCAGCTAATTTTGACAAGAATCCCATGATGTGGATGTCAGCTGTGCCATATAAGACAATCAGCATTGACGTGGATAATTTTAACAATATTTTGATATTTTTCGAATTTTTATTCATCTTTCTCTTCTTTTTCCTTTTTTTTTCTCTGTCCTTTAATTTTTTTTGTTGTGGCTAGGGAGGGCTTGGCAGCCCTTGTTGGTCGTGGGCAAGGTCGCACAGCCCTCATTTGGCCTCACCCAAATGTGGGGGAGGCTGCCTTCGCCGCAGCCGTAATGGCTTCATAGGCAAGGGTTGTGGCAGTCTTCGCGATGCAAAGGCCATCCTAACTATGGCAGAAGCAAAAGAAAAAGGGTTGAACACGAAGCAAGGAGGGATGACGCATGGTCTCCGTTCTTGTTGGTGGATGGTGCTTCACCATGGGCAAAGGCAGCCTTACCCATATGTAGGGGAGGTAGGGTGAGGGCCACACGACTCTCATTTGCGGATGGCTAGGACCATTGAGCCTCCCCGACCACATTGAAAAATTAAAGAAGGAAAAGAGAAAAAAGGAAAAAAGAAAATATGAAAGAAAAAATAAATATTCAAAAAAATATTAAAATATTATTTAAAATTGTCTGCATCAACACCAACCATGCCACATAGGACCGCTAGTACTCACGTTGGTGAATTCAGGCCAGATGGATTCAATTGGTAAATTATAAAAAGGTTTAGAAGTTAATTGGTAAAATTGAAAAGTTTATAACTCAATTGGCAAAACGGCAATAGGTTTATGACTTTTTTGGATAATTTTCCTTCAAGAATTTATGACAGCTGGATAAGCAAAAGCTGATGAAAAATACCAACTGTTTGTTTTGCATGTTCGCAAGATAATAAAGTAAAAGAAAGGTACTGTGAAGCAGGTGATGAACTAGCTAAGAACATTAAGTACCATGAAGAAGCCCCAGTCCTCACAAGCCTTTGCAAGATCTGAGATGGCTTTAGACCGTTGGTCGGGATTGCTTGAGGAGAGATGAGAGAAGTCGATGACCGGGATGGAGTCATCGTGAATGGCTTGATCACCGGAAGCGGAGGTGGAGTAGGCATAGTGGGAAGGGATGGAAGTGAGGTTAGAAGATTCAGCCAGAGTCTTAACACTTGCTATTTTGAGCTTTGAAAAAGTAGCTTCTTGATAATGCGGAGTGACTGGGCAAACAGTATCCATTTGAGATGAAATTGACTCTCTTTTCGCTATTGCTAAATGTTGCTCAACTAAGCTGAACACTTGCGCTACCAATGTGGGAAAACTGATTCATCTTTGTAGATATATGTAGTAGTATCCAGTCTATAGTGGACAGCTGAATGTACTAATCTCGGGTTGTTCAAGTCTCTCAAGGACAAGTTAAAGAGTTCGCAGCCACAAAAGTTGGCCACGTAACGTAAGCATGTTTCCAGAAGAAGCCCGAACTATTTTTTTGACTAGGTCGGTAGAGATTACCAATGGAAACGCTTGGCTCTTTCATGTAGACGTGTGGGAGGAGTATAACTAAAATTCCGTGTCCCAAGTGCTCCTCCGCCAACGTCATACGTACACCCCTATATAAAAACCAAATAAACTATATCCCATTGTCTATAATCCGTAAAACTATATACTTTGTTTTCTTATTCATCCCCTACCAAATATGTCATACACACATGAATACTTGCGTTTGATGTGAGGAATAAAAGTATATGATTGCCAAGGTAAACATGGTAAAAAAAAGGGCCATTGGAGAGAGAGGGAGGAGCCAAATCAAAGGTATAGTGAAAAAAGAAATGAAAGGTTACGCTTTTTCCACTCCACATTTGGCTTAGACACTCCCTATCATAATGTTTTGACCATATTATCCCTTACGTGGTTCACTTTTTGGCACTAACCTCCTCTTTTTATTTGGTCAAATGTCTTGTTCCTTTCTTTTTCTCTTCTTTTCTTTCGTTGCGACCGAGTGTCCCTCTCTATTCTCTTTTTTTCCATTTTTTCCTTCATAGACGCCTTTGGTGTCTCATTATCTCCCATTTTTTTCTAAAAAAATTCAAATGGAATGCTATGTCGAATGCTTCCTGTGTTGGAACCAACGGAAAAATAATAAAATTTTGGAATTTGGAATAAGGGTACAAAATTTGAAGGGAGAAATGGTTCTCAAAATATTCTCAATGTAAAGCATACTGAATATTTTATCCTCTCGGATTATCAATTAGGTTGGCATCATTTTATCAATGGCTAATAAATGGCTAGGTAATAATTTTATAGGCTGCACTTTTTCCACTTTTTATTTGGCTTAGACACTCTCTATCATAGTGTTTTAACCTTATTGTCCCTTACATGGCCCACCTTTTAGCATTAATCTCATTTTTATTTAGTCAAATGTGTTGTTCCTTTTTTTTCTCCTTTTCTTTCCTCGTAGGTTCCATTTTTCTAATATTTCCACGCCTTCAGTGTCTTCCAACCGTAATGTCCCTATGTATTCCATTTTTTTCCCATTTTTTTTCACTTCAGACACACCTTTGGTGTCTCATTCTCTCCATTTTTTTCTCAAAGTAACATCCAAATGCAATGCTAAGTTGAATGCTTCCTACGTTGGAACCAAAAGAATAATAATAAAACTTTGTAATTTGGAATAGGGGCACAAAATTGGTGGGAGAAATGGTTCTTAAAATGCTTTCCGTTGGCTTCGGTAGATATATAGCACTCATCATCATGTCCTTATATAATAGCAAAACACGTGCTACACATTCAATAATGATGAAGACAAATAGTCCACACACTTATTATTCTAAGGATTAAATCTCAACACAAGAAACACAAATTACATGAGCCAATGGCTAAGAAGTCTTCATGCAGCTCCTTTGAACAGTTGTTCAAACTTCACGCGTTTTGACAAACCCATCAAAAGCTCCTCTTTTCCTCACGAAGGCTGCTAATTGTTGACTGGTGGAGTGGCTCACCAAATATAGCCCACCGGAATTCGTCTTGGTTCTTTTTCTAACACCCAGCTGTCGTGCCACACTTTTGGCCACTAAGGAAGTACATTCATTTATCCCGAATGGAAAAATTATCTCCGAATGGGCTATTAAGGTCCTATATGGATATTTCACCCAAATGTCTCACAGACATCCCATCACTAGACAAACGGGGGTTTCTCCCAAACCATACCTCACATGATAGCGGGTTGTAAGTTTTATCTTTCTATTCAATCTAAGTTTTCAATTTGGAGTCGTCAATAGTTATTATTGGTAGGTTACTAGAAATCTAATCGAGGTACGAGAGAAATACCACGATTCTGCGAATCAGAGATTCTGAGTAAGGGAACTTAATTACATTAATAATTCCAAATTGAGATTACTAATACCCTTTCGGTACCTGATGATACAATGTGTTCTAACGTATCACACGAGTTTCCAAAGCCTATCCACTAACTCTAACCATCCTAATCAAAGAAGCAATCAATCCATCATTGTGAAAACGTGCAATCAATTTCAATCAATCAAAGCAATCCTAAATTGCCTCTAAAAGGAAAATCAATCCAAAATATCCAAACTCTAGTAAAGCCCTAAATGCTTATTTATTCAATGAATTATTTAGTTTTAGGTTTGTTTTAGGGGTTAAAACCCCTTTTAATCCATAAACTTAGGAGTTCCTAAAAATGCCACTTGGGTACTTCAAAAAATTCTAATTTCACTTAAAGGGGTGGCCATAGGGTTTCTAAGCCATTCCGTGAATTTTTGAAATTTTTTATTTTTTTTTGGGAAAAAAAATTTCGTGAGAATTTCCTTTCCCGAAAATTGATTTTTGATTTTTTTGATTTTTTGAAATTTCCAAAAATTTTGAGATTTTGAAAATTTTTTATGGATTTTGAATTTTTTAAAATTTTTAAAATTTTTCTATTTTTTATGATTTTCTAGAATTTTTTTTGATATTTTTAGAATTTTTTATTAGTTATTTTTTTTTCAAAAAATTCCCACTGAGGGGATTGAACCAGGTTGTCCAATTTAGACAGCTCCAGCCAAGTTGAATAGGTTGGCATTGGTGCTGGCCATCACCCCAGCGGGCACAATGCTAAAACAACGCCATTTGGCCCTATGCTCATTGTAGCATTTCATTGAACAGGTGGTGGGCACAAACCAGATTTGAAGGTTCTCAAGGCCATCGGTTTGAGCTCGCCGCCGAGGATCTTCCAATGAGTTTTTTGCCATTGTTTTAAGTTTTGAGTATTGTCCTTATCATCCACTGTCAATCTAGCTTAACCATTATGCCGCCGAACTACTATTAGCTAGCAAAAAACCGATTCAATAACCCTAACGTGCAATCTTATCTAAAACTAGATGTTGTCATCCTCATACAATCATATAGAACGCCCTAACCGTCTAAATTGATTCAAACAACAATCAAAGCAAAAAATGAGGTTGAAAATCACTGACTTGGATGGCCTAAGCCACTATAGGCACTCCGGCAAGATGGTTTAATGGGTGACCGACTCAATTCACATAGGTTTAAGCATTCAAATGCAATCAAACAATGAAAAACATAATTAGAACATGTTTTAAGCATCTATAATTGCCAAATCACAAAGAAACACGCATGATTGAGCTCAATCGAATTCAAACACCTATTCTGGAATTTTACCAAATTGTGAGCATGATCGGACTTTACTTGCTTCCATGGAGATCAAGTCTAAAGTTTCAGTACAAATGGCAACCATAGGGTGATTTTTTTAAACTTTCTCTCAAAACTGATGAGCTTCTTCACTCCGAGAAAGCTCTGGATTGATCAGCCGAGGCATCGTTTCAAGCCTTCACGATAAGCTTTGTTGTAAGTTCACCAATGAGGAAACTCGATGGTAAGATTGCTGGCGTTTTTTCAATTGGAAAGCGTCGATCGCTCAGCCTCAAGAGTCATTACTCACGCTTGCATTCGATCTCTCTCTTTCTCGCACTGGTTCTCTCTCTCTCTCTCTCTCTCTCTCTCTCTCTCTCTCTCTCTCTCTCTCTCTCTCTCTCTCTTCTGTTTGGAATATCGTCGAACAGCTCCTCTTTTTCGAATAATGCTTTTTCTCTCTGTTGTAGTTTGATTGCTCGCCAAAAGTTCATTCCCACCGACCTCCGAGTTGGTTTTATTGAATCTTCGAAGCCAACTAGAGATTTTCCAGCTGTTTCACTTATTTATCACGTGCTTAATCGACATAGGTAAGGCGGTGAAGAGGCGGGCCGAGGAGATATTTTCCAGATTTAGCGTGTTTCGAGCAAGTTAGGTGAAGAAGGAGACTGACCTGGGTCAAGTCAGGTCAATCCAACAGACTCGAGTTGAACTAAATTCGCAAATTGAACACGATTTTAGCCCTATTTTTCAATTTTAACCCCAAAATTGGATTCCTCAGCACATTTTGCATCCAAATATGAAATTTGTCCTAATTTTTTTCACAATTAAACCCAAAATTCTCAAAATTTTAAATTCAGATAATAGGGCTTTTGTTTAATTCAGTATCCAGATGATCTGATTAGGTAAAATTGATGCTAAAATTGGATTACCCATAACTGATTAACCCTAGGAATGGTGATGCCTTGGTTCTACAATTTCGAATTGACCAAGATTCCCAATTTGGCCTTAAAATCCCTAATTTTTAATTGATTTTTTGGGTTTTTCAATTATTTTGTTAAATTGTCCAATTGGACTGACCAATATGCAATTCAAGGTCGCTGAATCATTTGATATGAAGGCAGTATGTACTAAAAATGACTAGAAATGACTCAATTGAATTTTTGGTTTAATTTGGGTATGATTTCCCCAATTTTGGGAAAAACATATTCCCAATTGATATTTTAAGAAATTGAAGCTTCAGTGATGAAATTGGATTTAAAATAAGCCTAATGACTATTTTATGGAATTTTTTAATTCCATTTGATATTTTTCTTGATTTTCCACTCATTTTGGCCAAAAAGAAAATAAGTAAAAATTCTAAAAAATTCTAAAAAATAATTATTTTTGGTTTAGAAATAGGTTCCTAAGCATGGCCAAGGTTCCTAATCCTAATTTTATGATTTTTAAGAAAATTATAAAAATGGAAAAAAAAATCAAGTGCCAAAAGCTGCCCCTTTTGTAGATTAGGCTTGTCAGATGTTGATCTCAAAGACAATGTGACACCTGAGTTTTAATTGACTCTACTAACAAAACAAATAAAGATTTTACAACAATTGTTTAATGATCTTACTTTAAAGTTCCTGACCCGATCCAATTTTTCACCTTTGCTGTATTTGAGAAATTTTTAGTCACTGAAGGAAAGAAAAACTTACCTGTTTGTGAGAACTCTTTCACTGATTATCTCAAAATGTGAATTGATGACGGTAATGATTGTGATGAATTGAATTTTGATCTTGTGGTTTTAAGGATGACCTACTAACCTTTGTGGTTTAAGAATAAACACACAAACCTTTGTGGTTTAAGGATAAACCCATCAATCCTGTGGTTTAAAGATATACCCATGAATTTTTGTAGTTTAAGGATGAAACCACCAACCCTGTGGTTTAAGGATACACCCACGAACTTTTGTGGTTTAATGATGAACCCACCGACCCTATGGTTTAAGGATACACCCACGAACCTTTGTGGTTTAAGGATACACTCACGAATCTTTGTGGTTTAAGGATAAACCCACCAACCCTGTGGTTTAAAGATACACTCATGAACTTTTGGGGTTTAAGGATAAACCCCCCAACCTTGTGATTTAAGGATACACCCACGAACCTTTGTGGTTTAAGGATGAACCCACCAACCATACGAAATAGTCTTCTAAGGCTACAGACTTCGATCACTTGCGGGAATCTCGAGGCTACTAATTTGGGATCACTTGCAGAAGGACTATAAAAGGACATGTTATGGGCTAAAAATTCATCTAAGGCTACAGGCTGCAATCACTTGCAGAGGGTGATAGCTCCGAGGCTATAAACCTGCATACACTTGAAAAGACTATTAAAATCACAATATTCAAAGCTACAAGACGCGATCACTTACGGAGGGTAATAACTCCGAGGCTACGACTTGTAATTTGCTTTGGAATACCTATTTGAAAATGTGGTTTAAGGATAATCCCACAAAACTCTTATAAAACTAAGGTTTAAGGAAAGACCCAAAACCGTTTTGAAAATTAGGGTTTAAGGAAAGACCCAAAAACCGTTTTGAAAGTTAGGATTTAAGAAAAGACCCTACAACCTTTTTTGAAAATTAGGGTTTAAGGAAGGACCCTAATACCATTTTAAAAATTAGGGTTTAAGGAAAGACCCTAAAACCTCTTTGAAAACTAGGTAATTTTGATATTCAAACATGCATTCTTTAGGTTAATGCATTTTGACAATCAAATTTCGTTTTAAAGGAAGCATTTGAGCAAATTGCTTGAAATCTTTTAAGAAATGCTTAAAATGATCAATTAGAATACCTTCATTAGAAAGGATTTATCTCAATCTATGAATTTGGTCTATCTCTTTTATTTGTTGATAAGGGAATCATCCTGTACTTCTCAATTTATCTCTCATGACCAATCCTCGGGTACTCAGAGATATTCGCAGTGTATACAATCTGATTGATCCGACAAGGTCTTTTTGAAGTATCGTAATATAGGCTTGATCAATGTTTATTCGAAGGATAGGCATTTTGAGGCTAAGAAAGAATTTTATTGTCTTCTGATTCATTTCGGTCTACAAGTTAAGAACCTTAAGGATAAGACAAGATAAAATTGCACACACTTCTTTAAGTGATGGCTTTTGTTATGTTCCTCCAACTTGCACCTCTCCGGAAAAGATAAGATCCACAAGAGTTGTACTCAATTTTCATATTAATCTTAATTTTTAAGCTAATTATTTCGTGACCATCAACCCCAAGTTCTTCCAAGCCCGTGACCCATAACTTTTACTCTTAGATTTTAATTGATCATGCCTCTCCATTTGAATCTAAACTTTAATGAAATATTTATAGTGTCGAAGAAATATTTGCCAAACCTTCCATGAGTTAAACGAATAGAAAAGAAAGGGGGCTCAGCTCCCAAGTTTAAAACATTAAGCTGCCAAAATCAACTTGGAATAGAAATTGAGATTGAAAAATCAAGGGCGCCAACTAAAATATTTTCAAAAGAATGTAATATAAAACCATGATCACAATGACAGTTATCATTGAGGAAATCAAGAATTTTTTATAAGGAAAAACTAAGAGTTTTCACTTTGAATTAGGTCAGCTTTCTTATCGATATCTGTGAGGAGATTACTCAAGATTAAATAGTTCTAGACACTCCACTGATATCTAACAGATCTATATAATAATCTTGTGAATGTGCATAGGTTTTGAGCTACATACACAACTCCACCGAGAGAAACTAAAGGTTCATAGAAGATACCTTTTCATTTAATTTTATAAAGATTAATATGCATAATCATAATTTATTTCTCAGAACCTCAATTTAACAGTTCTAAAAAAACCCAATTTCATTGATTAATTACACCTCATTAACTGGACCAGTGAATATGAAGTGTATTTGTATGAAAATATGCATGTTAAGGGGATTATTGACTCCATATATTAGTGTTTTATGGACTCGATAATGTAAGCTTATTTAGGGGATTACGTGGATCTCGCGTTATTCAATGGTTGAGCCTGACCACCTCTCTGTGACCTCTTTTTGCTATTAACCTCCACGTAATGACCCGCTTTTCCGATTCTCTGCAAAATATAAGTAACAATTCACGCTTCTCATTGCAAACTCCAAATCCTTGCGTGTTTCCCCCCCTAACACGTGCCAACCACACGTCCACCATCGTTGCTCTGATGCTGCTCTCTCTCTAACTCTCTCTAAAACGAAGAGGAGGAAGATAGAACAAAGTGACGTTAACGGTGCGCATGATAACGATTCTGTATTCGAAAATTAATTTTGCTAATAAATAATTTTTTTTTATTCCGTACCCGAGAATAATTTCTATGCATTTGAAGGCGTTTAGTAACTGTTCAAAATTTTTATTCTTAAAATAAAAAAAGAATAGAAATGCTTTTGGTAATTACATAAAATTTCTTTTTATTAATAATATTTTAATATATATATTTTTTCTTTCTTTCTCTTCCCTTCCTTAGCCATGGTTGGTCACCGGTGCCAGTAACCAACCACAGGCCAGCGTCGGCAAGGGCGGCAGTGAGGTCGACCTCGCCCTGGCTGGGCGAGGCCTCAACGTCGCGGCCGTGAGCCACCCTCACCGACTCTAGCCTATGGCCGGTTGCCAGTGGCCAGCGGCAGGCCGGGAAGAAGAAGAAGAATAACAAATCAAGAAATAAGAAGAAAACCAAAAAAAATTAGAAATGCAAAAATTGTTCCCTTGCTTCTTGATTTTATTTTAAAATTGATTCTGAAAGTAATTTTTTTGAAAATTTGTGCTCGGGCATAAAAATTTTAATTAACAAATTTTTATTCTCCAATTGATTCTAAAATAAGATAACAGAATTTTTACTATTTGACAAATTGGTAAACAGTTCTTAAGAGTTAACCATGGTGAGCAGTTAAAGTTGCTGTTTGGCCATCTTTGGTCACTTGGCAATTATTAAAGCTTCGTGTTTTGTCAACCTCCAGGTGCAAATTGGCAGTTCGACTTTGTGCACGTGAAGGCTACTCAGTCAACCACGGAACTGTCCCATCTGTCTTTCTTTTTCTTCGAATCTCTGTACGACAATTGACAAGTGAAAAGCATATGGAAATGTTTGGCCCCCACATCAATTGTACAGAAGATAGACAAAACTCTAAACCGGAAAAGAAGAGTAAAGAATATCTTTTATTTAAGTACATGTATTTCACGACAAAAAAAAGTACATGTATATACCTATAATATACCTTGTAAAATAGAAATTAAAAAGAACTGGCTGAAAAAGCCTGAAAACATCACACTAATGTGTGCACAACCACGTAAAATTATATATTTAGCCCCAAATTTATACAAATTATTTTAAGCTTAATAGCAACAAATATTCTAATAAGAGCGACCTTCTTAATACAGGCGATCATTCAAAATGAAAATAGTTTTAATCGATGGTGAAATATACTTACCCATATAATCCAAAATTTGGATGGCCTGATATGATCAAATGGTCATCATGGACGTATATATAGTGTAGTGCCACAATGGAGCTGCTGTTCTGTTGACCATGGACATAATAAAAATATTAGTCAAAAAGGTATGTGTTCCATATGTGGTTGTGATATTCAATTACTATACCACAAACAAGTAATATAGGATTAAATTAGAAGATATATAAAAAAAAAAACTCTCAACCATATATATAACATCTCCATGCACCATTGCAGAGGATGAAGATGTTGTCTTGTTCATTCACTTTGTTTCGTGGGATTAGTATATTGAAAATTATAAAAATTGTCACGATTACACGTTCGTGACAAATAATCGTGACAATTTTTAGGATTTAATTATATATTTTTAATATTTTAAGATTTAATTATACTTTCGCAAGAAGTTTTAAAGTTTAATTTCACTTGCTTGAAAATTTAAGGATTTATAATGCATTTATCTCTTATTTGCTTCTTCGTTCTTATTATAGCTTGATGGGCATGAGCGAACGATGAGCTGTTATGCCAAGTGCAAAACAATATTTGAGATGAGAAACTTATAGATATTATTGACATTTCTTTGAGTAATATCTACCAATGCATCTATAGTCAAGTCGATATGTATTATTGTTGATGAGGACATCGACACTTGCAGGGAAATTTGTACATATTGAGTTTCGCATCAAATGGAAGATGTTATTTAAGGACAAAGAGCCACTCCAAATGTTCGCTACCCTGAATTTTCTTTTGAGAGCTAGATCCATGTAAAATCGAATCCGTTCCAGAGAATGAAGTGGGTTAGAAATTGGGTGAAAAGAAGTGAGGAAACAAAGATCCAAGGAAAACGAAGAGAATGGTAGAGTAAGATTTTCCTGTGGGCCCACAAGATATATATTCCTCACAAAAAAGTGGAAGGAAAATAGAGGGAAATGCAAAATAAGTTCCTTCTGGACTCTGTCATTTCGAGACGGGACATGTGACAGATGTTTGAATGAGATGGGGTTGAAACTCCGGAAATATCAGCGAAGCTGTCGGCAATAATTTTGACGAAAGAGAAGACGATGAAGAACGCAGAGCGAATGCGAAATGGGAAAAGCGAAAGATGTCTTGATCAGTTAGGTCGTAGCTCCTCAAATATCAACGAAGCTGTCACCAACATATTAAGATTAGAATTTAAATAAGTGATGATTTCTGGTGTACAAGAATATTCTCCGGGCCCTGCCCAGGGGTTAAAAAGTAAAATGGAAGGGGCCTCAGCTCCCAAGTTTTAAACATTAAGCCCGAATATTGAGATAAAAAAATAACAATTTTCCAACGTGGGATATTTGCAAATTATTAAGTTCACCCAGGCTTCTGAGACAAGAAAGTGTATCGTCGAGGATTCATTGATGACGAGAGCCGATAGGTATTGCATCTTTGATAACGCCCAGTCTGATTGACAAAGTGTAATAATTATAAGATGCACGAGAGTTGCCCTCGATTCATCTGTTGTTATTTAAGCTAATTATGTTGCGACCATCAACCAAAAATTCTTCTAAGCCCATGACCCAAAACTTCTACTTTTAGATTTTGAGTAATCAGGCCTCATCATTTAAATCTAAACTTTAATGAAACTAGTTTTTCAGCCCACAACTACGCAAGGATTACATCTTAGTTCTTTTTTCACATGAAAAAAAAAACATATATAATGTGAGATTAAGGTTAGAGTTTAGATAAATAATAGTTTCTAGTATAGAAAAAAATATTCACCAATTCTTCCCAGGAGTCAAAACGAAAAAAAAGTGGGGGCTCAGCTCCTAAGTTTAGAACGTTAAACTGCCAAAATCAACTTTGAATAGAAATTGAGATAAAAAAAAATGAAGTGTGGCAACTAACAGATTTAGAAAGAACGTAATATAAAAATTATGTGTCTAGTAATTATCTGGTGTGTATGAAATGGAGGGACCGCTCCACCTAATGGAGATTTGTCGGATGCTCAAGGAGTCTTGGACACTTCGTTGATATAAACACCTATCTATTAATCTTGGGAATTTGCATAGGTT
The DNA here is from genome assembly GCA_024500025.1 of Syzygium aromaticum. Taxonomy (NCBI): domain Eukaryota; kingdom Viridiplantae; phylum Streptophyta; class Magnoliopsida; order Myrtales; family Myrtaceae; genus Syzygium; species Syzygium aromaticum. Next base: position 4,683,041 of record CM044891.1, on the reverse strand, counting down.
TTGAGCTATATGCACAACTCCGTTGAGAGAAAATGAAGGTTCATGAAAGATGTCTTTTCATTTTTTGTATAGAAAATTACTAACTATAATCATCATTTATATTTCAAAGCTTCACTTCAATAGTTCTAAAGAAAACCCAATTTCATTGAATGATTGCACCTCCTTAACGGATCCAGTGAATATGAAGTGTATTTGTAAGTAATTATCTCTCTCTCTCGGACCTCTCTTTGCTAATATTCTCCACGTAATGAGCCTCTTTCCGATTCTCCACAAAAGTAACGGAACAATTCTCTGCAAACTCCAAATCCTTACGTGTCTCCTCTCCTTCCCTACCAAATACCAGACTACACATCCACCATCGTTGCTCTGCTGCTGCTGTTGCTGCTCAGAGGAGGGGGAGGAGGATGATGACAGAACAAAGTGAGGTTAAAGAGTTAACCAAGGTGCAGTTAAGTTGGTTTTTCGCCATCGTCGGTCGCTTGGCAATTGTTAAAGCTTTGATGTTATGTCAATCTTATGCTGCAGATGGGCAGTACGACTTGATACATCCTGAGTCACGAGACAATTATTAAGCTTCGTGTTATCTCAACCTCACGCCGAGGGACCCAACTCCGCCGTACCGTACCGTACCGTTTGTCTTTCTACACGTTGTCCCAGTCCAGCTTCAAGTTAATGTCTGCACAACCGTGTATGATAATATATTTGGTCCCAAATTCGTATAACTTGTTTTACGAATAACAGCAACAAATATTCGAAAAAAAAAGCAACCAATTAATTTGGTCCATCACTCAAAACAAAACTAGTTTAATCGATGGAAAAACATACTTACAAATATAATCTAAAAATTTATACAACCTGATATAATCAAATAGTTATCATGCACGTATGATTATTGTAGGGCCGCAATAAAAGCTGACATTCTATTGCCTGCGGACCTAATATATTAGCCATGATATTCAATTTCTATATCAAAAAACAGATAATATACAAAAAAAATTACAAGATATTGTTCAACGAAAGAGATTAAAAGAGCCTCTAGATCCTATAAAACATATCCAACCACCTTTTCTGAGGATGTAGTTGTCGTCTTGTTCATCCACTTTGTTTCTTTGTGCAAGCCATCTACGTCTCGTCTCTACTACTTCATTCTTATTATAGATTGATGGGCCTGAGCGAACGACGAACTATAATGCCGAGTGCAAAACATAATTTGAGTTGAAAAACTTAACCGATATTATTGACGTTTCTTTGAAAAACATAATGCATGTCTAGTCAAGTCGATGCACATTGTTATTGACGAAGACATCGACACTTGTGAGGGAACTCATACATCTCGAGTTTCATGTTAGATGGAAGATGTTATTTACGGATAAAACCGAATCGGGCCATTCCATAGAATGAAGTGGGTTTTAGAAATTGGGTGAAAAGAAGTGAGGAAACAAAGATCCAAGGAATACGAAGAGAACGGTAGAGAAAGATTTTCCTGTATGCCCACAAGATATTTTGCGCTCCAAAAAGTGGGAGGAAACACAAATAGAGGGAAATGCAAAATGAATTTCTTCTTCCCTTAAATGACGAGTTCGGTGGGGCCATGATACATTGCATTTTCTGGACTCTTCTGTCATATCGAGATGGGACCTGTGACATATGTCAGAGTGAGATGCGTTGAAGCTCCAAAAAAATCTACCAAGTTGCGACAATACTTACGGTGAAGGATAAAAGATAACAAGGGACACAGATTGAATGGGAGATGGTAAATGCGATAGATGTCCGAGTAAAAAGATCGATTGAAGCTCCTAAAATATCAATGAAGCTGCCACCAATATTTTATGTGAAGGATAGAAATGACACAGAGTGAATGCGAGATGAGAAATGTGACAGATGTTTGAATTCGATGGGTTGAGGCTTCGAACATATGCACGAAGGTATCAGCAACACTTTCGGTGAAGGAAAGAAGATGGTGCAGGATACGGAGCAAATGCGAGATGGGAAATGTGATAGATGTCTGCATTTGATGGGTTGAGGCTCCAAACACATGCACTAAGGTGTCGATAACATTTTCGGAGAAGGGCAGAAGACTGTGAAGGACACAGGGTGAATGCGAGATGGGCAATGTGACATGGGTTTGAATGAGAGGGGTTGAAGCTCCAAAAATATATCTACACGAAGATGTCGGCAACACTTCCAGTGAAGGGTCCTCGAGTATCAGAAATATTCTAAGGTTGTTCGGAGTGTGTATGAACCCAAACAGATTTTGGTTAGGATGGCCAATGGGCCGTGCTGGTTTAGACCCGTGCTCTCGGGCCACACGCGAAGGGCAGGCCTTGAGCACTTCGATGTCGGTTACTGGTGAGGTGAATGAATATCTCAGCAAAGATGACAGCGACAATGTCGACCATCGGCATCAACTGTACCAATTATAGTCCACCATCAGTACTAGCAAACGAATTATTAGAGACCATAAGCGAATGTTGAGTTACAAGGATATGGCAATGACAATCGCCTGCATCTCTTCGCCCGTCCTCTATGCTCATAGGCCGTACAGTGTCTCCTAATTATCTACATCATCTATGGAAATAAATGTCTCAATTTGATTATGCTTAACTTCAAAGAGCCCAAATTTTTTTTTTTTTTAAAAGAAAAACATCTCCAGAATCATGTACTCTCTGATTAAGAACAATGGGGCCACTCCGCAATTTCTTCATACTAAAATTGCCTTTGGCCCCCACTGCTTGAAAAATACGGAAGCTGCCCAGCTATCTTGCATTATCATCTTTTATAGAAGCTTACCATCAATCTTTAATTTTCTGTTATGACTTGCTTGTTGCAATTTCACATGGATTGCAACTTTGATTGCTAAAATACCAAACAAAGTTTGTATTTATTCAAGATGAGAAGAGGATTTGGTTTTCTATAGTTGGATGCAATATCATCGGACACCCCACCAAAGCCAAACAACACAATCAAGAAAATCTTGTTTTTTCCCCCATAATCTATTTTCTTGGAACTTATCATCAACGTTTTCCTGGACTTCGTTAGGGGAACTTACTCGCAACTTCTTCAACGTGTCTATTGACGCCGATTTATCTTGACAAGAAAGAAATGGACCGATGACCTCAAGAGCCAAAGGACATGTTCCGTGAGCCTGTTATAACCATATGGATGCGAGTATCTTGGGAAGGGATGTCTGCTGAAAAGCTGGAGGGCTTGATCGGAGTTCCTCTCCCCTACCTCATAAGCCAAAAACCTGCTTGGTTGTTTCACGATGTCCTCGTCTAATATTTCTTCCTCAACCAGCCCGATGCTTTTGTCCTGGATTGTAATTATTATCCTGCTTCCAAAATCAAACCAATTCTAGTTCCTTGCTAGTTTCTTGAACTGCTCCTTCATGCCACATGCAAAACACTACAAGAATAATGCACTAACATGTGTCAAGTCTCGTTGTTCAAATTTTCTCTTTCAGCGTTTGAGCTAACCGAAAAAACAAATAAGAAATAAAAAGAAAGGAACATGAGATTCTCCTAAACAAACTAAAGGAGCAAATGAAATTTGAAGGGTCAAATGCTCAGTGCAAACTCCTCTACTATAGATTTGCCTTTTTTCCCGTATGGAGACAAAATTTGTAGGGTCAAAGACCTTTATTGTATTTTTTTTTTCGTGCTTTTCTCGTAATGACTCACGAATTACATCTTAATTCTTTCTTTCATACGGCAAAACCAATATATAATGTGAGATTACTGTTAAAATTTAAATAAGTAATAATTTCTAGTGGAGAAGAAATATACTCCAACCCTTCTCGGAGTCATAAAGAATAAGAAGAGCTTGGCTCACACGTAAATCAAGTGTGCTTACTGAGTAGGTAGTGTCAAACCATGATCACAATAACAGTTACAATTTGGGAAATGAAGAATTCTTTTATAAGGAAAAAATCAAGAGATTTCACTTTAATTGGATCGGCTTTATTCCAAGAAAACTAAGCGGTACTTATCTTTTAACCCCGAGAGGTTGCTCAAGTGGTAAGTGTGTTTAACTTCATCACTCAAAGCTTGGGATCGAATCAGAGCACTTGCACATTCTCTTGTGGCCACTCCCAAGTGCGCACACTTGCAAGTCTGTGGTGGTTACCCGGTGTGTGTGGGATGGAGGACCATCGCACTGCATGGGGATAAGTTGGACACTCAAAGATTTCTAGACACTCCATTGATATCAAAGAGATATCTATCTATTAATCTTGCGACAATGCATAGGTTTTGAATTACATGTATAATTGAATAGGAAAAAATTGAAGGTTGATGGAAGATGCCTTTTCTTTCTTTTTCTTTATAAAAAGTGTTAATCATAATCATTATTTATTTCTCAGAACCTCATCTTAATAGTTCTTAAAAAAACTCATTTTCATTGATTGATTACACCTCATTAGTGAGACCAGTTAATATAAGTGTATAAGTATGTAAGTATAGATACACTACAAATGCCAGATGGCAGTACGACTCCATATATGTGAATGCTAGTATTATTCGAGTAAAGAATATCTTTTTATTCAAGTATCCGATTCCTCGTAAAAAAGAAATTAAAAAAGGAATGGCTAAAAAAGCCTGAAAGCATCACGTTTATGTGTGCATCACCATACACAATTATATATTTAGTCCCAAATTTTTACAAATTGTTTTACGACTAACAGCAGCAAATATTCTTAAAAAAGCAACCCTCTTAATTAGGTCAATCACCCAAAACAAAAATATTTTTACTCGAACGTAAAATATACTTACACACACTACAAAATAACTGGATTTTTGCCACGAAAATTTGCGACGAAAAAATTTTCGTTGTAAATTTGCGACAAATTTTCCAACGAAAAGTAAAATTTGTTGGAAATCGTCGCAAAATTCATTGGAAATTAGCGACGAAAAATTTTTCGTCGCAAAATTCGTTGGAAATTTGCAACAAAAAACTTTTCGTCTCAAAATTCATTGGAAATTAGCGACGAAATTGTGTATTGATAATGTGAATTTATATGACGTCCTAGCAAATTGAAAATAAATAACATGACGGAATTGAGCAGAAAATGACATGATCCAAGCAGACCAAGCCTAGCTACTTGAAGGGAAAAATTTGAGATCCGACCTTGTTTCAGTCGTTTTAGTATTTCTCTCTAAGATATGATGATATGAAAATATCAATATTCACTATTCTCATATGTGTGTATTGATAATGTGAACAGGGACAAACCCATGCTCTCGAAAAAGCTGGGTTGTCACACAAATATCATCCATTAGATTACTTGAACTTCTATTGCCTAGGCAAGCGGGAGCCCTTGTCCTCTTAGCAACCTTCATCCCAAGCAGTGAATCAACAATCCGAACATAATGCGGCGGTATATGTCTATACTCTTTTCATGGATTCTTCCTTTGACTCATCTGTTAAAAAAGTCAAACAAAGAGAGTCATTAAGAACTATGGTTTCAGCATGAGTGGTAAAAAGACTTTCGGTTGAAACATGTTTGTGGTTTCTATCCATGCAGGCGTCGGTTCAAAAGTTCCGCAGATTCACGATATATGTGCATGCCAAGGGAATGATAGTAGATGATGAGTATGTGATCATGGGATCGGCAAATATCAACCAAAGATCTCTTGATGGCTCAAGAGACACCGAAATCGCAATGGGGGGTTATCAGCCGCATCACACTTGGGCCGGGAAAAAGAGGCATCCGCGTGGCCAGGTTAGTTACTTTGGGTTAGCCTCTCATCTGAATAGCATAAACTAGGCGAACACCTGAGCGAGTGCAGCGAAATTCATCCACAAACTGAATCTTGTAAATAATTATGTCAACTTATGCTATGCAGGTTTACGGTTATAGGATGTCGCTTTGGGCGGAGCACTTGGAAGATTTAGAGGACAGCTTTAGGGAACCTCAAAGCACTGAATGTGTGAAGAGGGTGAACAAAATAGCCAAACGGAACTGGAAAGCTTATGTGGATGAGGACCAACAAAATCCCAAGGAAATGAGAGGGCACCGATGCAGTATCCAATTCATGTGAGCAGAGACGGTAAAATCGGTCGGTTTCGAAACGTTTCCTGATGTGGGCGGAAAAATCCTCGGGTCACCCACCACTCTTCCCGATGCTCTCACGACATGATTAAATATGTAAATCAGTTGCATTCAATTCTGAGAGTGTGCAAATGCAATGTTATACCAAAATTTTCAAGTGATTTTGGGTTAAATCTCGGTAATTTGAACAACTGAAATTGAGAAATATGAGTAGAATGAGCATTCATGAGCTTGACAAAGCAAGTTATGATTCAGATAGATACTCTCTACTAATTAAACCAAGTTGGGCGCATGACATGCGATGTCATTGCTGTATAAAATGCTTCGGATGAGTTGATGTTATTGTGTGAACATTAAGATAATTTCATATGCTTCATCAAGTTCTTCTTGGCTAAGTGTTTTCCATTCGAGATTTATAGCATAAACTTATTGTCTTAGAGGGAAAAGATTAAAACATTTTCAGATCATAAAAATAATTTCTTGCTAGCCTCGTTGATCATACGGTCTTTCTCCACCGGGTTTATCGAGAAGGAAGAAACCTGTTTTAATCTTTTTAACGAGACAAAAAACTAAGTGATATTATTAAAAGTGTATTTTTAGTTAGTAAACTCAATGAAATCTATTTTTTGAATTTTTGAAAGAGCCTGAAAATTTAATATATTATACTAAAATTGACGTTAAGCACATTAAATTCATTCATATTTTAGTAAAAAATATACTTCTTTTTCAGATAATTTTTGAAGAGCTTTGTCGAGAGAAAAGTAAACGTATAGGATAATCTCTCGGTAATATATGATAATAAAAATGCTCTTTGCTCATTAACTACATTCAGTTTTAATGAGTTTTAGAGCAAAATTTCTTGATAACAACAAGTGCAATTGACTTTATGACCGAGAATATTTCAAGAGGAACTTTTTAACATATTAGTATAGCTATAAACATCACATCTCAATATATGTAAATCTAGAATAATAGATAATTAAATTAATTCCGCGAGAATGAGAAAATATTAACGTTTATGAATTCTTGCAAAATTGACTCTCTCCCTCTCTCTCTATATATATATATAAATAAATGAAGGTGAACACGACTGTAATGGTGGGCCACCAGTGGTGGCTAGCCTGCAAGGAAAGGTTGAGAATATTAATACCTGCTTTAGTACTAAAATTGTTGGCTCACCTGAATATTGTGGAATTCCATGCTATTTTCAAGAGGGTAAAGTGTCTGAAAAGTCCTAAACCTTTTAATTATGTCAATTTAGTTATAAACCTTTTGATCCATTGCTAATTGTCCTTCTGGCTAATTTTGGCTAGATATTGCTAACGTGAATGTCAGCCGGCTTACATGGCACCGCCATCACTGACGTGGACAACTTTTAATGTTATTTTAATATTATTTAATTATTTATTCTTTTATTTTCTTTTTCCTTATTTCCTTTTTCTTTTTTTTTTCCTTTCCTTCCTTCTTCTTCTGGCCGGTCGTCGAACCTCGGCGACCGGCCAGAGCCTAGGGCCAGCAGGGTGAGGCTCAACCTCTTCAGATCTGGTGATGCCCTTGCTGGCCCTGGCCTTTGGGCGGTCGATTGGATGAAGAAGGAAGAAAATGAAAAAAAAGAGAAAAGAAAAAAATAATTTGAAAAAAATATTAAAATATTGTTAAAAGCTGTCCATGTCAGCGCCGACGATGTCATGTAAGCCAGCCTACGTCCATGTTAGCAATATCTGACCAAAATTAGCTGGAAGGAATGAATTGTCACAAATGAAAAAGGTTTAGGACTTAGTACCATTAGAAGGTTTATGACTAAATTGGCATCAATTCCAAAGTTTTAGGACTTTTCTTACACTTCTCCCATTTTTAAGAAGTTACACGCGTCCAAATAAGAGAGGAAATGTTGGAAATAATTAAGCCATAGAATTTTTTTGTTAAAATAGTAAGGGTGGAGATCAAGACAAATAAATTGCCTCATTGTTAGGAGTGTTATGTTTAAAAAAGTACTCACTCAAATGAAAACGTACATTACCAAGAAAAATTTCTATACAAACAGGTTAAAGAGCACACTAACAGATAGAACAAATATTCTTAAATATAGTAATCATCCTGTATAAGGACAAATATTCGAGAGGCCGTATATGATAATGTGAAATGAAGAGTAGCATCAATTACTAATGAAGAGTTCTCTAGTTGAATACCTCAACTATTGTAATAGAAGTATTTTGTACTTGATGTAGTGAATTTCCAAGCTATTAAAATAATTAATCAATTGAATTTTTGAAAAAACTTATTGGTAATATACAAAATCAATAGATTAGCATCAAGCAGTCAAGCAGTCAGGTAGACTTCTCCAATGAATAATTAATTAATTGAAATATGTAACAGTAGAGTAGAAACAAGTTGTAGAATGTGAAATCACGGGAATGCGAATTGTGGCAATCTTACTCCTTTTCATCTTACAATTTTTCATGCAAAGGTATTTTCTAATTTTCATATGAAAATCATTCTTTAACTTTCCTAAACATTGCGTGGGCTATAATGCCAGCAGTTATTATAATAGTGTTTCACTTAACGTTAAAAAAGAAAGGAAAAATTGAAGCACAAATTCTAAAACGTATCACAATAATGCATGTGTGGGCAATGAGAATGATAAAATTTGATTTTTCGAGAAATTAAGCGGACATAAAGCTCTTTAAAAAAATGAGGACTTTAGTGCACTACAAAAAAACAGGTTTTTTCCGACGAAATTTCCAACGAAAATTTCTGAAAAATTCGTTGGAAAAGGCATTTCCAACGAATTTTCCAACGAAAAAATATTCGTGGGTAATAGGTCGTCGGAAAATTTTCCAACGAAAAATTTAACTTTTCGTTGGAAATTTGCGACGAAAATTTTTTGTTGGAAATTTCGTTGAAAATTTCGTGGGTAAATTAGTGGCTAAATTCCTTAGAAATTTCGTTGGAAATTTCGTTGCTAAATAGTCGTTGGAAAATTTGTTGGAAAATTCATTGGTAATTATTTGTGGGCAAATTCGTGGGTAAATTCGTTGGAAATTTCGTTGTAAATGTTGTCGCTAAAAATTCGTTGCAAAGTCGTGGAAAATTTCGTTGGTAATAAGTGTTCGAAAAAATGGTGGGAAAAAGAATTTCCAACGAAAGAAAATTCGTTGGAAATTAAATGCGGGAAAATTTTTGGGGCAACAAAATCGTTTAAATTTGCAACAAAACTGAGGTCATGGCAAAATTCGTTGGAAAATTTTCAACATAATCGTTGGAAATGTCGTTGGAAATCCTTTAAATATTCTAAAGAAACTTAATTTTCGTTGTTAATTGGCGACGAAAAATAAATTCGTCGGTAAGTTTGTTGGAGAAATAGTTGGAAAATTTGTTGGAAAAATTTCGTTGGAAAAACTTCGTTGGAAAATTCGTTGGTAAAATTTCGTTGGAAAATTTGTTGGTAAAAATTCGTTGTAAAATTCATTGGTAAAATTTCGTTGGAAAATTAGTTGGTAAAATTTCGTTGAAAAATTCGTTGGTAAGAATTCGTTGGAAAAATTTCATTGGAAATTTCGTTGGTAAAATTTTGTTGGAAAGTTCGTTGGTAAAAATTCGTTGGAAAAGTTGTTGGTAATATTTCGTTGGTAATATTTCGTTGGTAAAAATTCGTTGGTAAATTTCCGTGGGAAAATTCGTTGGTAAAATTCCATGGGAAAATTCGTTACAAATAACGAAAATCATCAATAATTCGTTGCAAATTGTGTCATTATTTGGTCATTACAAAATTATTCCGTAATTATTTGTGCAAATTGTCGTTCCTAATTTGGAACAATATATCTTTTTGTCACTAAATTGCGACGAATTACATTTCAGAACAACTTCGATTTAAAATCTAATTAAATATGCAATATTTTCTACAATGGATATAAGTTGCAAAGTCATACATGATAGTATTAAATATTTAATCTCATAATACATAGAGTAAGCAATAATGAACATCAAATAATACATTGAAAGGACGGGAAATAAACCATCAGACATTGGCGGCTTCAGTATTGAGCATGACATCAGTAACGGTCAGCTATATCCACACCTGATGAAATATGGAAACAAAAATAAATATTTTGGAAAATTTGTCCAAAATATAAGAAAAGCATTTATGCATTGACGTAAAAGTAGTTATAAAAAAATGTTCTTACCTAAGGGGGACTAACAATAAAATCACCAGCATCATCATCATCAGCATCATCACCAATCGCCGCATCATGGTGTGGCTCATCAATATGCCCATGATCGGCTACATTAACAGGAGGTACAGAAGGAACGTCGTTGCAATCGATGTCGAGGTATCGCATGATATATTGCATTTGTGATTGCATCACTCTTATTTGCTCGTCCTTTTGTCCACGTAAATGCTTCATTTCTTCGTCCTTCTGTATAAGCAACTGTTTAAGTTGGCACAATTCTTGAGTCATATGCTCCTCATGTCGTGTCCTCCTTGCAGCAGGCGCATTGGAGGATGAAGATGCCGCAGCCTTCGTTTTGAACATCCTTGACAATGATCCCATTCCAAATATTTTTCCTCCTTTCATCCCACCCGCTGCCTCCACCCATAATGCCATACTGTCAACCGATGGCTCAGACACAGCAACACCATCACCACCACCACCATCATCACCACAAGCAGAACCACTAGCAGTGCTTATCACAAGTTGATCATATTTTTCCTATATTAACAGTATAGATAAAAATAAAATAAATTCGTATATATTACCATAAATATTAAAAACGTGCATGATTTTCATTCTAGTTTCGTTAAAGTCAAAACTATAACCTTCCATACCTTAGTAGCTTTTGCCCGATCGCCAGTCCATGTCTTATCCTTTTTTTGAAATGTGCGTTCAAATGTAGCTGCAAATGTGGGTTCCGTCCCCAATTCTTCTGCCTACAAAAATTTGACAACAATTAGTGACCATTGCATTAAATGAACGTACAAGTTTAAACAAACTTACCATTCTTCTTCTATGCTCGCTGATGCTGATAGAGCCCCCAGCATATGCGGCTGACGCAGACCCGTCACTAGAACTAGAAGCTCGATTCTTCATGTTTTGTTCACATCTTTTCTTATGCTTGTCAGTTTCCCAAGTTCTCGTAATTTCTATCCAATCGTCAGATGTAATGAAATCCGGCTTTTCTTTTGTTCTCTTGGCTTTATTTATCACATAACGCATGTGATCATCGACTTTCTTCTTAAAAATTCTTCTAATGTCAGCCTCTTCCATTTCATCCCACGTAAACTTACGCTACAATCAATAGCACCAAACAATTCGTCAAGATTTCATTATTGACCATCAGTATGCTACATCGAACTTACTTTATGAGAAAATGAATAAAAATAACACTAACCTTGAACTCATTCCACCACAAAGTCTTTATTTCTTTAGGAGCACTGCTAAAAGTTGTAAACTACCATATCCAACAGTTATTGACTATTTTATTAAGTTCCCTCACAACATAAGTTGAATCCGTAAATCTGAAAATATGTTATAACACAATAGAGAATAAGACAATTAAGCATATGGAAAATTCGAAACATGGATATTGCTTTTTACATCAATAATTTAAATATACATAAAAAAATGAATTACTTACGAATCTCCGCATGGGGATATAAGGAATCGGTTATCTTCTTCCTCATTTGAGTATTGCACTGATGAAGCAGGTGGCACCAAAGGAGATGGAACTGAAGTAAAGTCAGTTCGCATGTCTTCCAGTTCTTCCTGAATATGTTGCTGCGTGTCAAAGGATGGGCCAATGTGTCCGTATTGTCCTTGCATATATGGTAGAACAGGATTCGATGACAGGGCGGGGGAAGAAGATAGGGTCGGGGATGAGGATGATGAAGCGGAGGGGCCTGGTCTTCGTTGTAAACCCCCACCCCGCATGTGACCTCCTCGATTATGCTGACAATTAGTAAAGAAGTTAGACAAATATTACCAAAAATATTAGCAGGTATTATGAACAAAAAATGAATCATTTTCCTTACCATTTTGTATTAGATATCAAGAAATAATTTTAAGAAATTGAAACTAACAGTGTACCGCCTTTAATAAATAGCCCAGTCACTGGTCCTCGATGGAAGAACCTATTATAATTTAGATCACATCAAATATCACTTAATTGTATAATGAAACAAATTTAATTTGCAAAATGAATTACAAAATATAATTTTAAAAAATTATAATTGCATCCGCGACCTTCCACCCGGCGAAATCCGGTGGACTCATTCCGATCGATCGGAATCCGGCCGGGGGTTGGCCGCCAATCCGGCCGCCGCCACCCCACCCGGCCTGATTCCGGTCGCCGGAATCCCGCGACCGGATTCCGGTCGGTCGGGGGCTGGCCGCCACCCCACCCGGCCGGATTCCGGCTGCCAACCACCCGCCGGAATCCGGCCACCACCTCACCCGGCCGCAACCCCCAACGGCGCCGCTGCGCCCCCCTCCCCCGGCGGCGACACCCCCCGACCCCCCGGTGGCGACAACCCCCCTCCCCCACCCACTCCACCCGACGGCGACCACCTCACCCGGCCGCAACCCCCAACGGCGCCGATGCGCCCCCCTCCCCCGGCGGCGACACCCCCCTCGCCGCAACCCTCCCCCCAGGTGGCGACCCCCAGCCCACCCGGCCGCAAGCCTCCCCCCCCGCCGCCTCCGGCCGCGAGCCCCGCCCCACCCGGCCGCAACCCTCCCCTCCACGCAGCCCTGCAAGGCCACCCCCCGCGGCGGCGACCCCCCTTCCCCCAGTCGCACCCTCTCCTCCCCCGGCAGCGACCCCGCCCCCACCGCAACAGCCATGGACCGCCCCCCCGCGCGGCCGCCACCCCCCTCCCCCGTGCGCGACCCACCCCCTCCGCACGGCCGCCGCTCGTGAAACCCCCCGGCCGAGACCCCCAAGGCAAGAAAAAGACAGTGAATACTTACCACGGACGGCGACGGTGAGGGCGGCGACGACTCACCGGACGGCGACAGTGAGGGCGGTGACGGTGAGACCGGGCGGCAACGGCAACAAGGACACCAGAGAGAAATTTTGTTGAGTCCACGATAGTCGGTAGACACGAATGTACTAAATACCGAACAAAACAAAAGCCATTCTCTAATTTCGTTGCAAAATTCGTTGGAAATTTCCAACGAAATTTAAAAAATATAAAAAATTCAAACACTTTTTAATGAAATTCCAATAACATTTCCAACAAATTCGATAATCGTTGGAAATACCAACAAAAGTTCTGAAAATTTTCGTTGGTAAATTCGTTGGAAATTTCCAATGAATTTACCAACGAAATTGATTTGACCGGGAAACCCTAAATTTTCTAAAATTGGTTGGAAAATTTGTTGGAAATTTCCAACAAATTTTAAAATTAAGAAAAAAGAATTTTCGAAATTCGATGGAAATTTCGTTGCAAATTACCAACCGATTTACCAACAAATATAACATAATAAAAAGAAGCCAAATTTTTTAAAAATTCGTTGGAAATTTCGTTGGAAATTTAGCAAAAATATTTATATAATTACTGAAATTATAAATTCGTTGGAAATTTCCAACTAATTTTCCAACGAATTGCCTTTTAGACGGAAAAGATATTATATTTCAAAGTTTCGTTGGAAATTTCCAACGAATTTTCCAACGAAAATTATAAAACGAAAAAAGACATACTTTTAAAATTGGCTGGAAAATTCGTTGGAAATTTCCAACGAATTTTCCAACTAATTTTATAAGATTAATATGTTTTTCGGTTTTGTAAAATTGGTTGGAAAAATCGTTGGAAATTTCCAACGAATTTTCCAACCAATTTTTAAAATTGTCGAAATCTAATAAATAGTTGGAAATTCTTGTAATTGTCGAAATCTAATAGTTGGTTGGAAAATTGGTTGGAAAATTCCAACGAATTTTCCAACCAATTTTATAAGAATAATATGTTTTTCTGTTTTGTAAAATTGGTTGGAAAAATCATTGGAATTTTCCAACCAATTTTTAAAATTCTCGAAATATAATAAATCGTTGAAAAATTCGTTGGAATTTTCCAACGATTCTTTATAATTGTCGAAATCTAAATAATTGGTTGGAAAATTCGTTGGAAATTCCCAACGAATTTTCCAACGTTTTTTTTATAATTGTCCAAATCTAAATAATTGGTTGGAAAATTCATTGGAAATTTCCAACGATTTTTCCAACTATTTTTTATATTTCGACAATTTTAAAAATTAGTTGGAAAATTCGTTGGAAAGTTCCAACGAACTTTCCAACGAATTTATGAAAATATTGTTTTTTCCGTTTCGAAAAAATTGGTTGGAAATTTCATTGGAAATTTCCAACCAATTTTCCAACCAATTTTTAAAATTGTCGAAATATTAAAAATCGTTGGAAAATTTATTGGAAATTTCCAACGAATTTTCCAACGATTTTTTAAAATTATCGACATCTAGTAATTTGTTGGAAAATTCGTTGGAAATTTCCAACCAATTTTTCAACTAATTTTTAAAATTGTCGAAATATTAAAAATTGTTGGAAAATTCATTGGCAATTTCCAATGAATTTTCCAACGATTTTTTAAAATTGTCGAAATCTAGTAATTTGTTGGAAAATTCGTTGGAAATTTCCAACCAATTTTTAAATTTGTCGAAACATCAAATTAGTTGCAAAATTTGTTGGAAATTTCCAACGAATTTTCCAACGATTTTTTTCAAGTTTGTCTTTTACCGTTGGAAATGTTATCAAAAATTCGTTGGAAATTTCCAACAAAATTGCCGACACATTTTTCAAATTGTCAAAATCAAAAAATTAGTTCGAAATTTCCAAAGAATTTTCTAACGAATTTTATCTAAACGAAAAAGACATTATTTTTATAAAATTCGGTGGAAAATTCGTTGAAATTGTCCAACGAATTTTTAAAATTGTCGAAATCAGAAAATTAGTTGGAAAATTCGTTGTAAATTTCCAACGATTTTTCCAAAGAAATATTTGTTTTATTAATTTGTTGGAAATTTTGTGGGAAATTTCTCACAAATTTTCCAACGAAACTGGTGAACAATTACATTAACAAAACAAATATTTCAATTCGTTGCAAAGTTTAAATGATATTTCCAACGAATTTGATAGTGCTTGGCGTCATAAACTTTTCAAAATTCATTGGAAAATTCATTGGGGATTACCAACGAATTTTCTAACGAAATTTCTTAACAGTTAAATAATATTCCGAAACCTTTACATTGATTAGAAAGTTCATTGGAAATTTTCAACAAACTTTCCAACGAATTTCATACTGCCCGACGTCATAAACTTATAAAACATTGTTGCAAAATTCATTAAAAATTTATAACGAATTTTACAATGATTTTTATTTCACCCTAGGAACTATGTTCATTAAAAATTTTTTTGAAATTTTGCAACGTTTTTTATATAGGCCGAAAAAAAAGACTTAGCATTGAATGAAATTATTACAGAACAAGAACAACAGAAATATTAAAAATTAGGACAACCAAAACACACAAGTGTCGCATTTCTACTAAAAATTACACATAATTAATAAAAAGTTTCAAAAATCATAATCTTCATCTTCATCTTCATCTTCATCTTCATCTACATCTTCACCTTCTTCTTCGTCTTCACTTTCTTCTTCGTCTTCATCTTCTTCTTCGTCTTCATCTTCTTCCTGATCATCATCTTCATCCTCTGTCTCCAAATCACATTGTGTAACAAGCTGAAAATTTGATTCTTGAATTTCTATTGGATCTACATCGATCATCGCTCCACATGGATCTCGTAAAGTAGGAATGTTATATTCAGCAGTTTCATTCATGTGACGAACTTCCTCTTGTTGATATGCCGTGTCCTTCCAGTGTTCCTCGATTTTCTTTCTTGCTTTGGTTTTACATACAGTCCACCAATCGGTTTTGTCACGCTTCAAACTAGGATATAATGCATAATAGACTTGAATTGCTTGTTGTGCCAAGACAAATGGTTCATATTTCATATATATTTTCTTGTGATTTATTTCAACCAAATTATATTTGGTATGCACATTCATTCCTTTCACGGGGTCGAACCACATGCATTTAAATAAGACAACCCGCATTAACGGTCCATGGTACTCAATCTCTATGATTTCATCCAACAAGCCATAGAAATCACCTTGCGAATTGCCACCATTTGATGACTGAACACACACACCACTATTCATTGTGGCCTTTCCCATTCCATATTCGCGAGTGTGAAAATTATACCCGTTAATGAAATATGCTGGCCAAGTTCGTACTCTTGACTTTGGACCCCATGACAGATGATATAGCATTCCCTGCTGTCCAACTTGAGCATCAATACTGTGAACCTAAAAATGACACACGTGCAATGTCAATAATATATATTTCAAAAATATGACGTATGGGAATTTACCAATAAATAGGATTTCGTCCATATTCAACTTACATATGTTTTGAACCATGTTGCAAATTGTTCCTGGTACAAACGGTCAAACTCATTTGGTAGTAGTCCATGCAATGCATTCTGAAAATTCCTAGTAACAAATGTCATTTATATATTAGCAACGATTTGAAACATAAGTACAAATGTACGTGCAAATCTACACTTACTCGAAGTATGGCTCCACTTCTGGACAGTTCAATAAAATATATGTATGGGCTGCCAGCTTTTCTTCACCTGTTAAGTGACAAAACTTACATGTGCCGCTAGGTCGACTCAAATAATTAAAAATAGAGAATGATTTGTATTTGGGATCAATGGGACCCTCATCATTTCTTCCAGCTTTCCGCCTCTTGCATTGCACGTGTGGCTCAAAATAGTATGATGCAAATGTTGTCACTTCTTCCACAATATATGCATTACAAATTGAAGCTTCGATACATGCCTTATTCTTTACTTTTTTCTTCAAATGATATAAGAACCTAGTTGCAGTAGAAAAAAGTTTATCGTAACAAAATATGTAATAAAGTAATTTCACATTTAATGTTAAAAAAATTTACCTCTCAAATGGATACATCCATCGAAATTGGACGGGACCTGCAACTTTGGCTTCATAAGGTAAGTGAACTAAGAGATGCTCCATTGAATCGAAGAACGATGGAGGAAATATCCTTTCTAAGTTGCAAAGAATAATTGGAATATCTCTCTCTAGTTTCTCAATGTGTGATGATTTCAACGTTGTTGAGCAAATATCATGCAAGAAATTACTTAACTCTGTAATGGCACCCCATACAAAGTTTGGAAGAACTTCCTTGAAGGCTATCGGAATTAGTCTTTCCATAAATATGTGACAATCATGACTCCTCATACCTGTTAACTTGCAATCATTCATATCAACACATCTGCCGAGATTGGAAGCATATCCATCAGGAAATCGCACCGATTTCAACCATTGACAAACGACCCGTCTCTGCTCCTTGTTCAATGTATAAATTGCTTTGGGTTTCGGTCCCCTGCTGCTTGCATCCGCATCTAGTGTTGGTCGATCGCAAATATCCCTCATATCTTTTCTTGCATTCAAGTTGTCCTTTGTTTTTCCAGTGACATCTATCACAGTATTTATGACATTGTCGAAAACGTTCTTCTCTATGTGCATGACGTCAAGATTATGATGAATAAGATGGGCATTCCAATATGGTAGATCCCAAAATAAACTGCGTTTAGTCCACTTATGTGTACTTCCGTACGCAAATGTTGTGCCGTGAGGGTTGTCAATAACAATTGGAAACTCTTGCACGCGTTCCCAAATTTGATGGCCGGTCAACCTCAATGGTGGATGTGTTCTTTCGATCCTATTCTTGATTAACTCTTTTTTATTCCTTCTGAATGTATGATTAAGAGGCAAAAATTGTCTGTGACAATCAAAATAGCAGGCGTTCTTACCATGTTTTAATCTGAAAGCCTTCGATCTCTCCATACAAATCGGACATCCTAAGATCCCAGCTGTACTCCATCCAGATAACATTCCATAAGCAGGAAAGTCATTTATCGTCCAAAGAAGCGCAGCCTTCATTACAAATGTTTGGTCGGTAGAAACGTCATACGTAGGGACACCTTCAACCCATAGCCGTTGTAACTCTTCAATCAATGGTTGCATATAAATATCTATGGCTTTTTTCGGATTTTGTGGGCCAGGCACGATCAATGTCAAAAACATATAAGGTGTCTTCATACACATACCAGGTGGAAGATTATACGGAGTGAAGATAATTGGCCAACATGAATAACTTCTTCCTGATTTCCTAAATGGGGCAAATCCATCAGCACACAGACCTAATCTGATGTTTCGAGGCTCTAGCGCAAACTCGAGGAATGTTCTATCAAAATGTTGCCATGCCTCTGCATCTGAAGGATGACACATTACATCCTCTTCTGTTTCATGATTTGCATGTCAAGTCATGTGTGCAGCAGTGGCTTGCGACGCATAAAGTCTTTGCAACCTGGGGATTAAGGGCAAATAAAACATTTGCTTGCATGGTCTACGCTTCTGATTACGACCCTGCCTTCTGTTATTCTTGTACCTAGGTTGGTTACAGAATTTGCAAGATTCTGCATATTCATCATCTCTCCAATATAACATACAACCCATAGCACATACATCAATCCGTACAACTGGAAGACCTAAGTTATCCACCAACTTTCTCATATCGTAAAAGTCATTTGGCATGATGTTATCACGAGGCATTGCTTCACGTATTACTTCAACAAAAGAGTTGAAGCAATCCACAGACACATTATGCTCTGCCTTGATATTTAACAATCTAGCTGTCACTGATAATTTCGTGTAGTTGTCACAACTTGCCCATAAAGGTTCATCTGCCGTTTCCAACACTTTCCGGAAATTATTACATTGGGAAGTTCCGTCACATACATTCTCATCACAACCTGTTACTCCTATCTCTTCCATTTCTGCTGCATAACTAGTTCCCACTTGTTCAGGTGCAGGAGTAAAACTAGTACTTGCATGATTCAATTCTGAATCCAAATTATGACCGGCTTCATCAAACACCATCCCCCGATATGAGTTCAATTGTTCGAAGTAGCTACATTCTTCCCTAACTGAAAATTGATCGCTTCTTTGATATCCGTCATCATATATAAATGGTTCACCATGGCTAGTCCAATTATAATAGTTCGGAGTAAACCCATATCTACAAAGATGTTCTCTAACTTTATCAATGACTAGAAATTTTCCATTACTGCACTTTTTACATGGGCACCTTAACTTATTTCCATCCATGAACTCATATTTACTACTAGCAAAGTTCAAAAATAGTTCTAACCCGATACGAAACTCATCAGTCAATCCTCGCCGTCCAGGTAAGTTCTTATTATACATCCAACCCCTGTCTCTTTGCATTGTGTCTGTATAAAAATAGAAAAATTATCCTAAATTATTAAACATATCATATATATTGTTTAATATCTATTGTTAATTAAAATCATAAAATGCACAAAATTACAATTACGTTGTTTACGAAACAATTACTTTAAATAATGGAAAATTTCGGAAATTTACTATGTCAAGAAGACTTACAAAGTATTTGGCCGAAATCTTCGTAGTAGAAATTGGACAATCACCTTGCGAATTACAATGTTCAATTGGATTGCGAGACCTTCGAATGCACACGTACCTAAAATGAAAAATAATTACATCAGATTCATCTATTAAATACATTTTATTTATTTATGTCTGTTTTTATTTTTTATTTTTTTCCCTTTCTTCTAAGCCGGGTCGGCGACCGACGAGGTCGCCGGCCATGGCGAGCTTGGCCCTTGCTAGTCCTGGCGAGGGCCAGCCTCGCCGCCGGCAAGCTCACCTATAACTCTCATAGATATTGGCAAAGTTCCACCGAATTTTGCAACGATTTTCTATTATGGCGAAGAATAACGTGTTATTCAATTCGTAGATTTAATTTGTGGGAAATGTCCAGTTCAATTTTGTTACGAAATGTGTATAAATCAAATTTAATGAATACGTTTGTTGCATTCGATGCAAAATTCGTTCTAAATTTTCCAACGAATTTTGGAACGAATTTATATTGATCGGAACAAGAAGGTGTTTTTTGACTTATTTGCAAAAATGATGGGAAATTTCAAACGAATTTTGCAACGAAAGTAGTACATACAAAAATGAATAAACCGAACATTGAAATTCGTTGGAAAATTCATTGGAATTTTCCAACGAATTTCACAACGACTTTCAAATATGCCTAAAAATAATGTGTCTTTTAAATTGATTGGAAAATTCGTTGAAAATTTTCAACGAATTTTGCGATGAATTTCGAATATTCGGATA
This sequence comes from Syzygium aromaticum, assembly GCA_024500025.1. Lineage (NCBI taxonomy): Eukaryota > Viridiplantae > Streptophyta > Magnoliopsida > Myrtales > Myrtaceae > Syzygium > Syzygium aromaticum. The sequence goes on along the minus strand of CM044891.1, from coordinate 4,662,669 downwards.
AATAAGGTTTGATAGAAATTCGTTGGACAATTCGTTGGAAATTCCCAACGAATTTTGCAACTAATTTCTAATATGCCAAAAAATAAAATGTCCTTCAAATTCGTTGCAAAGGCTTCGTCGGAAACTTCCAACGAATGACGAATATACCTAAAAATAATATATTCTTCACATATGTCGTAAAATTCGTTAGAAAATTTCAACAAATTTTACTAACGAATTATGTGGAAAATAAGTTTTGATAATAAATCGTTGGAAAATTCCAACGAATTTTCAACAAATTAAAAGGCCTTTCGGCATTGTTGCAATTTGTTGAAAAATTCGTTGGAAAATTTCAACGAATTTACCAACGATTTATGTGGAAAATAAGGCTTCATAATAATTCGTTGGAAAATTCCAACGAATTTTCCAACAAATTAAAAGGTCTGACGGCATTCTTGCAATTTGTTGGAAAATAAGGTTTAATAATAATTTGTTGGAAAATTCGTTGGAAATTTCCAACGAATTTTCCAACAAATTAAAAGGACTTTCGGAATGTTGAAAATGGTTGGAAAATTCATTGGAAAATTCCAACGAATTTTCCAACGAATTATGGGAAAAAAGAAAGTGTTCGGCCAATTCGTTGGAAAATTCCAATGAATTTTCCAACGAATTAAAAGGACCGTTGGTATTTTTAAATTTGGCTGGAAAATTCGTTGAAAAATTCCAACGAATTTTCCAACGAATTATTGGAAAAAAGATTTAATGTAAATTTCGTTGGAAAATTCCAATGAATTTTCCAACAATTGAAAGGACCTTCGGTATTTTTAAATTTGGTTGGAAAATTCGTTGGAAAATTCCAACGAATTATGGGAAAAAAGATTTAATGTAAATTTCGTTGGAAAATTCGTTGGAATTTTCCAACGAATTTTCCAACGAATTATGATGTCCGAAACATAGAAGTGTTCTTCATATTCGTTGGAAAATTCGTTGGAATTTTCCAACGAATTATTTGGAAAAAGGATTTAATGTAAATTAGTTGGAAAATTCCTTGGAAAATTCCGACGAATTTTCCAACGAAGTTGTTTCTACTAGAAAAATAAAGAGTTTGTAATTCGTTGGGAAATTTGTGGGAAATTTCCCACGAATTTTCCAATGAAATTAGAACACAATTGCACTCCCGTACAAAAAATTGAACACAGCTACATTAGAACACATGTAAATTACACTTAAAAAAATTTGCGCGAATTATCATGTCGAGAAGATTTACCGGGTATTGATAATTTTATAAGAATCGCAACGTTCAAATGTATTGGGAAACTTTTGCATGGATATGCACGTAGAGCCGCCACAGGCTCGCCATCGATACCCAATTGGAGCTGCTGGACTCGGTCCCGGCGCAGTTCGCCGTTTAACGGCGAGGGTGGCGACGGAGAGAAGGATCGCGAGGTAGATGGCCAAAAGGATGACGAGAAAGAGAGTTTCTTTTCAGCCAAAAATATGCAGTACACACGACACGTTTGATGACAAAGTTATAAAGCTGACATATTTTTGTTGGAAAATTTGTCGGAAATTTCCGACGAATTTTCCAACGAAATAGAATAATAATTGCACCGAAATCTAGTTCGTTGGAAAATTCGTTGGAAATTCCAACGAATTTTCCAACGAATTATAAATTTCCAACGAATTTCACATTTCTGCCCCAGGAATTGCCTTTACTATTTTCATTGGAAAATTCGTCGGAAAATTCCGACCAATTTTCCAACGAAATTGCGAAATATGAATTGAAATCCTTTTTCGTTGGAAAATTCATTGGAAATTCCAACGAATTTTCCAACGAAATTGAAGATATTCGATAGGAAAATCTATTTCGTTGGAAAATTCGTCATAAATTTCCAACGAATTTTCCAATGAAATTGCCAAATGTGAATTGGAAACCTTTTTCGTTGGAAAATTCGTTGGAATGTCCAACGAATTTTCCAACGAAGTTACTACAAACAAACAATTTTTTTCTGTTAAGAGAAATTCGTTGCAAACTTCGTCGGTAATTTTCAACGAATTTTGCAACGAATTTATGAATATTCCGAAATATTATTCCTCTTTTTAAAATTTGTTGGAAAATTTGTTGGTAATTTCCAACGATTTTTCCAACAAATTTACGAATATTACGAACTATTATTCCTCTTTTTAAAATTTGTTGGAAAATTTGTTGGTAATTTCCAACGAATTTTCCAACAAATTTACATTATATAGTTCAATTTTTGAATTCGCCGGGAAATTCGTTGGTAATCCAACGAATTTTCCAACGATAAGTATTTTAGTCGGAAATTTCCGATGATTTTAGCCACGAAAAAATTTCGTGGGATGAATTTACCAACGAAAAATATTTCGTTGGAAATTTAAAACGAATTTTCCAACGAAAAAATTTCAGTTGGAAATTTCTGACTATTTTTCCAACGAAAATTTTTTCGTTGGTAAATTCCGACTAATTTACCAACGAATTATTTTTCGTTGGAAATTTCCGACGATATTTCCAACGAAAAATTTGTCGTAGCTAATTTCCGACGAATTAATTTTCGTCATTAATTTCCAACGAATTTTTGAATTCGTTGGAAAAGTTGTCGCAAATTTCCAACGAAAATTTTTTCGTCGCAAATTTTCGTGGCAAAAAACTGGTTTTTTTGTAGTGGTGGTTTCCTTAAACACACTTAATATAATAGCGCACATATTTTCTACTGTCACGTGAAAGTGATTCGATAATATCACGATAATGCACTTGATTAGAATTTATACAACATAACAATACAATGTATGGTCCAATGACTGGTCCCTCATAATTATAGCCCAGGAGACAAACCAAAGCAATGAATAGTGAAGGAAATAGTCACTACCTTTGTGTGAAGTGTAGAAGAGAATGCAGAAACATAATCTCATGTCACCGGACGCGTCGTTTTGTATTGCCAAACCCCATTTTTGTTGCAATAGTCACAAACTTTGTGGCTACACCTCATAATTATTAATATTCCTCGTCGCTATTCGAGGGGGACGAATAATTAAAGACTGTCATCGTCTTGGTCCAGCTCTGTTCCACAGCTGTGTACATACAATTGTGCCCGGCGTGGGAATTCCGCTGAGTATTTCTCAGGTAAGCTCCTCCTGAATTTCGGCAGATTGACAAGTATAAGCTCAGTTAACTTGGAGAAGGTGATTGTCGTACCAGTTCCTTCTTCACATTCTCCATGGCCAGCAATTAGTTCCATATTGTCACAATACTGCACCCGCAGCATTTTGATTTGCCCAAGAAATTCCGCCGTGAAGATTGGGAAAAGTATTTTCAAAAGTGAACAACTGAGAACCTTTATGGATCTCAAGTTTGGAAACAAGACGTTTCGGAGACCACCATACTGCCAAATGTGCCTCCAGTTTTTGAGATCACACACAACTAGGCACCTCAATTTACCACTCTGTCTCTCTGTCCCATCACTTTCATAGATGATCACGATTGAATGGCATGATCTCACTTCTAGGAACTCGAGACAGCGCCGCAACCTCTTCCACATATGGGATGGGGCAATGTGTTGGAGATTGCTACATCATTCCAATTTAAGGGATTCCAATTTGCAAAACGAATTGGAGGGAATTTGATTGTTCTATAACTCTTTGCACTGAGCGCCACAAATTTCTAGTTTTCTTATATTGGGAAATGTAACCTGAACAAGAATAATGTGAGAAAAGAGTATAAGTAGGACTAATTATTATATTATTTGTTCTAAAACATGATAATGCAAGAATGCAGTTTATAATAGGGGATAGAGCAAACCATCTCGCTAAATAAAGGTTGCGGTGATTCATCATCCTTTTCGACTGTCTTGCCTAATAGTCTCTCAGCACTTGTAGGACTCGGGATGAACGCTTCAAAATTACAGCCAATCCAAATACTTAGATGTGTTAAGGAAGGGAAACACATCGCATCTGCCTTAAATCGGCCACCTTTCTTGGGAACCACTTCCTTCATCTGTTCGCATTTGCCAATCCATAGGCTCTCGAGTTTCTCTAGAGTTGTGGCCGTATAATTGGGGAAGAGATATCTTAGCTCGGAGCAATTGTAAACAGAGACTTTTTTTAGACTAGGAAAACCCAGAATCGTTCGGGAGTTGCTCTTCACCACGTGTCTCAGCCTTCCTGCTCCACTCACCCTCACTTTTTCCAATTTGGGGAGCAATACCTTTTTTTGTTCTGTATTTGAATCAAGGGACCCACAATCAAACAACGATTCCAGGGAATCACATCTGTCAACATAGATGCTTACCAAGTCGGGGAGCAATACCCTTGTTTGTTCCGTATTGGGACTCACAATCAAACAATGATTTCAAGGAAGGACAAAAGGAAACGTTGACTTTTTTCAAGTTATGCAATCTCCTTATGATTGTCGAAGGAAAGACGTTGAGTAGGTCAGAGCAATTAGATAGGGTGAGGGTGGCTAATTTGCTGAAGGAACTTATGGAAAGTTCACCATGCCATATCCTTTTAAAGGATCCTAGTGATTCAAACTTTAACTCCTCCAAGCTTGGTAAACTAACCTGCTCATAAGAGGTATGCGTTAGATTGCGGCTATGAAAAATTTGACGATTTGGCCTAATCCTAACTATCTATCTAGTGCGGTGGAAGAATTCATTTTCTCTGACATATGTAGTTATAAACTATGGACACATTTTAACAAATAAAATAAAATAAGAATCTTCCAAGAGATATTTTTACTTGCCCTTGGAAAGCGCATACCTATGGCTATCAAGGGTATAATCTCAAAAGAAGGGATGTGTACCTTTCGATCGAAGGAGTCAGAATAAGCATCTAGTGAATATGAAGTAGGGGTTACTGACTCTTTCTTTCCACGAGGATATGAGAAGAATTTCTTCATGGGACAGCACGTAATGGGTAGCTGCTCTATAATATCATCTGTCCCTTCATCTCTTCCTTCTTCATCCACAACCACTGCCTGAAAGAATATGAATGGACCCAAAGTATATGAAAGTGCTCGGTGTCATTTAAAAACGTGGAAAACTTAAATTGATCAATATAAATTATTTAAAACTCAATTGATCAGAGAGCGAAAGCTTAGATGTTCAGCCGTGTCGGAAAGAATGGAGAAGGAAATATCCCCAAGATAGCTGACGTTAACACGGTGAGGTTGGGTATGACGTGTTGAATCAACTGCAACTTGCATGTAGTTGCGACATGAATTATGTGGACTTTCTTTGTTAATTGGCTCTTCCTTCGCCTTCCGTTTATTTAATCTCTGGAGGTTACTTTCTTCATATTGAAATTATCAATTTCGTTCATTCATTCGAGGTTCATTCGTTCAATACACTGTTTTTTCTACTAATTAAAAATGTTAAATAAGTAAGAAATTAGTCATAGTAGAAACCCATGTTAGAGCCCAAGTAATTAACGCAATTATCTAAAATTGAAAATAAATAAATAAATAAAATCAGTAGTAGAAAGAGACTTCCCTCTAGCTATAGTTGAATGTGGATCAAAATGTGTGGTCTGTGATTTGTTTGAGAGGATTTTTTATTTGTGATTCAAACATCAAAATGTACAAATAATTAAAGTTTAATGCAATATGCTATATGTTTGGTGAACACCAATATCACCGTATCCTAAATCCCCCAATAATAGTATGATTTTAGTAGCCTTTGCAAGATTAAAAATTAATAAAATTTATACTCTTTCAATAAGATAGACCGACACGGTGCCAAAATGAAGAAGTTACCTGAATTGGGGCACCCCCTGATGTGATTCCACCTCCTGTACAAACGTTCGTCATATTTGGTAACTCAGTCAATTTCAGACGACGTACATTAGGCAACTCAATTCTGTTATCAACACAACAATATATTTTCCAGCATCATCTGTGACAATGGCTTGCATTGAGTCACATTTCTGTAATTCAATCTCTTCTAACTGTACAAGTCTTTGCATTTGTGAAAGATACCACAGGCATTTCAATTGGTTGCCCTTTGTGACATTCACAGCTTTCGATTTGCTGAAGCACTCTGGGGTGACCAGGCCATGGCAAATCTTCTCCAGATTAATAAGATTTTCAAGGAACAAAGACTGTAAAATTGTAGAAGCGCCATTGGATGAACTGGCAATGTACTTGATTGAGGGACTGTTGTGAATGGGGAGATGCTTCAGCTATTGAAATCCTCGAATGTTGTCCAACTCTCTCAACCCTTCCAAATGCAAACATTGAGTCTTCTGCAAAGTTTTCTGAAACCATTCTCTTGAAAAAATACTATCGCATCCTTCCAAATTGAGCTTCATGGTTCTCAAACCTTCAAATTCCCTCAACTTGTAAAAATTTCCTATGTCGATCCAAAATCTACTCAGATTCCAAAATAGCAGGTCACCATCCTCTAAGAGTATGGTGGGATTAAGGATCGATATTTTCAGAGCGGTTAGCTTTGTCAAGCTGTTCAACTCGGCAAGCCTAGCAGTACACGATTCCGACGATATGTCATCCTTGCCCATCCATTGATCAAAGCTTTCCTGCATATGTAACTCTTCCAAGTTGACTAAGCCTTTTAGGACACCATGCTCAATTATCTTAAGATAGTGGCACTTACTTAGATTCAACGACCTCAGATTCGTCACGTCCCCGATTTCTTTAGGCAGCCTAGAAATTGTGGACCCTGCGAAGCTGAGAATATGCAATGCTTTGAGCTTGCCAAGAATTGCCACATCCTCCAATTTGCAATTGCCTAAGTATAATGATTGGAGGTTCTCGGGGATTTTGATCGAGGAAGGTAAATGGTCAAAATTCAAGGAGCGAAAATATAGGACTCGGAGCTCCTTCATGCATGAGAAATCCAGTCTATTGCTATCTCCTATATCATGTTGTTCTGACAGCATGAGTATCTTCAAGTCGGGAGACCCACATCGCATTAGTTTAGCAAGCCTATCACTGCCAACATTAACTAGCCATGCCCAACATTTCTCAGGCTTTTCCTTTGGCCATGGGCCATAACTACTGTTAATCATTAAGGAATTCTGACCTTCAAATGGCGTTGAGACAACCACCTCACTGTAAAGATCATGGATGATCACATTTTCCTTGTCATCGCCATCATCCTGCAACAAACAAGCGGAACGGAGGCTAGCAAGCATAGTATTCAATCTATCCCTTGAATCTTGTATCGTCTTATTGGATCTTTCAAACAAGCCCAACGCCATGCCTAGTATCAGCAGAAGTTCGACTCGAATGGTCCCACCGATAAGACTAGAGAGCAAGAATAAGGACTTCGCGTCCTCACCCTTCAAATGGTCATAACTCAACTTCACTATGGTTTCTTTTTTTTCTTTAATTGACTCATCCATTTCTATCAGCGCGTTTCTCCATGCATACTCATCGCTATATTTTAAAGTTCTTGCAGTAGAGATAATCAAAAGAGGAAAGCCTGCGAGCTTCTTGACCACCTCATCCGCTATTGGTTTCAATTCCTCATTATCTTTGACCTTGTCGCCGACCGTGTTTTCAAATAGCCTCAAAGTTTCGTCATCCTGTAAACCTTCAAGAAGAAATGTTCAATCGGCACACATGTTTTGCTCCAGCACATCTTTAAATCTTGATGTGAGCAACAACTTGCATTTGCTGCTCACGTCTCCGAAAGGAATTCCAATCGCCTCCAAATCAAGTTCCACCCACAGGTTGTCAAACATTATTAGAAACTTCTCATTCAGATTACTCTTAAATCTCTCTGACAGATCATCTCTTCTCGCCCTGTGGGCTTTGCTTGTCCGTCAGATTTAGACCCAAGGCGTCAGCAATCTGGTCTCTGATATTATTCAAGTCTGGAATCTGCGAAACTTCCACTTTGACGATCACGTGGAACGGTCTCCCCTCTATTTTGAGTTTCTTCTCGACTTCGTTCAACAGCGTAGTCTTCCCCACGCCGCCAGGCCCGTAGACCCCAATCACTTTTAGTTTCTCATCATCCAGAGCTTTCATTATGCCCTGAAAGATGGAAGCTCGCGAATCGGTGATAGTGTTCACCCCATCACCAGCCGACGAATTCACGTCCAGAGCACCACTAACAAGCCCCGTCACGGGATTCTCGTAGTAAACCTTGTTGAATTTACCCTGCGCAATGAGCACCTTGATGCCCTCGACCATCTTGCTCGCCTCATTGCCGAGACAATAACGCACCTTCGGGTTGGGAAGCCACCCGTAAAAGCAAGTTTTCTTGGTTCTCCCGTAGTTTTTCAGCACGTCATCTGCCTTGTTGATGACGGTCTCCACTTCTGTCACCCATTCATTGACGTCGGCTTCGATCGGCTTCTTGTTCTTTTGAGCTTCATCGACGGAATGCTGCACCCTTTGCATCGCATGATCCAGCTTCTTCAGTTTACTGTTAAGTTGGCGAACGTAGCTGTCGGGGAATATCACATAGCTGCATTGACGACCGACTGGAGCCACCAGGTACTCTGCCACTTTGGAAGCTATACACAGCACAATGTCCCGTTTTCGACTTCTGCTTTTCTGGTTTTCTTGTAGGAGAAATGGAAGGTAAGAAATTATATATGCTGAGAAAGACGGAACAGACGGAACCCGGAAAATGAAACGAAATGACTGAACAGGAAGGATTCAATACGATGAATCCACGGCCACAAAAAATTAGGTGAAAAGAGACAGCTTCTAGCAGTTGGCGTAGAATTGAGATCGAAATCCAGAGCGAGGAAGTGATAATTTAGAGTTGCAACGATCCGAAAGAGGAGCACATGGCTTTAATAGAGGGAGCGTTACTATGTTACCCACATTTAACCCACCCCTGGGGCCATGTATAGTGACATTAATTCTTAATTTCCCGAAGATGCTCTCCCGTCACCGTTGGTTGAGGTGAGTGATTTCATGCACCGTCTTACGCCGTAAAAAGATTTTTGGAAATGTGCATCTGTTTTGATTCAGGCAGTTCGCAATTTCATTCTATTTTCGAATAGCTGAACTACGATGAAGCAAGATGAGTATTTCCCTAGAGATTAGCCTTTTCTTGACATCAAAATTTCCCGATTCATCATTTCATGCTTGTGCAGTATCGGCCATAAATCCGAATCAGTAGAGTTATTGAAAAGCCAGTTGAGTTTTAGATGCACACATCCGTCGTACACGATGACACCTAAAGATTACTTAATATTTTGCAAGTCTACCACGAATATATTACTGATCACGGAATTTTGTTACCAGAGTATCTACTGTATTTGTTACAAAGTTATATGCCAAACTAATGGATTATAACTTATCAACTTTGAAATCACATGCTAATTTGCACATAACCCCAATCCAAAGGTCGTCTCTTTGTGTATGTATATAAGTGCGCTCATCTATGTTCGATTATTTATGAGAACAAATAATTGAATTTACCATGAGGAATAATAGAACCGGTTCTTGAAAATGTAAAATCAGAAATTGGCGTGAAGAAAACCGAAATAGCAGCCATCCGGCCACCTTGGAGTTCTTCTACCAACAGCTAATTATTCACAAAACTTTTTTTTTAAGAAAAAAAGAGCATTTTCAATCTTATTAGCTAATGAGCGTCTTGTGCCATGTAAGCATCTACGTGAGTTTTCCTAATTTTACAATGGTAAAAAATTGCACCAAAAGTCTCTAAACTGTTGCAAATTGTTCAATCGGACATTTCAATTTTTTTTTTTGAGCAATCAAGCCCTTAGATTATATATAGCAATATATATATCATTTATAAGTATCAATCATACTATCCTAATATATATATACACACATGTTAATAAACTATTTCCGATGACATATATATATATATATATATATATATATATATATATATATATATATATATATATATATATATATATATATATATATATCAACACATTCAACCGATTGGGTTTATGCTTAAGTTTCCGATAATATTATTTATGCAAATGAACAGTTATATTTAATCGATCCAGACTTCAGAAAGGATAAAAAAATTAGTAAATCACACACACACCAAAAAAAAAAAAAAAGCCATAGCAAAAGGCTATTGTGTGCTACTAGAACTTTAGAAAGTAAAATGGTTAATACCACAAAAAATCTAAAACTGATACATCTGTGACAAATTCACCCAAAACTAATTTTTTGACCACCAAAAACCCAAACTGAAACACATGTGATAAATTTACTCTCTGTTAGTTTTTGTTAAATTTTATTGTCAAATTTTTTTGTTAAATGACATGTGACAATTGACAAATATACCAGTTTTGGATTTTACGCTCTGGTTATCATAGGTATAACTGTTTGTGATTTTTTGTGGTGTCAATCTAATTTAACGGAAACTAATAGAGGGTAAATTTGTCACAAATGTACTAATTTGGGATTTTTGATGGTCAAAAAATTAATTTGGGGTAAATTTATTATAGGTGTATTAATTTAGGATTTTGGTGATATTAACCGAAAGTAAAAAGATAAGATGCGACAATTAGCCTTTTTCTCATAAACCCGCCCACATGTGGAGTGACACTAATTTATAATTTTCTGAAGATGCCATCCCGTCTAAAGGTGTGCAACCGGACCGGGTTTACCCGGAAACTGGACTAACCCACCCGAAAAATAGGTCTGGGAACCGGTTCCATTTTTTGGGAACCGGTTAGAACCGGTCCTGTTTCCGGTTCCAAGTAAAACCAACCCAAACCTATTTTAGAACCGGTTTTAGAACCAGTTTTGAGATAATGTACAAAAAAGTAAAAAGCCTATATCACGTTATCCTACTTCATCGGTTTTAGAACCGATTTCCGGTTTAATATTGTAATATGTTTCACAACTATGAGCGAAACAGCACGACCTTTAAAGTCATCTAAATATTGTGTAATTTAGATGAGATATATAAACATTTTTCTAGTGAGAGCAGATACCTTATCGCTAAGTCTCTTGATTTTTCTTTCAAGATATTTCATTCAGAAATAGAAGTGAGGAGTTATCTCATCATAGCGCAAAATAAAGAGCTAAACATGTTAAATAAATTCCCTAGAAATGTGACTCTTAAAGATTTATGCAATTGGATTATGTCTTGCCACATAGTGTTTTTGGATTGTTGATTTTGATGGATTGTAAGTTCAATTGCTCATTTTGGGGATTGTTACTTGTAGCGGATAATGGTTTTTGTTATTCATCTTTTATTTTAAATTGTTTCATTACTAGCTATATTATTTTGCTAGAAAAAAATGAAACCGAAAAAAGGAACAAAAAAAAAAAAAGGTTCTCGAGTAGACCCTGAAACCGAATCGAAAAAACAGAGTCGGTTCCAAAATAGGGTCTAGGAAAAATAGGGTTGGTTTTAGGTTCCAAAAATTGGGAACCGGTTATAACAGGGTTGGTTTCAAGTTCTAGGTCCGGACCCAACCCATCCTGGAACCGATCACCCCTAATCCCGTCCACCAATGTGCACAGGCTATCCAGTCCTACTGTCACCATTCCTTTGAGGCGAGTGAGTTCACACACTCTCTTCCACCGTAAAAAGTTTTTTTTATTAATACCACGAAAAATCCCAAACTGATATATTTATAATAAATTTATCTAAAATTAATTTTTTTACCATAAAAAACTCTAAATTGATACACTTATGACAAATTTATCCTTTGTTAAATTGGATTAATATAATGAAAAATCATAAACTAGTAAATTTGTGATAAACAAATGGGTAAAATTTTAAGCTGGTACATTCATCAACTGCCATGTGTTATTCAATTCAGCAATTTGATGGTAAAATTTAACAAAAATTAATGGAGGGCAAATTTATCATAGATGTACTAGTTTAGGATTTTGGTAGTCAACAAATTAGTTTGGGGTAAATTTATCACAGGTATACCAATTTAAAGTTTTTGGTGGTCAAAAATTAATTTGAGATAAATTTGTCATATGTGTATTAGTTTGGGGCTTTTCATGGTATTAACTCAAGTTTTTTCAAGTATTGAAATTGATTTTTGAAAGAAAAAAAGGAAAGAAAAAAGAAAAAAGTCGTGAAATTTTACAGGACATGAATATTCACAGGTGAGAATTGACCTCTAGTGGTTGAGACCCTTTGTAAATATGCATCTGTTTTGATTCCGGCAGCCCATGATTTGATTCTGTTTTGAATAGGTGAACTATGATGAAACAGGATAAGTATTTCCCTAAAGATTAGCCTATTCTTAAAATCACGATTTCCCGACTAATCATTCCATGCTTGAGTAGTATTAATTGCTAATCCATATCGGTCAAGTTATTAGAGAGCCGATTGAGTTTTAAATCATATCTATGTTGTATACGATGACCACCTAAATATTAGTTTTGCAAGTCTACCAAAAACATATTACTTATCACATTATTTTGTTACCGGAGTAGCTAAAGTACTTGTTACAATTAAGAGACCCCTAAAATTTTTGGAAGAAAGTACTTCGTGTGAAGCATGAAGCCTTTCGATTAGTATTCTACTGGAATTTAGGATAAGGCTTTATCATCGGTTGGTCCTTGGCATCCTATAGGGTCTCTTCATCACTGTAGCTGAACTATGTTCCATTTTCAGATATGGAGGTAGACTTAACAATGATTTCTAAAGGTCATCTTTTTCATTTTTTGATAGACTCAACATGGATCACCATAGGCTTTAGTACTATGTTTCTTAACATCTATCACTAATTTTGATTAAAGGACAAGCATGTTATGAAATAATAATCTCAAGAGCACATGTATATGGGAATAGCTGAATCTCTTCCACTGTGCTACATACACATTAAACATATAATACTTATGCATTTGATGCTTTTTGTTCATACCGGGAATACAATATAGACTTCCTTGGTTGTAGAATGTCAAATTACGATCAACCATCAAACCAATGAGATAACTTGTGAGGAATCAGTTTTCATCAGTCGTATCTTCCAGTTGGTTGCTCCAAGAGACGCCAAATCCATCTCTATCTTGATCAATCTTGAATCATTAACCTGTTTGTATTTTTTTGAACTTGTATTTCTCTGATGTATTTGTTTTTTTGTTGGTAAAATTGTGTGGTGTAATTTTGACTAAATTTTCAATACTATCAACGTTTATATGGGTCGACATTGGTCCGTTACTCAACGTTGGCCAACGGTTCCAACTTAAAAAGGCTAACAATCCTTAAAAAACTAGTTTAAAGGGAGGGGCTTCAATTAGTAGGCATATATCAAGATCGAAGTCCAGCATGAGGAAGAAGTCAATAAAACGTTACAGCTGTCAAGAACAGGGGCGCATGGCTTTATTAACATCGATCAACATGGCAGAGCTATGTTTCATCTATCATATCTCGAGACAAACTTAACATTGATTTCGAAAGGTCCTCGCGTCTTTTTCATCTTTCAATGAAATGCGTTCACATGCATGCAACGTCACATCATTAACAACAACGACAAAACAGAACCATGACCTAATTTTACTTGCCATCAATCACTAATTTGATTTCAAGGACAAGCATGTTCCGAAATATTAATATCAAGAGCACATTAACACTACAAAAAAATATGTTTTTTCCGACAAAATTTCCAATGAAAAATTCTGAAAAATTTGTTGGAAAACGAATTTCCAACAAATTTTCCAATGAAAAAAAATTCGTGGGTAATTCGTCATCGGAAAATTTTCCAACAAACAATTTTAATTTTCGTTAGAAATTTGCAACGAAAATTTTTTCATTGGAAATTTTGTTGGAAACTTCGTGGGTAAATTAGTGGCTAAATTTCTTGGAAAATTCGTCGGAAAATTCGTCTCTAATTATTCGCTAGAAAACTCGTGGCAAAATTCATCGGTAATTATTCATAGGTAAATTCGTGGATAAATTCCTTGAAAATTTCGTTGCAAATTTCATTGCGAATTTTCCAACAAAAAATTTGGCAAAATTCGTTGGAAAACAAATTTCCAACGAAATTAGCGACGAACAAAAATTCATTGGTAATTCGTCGTCGCAAATTTTTGCGACAAAAAATTTAAATTTTTGTTGGTAATTTGCAAGGAAATTTTTTCGTCGCAAAATTCGTTGCAAAATTCATTGCAAAGTTCGTTGAAAAGTTCGTCACTAATTATTCGTTGCAAAAATCATGGCAAAATTCGTCGGTAATTTCTTCTGATAAATTTTGTGGCAAAATGAATTTCCAACGAATTAGCAACAAAAAAAATTTAGTCGCTAATTCGGCATTGGAAATTTTTTGAGACAAAAATTTTAATTTTTCGTTGGTAATTTGCAACGAAAAGAGAGTCGTGGCAAAATTTGTAGGAAATTTCCCACGAATTTTACCACGAAATTCAAATTTTCGGCATAGGTGGCTTTTTTCAATTTTGTGGCAAAATTCGTGAGAAATTTCTTACGAATTTTGTCATGAAATTGAAAAACCCGGTATTTTTCCATGAACAAAAAAATTCGTCAGAAATTTTTTTTCGCAAATTTTGGCGACGAAAATTTGAATTTTCGTTCCAATCCATTCCAAAGTCCTCAAAACAGCTTCCATTCTAGGATCCTTAGCAGATCTAACTTCCATTCTAGGGTTTACTGCTGCTCCAGCATCAACCCCTAGATTTTCTATCGCTCCTGAACCCATTCCATGATCTTCCACAACTCTAGCTCTAGCACGTCATTTACTCCTTGATCCTCTACCTGCGCCCCTTCTTGGGACTCTTTCTACACCTTTTCCTTTGCTGCTTATGGTCACAATTCTACTACTCTCCTACCTGCTATAATTCTACTCAGGAATTAGCGATCTATACCAACTAGATCGATTTGATTCTAAGCAGCGAATTAACACAAGAGCTCACTCAGCAAACAATCTTTCACTGCCAATTATGAAGTCACGACACGAGAGTCTGAATACTTACCTCATGTCCAGACGCCCCTGCATTTCAATTACCACACAGCAATTAACTCACTCAAATAATCACAACAAACAATCTGGAGGCATGTGTAGCTCGTTCCGCCCTCCAACTTACTAAGATCTCTCTAAATACTATCCCAGGGTCTCTACTCCTTATCACTCCAAATTTTGACCAATTTGGATCGAGTTGACCTTGCTCTAATACCAATTCAAACAGGGATGTCATGCCCTGAACCCCCGTCGAGTCCGCGTTCATCCCACTCCTGGTTGAATAGTGCGATATCCTAGGGTATCGCCGACCTCATTTGATCATCAGAGATTTAATTGAACAGCGGAAACTATAAAACATCAGGACAATTGAAAACTAGGGAGAATAGGGAGAATATACATTTTCATTGCTCATTCAAACTAAAATCACAATATTCACGATATTACAAACCTTAATATACAAGTGCACACCATTCTATAAACCATCGATATCAAAAAGAACCAATGACCTGGCATTCGAACCTCAAAAATGGTGTTCGTCGATAGTTTGACTTTTCCTCCTCTATACTAGTCCCTACGACTTACACTTGGTATCCATTCTGAGTCTGACTCTTCGTCCTCTGATTCCGAACTCTCTTGAACCGTCTGCTCCTCCGAGGACTTCGGTTCTGCCTCAATTACAATCGGGTGATTGATGTCACCCGACTCCGCTGGAACTTCGTCCTAACTTTCCTCAGCCAGTACATCGAAGAAATGATACTCAAGCACAAAATTAGGGTTATGTACTGCTTGAATGGGAATATATATTCCGGTTCTTCCTCAGGCTCCTCAGACTCAACAGGATTATCCTCAGGTTCCACTTCAAGCTCTACCTCACCTGGTACCTACTCGGGAATCGGTTTTAAATCGATATTCGTCCGATCAACTTAAGCTTGTGATGCTTCGGGCTCAAGTTCGTGTTCAACCCCTGAAGATCCCTGTGCTGTGGGTGCTGGGTGCAGTCCAGACTAAGCTAAACTAACTTCAGTACTAGTCAACTCTCCGTCTATCGGGGGTACGGCAGACGGGTCCCAATCTCCGTCTAAATCGTACGGAACATCAAAACCTTTAACGGGACCGAACTCATCCCCGTCAGCGTCCCTGAAATACCACGTGTTATATATATGGGTTTCCCATAAAGGCAGTCCTACTTCTACAAAAACGGTCGTAGTATGCTTAATCCAGGTTATTCCATCACCTATAGGAAACTCTGCAGTGTTATATTCGGTGTGCACTGGTACTCCAAAACGCTCAGGTGGCGGTGGTGGAGGATTCATGGCATAGGTCGGGATTCTGAAAATTGTTGGTACACGCCTCAGGTATACTGCGACCACTTATTACAACACTTCAAGGCCTGCATACCCATACACGCCTCAAGCTATGTTTCTTGCCCACGTAATCATACACGCCTCAGGCTCAACACCTACCATCTACTGCGCAACCCGCGTTGAAGTACACACCTCAGGCTGGCAGTCTTCCGATAATACCGGGCATCGTCCCGCGTAAACGTACACGCCTCAGGACGGCACAATTTCCACAATCTCTCATGCCATGCCACACCACAATTTCTCGTTCACTCGCATAATCAGCAATCACATGACATTCAATTTGCCAGTCACACGTGGCCCGTGCACACAACAACTCACAAGCGTTTTTCGTGCTCACACGACATTCGATATGACCAATTTGAATAATCAATTCACTCAGGCCCACACGTGCACCCGACCGGCATAATTCAATCAATCAATTACACAACCACACACTAAATCTTATCATCACAATTCAATACTAATTCAAACACGCATTAGACATACAAATTGCCATTTTTCTCCAACCAAATGGCGTCGGATAAATTCCGATCCTTCACGGCACTTTCTTGCCATTAATTGCCGGTTCTAAAAATCCAACTCGCGTCCCGATCGGTCCATCACAGCCCTATGAATAGTAACTCACAGCCCACTATCATCCATAAAATTTCCACCAAAAATTCCAAAATTTATTTCTGAGGTCCGCCACATAATTCCAATCTTAAACCATAACATTTCGCACCCTCATAAACCCGATTTCACCCCAAATCAATTCATTCGTCGATACCCAATGTCCTAAATCGGGTTTAGAGCCCGACTTACCGAGTTCTAGACTAAATCGGCTAGAACGGAAAGGGTGGCACTCCATGGTGATGATGTATGGCTCACGGCGGCGGTCCGGCTTGGGCGGATGGCGTATGGCAGCGTCGATGGCTTCCTTGCCGTGGGTCACGGTCACAGGGAGAGAGAGAGATGGTGGCAACGTGGGCTGGTGGTGGTGGTGTGAGGGCGACAAGGACGGCGCAGCAAGGCGGCAAGGCGGTGGCGGGCGGGTGGACGGCGGTGCCGGCGTGAGGGAGAGAAAGAGTGATTGGAGGGCTCACGGTGAGGGGGGGCTGCCGAATGGAGGAGAGAGAGAATTGGGTCTAGACTTAAATAGTGTAAATTTAACCCAAATGGCAAATTACCATCATACCCCTCTCTCACAAACGAAATCGACGGTCCAGATTCGATCTTATCTTGAAACTGACGGTCGAGATCAAATCTCACCCAAAAATATCCAAGGGTATTTTGCGAATTTCATAAAAATCCAAGGGTAAAAATGTCCAATAAAAAATTTGGGGCAAAATTACCAAAATGGTATTTACCCTTAAAACATACCCTTTATTAATTCTTAGAGGCAAAATGGTCACTTTCTCATTTTCTTGCCCAAATTGAATTTTTTTGAAGGTTTCGGGCTCACCCAAAATTCGCACGTGTCTTCCGCGACGTTATCCTAAGATTCCGTCGTGACTTCCTAATTTTCCGATGTCCAATTTGGGCTAAATTCAATAATTAAATTTTATTAAACGTAATTCGAGCCTTTCTCAAACTAATGGGCGGCTTGTTGGGGAAATTCGCAGAATCGACTCGTGACTGATACTGAATCGAGTCACGTGCAAGTTCGTTCGGTACGTGACGATCTCGGTTGTCATTAAAATCACAAAGATCAATCACTGAATCCGAGGGGTACGATCGTTTGGTATTGGTTCAGGATCAGTCGTCGAGTCATTTTGTGGTCCAGCGGAATCACCCGTGATCCCCTATTATGACAGTGGCGAACTAACCTTGGACTATCCTTGGATCGGCCAACAATGGCTCCAAATATCACTTCAGCGATTTCATAGTCGAAAATCAATTCACGATTGAATTTTCTTTAGTTGCATGAATTTAATTCTCCTATTAGCCTTTTCATATTGGTTAGTATCCTAAGAATGATCAGTTCCAGGCAAGAATTTACTGCGAGCACATTTTATAAAACTCAATTATTTTATAAATTTCAATCGGTGGATTTTCGGAATGTCACATTCATGGCAAAATTCATCAATAATTTGCCATGAAAAATTTTGACTTTTGCCATGAACATTGTTCCAAAACGAATTTGACGACGAATTTTTATGAATTATTTAGCGACGAATGTTGTTAGGGACGATTTCAATTTTAAATCTAATTAACAGCAATTATATAATTTATATTTAACATTGATAGAATCACAGTCAAGACAAGAACAAACACAAAAAAGAAAGAAATGGAACAAAGCACTAAATTTGTATGAAAAATCCTTAAGAGGATCCAACATATTCAACTGCTTCAAATCCAGTTCGCTCTCTTGTTGCAAACTGTTGATCTTGCCAAGAAGTTCTTTCACGTATGTTGACACCTAACTTTTAGCCGATGCGTCATTAAAAATAGAAAATTCGAGATTAGGGTTTTCGATCGCGACGAAACCCGTTTCTTGAACAAAAAATGTCGTTGTTTAATTCTGTTTGTTGGCCTAACTTTTGTAAATAATTTTCTATTCATTTCATGCAAAAACTTGAAAAGTCAAACGGTTGACTTTTTGGTCAACCCTTTGACCAAAAGTCAACTCCAGGTCAAATTAGGGCTTTTCGCATAAAAAGATTCCTTTCAAATTCAATTTCACTTTAGAAGTGGAAATTTCAGAAAAATTCAAAGATTTGATCATAAAATCAAATTCCTAGTGAAAAGTCAACTAGGATTTGACTTTGATCAAACCTTTGACAAAAAAATTAAAAAATGCAAAAATTAAAAAATCATCTGATTTTACATTCAATTTACCATTGTCATTTGAAGTTTTGCAAAAATCGGTTTAGAATCAACTTTTTCCCAATTTGTGGAATTTGATTCAGATCGGCCAAAAATGAAATTACTTCATTTTTAGTCATTTTTTAGGTTAGTTTTCTTCATGACATTTGATCTAAAGGTCATCTTATGTTCAATTTTGGAACCAATTTTGTAATTCCAAGCCAAACACAAAAACCCCCAATTTTGGCCATAATCAGTGATTTGGATCGACCCTTCATGATTTACGTAATTAAGACATTAATGAGCCTAATTTCTTATATCAAATCCAAATTCAAAATCAATTTTAGGAGTTTCACATGAATTTGAGTCAATTTCATCAATTTAGTAATTCAATGATTAAGAAGTTTAAGAGTAATTGGTCCAATTAGTGCAATTCAATTTGACCCACTCTAGACTAATATTCAATTTGATGAATTGTGACTCAATTTGGTTAATTGGACTTCAATTAAATTTATTAGTCTAGCTTGGCCGTGCAATTACCCAAATTCAAGAGAAATTGAGAAAAACAAGTTAAATTGGATCAATTTGTGCATGAATTTCAAATCGGTTCAATCCAATTTAATTGAATTCGATATTAATGGGCTCAATTAATCATGACAGGAATCAAATTACAACAAATGGAATCAAGAATTGAACTAGTTCAATCAAGTCAAATCTGAGGCTAACCGGCTTAACCCGGCTTGATTCAAATTGAACCGGTCCGATCAAACTGGCTATTTTTCGATTGAAAATCCGGCGATCGACGGTCCATTTCGACCAGCCAAGGCCGGCCTCATCCCTTTGAGCCCAAAAATTACAAAAATACCCTTAATCAAAAATTATAAAAATGCCCCTAAGTGAAAATTACCAAAATGTCTTTCCTTAAGGATTAAGCAAATTAATTAGGGGGTAAGCAAATCAATCATGGTCATTCATTTAGAATTGATCATGTCAATCCATAGTGCCATGTCATCAATCCTTAGCTCATAAGGAATATTCTTAATCATTAAATATGCATTTTAGGCCATTGGATCAATCTAAAGGCTATGATTCAAAGTTGAGGGAAGTTTATAGTGTTTTTTCCCTCCAAAATTTTAGAACTTTCTCATTTTCAAATCTAGTTTCTCTCTCCTCACTCTCTCTCTCTCTCTCTCTCTCTCTCTCTCTCTCTCTCTCACGCATCTCTCTCCCACCGGCCATCTCTCTCTTTCCGGCCACTTTTCCGGTAAGCCACCACCTCACCGGCGTCCCCCACGGTAGCCCAAGGTTGGTCGCAAGATCAACCATCATCGCCGGTGGCCGGAACAGCAAGTTCCGGCCAGATCTTCTCCTCGGCAACATCACCGGCATTGACGCCGGTGATGTGATCAGTCAGTTCAAGCGGCTGAACCGGTTGATCGGCGACTTCCTCCGATGATCCAGAACTTGCGGCAACACTCCTTGGCGTCTTCACGTCGCTGTGGTGGTCGGCGTCTCGTTGAACAACTACCGGATCACATCTTTTGATTTGATTCTTCGTTACTAGTTCATTAGTGCGAAAACGGATCGATTCTCACTATAGTTTGTGCAATTTATTATCATAGATTGGCCGAGCTTTCCGAGACTTCTCCGTGCTGTCTTTGATCTGAACACGGAGGCCGGATCGCTCGATTGCGCATTGGAACTTCATTAAACAAGGTAAGTGCACTTGAAGGCGATTCTGCAAATTCGTATCCTGGAAAACCTGTATGTTTGAGATGCCGATTTCAGCTCGTTAATGTCAAAATCTTGCGAAGTGATGAACTAGAGAATCGTAAAACACGTCTTAAGCTTTGATTTGATATATTGCATGCCTCGATCGGACTTGATTTGCTATGTCAAAACATGTTTAGAAGTTAGGATCAGAATCTAGAATATGATGTTGAAGTCTGTTCTGATAATGTTTTGATTGATGTTGTGCTGTTCCGTGATTTTTATGATTTTCTATGATCATTTTTTGAAAAAACTTTCTTCATAAAAGTTGTAGATCACATCTTGATCTGTTCATCATAAAATTTTCATAAAATTCCAAACATGTTAGCATTGTACGATTTGCAACGTCATGTATGCATAAATCTGATGACAGATCAGTTTCAGACTGACCTTTGTGTGTTATTCGATTTTCATAAATTCGTGTGTTCACAATATGAAAAATTTTTCTTCACAAAAGTTCGCACTGAGATCAAGATCTTTCTATTGATACTAATTTCATCAAAATCGGAGGTCATTTGAATTTTCAAAAGGAATTTTTACAATCTGATCAGTATCTGTGTCTAAATCTGATTTTCATTCTTTTAGAGTTCAGAAGATGTTTTTCCGAATTTGATAAAGTTAGAGTCTTTTTTTGCAAAAAATAAAAACTATAAAGTTGTTCCTTGGGGTCTCATTATATTGACTGGAAATTCTGAGGGCCTAATAGCAATTTTGGAGGGTCAATTTGCTTAAAATTTGATAAAAGGCCTTCTCGGGTTGAAGTGTGATTTGCAATTGAGTCCTTCACGAAAACCGAATTTTATAAAAATTTGGAGGACTTTTTAGCAAAAACTCAAAACACGAAACTTGTTGCACATGGAGAATCCTAACTGCACAAAAATGTTCACGCGGTTTTGATAAGATTTGTTATTTTTCCTGCCATTATTTTGAAATCCATAACAGAATCGGGTCCAGTCTGTCACCGAGGGTAAATTTGTCATTTTCGGGAAAATCGGTGAGGATTTAGAAAAAAAATGTTCTTCTTAACTTTTGATCCTCATGTCATGAGCTTTCTAATGACACCTGAATCATTTCATTTGGACATCATTAGGGTAGTTAATCACATATGAATATAAGCAATCCAAATTAGATAAAAACTGAATAAGTCGTTCTCTTATATGCTCAAAGAACAGAAACCAGAACTCTCTCGAAGTTGCAAACGTGTTTTTAATCTGTGAAAATCAAGCTACATTCCGTTGCATGATATACCTTTTGATTAGTCATTCAAGTATACCTTGACACGTTTTCCGCATTTTCTCGTGTATGGTATTTGGAATCCATGTTTCCAATAGGCTAGAATGAGATTGACTTCCATCTACTTTCCACTGTACTCAATGGGTACAACATATTGCAAGCACAGGATTGGCCTGAGCACTTCACTATCATCACAAGAATGAGAAAGAGCTATCCTTGCCCATATTGGCATGAATCTGAAGATATTGGACTTCTGCTCCACCAGATGTTTTTGATGTAATGAGAAGGAAGGGAACCAAACACAGAGACTAAAAAAGTTGTCTGAACACGATGAGTTCTCTTGTAAAACATCTGAATTATGCTTGATTTGCTTCGAGAACTAATCATTCTGTTTGATCGCTCAACATAGTGGGAAAATGCCCTCTCAGCATCCCATCAAGATTGGACAAAATCAGGTTTCATCCGTGCAATGTCTAGTCGAAACTGTGAAAACTAAAAGAAACCAAGGTTTTAGCATCATCCTAAACATAGGCTCAAAATGCCTCTGTGGTTTTGATTCTAGAGGTCAACGTATTGTCTCAGCCTAAACAGATCAGTATTTTCCTTGAGGAGAATATCTTCGAAAAACGTTCATCGAGTTGCGGCGAGTACCCAATATTTTCAGCCAAATGAAGTGGCCATTTCTAGTGAAAATCTAGACAGGCAAATTTGCTTGTTCATACTGACCAACCATCGTAATTTGGTATAGCACCACAAACTCAACAGTCTTTAATCAGACATTATTTAGTTCTCACTTCCATTTATTAAGTCAAGAAGATACATCACAGAAAAGTTCAGCTTACATACATCAGTGCTGTATGTTTCTTGCACCTTTCACTACATAATATTAAACGTTCCATAAGGTTGCTCTCCAAAGAGTCCGAACAGTCTAGAAGCATAACACAATCACACATCCCTCTTTAACATAATGCAGCATAACAGTAGGTTGCAAAAAATCATATCTTTACTTGATTCAGGTACGATTTCCCATCAATTACTTTGCTCTGTTTAAATTCCAGGTAGTCCTTGTAGTTCATCGAGATGTATGTGGCTTGGTTGTGCTCGCCATCCACCAGCTGCTTCGCTGGCACGACGACAGTGTCAGGCGACGGTCCAGTAGAAAAAGGGATCGATAGCCTTGCAGCCTTGTTGTTCACCATA
Source organism: Syzygium aromaticum (assembly GCA_024500025.1). Lineage (NCBI taxonomy): Eukaryota > Viridiplantae > Streptophyta > Magnoliopsida > Myrtales > Myrtaceae > Syzygium > Syzygium aromaticum. Next base: position 4,639,468 of record CM044891.1, on the reverse strand, counting down.
GCTCGATGCAGAACGCTCTTGTATTTCCCATTGCTCATAATCTTGCACAATTGTAAAGTGTCGAGGAAAAAAAAATTAGTTGCAATAAGCTTGATCTGTTCAACGGGAGAAACTAGAGTAAATCGCAAAGATTCGTATCAACTTTAACTGATTAATGTCCGGTTAAGGAAACAAAGACAATAGAGTAAGTTTTTAGCAAATTTTTAAGACAACTGTATGTAATATGGTTCTATGTCTAATAACAATGTCCCTTCCATAATACCTACATCTGATCAGCATCTATAAACCAAGGCACACAGTATTCACACCATGATTTGAAATTTATTGGACCTCTCTTGCAAGACAGATAAGGGAGATCAGAAAGATGAAACATGGATTTCTGTATATTTACCTCGAGCTGATCAGCGGTGTTGACCACAAAGGCATTTGGAATGAGATCGGCTTTGACCCACTTCCCGTCATGATAAACTTCAAGGCCGCCAACTCCATTCTGCGTGAGGATGGTCAACAGGCCATAGTCTGAGTGTGAGGGTAGGCCCATAGCGAGTTCTGGCTGTGGGCATGCCGGATACAGATTCGCTGCTA